>CM056205.1:22625584-25025584 GCA_029692085.1 Gymnothorax javanicus
CCACCAAATGGCACACATTTGTTTCCAGTTACTTTCTTCCTCTATATCGTCTGCTCATATATTTTCAGTATATTGCGGTGTGACCTGTGGGATAAGCTATGTGTTTGAGGGAAACTGACTAAATGTGCTGCGACAAAGATTGTGAGGCCCGCAGTCATAAGGGAAGGGCTTATCCGTCGAGACAGACTCCCTTTTATTTACTGTATACGCCATACGTACCGTACAGTATACTGCTATATACTCCTTGAAAAACAGAATGAATGAAGCATTATAGGCACCATGTACAGCGACTTTGCACTCCTATAACATCAAAAAATGTTTTATTTAAAAGCAGGCCATTTATAGTGCCACTTGGAATAAAGGTCTTTATGATATTAATGAGAATTAAACCCCCTTTTATGCCCAGGGAAAAAAGCCATTATGATGTTTTTTCAGAATAAAAGCCTTTGTGACGTCACACAGGAGATGCAGATGATGCGAGACTATGCTTTTCCAGCATTTGTTTTCCTGGGGGTGCACATGCATAAACACGGTGGAATTTCAGTGCCTCAGCATAGGCGTACTTTAGCTACTGTAAGCCACTTACAGCTGCAAAACACAAGACTACAACATAAAAATATAAAAGTTAATGCAGGGACTCCAGGTGACTCATGCAAAGATGTTTGTCTGTGAGCCCTCTGGTTGGGTGTTCAAATCTCAGCCAGGCCGTTACTGACTATGGCCAGAGGCCCATGTGGGCAAGGCAACAATTGGTACAGCTTTGCTGGGGGTAATAGGGGTCAAGCTGGTTAAAATTTGTGACTTCATTGCTCTTTATTGACCACTTCTGGTCAGCAAGGCGCACATAGCTGTACAAACTAAATCATACACTGACTACATGAACCTCCAACGGCATAGGCAGTGCGCAATTGGTGGTGCGACCGCATAAAGAAGCGAGGGCTAGGAATCACGTGCCACAGCATCTTCTTCCTGAATCAATTGGAGCAGGTCGCTTTGCAGTGGTTTAAACAGTTCGGCTGTGTTCAAGGTGGGAAAAAATAAAATACAAAAGTAAATGCAAAAAATTTTGAATTGGAAGCTGGAAGTTATTAATTATATTTGCTCAAGGCATTTGCTTGAGGCCGTGAGCCCCGGGTTCAGTTTATGAGTAGTTTATGTTTGTGTGGTTTTATATTAGACACTTCTGGACCAGGCAGGGCCACTGGGTTAAAATGCCATTTTCCTCTACAAATGAACAATTTGAATGAAATCATGATGTGAGAGTTGAGGACTGAAATTATTAGTTGCACCCTTAGGCCCGGTTCCAAGTTATAACTGAATAGCACACACCCTCACTCACAAACACAGACACGAAGACAAAGCGACAGTCTCCCAGGAAACATCCCATTAGAGGGGCTTGCAAGAGCAAAGAATATGTTACCTGTTTTATAGAAGCGGTCCCCCCTGTGTATACTGGATTTAGTTCTTACCGCAATTGCAATCCCTGAAGTTTAACAAACCATTTAATGATTTTTCTTAATTAGGTACTTTCATGTTTGGAGTGATTATTTAGACTCATAGGCCACATTGTCAGAAGCCACTATGCCATGAAAATTAAATGTCCCAGGTTCAAACTGTGTTTATTGTGCTACATTGCAAACAATTGCACATAAAGAGCTGAATGATTAAATTAAATACTCAGGTGGTTCAGTCTGTTCCTAATAGGTGTTGGATGAATGCATGCTCACATAAACAAGCTTTGGTTTGATAATTAAGAATTCAATGTCCTAGCAAATTGCAACAAGCTAAATCTACATTGCCAAGATTTTAAGAAAAAAAGATAAATATTTGTAATATGTATTTCCCTTTTCGGGACATAAAATAAGTCACATAAGTCTGTTAGTTGGTCATTTCAGTAATTTTGTTGCCTCTTTGTATTCAATTCCTTGTTTCAATAACTAGGATGCAAGTGTCCCCAGGTGTTGTCTCTGGGTTAAACAACAGCGGATTATACCCCAGCCACTGATATTATTCGTAAGGGATGCCCTTCTAATCTGGCTTGATGAAGGCAATAAGCCACAGCAAAGATGTGAAAAAATTAATAAATAATCAGCCCCACTCGTGTATAACTGAGGGTGGAGCTGCCGCTCTCCGCGGTGCTGAACACTTTCCCGGCTTTGGCAGAGGCAAAAATTACTCGTTTAGAACATGTCAGTCTGTACCGACCATTCCTCTTTCTGCATGAGCGAGTAGAGGACACTTACCCGATCCTCACACACCCTTCAGCGATCAACTTATTTTGAGTGGATTGCAGCCATGCTCTCCATGCTGCCCGTTCACTGCCAGCCTCCTACCTGTGCTTATTGTGGATGACAGCGCACTTTCAGGATTTTGGCTGTTTACTGATGAATCTGTATTCTGCAGATTCACTGCACGTGTTCTTCACTGAACAACAGTGTGTTCTCAGCAGGTCTCTCGATGTAAATTAGCTCAAGTGATTAACAGTTGATAGAGTGCAGTAATTTCAGTAATTGTTTAAGATTAGTATGCAAATGGGTGGACTTAACTAAAGCACAGATCGAGAGTTAAACAAAGGCTTTGGGGGGGTGGGGATTCTACAGCAGCACGAAGCTACATTGTGACGAGTACCCTAAAATAAATCTCTAATGTACCTTGCAGTGGAGCCAACAGAGGATCTGTTGCAAGATGTGCAGCCTATATGTGCTGGCTGGATGTGCGGACTGGATGGGATGGTGGTTAATTAAGTTATCTGTATAAATCACTCACCAAAAATAGCACATTTTCAATGCAAAGCAAATCAATACGCAGTAAAGTGCAGTGTTCCCAAAAAAGACACAATCGGCTTCTATCTCGCGGTTACTTCCATGCATATTTTATACCCAACGGCAGAATTCAGTCTTTTGCTCGAAGAGGAATGATTACAAGAGCTAACAACATCAAGGTGAAGACAAGTGCAACATGAAAGTGTTGGAAGATCAAAAGACCAGATAGCTGTGTTCGATCAAAGTACGTAGTAGTGCTTTATCGTGGGTAGCACTGCACAGGAGTGTGGGTTTAAAGTTAGCCGAGGTAGAATCTGAATGTATCTTCTGAGCATGGAGCAAAATAGGAGGTGACTGAGCTGTTTACAATCTGGGAAAAGGGGAGTTTGTTCCATCAACGGGGCATTTGGCTAGAGAGGAGTGAGATGCATGTTAACTAGTCCGTGAAATAAGCAAAGAGGTGGTTTTATGGCTGGTGCATGTATGGCTGCTTCTTAACAGGGATTTTTATTGATGAAGAAATAGTGGATTTCAGCCATGTTCAGATGACATGGCAGGTACTGTCCAGCTATGTACTGTGAGTTTTTCTATTGAGAGGCCAGACAGACTCAGTGAAAATCATGGGGTGAAATGCTAAAAAGACTCTTTCATTACTAAAGTTCATATCGAATTATTACTTATTACATCGCCAATTGCTTTACCCTTGCTGTCATGCAAGTTTGTGTATTGATTATAAGTTGCCATGGACAGGTACAGAACAGAGTTCTAATAATTTTCTAGATCTGGAACATATCTCTAAGGTTGAGTGGTTGTGCTGTAGGGCCTGTTATGAGTCTAC
This sequence comes from Gymnothorax javanicus, assembly GCA_029692085.1. NCBI lineage: Eukaryota > Metazoa > Chordata > Actinopteri > Anguilliformes > Muraenidae > Gymnothorax > Gymnothorax javanicus. Next base: position 22,629,185 of record CM056205.1, read on the forward strand.
AGTCCAATTTTGGGGTGGCAGGTCTTGCTGTGGTCGGTGCAAGTGAAGGTTGCCAGGCTGTGGAGTTGCTGAGGTTGATGTGTCCCCTTATTCCACAAATTAATTGCTTCTGTAAGCTAAGCTTTCATTTATGGTGCAAAACCCAAGGTTTAGAACTGCCTTAGTCAGTCTCCTGATTGAGATTTAATCCAGTGTGCAAATAAGTTGTTAAACAGGTCACTGAAGACGGGATCCCTGTGAACAAAAATCAACTCAAAGTGACTGCAGTGTCACCTCTAATAGTGCATTGTATCTGTCAACATAAAATTTTGGATTGGAAAGACTGCCACCAAACATATCGGGTGCTTCAGAGGTAATAATCATAGAAATGACCCTCATTTTGGGATATTTGGAGTACGCCATCTCACTGCAAATGTGCTGTCATATGTGCAATATTGTCATTTTTTGATGCCCTCATTCCTGCAACTAAATAAAATTGATCCATTGTGAAGCAACAGGCAATTTTTTTTTTTTTTTTTTTTTTTTACAATCATAGAAATAATGCTTGCTAAGAATGGGAAGATTCAGGCCTAAATTTGTTTGCACAGTACATTTGGAGATAACATTTGGAGATGGCATTTGAGTTTAAAAAATCTGAGTCTAGGCTGAGTCTGACATGTGAAAGATACTCCTGCAGCGTGGAGAGTGAAACTTGAAAAATGTAACACAGTTGGAAGCTGATATGATGGGTGTAATATCATGTTCTGAAGCAAAAGGCATGACACTATCATACTCGCTCAGTGCACTTGCTGCTTGTGTGTGCATGTTTGCACACTCACCTGCTTCTGAGGCTGCCCATGCCTTAGGAATTAGCTGCTAATGCAGTGTGGATATAACATGTTCACAATAAGTAGCACAGATCTCCTTATCTATTTACCCGTATTTATGGACTGAATATTAATCACCGTTGCCGTGTTTTTATTTTCCACAGTTGTTTCGCTGCATGAGAATGTGTTTGGGTAAAGTCACTCTGAGGAATACATCCCCAGGGAATACTGTTTATTATTACTGAGCAATGGCCAGATGTATGCGTATTGGAAAAGAATGTCCTGCAGCGACAACGCAGAATGTGCCGTTCAAATCTCTATGCTGGATGTAATTATTGTTATATTATTTGTACCGGGTTTCCAATGCACTGGAAAGGTCAATGGGATGCCTGGGTGTATATTTACTGCATGCTACAAAATATTGTGGAATATGTCTGTTTTTTGTTATTGATTCAAACTGTTTCTTTTTTTTTTTTTTTGCACAAGATGCTTTTAAAAATATTTCTATTTACATATAGAGCTTGTGATTGGTTCCTCTATTTAGCACCATTCTTAAGGCTGCTTGGTTGGTAAGCTTATCAGGTTTCGCGTGCAGGGATGAGCCTGCCACAGAAAAATAAATTAGAAATGCAAATTGGGCCATTTCTGGAAAATAGGAATCAATGTCTTTGCATCAGTGCGAACTATCATTCAGATTTTTGAGGTGTAAGACAGGTTGTGTGTCAAAGAAACATGGAACGTGTTCAGGCATATTTATCCGGTGATGAAAACGCAATTCGTCATGGTAGGTTTTCTTTGTGTTGCATCAGGCATGGCCATGGGTTCTGAGTCCCTCTACTGCAGTCATTTTCTGACAGAAGTAATTTCCCTCTCACTGTTAGCTGCATTCGGCGAATCACTTATAACCTCTATGGCGAACGACTGTGCAGTACAATAAATCACCTCACGTTGTGAAAGTGTTGTACATCAAAAGCATTTATTAGCACTATGGCAATGGGACTGCCATATGTTTATGAGCCAAAACATTAAAAACACCCACAGATGAAATAAATAATGTTGATTTTATTGTACAATGTAATAACGGCGCATGTCTAGGTCCGCAGATGGACCTTAGACAGTAAGCGAACAGTCGGTTCTCGTTTTCAATGCGTCAGGTGTGGGGAAAAATAGGGCCTGACGACTTTGACAAGGGCCATACTGTTATGGCTACATGAGTGGGTCAGAGCATTTCTGAAATGACACGGCTTCTGGGGTGCTCCCAGTCAGCAGTGGTGAGTACCTACTAGTGTTCCAGCCATAAATGTCCAACTCCGCCTTCCAAGACTCATCGATGCACAAGGTTTGAAAAAGGCTATCGCATCTGGTCCAAATGAACAGAAAGGCAACTGTAGTGCAAATCACTGTGAGATTTAATGATAATCATGTGATGAATTTGTTCAATTTACAATGCATCATACACTGCTGTGTATAGCGCTTTGTAGCTGCAGACAAGTTAGAGTGGCCATACTAACCCTGGTCAACTGTTGAAAGTGCGTATAATGGGCACGTGAGCATTGGAGCAATTAAAGATTATCTGATACTAAGAGTCTTGTTTCCTTTTACATCCTTTGCATTGGCTAGATTAGTGCCCACCATTTACCTGAGGCAGAGATATCACCAGGATGCACTGTGGGGAAAATGGCAAGCTGGTGGAGGGAGGATGACGCTCTGGGAAATGTTCTGCTGGGAAACGCTGGGCCCAAGAATATCAGTGGATGTCGGTTTGATGAAGCTGTTTTGGCGGCAGTGTGGGGATCTACTCAGTATTAGGCAGGTGGTTTTAATGTTGTGGCTGATCGGTGTAGAGTGAAATATGTTGTTGCTGCACTGTACATCAAGTCCCTGTGACACGTTGAAATATTGATGATATCTATGGTGTATGAGCCTGGCGCTCAGTTGAAGCATTGATTGGGTCTGTGAATCAGCCTGTATCCTTATTCTGACCCGACATGTTTACAGGGTTTTTTCCGGTGGTGTCATGGTCTCCCCAAGCCAAAACTTTGTAGGCCAGGGGCCGATGATGCTAATGATCCTAATGCACTGGCTAATGCAGACAGATGCATATGCATGGTGTTTATGGGAGCTGGCATTTCAAACAGACTCATAACATTTGGGTGTTTTGTCATTAGTTTGCGTATATAACCCAGGAGCACATGTCCATGCTTCGTGAAGTAGCGGGAGCCGGCTGCAGACTCTGCATATGTGAGAGCCAATGGCGTAATCAGGGAGGTGCTGACAGGGTGCGAATGCATTCTCCATGTGTGCGAGGTGTGGACGAGCACAGGTGTGATTTTGTGGCTCTGCTGTGAAATTCTGAGGGCGGTGGGGTTGTTGCGAGTGGGTACATTTCTGCAGCTCACAAGGGTTGAAATGCAAGGATGTGTGTTTGTATGAATATGTGTTTGTGCGTGTGCGCGCGCGCGGGCGCGTGTGTGTGTGTGTGTGTTATTGTACTGGCTACACAGTGAGGACTAGAATTTTTTTCCTCTACAAAGTGGGGACATCAAGATACAAGATAAACTTTATTGTCCCACAAGTGGGAAATTTGTCATTGGGTCTTCACCCATGCTGCAGCCACATAAACACAAACAACATGAACACAAATAGACGTGAGTATAATGAGTATACACAACATGCCGTCCTGTAGTGCATATTGCTGAACATCTTTAAAAAAAAAAAAAAAACACATATCCATGTAAAATATATAGACCAACTCAATAAATAAAAATACAATCTAAAAAAAAAACAGAAATGAGAAATTTTAGAAGATGGGATAAGATCATTACATTCCTATAGAATAAATAAGTAACATCAAGCACAAAGAACAGAGAGAACCCCCAGGCCTATTCTGGCTTTTATCTACCACTATTTAAAAACTTAATAGACTTAAGAATAAATGAATTCTTGAACTGGTTTAGTCTGCACTGAGGAACTCTGAACCTCCTACCAGAAGGCAGCAGCTTGTACTCTTCATGCAGAACGTGAGAAGTGTCACTGACGGTCTTATTGGCCTTTCTCAGAGTATCCTGTTTGTATATACTCTGCATGGATATGTGCTCTTTAACACCAATTAATTTCCACGCTGTATGAATCAGCTGGGTTAGCTTATTTTTTAACTGCACAGAGAGGTTACCAAACCAAGCTGTGATACTGTACCTGACTAGGGTCTTTATTACGGCCTGATAAAATATTAACAAAAATTTTTGATACACACCATGGACTCTCAGGCGTCGCGAAAATATGCAACCGTTATTGTAATCTGCCACAGAGGTTATCGACATGTGTGCTCCGGGTTAACGAGTTGTCAATGATAACGCCGAGATATTTGTATGAGACAACCTGAGCAATGTTTTGATTGTGGATGACCACTAACCTGTGGTCACTGACTCCCAGAGGGTCAAACAATATAACTTCTCTCCTGTTGACATTCAGAATAAGTTTGTTCTCCTCACGCAAAGTCACAAACGTTTGGATTCCCGAAAAGTAGTCAGATGGGTCACAGTTCTTTTTCAATAAGGCTAAGATTGTAGTGTCGTCTGAGAATTTAATGATGTGATTGTTTGGGTAAAAACTTCTACATCTGTGTACAGAGTGAACAGGAATGGCAAACTAACGCAGCCCTGGGGAGATCCTGAGCTCAACGTTTTAGGTTCAAATAGAGTTCCATTAACACTGCCCTGCTGTCTATGATTGGCAAAAAATAAATAGTACCATTTGATCATTAGAGAGTGAACTTTAAAATCTTTCGACTCTTGATTAAGAGATGTGACTGTAGCGTATTAAAAGCCAAGCTAAAATCAACAAATAAAAGGTGTTCGTATGAGGTGGGATCCTCTAAGTGATTGTTAATATAAAGTGTCACGGCTATGATGGCATCAACTGTGCTTCTATTGCTCTTATATGCAAACTTAAAGGGATCTAAAAAACAACTGACCTCTGTTTTCAAGAAATTGATCGTAATTGTCTCAAAACACTTCGTTACTAGTGAGGTAAGTGCAACAGGACGGTTGTCATTATTCTCTTTACAGCTTGCTTTTTTGGGGACAGGGATACTAATGGAACTTTTCCAGATAGAGGGAATTAAGTGTTTGTCAAGAGACTTCTGGAAGATGGGGTACCAGGCTTCTGCCAGAACTTTACCACAGGATTTTGATAAATGCCCAGAGACATTATTGGGAAGTGAGGACATTTTCACCCGTCCTCACAACTACAAGGGCAAATTCTATTTGTCAAGGTTAGAGGTACGGTTAGAATTATTGCTAGGTTATGGTTAGGTTGAGAGTTTGGGTTAGATATGCGTTGCTTGTTGTTAGGATTAGGGAAAGGCTGTAGAGACATGCAATGAATAAAAGGAAGTCAATGTAATATCCTCAGAAGGATAGAAGTACAAGGATGGGTGTGGATGTGCATGTGTGTGCATGTGTGTGTGCTTGTGTGTGTGTGTGTGTGTGTGTGTGTGTGCGCGCGCATGTGTGTGCGTGTGCGTGCATGCGTGCGTCTGTGCGTGTGCACGTGTGTGCGTGCGTGCGTGCGTGCATGCGTGTGTGTGTGTGTGTGTGTGTGTGTGTGAATACATCTGACTGTGCATTCTCCCTCTCACACCCACCTGTGCAGATGAGATTGATGTGTATTGGAAGTGACATGCAGTGGGACAGGGTACGTCAGCTGCTCACCCTGCCAGCTTTACATTATTTAGGGCCTTTCATTAATCATGGCACTGCTGCCCAGTGAGCCCTCCACTTCCCCTCTCTGTCACACAGCATCTCTTTCCAAAATCCATGCCCAAGTAGGCCAGAATGCAGTGCAGTGTGGAGTGGAGTTGAGATGGAGACAGAATGTGGCTTGTAAATACATAGAATACATGGTCTGCCTAGCTAGGGGAGATGGGCAAGGGAACCACAGGATTAGCATGTGCTGTAGGGCCACAGGAGTGAGGAAGAGTCTCTGATTGATTAAGAGAGGCCTCTAGAGAAGGTGATACTGCATCAGAGCTGGACTGCAGGTGGCCTGTATAGGAACACCCCCGTACTCCACTCCTGTTCTCTGTTTGCTGTGATATGATGCTCTACTCTGCGGATCCCCAAATCTGACCTTTGAAATCCAAATCTAGCCCTGTTTTTTCTCCATCCAGACAACTATATGAACAATTATTGCGATGAGTGGTCAGTCTGTCATCAAACCTGACTCCCGGGTAAAAGGAGAGTGGAAAACCGGCAGTTTGACCCTCGAGGACCATGATTAAGGGAACTGGGCTGTACTTGGTGTGCTCAAACTTCTATTGGGCAGTTTCCAGGATGAACTCCCTGTATGAATGACTCTTATTTTAAGCAGGACACAGCAGGAAACTTCTCTACGAGTGAATCATTGCATCTGTTTACTCCCACCCTTTGAGTTTTAATGCAGGTTTGAGCGTGTCTGTTGAAGTCTGTGGAGTTGGGCCTCTGTGTGTGTGCGTGTGTGTGTGTGTGTGTGTGTGTGCGTGCGTGCGTGCGTGCGTGCGTGTGTGTGTGTGTGTGAGAGAGAGAGAGAGAGAGAGAGAATAGGTGTTTATGAGTGTTTGAGTGATTATTTCTATCAGTCCTGGTGAGTCTGGGTAGGGGCCCTACGTCTACCACGAGGAAGTGTGTGGTGCTGTTCTGGGGGATGTTTTCCTTGGATCACAGGAGTGGAATGATGAGGCAGGCTGCCGAAGACAACACGTCTGGGCTGAACACGCTGCGAACACACATGCACACAGACACACACACACACTCCCACTCTTACACAGAGTAATCTCCTGTCCTATCTCTACCCTGAAGCACCAGATAATGACAGCTTCAGTGATATAAAACGGATCGGAGACCAGCTTGCACTCTGTGTGTGTGTGTGTGTGTGTGTGTGTGTGTGTGTGTGTGTGTGTGTGTGTGTGTGTGACAACAGAGCTCTTATTGGGTTGAGTCTTAATACTTCCTTGTGTGTTTTTGTCTATGGTGAGGGCAGGAGCTGTACCTGTGTCAAACAGACCTGGTCCTCTGTATAAGCCAACATACATAGTTTGTACATACATACATACATACATACAGTGTTGAAAAAGTATTTTCCCCCTTTCCCATTGCTACTATTTTTACATATTTATCGCACTTAAATGTTTCAGATCATCAATTAATTTTGATAGTTGACATAGGTACTCTGAGTAAACAAAAAATGCAGTTTTTAAATGAAGATTTCTTGTACTGAAGGAAAAACGCTATCCAACCCTACTTGGCCCTATGTGAGGAAGCAAATTTTCCTTCAGTTATAAATCAATCAATTATATAAATTTAATTGATTATTGGATTCAATTTCACGAGACGCACTCAGTTGTCATTTCTGCCAACCCTTTTTAATATAAACATCACTTAAATAGAACCCGCCTGGCAATATGAAGTGGGCAAAAAGCTGTACATGATGCTCCGATTAAAAGACATTCAAGAACAGATGAGAAATAAAGTTTTTGACATTTATCAGTTTGGAAAGGCTTACAAAACCATATTGAAACCTCTGGAACTCTAATTAGGAGATAAACCTACAGTTTTTTTCAAACACGAGGTATTTATCGTAGGACAGATACCTGGAAATTTCATTTGAGGTTTCAAATGTAAATTTCCAGGTATCTAGCCTACGATAAATACCGAGTGCTCGAAAAAAACGGTAGGTTTATCTCCATTCTACCATGACTCTTGTCAACACCCCTACGAAAATATTTTATAGCAAAGTTGGGATCAACCTGATATCATCATTGTGAAATATTTCCTCTAAAGTTCCGAAGTCGAAGTTTGAAGTAAGAATGTCAGACGCCATAGCGGTTGCCTTTTTTGGACACGGAAATTAATAGCCTACGTTTTCTATTGAAGCAGCTCGATAATCAAGCGAGAGCTCTTCACGCAGCGCGAGATCTTGACCCAGTGCGAGGTAGTTTACCGGTGAATAGATACCTGGTGTTAACCAATCAAAATGCAGAATTCCAAAGGCTCATTTCACATTTTCCAAAAATCATCTTGATGACACCCAAGACTTTTGAGATAATATTATGTGGGCTTATGAGACAAAAGTCAAACTTTTTGGGAATAATGGGTCTGATGTAAAGCCAACACAGCATTCCACATTAAAAGCGTCATACCAACAAGTCAAACATGGTGGTGGTAGTGTGATGGCCTGGGCCTGCTTTGCTGCTTCAGGACCTAGGCAACTTTCAATAACTGCTGGAACCATGAATTCTGCTCTCTACCAAAAAAAATCCTGAAGGACAATCTCCAGCCAACAGTTTGCGACCTGAAGCTCATGCGCAATGTAGCAGGAAAATGATGCAAAGCACACTAGCAAGACCATCTTTGAATTGTGCAAAAAAAACTAAATGAAGATTTCATAGTGCCCTAGTCAAAGTCCTGACTTGAATCCGATTATGATGCTGTGGTATGACCTTAAACAGCAGTTCAAGTTCATGAGGCTGAATCAAAACAGTTCTGTAAAGAAGAATGGGCTAAAATTCCTCCATAATAATGTGAAAGACTCATTGCCAGTTATCACAAATGTTTTATTTCAGTTGTTGCTGTCAAGGATGGCACAAACAGTTATTTGGTTCAGGGGCGCAATTATTTTTTCACATGGTTGATATGGGTTTTGAAGAACTCTTTTGAGTCAATAAATTAAATATGTTATGATCCAAGCCAGGAATCAAGCGTGGAGGCAGAGTATAATTCAACACTAGTATTTGTTGATAGTAATACAGTAGACAGTGGGACGGAACCCAAAGGAGAACAGCACTGTTTACTTTAGATGTTACTGGCCGGGCTGTGTTGGCATGGTTAACGCCCGGCCAGTGGCCTGCCGGGGGGACTGCCAGATGGCGTGCACACCTCACCGGAGCAAAACTGTCACATAGCAGGATGGAGAAGTTTAGCAGGAATGTGGTCCTAATCCTGATGACCGTAGAAAGGGTGGGCGCTTGTTCCTAATTTACTGGTCAGAGGAACAGACTTAGAGTGGGTCGACAGGAACGTGGTCCCAATCCTGCAGACTGTGAGAAAGGCTTGGGAGCTTATTCCTTTTAACTAAACAAGGAAGAATACTTTTGTATATTTCTATCACTAGACATTAGGTTTAACTTTCAGAAGACAAATGGATCTACATTGTACTGCAGTAAATACTGACTGGTGCAAAAGTGCATATAGCAAGTGACAATACAGCAACTTGCTGGGTCAAAGGAGGGGGTATAACTACGTAACACAGATATGTGAGGAGGGGTAACTAAGACACAGCCGGGATTAGGGAAGCTCACAAGATGCAAACCAATCAAAAGAGAAGGTACAGTACTTCTGATAGACATGCAAGTTGCTGGAGGGGAGGAGGTACAGAAGCCATTCACGCGAGGGTTGTGACAGAAATGATCTTTTAAAAGCTGGACTCTGTTTTCATTCATTTTTTATTTGTCTTGTATTATAAATTGTTTGCTCTGAAAAATATAACATGACAAATGAGCAAAAATACAATAAATTGTGAAGGGGGCACATACTTTTTCACTGCATTATACATACATTCAAATGGTAAAAAAAAGTGTACCGTAATACTGTAACCTGCACGCCAGTCCTTTAGTTTTGCATCTTTCCTCTCTGTCCTTAACCTGCTTCTCCACTTTCCTGTCTCTTTGTCCCTCGCCCGTCTCTATGTCTCAAACCTGCCTTTCTGTCCCTCACCTGTCTCCTAGTCCCTCACCTGTCTCTCTGTCCCTCAGATTCCAGTATCTTTTCATTGTACTGCAGTTTATTTTGTTTCAATACGGGAGCTAAGCCAACCCATGCATTCACAGGATAATTTGAGAGAGATTATAGAGAGTAGCCTGTTGCAGCATTCCTGCATGGCGAGCTGTGTTTGAGCAGTGCAACCCTGCTCAGTGTCTTCATGACATGTGCGTCCGAGCTGTGTGCTGGTGCGGTGTCTGAGTGATAGTTTGATGTAGAGTTGTCGCATGGCCAATAGCAGCTGAAAAACTGGACTGTTAATTGCATGGGTATTTGAAACTTTCATGTCTGACAAAAATTGAAAAAAAAAAAATGTCACTTTAAATGATTACATTTTGTTACACAGCTTATAAAACAGCCACAGCAAAAATTATGAGGGATGGTTTAAAATAGTGAGGAGACTACCCTGTTGAGAATCGGAGTATAACCAGATTATTTCTTGCCCTGTTCTCTGAACCCAAAAAGGCAAAATGACAATGCAGAAAGAATTCAAAATGGAGATTGCACATAAGAGCAATATTGAAACTTGGCAGTAAAGATTAGAAAATCTATTAAATGGACTGAACGCCACACCTGGGGAATGGCGGCGAGAGGTGAATTTAATCACATTGAAAATGAAGACTAAGTCATGAGATTTTCAATGGAAGACGTGGAGGGAAAAAAATGGCCAGATGCCAAGAGGCAGATAAAAAGAACAATTTTTTTTAAAAGAAAGTGGGACTTTTTTTCAAAAGCCTCTAGCACCTGAGCCGTGGTTGCAAACAGGGCGTCTGTTGCTGCAGGGAAAGCAGGTGATGAGTGTCGTCGTCATAGAAACGGCCTGGCCTGTTACATTTAATAATATGTTTTTCAGTCAGACGGAAAAAGGCAGAGCTATTGTCAGCAATAACCTCTTATATCTCTAACTTGCTTATGTTGTTTTTGTGTCCCGAAGCGAACACAGTTGCGATAATTGCATTCCACATTATATGAACTTCAGGAAGACCACCAACTCCGCACTGCATTACTGACAGCTTTCTGGAGTTGGCTAATTTCTTTTCTTTGTCGTTGTTTAGCGGCGCCGCATAATTAGCACAGACATTTACTGTGAATTATTCTGAATACTTAATGAACCCAGTTTTCACAAGCTGCCAGATTTGTGCAACCATCTCAGGGATTCATATGCATATAGAAATTTAGAATATGTTTCAGCACTACAGGCAAATCGTGTTGCCGCCATCAAGATGTGCTTATTAATTCTAAATTTGACCCTCTCTGGGTTTTCCTGTTAATAATTTCCAGGTGTTTGCTGCAGTCGTGAGACGCTCAGGAGTGTTTGAATGTCAAAGTGGAGCAACCCTGCACTGATGCGCTGCTTACGCAAGGATATGCAAAGACTAGTTCTCTTCGTGATGCGGCAGTGTGCTGTAGCTGAACCCTGGAGTGAAAACCCAGACTCCGCTGTGGTTGATATGTGTGTATATATTGTTTCAGTTTTTTTTTCACTCTCGGTGTGATTTTCTTTTAGACTTAATTCAGCTGCTTTTCCCACCTGGAGGAATGCACAGCGGCGAGCATTCGCACTGCTGTGGCTCTGACACCATTACTGACGGCACGGCTCAGAGCTAGCTTAGAAATGAAGACTTCTCCACCCTCTACTCAAATGGAGGCCAGGGGCCATAAACATGGCAGGGTCGCTGATGTGGAACGCCTGAGTCATTTCAAATGCATTTGTGTTAATGGAAGACGCAAAAGTGCACATTTTCTTTTCTGTTTTTATTTTTTTATTGCATGTCCTTGTTTAGCCGGTACCTTAAAGCGATATGGCTTTACAGCTGTATACTAGACAAAGTGATATTGACAAAACAGTCAGAAGTGTACTGTGATGAATGAGTGAGGGGCTATAGCAGTCGAAATATTAGCAAATAAATTCTGTTTTGTGAGTTTGAAAGGGGGATAAAATTGCAAGGGAGATAAAATCTTAAATCAGTCTTGAACACTGCGGCTACGTTTCTCTTAAAAGGCGGAATCTTCATAGCTACAGTAGAGTAATATTATGGTATTGCAGTTTCAACTTTTAATATAACAGCATCATAGACTGGAAAATTCCATGGTAGCTGTAGGATAATCTTGGTGCGGTTTTATTGATGGCTGCAGTAGAGTAATGTTTGCACAGTAATCTCAACTGATACTGCTTGGCAAGGTAAACTCCTCAGTGACTCTATTGTAATTTTAGCCGGATAGTCCTTGGAGCTACAGTAGAAACATTGGCACGATGATCTCCGTAGTGACTGTACAACAATGTTTTTACAGTAATCTATGTAATTACCCTCTCACTAATTATATCACTTGGGAGCGCAATAAAACAGTGCATTCAACATTTTCCTGCTAATTTTCATCAGGTCCCCATCTTCCAGGGCTTTCAATTGCTTTCATCATAGTTCCACGTACATAATTTCCCTCAGCCTGTCTCCCTGGTTTGGCAAGAGGAGAAGTTTAAGGTTTTACCTCTAAAAACAATAACGTTGCAGAAGCAGAGGTTCGAGTCAGTGTGTGAGGAGGGCGAGGATAAGCTGAAAGAAATGAAAGGAAGGTGAGGCTGCTTCCTGCTTCCTGTTTCCTGCTTCCTACGTGTGGGTTGACCCAAAACTCTGACTGACGCATTCAGGCGCACAGGGGCCAGGCAGATTTCAGCTTTACTCATGCATTTTAAGCTGTCCTCACAGATATTGCCACTCTCGTGGTAGTGCGGATATACCGTTAGCAGGATGAATTACCTGCAAGATATGAGTCATATATAACAGTGAGATGATCTGTCAGCAGTTTCCCCAGGGCAGGCTGTGTGTACAAAGATCCACAAGGATATGGGGCGAGGCTTGAGAGCTGAATATAGTGGGTGAGATCATTTTATAGTGTTCTTATTACTGTCCTAATGAGATTCATCATCTAACTTCTAGGTTGCCCGTCGATTTGAATTTTTATTTATATATCTATTAAGTTATTAAATTAACCACACATCCTGTTCCACTTTATTAACTATATTTGTGATGAGTCATTGTCGGTTGGTTAATTGTGCATTGCTTTGGCAGCATTGTTAATACAGTCATGCCAATAAAGCATTGTTAAATTGAATGAGGAGGATGGAGACTGTGAGACCATGTAATTGATGGAGAGAATGAGAGGCCGTTAGCTTTTGTACTGGAGGCTATTCTTTGTTTTATTGGCTGAGGTTTATATGCAGCCTGCAGCAGCATTGTGAGGCAGACTTTACCCAGTCTTTTAATCACTAAATGTAAGAACTGCAGTAGTCTGCAATTACACACAAAGGTAAGTTGTGGTTAAATGATATCACACCTGCATTCACGTACACTCATGCGCCTGCGCTCACTCGCGCATTCACAGACACACACCACACAAACACACACGCGTGCACCTACACACACATGCACACTCACACCTACACGCACACATACAGGCACACGCACGCATGCACACACATACACATCTCACCTACATGCACACAGACACACACAGGCACATACACGCACACACATACAGATACATCCGCGTACACATCAGTTCAGAAAAGATGATGGAAGCAATTTCATGTTTTTAAATAAGTACACTGATACATTATGAATCATTTTGTTGGGCATTAGAAATTCTCCCAGTATGATTTTGTGCCATTTGGAGTAATGGGATGTGCCTTTGTTCATCTGAAATCCAGTTAGCGGTGCCTGCATGAGATACTGGTGGTATCAAGAGAGATTGGAGGTCCCAGATTTCCTGTGAATGTTTCAGTGCCTTTGATTTATCAGATTAATAATGCCTTAAGCTTGGACCTGTTCTGTTCAGACCCAAAGGGCTCATTTTAAAGGGGGCAATTTATTCGCATTTTGATCTGTTAATGTTCATGTTCCCACAGACATACTGGTAGAAATTCAGTCAGTCATGCATACACACACACACACACACACACATACACTTAAAACTGTGCATACATACACTCAGCAACATCTAATTTTATTGTGTCAGAATTTACTAATTAGAATGGGTTATACTGAGGAATTGGACAGATTGAGGTATTGCTATGTATTTATTTCAAGTAAGGTGGCTAACACTCACATTTATATATTTGAATGTGATTTAAAAGGTTGTTGAAGAAGGTGTGTATTTTCAGCAGTGGGTGTAGTAAATGCCAGGTGGCAAGGAGTTGCTGGTGTTGTTTCCCTGTGTGGAGTAACGTTATGAGTTGTGTGAGACATGCTCTAATGATTTACTGCATGACACTGAATCCTGGGAGTCGCCATGCTTATTTAGGCAGAGGGAGTGAGGTTTCGAGGAGACTGGGTGGAGGTGGGGGGGGGGGGTTAGGGGGCGCAGCAAGTGCTGATGTCAAGTATTTACACACCACTGGCACTGGTTTAATCACTGATAGTTCTGCATACACACCTGTGTGTATTTGCAGAGGAGTTTACCCATGGAAGTGTGTGCATGTATGTTTGTGTGTGCATGTGTGTGGATGTATCTGTGTGTGTGTGATGAATTTGTGCCCCTCTCGCAAGCCTGTTGAGAGGTAAACAGCCTGTCTAAATACTGTCACATGAGCCAAAATCATTTTCATTTTTAATTGTTTCCTCAATTACACATGGCATTTGGAAGAGGTGTCACGTCTGCTAAGGACAGCTGTGCCCGCTCTTATCTCATAAACCTATTGTCTGATGTCATTTTCCATTTGAGTAAAAGTCACGTATTGGGAGATGAGATGAGCAGCAAGCTGGGGCCAGAATTCAGGAGAAATTACAAGGTGAGAGGACTGAGGTGTGTGTGTGTGTGTGTGTGTGTGTGCATGTGTGTGTGTGTGTGTGTGTGTGTGTGTGCGTGCGTGTGTGCGCATGGGTGTGTGTGTGTGTGTGTGTGGGTGTGTGCATGCATGAGTGTGTGTGTGTGGGCATGTGCATGTGACTTTGTTAGTGTGTCTACGTTATTGTGTATAATTGAGTTTCTTTCAATGTAATTGAGAGTTTTTGTGTGTTCATTTGTGTTTTTTTGTATTTCTGTGCAAGATAGTGGTATACAAATTGTGCTTCTCTGTGTGTTTATGTATGTGTGGGAGAGAGATTTTGGGCACGTGAGTGTGTATGTGTGTGTGTGTGTGTGTGTGTGTGTGTGTGTGAGAGAGAGGTAACGGGAGAGAGATTGAGTGCTTGTGAGTCAGAAAGAGGATGAGGGTGTGTAAGTGTGTATGTGTTTGAGAGGATGTGAGTGTATGTTGAGGAAGAATAAGAGAGAGAGTGAGTCACTATTGTGCGGAGTGTGTCTCTGTGATTTATGACCCACCTGCTCTTTCCTACAGGTCCTTACGGTATACTGACCCTCCAACCTTTTTCCTGGATGAAACTGTTATGAGTAAAATGGCCTGTAAGCTGCGAGGTGACAGGTGCTGATTACACTTGCTGGAGGAGAGAACGTGCGCAGGTTACTGTGTTCCTTATCGATCACCACACCCTGCTTTCCTCATTACTCTCAGTCCCCCAAAGGTGTGTCTCTGTTCCTCAAGTGTGAAAATTACAGGAAAACATGTGTAGATTAATTGAGCGCATGTGGTCTTCAGGTTGTACACTAATTTAGGTTTGGCAGAGTTTGACAAACGTCCCTCTAGCCGAGAGAAATCGATAGCTCTCTCTATGTTTATGTGGGCCTGTCTCTTTGCTCTGTTGGAAAATAAATATCTGCAGCCTGCTCAGACCTCTCTTTAAACTGTCTTGTGACTGAAACTTCTGTTTGCAAATGGATTTTTTGGTGAAGCCGTCGTCCCATCCCCTCCCGGTTTCCTATTCCCCGTTATGAATTGAGGCACGGAGCACATCTCGCCACCAATCCCACACACATTCCCAATTTTGTTTTATATGCTGTGGATGTGTGCTGCAATATTATAGTCATTATTAAAACTGGACAAACTAACCACTGTCCTTCAGAAATGGTGACATTGTGCTATTTGTCATATCTCTGCATCTGAAATGCACCGTTCACTCGGCAGTACTGCATGGATTGGCAGGCGAGTCACTGCAGTCACCATTATTTTGCTGTTTCATCGTGACATTGCCCGGGCGCGCTTGCGAGTCTCTACAGTGATGAGTATGTGACTGTGACATTGCGTGGGTGTGCTTATCCGTTATTCCAGTCACTATCACTGTATATCACTGTGTCATTGTGACAGTGTGTGGGTGTGCTCGCGAGTCACTGCAGTCACTATTATGTCACTGTGTCATTTTTACATTACCTGGGTGTGCGAGTCACTGCTGTGAAGAGTACAGTATGTCACTGTGTCATTATGAAATTGCTGGGGTGCGCCCTTGAGTCACGGCTGTCACAAGTATATGACTGTGTCATTGTGACATTGCCTGGGTGTGGTCTCGAGTCACTGCTGTCACTAATATGTCACTGTGTCATTGTGACATTACCTGGGTGTGCTTGCGAGTCACTACAGTCACTCTAATGTCACTGTGTCATTATGAAATAGCTTGGGTGTGCTCACGAGTCACTGCTGTCACAGGTATGTGACTGTGTCATTGTGACATTGCCTGGGTGTGCCCCCAAGTCATTGCTGTCATTGTTTTGTCTTCACGTCACTGTGACATTGTATAAGTGCCTCTCTAAAACAGCTTAAATGTCACTTTAAATTGTCTTTGAGTTGAGGCACAGATTGAGTATAACCACATGTAGTTTTAGGATTTTTATATTGTCCTGTCTCAAAATAATCCAGGGATTTGCACCTGTCGTGGCTTCGATTAATGTGTGCAAATGAAGGCATGCTGTGGTGTGGGGTGGACAGTATTGGCATGTCTGATAGCTTTCTACTCCTCTGGGGTCTGCAAGAGGTAGAGAGAGTCTGAATTTAAATTAATGTGGGAACTTGTGCTTGTAAGAATGGCAGCCATGCTGAGTGCTCACCACTGTCACCGGAATGAAATATGGCGTGCTCAGAGAAGCTTACGATCATGTCGGCCAGTGTCGTTCATTACTGCTGGATCGTTAAAAATCCGGACCTGGAAATTGTGTGATGATGAAGCACTGTTGCCATCCTTAGTCAATATTTGCTTGCTAGGCAATTACTTAAGCCTTGTGTGTGCGCATCCTTTTAATGTTAATATCCGCACCTACATGAGCGTGCTTAGTTAGTGTCTCTGTGTTAATATATAGGCCAGTTTCCACTCGCTGAGCAATTTATTAGGAACACCATACTAATACGGTGTAGGGCCTCCCTTTACCATCAGAATAGCCTCAGTTCTTCATTACATAGATTCCACAAGATGTTGGAAACCTGTCTTTGAGATTCTAGTCCATGTTGACATTTCCGCTGACTTGTTTACTGCACTTTCCATGACATTTGGACAGTGATATTGTGCTAAAGGGGTGCAATTGAACATTGAACATTGAAATCAGAACTGAAGGTCTTCACATTAACCTCATATTCAGTGTTTTTGAATCCGACGTACCGGAGCACAAAGACAAAAAGCAAAAATCGTGGCGCAGTCCAAGTACTTACGCACTCCACCGTATTATAAGTGAAAGTGCTTTGGTCTTTGAGTGTGTGGTTATATACAGTATGGTTATATAACACAATCAGTCACATAGAGACAGAGTGAAGAGAGACAGATTAGGCTTTTCAAAGGAACCTCTCTCAAATATTTGATCGCAAATGGGGTTTTTGTAAAACCAATAAAATCTCACAGAAGAGCTTACGGTTGTGCAAGCACTGAATAATCATTGAAGCACCACCACGGGAACCCTCTCCAGCAGCCAGACACCGTACACACTGCCATGAAATAAGTAGATTTAGATATTTAATTAAATGTACCGAATTGAGATGGCAGTCTTTGCCTCAAATCTTACCACTAATAACAAAAGAGAATAAATGCAGTTTGGCGAAGAATGTAGTGACACATTAAATGTTTCTGAAACTAGGGGGTTCATTGTTATTGACTCATTTACCATCGAGACCGGTGGGCAGGGTGATAATCATCACATGCTTTGAATATAGAGCACTGAAGTGTGACTTTGTTGTACTGTTGACAGCCATTGGAAAGAATTAGGTGAAAAATCCAAACAAGGGCAAATCAGAATAAACTTAAGTTGTGTTAAAAAAAATAATAATAATAAGGGAACCCATTGGCGAGACTCTATTCGAAACCGTCCACCCTCCAGTTCAAGAAAAACAGAGGTCCTCTTGCCATTTCTGATGACCAGTGGTGTAATGGAAAGTGTAAGCAGGTATACAGACTGCATTCATTTTTTTTTTTTTTTTTTTTGTCAATTTACGGCATAATCAGCTATCAGCCAAGAGGCCGTTGAAATCCAGAGGTGAGTGTACCCACTATCTCCTTAATGATCTACCCGTCTACCTAATAGAGCTGGGGTGGGCTAATCCAGCCCGAAAGGGCTGGTATGCATGAAGTTTTTTTATTTCCACCAATTACCCTGACTAAATGGCCTAATTGGTTGTATACACAAACATGGATTTTGTAATTCATTAAATTAAAAAAAAATCATTTTGGCAGATAAGAGCAGTCTTTGGTGGTCATTCATGCCTATTTAAAGAAACGTAGCAGAAACATCAGATTTCATAAATGGTTTGGTTACTTAAGGTAATTCACTAATTTGCGACTAGAAGTAGGTGTGAAAACCATGGACAGATATGGCCCTCATTGCCGCTTCTGTAATGGCGTATACCCACTCCTCCAGGGACCTCTACACCACTGCTAATGTCATGGCCTCAGGATTTTGGTGAGACTGCTGAATTGTTTTACTAGTGAACTGATGAACCGCTGATATTTAGAGCAAAGATTTAATATCCAATGTTATAGGTGTGTATGATCATGACTATCAGGATCCCTGCAATGGATTACCATGCTGTGCTGGGTGTGTTTCCCCCCCGTAGGATCACAACCTTGTCGTGGTTGGGGGGCTTGTGTGTCTCAATGACCCTGAGATCTATGCCAGTGGGAGATTCATCTCCTGGTAGGGCCACCCAAGCCGGACAGATCAAAAGGGTAGAGGGCTGACAAAAAGTGATCCACTGGCCCTCCAGGTTTGGGGGTTGGGCACAGGGCTAACAACTCAGTCCCGTAAAAAGGTTTTTGTTACAGAAACAGCAGCAAAGGAAACTATTACTACTGGGTGTGACGGGCCTCCAGAATTATCGGAAGATAATCGTATGAATGTCAATGGTGGAAGCCGAAAGGAAGCCACTGACAGGATAACGGAAGTTCTGAACGCCAAATGCAAAACAATGATAGGATTCTGGAATGTGAGAACAATGTATGACACTGATAAACTGGCGCAAGCTACAGCAGAGATGAGAAGTTACAACTTACATATCCTAGGCGTAAGCGAAAGCAGATGGACAGGGTCAGGGAGAATTAAAACTAGTACTGGGGAGAGCAGGGCTCTCAAGTCTCACGCATTGAGCGTGAGACTCACGCATTTCAATAAGTTCACACGCTCTCACGCCACACATGACATTTCTCACGCTGAGAAGTGATAAAACTCGCCGCACATTAGTAACATAAACTGTAAAAGAGATTAGTAATCTATGAATGGATGAGGCGAAGGCAGGCGGCTCTGCTTGGATCAGCAACCTATCAGCCAATCAGAAAATAGCATTTCTTGTTGCCAGGTGAAATAGCAGCGCCTTAATCACGTCTTCCACACGCGCGCGAATGCTATTGTGTGCACATGACAGAGAAGAGCAGGAAGTGGAAGCCCGAAATCAGGTAATCACTTCATCACTTATTTATTTATTTATTTTCAATAACTGCTTATTAAAGTCGAGGAACTATGTAGGATATTTGCTTTATGGATCATTTTTTGCCTCAATTTAACAGCTTTGGACGGTTATGGTTAGATGAATTGACTTGTAACTTGTTACGGGGAGAGTGGGGGCTCTCTGCCCTCCATGTAGTGTATTTTGGCTGAAAACAAACCCTGCTCCGATCCGGTGTCAGAGGTGGTACCGCAACATCTCTTGTTTGTGAATGACAAAACGATACAAATACACAAAAGAATTATTTAATTTAGCCTTTATTATACTGGGGAGTCCCAATGAAATTAAAAAAGCACAGATATTGGGTGCAATGAAGAGTCACTTCTTATTTCAGTTTACTGGCAGTTGTGAATATTCAATAACTGATCCTGGTATTGCCATCTAGTGATAGAATATTGTAACTGCGTGCATAAATTTGCAGCTCCACGTCCACTGGCGGACACATCTGCGCAAAGATACACCGATGTTCTTCTCGAACACGCCAAATCCAGATAATCCGTAAATGATGAATTAAATTAATATTTTAATTTGAAACGAGTAACTAAGTTGGCAGTGTCAAAGTAACGAAGTGAAAGTATACTACTTAAATACTGTAATGAAGTACATGTACATCGTTACTATGCACCTTTGAAATGCACCTTTGAAAATGGGAGTATCATGCACCCCCCCCCCCAAGAAAATCTCACTCTAGTCTGCATGCAAAACTTGAGAGCCCTGGGGGAGACGGTGTTGTACCCGGGAAGGGATGACAACCAACACTGTGAAGTCGTATCCATCATATTAAAGAAAGGAGTGGAGAGGAGTTTGTTAGAGTGGAAACCTGTCAACAGCAGAATCATCAGGATCAGGATAAAGGGGAAACAGATCAACACTACTATCATCCAGTGTTATGCCCCAACAAATGACTGTGATATAGATGCCAAAGACGAGTTCACTGAGCAGTTACAAGCTGAGTTGGAAAACGCACCAGGGCACGATTTGAAGATTGTTATGGGTGATTTAAATGCAAAGGTTGGGAGTGACAATGCAAACTGTGATAGGACAATGGGAAAAGAGGGCTGCGGCATCAAGAATGATAATGGTGAGAGACTACTGGAATTTTGTTCAACTTATGATCTTGTTATTGGAGGTACCCTCTTTCCACACCAAAACATACATAAGTTGACCTGATACTCCCCTAATGGAAGAGACAGAAATCAGATTGACCACTTGATGATCAATGGTACCTGGAGGCGTTTGCTTCTTGATGTTAAAGTCAGGAGAGGAGCAGATGTCGGCAGTGATCACCATCTTGTAGTAGCGGTCTTGAAGGTGAAGCTGAGGAAAACAGGCAGCAGGAAGGCGGAAAGGGCGCAGTTTGATGTCGAAAAGGTAAAAGACCCCAATGTGAAGAATGCATTTGTGCTGCAGCTGAAGAACAGATTCCAGGAACTGGCAAATATGGAAAACCACACATATCCAGATACTGATGTAGTCAATAATAGGTGGGAACATGTCAAGAAAGCTTACCTGAAAACCAGCAAAGCATGCCTGGGAAAGAAAGAAAGGGAAAGAAAGGAATGGATGTCAACAGACACATGGCAAACCATTGAAAAACGGAGAGCCCTAAAGAAGCAGGCGATGGAAGCAAAGTCTGACTGGCTGAAAGAAGGATATAACCTGCAGTACAAGGAAGCAAACCGAGCCGTGAAGAGAAAGGCGAGGGCAGACAAACGGGCAGTTATGGAAATCCTTGCAAACAAAGCAGAAGTTGCAGCAAGCAAAGGGAAACAAGGGAAAGTGTATAAGATCACCAAAATAGTATGTGGCAAGTATCATGGAACCACAGATACACTAATTACAGACAAGCAGGGGCAACTTTTAACAACAGGCAGAACAAGAAGCTCGATGGTTAGAGCATTTCAGAGAAGTCTTGAACAGACCACCGCCTATGATAGAGGCTGATATAGAAGAGGCAGCTGGGGAAGATCTTGACATCAACACTGAAACCCCGTTAAAGAAGAAATTGTAGCAGCCATTAAATCCCTCAAAAATGGAAAAGCCCCTGGACAAGATGATCTCAGTGCAGAATTATTTAAGGCAGACCCCAAACTTGCAGCCAAACTGCTCCTACCACTCTTTACAGCCATATGGGAAGAGAGGAAGGTACCGGATAACTGGTCAGAGGGAATAATTGTAAAGATCCTCAAGAAAGGAAACCTTAGGAACTGCAGCAACTGGCGCGGAATCACTCTCTTGTCAGTTCCGAATAAGATAATGGCAAAGATCATCATCCAACGTATATCAAGCGCAGTGGACCAACAGCTCAAACAGGAACAAGCTGGCTTTACGAAAGGAAGGGGATGCACTGCCCAAATATTTGCCTTACGTAACATCATCGAGCAATGCAAAGAGTGGCAGAGACCACTTCACATTAACTTTGTGGATTTTGAAAAAGCTTTTGATAGCATACATTGAGACAGCCTCTGGCAGATACTGCAACTGTATGGAATTCCTCAACAGATAGTCCTGCTGATCAAGAGCTATTACACCAACTTCTCATGCAGAGTTGGAAGCAGTGACTACAGCTTTAATGTGATAACAGGTGTAAGGCAGGGCTGCGTGATGTCGGCACTCCTCTTTAACTTAGCCATTGACTGGGCAATGCGCCGAACAACTGAGGATAAAGCAAGAGGCATACGATGGACCCCCTTCTCAGTATTGGGATCCAATGTCATCAGCCACCAACATATGCAGGAGAAAACATTCTCATGCAGATTGGTCTGAAGATGGAAGAACACTGAGCTGATGTATTTAAACATCACAAATCCTTCACCAATGCTGAATGAAGAGAACCAGCCACAACATACCTAGGCAGCATAGTCAGGCATGATGGACACCATTAGTAAGGAAGGCCAAGGCATTCAAAATGCTCAACAATATATGGAGATCTCAACAGTACAGCATCAAGACAAATCTAAGGCTGTACCAGAACTGTGGAAGGGAGAATGACAAAGACCTTACTAAACTATCAGTCATCCACACAAAGAGCTTGAGAAGATAGTATTCTGGCCAAACCATCTCCGAAGCTAGTGTCATCAAGAGAGCAAGGAAAATTCTCATGAGAAGGCAATGGAGAAGGACCTTCAGAAGAGAACCTTTAACATCTGTAGCCCTCCATTGGACACCTGAAGGAAAGAGGAAAAGAGGAAGACCCAAGAACACCTAAGAACTGTGGAGGAGAGTTGAAGAGCCTTAAGCACAACTGAGATACCATCCGAAGCTAGCCCTAAGGGTGGAGGACCTTTGTTCCACATGCCTTAGGCATAAGAGCAGTAAGTAAGCTGGGTGTGTTCCAGCTTCTCACTCAGTGTTAGCTTGGATCCGCTCCAGACACCCTAAGATTCCCAAAGGAATAAGCATGTTAGATAATGCATGTATTGATGTAGTTTCAGAACTCTGGGAAAGCGTTATCTGATAGAAGGATTTTGAAAAGTAGTAGACACTTTTATAGGGGTCATATTATTCTTTTTTGGTTTTTCTCCTTTTTTTTCCTGTTTTATATAGTTTTATGCATGTAAAACATCTGCAATGTTACAAAGCCCAAAGTCCATGCTAAGGAGAGTTATTCTCTCTGACAGAAAAAAACACAGTTCCTAAACTGCCTGAGGTACCATGTTTGTCATCCAGCCTTTTCCTCCGTAACATGTCTACGTCACAATGTATCAAATCGGCATAATGTTAATGCGAGTTAAACTAGCGCCTAATTTGGCTTTCCTTTGAACAAAGCAAGGTAGAGTGGAAGCTGAGAAGAGTTTGTTTAGAATGCATTTTCATGTCTTGAGGACACTTTTTCTAAAGCGAGAAGGCAAATTCCATTTGTATCACCTTCCGAAGGAACATGAGGTGAAGAACCAATGGCTAAAACTTTTTTTTTTTTTACCACTTTTCCACAGTAATACAAATTCAACCTTTTATAATGTTCCTTTCAGTTTTGTGAGCTATGCTTCCGGAACCGCGGATGGCCAATCACAACAGAGTGTGCTTTAAGGGAGGGGGCCTTAGATAGGCAGGAGCCAAAGTAGCCCATTTAGGGCTGAGTGAGTCAGAGGTGCTGCACACACAGCTGCAGCCTATGCTTTGATAACCTGGTGCTTTTGACCTCTTCTGTTTATGTTCACAGAATAGGACCATAACGTGAGTGATGAAACCATTTCACTGACATAAATAGACAAACATAGCGACATTTTCATAAAAGTTCTTGTAATCAGATGGAAGTTCAATCAAACTGAGAGGTAAGACAAAGTTTATTTTAGATGCCATAAATGAAATGGAAATATTGGAACCACTGAGATGAATGAACAAATCGAGTCATCCATGAAACCATTTAAAGTTGCAAGAGGTTGAGTCACTTTACAGAGGTCATGGAAATGTTGGATGTGGGACAATGCACATCACCATACTACTCACATTCCCACTGTCGCTTTTAAAAGGCATATAATCTATCCAAATACTTTTATGTAAATGGTACATTCAGATTCATTGATATATATATATATATATATATATATATATATAACCCCAATTCCGAAATAGTTGGGACAAAGTGTAAATTGTGAATAAAATCAAAATGCAATGACTTTCAAATCACACCAGCCAGTATTTTATTCACAATAGAACAGAAATAATATACAAATGTTGAAACTGAGAAAACAAACAATTTTAGTACAAAAAAAGCTCATTTCAAATTTGATATGCTCATCTCTCAAAAATTTGGGACAGGGGCTCATTTACTTAAAAGAACCATCCCCTCTTTTTGTTAACAAAACAAGAGGCATCTGTTGAGAGACAAGTTTTTCTTGCAGTTTAGCCATTGGAATTTGATCCCCTCTTGTTCAAAACCAGGCTCCAGCTGCTGGAGAGTTTTGGGGTCTATTTGACGGATCAGGACGTTTAATCTGCATTGACAAATATTCTCAATCAGTTCACCAGGACTGCAGGCAACATCAGTTCAGCACTTCACGGACTCTTCTACTATGAAGCCATGCTGTGACAACATAACAAGCTGCAGTATGTGGTTTTGCATTGTCCTGCTGAAATACACAAGGCCATCCTGGAATAGATGTCGTCTGGAGGGGGCATATGTTGCTCTAAAACCTTTATATACCTTTCAGTATTCATGGTGCCTATTATAACATGCAAGTGTCCCACACCATGTGCACTAATACATCCCCATACCATCAGAGATGCTGGCTTTTCAACTGAAGATATGATAACAGGAGGGTGGTCTACAAGATCTTTCCATTCAAAAAACTAACCAAACATTCCTTTTTCCAACAAGAATGTCTGATTTGGATTTTTTCTGACCACAGGACACTTTGCCCACTTTGCTATAGTCCATTTAAATGAGCCTTGGCCACTAGAATTTCAAAGTGGTGCTTCTGGATCATACTCATGGTTCTCGCTTCTTTTTTTCATGATAGAGTTGGTTGGTCTGTAGACTTTCTGCCGGACTGTGTCTACTGACAGTGGTTTCTTGAAGTATTCCTGGGCCCATTTAGTAATGTCACTGACAAAATCATGAAGGCACCTTTGAAGTGATGCATTTGGCGTCTGTGAAGGCCCTGAAGATACGGGCATCCAGTAAGGTCTTGGCCCTTGTCCTTACGCACAGAGATTTTTCCAGTTTCTCTGAATCTTTTGATGATGTCATGCACTGACGATGATGAGACCTTCAAATCCTGTGATTTGACGTTAACAACATTGTTTTTAAAGTATTCAATTTTTTGGCTGCAAACCTTCACAGGTAGGGAACAGCCTCTGGCCATCTTTGTTCAGTAGGACTCAGTCTCTCTGATGACATCATTTCACTGACAATGCCCAGACAAACATGATGACAGTTAAAAAACTTGCTAGCCATAGAAAACAGCTGATTCTCTTATATACAAAGTTTATTTTAGAGCCCTTTTTTTTGCCCGAAATGGAAATTTTGGAAGACCTGTTGAGCCAGAAAATTAGAAATGAAACCATTTTGTGGATAAAAAGGTAAAATGTCTTAATTTGGTCATTTGAAATGTTGGATATGGGACAATGTGAATATTCACATTCCCACTGCTCATTTTAAATCTGATATAATCTATTTTGATTTTATGTAAATTTACAGATTCGATTCAGTCCCAACCATAAGAGTAATTGGGGTTGTGTATAAAAAAAAATATATATGTTGTTGTGCGTGTGTGTGTGTGTGTGTGTGTGTGTGTGTGTGTGTGCATATAAACGTTGCTTGTGTCTGGATTCAAATTTAATCTGAACACTGAATAATGTGTCCATCCTACCAATGAGAACAAAAACAGAATAGTTGTCTATCTCCATTTATTACCATAGTAAAGTGTTAGTTCTGCTTTGCCTATGCTTTTATGGCACAGTACTGTCTTGTATGTTGGTTCTGTAATGTGCATATTCTTTAGCAATATGAATGTCGACCCAAAATAGATACTTTAATCTGAAAAACTCAGGATAATGGCTTCCCTGTGCCATTTTTCACGGTGAAATCATTTTTAGTTATTTGTTTGTAGACCTTAATTGTTCCAACACTCTTAATGATGAAATCTGCCAAAGATAAAAAAAAAAAAAAAGAAAATGGCATGCTCTACATTGGTGGGAAATGGGGGGGCAGTGGTGCTGGAGGCTGTCAGTTATGATCCATCTGCTGTAAAAAAGATAAATATCTACACTTTCTTGAAAATCAGAGAACATAAAGCTAATCTTTCCTTAGTTCCACCCTATGTAATGAGTTTATTCCTACTTAGTTAAATGCTCTTGAGTACTAAAGCACTTAATTTAGGGGGCAAGCAAGATCATCATACACTGCTTTTCAAAGCCGTGCTATAATGTATATACTGTTGCATCAGAAGTGTTTATGTAGGCCTTTAGCTATTGCCTTGTCTAGTCAACACCCATCTGTCACATAGCATATTTGAGCATTCCAAGAGTATAATTACATACATTTTGAATGTAATTCAGGTAAAACTAAATATGAAGTGGTATATTTTAAGTGTTGTGTATTTTGGCTTACTATACTTTTTTTTCCCAAATGGGCAGTTATCCATGTGTCTTTGCTTTTTTGTGGTGGTGAGGATTAGGGATTTCAATCAGTGCATTTCAGTTCAGAAGCAGTGACATATCTCATGACTGGCGCATGGATAACCCTTGACTATAATCCAAGAGACGGCTATTTTGGTTTTGGTGTAAAAAAGTCTCTCTCTCCCACTTGCATGTCTTGTATTGCTTTTATCTGACCTCTCCTCATTGCATGAATCTCTGCAAATAAAAGCCCTATGGTTTCTTCCCCTGGATTTTCTGACTGACAAGCCATGAAATAAGTGTTTTGTGTCTGGAACTGCACAAAGAATAAATCTGGCCTTGAAAAAGAGTCTGTGCTGACAGAAGATATGGAGTGATATGGAGAGAGAGGGAGGGGGATTGTTGTTGTTGTTGTGTGTGTGCGTGTGTGTGCACTTGTATTTGTGTGAATTTGTGAGTATGCTTGTGTGTCTATCTGTGCGTGTATCTTTGTGTGTGTGTGTGTGTGTGTGTGTGTGTGTGTGTGTATGGGAGCACGTTTATGTGTACCTCTCGCTCCTGACTGTGTGTCCTTTTTAAACCCAATCTTCTTTCTCTATCTTGTGTGTGTGTGTGTTGTGTGTGTGTGTGCTTTGTGGAAGGGCAGACAAACTGGGTCCAAAAGAATACAAACCATCTGGAGAAATTTTTCAACATGCCAGTGTTTATTGAGGTTCCTCATAAACAAGGTAAGAGTGACACAAGTGGTGTGGTTTCCCTGGGCTTGGTGATGTTTGCAGGTCAGAGTAAGTGTCAGAGGTACTGTGTGTGCTCTCATTACTTCAGCTTGCTGTCTGCTCCCGTCCTAGAATTTCTGTGAGAATATATTAGAGTAATTTGTGCAGTTTCCTGACAAGGTCTGGTAAACATTGTTCATCTTTCAGTCACATCATCTCTCTGCAGCCTTCAGTCCTGCATCAGTTACCTGGAGTTAGAGATAACAGCTTTTTATGAGAGCCCAGACATTTCCTCGCAGTGTTTGTCATATTTGTGGCTCATACTGCAGTCACAGAGACTGGCTCATTGCTGGTCTTCTCTGATGTGATAGTGGCAGGAAGTGACTCCAATGTATCAGAGAATATGTCTTTAGAGCCAGTTTAGGCTTTCTGTGCTATGACCTCATATGGCCGTCAGTATTCAGAACAGTTAGGACGGCAAGTTATGAATACTAGATCTGTCCTAAGGCTCATCTTGTTGTACATCAAACTCAGGTTTTGGTTGTCAGCGGAATGCTAGCTGCCTACATGTTTGACAGTATGAATACAGAGATATGCTGTCTGAGTGATGAGGTCTCACGAGAGCCCTAATATGGTTGTGTTAACTAACACACTGTTACATTTACTACAATATGTTTGTGCTTATGATAGTTATGATGGGGTTATGGTTAAAAAGAGCATAATGTAGTTCTGAATATAACTGCTGTCGGGTTGTTATTGCTGTAATAACCATGCATTTTAATACATTTTTAAATACCTTCTCATATCGTAAATTAAATAAAGCTATATAAGGGTTTATAAGTAGATTTTGTCCTGGTCTGGGACTGTGGGCAAATCTAACCTAAATTCCCAGATCACTTTACTGGGTATGTTCTGTCTTTTTTAACACAGGGGGTGCTGTGGATTCATTTTTAGTTGATTTGTGTTGTCCTGGCTGTCTGTCCCAGCTAATGTTGCTGATGTAGATCAGGGCTGACTCAACCAGACCTGCATGAAGGGCGCTCACCTTCATATGAAGAACTGGAGAACAGGCACTGCGACCAACTGTACAAGCCACTGAGGTCCGGCATCTGACTCCTTTGTGCTACAGGGCTTACCAATGACTTTGGGGCTAACGCACCAGGGACTCGTTTCATTTGCTTATTTTTTTCATTTTTTTCTTCCCTCCTGATCTTGTTTTAATTCCATCCATTGGAGAATCAAGGACAATAAACATCCAAAGTGATGACAAGGAATTTTAAGAAAGATGAATCTGAGCAATGAAATATCTACGCTCTTTCAAGCATCAGTTCGACACGATTTCTGTCACAGACTGACGGGGCAGATGTGTAGGTGATGAGAAAGGTTATAATAAATTTCTAATAATAAATTTATTTATATAGCACCTTTCAAGCAATACAGCACAAAGTGCTTCACAAACAGGTAAAAATACATGTACATAAAAGCAAGAAAAAAACAAAATGGGGGAAGTAGGGAATTAAACATCAAAATAGGAAAAATTAAGATTATAAAAGGAGACTTACATGAAAACACACCCATACAATAAAAGAATTTAAACTGTAAAATCAGCAAAAGCAAGCCTAAAAAAATGAGTCTTTAAAAGAGATTTAAAAGATGATAAAGACTCAGCATTTCTAATATTGTTTGGGAGGAGGTTAGATACACTAGTAGTAAAGCATTCAAACATTATGGATTCCAAATGGTATCACTGCTCAAGATTTCTTTGTTAACCTACTGTAATTCAAATTTTACGGCTCATTTTGGATTGGAGTATACTGATTGATATTGGATCTCAATAAGGTTCTGAATTTGGGATAAGGGACGGTAGGAGAACTGTGAAAACTAAGCAGTTGGAATGAGTCCCAAGGCCATCTGAAAGAACCTGCGCGCCCACTATTGCGTACACATTTTGCATACAGGTTGTTGACAAACCTGGCTGACCCTGGCCTATGGTTACACTCAGACCCGCACAGTCAATTCAAGAATATTGGTCAGAGCACCAACAGTATCACTTAAAACAAAAAACCAATATCCCTCCATTCAAACAAACTGTATATTTCACAAATGTATTATCAGCCTACACCTGCCCACAATCTCAATGTGTTCTCATGCATTTCGCATGGAATTCATTTGGAAATGCAAAGACATTTTCTTGTGAATGGTTGGCCACGTTTTTAGGCTTTTTGTTATAGCAGTCTTGTGGATGAAACATAACCTTTTTTTTTTTTTTTTTAAACTTGGATAATGTGAGGTTAGCACTGGAAAACAAGACATGGGCAGTGGAGGTTATTTAAGTTGGGTGCAGAAACTGCACATTTAGAATGCTTGGTGTGGTCAGGCTGTTTAGTGTGCATGATGTATGGTGTGTTTAGTGTGCGTTTGGTGTGGTTGGTTTGGCAGGCGCATGTGTTGTTGCCATGGTTTCTGGCTGAATTTATTTCTATATTTATTTCTTCAGAGCGCTCAGCGAGTTGTGAGCTTACGGCTATAAACACTGAGGCGGACAAGCGCACCAATCCGAGGCTAATCTGTCTCGTTCTCGCTCCTGTGTTTGTGTTCAAATGCCCCTCCATTACATAGACCCACGGACACGCACCTTTCAGGGGGAAACTAAGCTTTTCAACAATAGGCAGAAATCCGCCAAGCCTGTCTTCTGCACAAAAGAGTTTCTACACCTGGTGGATTTGCTCAAGGCTGTATATTTTGTAGGGGATTGACCTAGATGCATAAAGCACAAACTAATTTGTTTTTCTTATTTTTTTAATAGTATTTCGGATGTGCTCAAAAGGTGCGGATGAGCATTTTGCTTTTGCCCGGTATTGAGGATAAATGCCCATCTGCTAGCGGGAGTGAACAGATAAACTGTGTGTGTGTGTGTGTGTGTCCGTGTGTGTGTGTGCCTGTGTGTCTGTGTGTGGGTGGGGGTTCAGCAGCTCTGTGAAGCTAACAAGGTGAATCATTAAGCGCTGTGGTGATATGATCTGTTATTTATGTCTGCAGTTGATATCCATTCATTCAGAGGGGTGGGAGGGGGGTGATGCAAGGGGCCCAGTTGGAGCAGAATTGAGTATACAGTAGATCATGTGAAGCAGCCATGTTTCTCAGTTTATTGAGACATGAGAATGAGAATGAGGTCCCCCTTTTTTGGTAGGTTTGAAAAGCTTGTTCATTCTGAGTTTGGACAAACCAGCCTTTTACAGTTTCCATTCCCATTTTGTCACAAATGACCACAAAAAAAAAACCATGATTACCTTTTATTACTTTTGTTTGACTCATTGCAGTTTATTGTACTGTTTGCACTGCTGTTATACTTTTAATTGCAACTTTTGGCTGCTAATCTTGTGCATTTTAGTCGTATAGTGATAAACCTTGTATGGTTAGAGTCTGTAGAGCCTCTGCTTTTATATGACATGTCGCTTATGCAGTAGAATGAAATTACTGATTCGCTAAAACCACATATGCAAAACATGCACCATTCGCATGTTTTTGTTTGGAGCTCATTTACTGCAGTTGTTTGGTGTTGGAATTGTGTTTCGCATTGGTAAAAATATTTATCATGATAGCTAGTTACCGTTGTTATAGCTAGTTATAATAGTCATCAAAAATAGTTATATTAACTAAGTTTTTTCCTGGTTAAGTGGGAATATAATATTACCACTTTGCTACATGATTATCATGCCCCGCCTCGTATGGTGTTTGTTGTGAGATGTGCCGACGCTCCTGGTACTGCAGACGTTCAGGTTCAAGAGGTTAAGACACACCCCAAATTTAAAAGATAAAGTCCAGAGGGGGTGCAATAGGACAGCCATATGTGTAAAATATCCGGTCATTAGATAGAGGTGAACAAAAGCACGCGCGATCAATGATCCCGTCATTCTAGATGGGGGCTGTATGCCTACGTGTGGAATTATGTAAAGCAGTATCAACGATCTGACGTCACGTACAGTGCTGCCATCCCTAATATCCATGATTATAAAATCCACCTATTCAAAGTTAACAATCTGTTATGTATGTATATTTTTCTGAGAAGAAAAGGCAATAAATTGAAGCAGTAGGCATGCATTTCTCTTTTTGAAGACTGATTATTGAATAATGCAGTTCCCATTTAAGTGTTCAGGCACTGAAGGCATCAGTTGATCAAGTGTAGCTAGTGAAATTTCTATCAATCTTTCTATAATGCAGGTCTGCAGTATATTTTGCATCATAATGCGCCATGCATTCTCAATCAGACCAATTTATCATCTACTCTCTTTGCTTACTACATAGCCATGCACTTTTCATCTGTGCAGAATTGCTGTCATCTTGCTGGAAGATAAAAGGACAGCCCTGGAAGGGACAACATTTAAATTTCAGCATATGTTGCTTCAAAATTTGCTTGTATTTTTGGGCTGGGCCGCGGATAGCGGCCAGGCCCCTCTAAACGCAAATGTCGCAGAGTATCTGAGTGACTGACTGACTGACTGACTGCCTGAGTGATCAAGTTCAAAGATTGGCGGGAAGCGGTTGGGACTGACTTCAGTGATTGGTCAGCCAGGGGGCAAGAACTTCAAAGATTGGTTGGCCGACGATTAGCTGGCTGGCTGGCCGGGCGTTTGTCACTTGTATCTCCTGGGGGGTTTACTACGAAGCAAGTTCAACATAGACAGGCTATATTTGAGTGAGCCGGCTCAACAAACCCTGACCTTGCAATCAGAGATAATTGGTACCACAACAGTGGTTGTAATCTTTCTTTGTTACTCTCCTTTTCGTGCTTTCAACACTGTACGCGCTCTCATCAAAAAATCGGTTCATGCATCCATTGACACTGTATCCGTACACAAAATGACCGATCTCACGCTGTACGTTCCCTGAGGACATTAACCCTGATCCAGAATCAGTAACACTGCGGGTTATTTCCCCGGGGCTCCGCCAGCAGCTTAATGGGAGACAAACATTGACAGGCTATATTTCAGTGAGCTGGCTCAACAAACCCTGAACTCACAGAGATAATTGGTACCACAGCGGTGGTCGTAATCTTTCTTGGTTAATGTCGGTTTTGTGCTTTCAACACTATGCAGCGCTCTCAACAAAAAAAGCGTTTCATGTGGCAATTGACCCTATTTCCGTTCATAAAATGACCGATCGCGTTCTGTATGTTCTCTGAGGAAGCTATCCCTGGTCCAAGATCAGTAACACTGCGGGTTATCTCCCCCCCCTCGCGCCACCAGGGGGCGGTACCAGCGGCTTAATGGGAGACCCATATGAAGTTTTACACTCTTTGGTTGGACACTTGAAAGACTGCATGATTATGCATGCGCATACTCAGGTGGACATTTGGGAAATTATAATTGAGATTTATGTTAGTGCATTCATGTTGGTTGATGTATGCACTTGTTCGTTGGATGTAATGTAAGAGGTTGCTGGGTGATTAATAAAATCTTTAAAAAAAAAATAAAGAAAATTTCCTGGGAGGAGTGGGTCATGTTTATGGACAGTTATGAATAATGTAAATATATAAAAAACAGCAAAATGCAACACTGTTGCTGCTAATAAGGCCAGAGAGGAATTCTGGCGGAAAATTGCTGACCGTAAGTCCTCTGATGAAGGACTAGTGGAAATCACATCAGTTTCTCAGCCAAATCAAACAAAATGAAATTAAATTATAGAATGAACTTTCTTATTTCTCACCCAATTCTCATGATCTTGCTGTTAACTACTAGGCCTTTTCAAGAGCTCATAAATTCATTAAAATTAATTGCATTTCAATTTTTTTTGTCACTTAGTTAACCATATTCATTCATCACCAATATCAAATAACGCTTTATGTAAACACATGGCAGCTCCTTCACTCGAATATGTTTATTAAACGGTTTTACTCAAAACTGTGGATTCTTTGTCAATAACATGCCCAAAGACAAAACATGGGGGGAAAAAAGGAATCTTTGAAGTTCGTTCTTACACCCTCACTATATAGGAACTGCCATGTGTTCACAAAAGTGATGTCACATTCCCAGTTAGCACAACTGTAACAACAACTTTATTGTTCATTACGATTCAGGAACATACATACATACATACTTTATCTGCTATCTACATTTGTTGCTGCTGTCTCTCTCAAATTCACATTCACAAAATCAATAACTGCTACCCTTATTCTAGCTCTTTGTCTATTCAAATGTATAACTTGCTTTTGATATGTTTTCCTTACTCAAGACCCCCCCCCACCTCCCACTCCCACTACCTCACACACTCTCACTCATTCCCTCACTCACACTCTCCTCTCACTCTCACACTCACTCACACTCTCACTCTTTCACACTCTCACTCTCACACTCTCCCCACCCACTTTGTAAATAATTTATTAGCTCCAGCTCATTACTAAACTTGCACTTCATATAATTGCCTGAGCTTTGCCCCATTTAGCACCCTTTTCTTGGGCCCATTCTCATACAGCACTTGGCTGCCCAGCCATATACTAGGTTGCACCTAGTCTTGTTCTCCATTAATGGTGCCCTTGCAAATGTGAAAGTCTCCTGTGCCATGTGCACTGACACACCCTTATACCAAGATAGATGCTGGTTCTTTTTTTCCCCCAAAAAAGACTTTGAATGTTGACTCATCAGACCACAAAACATGCTTCCACTGTGCTTCTGTTTATCTTAGATGACACTGAGCCCAGAGAAGTCAGCGGCACTTTTGGACAGTGTTGATATATGACTTCAGCTTTCTGTAGTAAGGATTTAGCTGTCATATTGACAGATGAAGAATTAACAAAGTCTATTTGAGCCCATGTTGTGATATGCGTTACACATGTGATGGTTCTTAAGGCAGTGAATCTTAAGGACTGGAGATCATGTACACTGGGAGGTGGTTGTCTGCCTTGCCCTTTACTCACCACGATTTGACCAGACTCCTTCCATCTTTGAATTGTTTTATGCACTGTAGAGGACAAAACATTGCCAAATGTTTCTGCTTGCAAATTGATGAGCCTTGATCCATTCTTGCTCTTGAGGGACTAGTCATTTTTAGAGGCTCGTTTTATCCTATAACACGCTCACCTGTTTCACATCACCTCATTATTACATCTCGTCACATTACGTCATCTTATTACTGCAACTTGTCACATTATTATTTGTTTTTTATTGCAGCTGTGCCAACGTTTTTGGAGTCTGCTCCAATCCTCGGGAATTAAATAACTGTACATTTTCAATAAAGAATTAAATTTTAAAGATTAGGCAACAAATAATGTGTCTTTGTTGTGTTTCCAATATAGTGGAGAGAGAATAGGCTTTTGAAATCGCTCATTTTTGATTTTATTGGCATTTTCCATAATTTACCAACTTTCTCAGAAAAGTGGTTGCACTAATGCTATTTCAAATAATCATTAAATTGTAATTTTCAAAAAATACATAAATTCAGTTATGGATACATGCAAAGTTTGACAGCTAACAGATAATTAATACTGCTAAGCACTCAGATTGAGCCCCTTCTTAAGCATTCTGTGGAACAGAGGGGGGAAAGGTGGGGTCCCCGCAGAATGCTGGATGTTGTACAGCTGCCGTTCTGCCAAAGCCACTCAGTGGCTCATTAGCAGCACTTCTCAGAAGCACAGCTCTGTCTATAAATACCCCTCTACTCAGAGGGAACATTCTGGTTCTACCCTCACCTGCCCATTCACTCAGCTTCTCCAGTTTTCCCATGCCTTTTCCCGTGTGCACAGATGAGGCTTAATCCCGGCCTAAAATGACTTTTGTTATGGAAGATTTATATTTGAAATTTATTTAGTCTAGGACTAGGTTGCATATGAGTCACTATTTCTGTGTTAAATAATTAGAGGATTTGGCGACTTCCTGGCCAGCGGCCAGTGAAACAGGTGGGATTAGTCATCAGTTTGAGAGTATGTATCTCAACTTCGTTTGCAGTTTCTAAAATGTTTCATCCTGTATTATATACATTTCATCCTGAGATCTGGGTGTGAGATGGGATTGTGTTTAGTTTACTCTTCATAATGCTATTACCTCTTTACACCACTGGGGGCAGCAGCACAGCATCACTGCTGTATGCTTATAGGGAGCTCTAACTGCCTCTGCCCTAAGCTGTAGTTGAGCATACTGGGTCAGTCATGTTCTTGTAAAGTGAAGTTAGACTGGTAGTGTTGGAGTCTGGGCTTGCACGCTGTGTTTGGTCGCTCTCCCTCGTACCCCGGGGGTGTATGAGACTGAATAAATGGTCCAGTACACATGCGGAGGGAGCACCAGCAATCACACTCAACATGTTCAGCCCTGTACTGAGGCTCTATGCAATTTGTACTGCAAAACAAAGATTAAAAAAATAATAGTCTTAAAAAAATTAAATCAAAATTTTCTAAAAATGAAAAAAGAATGTAGGCTGCATGAATCAATATTTGGTGTGACCACCTTTCACCTAAAAATTCTAAGCACTACCATATTGTTTTATTTTTTTAATCACTCATTTGGTTTATGGGATGTTTGAAGCATTCTGTGAACTAGCTTCCCAGATAAACCCAGAAATCCTCGATAATGCTGACATCAGGGTTCTGTAGCCATACAGTTTCTCATACGTTTCCGATTAAAATCGTTGCATGGAATCTGTTGTCCGCAGCAGGAGAATGTAATTTCCAGTGGGCATGTTCTTGCGGTAACATGAAAGTGAGGGTGTGTGTGGGGGGGGGCACAACCACTGTGTGACCTCTGACCCTTGGGGCACCCCTGTACTCCTGAGCTGTGTCTCAGCATGATTGATGGGGGAAGGGGCCAAGGTGAGATTGTTGACACC
Source organism: Gymnothorax javanicus (assembly GCA_029692085.1). Lineage (NCBI taxonomy): Eukaryota > Metazoa > Chordata > Actinopteri > Anguilliformes > Muraenidae > Gymnothorax > Gymnothorax javanicus. The sequence continues at coordinate 22,665,183 of CM056205.1, forward strand.
ATTACCAAATGGGAATGTTTAGCAGGCTAATACTGGGTACAAGCAAGAACTTAGCTACTCCCCATTGGCTCACTACCAAAGCAGGGAAATATTCACAGATGAACAGGATAAAAGGATAACATTCTTATCGCATAAGTTGCAAGAAATGAACTGTCAAATGTTAATTAATATTTTTGCCCATAGGGTCTTTAGACATTTTTGGCAGGCTACTATGCTATTTCCACATAATAGCGCTATTGTTGGTTTCAGAACATTTCAGCTGAACACATTAGGCCATTTATAATTTTAATGATGATAATGGCCTAGCTTGTGCAAAATGATCACATCTAAGATTGCACTGCTTACGAGAATAAAGAGTCAAGTCGCAATGCTGCATTTGCAAGAAAAAACTTCATTCCATTGAGCTCCTTCCTGAATCAAAACATACTTGCCTCACCTTTGAGAAAAATAGACGATATTTGGAAATCAAGGACAATACTGCTCTCAACATCATAATCTTTGCTCTCCATCATGGTCATGTTGAAACATAATTAAAGGCCTGGAGAATTTCATCTGTTGCTTTGCATCTCACGTTATTTGACTTAAAGTGCCTGCCCCGTGTGCATAGCGCATTGGTGCCTTGGTTGCTGAATGGGGTGGTATTTTTAGATGATTGCACACTCAGTGTTCTTTTATTTAGAGTAGGGAGTCTTTGTCTGTGGTACGATGTTTGTTTACCTTAGTGTCATGTGGGAGTATAAACTAAAAACTGAATCAAGAGTTTCAAGAGTTTCAAGCTTAATAAATGGCTGAGAAGATTTTAATATTAGCAATGCAAATGACCATATAATTAGCCTCTGAGCAGTACTGTTGCATATCTTTCTTGTCTCATTTTGGCTGATTCTGTGAACCTGAGAATGATTTGCCTGTGTGCTTTTAAATCAATAGGAAACAGATGAGCTTCCTTGTTTAAACATGGGGAGATAATTCAATAACAATGCATTTGAAATATATTTGCGAAAATAATTTTAATCCAAATGTTTTGTTTGAGAGTATAATGCATGGCCTGGAATTACACAATCACACTTCATATTATTTTTTTAATCGCTGTTTGTCACAGTTTTTCTGTTTTTCTCAATTGGCCTGATTTCTGGATCTCAATATTACCCGGAATAGGAAGCTTCCTTGGCCATTAAAATTTTAATCCCAAAACCATTACAGTTGACGATTTAGTGGTGGAATCCCACTGAGTTCTTCCTGTATATAATTATCAGGTATTTGTCTGCTTTGCGCACAGAGGACTCCTGCTCTGAGAAGAGCGTCACCACAGGTCTGAGAATGCTTTCATCCTGCGCTAAGGCGGCGTCGGCCGTGGCGCACAGCGAGGCGACAGATTCACATTTCAAAGCCGGAGAAGGGTCCGCAGTCATGAGTCGCTCTGTGGGACAGAGGGATGACACAATCGCAACTCCTTACTGCCGGCTGGCAGCACGCAGCCTGAACAGATTTATGAAATCTATTAGGGCTGGAGTTGGTCACTGGTGCTTTCCTGATGTTATATGATTGCAGGTGTGCATGAGGGGATAGCTTGAGGGCCTCTGTGTGCTGTTCATAGCTATTTTTCCATTGGGGGACTGCAGGACCACGACTTATAACTGGGCACTTCATGTAGAGGCAGCTCAAGCACTGTGTATTTTATTTTATCTTATATTATTTTGTTTTATTTTCTCCATTATTCTTAATGACGCCTCTGTTTTCTATGTGCATGCTCTGTCCTGCTCGGTAAGAGCTAGAGAATGGAGGATTCATTTCATGATGTAGTTTGTGCTGACGTGGACCCACTGTAAATAATATATTCGCATCACCCTGAGTTGTAAGTTGGTTTATGACACATCTGTTGTGACACCCTACATGATATTTATGCAGATCCGCAAATGGCTTGATTGTAAATCAAAAGCAGCCATTATGTTTGCTGGTGATATATGTCTTGGTCAGGGGTGGGGAGATTACTAGAATAAAAAGATATGTAGCTATCAGAAGGTATAGCCAGAGAATACACAAAAATGGCCAGAAAACATTTGCATTCGGTGTGTTGCAGAATAAATTTCGTTAGCAAAATTTGGCGTTGAATTGTACAGTTTAGTTATTTAATTGTACAGTACACTGTAGAAGTTTTTAGACTGTGATAAAATTTCAACTTCTTAGCTCTGTACTCAAGGACATTGGACTGAAAGAGGGGACAGATAGATTTAAATTGCTGGTATTTAGATCTATGTCCGTTGAAATTTTTCACAGTTCACAGCTCAAATGCAAACTGTTCTGTATTTAGCTTTGCAAGAACAAAGTCTCTCAATCTGACAAGCTTGCTGGCTCATTATAGGCTGCAAAGTGACAAGACTTTATAATTCTGGGAAAGAATGCAGGCTTGCTCCTCTCTTGCTACTCTTTAAATAAGAGGAAATCAGAATGAGATTTTTTTCTTTTGGGGTATCCACGTGATTAAGTCTTAAAGTACATATGTCATGAAAATTACACAATTGTGAAACTTAAGAATTTCCACTCTGTATATTTGGTTTGTCCCACATCCTGGGAAACAATTTAATTCTATCATAAAGTTATTGGGCACCAGTGGGTGTGATTTTGATTAGCTAGAATTCAGTCGTCCCCCTCTAATTGACATCTTGTTCCTTTTGTCCAAGTCCATTGCAATGGCAATGCCCTTGGAATTCCTCATACAGGTTTGTCTAACTCAGTTATATGTCATAGGACAAAGGTTTGTTCAATGTTGACTCAATTTTTACTGTGTCTATGAGCCCGCCCGAGAGTGCTTCTTGTTTAACACCCCTGTAGTGGAGGGAGGAGGTGGGCCTGACTGTATAACTTGCATTTGGATTGGCTGGAGAACAGCGCACTGTGGAAAATGAGTCTGTCTCAGATGAAGAGCCCTCCTGGTTCTAGCAGTCAGTGCAGAGCTAGGCCAGTCCCCCGAAGAGTGTCCCTCTGCGTCCCGCCTAAAATGTGGTCTCAAAGAGTTTTATTCAGAAACATTTATCTGGAATTCCGCAAGAAAAATATAAATGTTCTCGTTTCTATAGAGAGTATAATTATAGGGCATAGTTGGAATAATATACGGAATTGAGGCCTTTTTGGGTGTATTTCTCTTGAGGCCCACTGTGCTATTATGCCAGAAATAAAATTTTGCCCGACAAAAATGGATACTGCTTGCATCAGTAAAAACATACCCTGGGATGGGCACACCCGGAATTTCCACGTGCCGAAATGCCTTTGTCGGCTGACATTACAGTGACTTGGTCCATTGTTTTCCTTCTGTATATGGCCCAGACCAAAGCTCTTACCAAAATGTCCGCTACTGTACCTAGTTCTCTCTGTGGTGGGTGGGAGTGGGTGGACATTTGTTTATACGCTGAGGAAATGGCTGTGCTCAGACGCAGACGCTATCATTTGGGCCTGTAGGGAAGCCTAAATTTAAGATCTGGCCATGGTCTAAATCAGAAGCGTACCTTCTGCAATTACACATAAGGGTGTGTGTTTATAGGCTGGATATTATAAGGTAGAAACAGATGTGTGTCATTTTCCCTGAAGTAGCAGAATCTGTGGCTCAGAACATGGAATAAATGCCTGTTTTTTTCTACCATGGAAGAATCTTTGAGCTAAAAAAAAGTGTCTATTTATTTATTTATTTATTATTTTTCTTTTTTTCTTTTGGAAAGGCGCCACTATTGTGAAGTCCCCGAAGCGGAGTCTGACGGAACTATGCGGACACATCATTATCTGCGAGTGGGGATGGCAGACACTGGGGGGTGAATCAGAGTTTAGTCTGACTCAGGAGGCGACGGGACGGATCAGACTGTTGTAACCAGATCATATGTCTCTGCCCAGGGGAGGGGGGTTAGTGAGAATAGTCGCGTACGTTCAGTGAAAATCAAGCAGTCATAATTGGATTATAGCTGCGGATCATCGTCCGTGTCTGTTGGCTATTTGATGGCCCGTACATCCGATGAGCTAAGCACACAGAGCTTTCCCTCTCATCGGGTCCGATCGAAGAGGGAGTGCGTCGCTCCTCTAACGGAGACCAGGCTCCTGCAGAGGATTTGAAATGGGCCTGAAGCTCCTTGTCGGGGTCGGGATAGTGTTTCCTAAGACAAGCTGGGGAAAATTGAGTCTTCCGTTATTTTTGTGCTGCTCGTAGCCGCTGCTGGTCCCCTGAAAAGAAGCAGACATTTGTCTCCCCCACCATGTCCTGGAGGGTCTCAGATGTTAATCAGAGCATCAGACATGGGTGTCACTGATTCCCAAGGGTCAGTCCCACCTCCCTACTGCTTCTTAGTGTATCCATTCTGTGTAGCAGCATTTCTCAACCATTGTGGAAATGTGAGAAATTATGCTTTAATGGACAATAAACATTCTCATTAGACCGTATCAATGTACAACGTAATTAAAGTGATGATTGTTGAACTAAAATGCCAAAGAACATCGAGGACTACATGATCACTCATTTCAATGTCTGTGGGTCACTCTCTTTTGAGAAAGGGGTTCCTTGAAATTGCGTAAATTTGGAAAGTATGGTGCAGACGAAACATGTTTGGAAAATGCTGCCATAGAGCACACTGGGAGAGAAAAGGAAAATCTGGCAAGTTTAATTTAATTAAACCATCTTGCAAGTGTGGGTCTTGGTTCTGTTATGGCAGCCATTTTCTTTACTTCAATGCTGTGCACACTGGCTGTCTAAGTAGCTGTGTGTTTGATTACTCAGAGTTCAACATATGCTGCTTCTGGCTTGAGATCTAACCCACCTCCCAGTACTCGAGTGAAACAGTTTCCAAGGCTCTCACTCGCCCAGAGGAATTGAGGCTGGACAGTGATGACACGCACATCAGCATGGTCGGGCTCGTACACACTGGGTCCACTGGTGCTTTTTCATGCGCTTTTCTGTGTTGTGTTCAGGAGAGTCAAAGCAAGAGAGCTCTGTGCTCTGTTCTTTACATTATTAAACATGAAGCTCTCCTTCTTGTTTCATGTTGGGCTGTTCTGGATTGTGGACGGTGCCAGTACACCCCCACTTGCTTTACTTTTCCTCAGCAGCTGCTAGCATTGATTTACTGCATCTTTCTCCATCTGCAGTGAATGTGTGTGAATCTGTCTGAGGATGTGAGCCTCTCTCATCTCCTTTCTCATTTGTTGTTTTGGCTCATTATTATGGAGATGTGGCTCTGAATCAGATTTCTGAAATAACTTGCACACTGTTAACCCTTAGAGCACTAAAATATTTTTTTTTTAATAAAAATTTTATTATCTTGTGCTGTTGAAAAGCTATCAGGTGGTGGCTTGTTTAAAAGAGCTCCCCTGCGGGAGCTCTTTTAAACAAGTCACCATGTGGAAGGTTTTCAACAGCTTTGATTTTGATATGTTGAGCAACAATAGCTGCATTTAGAGCTCTAAGGGTTAGAAGCATATGCAGTATTTTGTGTGAGACTGTGTCTGGACTATTTTGTGTGTACGTGCTGTATCTGTGAAACAGGGAGCTGTATTTTTGTGCAGCTCAATTCTGTCTGCGGATATGTGCGTGTGTCAGTATGTTTGCTGAGACGGGCTATACCGTGTATTTTCGTATTTTTACAGTTGTGTGGTTGTCAGTGTGTCTATTAGACACCATTATCAGCATACAGCCCCAGCACGTGTTCAGAGCTGATAAGCTCCCAGGTATGATCCCCTGTCCTAAAAGTAGAGCTGGAGGTTTTTTCCCAGGTCAGCCGAGCAGGAAGCATGTGATTGATGCAGACAGCAAGGCAGGTATGAAGCTATGCTTGAGCAGAGGAAATTAATATATGTGAGACCTGAATTTCCATCGGTGCTGGTCTGTGACCTAAACCCTCTGGAAAAAGAGGGGCGAAGAACTGCAGACAGTGGTGCCATTTTTTTTTTTTTCAAATGCTCATAAGCAGTGGTTGCCGGAACTTTTTAGCCTGAGCGACTAAGGTTGCCATACACAGTAAGGTTGGAGAAACTGTGACTTTCATTATGTCTTGGTGTAACTGCTGGGGACTGGTGGCTTTGTTGTTAAGGATCGGCACTAGTCCACGAACTGGTGAGGAATTTATTCTGTGTGCACAACCTATGGTGGCATATAGCCTTATTATACTCTTGACCCATAAGGAGCGAGGGTATATGGTATATGCCAAAGAATTCCATCCATCCGTCTTTCTGTTCATCTCTCCATCCACACCAGTTTGTCTGACCGATTTCTCAAAAATCGCTCACCAGATTGTTTTCAAATTGCAGTCATGCATTCTACACTTCATGGAGAGGTGCAGTGCCAAGTTTCATGAAAATGTGATGATTTTTTCAAAAATTACTTTTGTTTTCCATATTTTGAACTTAGAAAATTTACCACTGCAAATGACGTCCAACTGTTTTCTCGAAAATTGCTTATCAGATTGTTTTCAAATTTCAGTCATGCATTCTATACTTCATGCAGAGGTACAGTGCCAATTTATATGAAAATATGCCACAATCCCTTCAGTGCACAAGGGTAGGGGGTATTAGTGAGCTGTGCTCACTTTTTAACTTGTTTTAAACAGTCGGTAGCTTATCAGGTCATGTATAAAGCCCTATATTTGAGGATTATATTTGTTTATCTAACTTAGCATTTGTGTTTGTTTATTTATTTATTTATTTATTTATTTATTGTTTTTGCTGGTAGGAAATGCCTCACCTGTGCGGGGGGACCAGCTGGCTGGTCCTAATTGGCCCAGTGAGAAGCATCTGAGGCTCAAGGCTCAAGACGGTCCATAGGTCATTGGTGCACCGCAGACGATCTTATTGATGGGACCGGCTGTCACCTCTGCACCTCCATATGCATACCTAACGCACACCACACACATTCACACAAACACACACACACCCACCGACGCATGTTGTCTCCCGTGCTTAACGAGCACTGGGAGCTCAGGGATTAACTCGGGGGATCGTTAGAGAAAATAAGGGGTGCACATTACAGCAGTGGATTATGGCAGTGGGCCTTGAAAGGGCTGGTGCCACCCAGAGAGCTAATTTACAGGAAATACTCTGCATTCAGTTGAAACGTCTGGGATTGGGTCCCCCCCCACTCTCAGGTGCTGACCCCAGTCCTAAACTGGCCCCCCGTGCACTGTTACACTCCTTTGCCCATCTCCCTCAGTGAGACCCAGTAGTTTGGAAAAAACATTCCTCTCTTATGAACCACATCAGACTGGAGACTTGGAGGAAAATACTACTGAGCTAAAAAAAGTTTCCAAAGCAGTGATGTGCCGCATTAGCTGTGCTCTCACCAGGTTATTATGATATGGTTACACTAATTACAAATAAGAGCACCTCAGTAGGTGGACTGTGTCCTTTTAATAGTGGATCTCTTATGCTTTGCCACTTGGCTTGCAAATACAGGGGTTGAACCAAATATCGAGAGCACACATGAAAAATGGCTTTTACTTTGAAGCATCTGAACTGCAATAACAGACGCATCTACACAGGCCATTCTTATTAATTGCTGATGTTAATTATAGGCACGTGTCTGCTTAAAAGAGGTCTAACCAGGAGACACTTTGCTTAGTAAGTCTTCAAAGCAAGACTAAAATACTAACAAAAGGGGAGCTCCACAGAGGCCAAGGAGTTGGTGCCTGAATTGCAGCAGAAACAGGAAAATGGGCTTCTAAAGGGGATGAGATGAGCTGTATAAAAATTATGTCAGTAATGATATACACCAAAAAACAGTAAAAGGCAGAAATAATTCTGTCGTATTGGCTTATACTGGAATAAAGTCTCCGATAGGGACTGATGATTTTATAGCGATATTCACAATGACGTCACAAGTTTTGTCACGCGGTTGGCAAAAAGGCTCATCTTGCACTAAGATTACTAGTTCATCTCCGTCTTTATATGTACTTAATAAATGATCTAGAATAATGATGCCAGACAGTTGTTGTGTTAAAGGTTTCACCAACAGGTTCGCTAAGGGTTCAGGAATCACCTTTTTGAGGATTCTAAGCAAAGAACCAAAGAGGCTACTTGCCATGTTTCTTTGCGTTATGATCACGCTTTCTGCCAACCACCAAACTGCGTATGCGCAACTATGATGTTATAGTTTATAAACAGTGAATATCGCTATCGGATATTTGCTTATAATGACAGAACTGCAGCTCCAAAAATCATCACAGAATTATATCAATGAATACTTTATTAACCAGTCTCGATAAAAACAGCACATCGTTAGTTTCACAAAGATGGTATTTGCAGTGTTTCTGATGATTTGACCACTGCCTGTGTATGTACAAACGTAATTGAAATGTTTAATGCAGTGGTTCTCAACCCTGGTCCTGGGGTATACGCCCCTGTGTATGCCGGTTTTCATTCCAACCACAACTGCAATTCCAGAATATTAACAAGCTGTTAATTTTAATTAATTAGGTGCTTTTGATGTTCAGAGAGGTAATTTACTATCTTCATCCACAGAATGTCAAACATAGCTTTGCAGTGCCCCAAAGATTACCAATTTTGTATCGTTGTTACTGCATTATAGGCAAAATATAAATACATAAGTAAACTAATTAAATAACGAATTAATGAGATTAATCGGCCAACTTAACAACAGGTAACTAGGTTAATTGTTGAATGTGCAGTAATTAGCTCTCTCCCCCCTCCCCACATACTTCAATTCAAAACAAGAGGCTCTCATTATTATTTGCATTGTCATTCAATTCATTATCTTCCAGGTGGTTGGGATTAGTGGCCAGTAGTACTTACCAATTAATAGCTTGCTGATGGACCTCAGGCTTTAATTTCATAAGTAATAGATAATTTACCTCTCTTCATGCATATTGAAGTTAACTGTTTGAAATTTTAATCCAGTAAGTACTACATGCACAGAGAGGATAGATTTTTCATGGCATGCATAGCTATTTCTGGCAAAAGGAATTTAAGAGTTCAAGTAATCCCACAGTATAAACTCCTCCTTTGGAAAATGAACAGCTCGTTAAAATTCTGAGATTGCCATCACAGTTGTAACAAAGACCAGCATACACAGGGGTCCCCCAGGACCAAGGTTGAGAACCACTGGTTTAATGGACTTTGGTGAACAAGAAAATTTTACCAATGCCAATTCAGTCATATCAGTAAGCTACAGTCCAAACTCAAATCGCTAAGATTCCAACTGTTTTTGTTTCTGGAAAGGTAGGGTGAGCAGTTTGCATGGTTTATTGTCCCGTAGGATTTTAAGAGCTTGGCCTTGACTTTCCTGCTTAAGGTAGCTCTTCTCTCTGAAGACCATCTTGTTCAGATATATGAACAGCTTTACTCTTTCAAGAGTTACCTGCAAAAACACATTGAATTGCATGATGCCTTCCATATTTGAGATGTTTTATTTTTTAGTTTAATGTACAACATTGTTTGTGGTTTCATGACACGGCACAGAATATCAGCAGTTGGCATTCAGAATCCTTGACAGAAGTGGTGTATTGGAGGATATAGGCAAGAATACAGAAGAAGCACTCCTCTTTTTCTGTGACTATACAGTGTATCCACCTATAAGCCTAAAGTCCAGAAAAATACACAGGAGAGTATACCCACTATTTGCTTAGTGATCTACCCATCTGCTTAATAGCGTATATCCACTCCTCCAGGTACATCTACACTACTGCTTTAGAGTCTCTCCTCATCCACATCATTGCTAAAACATGCTCTGCTGGCTATAGAAGGAGAACAATAACTGAGATTTCATCAAAGAGGGGAGGCATTCACATCTCTACAAACATATTCTCCAGCAGAATCGACCAAAAAAAAAAAAAATTAGATTTAATTATTTATGAGCAGTTACTCCCAAGTATAATCATTGCATCTGCTGAATTTCATCATATCAGGTGTGAGTTTATCATGTCTTTATTTACTGTAACAAAAACACCAATGCGAAACTTCTGACAGACGGGTGAGAAAGACCAGGTGGGGGAACGATCGAAAGGAATGCATTTGGATAAAGGGAACATTATGGAGGGTAAAAAGAACGAGAAAAATACATGGTGGAGGAATGCAGCAAGCCTTGGGTAAGAGCAATCAGGGAAGGAAAGTATGGAGGGATGAACAGAACAGAGGAGAGTGCAAGCAAAATGGACTCTGCGAAAAAAGGGGTGAGATTAATTTTTGCCTCCTCTGTCAGTTTTTAAATAATTGTGCCCTTAGCTTGGGAGTGTGAAGTTGCATCTCCCTCCCGTCAGGTTTAAAATTGCGTCTCTTAGATTTTTATAAAGCCACTGATTTGTCCTTGAAAGTCCTCCGAGTAGCTGGCTGATAAAGCGAAAGTGTGAGAAGGGAGATAATTTAGTCTCTGAGCTTCCCTGCTACTTTCATCAGGCTTCCCCCTGCTCAGAAGTTCCTCTGGGGATTACGAGAACAAGGGGAAGGTGAGTTCCCGGGAAAGAGAGGGAAGTTTTCGACTTTAAGAGCATTGGCGCTCCGGAAAGCGGCACTGTACGGATATTTATTTATTAATATAGCGAATATGGCGGGAGCTTTAGAGTAAGAAGGTAAGCGCGAGAGAGAGAGGTCGCACAGTGCAGGCTTCTTCTGCTGCTCTCCTGAGGAGTTTTAATCCTCTAAGACGCTGGATGGGCTTCTTTTAAGTTGAGGGGGATGAAGAGGATATTTTGAGGAAGTTGTTGGCGATTTTCATTGGTGGGGAATCTAAGGTGAAAAAGTATGCGTGTCAGGTGGACCTGTGGGCGCCTGATTACCTGCATGAGGTTAACACAGAGTATACTCAGTTCTGTTGCTTTTCTCAGGTTGTGTGCAATGGCTTTCACTGTAAAAGCAGAAATGAGCATTACCTTTCCAGCCAACATAGTGCTGATAGACACCCCAGTGCAAACTTATCAGAATGATCAGCTGCACTACTACCAGCACAGCTAGACGTGCACTGGCTATCAAAATTGTTGAGACTTTGATTGGGGAGGTATTATCTTTTGCAGTCCAATAAAATGGACATACTAGCGTAGCTGGCTGCTGACTCATTTTCAGACCTACCTGATACCCTCTTGGAATCCATTTTGTGTCCCGAAGCACGTCTGAGTCACAGTGCTCTGAGAAGTTTGGGTTTCCCATTTTTGTGCCTGACTGGGGTACCAAAGGGTAAAAGGTGACATGGTTAGAAACAGTAAGACCCTTGGACTCTTCCATGCACTGGTGTATCGCGGGGACAAACTTCCAGAGGTGTCTTTGGCCTCGTGTCATTCTGGGAGTAGGAAGAGTGATACCACTCCTGGTGCATAGGCAACTGCGTATTTTATGCACTGAAGTGCAGTTTTGGTGCAGTGTTTGCTGGGAACACATTGCACATCACCAGCTGCCTCCTCCAAGCTGGCCCTCCCCTGGCTGCCACCAAATGGAACATCATTACAGGAAATTATGAAAAATTAAAACTATCTGCCAAATCTCATTCCTGCCTGCCAAACGTCTGCTGGCTGCCAACTCTGGCTGCCAATGGGACTCCAGCAAAGAGCTGGTAGGTGTGGCTGCATGTGGGACTGTTGCTAATTAGTATAGCAGAGTAATTGCCTTCAGGAGTAGCTGTGATTACTGCCGTGGAGCTCGCCTGGAGGGGGCAGAATTTCTGTTTTAGAGCTCTCCTCTTTGGCTCATGTAGTCGCTGGTTCCCTTGAGCTTCATACAGCGAGTGAGGAGGCAGAACCGGCAGCGTCTCTTGGAACACGGAGCTTGTGCTAGCGGGACGCAGCTGTGCTGTGATTGCGCTCTAATTTAATGTGATCGGGATTTTTGGCGGCGTGCTTTGATTTGTGTTGATAATTGGTTGGATTTTGATTCCACATTCCTTTTTTTGCTTGGTAATTTGATTATTGAGAAGTTTTGGTTTATTAGTCTCCAAACTGCTTCCTGTTCATTTGTTTAGTGTCAATGGATTTCAAGATTGGCATTTTAAATTTGTAAGATACTAGTAAAGGCCTAAGGCTGCTTAGTGCATGCTCAGCATTGGTGTGTTGGTGCTGAGCGTTTGTGCGTCAGTTGGTTCTTATCAGCGTGAACTAAAGGAGAGCACGCCTATTTTTGTTTGGAGAATTGATGATAAATACTCAGGTGATTAAACTATAAGACTATGTCAGCAACAGCTTCCTCTTTGGCTGGCAGTTACTTTCATTGGTTGGTTGTCAATTTATGCCAGAATGCTGATAAGAGACCGGTGAGCGTAGACTTAGTGGGCGGGGTCAGCCCCACCCTTTTTTGTACTATTTGTCAGATCTGCCCCATGTCATGCATTCTGGGTGTGGTCAACCCCGCCCTGTTTGCTTGACTGTGGTTGTGGTTACTCTTGGCTGCAGCTCTCTTCTCCCTGAATCACTTGCATGGACTCGGCCACTCCCTGTTAGGCAGCCCTTTTAGGGTTAAAGACCCCCCCCCCTTACCTTAATGCTGAATGCGTAATGTCGGACTCTCGTAATTAAATTGGAGGTGCTCCTCTGCTCCACAAGCTTCTCTCAGCCCCCTGTCAGTCCCTGTTCCCAGCGCCCGCCTCTTTCTCCCAGTGAAAAATCAATGGCGCTGCAAATGCTTCTTATAATCCATAACTCATATCACTTCTGCTACGCCAGCACTTCGGGGAAACTCAATTAAGAGAGCGATTCTGGTGGGGGGGTGGGTAGGTGGGTGGCGGATGTGGGCGTTTATGCTTGTGGCCGTAGTCTTTATTTAATCTCCAGTCTTGGCGTGTGGACCGTCAGCGTGCACAGCAGGGGGACCCCAATTCCAGAGGGTGGGGTGTTTTTACGGTCCTAAAGGAGCCCATCAATCCTATTTTTACATTAACCCCATAATTCCTGCTTTCCTTCCTTGATTACTACAGTACATTAGGGAATCTCGCTACCGCAAGACATGATTTATTCCTCATTTGCTGCAGCTGGTGGAACAATCATACAGTCCCTATTACTTTTTATCAGGAAGCAAGAAAGTTCAATCTGAAATTTTCATTTAAGCCCCAAATTATGGACAAAGTCTTTAACTCTCGCAGTCCCAAAGACCAGAAGATTTTCACTATGGAGTGGAAAACTCCATTAATGAAATTTTCACCAACTCACAAGCGAGCTTTGTTTTATCCTTATTTGTCTGAGATGATTTTGACCTATCAAAGGTCAGACTGGCCACCTGCAGAAAATTAGAAACTCACACCCTGGAAGATTGATTACAAGGGCGGCCCAGTTTGGATGCGTTGTATTTATAGTGTTTTTTAGAGATTGATTACTTTGGCCTATGTGCTTACTCTGAACTGCAAAGTCATGAGCCTGCATCTGAAAGGGCCATTGCAAGAAAGCCATGCAATCGACTGTGCATGTATGTGTGTGTTTGTTTATGTCTGCGTGGTGCGTGTGCGCGTGCACGTGCATGTGCATGCGCGTGTGTGCGTATGTGTGTGTGTGTGTGTGTGTGTGTGAGTGCGTACACACGTGGACATCTATGGCTGTGTGCATGTATGTGTGTGTGTGTGTGTGTAAGAGAGAGAAAGAAAAAAAGAGAGAGCACACAGCTGCAGCAGGAAGCCAATATTTTGTACGGTCTCTCACCTTGCCAGGTTTCCATGATTATTTTAACTCCATCTGTCAGGAAGTGCAAAGTCTGCTTCTGTAACTTTTTCCAGAGATAGGGCATGTCATGAGAGTTCAGGAGAAATCTGGAGAGATCGTCAGTTCCTCATGGCTTTAACCCTCGTCCAACCAAGGGTTTTTCTACTACAACCCCGACCAAGGCGGAAATTAAGTGATAAACATTATCTTGCTTGGTATCAGTGCACAGCTACAGATGTCCTCTCTTCAAATCATGTACAAATAAAACACATTTCAACATTATGACGTCATAGTGACGTCATAACTAACACCCGGTTGCATAAACTAAGTTTAAGACTGGTTTTCACTGTAGACTGGTCTTAAATTGTCAAGTTAAACTAGTCTAATTAAGACTGCCAGTTGCATAAAGCTTAAGACTGACTTAATTTGAGGCAGAAAAATTAGCCACCTCTCCCCTTGGCTAAGCCTGAGATGAGAGCTTTGTTGCCATGGCAACACATTGTTAGAACACCTGTTAGAGGACACAAAGATACAGCAATATTTATTGTTTTTCTGACAAAAAAAGGACAAAAATATTTTACATTGGAAACAGGATTATCAGCTCTGTTTCTTATTTTTTTTATTTATTTATTTATTTATTTTTGTAGTTTTGGAGGGGGTCCTCCTCCGGTGGCTGGATTTTTTCTCTTCCATATTTCGTCTTAAGCTGCTTTCACACCGGAAGCGAAACGAATTTTTCGTACGACAGATTACATTCAAAGTCAATGCAAAGACGCGAATACACGCGTGTATTCGCGTCTTTGCATTGACTTTGAATGTAATCTGTCGTGCGAAAAATTCGTTTCGTGTCTAGTGTGAAAGCGGCTTTTGATTCTTGCACCATATTTTTAAAACGTTTTTGAACCTCTTTAACGGTTCTCACGACCGTTGATACTGTTCGCCTTTTCTGTAATTTTCTCCCCTAACTTGATGACGTGGTGTCAAATTTCCGTTCGCTTGATTAAAACTATTGAATAAAAGACTTTTTCGGCATTATATTCCTCCAGACAGCAAAGGTTTTCTGTGGCGCTTAAGTGCGGTGATCTCCCGCTGCCAACGAGTGTCGCTGTTGTGTCCGCCATGTTTGTCTCCTCTGTTCAGTGTCTTATTTTACCCATGATACATAGCGCGACAGGCTATCTAAGTCAGTCTCAAATAAGTCACTCATAGACAGGTTTTATGCAACAGGCTTATTTAAGTGTCTATGGTAAGTCTGACTTAAAATTACATTTAAGTCTAAGACTGGGTCTAATTTTATGCAACCGGCCCCATATTAGGAAAAAACATCAAAATGACAAAAATCCATGTTTTTTTATATTTTTATTAGTTTTAGCTGAAATTAAGTAACTTTCTGTAACCTCTAGAACAGGGGTCACCAACTCCGTTCCTGGAGAGCTACCATCCTGTAGGTTTCTGCTCCTCCTCCTGATTCAACTAATTAGCTACTTAACAAGATCACGAGCTGGGCAATTGAGTGACTAATTAGTTGAATCAGGTGTGCCGAATTGGAGATAGAGCAGAAACCTACAGGATGGTAGCCCTCCAGGAACGGAGTTGGTGACCCCTCCTCTAGAACTACTGATACTACTATTAATATTTTAAATAAATTTGACATTAACATAAATTTGACATTAATATGATGTCATAAATAACTCATTTTGGGAAAAACACACACAAAAGGAAAACAAATAGTTTTCTGAACATTTTGAACATTTTCTTCACTTAGTTTTTCCCTATGATAGAACAAGGCTTATAATATCAGTAATATGTCTGGTACATATGTTCTCTTTCAAAACAAGAATCAAACATCACAAACTTCAGCACTGTGACGTCACAATGACGTCATTATAGATGTCATATCTGGAAAAAAATACAAAAATCCATGTTTTTTTCATATTTTTCCCTCAATTTTAGCAACCACTCCCCCCCACCCTTCAACTTTGACGGCCTACCCTACCCCCGGGGGGTGAGGTACCCTCATTGTTTTTTCATGAAAATGAGCGCAAAGGATGAATAAACAATTGAGCCCCTAAGAACCATACCGGGCCAACCCATGTTGGGGTACTTTTGAGAAAATGGGACTCAAAGTTGCCAGCCTCCTGTGTCATCTAGAGCAATTGGCAACAAGAACACTACATATGCTACAAAGTCAAGATATGTGAAATTATGCACATGCACTTTTTGCACAGGTTTTGGACGCATAATCATCATTTAAAGTGAAACCTACCTCCTCCTGAAGAGGAACCATCATCTTCTGATTCATTTGGGACAAACTCTGGGTCTCTGTCATCTTCCACTTCACCATCATCGTCAATCATAGGATCGATTCCTCATCAGTGAGATACCTAGCCTCCATGTTTACAATGAATTATGGGGAGGTTGGGGGATGGCCTATTATGGCTAAGGCAGTGCAGTGCATATGTATGGGGCAGAGAAGACATTTGCTTGTATTAACAATCCATGGTGGAAGACTGGGTTTGCCAATTTAGGAAATGTAGATCTCAGTTTTCTGCACATGCTCACAACCTCAACTGATTTTCGCCAAAAGTGCGGGATGGCCCAGTATGGTTCTTAGGGGCTCAATTACCTAGAAGCATTAGATCATATCTGTTAACTTTTTTGTGCGACAGGAAAAAATCTGTTGGGGGGTGGTAAACACCCCCCCCTTGGTTGGACGAGGGTTAACTCAAATAAATGTAATTCTGAAACCATTCTGTTCATAACTTCTCAACAAGGTACTTTCTCTGCATATCAGCGGCAGAAAAAAAAAAAAAATCTGATCGACAGGCCTGAGTCTCTAACACACATTGACTGCGTAAACAGAAGTGACCGTTCAGTCATCAGGGCCAGTCTGGCTGTTTGTGACTATGTTTACATACACACTAATATTCCACAATTATTCCTAATATGGCAATTTTCTGAATTTGATAGGTGTCATGTGAACTGCACATTCCACTTGGATATTCGAAATTAAGCCTCATTTTGTATGTAGCATGTTCCAATTAGGACATGGATTATTCCAACATTATTCAGGTTTTAGGAGCAGTCTTTGGAAATGCTTTTCAGCACATTCAAAATATGTGTCTCAATTGGCAGTTTTTACCACAGTTTGCGTAAGGCAGCCGCCTGTTTGTGGTCAGCAAAGTCCACATTTCTGCACGTAAGGGAAAACATAACTACTTTTAAACATTATGAAAGACTAGGATATCAACAAGTTTTTGGATGTGCACAAATATCGCAGTGCAGACCTTTACAAGAAGGACGCTGAAGGAATGACAGCGAGAGGTTGTGTTCGCGTAGTCAAATGAGTCAGCCGCCATTAGGAAACTACAAAAAAATCCTGCTTTAACCGGACTATGCATGGCTGCATGCAAACAGGAATATTAGGGGAATTTTAATTTTCATAAGCCACGTAAACGGCTTAGAAGGAATATTGTCTTGTTTGGAATAAGGTCAAAAAATTGAATATTTTGTGCATGTAGCCTAAACATAGTCAGTCTGTGCTGAGTCATGTCTCTCAACAGGTGGCAGAAAGGCAGCGGAAGCCCAGTCAACCACTCGATGAGAGCATATACCTGTCATCAGGTGAGCCAGTTTACGGCCATTCCCATGACAATAACAATTAAAAATTGGCAGAGTCTGCTGTCACGCTAACTAGTGCTAACGGAGTAAACTACGCGCACACGCAGGTGTACAATGGCATCACAAATAGCAAATGACTAACCCACGTTATATACTGTGTGAGTGGAGTTAATTTCAGCTGGTGCTTTTAAAAATTCTTCAACACAGAACGAGCAGCCAGATCATGTTTTGCGAGTTCTGTTCTGTGATTTTAAACGTTCATTTTGTGATGTTGTTTCTGAGGGTTGCAGCTGATTTTAATCTTGTTCACACACTGTATGCTGCTGTGGTCTCTCATTTGTGGCCGCGTATGTGACAGGTCCCCCTTGAAAGAAATATGTCAATCTCCTCGGGATTTTCTCAGTGAAGTAAATCATGAAGTACCATAAAATTTCCGTACAGCCCTAGCTGCTCTTAAACTGGAGTGGTGTGGAGAGCCAAATGTCTGGAAGCATTTCTCTCTGCACTACTCGACTGCATGGCACGGCTCAAAATGAGCAGACATGCGGACAGATGGACAGACGGACAGACCTCAGCTTGCTAAGGCAGAAACAGGTTTCACCAGAAGAAACATCGCACGGCACACACTGTTACCCTAATTTTTCATGCGTGGTGTTATTGGTTGATGTCATTGCCTCCTGGTTGTACAGATGTGAACACCGCTGAGGTTGAAGGTGATGTGGGAACTGTAATAAAGACGGTGGGGATGAGTTCTGCAGGCGCTCAGATGCAGACTCTAAAATTACTGCCTTGCATTGCGGGGGATTCATCCTTCCTCTTACATCTCGCTGTAATAAAAACATGACTCCGACATTTCTGTTCCGCTTCTCCCCGAAGCATCTGCATCGCACCACGCTGAGGCCGCTGTAAATTTATTTCTAGTAAGAAAACAAAAAATGTGTGATTCAACAGGCAGCTTTGCATGAAACCACCAGGGTTTTCATTCAGAGCCATTTCCTCTCAAATAACTCCAGGGCTCCATTTCAGGCGCATTACAGGAATGAGTTTATGCTGTGTGAATGCTGAGGGGGGAGAGATGGCTGTATGACTGTGCAGAAGGCGTCACTATGACTGTGCAGATGGGGACCGCACGACTGTTGTTTTGGGCTCTCTTTGAGAGCGCAGGCTCGGTGTAACTCTGCTCCGAGATATGCAGTATGACCTCCCTCAAACCCTCCTGGAGCTCACTAAATTATCCCACTGAGCCATTAAGCACAGTTCTGCAGAATCTTAATTGGCTGAATGAGGTAACACAGTAGTTTAATGATTCATGCGCAGCTGGTGACACTATACATAAGTCAAGGAGAAGCACGCTGTCTCCGTCACTTACTGGAGACGATGTCGGCATCCAAGTTGGTTTCCCATAGTTTAACTGGTTCTGACGGGAACTTGAGCATACGTTCGTAGTTCAAACGGAATTGAAGCTTTCCAGTTTTAGTTAAACCAGAGCCAGTCAGGACCCAGACTTGATTATTTTGAACCTGTGCTACCTTGAATATTTCTTTCTCAACTGGGCATCTTTTATCACTTTTTTTAACAGAAGAAGCTTTCTGTCATAATGAACCAATGGGTATACAATCCCTCTTTGTTTTGGCATGATTTGCTTAACAGCTTTTTTCCCCCCGTTTGAGCGTTTGCTAATAAATCGATTCATACGGATGTACTTGTTCATTGATTGTGTTCCTGTGGGTTGTAGCTTACAGTGGACATACAGATGGAGAATTACGAGCGAAAATGAACATGCTCTCTTCTACTAGTTTTGTTCATGATGAGGCAACATTTCTGCTAAAACATACAAAACAGAGGAAGTGGAAGAGGAAGACCCAGAAGTAAGATAAAAAGTGCTGTTTATTATCCTAGTGTTGTTGTCTTGCCAGATGTAGTCATACATTTATTTTCCCTGAATGCACATTTAAGTAGTCTTTTTTTTTTTTTTTTTACATAGAGTACACTTCTCTTTATCATTTCTGGTTTTTCACCTCTGAACTCACTTGTCCTTGTGAACTGCTGACCTGCGTGTTTGCGCACACATTTTGGCCATCATTACCTGTGGAGTGTGAAGTTCTGTGAACTTTGCATTTACAAGACCTTCAATGAAGCCTGAAGTTTTAGAATTTAGCTTTGTAAGAAAATGAATGAAGGCACTGGGGGGTTAATATGTCGGTCTGCGTCCTCTGCCTCTCTGTGCGCACAGTTGGAAGCTGTGAGAAATGCCAGCGCAGTGTGCGCGGCCTACAATTCTCAGGTTAGGACACTGCAGCGAGGTCATGTGACCCTTCCCAGGGGGTCCGCCGAGGGTGTCGGGGGGCTGATTTTCTCGGGACAGCTGAAAAAACACGTTCTTGCAGTCTGGCCCCAGTGCGAACAACCATTCCTGCCGCTTCATTCATGAAGCAGGGTGATACGGGCCCAGCATGCATCTCCATCCCAGCGCTGCATAAACTCTGATCTCCCATCGCTCTTTATGGGAAACTGAACACCCAGCGCCATTTGTGGGAGCTGTTTTTATTCTGCATGATTAAAGCAGCATGGATAGTTGACTCTTTACCTTATTCTGGTATAAGTGGGGAGGAGAGAATAAAATCAGTGTTTATAAGTGAAACTCAAGCGTACAGTCAGCAAGTGCCACTTGTATAGATCTGGCCACAGAGACCCTAAAGGCTGTTATTACTGCAGCTGAACGCTGTTTTTATAGAACCTTTTATATTGTATTGTAGACTACAATTCATTGATACTGAAAAAATTACTTCCGAATCAATGCTTCAGTTTTACAATGCCTTAATTGTGCATTTGATTACTGCACCGTAAAAAAATAGTTGTTTTAACTTTTAAAGTCAGTGTCCGGACTGCCTTAAGATTTTTAAGTGAACTGAATTTAAGATAATAAGTTGAGAATGACCCTACTTGTCATCTTAAATTCAGTTAATGTAAAATTTTAGAGCAGCCTAAACACTAACTTTTTTAAAGTTAAAACAACTTTTTTTTTGTGTGTGTGTGTGTGTGTGTGTGTGTGTGTGGAGTTGTTTCAATCTCATGGTCGTTTTTCAGTTTGATCTTCGGGTGATCATGGTCTGTGTATCACAGACTGGAGAAGTTGTATTACTACAGTTGTGCTAATGACATCTCAGGGTTTCACTGTAGGAGCAGACGTCCTGATGGTGTCGCATCAATAACCTCCACCATCATGTTAGGAGCAGAATGAATCTGGTGCAGTGTGTGTGTGTGTGTGTGTGTGTGTGTGTGTGTCGGGTGGGGAGAGCTGTCACACTTTAATGTAACTATTATGGTATGGATCTCAACCCATTTGGACATCAACTCTTCATACCTGCAGTGAGCGAAACTAATTCTTTCCACAGATGCTCTTGGCTTGGATGTGTGCCAGTGAGGTATCAGCATGCATTTTTCCTCCGCTAGTCATGTTTCATATCCTCAGAAACTTTGAGTGTGTTGTACACCCTTCTCAGATCTGTAGCGGTGGTGGGATACTGCCATGGCAACAGTGGGGGGTTTTCTCTGTCCAGGTGGCTCATGGATCATTGACTCTGCTGATTGGTTTATGCTGGTCTGGACTGGGATCATTTGTCATTGTTGGAGTCCTGTACTGGTGAACAGCAGCATTCTTTGACTGCAGTGTAGGCTGTCAAACAGGCGGAGCTCACCTGTCATTAATACGGGAGAGAAGCTTGATGTTTGTGAGTCAGGGGGTCCCCTTGAGATGCTCATACAGGTGTGTCACATCTATAGCACCCTGCTAAATCCACTTCTACCAGTGCTAGATCTGTAGGCAGCCCCTGTTCCAGTTCTTGCATATTGATCCATACAATGCTTAATTTCCATGACCATGGAAGGCACGTTCTTTGGTCCTGAATGAGGGCTAGTGAAATTGTTTTTCCATTTTGATAATGGCAATCTTCATTCATAAGTCAATGATAATGATGCACATTGTGATGAACTGCATGCTGTTTGATTTTTGTCGCTGTACTTGGGTCACTCCATACTAAACTGTACAATTCACTGTGTTGTATGAGAATGGTCAATAAAATTTTTTCTAAGAGAATTAAATGATTTGCATGGTTCATATTTATTCACTCCCAGATTGAAGATATACATAATAAAAAATCAGTCATCGGTCCAACAACACAGCAGAAAAAGTGATTTCTTGATGTCAGCCAAGGCATTGTGACAGACATATTTTGTTACAAAATTTGGCAGCCAACTTCATGAAATGCTCATGACATGTCTCTTGATACTTCAAAAGAAAGTGAAATGAAATATTGCGGAGAAATACCCATAATAATGGTTTCAATTGTCTGCACTAAATTATTGGGACTCATCTGATCAGAAATGCAATTTGAAATGACCATCGTGGGCGTAACCAGTCGCGTCCTCACGTGTTACATCCATCCCCGTGGGTTAATTTGCATAATGTATGCAAATGGCGTAAAGATGACCTCGGCAAAATAAGGTACTCACTTCCTGCATCCAAATTTCACAAGGCGTCAGACAATCATATATACCATGCTTTTAAAAATAATGATTGAAAAAAGAAAATTTTTCCGTGTCCTAATATTGTGTTAAGACCATAAAAACATAAACAATCTGTACGCTATCACCATAGACCAGGGGTAGGGAACCTTCTCCAGAAACAGCCACTGTGGCTGCAGGCTTTCATACCAACCAAGCTGCTACACACCTGATTCTACTAATCAACCTCTGGAATGTTTGTTTAGGGCCTTGATTAGTAGAATCAGGTCTGTAGCAGCCTGGTTGGTATGAAAGCCTGCACCCACAGTGGCTCTTTCTGGAGAGGGTTACCTACCCCTGCCATGGACTGTATAAAAAGATGGTGGGTCTGAAAAGTGAGGCCAATGCGGAAATTGCATTCTATTTAATGGCCAGCAGATGGCGACGTCGGTGGTTGCAGAAGTGGAACAGGTGCATCTGAATTTTCATCACCATTGTAACACATTTGTACAGTTAAGTATAGAGTGAGCCACTTCAGTGATAGGTCTCCATTAAAGTGAAACAACTTTTGCACAAAACCGATGTTAAATTAAAGAATTAGCCCATGTGGAGTCCTGATATTATGCCTTTGATTTTTGATTTTTGATTTTTTTTTTTTAAGTTATACAATGCTTCAAATTTTGAGAATGCGACCGAACAATTATAAAAACTGAAGGTAGCCATCTTTCCATCCCTCAGAAAGGTTTAACCAATGAAAGGCCAAGGAACATTGTCAGTCACGTGACAGTGACGTGGATTGACCATAGCTTAACCAGAGTCTGTATAGACCTACCTCATTTTGTACTGAATTCCCACTCATTTTGAACTGTTTTTTCTTCTTAAATTGGTAAATGCATGAGTTGCTCCCCCTCCCTTTCTGTGTCGGTCGGCAAGTAATGTGAGAGTCGTTTATGTTCCTTTTTTGTCTCATTCTTTGGATTCTTTCCTACTATCTATGCATGAGTAAAACATGGGTTGTCTTTCATACTCATTTTATTGAGCGGTTACATTACATCATAGATTAGCATGGATATTAGTGTTATTAGCTGTAATGAGGAAGTTGCTTTTATAATTGCCTTTTATAGTTCTGGGCTCTGGGAACTCTGCTGTAGATGTAGATTTGATCATTACATGCAGCTAGCCTATTTAGCAAACTAATTCACGTTTTAGAATATATGGGTGAAATTTCCAATTACAATTATAGGGACAGTGAAAGTCAGTATTGATTAAAAAAAACTTAATTACAGTGGGAAGACCAAATATTGGCTCCATGAAAACCTGATTCACACCCTGTGCTCCTAACATGTCAGTTTTGGTAGCCCTGCAACAATAACCATCCATTTTCGTGTAACGTCAGACACTTTTATTACTATTTGGCAAATCTTAAGTTAAAATGCTTGTATCAGCTCCAAATTTTGTTTCCAAAAGGGACAATTGATTAGAGTTAGCATACCAAAAAGCAAGTAAAACAAAATGAAAATTTGAATTTTTGGTTCTTTCATACACTCATTATTATCCCTGTGGATAGGAATACCACCCATTTCATTACCAAACATGTCCAGAATAAGTACACATGTACAAAACAGGGCTCTTTAAAGTCACAAATTATACCACCTAAAATTTCTTTTGAAAAAAAAAAAAAAATGTGGTATTGAGTAAATGGCTGTTGCATTTGATAATAGTACCAGGGGCATCTTTTGTTAAAATATGAAGAGGCTAATCCAAGGCTAATGGTATTTCTAATTGAAAACTGATTATGTAATGTCAGACACTTTTATAATTTTAACCAAAATACAACTCAAGGGGATAGGATATGGTGCCTATATAGGTCAGGATATTTTATAATGTGTATCGTACCCGAAAAACAAACAGCAGTGACATATTTGGATATGTACAGTTTTGAGCTGAAATCTAAATAAAATAGATTGCAACGGACACTTTTATAACCATGATCTACAGGGGGTAAATAACTCGTCTACAACATAAACAAGGTGCCTCTGATGATTGTAAGGGATCAGAACCGGTTAATCTACGCCCGTCTTTACTGATAGAGCTTAATAAAAGTGTCTGGAAGTTCAAAATTGAATGAGATTGTTGAAAATAATCATAAAAAACGAAGGGTAAAAAAAACACAGAAAAATAAAGAATGCACAGGAGGGCCAAAGACACTTTTATCCAGTTTAAAAAAAAGGTGTGACAGTAGACCCAAAAAATTTTACCCCAACATACCAGCCCTAGGCACTGTTCAAAGTGACAGAAATGCACAGGAGGAGGCCAAAAGCGTTTAACGGGTTTAAATGGTTTTAATGTGCCTGCATTGGTGAATGTAGACAGTACATGGTAGGTTAAAATAAAAATGTCTGACGTTACAACAGTACATACTTATTTCTGATTCAAGCCATGGCACACCAGAAGGAAGACTCAACCAACGGTTCAACCTAATGAATCTTGGAGCCAACACCCCAGGGCACATGAGAAATAAGTTTGGGGTGTACTAAAAGTGCCACTGTGGTAATAATACCCACCCAAATACTTAAAAAACGTCCCAAAAACAGGTTTTTGAAGCATTTTTCAACTTTGCAGGCCCATATCTCAGGGAATACCCATGGGATTCAGACAAACTTACACTTTTCTGAAAGCCCTAACTGTCCTGCATTGAATGAGACTAAAATAGGCCAGATTGGTGGATTAATTTTTATTCTGTAGCACTGAGAAGGTGGAAAGGCTGGAAAAAAGGCCAAATGGACGCTAATTGAAAACCTGACCCAGTGGCGGTTGATGAACTGGCGATTGGGGAGGCTCAAAACAATCCCTTAAAATTAATGATTGGTCACGACCTGTTCTCAATCATTCATTTAAATTACCATTACAGAAACACCAATAACTCTCAACATTATCAGATGTGGCCAGTTTTCATTTACAACGCATACCGATTACAACTCCGGACTTCTCACGCTTTTCTTTATTCAGGGATTGGAAGCAATGCATGTGTTTCATGATCGTTTAAATGAAATAAGATCATTTGAAACGTCTTTATGCAATTCCAATGCTTCCAACCCCTCCAGTACACAAGGACTTCAATTCCGCACGAGAATCTCTTACATACGCGTTGATTGAATAATTGCTGACTACAGCAGAGGAACGTAAATATGCCACTAAAACTCACACCGAATGCATGAGCGTTGACAGGTATGCATTATAAATGAAAACTGGCCACACCTGATAATGTTGAGAGTTTTCAGAGTTTCTGTAATGAAAATTTAAATGAATGATTGAAAATAGGTCTTGACCAATCATTAATTTTAAGGGATTGTTTTCAGCCTCCCCTATCGCCAGTTCACCAGCCGCCACTGATATATACGTATATACCCCCCCCCACACACACACACACACACACACACGCGCACACACACACACACACCTTGACAAAACCCAAGCACCACCAAATTCAGGACAACTTGCTAGTCCTGAACTCCGTTTATTTAAATGAAGGTTTTAGCATGCATTCCTCGTGCATTTCACTTTCCAAAAGGCTTTATCATGAGCCAGGCTTAATTGAACGTGCTGAATGTTAGTAGTTGGGTGGCACCTCTGAAAACTTAAGTTTCATCTAAGTCAGATATTGATTTTGTTTCTTCCAGTTAAATCCCAGACTTCAGGGGACAGTTTTTTTGGCAAATGCAGGTCTCCTTGCCATCTTTAAAGGTCAGTAGGCCCATACTTATAACAGCATTAAATGTGTTAAAAACAAGCCCTTTCTTTCAAAGCTAATGAAGTGTGAAGTAATGATCAGCTTCTTTTCAAACTGACATTGTTTGCCAGGAAAGGTATGTCCAAGCCATATTTTCAAGAATTAGGCAATGGTTGTTGATGTTATTAATTTTGTTCTTTGGTGAAGGGGAACTTGTTTTAAAATTGGGTAGTGCTCAGCTTTTATTTGATATATTCATACTTCTATATATACCGCGATTTCTTTATTTTTTCCGCAGGAAAACCATACGTAATTTCCTATCTACATCTATTCATGCATGTGAGTATGTATCCCTACTGAAGCGCAGTATAAAAGTTTGAACTCTCATGCCTGCTGTCTGCTTCTTGCCAGAGCCTTCTTTGGAGGATGGACATTTTAGCTAGCCCCTAAACTCCCAAAATAGACTTTATTCTGAACACATTTCAATATGAGCTGTGCCTTGTGGACTTATCCCCGCAGTGTCAGCAAAAAATTTGTTACCCCGCCCCACCCGAAGGGTGAGAGAAGGGGTATTGTTTTCGGTTCGGTTTGTTTGTGTGTTTGTTTGTTTGTTAACACTCTAGAGGCAAAACTAATGGCCAGATTCACCCCAAATTCGGTATAGGGATTGCCCCTGACCTAGAATAGATCCCTATTGAATTTCGTACAAGTAGGTGAAAGTATGTGCGAGGGACGGGGTTTGCTGTGCCTGGCACCACTTGTTTTTGTAATGTTTTAATAATGCTGCAGCCATGTTGTTTGGTTATATGGCAGTGCATTTGTTGTATTGGTGGATATGATTTTTTTTACAAACCATTAAATTGCCAGTGTTTTTGGCTGTTGGGTTTTAGAACACTCACAAAAAAGCAGACCCTTCGGGTGTTAAAGTAGAGCTTTTTTTTCCCCATATTGCTGTTAAAGAGCGATCGGACATTTGACGTCGCTGTTATTGGGAAAATGGTGGATTCCATCGATGTTTTGATCTGGGTGTTCACTATTCAGTTCAGCTTTGCCTTAAAATTACCAAAAAATGTTTTGTAACATCTATGGGGCAGTTTTTTTATGGGCATGTCATCTTCAGACATATATGGGAGCAAATCTGATCAATGTTTCCCTCTTAATTCACTTCAATTCTTTGTGTGAAGTCATTTCATCACTCTCAGTTTGTATTTTGTGTAGTGCTAGCAAGCTGAACTTCAGGCCTATGTCCACACTAAACGGAAATGCGTTCTGTTGAAATCACTTGTAATATTACAAAGAAGCAATTATGGCATGAAGTGTTCCGCACTAATATTATGCCTGGGGATATAATGACGCATATCTGTTTGCCAGTACCAAAATTAAACCAGTCTGCCATTATCGAACATTAACAACAGTATTGATCCTTTCCTTGAATATGAATATTTCATATCACACTTTGCATTAAATGTACATTTACCATGCAGCACTGTTCCATCATGTTTCCAAAGCTTGAATCAGATTATTTATAGCTTAGCCTCCCGCCACTATCCTGTAATCACATGCTGTGCTGTACGGAGGCTTTCCAAGTTGATGTATGAGCACTTTAAACAAAATTACTCTATCACACAGAGATTAATTGTACCTCTCAGAAAACAGATATGGCTGAGTTAAAATTCTGATAATTACTAAATCATCTTTAAGGAGCTGAGATGTGTTGATGAGTGCTGAAATTATTAGGACCTAATTTCTCAAGAGAGACAGACATTTCTCCTGATCAGTAAAAGACAGCCGAAGCTCATATAATTAGAATGGGCAGTAAGCATTTCGGTTCTCTATTTAAAGTTTAATTATGAGATCAGCATTCAGGTCACTCACAACCTCTGAAGAGACAAAATGGAAGGTTCAGGCACCGATCCTTGTCCTTGTTTCTTAAAGAGAAAGTTCACTTTCTGGATGATTTGTTTTATTTAATTGCAGTGTTTTTATCAAATGGCTGAGACAATGATTAGCATTATGTAAGGTATTTTAGACGTGCACACATATCTGTTGGTTCTCACTCTAACAACAATATTGCACACCTGATTCGACAGCTAGAGATCATATTGAGCTACTGCTTAGTACAGTGGTGTGGTAGCCCTTAAATCCATTTTTTTGCCGGAATCTCCCTTAAGTAGGTTTGAAGTTAGAAAAACCTTTTTTTTTTCATAATGTGGGACAATGTCACATACACATTCTATATCCGCTGGTTATAGAGCTTCACTGAAGCTATATCACACTTATATTGAGTGTAATACTCAAACCTGGGATGCCATGTTTTAGTGCCACAGCATTACATCTAAAAGAAAAAAATATCTAGATCTTGTGCATCTTTTTACAGGATATAGATTTCCCTGTAATATAGCTGGACATATATGGAATCTTTTGAAACCGTGGGATCTCAACTAGAATTTAAACCCTTAAACTCTATCTTTTCTCTAAGTTTTCCCTTAAGTGTGCACAAAGTCAGAAAAGCATTTTGTCATATTGCAGGGCAATATAACCTACAGTGACATCCATAAATATTTGGACAGAGACACAATTTTTTTTTTTTTTTTTTTTTTTTGAGTTGTATGCCACCACAATAGATTTGAAGAGAGACAATAAAGATACAAATATGTATTTTAAGTGCACACTTTCAACATCTCTTCAAGTGAGGAGTCCCCCCAAAAAAAAAATAGTGTCTTAACCATGTATGAAATACACCCATTTCATGTACAGCCTCCTCAGTTGTAGGGGCTCAATTGTGTACATATATCAGTGATAGTTCTGACCCAATATAATACTGAATAGAATTGTTTTGTTTGTTTGTTTGTTTGTTTTTACATTTATTGTGTATATTTGTATATGCTTTGGTCAAGTGGCTTTGGAGTAACCCATTGTGTATTTACTTCATTTAGTTCATATGTTGATAGTAACAGATTAGCTTGCAGCATCCATGCTGCATGTGAATTAGCAGTGCTGTCATGCTTTGGAAATAGATAAACACCTGTTTTCTCAGTTCACTTGAGCAGACTAATTTGTTGATTCTACACTTTGCCATTCTGATTTGAATGCCAACACATCTGGCAGCACAATGAGATTATTTAAAGCTCAATGTAACATACACAGGCATCCAAGCACATTTAACCCTCTTATTATATAGGAGCAGCAGTGCTCTCCAGTATGTTTACTTTGAGTGGTTCATCTTACTTATTGAGTTGGTTCAAAGCACTCACCATAATCACTTTTGAAGTTATGTATAACTAGTTTTATTATTATAATGTGCAATTCAAATTTATGATTTGTGTTCCACTATTTTTCTCAATTGGACTTTTTTTTGTGTAATTTTTGGGCAGACTAGAACCAATGGCCACGGTGTTGTCTGCCATATTAACCTGCTCACATTTTACAGTTCTGCTGAGTGAACTTATGACCAGCATTTCCTTTGAGACTCTTCTGCTGAATGAACTTAAGACCTACATATCCCGTGCTACTGTTTGACATGGTGAACTTATGACCGACACCCTCCACATTACTCTTCTGCTCAGTGATCTTATGACCAGCAGTTCCTGCACTGATATGCATTTTTCAAAGGATAGCTGGATTATTGGGCCGGTTCCTGACACAATACCAGGCTTTTATTGGCTGTGTTCGGCTGTATGAAGAACGCTGGATAGATTGTCTAATTGTACATGTGGCATGAAAAGCTCAGCTGGTACTTCTGAGTTCAGTTGTTATGTCTTAATTTATCAAGCCACTGGAATCTGGGAACTCTATCTCACCCTGCCTGTGGTCTCAATCCCACGAAACCACCCCCCCCCCCCCCACCACCACCACCACCACCACCAGCACTCCCCAACCTGCAGGTCTCACGAGGAAGCTGCCCCATACACTGACCCTCCCCTCCCTCTGGGGTGTTCTCCTGACCTCGCCAATAGAACAGATATAAGTCCATCATTGTTTTCCCCAATTGCCTCTGCATGCTGCCATTTAGCTGCCCCTGCTTCCTGTGGTCAGGGCTGTTCATCGTAATCTCTGGACTCGGGGTCTGAGGTAGGACCTTCTGATCAAAAGCCTGAACTGCAGTCTTTCCCGTTTGGTCCCCTGCCCCTTCACAGACACACATGTTTATCATCACATGGCCAGTTTTGTTCACAAAGACTCTTATCCCTTTCAATTCAGCCGCCTGCATTTGGACAGACTCTTCTTCAGTGTTTTTTTTTTTTGTTTTGTGCAGAATTTATTTTGTAATGTAATGGTCTGTTCTTTTCTTTGTCTGTATAATTTCTTCTCATAAGAAAGCACCATTGTGTCCTCTCCCTGAATTAGTTCAATGGATTTGCCCTTCCTCTGAGAGTCCCGTGGGGGATTATGGGTGAAGCCGTGCCAGGATGTGGACACGCTGTTTTAATTCTGAATCCATCCTTATTTTAAAACAATAATCCTGTGTTACACTTGAAAATTGCATATACGCGCAATTTGATGAAACCTTTGTCCTTTACATGGCTTGCCTTATTGCTGGGATCTGGTTATTATGAGGTTAGGTTATGCTTTTTAATTGCTCTGATTCAGCTCATAATTTAACGGCTTTATTGATACTGTCAAATGCTTGATTACCCTGTTAACCCAGTTCACCTACTTGTTTTAGTCAGATTTTATTGCAGTGTTTTAGGTGATGATATGAAAGAAGTGCACATTCTGCTATGGTATATTTTGTCATTTAAAATCTGACTTTTGCCCCATTTACTGATAGCCTTGTGCACTTTACTTTAATTCAGTCTAATTTTAGTGGCAACATCCGACTCTTGGATGGTGATGCGTGGCACTGTCATAACCCAAAACAAGAATATGCTGTATTGAAATCCACAGGTGTCTATGTGAGCTTACAGTACTTCCATTGCAGAAAATAGGTGGATGTCACTAAAATGAGTCTATGGAGAAGGGGCACTAACAGGTGGCAATGCTTATAGGATAAATCCATAAGCACGGGATGTCAACATGTGGACACGTTTATGAGAGTTTTTGGGAATGATTATTTCATCCTTTGATCCATTTTAGTTTCTTATATCTTTATGTTCCCAAGGATGAGTTCACACGCCCATACTTGGCTCAGAGTATCAGGATTCAGAGTCATTCACACCCTAAGAGCCTGGGGAATGGAGTCTGTTTCAGTTTGTGGTTTGCCCTGATAAAGAAGCTCCATCTTGGTCAGTGGAGCATTAGCTCAGTGACATAGCAATTTCACTGTCTATGGACCAGTAGGACCTGTGCTTGTCAGAACCACAGCGGAGTAAACCAGCGCTCCAAAGCCAAAGAAGTGATGCAGTTCCATGTTGAATACTCAATCATCTTATTGGTAAACATGGACATGTTTGTGTTTAAGTGTATCAGGCTTAGAGGGGTCATGTCTAAAGCCGCTGAAATTGTTACAAATGGAGACAATTAAGGACTGCATGGGAAAGATGCAGATGCGCTTAACAGCTCCGGGGCGAGTGACCCGATGGGTTTCTTCAACGGTTGCAGGGGTGCAAAACATTCACATCTGCATAAAGACATTAATCTGCGGGTCTCCAGGAACACATCTGCCATTTATTTTTGGCAAAGCTTGATAATGTAAGACGTGGGAACGATGCATAGTGAGCCCCATATGTTTGTATTTGGGCAGGGAATCAATTTTTGCTTCTTTGTCTGCACTCCAACACATTGAACACTGTAACTTTAGAGACTGTCTACTTTAATGTGTGGATATTTACTTCAGTGTCATGAGAGACACAGGAAATTCAGCTCCTCCCATACAGTGTTCCTGACCCAGTGTTTATGGGCCTTCTTTGTATTTGTGAAATCTGATGGGCGATGATGGACTTCTTCCTCAATGAATCAGCAGTGATGTGAAAGAGCCCCTTTGCTGTAAAGGGAAGGCTTATATGCTTCGCTGCAGAGAATCCTTCTGTGCTTTGTAACAGGTTGACATTTGCGTTTTGTTTACCTGTGGATTGTGTACACCTGCCCTGTTCCTCTTACACCCCAGGCATTCCCACTCTGTTAAAGACCTACCCCAACCCACCTTTCAAATTCACAGTTGTCAGTGGTCAACTTGTGGTTCCGCATCCCATTTAGCAGGCGGGTTGTAGACTTGATTGCTACAGTGGAATGAGATGGGTTTGTATTTCACAAGCTGAACCAGAATGGCATTGACTAGGAGAAACACTGCGCACCCACTCAATCAAAAATGCAACACCTCTTTTGGGACCTCGCTTCGTAAAGTAGCAGTGATGCGGAGCCTGAATACGTTGACTCATATTGATGCACAGGACTGAGAATCATAAACCTGATGGTGCATGGAGCATTGCTTGACTTCAGTGGCAGATGTAAAATAGCCTCCCAAAATCACAGATGCTAACTAACATAGTTGGACCCATTGACTGTGAATGGACGAACTATGTAAGTTGCCTATGCTTTTGGGAAACACTCCCCTGATTAGGATTTCTCTTTCACTGGACTATTATCTGTGCTACTATTATGCCATGCAAGGAGACTGGGCAAATACTACTTACAAAGACTTACTGTAACTGCGGGTGCAATCCTAACATATCAGTAATCCATGCAACCTGTGTTCTATAATGTAATTAAATACAGGAATTAGATGTGCTCAGTTATATCTAAACAAAAAACTATTGACCTGCTCTATTCATGCTCATAAATATTGTACTTATCTTATTTATAGCAATTTATGTGAGTAATCAAACCTTTAATGCAAAGTTTTATTCTCAGTACCTGTTAATTTCATATCCCATCAAAAACAGTACATACAGCACTTTTGGAACGCTGACCAGTTAGTATTTATACATACTGTACATGTAATTGGTTCAAAAGCCCTCAATTTATTTGTAGATACAGCATTTGTAAAATACTAAAGGTGCGCCAGCTGTACAGCTGCAGTCTGAGGTGTCCCTAAGCCTTCAGTCAGGAGCATGATAGGCAGTGGATAGAGAGGGAACAAATCCCCACCCCCTCCATTACAAAAGAAAAAAGAAAAATAATGTCCCCCACATTTACTCTGTTCTAAGTACCAGGAAAATATCCAGGAGATAAATAAATTCTGCCTTAAAACTCCCTTGCTTTGAATCATCCTCCCTGTGGTGCGATGGGATGTTATGTAATGCTATGTTGTCATTTGAGAAGTTGGGTCTGCTAACTTTACCAAGGGTACCTGTGAAGTGTATATGAGGGTGAAGAAGGCTTCCCTTTGTCTCTTTCCTCCTAAACCAGCCATGCAGTCTATATGTGTTTGTGAGTCATAGCCATTTGTTGTACTGAGTATATTGCTTCTGCCTGAATCCTTTGCTGTGTTACCCAAGATACTGCACCCCCCTCTTCCAAATGACTCCCAAATCCTTGCTTTTAACCAGCCAGAACATTATGTAAATCTAAACTGAAGAGAGATCATCACGTATGAGGCTGCTGAAAGAGAATACCAAGCTGTTAGGTGATTGGTTGAAGGGAGATATGACTGGCATTGATAGTTTCCAGAGGAGGGGGTCATTAGGGAACAGGTTCTTAGGTTATGAGGTTGGCGAGTGAGATTTTATACTTAAAAGCCCCATATGAGAACTGACCAGTCATAAATATGCATGAGAAGACGGGCGGTAATGCGAATGCTCACCAGATACTGGTGGTAAGGACAATGAAGCCGCACTGTATCGCGGTTTATTCTCTCGGTGTGCACGGCCAGAATGAGCATGCGGTAGTGTGGACGTTATCAGATTAATGGTGTTTCTCTGAAACGGTGAGAATGGAGGTTAAATGGCTCTTTTAATGGGCCCCGCTTCAACACTCAGGCCTCTTCCATTCATCAAATTAATGTTCCCATTTAGAAGGCTTCGCTATCCCGGGGAAAACCGAACCGTGGCATGGTTACGGTCCATCAGCATTTGTCTTTTCGGAGCATAAATTGTTTAATGTACGGCTTATACTGTCTCACTTATATACTCTTCTTATGTCTTTTAAAAGTGCAACCGGCCAGCCCCGCTCAGAGCTTCGTCCTCGGCACATCTAGTCCAGACGGGACATGCCTATACTTTGTCTCCAGTCTTTCCCCTGGTCGGGTTTGCGTGCGTTTGATTACTCATAATTGCTTACTGCAGCACAGGAAGTGGAAAATTCAATTGGAAATTCCAGACTGGCAATAGCAGAATAAAGATCTTCTGACTACGCTCTGTAGACACGCCATACGATCATCATTGTCATTAATTTTTACACAGTCGGTAAAGGCCTGTATCCATGTCAAATCTAATCAAAGAGAGTTCTGTGATTCTGAGCAAAAATGAACCTTGTAGGTCATATTCTTTATTCTAGGTCTAGCTGCATGCAGTGATTTTTTTGGCCTTTCTGCATTGTTTCCATGCTGAAATGGAAGCAAGTGCTTAGGATACCTGGAAAGCAGATTTAAAAACACTAAGTTGTAAGCTCTACTGTTACACTGTAGATTGGGTACCTTAGAACGGATGTGAGTATATATGCCATAGCAACACTCTGAATGGATAAGTACTTTATGAGGGATGTTGTTATACTGACCGTTTGCATCATGCTCCTTATTGTATTGTTATTGTTCTCAATCAAGGTTTTTAACCAAAATCAAAATTCACTTTTTTTCTCAAATTTTTTCAATTCAGAATGGCCCTGTGAAAATGAGTAAAAGTGTAGATTCCATGAAAAGAGCTCTGTTATTAAACATCTGTATTTTCACCACAGTGATTGTCTTTTTCCTCTTCCTGGAAAATCATTTTGGTTTTTGTATCATCGGAAAACAGTAGACAAGTTTTTGATTAATTTTTTTCCAATAGTCCGTTCACTGCAAATCAATTTCATACTTTCTCAAATCTGTCACAGTTCAGAATACTTGTCCACATTTAAGATCAAACAAACAGTCCCCCCCATCAAACATACAATATATTTGAAAGTTTTGGTTTAATTGGATACCCATCAAATTTTGGACACTTGTTCTGCATTACTTTCCATTTCACGGTGACTGTAATTGCTAATCAGTCGTGACGAAGGCAGGCTGTGCCTCCCTCTTGATATAGCTGCTCATAAGCTCCACACATGGACCTGGTTATTTAATAAGCAGGAGACTTCTGCATGGATGGCCGTGTATCTCACCCAAACATCTGCATGCGGCAGCATGCTAATCCGCATAAAGCTCCACACTTCTAATCTAATACACTGAGAAGGAAAGGTTATCTCTACCACCTGACTTTTAATTTGACTCTGTCCAGCTGAGTCAGAAATATCCTCAGCAGTGTGTAAGTCTGATAGGGCCAGCTGTGGAGCCTTGTGTTGACCACATGCTGAGATGAGTCAGAGGGAGAAAGTGGCTATTTGCGGGCGTGGTGTGGGATTGGGGTTGTCCGGCTCTTTGACATTTTAATTATAAAACTCGTTGAGGTCAGGTCAGTCTGTTGTTGTTGTTGTTGTTGAAGAAGAAGAAGAAAACCAGAGAGGCCTCATCCGGTGACGGCTTATGGTTGCCCGATCTTTGTTCTATCTTTGTCACCTTTGGTACCCTTGGCAGAATAGTAATGCGACCCTAGATAAGCTACACTAAAGCCTTCATTAAAATGTGGAACACTCTCCACCTGAGCATAGCTACTGCCTATTTTATTGTCTGTATAAAGCCTTGAAATGCCAAGCAACACCCACCTCTGACTCAACACCTCTGCTTGCACTGATTATATTTAGTCCCAATTAAGAAAACCTATAGTCTGTGCTCCCAGTGAATCGCATTGAGTGCTCCTAGTTTGTCAGTGATTTCCCCGAGCTCGCCAGTTGAGCCGCATGAGATCAGGCCCACATCTGCACTTCATTTTGAGCTCTCCGGAATGCAGTGACTTCTTTTGGAAGCAAGTGACCTACCAGGAAGGTATTTTGATTAGTCCAATCCCAGAGGGGGTGGAGTCTTTGTCGGGTCTCTGTGTGTGATACTGCAGGGCTTCCATGGGTAGTGTCCTTTTGAATTTCCCATAATAGGTCTGTCTCGTCACAATGTCCCCTGCCATCTCCGAAGCATAGTATTACTCAAATGAATAACTTCCATTCTCTGCTACTTTTTTCTCTCTACAAGTTCAGAAAGTGGCGATGCATCAGTCTTATCTCGGGTGATGTGGGGAGAATTTACCAAAACTTATTGGGGGACACGTGAGGCAACATCTCATTCTGCCTGTTGTCAACACTTTCAATCTATGCATTGAAGATTAAGCGCATATGACTGGTGATGGAAAAGCTGAGGTTGTCTATCCTGTGTCTATCTCTCAAATGAGAGTTTTGAGAAGCTTTGAATGTTTCCCATGTGAACAGACTCAGAAGGGGGTTCCCAAGCTGTGGATCCCAACCCTGCACCAGGTCTCCTGATTTGTGACAGTAGCAAACACCTCAATAGTGTTTCCAAGAAAAAAACCGAAAGCACCCACTCCTTCACATTGTTTCCATAGTTCATGCCCAACCTAGAGCCCCTGCTCCTCCACAATGTTTCCGTAGTCAACACATTCTCATCCCGACTTCTCATATAGTGATGCTACCTGACCAAGTATCAATATAAAACGAAAAAGGAGGCTTTTGGCATTCTTATTTGATGTTTAGGGTTCGGGTTAGGGGATAGGTACCGTTTTAAACTGGCAAGGACTCTGAAAGCCTCCTTTACATTGTATATCAGCGCTTGGTCAGGTAGCGTCACCATATGGCTGGTCAGGATGAGACTGGGCTCCCATGGTACGTGCCCAACCAAGAGTAGCCTACTTGCTCCTCCACAATGTTTCTCCCACACATACACAACCCAGCTCTTCTACAATGTTTCTATTGTGCATTCTCCTCCTAAAGTACCCCTTCACGGTGTTTCTAGGCTACCTATCCCTTCTAAAATACCCAATATACTGTGTCCAAATTGTACTTACTACTCAATATTTTTGTCTGTTTTTAAGCCAGTTACCCAATTTTCATGTGAGAATTTGGGGGAAAAGTGTAAAACTTTTACTTTACTTCATGCTGATCCCCAGCATCATCTCAGCTAAATGACAGCAGAGAGGCACTCAAGGTAATTGAAAAACGTGTGTTTCATGGCAGCTAAATCATAGTCAAAAAACCAAATTTGCCCTGTGCACAGCATTGTGCTAAATTCCAAAGGTGCTGGTTTTCAAACAGCAAAAATACTTGATCAAACAAAGGGGATAAAACTACATACTAGAGAAATAAAAAGGACTGCCAGACCTGCCCTATTAGGAATTTTTATTCCATGTCAATGACTGATGTGTTTCACACAAAAGCCTTCAACACGTAAATTGCACCGTTAGCCATGAAATGTGCGTGTTTAGATCACGATCGCTGGGTTTGGGACAATGGAAAAAGGTTAAGAGCTCCTTGATTAACTTCTGATTGTCCCCCAGCCCTCTGCACCATTATCTGCATGGTGGACCCTCAGCAAATGAAATGAGTTTTGTGAGCCCTGTGTAACACAATGACTCATGACCCGCTGCAGCTTTTGACAGGGAACTCTGAGAATGTATTTAGAGGTGGTAGAGGTTGGATGTCGAGGCTTTGCGGCCCGCTCCCTATGTAAGACCTACACCCTCCTTGGCATCACAGGAGCTGCAAAGAGGAGAGCCATCAGGTCCACCACAGAGGCTGCAGAGAGAGCTTCTAGGTGGATTTGGATCAAAAGGTCCGAGAAGTGGACTAACGCTGCTGGGACACAAGTCGCCGAAGTCGGGGTCTGATCAGCTCCAGCTGGGTCGCCTGAGGGAGGTGTCTGATGTTGCAAGACCTGAAACACCCAAAGATCTCAGGAGACATCACTGATGATGTGTCCCAACGCATCCACAGATGTATCTATACACACGTCATTGGCCTCCTTACCAGTCATCTTTTCCTTTGAAGTTTCACTTGAGACCATTCAATTAGATCCATCCGATAGCCCATTTTTGCCTATCATTAGACTGCAGAATTCAATGACTAGTTCTATGAATAAATAAAATCTCTGATAATTGAGCCCCTAAGAGCCATACTGGGCCAACCCATGTTGGGGAACTTTTGAGAAAATGGGACTCAAAGTTGCCAGCCTCCTGTGTCATCTAGAGTATCTGGGAACTAGAAACACTGCTTATGTTAAAAACTCAAGATATGTAGACTTACGTGATGCACTTCTCATGTAGGCTTTGGATGCCCTTCTGTTTCATTTAAAGTGAAAGATACCTCCTTCTGAAGCGGAACCATCATCTTCTGATTCATTTGGGTCAAACTCTGGGTCTCCGTTATCTTCCACTTCACCATCATCATCAATCATAGCAAGCAGTTCCTCATCAGTGAGATACCCAGCCGCCATGTTTACATTGAATTATGGAAAAGTTGTGGGATGGTCCACTATGGCTATGGCAGTGCAGTGCATATGTATAGTGGCAGAGAGGACGTTTGCTTGTATGAACAATCCATGTGGGTAGATTGGGTTGGCTCATTTAGGAAATGTAGATCTCAGTTTTCTGCACATGCTGACTACCTCAACTCAATTTCGCCAAAAGTGCGGGATGGCCCGGTATGGTTCTTAGGGGCTCAATTAGTAATCTGCAAAAAAAAAAAATATAAGAATGAGAAACTATACTTGTATTTCCCCCAACAACAATTAATTTGTTTTCTGTTGATCACAATGCTGGGAGAGCTTTGTGCTTTTTAGCATCCTTTTCATGTGGGAAC
Source organism: Gymnothorax javanicus (assembly GCA_029692085.1). Taxonomy (NCBI): domain Eukaryota; kingdom Metazoa; phylum Chordata; class Actinopteri; order Anguilliformes; family Muraenidae; genus Gymnothorax; species Gymnothorax javanicus. Next base: position 22,703,379 of record CM056205.1, read on the forward strand.
CCTTCGTACAGTGCTCTTTTGCCTCTCCATGGCTGCTTTCAGTTGTTACTCCAATGTGTATATGTGTTTGGGGAAATCCCTCCATGTACTGCTCATTGCTCATGTGCAGAAAGACTTTCAGTCGAACAAACTGATTCACGACTGAGTTAGTACGCCAGCCAGCTTGCAAGCAATTTTGTTTACAAACACAATTTTTTTTTAGTTTGACATTTGTCAAACATGACATTTGTTGGGTTAAACATGTCAGACACCTATTGCTCATATAAAATTGACAAAACAACTTACAAATCCTGAAGCACAGATATGCTCGACGCCATCTTAAACCATGCGAGAGACTACAGAGAGTTGCTACTTACCTCGATCGGTGGGTTTGACTCGAGTAGAGGTCAAGCGTTGTTTGGGTAATAACCCTTACAAACTTGTGGACAAACCCATTCAATTAAAACTGCTAACTCGTGTACAAACTCAACTTACAGTCAACGTAAGCCCATGTGTGCCCAGGATAGGCTATGTGGGATGTATAGTCTGAAAGCACCCATTGAGATTGTAGTCTCACAGAATCTTATTGTTCAAGGTTAATGTGGCTGCTTCCAGTCGCATGACCATAAAGCACCTCTTGAAAGAGTTTTTATGTGGTTGGGCCCATCTCAGGTAAAGGTGCAACTTCCTCTACTTTACTCTGAGGATTAAGATAAGTGTGAGAACTGAGGTTTTTAGCTCTAGACAAGGACAATGGTGCCATTCTGCAATGCAGGGAAATTTTGGCATCTGGCTTCCCAAATTTTGAGCAGTCAACTGTTCATTGAGTAGTTTTAGTCTGTACTATTAAATACTTACTTAGATTTTACCACAGTGCAGTGAGAGATTTTACCACAGTGCAGTAAGAGATTTTACCACAGTGCAGTGAGAGTTGCACCTCCTCTGTGTATTTGTGTGTTTACTATTTCTACATTTATTTTCTCTTAACATATTTGCTCATTTCAATTTTTTTGTATATTGCATTTGTATAGGAGCACATGTTTATGTTGAGAATGTGTGTCTGGGCGCGTGTGAATGTTCATACATGTGTGTGTTTCACCGATTATGTACATTTGCATTTGTGTGCCTGCTTCAGTCAATTTGCATTTTACACTGAGGCACTGATCACAGAGATGTCGCCACTGTGGCAGCGAATAAGCTGATTATTTTGTGCATCTGAAAGAGGCTGGATCCAGGGACTCTTTCACATGCAGGTAAATAAATCCTCTGCAGATTTTCACCTCTTCTTTCTTTCCTCTGTACTGTGCAATTCTAAATCTGTTTACTGGAATGGCTGTAAATCACTTCTTTTTCTGAGGAAGATTGATAGAATGCATGTCAATGAACCATCGCTCCTAATTGGTTTGCCTCTGTGTCAGCAGTGTGTCTTCGCTCTGCAGACTATTTTCTGCATAGTCTTTTTTTCTGTAGTCACAGACTTGTTTATCTAGCTACAGGGGTTAGTCCAATCATCAGAAGCACAGCCATAAATACTAGCTCTGTGAAGCACAGGAAGTACTGCTTTTGTATAGACTGGTTCAGATATGGATCGAGTCAAATCTTAGCTGCAGTTCTCTGGTTATCATCCACTATCCTACCAAGTGTCAGTCTGTTCCAAGTTGAGAGCTCTGACTTGCACCCTCATTTGTTTATTATTATTTATTAGTCTTTACTCAACCAGGTAATTTAGCCCATTGAGATCAAGGGTCTCTTTCAGAATAGAGACCTGGTCAAGAAAGGCAGCAGCACATATCTATATCACAAGATTAAAACAATATACAACATCAACATTCATAAGAAATTTCAAACCAGTTTTCTACGTGCTGATGCTGTCTTCTGGTTTTACGCGTATGCTGTCATTATATTTGACCCTTCTCCCTTCGCAAACTTATATAATTTGGTCATTATTTTAACCAACACACCTGCATTCCGGCATGAGCTATCTTCATCTTGCTTTGGAGACTTATGTTTTTCGCAAAATGCTGCTGGTTAGGCCTCTTTTAAATGGACACATGCTGCTTATTGGTATTCAGATTATAAAGAATGGCCTGTGGAGATGCTTTTGTGATTGTGATTTAGAGACTTCAAAGTAAAAGCCATTTTTCATGGGTGCTTCTGTTATTTTCCCTCCCCTGTGTGTTTCTGTGTTTGTGTACACACAGAACACCATGTCTAACTGATCTGCCATGTGTTACATTGTTTCGTTGTGCATATTGTTGAGGATAGGATGCTGCTGTATCCTTACCCAGTTTGAAATTCAGAATAGTGTGAGCTTCCTCCAGCTGGACTATGACTGTCTTCTCCCTGCTATCTGCCTTTTCCTCTGACAGTCAATTGTTCAGGTCACATCAAGAGGTTTTTGCTGACAGCTTAAAAGCCCTGTGGCTCACACGCAAGTGCACACACAGTTCTGTGTGTCATTGGCCGGTGTTATGCTAGTGTATGATATGAGCAATGGGTGACACGTATACTGATCACATTTCAGGACAGTACAGCCTAAACTGTCTTCTTTTCCAAATGGGGTGGGAAGTTGTTGCCCATTTGTTTACATTTGTGCTTGACTTCAGAACCCTCAGTCCTAACGTTTTAAACTTCAGCCTCAATTGGTGTGCGTTAGTCATAGAGAAAAGTAGGGATGTATCACTCAGTTTTCCTGTATTTGAAGCCAAATGCAAGTGGATGCAGTACTATGCAAAAGTCTTTGGCACCGTACATTTTTTTTTTATTTAAATTTTGCTATAGATGTTTACTTTTTGTTTTCCGCATTGGTGTCGCTGAAGAAAAAAAGTACATTTGAAATTCCGAATGCTAATTTAAAATTTGTTTCATAAGTATTTCATTAAAATAGTTGATGCAGATAATATAGTCTTGACCCAGCCTGATGTCAACATCATCATGACTGTCTGCAATTACTTTGAGTGACAGACACAAGTGAGGCAGTCATTCTGCAGAAGAATGATCGCAAGTTTTCTGCTCTGCTTGGAAGAAGCAAAAAGCCAATCATCTTACAAAACTGTAGCTTAACAGTACAGTATCCCTATTTTTTAGGCAAAGGGTAGTCACACCAAATATTGATTTGATTTAAACAGTTTACAGCTCAGTCTAGTACATTTCTGTTATGAGAAACTTTTAATTTAATCATTTTGGCAAGCATATTTACCCAACGAAATTGCTTTACGTGTGCCGAAGACTTTTGTGCAGTACTGAATTTGCATGTCTACAGCTGTATCCCTTTGCACTGGAGTATATATGCTTAATTTCTTTTGGGTTAATGTTAAAGTGTCCTCACCCTCTGTGCTTGAGTGGAACAGACCAAATACACAGACTGCCATTTGTGCTGTCGGTGTTTTTACGGAGACGTTGTAAACCTTGAGGTGATGCGTGATGCTCCTGTTGTAAAGCTTGTTGCTTTGTGTGCTGAGCTGCTTCATTAAACCCATGCTGTTGAATCTTTAAACTCCTATTGCCCCACTGTCATAAACTAGGAGAAGAGAGGGTCCATCATCTAGCCATTTCCTTCCTCAAATAAATCTTCCCTCTTTCAGTAACAGTATCACTTTCTCTCTGTTGATCCGTCTCCAAGGAGCAAGCTTTCAGATGATCTTCATTTGATTTCCACAGGGGCTTTGTCTCATCTCTCATAAATGGGATGGGGCTATTTAGACAGAAGTGGAGATTAGCTAGAAAGCATTTTCATTAAGGAAACCAGAATGGGAGAGGCTGGTCAAGCATGAAAGCGGACACACTGACCCTAATGCAGTAATTAACTGCCATGCCCTCTGGAAATTGATGGAGTACACTGACCCGGGAACAGTGATGGAGAAACACTAAGCTGTATAGATGGTATTTTTCTTCAACTCACTTCACCTGCATATATTGGTGCACACAAACTCATATGCCCTATGCCTCCATCAGAACTAATTTACCCAGAATTCACTGTATCAGGCCACTGTATCAGAAGGTTCAGGCCCCAGAGCCTCTTTGCTGCCTGGGAAGCAAAAACCAACATTTTATTTCATGTATCTACCTTTGAGATCTCTTGTTCTTAGTGAATAGTGGGCGATCACACCCTTCTCAATGGAAACAATAGTATCTGGTGATTCATTGACTTGAATGGCTGTAGTTTAAACTGTTCCTGATTAACCAGTGCTTGTTATTGACAGTCTCCTCAGTGTTTGTCGAAGGGATATTTAGGATAAAGAGGCGGCACAATAGGTGTCGAGCTGCTGAATTTTCCCTCATATTACATTAACTGATTAAATTTACACTCATGTGATGACATCGACACAGACACGGAAAGCGTAACCAGAGCCATTTCCCATTAATACATGCACTTCCTTCACTCTTTTCCCACTTCACTCACAGACATTATTACTGTCCTCACTGTGGTCTGTGTTAACCTCCTGTTCTGTTCGGTCAAATCTGACCGATTTACAAGTTTTCTCTCCAAAAAGATGCAGTTAATTTCATCTGTTTGTCATAAGGTTCCATGACTTTGTTCACACATGGCATCTGAACACATAAAATAAATTTGGAGAATTTTTATTAAATTTTGTGTGTTTTATTGAACTTGTATACACCTGTGGTGTTGCCGGTCAAAAATGACTGGTCATTAGAAATGAATGGGTAAGACCACAATTAGTGTATAAAATAGAGTTCAAGCACATTCCCACATTCCTTTCCCACACCCCAACATGCAGGTGTCTTTGAGCAGACACACACACACTCACACACTCACACACACACACACACACACAGCTTCCATGGCAACCCCCACAAGAACCTATCTCCGATAGAATTTTTTATGGCCATGGTGGAACCCCTCATGCAAAGGCGGCAGCACCTTCCCCAAACACCATCCTCGGCTGCATTGGTGAGAGACATGCAAGCATCAGCACCAGCATCTACACCAACCAGAGGAGGAGGACACAAAAGGAAGAGGTGTCAACTGTGTGCACCACGAGATAGAAAAACAAGCTTGGTGTGCCACAAATGCAGTGTATACATTTGCCAGGAACATGCAACAGCCGCAATCCATTGCCCAACATGTTCATGAGAAGACAAAATGTAAGTGATGTAGTGATTGACCAGTGATTGACATATGTGAAGATTTTGTTTTTGTTGTTATGATTGACAGATTGTGAAGATTTTGTTTTTGTTATCAGTAGTGTTATTGTTGATCTTCAGAAAGAATGAAAACAGTTGTAGAGCTAAGGAGGTGAAGAGCAAAGATGAATTATGATGCAACACTGAGGAACACTGGAATAACTCCTTGGTGCTACCTGATGTTTGTTTTAAGGGATGCATGGGAAAATAATTGTTAATGTGTACATTCAGTCTAAGGTTCAGACATTACTTTTATAACATGGTTAAGTTTTCCTGTGTAGATTTGGGCTTTTGTTTTTCTAAATAACAACACAAAAGATGTTATTTTGTGCCACTATTTAGAAAATTGAAATGGTTCCAAAACAGTGCCCTTGGTAAACATTGAAATGAAGTACTCTGTGATAAATATACTACAATATGTTTCATCTAAGTATTTGGTATAGTCAAAATAATATCTATATAATGTTTTTTTCCCTAAAAAACGAGTTGTATGACCTCAGGTAAATTAGGCCAACAACACATACATAGCAAATAGAAGTTCAAAACCTGTAATGTTCACAAGAGCTGAAGTTGATAAAAAGATCTAACACAATATTAGGTGATAATATATGTATCATTGTGGATTTATAATCAAATACAATGTTCCCGGTCACATGTGACCGGGAACATTATGAGTGTTAGCCTAAACGAACAGAACAGGAGGGTTAAGCATCTGAATTTGATCATCACCATGGTAAAAAAAAAAAAAAACTGTTGGCAGAGTTTTAATGTGATTGACAGCATGATTCAATTTGCTTATGACACTTTGTAAACCTTCGTAACGGTACAAAAAAAAAAAAAAAAAACGCGATTTGACTGGCACAAATAAACAGTCGATTGGGGGACAGGAAGCATGTGTTGTGTTTTATTTGCTTATAAAACCCAGAGTGGTTAGAGTATTCCTGCAGCAGCTTTCTCCTTTCCAAGTCTCAATGCTTCAGAACATTATAAGTCAGCCACCAGAAACGACTGCAAATATTATGGGCGCCAGTGAAACTTGCCATCCCAATGGCATCGTTTCAGAGATGGTATAATTCTGGTTGTTCTGGGAAAAGGTGGCCATTTGAAATTGTGCTCCTTCTATCCAAACCTGTCTGTGTAATGTGCTGAGCTGTTTTCATGTTCACTCTTCAGGGGGTGATTTGTCTGCTCTAAAGAATGAAAGTCCTGCTTCACAAAGTAAAAATTCTTCCAGGTACTTTGTTATATTCTCCTGGATTTGATAATTCACACGATTAGTCAACCAGGAGGTTGAACTAAATCCTGAGATCGAATGACTGTTTTATTGGATGGTAGAAATGTAAGGCTAGACTTTAACTCTCTGACCCCTGGACCTTCAGGCCCGCTCGCTTGCACAGAAATATTGCACGTTCAGTCCAGCATTATCCTTATAAGATTGCCATGACTGCCCACTCCATATGCCTCACCTGTGACTACTAACCCTCTTCCTGCAAAGGTACTGTCCGGTAGGTTTCACTTAGACCCTCACACAACACACCTCATTCAAGAGCCAAAGATCTTGAGCAGCTATCTAGTTGAATGAGTGGCACCAAATTAAGGTTTAAATGGAAACCAGCAGGATGGTGGATGTCCAGGAACAGGGTTCGCTACCTACCTCTGTGCCGCACATTTCAGTCTTTCTGCTTTCAGCTTCCTGTCACATGAGAGCATCCCATTGGTGTTTCCGTATCAGGCCACCACCAACACCAGAGAGACCAATCAAGGACAGTAAAGTAAAGAGAGGCCCAAATCCCTCCTGCTCCCTACCCTTGTCCCTGTGCTCACAGAAGGGTTATTCCAAAGCCTGACACACAGGGAGCTTATTTACAGGCACGGCATCTCGCTCAGATCAGAGGGGGTGGCTGCTATATGACGGCAAATAAAAAGCCCCATCCCCTTGTGATGTGAAGGTTTGAATGGTGGCCGGAGTATGGGGTGAACAGTGGTGCATTCGTAAGGGGTCCAGCCCCTATTCCGTCAACAACAACAACAACGACACCTATAAGAGAGATGCAGGACAGATAAGGACAGCGGGTGGTGTCAAGGGTGGTGCATTTAAGATTGTGAGTCTCAGATAGCCTTCATACGCTGTGGGAAAAACAAGAGGTCTGGGGGTGTGTGTGGCTACAGAGGAGTCTTTGATCAGATCTTTGGCTCCAATGATCCCAATCAATGCCCTGACCCCCCACTGACTAACACAAACACACATACGAGGACAGGAATGCTGAAAGCTCCAGGGTGTAGGGTCACCCTGTCTGTGTTAGTGCCCTCTTATCTCTGATCAGAGCTGGGGAGCTATGGTATGAGCGAGAGGGAGAGGGCTTCTGAGTTTCTTTGTGTGGCTTGTGTGTTCTCCTTTAATTATATTAAAAACGGACTGTTGAAATCACATCAGTGGTCTGTACAGCCCTGAAAATTCTGCACAGTCTGGGACATCAGGAATGAGTCAAGCCATAAAAATGGCAGAAAAATTAGTTTTTGTGTTTTTAACAACAAACCAATGTTATAATATGAGTTAAAAAAAAAAAAAAAAAAATCAACAAATTGAATAATTTAGCGTGGGATAGCTTTCCCTTCGATTTCCTCTAACAATATCTTGTGGGTAAACTTCCAGTACAAAGTACAGACAGCTTTTTATAGCACAGAGTCCATTTTCTTTCACTCAGTTGATCAAAGGTGGAGAATTTTTTTCAGAAATTTTGTGTTTAATTTTAGGCACGCTATTCCTTGCTGGGTCTAAATCCAAGCACTGATCAGGCCAAAATATGGGACTGACAACATGCTTCCATTAAGCCAGGTCTTGGTGTTCTTACCAGTGAGGCGGAAACATTGTGGAGTCCCCCCCCACACACACACACACCTTTTTTATTTTTTCTTTTGCCCCTCTTAGCATGTATCATGGGGCTCTTGCACAACAATGTCAAATTGATCAGGTAAATATCATAACAAAATATAATAACATTTTTAAAACTAGAACGCAATTACACCCAGTGTATCTTTCATTTAGAGGCTGTTTCCATTATCATTCTTATCTTTATCGATCTCAGATAACAAAGACTGTTTTAACCCGGGTGTCTTCTTATCGTAGGCTTATCGCAGCATCCCGATTCGCGTTTGTATGTCAGTGACTGACCGCAGCACTGCGCCCTCGGATGTCAACACTTTTCGCGAAAGCGCACAAACTTGTTTCAAATGCGAAGGTATCTAACTGAAAGCTGTCGGATGCGTGTGTGTGTGTGTGTGTGTGTGTGTGTGTGTGTGCGTGCGTGCGTGCGTGCGTGCGTGTGTGTGTGTGTGTGTAAGTTCCACGAGTCGGCAAAAAATTGTAGGCTATTTTTGTTAGTTTAGGTAATCTTAGATGACTGCACCGCTTAATTGTTTTTTTTTTTGTAAACTTTTTTCTTTCTTTTCTTTTTTTTTAAATAGGAAATTTGGCATAGATATGCCCCCTGACGGCATAAACGTGAATTACCGTGTAGATTTGCCTTTACACCTTTCACTGAACTTCTCTTGACTATACAGTCGATGGACTGCAATCAAGATTTGAAGGCGAAGGTACAGCGTGCTCGGAGCGCGCCGCGGACAGTATCTATCGTGGGAAAGGTGTAGGGTGTCGGGCTGTTCCTGGAGCTACTGGGGATAGGGTCGCCCGCATTCAATGATTCTTCATTTTTTTTACGGGGCTGTCACTTAGATTTCTGCCAACACTAATGCTTCTGTGGAGTTTTCTTCTGGAAATTTTTTTTACGGGCTATACACAGGTTCTTTTTTTTCATTTGAGACTTCCATTTTAAGCTTGCATGCAATCTCGGTTTGTGTTAAAAAAAAAAAAGACTGCAAGCTTAATAAATCGATAAATGCACGATTTTGAATGATTGTGTATTTTACTCATTCTTAGATCCAGAGACAGAAAGGATATAAATGCCAATTACATTTTCACCAAGCACAGATCAAAATGTCAGACTATTTACAAGAATACAAATAGGAAAAAATGATTAAGCTGTTGAAGGCAATTTGCGCTGAGGAAACGCAGATGCCTTTATTAGACTCCATATTTATAGTTCATTCAAATGACGTGTGATGTGTATTGATCATCCACAGACGAGTTGTTCATTGGACGGCTTCATTTTAATTATCTATTATAAATTTACGGCTTTGTGATTGGGCCTGGGATGGGGGCGGATCACATGAAATTCCTGGAAATGCATGAGATCATTTCAAGAGTTGCTAGTCAACAAATTACAGTGTACGATTAAAATCATTGTCTAGGCGACTGTGGTAGATGGTAAGAGGGGTTTGTGTGTGAGTGTGGCGGTGTAGAATTCAGATAGCTGGATTTAGGAACATTTTGAGTATGAAAAGCCATTAAGAGGCAGATGGAAGGAGTGATCTATCTGTGCAGGGAGCTGTAAATTATAACTCTGCTAGCTCTCAACAGCTAGACTCTCATACTTATGCACATGTGTTGTTAGGCCAGAATTGATCATGCATTGAGTAAAATTATTTCAGATCGATAGATTGATAGATAGATAGCCACAGTAGATTGATTGAAAGAAATCAGATTAGAGAGGTCTGTCTCATAAATCAATTAGGGTAATCACACTGCTTACAGTGGTGATGAAGACAGTAACAGTGTGACCCGTTACTATAATTTTTGTGATTCCAACGCCTGTAAAGTCTCTAACATGAGTAACTACACAAATGTATTGGCAGTACTGTCAAAAACAGTAATGCTGGAAAATTTAATCAATGACAACAGCAACAGTTGTGACACTAATGTCAATAGAAGTAAATCTGCTAATACTTTCGTCAATCCCAGTAATTTTATGTGGTAACCATAATGTCTGAGGCAAGCTGGTAACAATAATGGGAGTCACTGTTGTAATTTTAGCAACAGTAATGCCAGGAAAGTTTGCTTTCTTTTTGCTTGAGCAGTGAAGGAGGAAGCTCCAGTCTAACTTTTTCAACCAGCTTTGGGTCTTTTCTTCAGGCCACAGCCGCCATCTCTGCACGAAAGTTCCCTTACAGTTCTGACTGTCCTGAATGATCGTCAGGACTCTTGATACCACTCCACACCAAACCAGGTTACCCTCCTCCTCCCTCCCCCAAACCAATGTGTCAAGACTGGAATGTGGCTGGAGCCCACAGCCCCACAGCCCAATTTAATCATGGAAGACCGTCAGTGTTAATCTGGGGCAATACCTCAGGAAATTAGTACTGGCGGCACTTTTGAGTGTTTTCCATTTTGAGGGTGCTGGGGCTCAGTCAAATGGTCGGTATCAGGTGACGTGGCTAAGCTGCAGGAAATTGGATTGCAATTGAAAACCTTTGGATAAGCTATGTATTTACCTTGAGACTAAGGTCCAGTCAGAGAACACTGATCACTGTGCATTCCCTCATACGCACACACTCACACGTGCACAGACACACACACCTTTTTATAGCTATACTTGTTAGGACATTGTATTAACTAGCATTAATTGTGTACAGCTTTTCCAAAACCCAAACCATAAAACAACATGCCAAACCCTAACTGTAACCATAGCCCTAACTGTAACCTATTAGCTGTAATCCTCTGTGAGGACCACAAAAAATAGTCTCACGACCCCAATCCCATATGTCTGCAGAACAAAGTGGTTTCTCAAGAGTTGGTTCTCACAAGTATAGCTAGTCAAGCTCACACAAGTACACACTGAGAGAGAGAGCGAGAGAGATATGCTCACAAGCTAGGATGGCTGGGCCTATTTATGGCCAATGTTGACCACGTTGATTGAGACATATCTCAGAAATATTAGGTGCTCCTTTCAACCTGGGACATACAACTTGCAAATTTCCACACCATAACCAAGCTTTAGTCCAGCCACTACTGCCCTGGAGTGAAATTACCCAATCACATGCCTTGTATGACCTCTGGGGTCTGTTTTGCAAAGCAAGATTATGAAGACTACTTAACTAGATAATTGTACTGAGCAAATCCCAGAATCCTCCCAAATATGGAAAATGAATTGAAGTGAATAGCTGTTCTGAGCTGTACTCGGTACCGTTAACCAGCTGACTTGGTAATCCGGCTTCAATGCTTTGTGATGCAGGCCACAGATCAAAAGCAAAGGAAGAAGACATACAGTCGGCAACCAACATGCTCCCACCCTCTCACCCACTAACAAATAAACACAAACCTTTAAGTACATATTTATGTCTGCAGTGCCTGTGTATGAATGAACATACGCATTTTGAAAAGAACCGCAAACCAATTTTGCACTGCATATAAGCGATGGCAGTGCTGATCCATTTCTGAGCAGCTTATTTTTGGAGCAAAGAGTTTCTGCCTCATTATAACCTCCATCTCTGTACTTACAGTGCCTGATTGGAGGCTGGCCTTGGGTTTGTTGGGTGGGATCTGGGTGGTTTCAGAAATTTGGTGTGTGTTTCTCTTCTGGGTGCAGGGAGACCAGCTTTGATGTGTGTTGTGTGGTGAAGAGAGAGAGAGAGAGGGAGAGAGAGAGAGAGAAACATACCGTTTACAACTTCCCACACCAACAGCCTCTCTCTCTCTCTCTCTCTCTCTCTCTCTCTCCAGTTCAAAGTAATTCACAGATTCTGGTGAAAATATTTCTCACAGCCCATATTTAGTGCTGCACGCTTCTGGAATTTCAGCTTCTGTTAACTCAAAGCTGGGGGTAAAACTGAACTCTACAATTACAGACACAAGTGGTTGAAACTGTTGCTCTTGCCTCACCCTGAGAGCCGTGTTTTCACCAGCTTTCTACTTAAACCAGTTTAGGGCCAAGAGAAGTTTGTGGTGTAAGATTGTATGCAAATTAGAACGTAGGGGACCATGTGCTGAGCAGAATGTGAGATCTGCATCTCGAGTAAGATGCAGGTTTAAGGTCAGTGAGATGTCTGAACTCACGTTGAAGTGTCAAAACACTGTGTTTGATTAGACTTTCAGTTTCATCAGCTAGGCCTGTCAGTGCCAGATTTTCCAACTTGGCATTCTGTTCGGCAAATTCTACAACAGCACTCATGCCAAAATAGCTATTGATTATTGAACTGACACCCTCAATTCGGAAAATATTATCCCTCAGCATTGTCTGGCGCAACTGTAGGAGTGTGCCACCACATCGTCACAAAGTTACTCGCGTGCCCTGTGTCTAGCCCCATACTCATGTGCTGAATGTGGCACTTGGTCCAGTATCGTACCGGGCGACCTTCAGGAGCGCATTGGCAGGGGACGTGTACGACATCCTTGAATTATTTTTTTTTTTCCGGGGAAATAGGGAGATAAAAGCGCCGCCAGTGCGCGCGCTCCTTTTTAATCGAAGGGGGCGGAGGGCGGGCCGAAGCACCAACTGTAATGTGATAGCAGCGACGCACTAATTCTATTACATCCGCACTGTTCGAACCCGCACATATACAGAGCTACCACCGGGCAGATGCTCGTGAGCGCATGGACATCGCTGAGCGGCAGAGTGCAATAGAATGCTTTTGAGCGCTATTTGAACTAAAAGGGTCCTCATTTGGAATTAGTGGTAGGATGCTTTGATCGGCGTTATATCTAGCTGTTTGTGAATGGGTGTGCTCATGACAAGGGAAGGACCATCACTCATAGCATTGGATTTTCTGAAATTAAGATTCTTGCTGGACGTCACCGATTACAGTGGACGAACTAAACGCGGAACTACGAATCAGATGGTCTGTTGAGTCCTCGTGCTTTTAACTATGCCATTTAATTATGAAAATAATGAACACGATTCAGACACGAATAATATCTGAATATTGCCCATCAGCATATTTGTATGGGGTGTTTGGATCTTGTGGAATGTTAAAAGGAACTATAATGCGCCTAAGAAACTTCTAAGAAAGGGGAATGCGAAAAGACGGAGGTTTGTGACTCTTCTGGACCCAAATCTCGGAACAGTTTCCGTGGACAGACTGAAAAATATACCAAGAGTTCGCATAAAGTAAAGGGGGGACTTGGAATACAAGTTCTCTTCAGTAACTTAAGGGTGAAATAGCTGCTCACAGCAAGATGGATATATTCATGTCGCTGTTTGGATTGATACTGACATTTTGTTTAACTACTAGAGTGCATGGTGATGACGGTAAGTTTCATGAAGTTGTTTTCCTCTTTCCTGTCAGGGTTGTTTTGCACATCTTGTCCAAACCAAACTACTTGCAAACATTCCCTCGTATTAACTGTAAACTGATTCAAATGGAGGATTATCATGTTTTGATTATTCCACATTACCGGTGTAGTCTCTTGTCAAAATAAAGCGGCAAATGTATTCATATCCCTGAAGCCTGCTCGTCTTTGTCAGTGAGGGATCACTGGTAGTTATAGGCACGTTTCGAACATTTTTCAGGTATAGAACTGTTGTGTTGTGGACATATAATGATATATTTCATTGATTTTACATTGACGCTTAAGGAAACGTTATCGCTTTTATCTGACGAGGGTATTAGCGCAGTGAGTCTGTCGCCCGCGGCGTACTTGTAACTGTCGCCAAGTATCACTGGCTGCGAACTTGTCTTTATTCGGCCGCTAAGGCAATTTTCGCGCGGGGATGGGGTGGGGTTCCTATTACACGTAACCCCTAACCCCTTTAATATTGTTATGTTGATGCTTACTTTATACATCAAGGCAGGTTTACGTAAATGTTCTGAATTCCTTGTTTCGTGATCTCAAAAAGGGGGCATTTTAAAAATGATTAACAACTGCATTTGATAAGTCTGTGGATTGTTTAATCAATTTTCATCTTATTGAATTTAATATTTGCGTCGCTCTTGTATGATGATGCGGTTTTCTAACGATGTATTTGTTGAGAACCTAGCTATGGCAAAATGTGGACTTGGAAGATTCCATTTGAAATCCAGGCAAAACCTTAGATATTTTGAATGGACGAATTCGTTGATATGTCTAAATGTATTTTAGATTTTAGATTTCATTAACGACATTTCCAATTATTATACGAACGTTCTGGGTGAATTCACTTATCTTTAACCCGCACTATACAGCCGAGTTGAACTGATGCTTTTGGCATAAGCCTGTAGGCTATATTGTTCTTCAGGCAGATGTTTGAACATGTAAGATTTGCCCTCAGCTTCTCATAATAAACATGGTTCAAAAAATTAAATTGTCATCTGTTCAATTGCTAATATATTATTATTATTATTATTATTATTATTATTATTATTATTCCCGATTTACACTGCAGTTAAGTGACACGTTTTTTTTAGTGTAGTGGCTGGTGTCAGGACCATCACCGGACGTAGGGCAGCTGCGACTCGGGAGTCTGCTCTGAGCACTGTGACATATGTCTTCATTTCCAGTAGGAATGCATCAGTCGTCAGACCTTTTGCAACTTCCTTGGCTCTTTCTTCTCATTTTCTCCATAACCGAATTTATAAAGGTTTACGTTTGTTCTGAAATGCGTTACTCCTTCACCACTACGCACCTCACGGAACGAACAAATGCGGGAAAACGGATGAGTGTCATACCATCTAATAAACCTCGCAACTGATGTAATGTGAGGGCTGTCTTGATCTTTTGCTGAAGTGCCACACACACTTAAGTTTATTGATTATGTCACTTGAGGTTCGCGCGGAGTAGGCTATTTCACCTCGCGAGACCGAACCGTACGTATGATCCTCCCCAGCATCCTTGTTTTCCTCACAGTAGTGGATAAAAATAGTCATTTCCACTGCCCCAATCCCAGAAAATAAATAAATTAAATAAATATATATATATATATATATATATATATATATATATATATATATATATATAAACTTTGTTGGTAAGGGGTCAGTGGATTTATGCTGTATTATTATAACCTTGTTCTCATTTTTGGAAAGGGATTATCTAGTGTCTGCATCGGATTCAGCTTCCAGTTGAACGAATTACTGTTCCGTTCAGTAGATACTTGACATTGTTTGAAATAACCACATATTTAATTTAATGAGACGGAATCATTGAGAACAACAACCATCCATGTTAGAAACAATAACCGTCATTTTGTCTTTAAATATTCTGCCGGGGCAGTCTAACCTAATTTTGTTTTCCTTCTTTCAAACCCTGAGCAAGCAGGCCTTGAGTGTTCTGCCTTCTCCGTGACATACAGTAACTAAGATGATACATTTTCATGTGACTGGAAGGGGATTCATTTTGACTCCAGCAGCACAGTGTATCCTTATAAGAGCCTTCACAATGAGTCATTCTCATGAAACATGAATTCTCTTCTCCCGTTTTGTTGCCTGTCAGTAGGCAACCCCGTGGCCACCAGGTTATGTTCGGTCAGCATTCACATGGCTCAGCTGGTTCAGTGAGAGACTTATGTTTTGCTTGGTCATAATCAGAAATGTTTTTTTTTTTTGGTTCATATGCATTCTTCATTTGGAAAGGTATCTGCTTTATCCCATCAGTTTTTTCCCCGTTCTGACCCATTTAATCTGTTGCGTCGTTGTGCTTCGTCAGGTTATAATATCCCCTCCTCTTCCAGTCTGTTCCAGCCCTGCCCTCTCTGTTGTCTCTTTCCCTTTGTGTTTTTCCACAGAGCTTTAATGTAAGTCACCTGCTGGAGTCTAGAACTCACCCTCTGTGCATTTGTGCGTGTGTGTGTGCATGCATATGCGCGCACGTGCGTGCGTGTGTGTGTGTGTGTGTGTGTGCGTGTGTGTGCGTGTGTTTGTGTGTATGCATTTCATATGTGAATCTTATTTTTGCGCATTGAACCAGGGAGAGGCCTGGATGGCTAGCTCTCCCAGTTGATGGATGGCAGATGTGGATTTCTTATAGGCCCTCGGTGCCCTGTGTTTGCATCCTACGCCGGCACAGGCAGGAGCTTCTCTCCTGAACAAAGGAGCAACAGCATGATAAACCCTCTTAAGTCACTGGCTACAGTCTACATGCAATATCTGCCAGCCTGATGTGGTTTCAGATCTGATGCACAGCTTGAGAGGCAGGTAGAGGGGCTGCAAGTATTCCTTCCTTTACCATGCAGTTTTTGTTGTGTGAAAGTACCCAGACCAGCGGCAAAACACATCAAAATCAGGTTAAAAACAGAGGGTTTGTGTTAATGAAAGACTGGAATGCAGTCTGCTCACAAATTCAAAACAACAGAATGGTCCCAATTTAGTTTTCCCATTTTAAACATGTTTTTGTTTTTGCATTGCTTTAGTTCACTGTTGAATTCTAAGGATAGAAAATTGTTGTACTTCCTCTCATGGAAGGAATGTAATCCATACGTCTGCTATAAAAAAAAATCAGGTGGCATTTGAGTGGAGGACTTTATTCTTGTTCTGTGCTGTGTGATGTTGTAGTGGTGACAGTACAGACTGCTTTTCGTTGAGACATTGAGCAGAGACTTGCATTCAGAGTGAATCAAGCAGCCCTATCATGAGGAAATTCCTTGCAAATGAAATGCATACAATACACATGCAGCTGTATCCTCTTTGGTCTACCACTGCTCTTGAAGTTGGTGTGGGAGATACTGGAACATCATTCAGACTCATTGAATGAAATATAGTACAGCAGCCTTCAGTATGCAAGCGTTGTACATCAGCCTGCATTTTGCTGGTGTGGCACATCAATCAGTGTGGTATATTAAACTGCATTTTTCCAGTGTGGTGCATCCAGATTTAGTATGTTAGTGCGGTACATCAACCTGAAGTGTGCTCATATGGTATACCAGTTTGCAGTTTGCAAGTTTGTTACAGCAGCATGCTAGCATAGTACACCAGTCTGCAGTATGCTGGTGTGCTTCACCAGTCTGCAGTGTGATTGTGGTACACCAGTCTGCAGTATGCTGGCATGGTACACTAGTCTGCTCTATGATAGTGCGCTACACCAGTCTGCAGTATACTAGCATGGTACGGCAGTCTGCAGTATTGCAGCTGTACACCGGTCTCCAGTATGCTAGTATGGTAAGGCAGTCTGCAGTATGCTAGTGGTATACCAGTCTGCAGTATGCTAGCGAGATACACGTCTGCAGTATGCTGACATGGTGGACCAGTCTGCAGTATGCTTGCAGAGTACATCAGCCTGCAGTATGCTAATGTGTATTATTAGCCTGCAGCATCCTATTGTGCTGCATTACCCTACAGTATGCTAATGTCTCAGATCAACCTGCATTATGCTTGTGTGGAACACCAGTCTACAGCATTCTAGAGTGGTATACCAGTATGCTGTATGCTCGTGTGGTACACCAGCCTGCAGTATGCTCGTATGGTACACCAGCCTGCCGTATGCTCGTGTGGTACACCACCCGGCAGTATGCTTGCATGTTACACCAGTATGCTATTGTGTTTGATCAGCATGCTGCATGCTGCCTCATGCACTAGCCTGCAGTATGCTAATATGTTTGATTAGCCTGCAGCATGCCAACTTTTTTCTCTTGCCTGAAGAATGCTAATGTGTTAAATCAGCTTGCAGTATGCTGGTGCGTTAGATCAATCTCTGCTACACCAACCTACAAATGAGTTGCACCACTGTTGCATGAGCACACAAACACCCTCTCCCCTGGATAGTGGCTGAATGATGGTGCTTGGTTGGTGGAGGTGAAGTGGTTCTTAACGGTCGTGCTTTAATGTGACTAGAGCTGGCTGAGTTGTTTTGATGGACCCTGAGCTGCCAGTCAGTGCGCAGTCACCCTGGACTCCTCCCTGTCAATCACTGTTGATGTCCTTTGACTCTTTTCCTGCAAATGGCTGCTCAGCTTCTTCTAACCTCTTCAGGAGCGACACTGCTTTCATCCTCTTTCTGCTGTTCACTATTCAGCCACCATACTCAGACTTTAAATGGAGTGGTTACACGGAAGGAATTGGTTGTACATGAAGTGAAACTCTTAAGCAGGAAGTATTATGTATTCATCCACCAGAAAACTGAGAAAAGGTTTTCCTGGCAAATCTGCTTGACAATTACTACCTTGCAGTGTCAAGATTTGTTAACTAGTAACAGTGACAATACTGGGAAGGCCTTGACTCAATTGAATTAACTTAATTTCACTTTAGGATGTGACATAAAAGTGCTTGTAGTGTGTGTGTGTGTGTGTGTGTGCGTGCATGCGTGCGTGCGTGTGTGTGTGTGTGTGTGTGTGTGTGTGTGTGTGTGCTTGTGTGTGTGTGTGTGTGAATGTGTTTGTGCCTGTTTGTGCTTGTCTGTGTGTGAATTTGTATGTGTGTGTGTGTGTGTGTGTGTGTGTGTGTTTGTGTTTGTTCTGTGTGCATGTCTGTCTGTTTGTTATTTAATGATAAAGAAAACTGCACTCAGGAGCTGTGCTCATCTCAGTACAGAATGCATGGTTTTGTTGATAAAATCTACCTGCACAATTAGTGTTGCCCCTGTCCCCTCAAAGGACAAATCACATTATTTGTATCACTTCCTTCCTGTCCCAGTTCCGGAGACATCTGAAGCCATCTGAGCTATTGAAAGTATCATAATGTTTGTATATTTTTCTCAAGCGTAAGAGGTGCTTATCCTGGAACAGTCCCTCTGGGCTGTGTGCGTGTGGTTATTGATATCAGTTTCATTGTTTCTGTTTGTTGTCATGTCTGAACTCTGATTCTCTCTTTACTCAGAGGAGGTTTGTGGGGGACACGTGGATGCCAGCGATGCGGGTTACATTACCTCCCCAGGGTACCCGCATGAGTACCCGCCACACCAGAGCTGTGAGTGGGTGATCACTGCCCCTGAGCCGTCCCAGCGCATCGTCCTCAACTTCAACCCCCACTTTGAGCTGGAGAAGCTGGACTGCAGGTGAGGAGAGAAGAAACTTTACTGTAGGGCCTGGGTTTAGTAGGAGGAGACCAGGGATGGTGTGTGGGGTTTAGTTGCTGGACATCTGTGCTAGAGTTTGAGTTTAGTGGCAAGAGATCTGGGCTGAAGTTTGGGGTTTAGTGGCTAGACATCTGGGCTGGAGTTTGGGTTTAGTGGCCGGAGATCTGGGCTGGAGTTTGGGGTTTAGTCGCTGGACATCTGGGCTGGAGTTTGGGTTTAGTGGCGGGAGATCTGGGCTGAACTTTGGGATTTAGAGGCAGGAGGCGATTTTGGCTGGACTTTAGTGTTCAGTGGCAGGAGATCTGGGCTGGAGTTTTGGGTTCAGTGGCAGGAGATCTAGGCTAGAGCTCGTGGTTTGGTGGCAGGAGATCTGGGCTGGAGTTTGAGGTTCAGTGGCAAGAGATCTGGGCTGGAGTTTTGGGTTCAGTGGCAGGAGATCTGGGCTGGAGTTTTGGGTTTAGTGGCAGGAGATCTGGGCTAGACTTTGGGGTTTCTTTACAGGAGATCTTGGCTGGAGTTTGAGGTTCAATGGCAGGAGATTGCGCTAGAGTTTGGGATTTAGAGGCAGGAGGGGATTTGGGCTAGAGTTTAGAGTTTAGTGGCAGGAGATCTAGGCTGGAGTTTTGGGTTTAGTGACAAGAGCTCAGGACAGAAGGCTGCACGGCGCTGTGATTAGGGAATGGAGTTAAGTATATTCAATATGGAGTTCTGCCGAGTGCCTGGGACTCATTTATACATCAACAGCTGTGGAAATCCCTCAACCAGTCAGTGAAAGTGCTGAGATTTGTTTGTCTCAATAGATTTATTGGGGATTTTACTGCTCTCTGCTGATCAGAGAGGGAAGTGCATGCGGGCAGACCAGCCTATGGAAGGGCAGCTGACCAAGGCAGAGTATCATTATGTCTCTGGACCTGCACTCAGATCATAGCACCAGAAACCCACAGTATATGATTGACTTTCACTGACAGAGGAATCTTGATCATACCTGAGAAGAACCTGTGAATTCCATAGAGGTCTAAAAATGTAGCTGTGTACAGATAGGAGAGCAGACCATTCGTTCAGCCTGTAATATTGGACATTTTAAGCGTGATCACATGGCCTGAACGGTTCTTCCGTACTGTTGAGCTTTTTGGTTCTGCGCTATGGCAGTGGCTGTGGCTGCGACCGCAAGCCCAGAACAAAGAACGTGTGGTTTTATTTATACACGCCAGTGGGAAAGCATGGGCTGGCAAGTTACACTGCATGGCCCAGCTCACTGGCAGATGTGATGTGGAATCATTCTGGAACTGATATGAATAATGGTTTCCGTGGGGATCACGCTGAGAGTGTGATGAGGAAGAGATTGAGAGTAAGGATGACTGAGGAAAGGGATGGGGGCTGTTACTGTGGCTATATAGCTGCTCCAAGCACTGGTAATATCTTTGCTGCAAGGACACTATACTTTAGTGGAAGAAATAAGCCCAGTCATTGCTTTTACCATATCTTTAGAGTTTTCCCTGTTTGTAGCACTTTTCTAAAGGCCGTGACTCCTTTCTGGAAAGGTTGTGATGCTTACCTTTCCTGCCTCAAATTTTCAACAGGAAGTCCATGGACATCTTCTGGTTGTAAGATGGTAAATGCATTGTGTTCTTTGTTGATCATACCAGGCTCCAATCCCTACTCTTTCATTCCAGCATTAATCAGGTATAAATGAAGTAGTATAAATTATTCTGCTTGTATTACTGTATTTGCTCTGAAAATTATATGTAATTTTTTCTTCACAGATGTAAAATAAAGCTTCTATTGGAAAAAAATAGATTTGTCCTCGGAAAAAAAAAAAAACATATAAACATAAGACATAATATGAAAATATTTCTGAGTTTCAGTGAACAGAATTAGTGCCCTTATCAGCGTCTGCCAATGATTTCTAGCTAGCTGAATTTTATCTGTGGAAGCAACCCAGTGCTTGCCATTAAATACTGTTATGTGGTCAGGAAACTATAATAATGGCTGACAATATGGCTGTCATAATGGCTATCATGATGGCTAATTTTGTGCCTTATAAGACATGATTAGAATAGAAATACGATGATATGAATATTTCATCTGGTCGTCCTGAATGCTCAGCATGATGCTGAACAGACCACCACTGATTCTAGCATTTTATTTTAGAGGTTGGTGCAATAGTCTGCTGGTAGCTGGATCATTTAGTAGTTAGCATCTTTTAATTACAGAGACCCTTATTCAATGGGCTTGCCTGGGGTATCCTCTAATGAGCCACTTGTAGTGCAGATTTTTAAAATACCAAAATATAAGCAAAACAAGTGGGTACAGGGTGGGGAGCTTGTGGACCTCTATATTTTTCTGTTGATTGCTTTGGTCCAATGTCCAGAAACGGGCTTAATAAGAGGCCTATTTTTTACTCCATTTCATTAGCTGTTTGGACATTAAGTTTCATCATTTGTGTGCATATTATTAAACTGACATGAAGCAATTGCGTAAACTTCTTTGGCTTTCCTTTGTCGATGTGGGCGTATAAATGATGAAAGTTTTATTTGTCGTAGGGATGACTCATGTCTCATGATCTTCAGACGAAAAGAAAATTTAGAAAAGTGAAGTTTGTAAACTCTTGGTGCCAGGAAGTGTTTTCCTGGTTCGGCTCTGCCTGCTGGTATGCATGATTGGTCATGGAACCAATCTCATTGGCTCTTGAAAGAACCCTCTTTGGGACACAAACTTATTTTACTGCTCTGTTGGAAAAGAGAACTTCACATGAGCATGAGTTAAAACAGATTATTTTACAGCATGGCACACATGAGCTTTGTCAGACTGTGGTGTGGGCATTTTTGGAGGTCAGGAAAGATTATTAAAGAAAGGTTGTACCGGTATGATACCCATCTGCTGCTCATTATAACTGGCTGCAGTAGCAATGCCAGAGTCAAAGAGAGAAATGTTGGTTTTTGATATCAAATAATAGGGGGTATTTTGCTCTTTGAAATCCTGTGACAAGTCGTATGGATGGCATTGATAACCAGTCATGGAAAGTGAGATTTGTGTTTTTTATGCTTGTCACTGTTATGATCTAGACAAGGAACCAAACACAGATTCAGGGCACAATCCACACGGGAGTAGTTTTTTATTGGAATACGGTAATAGAAGAGGGACAGGCCAGAACCCAAAACTGTCGAGGGGCAGTCCAACTGAGTTGGTAATAACTGGAGTGGTCATCCCAGGGCAGAAGCCAGGTAGTGAATCCCCCTCACAGAAGCAGGACTGCTTGATAGAAGAACCAAAGGATTTAGCAGGAATCCCAATGCTGGAGACTGATGAAGGCTTGGGAGGTGTTCCTAATAAACTGATTCAGAGGTACAGGCTGGAACAGTGGATCAACATGAACTCAGTCCTAATCCTGGAGACTGATATAAAGGCTTGGGAGCTTGTACCTATTAACTGGAGTAGAAGAGTAATTACACTTTTCCTTATCATTAATTTACCAAAAACACTTGGAAGAAGAGCTTTTACCAAATACTTAAAGACACAAACTAACTAGAAGGTTTAATAGGCTATGAACCATGACAATCAAGCAACCACACTGACACCACAATGAATGTATGTAGACAGAACATTCACAAAAGGAGTGAGGCATACAAAGGATAACACCTAGGAGCAGGGTGAAGATGAGATAATAAATCAATTAAAGTATACAGACCCCAAAAACACACGTAGACTGCTGGAACGGGAGGAGGCAATTAATGACACACGAGGGTCGTGACAGTCACAGGATAATGCTGGTCTTTGATATTCTGTAACAGGTTTACATGAAGGTTTCATATCCCTCAGTAAATTTAAATCTGGCGTTTGATATCCCATAGCAGACTGGAGCACTAGTTTTTTTTATAAATTGTTGGAGAGGATTGCAGTGTGATCAATATCCTGTAGGCATAGGCACCGATTTCTTTTTCTGCTGGTGGGTGCTTGGAATAGTTGTAACGGCCAAAACCCTTGACCAACACTGAACAACCACAAGACACATTTCCTTTGCAGTTTTAAAACATCTTCCTGTGTTTATAAATTCACTGAGACTGTTTCATATTGCACAAATTTGTTTGAAGAATTTTGATGAAAAAAATTTACTGTAAGACTATGTGTACTACCTCAGCGGGACAATATAAAATGCTTAAGGTTACTTAATTTGAAAAATTCCAAACACGTTTTAAAGTATTAAATATGACATCTAGACTCTCAAAACTTCTTACAATTAAAGCTTATTCATGGTTGGAAACATATACAAAAGCGTGCTGGAGTAGTCAAAAGGGAAATATTTTAATTATTGATTCAGCATTTTCTTCGTCCATAAGTAAAAAGTAAGCAAGAACCTGGGTGCTAGAGACTCAAAACCCTCCACAATTAGGGATTTCCATCAACGCCATATCCAAAAGCTGAATGTAGTCAGAGGGACAATGTTTTAGATGTTGAGTCATTATTTTCTCTGCGCAAATGTAAAAATGCTTAATGAGCTAGAGCCTACCAATATTGACAGTTAGAGACTCAAAAACTTCCACGACGAAAACTTCCCTTCAGCACCAACTGTATCCAAATGCTTGAAAATGTAGTTAGAAAGGAGATACTTATAATACTCATCAAGGACATTTTTTGTGCACATCCGCTTAATGAGCAAAAATACATACAAAATGATATTCAGAGTCTCAAAACCTTCCTTGAATATAGCTTTCCTTCAGAACTGACTACATCCAAAAGCTTGAGAATGTAGTTTGAAGGTAAATATTTTAAATGCTCGTTAAGCGTTTTCTTTGCGTATTCCTGCTGCACAAGCTTAGTTAAAACATACAACAACAGCAACAGCAAAATGCACAGCACATTTGACGCCTAAATGAAATTATAACTAAGAAGATAGACCGCCTAGGCATAAATAAGGAGTCATTATAGCAAGGCCAAGGTATTGATACGCTAGCCTACTTAAAATCTGGCGTCAGAGCACCATAACACATGAAAACATTATCAGTGATGGTGCACTTTGACACAGATAACATAATAGGTGACAGGGCACCTTGACACAGATGAAAGCAACCCGTGATGCTGTTCTGACTCAGATAAGGGCAATAGGTGATGGCATGACCTCTCGCATGCCATTTTCACCGTATCCTGTCATGTTCGATGGGAGCACTGATGCTGGCATTAGCAGGTGTCAGCTCTTGCCGAGTGAAACTAGTGCTCGCAAGCTGGTTTTTGTTTTTACAGAAACTGACTAATTTTGGAGGCATTCCCTTCTCTTTCTTAGCTGCTTCTTTCAATTTTCGCCTCTAGAACCGACTTTTGTTGCATTCCATTGCTCATTTCTCGCTTGCTTCCTGTCTTGACACTTCGCTTGCTAGCTACGAGGATTTGCTACGCAGTATTATACATGTCCATAATTACTATAACCCCGAATTCCCTGTAGGGACACTTTGCTCATTTTTAATCCTTATTTTAAATTAGTTTAAAATGCAACATAGAGGTATGAGTCAATAAACTATTTGCTTGTAGCCTGTTTGTAAAACTATTTTATATTATTCTATTGCTTTGTTTGGTGTATGACTGGAAGTATGTAATAACATGGAGCAGATAACTTGGCACATTGAATACTTTAAATACTTACTTTTTGCAGCAGTCATTATTCAGTCATTCCATTGGTTGATTAATTGTGATTAATTTCTGCCACTGTAGAGTGAGGCTTGTGCGCATCCATGGTAGATATAGGGCTCAGTACAGGTGCATACCTTTCAAAGATGGTAGGAACGCCCGCGCTAGCAATGTTCATTGCTGCCTGAGAAAGGAGTTGCTAGAGCTTGCATGCGATTACACTGAAAAGGCTTTCAATTTGACAGTGAGTTGCGTGTGCTAAAGTGATCAGTCACATTAAAGCAAGGGCTTGCCATTGACTGATTCGCTTTCCCTGTGGGTGCTCGGCAATTTTCGTGGGTGCCTAAGCTCCTGAGCACCCACAGGATTGGCGCCTATGCCTGTAGGTTCTGGCAGAAGGTAATCTTGGGGTTTGATATCCTGTGGGTTCTGGCAGAATAAAATCCTGGTGCTTCTTGTCCTGGGCTCAGGCAAAAGTAACACGCGTATGATATCCTGCGGGTTCTTTGATATCCTAGGGTTTACGGCAGAAGGTAACGTTGGTGTTTCATATTAGGTTATGGCAGAAGGTAGCACCAATACTTCATATTCTGAAGGTAGCATTGATGACAGGAGGTAGCATTGATGTTTGGAGTGCTGTAGGCTGTTGCATATGCAAACACTGGTGTTTTATGTCCTGTAGGATCTGGCAGAAAGTAACACTGGGATGTCCTCAGTCCACTCAGAGAGGGACTGACTGAGGTTCTCTGGGGAAAAATGGATGGTTTAAAACTGGTCTATATGTCAGTGGGTGGCTTCACTGGTGTGTCCACTGCAGATTAGTGTAAACTGAACGGCTGACCTTCCATTAGGCCCTGCATACCTCTCTCTGAACTCTGGCACCAGCTGACCCTGGATCTGCTCCCGGCAGGGTGGCTCCCCACAGAGATGAGAATGTGGGTGTCAGGGGATGGCGAGCAGATAAGCATTCTTATATACCAAGGTGACCCAAGATTTAGCGGTTTCCGCTGGTACTCTGGAATGAGTCTCAGAGCTGCCTGAGTGTGTGCAGTCGACTTGGAGAAGGTCTTGGCATAGATGACTGTGAAGTTTGAGATGCAATGTGTACTAGTGGCGCTGAATTTAAAAATATCTCATTTTCTGTGAGAATGTATAGCTTTTTTGTGTCATAGTGGCATACAGTGACAAAGATAAATTGAACTTAGGATATCCCACTATACGTATAACGCGTGTATATGTAACTCACTTCTTTGGCTCAGGTTTGTTATGAAAAATCGAAGCATTGTGCTGTGGGGAATTGGTGAGAATGGTCATGTATGCATAGCTGCATAAATGTCAAGGTTTCCCCTTTTGGCCAGTAATGCATCATCGTGTTATCACTTTCAAGCTTAAGGAGTTAATGCCTGTAGTTAATTAAGTTGAGAACTGGTGACTTGAGTCATGAATGGAGACAGGGGTGGCAGTTGTGTTCCCTAATGGCAACAGAGTGTGTCCAGAGGGTGAAAATACCACCATGCACTGCCTTTGCATTGATAATCATTCACAGGAATGCCTTTGTGTTGAGAGACTGTGTGTGTGTGTGTGTGTGTGTGTGTGACCCTGAGTCTCAGACCAGAGACAGACAGGAGAATTAGGGAACAGGATGAAGTATTTAGCAGAGCCTCAGGCTGTAGACCAGCATTTGTATGTGGCTCCATTTAGTGGTATGGTTGCAACTGCATTCTACACTTTCAAGAGTGTTGTGTAACTGCATGTATGTAATTTCTCAGTGGCTTCACGGTATCAGTAATGCAACCGTATTCTCAATAAGGGAGGAGCTTGACAAGGGCGTGAAAGGGGGGAGGTTTGGAGGGGGCCACTAATTTCAAGGTTAGTGCTTATGGCCTGTATTTGGAAGCCTATTACACACTAAAACTAGAGGCACTCCTAGAGTGCAAACGTCCGCCAAGGCAGCGCCATCCAAATCTTGGTGAGTGGGAGAAAAGTTCAGTTATCGCGTGTCACAGGATTTGAAGATGGCTGCCGTGGTAGCCATATTGTTTGACTGATCGCGGTCAAAATCAACAGGGTCCACCCCTGATGTAATAGCCACCCACCCTCAAAATTTCCGTTCATTACTTTTTGAGTTATCTTGTTCACAAACAAACAAACAAATGGCACCGATCATGCATACCTCCTGCCAACTTCGTTTGGCCGAGGTTAATAAGTTGAGAGTATGTGTTGTAAACAATGCACACTTTATGGGCGCAGCAGTGATGAGGCTGTTTGAACACAGCTTTAGTGATCATGGGGGCAGGAATGGTATCCTCTGCTCCCTCCCCCATCCTGAATGTTGATTGGTCCAGCCTGTGTGCTTGTAAGTGCCATTTCCTAACTTCCAGCCCCTCTTGGGGCTTTGCCTATAAGCCATCCTGTCACTCACTGGCCCTGAAAATAAATTATATATGGCAATGTATCTGAAACGCAATATGCACTTCCTCGCTCTGTAAAGGGCATGAATATGAACTTGCTGCTATCTCTGTTCAGTTGGTCTATCTCTCGCTATCTCTTTCTATTGCTCTCCCTCTTCCTTTCCCCAAAGATCTCCTCATGGAAATATGCGTAAGGTTTTATCCGTCTCTTTCAGACACATTAATCCTGCCTGAGTATTTTATCCACAGTTTTAATAAGCCTGTAGCGCAAGTGTAATATCCTCTCTGTCGCATTAGACGCACTGAAGGAAGTGACACATCCGTGAGTCTGGCCTTCATTATTGTTCCATAATGACTGGGGCTGTTTTTTTTTTATCTCGTTATTCATATTTTGGTGAAGAGATGGACAGCGGCATGAGAAATGCCGTATACTTTTTTTTTTTTTTTTTTCCCAGTGCTTTCTCAGAAATGAAGGTACAGTGGAGGTATTTTTCTCATGGAAATAGCGCTCAAAATGCACCTCAAAATGTAAAACAGCATTCTTTTGATTCTTGAAGCAGCAAAAGACCTACAAATTAAATTCTAGCTCTGTGTTATTCTGGTCAGGGGTCTTGATTTTGTGTACATGTTGGGTATCGCCACACTGATGAGCGATCTTCACCTTTTTCTGTACTCTTTCTTAACTTACTTTCCTCTCAGAGTGTTTTCTGGCTGGAACCTGAGTCCTGAACGAGATCCACATGGAGCAGACATGACTCATGAGATGCAAGCGTGTGTTTCCCACACTTAATGAAAGATTTAGTCGTTAATGTGTCCCCGAGCCAAGAAAAGGAGGCACAACTGACCCATGTAAAACACTGTTTCCACAGAGTGTCTCTTCAATGCTGATTGCTCCACCATCTTGTTCACATGCCAACATCTATCCTCCCACCGTACGATATAAATATACACAAGATCACATGAGCTAAGGAGAGCTCAATGGGACTCGATTTTATGTCGTCACTGCAGTCATCTAATCCAGTGGGGCGAGCGGTAAGGCCGCCACGTCGGTGTCTGATGGACGGAATCGCAATGTGTCTGTGTACATGGGGCAGCCTATATAGCCAAGTGGCTAAAATGTTTCACTGGTGGCAGTTTAAGCTTAATTTTACCCACAAAAAATTGTTGTGCCTGTTGGGTCCTTGAGTAAGGCTCTTTCCCCCCACATTGCTCCAGAGGATTGGCCCCTAGTCAATATTAACTGCAAGTCGCTTGGAATGAAACCGTCCGCCAAATAATGATATGATAATCAAAATGAATCATGTATTTATTCTGAGAAGAGAACAGCTTTTAACACTGACATGATAAAGATAACATTGTAATGTAACCAAGAATCGTGCAGAGTGGAAAGCAGTTAATGGAATTTTATGTAGGTAAGCACTAAACTTGTTTGAGGTTCTGACTCTTTCACTTTGAGATCCTCCCTGGTTTGTGGGGTCTTGTTTGCACTTAGCACCTCCTGGAGTTCACACCATGATCTTGGCTGAGAAGTGTAACTGCGTGTTATGACAGTGTGTCCTTAGAGTATAGTGGTCAGTGTTTAAAGTGTGAGTGCTGTTGAGTTCTGCTTTCATATCAGATTTGAGACCTTGGCACGAGCCCACCAGGATATCGTGCACTTTCCTTCTTTCACTTGCTATCAACACGAGCCCGGCTTCCCGATAGTACGACTGGCTATCGGGGATATCTAGCACTCCATCTTGAGGGACTTGCTGCTTAGGTCTTTGATGTTTGCTCTTGTGTTTGAATTGTATTTTTCTCTGAATAAGGGCATCTGCTAAATATCAGCAAAGGAAAGCTGGAAAGCTATCTCAGCTCAGAAGAGAAAAACTCATAACAGAGGAAAATGAACGTAATATTTATACCTATTGCATTTTTTTTTTCTTGTAAAACAGATGTATTTGGGTTTTGTGAACTCTGTAGCGCCATAAGTTGTCACTGTGTGTTACTGGCCCTGGTGGCAGCAGTGCGGGCCTGTCTCAGCAGAAGCCTGTGGATTGGTGCGAGGCAGCTGTGCTGGTTTCTGCAGAGTACTGGGACTGCTGCATGACGTGATGAGTGCTCGGTTCACCAGAGAAACAGGACATGAGCGTGAGCTCATGCCAGTGCAGGTGTGAAAAACACTGGGTGTGAAAGGCAATTAACAGACAGGGCATGGTAGCACACACACACACACACACACACAGACACACACTGCCCTGCTCATGATAGACATTCTCCCTGTAGAGTGTCCTCTTTCACACATCCAGGGAATTACTGCCACCTGTTTATTAAGATACAGATGAAGGAATAAGGGAGAGAGACTTTTCCCCCCCAACACCAAATAGCACTGTAGGTTATTGTAAACTTAAATCACATCCATAAGCTAATGGTAAGATATGTGTCAGGGTCTAAAGTCAAATACAAATGCACCTGCTTGAACCCCTCACACCTTCCACAAACTTTACATGTAGGGACAGAAATATTGTAATATGTTTATGGTCTTGTAAGAATATGCAATATGAAACATTAGTTGAAGCATTTTTGAATGGTTAATCTACTTAGTCTTCTTAATCAACAATGACAAATAATAATAATAATAATAATAATAGGCATTAATTCATACTATTTTTCACTATTTTTAATTTTGTTGTCCTCTTTGACATTTGTCTTGCAAACAAAGAGCATGCCATGCCAAGAAAGCAGCTTAAAATGGAAAAAATAGAATAGATTGAGGGATACTGCTGGAAGCTGTTCATGAAAAGACAAGTGAAATGGTCATTATTATTAAAGTTGTCCAGTGAAGTAATTGTTGAACCAAGCTTTAAAATAACTGGGCCTCTCTTACATTTTTGATTTTGTTATTGTGGATTGATTTTTTATTTTACATAAATCAGTGCTTTGGCAGTACTATGCTTATACCGTATATGCCAAAACTGTGTTTGTATTTGATAGCGAGAGCTGAGCTTTAACAAAGTGCACTAAAATTCTAGGATCTGAGTCTAGAGGAGGCCAGGGACGATTTTTTTGCTTACTTGGTTTTCCTGAGACAGGGATAAAAGGACAGCGTGTTTACACTGAGCACAGGAGCACTGATAACGACATTGTTGATAAGTGACCGAGCACAAAAAAAGCAAAAAAACCTTTTTGCGCGACTGACAACCCGCTTGGCCGATAAGAGTTATTTAATAAATTCTTACTAAGCATTTGTGTGGATTTTGAAATGTCCAGCATCTCTACAAATCCAGTAATTGTTGCTTGTGAGCTCAGAAACACTGAAATCTCTGAAAAGCTTCATTGTTGCCAAAATAACCAAGAGAAGCCCAAAATTGTAGTGGACGGAAAAATGAAGAAGACCCAAATCGCCATGTATTATGGTCTGCGACAAATTAAAAGACAGTCAGTGTGATGCACACACTCGCTCAAAGCACCCAGAACAGCTCCAGTTATCCTCAGCCTTGTGGTGAAACATGTAATTGAATCCAAACAGTGCCAGCTTTGTAATCCAGATACTGTGCTTGTTCAAACCAGAGACTGTCTAAACCAAATGCAGGAGGTCACTTTACCATTAATTCTCAACCACTGGAAAAATTTAAGTACCATAGTACAGACTGCACATTTGTGCCGGTGGTCCGTGTTGTTTTCTTGGCATGAGATGTGGGGGTAGCAGTCGTGTCCATGCAGACAGTTCCTCATAAAAAACTGGTTTATAGATCAATGGGGGATTGTTACCGTGGCAATATCCTGACTGACTGAGAAAGTGTGGATGAATCAGACGCCCATTGAGGATTGTTAACCCGCACTGCTCTCCTGGACATACAACGAACAGACATGAGCCAAAATGGCTTCTGGCGGCTGTGCGATCACACTGGCATCTTCCTCCGAGCCGAGATGAAGTTCAGTGTCTCGTAGGGTTGCCGGATGACTGGTTTTTGACTGCAGTGTCTGGTTTGCAAATTATTTGCATCAATTCGGCTGGTGGGCCTGAACAGACAGTGTAATGTTTGGTATGAGATTCTCTGGTAGTTTCAATATATGCCTATCAGTAACTTTCAAGTCTGATAGACTGGCTCTCCCATCTGTATTTGATCTGTGCTAATTTCCTCTTCAAGTGGAAGCCCCGGTTTTTCAGCCAATAAATGACCTGCTGTAAGCTTGTTAGCTCTGCACTCCAAAAGCACTCAATTGAGCAAACTCTATGACTCTCTTGCGCTGGAGTTTTTAATCCCTGTCTTAGTGGTTATAGGACTGAAATACTACATCAATCGTGGCTATTGTGTAGATGTTGGTCATTGTAAATGAATTGTTCCAAGTGCATTGTGGTTTGGCCTATTGTACTGAGGTTTACAACAGGAAAGAGAGAATGGCCCATTCAGCCTGTCCCAATTGAAATCCATCTAATTAGCATGACAGGGGAGAGCTAACGATGCTACCATGCTACTGATTGTCTGTTTATTTGGTTCAATAGACTTTCACCCTTTGTGGTTTTGTTTGCAGAATGACTAGTGCTTTCATTTTCGTCTTTGAAGGGAGAGGTTAAAAACACAACAGGCCACCGTTGGCTTTACCCTGTCAATGCACAGACTCACAGAGCACGCATCTTAACAGTCCTTATCATCATGGTACTAAGCAGCTGTTTGCTCTGATTCATCCAAGCTGTGCTGGTTATTCTCTAGTCTACACGGTCAGATGTTTATTAGGTTTGTTTGGTGTGTTTTCCTCTCTTGGTGTTTGTGACGTCTGTGGTCAATGTGAGCGTGCAAGCATAGTGTGCTTATTTCCTCTGTGCCCTCAGGGTGAATCATACTGTATGAATCAAGATATCCCTACTCACAAGAAATACTCTTGTGCTCCCAACAGTGAAGAGCATAAGCATGCTGGCCTAATTCCCTTTGCATAGGCCAGCCCTATCCATGGGCTTCCCGTGTAACTGCTGTAATAGCGATGTTCACGATGACGTCAATGTTTTGATAAGTGGTTGGCAAAAAGGCTCATCTTACACTAGATCTCCGTCTCTTTATATACTTAATAAAACATCTAAAATGGCGATGCCAGTCAGTTTTTGTGTTATAGATTGCACCAACAGGTTCGGTAAGGGTTCAGGAATCACGTTTTTGAGGATTTTAAGCAAAGATTCAAAGAGGCTACTTGCCTTGTTATTTATGTCCTGATAACGCTTTCTGCCAACTGCCAAACTGCGCATGTACAACTTTGACGTCATTGTTTGTAAAGAGTGAACATCGCTATTTGGGCTGATGTGCATTGTTAGTTCTAGTTCTGCCGACCCACTGGAAGGCCTTTTGCTGTTTTTACCATTCCTATGCATATGATGCTAGTGCAATTTCTATTGCTCGATTTGCATGGTGAAGTTACCAGACCCAGTCATTCAAGAAATAGATCTGTGTGGACTGTGTTACAACCTGGCCAGGTGGTAACGTTGTGTCATCTCTCTCACCATCTTTCTCTCTCTGGTGCAGGTATGATTTTATCGAAATTCGGGATGGGAACTCTGGCTCCGCAGATCTGCTGGGGAAGCACTGTAGTAATATCGCCCCGCCTGCCATCATCTCCTCGGGTCCTGCCCTCTTCATCAAGTTTGCCTCTGACTACGCCCACCAGGGGGCCGGCTTCTCTCTGCGCTATGAGATTTTCAAGACTGGTGAGTGTCCCTGTTCATTATCCCATTGTGATCATGGAGAAGGTGGAATTGTGGGAATTATAGTCTCCTGTACATAGTCAGCAGAGTTTCAGAGTTTTCCAAAAGACTACAGTGGATCAGGCACACTAATGTTTCACTTCGGTTTTGAATTTCGGCTTTCTGAAATTTAAATGCAACCTGATTGAATTTGTACTGTTAGTTACTGGAAGTGGGTGTGTCTCCATAGCAAAGTGTGGGCTTTAATGTATGGGCTGGGTTTCCCCTGAATGTTGCAGAGAACCCTGGCAGGAAATGGACTAATGTGGACCAATAATTTGCTAATATGGTGGCAAAAAAGACAGGTTCAAATACGAAAGACCAGTAAGATGACAAGTAAATTTAGGCAAAACTAAGGTGGTACCATCACAGACATGTCATGTTCTGCTGTTGGATGACTGAACAGAATTGGCAGGAACTAGTGATGTGCTTGTTCTTTCTGTTCTGCCCGTAGTCATGTACAGCTCAATTTTAAACGTGAGTGCAACTGGCTGACAGCAGTGTGAACCTAGGCTTGAAATAGTAAAGATAACTCTTTCATTTTAAGGAAATAACTGCAGCTATCTATTTACAGGGAGTTAGTGAAAGAGCATACATCACACTCATAGCTACTACCTGCTGGCTGAACCTCATTAGCTTGCATACAGCAAACTAATACTGGCTAGTTATCACACTGGCCTTAACAAATTCTGTATCTGTCACAGCAGTGAGTACAAACGCAACTTACCCAGCCATGCTGGAACAATTTTCTATCAAGGTGTAGTTTTATTCCTTTTTTCTGATGATCCATGTATCGCTGTATTAATGCTTACTTCGGAGTACCTCCATTCTCATAGCACAGAAACACGGTCATGTCGTTGCATCCTGAACATGGTGACAAATGATATGATTGTTTGCGTCAGGCAATTGATGAGCATAGAGCTTATACACGTTGGCCCTCATTTATCAAACTTGCGTAGGATCTGGTGTAGATTCTGGCGTAAATATCAGCGTACGCCAGGTGTCACGTCTGATTTACGAAAAGTGTGTACATCGCTGATTTTGGCATAGAACTGGCGTGGCGTTGATAAATCTGGCGGCTGAAACCAACAGTAATTTACTTGACAAGCCCCTGTAAATTCATGCTCTGGGAGGCATAGTCCTGCCCACTTTACGACATGGACTCTCGAAAGACGGCAAAGAAGCAGAACTTCACTGTGGAGGAAATAGAAATTATCACGTCTGAGGTGAAGAAAAACAAAATAATTTTATTTGGAAGCCTTAAGAGTGGCATCAATGGAGCCCAGAAGGCTGCAGTTTGGAAAACTACTGCTGCTGCGGTAAACACTGTTGGGGTGGAAAACCGGAGTGCAGCAGAGGTTTGATTTAATTCATTTATAAATTCAATTTATAGATCCATCATATTTCATGTTATATAGCCTACATAACTGACAATCCAAATGCTTTACATGTAGGTAAAAAAAAAGTGGTCCGATTTAAAGATCGCCACCAAAAAACGGGTTGCTGCGCTCAGGCACAGCAGCGCATGGACCGGTGGAGGCCAACCAGGCTCAAACCTCCAGCTGTCACCGTTCGAGGAGCACGTGGCAGCACTGATAGGCTCCCCCTCCATTGTGGGAATACGAGGCTATGGGGACACGGATGAGTCCCCACCGCCTCAATCGGAGCTGCATGAGGGTAATTATGTTAAAATACAGTCTGCAGAGATCACTGTTCATTGTACTTTTATTAGTAAGCGCATTGCGCTTAAAGGCTCAGTCCCACTGGGCATTTTTTGCCTCGGCGATGTACTCCCGATGGAAATTGATGGACCTCGGGAGGCGTCGGGAACAGGTTCCCCGATATCCCGGGGAAGCTTCGGGAGCGTCGCGAGCCATCTGGAACCATCAGGAGGCATCGGGAGAACTGCGAAAAAATTTATCCCGATGCGTTCCCGACGTTTTGTTGGGAAAACAGGCCGGGGAGGCCTCGCCGGAGCTTTCCAGAGCCACGGGGAAGCTCCGAGGATGCTTCCCCGAGCTTCGGCGAAATATTGTTTTCCCCGAGGCATCCTCGAAGCATCGGTGATGTCTCACCGAAGTATCAGGGGACCTTCGGGGATATTTGAATCTTCGGCGAAAGTTTGGCGACCATTCGGTGACACATTCCCGATGTCGGGGTTGCATCCCCGAATATTCGCCGAAATTTCGGCGACGGTTGAAAAGTGCATTCTTCCCATGGCGCTGATTGGCTGGATTTTGCATTCGCGCGCACTATAAGTACATTTCATATAAGTGCACGCCAGAGAGAGAATGATGCTGAGCCCAAAATGTGCATATATTATAGCGTAGCCAAACACAGTTATTTTATCAATGTTTTGTCCAGGTGCCAGGTCGTCTATTAGAACAAAATAAATTAGTTGTGTTCAGCTCCACTACAGCATCTTACGGAAAAACTCGTCAACAAAACCAGGAGAAAGTAAATAACTTGTATTGTACCAACAAAGAAAGAGGCACTTCCGTTTGCTCAAATCATAACATTATTTACATCAAGAGAAAAAATGAACTGGTTAAGGGAAAAAAACACATTTATCCGCGGAAAATAAATAACCCAAATTGCAGGCCCCAGCCTAGACACCTGCAAGAAAACTAAATATGTATATCCAGCCACTCAATAAAAAAAATAATAATAAACAAGAGCAATCCGAGATTTCTGATCTCCGCCAAGGGATGATGTTGATACAAATGCAAGATCTTTCTCTTTGGAAGATTTCAGGACCACCCATGTGACAAGTTTAAAGGGGATTTTTGTATGTTTGAAGCATCCATTCTCCAAAGCCGTCATCAAAGTACAGAGCGATCACATGATCATCACGTGACCATGATGTCACGTGATGATCGTGGTGATTGCTAATCGCATCGATGTGACTGCACAGGCCGTGATTGGACAATCACTGCCG
Source organism: Gymnothorax javanicus (assembly GCA_029692085.1). Lineage (NCBI taxonomy): Eukaryota > Metazoa > Chordata > Actinopteri > Anguilliformes > Muraenidae > Gymnothorax > Gymnothorax javanicus. Next base: position 22,738,997 of record CM056205.1, read on the forward strand.
GTGTATGATTGCGCAATCAGTGGTGTGATTGGATAATCACCGCCGCTGGCGTGTGATTGGACAATGGCCGCCGGGTGTGATTGCACAATCAGTGGCCTGACTGGACAATTACCCTCGGGTGTGATTGCGCAATCACTTTCCACCTTGATTTGATCAAAATCTGTTCATTAGTTTCGGAGAAATGTCACTGAGATTGTAAATACAGATCCGGATCCAGAATCCAAATCCGGATCTGGATCATTACACAATTTTAATGGAGTCGTCCCTTGACCAAGATCTATCTCTGGTGAAAATTTCCTGAAGATCCGTCAAGTAGTTTCCAAGATATGCCACTAAGATTGTAAATACAGATCCGAATCCAGAATCCAGATCCGGATCCGGATCATCACAAAATTTTAATGGAGTCGTCCCTGGCCTAGGATCTGCCTCTGGTGAAAATTTCATGAAGATCCGTCCAGTAGTTTCCGAGAAATCCTGTCCACAGACAGACAGAAGGACAGACGGACAAATAAATAAATAAATAAATAAATAAACCGACTCGATCGCATTATCTCCTTGGCGGAGATAAAAATAGTTGATTAATTTGTAAAGGAAAAGATTGGGCCGCTGCAGTACAAATTATAACAACCAGATGCGCTTGCCAGATGCAAGTCGCGGTCAGCTAAATAAAGCAATGCCCGACAGCCTTCTCGTCATTAAACAAACTTCATTTATATATCAAAATTAAGATAAAAAATTAAGGAAACAAAATCGTAAAAATAAAGGCTAGAGGGGGAATAAGAGAGGGGGAAACAATGTTCAAAGTAACTCGGGGCAGGAGTATGTGGAGTGAATGCGAGTGATTAAAAAAAAGAAAGCTTTCATTCGGCAATAGGCTATCAGTTTTTGTGGTGGGATGAGTTACAGGGAGTGCTCGGGGAGGTTAGAGGATTTTTCAGTAAAAAAAGTTCTTTCCCAAACCCTGCTTGGCGTCTCGCACTGGATTCCCATCCAAACTGTTCAATAATTATAGAGGCTGGTTGCACCTTGTAGCTCGCTACAATATATACCTCCCCAATAACCCTTCTCCGAGGCACCTGGGATGGTTCGCAAGTACTCACCGATGCATCCCCTAATCTACGGGGATATTCCCCTGATGATGTTTCAAATTCGGGGAAGCTCCAGGGCACCTTCGCCGATTTTCGGCGAAGGTACCCCGGAGCTTTCCCGAGCATCGGGCGCCATCCCCGATGTTTCACGGGCATTGTTCGGGGGACATTCCCAGAAGCTTTGTGACCATAGCAGAAGCATCAGTGAACATTCACCTTACCATCCCCGATGCCTAATAAGTGCAATTTCTGATGGGACTACTCCGTTTTTTGGGCAAAAACATCGGGAGCATCAGGAGCCATCGGGAGAAAATTTGTCTATTTCCACATCGCCGATGATTTTTCCTCAGTGGGACCTAGGCATAATCAAATTGATTGTAATTGTCAGCCGTCTGGCCTGACAAGCAGGTTGTCTCAAAATATAAGTTTAATCAATTTCTCAACACAGGTGTCTTATTAATTAATTAATTAATTTAGCCTATTTATTTAGCCTATTTTTTCATTTTAGTAATAAGAACAACAACAGCATGACGTCCGCATCGCTGCATATGGTTTATTGATCATTTTGACAGCCGCACTCGTTCTTGCATGTTGTTCGCTGGTTTCAAATGTGCGTACGCCTGGTCAGACCTGGCATGAGATTTTTGCGTGCCGTACGCTCACGTTCAGATTGATAAATGCCGATCCTTGCGGGAGATTTGGCGCGCACCCATTTTTTTGGTGTACGCACGTTTGATAAATGAGGGCCATTATGTGCTAAGTATGTTAAAACTTAGCTTATATGTAGCACTTGAAGTTTGGGCTATTGAGCTGGGTCACACACCCACTGAAAAGATGGAAAGGACAGGGAATTTAGCAATTTAGTCTCATTATTCATTCTGAGTTTGACGTCATGCAGAATTTTTTCTTAAGATGACAAACTGTGGAAATAACATGACCAAACTGAGTTTATTTATCAAGAAGGACTGTTATGGCCTCACAACAAACAAAACGCCACAAACTTAAATTGACTCTTGAACAGCTTTTTTCTATCACCAAGTGCGCATACGCAGCAATGCTTGTACACACTTCTGAAAGAGGGGAATCTCCTCTCATTAGCTGTCAATGCCCTGAGTGGCTGTGACACCATATGTTTTGGCCAAATTTATGGGTGAAGTTGAGAAGATGTAAATGCGTTTAGGTCGTGACCCCACATTAGCCTGTATAGTCGCGACCTGCTGTGGCCAGGCTGCCCTGGAATCTCACTTCCTTCCATGGGGCCGCTTCAAACTGACCTGAAATTCATTAAAGTCAAGGGACTGAGCCAAGAAAATAAACAGCTTTTTGGGGAGAAAAAATACCTGTTTGCAGCCCCAATCGGCATGCCTGGAATGTTGGTTTAATTGGCTTCTGATTTAATTTCCTGGTGGTGCATGCGGAGGGGGGAGGCAGCTTGTGCTGGGGAATTGGGGGGGGGGGATGGCAAGCAAGGAGAAGAATGCACTTTGTTACCATTGACAAGAAACATGTTTTTGAGCAGCTAAAAACAACTACATTCTTTGACAACTACATTCTTACAGTTTCAAAATGAAATTCATGATGAAATTCATAAATTTGTAATGATACTCTCGGATGGATGAATAGATAGATGGATAGAATTAATTGGTAGTGGGTGATATATTGACATAGAAGGTGTACCATGTGAAATTTGGGCCACAATATGAATTTAACCATAATATTGTCCACACTGGCAGAGAAAAAATTGTGGCAGTTACAGTACAGCATCAGCGCAAAAAACCTGGCCAGAAAACATGGCTGGACATTAAGGAGCACCCACAGGCCCTGGGCTGCCATGAAATTGGTTCAGGACAGTTGATTGCTTTGTCACTTACTTAATGAAGCTAATACCCTAATTTGCATTGGATGCTTGTGTTCCTTTTAACACACGCTCTGTTGAAACTAGGAGTAAAAAACATACATACCCTGACAGATATGGTTATCCAAAATGCAGAAAATACTGTGATATAGATTTTAGGCTATATCGCTCAGCCGTAGTTATTAAGATGAAGTTTGCAGGGCCTTGGCTGACATTATTTTGGAATTATCTAAACTGTGTGTATGTTTCTGTGTGTGCGCGCACCCGGGTGAGTGTGTACCTGTGCGTTTGTGCATGAGTCTATTGTTCATAAATTAGATTTCCTCTTCGTCAGTGTCTGAGGCAAACTGAATCGAGTGAATCGTACCCCTTGAAAGAGTTATAGCCTTCTATAATTCTTTTAACAAGTTAGGCTTTTGCCAAATATCTCCAAAGGCCAATGCTTAGTGGTTTAGAATTGAGGAGAGAGCCAGGGGCGTAAAGAGAGCTGCTGCACTGAGAGGATGTGCATTTATGCAGTTATAGAGGCCTCTCTCTGGAGTCTTAGATTCTGAGATACTCTGGATGAAAGACTGTAACTTGTCCATGCGCTCCTCTCCTGATAGGAAATCAAAATCCTACCGCATCACTGAATGTCTTTGAATTTTTATTTTATTACTACTCGGGCATAGAGCAACATTATACAATTTACTGTATTTCGCTGTGAACAACCTTTCATTTTCTTGCGCCTGGCAGCATCATGGAACGAAATTACCTCTCTCTCTGAAATGGGATTCCATGCCCTCCCCAAATGGTGAAGTATTTTTCCTTATTTCCAGCAGAACATTGGCATATTAATATGTCCTATATTTTTTGTCTGCGATACTGTATTTCCTTTTAATTCGGGAGGGTTTTTGAGAAAGCTGAATTACTGAGTTAGCTGAGGAACTCTGCTGGGTAAAGCCTTGCTCAGCTCGTTTTACTCCCGTCCATGTTAGAGAGTTGCATGTGTTCCAGGTTTTACTTGAAGGTAGAGTAGGCCTTATTGGATAAACCACCAGCACAAAGCTGATTTTGAAAGTAGCGATCGGTGGAAAAAAAAAAAACCCTCCTTTGAGTCATCCCTCCCAAGCCACTCCCCTAGTAGGCATGCAGGCACACAGCGTAACTGCTCTCCCAGAGAATGGAGAGAGAAGTGGTGCCCAGCTCATCAGGTTTTTATCACAAACCTTAGCCAATCACTTAGTGTATCATTCACTTGCCAGAAAAAAGTCACAATATCAGCTGTCCATAAACAAAGTAGGTGCTAACTACATGAATGCAATGAACTTAAACCGTAAACGTGGGTGCAGCTATCCTCGTAATCACCACTGTCAGACTAGCTGGCATAGGATTAGTAGCTTGCAAAATTGATTCTAAATAGCTTATATCCAGCAATACTATGCTGGCTACCTAGTGATGCCTGGCAGTGGTAATCTAATGTTACAAAACTAGTAAAGCTAAAATCAACAAGGTTAGAATACTACACAGCGCAAGTATATTTTGAATTTTTATTTAGTATTTGTGGTGAATTTCAGACATAATGTTTCCCATGACTATGTGGCTACCTACCTTGCTAACTGGTGAGCTACCTAAACATTTTAATTATAGCGTATTGGTAATGTATTGACGAGCTGGAATTTTGCTTAGAATTCATAGTGTGTTGTACAATGACTCATATTTTAGAGCTTCAAGGATAAGAACAATTGGTTTTGATTCTGACAATAGCTACTCCAGAACCTAGCAAATCTGATGCCAGTGATGAAGGGCATTTACCGAAATTATTCTTGGTCATCGTCTTTTCTTTTGTCTTTCTCGTCTTGCTTTGAAGTGAGAGCTGTTGTAAGTATAGGTGAACTGCTCATTTCTCTGCCTATGTCTGCCACTCTTGTATGACTTGTTCCTGGACTTTACGAACATTGTTTATGCATGTGCAATTAATGCTTGGGCAGAGTGATCAGGTGCGTGCTGGCAGATAGGTTTGATAGACAGGCTGGTAGATCGACCAATCGTTTCATTCGGGCCAAATGAAATAATTGGATGGGCTTATTGCAGCCCTACTTTTATTTTTTCTGTTGGGCTGCTAAGAAAATTACATGAAATATAACAAGAAATGCCTCTAAAAGATGATACTTGCCCTGCCTTCAATGCCTGGTGTTTTCCTGCTAACTTAGAAACCCTGCTTTGTGAAATAGGGCCCAGTTCCCTGATCTACTTAAGACTGAGTTATTCTGAATTTCAGTTGTGTTGTTAGTGTCAGTATGGTTCTCATGGTCAGTTACAGGGCAGAACCATTTCCCAAGTTGGCCTCCTAGTCAAAGGAAATTCTGGTTCACCTGGTGTTTGTGGAACCAAAATTTTCCATTTCGTGATGCGGTAGAGGGCTAGCTCGCTCCGCAGGCATTGCTTCAGGCATTTTTATGAACCTGCAGTGTGATTATTTTACCGAGTTCAATTCATTTTCTTTTGGGCTTTTGTCCCAGTTTTGTAATTCAGAGTGTGTTAGTGGGCCCATATTTCACTTCAGTAGCTCAGGGTTGGAAATAAACCATAGGTAGATTTTTATCGTGCCTCTGGTTTTTGCTGAATTGGTTTTTTTTTTTTTTCTGGCATAGACAGGCTCCGCATCTGTTTAAGAGTATTGATGGCCAGTTTGATGCCCCCCGAAGCTCTCATTTCCAAGCCAGAGCAGCTGAAGTTGGTGCAATGCAGTGCAATGTTTAGTCTGGTGAAGCTGTCATTGTTTGCCTGGCAGTCCTCTAGCCCATCATTACTCTGATCTACTCCAGACTGGCAGTGCCCGTTTTTGCCCGCGCAGCTGATAAAAGCCTGGATTCCAGTGTTATTCCTGCTTTGTAGGAGATATTAGGACTTGGTTTCCTTCATGTATTTGAATAAAATAAAATATAGTTCTATGGCAAATCTTATTAGTTGTTGATTCATGTGCTGCAGATATGAAATATTGTTTTATTCAAGATATTATATTCCTCTGCTGTGAAGAGACCAGCCAAACTGATTTTTCGGTAATTTTGGGATACATATTTTAGAGTGGGGGCACAGGTGGTAGAGAGACAGGTAGACAGTGACGAAGAGAGAGACTTTGTGAAAGAGGGAGAGAACCCGGGCGACCCGGCCAGTGCTGGATACTGATACAGACATTAGCTTATTACAGTGTGGCCTTTGGTGAGGTATGCAGCAGGCATGTGACACTTGGGGAGTGTGACTGTCTGTGCTGTGGGGGGAGGGGCTGATGTTTTGGGCTTGTTTTAAGCCATGAGTCAGCGCGAAGGAAAGCGTGCTTGATGCAGCATTCAGGGCTGTACATGTGCGTGTGTGTGTGTGTGTGTGTGTGTGTGTGGGACACACAGCTCTGTAATGAGGATGGGAGCTGTCATTGGGCTGGAGGGTAGAGCAGGAGTGAGTTGAGAACAGGGGCTGTTTGTGGGTAGTGTGTGTGGGAGGTCCTGGTGAAGCCTTCAGTTAAACCTCTCAGCTTCCCTCTGCTGCCAACAGTCTCTGGTTTAATCCACAGAAAAAGAGGTCGCAGCCTCCTCTGTCAAAGGACACTACGCATCTTTATTCTAGAGAGTTCTAGTGTGTGTGTGTGTGTGTGTGTGTGTGTGTGTTTGTGTGTGCGTATGGTGCTTTAGCACTGCAGAGTCATAGGTGCTATGCTTAACATTCAATACATATTTGTTAGCATCTTTACTACGTTTCCCTTAATTCTCTTACTATGCGTTTACTACATGTTTATTAATGTGCTTATTACATTCTTTCCTCCTACTGTCTTTTTATCATGTGTTTATCATAGCTTTAGTGTTCAATTGCCTCTTTGTGTTCGTCTCTTTTTAATTAGTTTAATACTTGTTAATTACTCTGTGTTTTTTGCTTGTTAATTACTCTGTGTTTATTACTTGTTAATTACTCTGTGTTTATTACTTGTTATTTATACCATGCATATTACTTGTTAATTGGTTCATTACTTCTTAATTACTTTGTTTTTATTAATTGTTAATTACACATCAGTCATTTCCTGCCGTGCTCTTTTCCCAGGATCAGACTTCTGCTCTCGGAACTTCACCAGCCGGTCGGGCGTGATCGAGTCACCGGGGTTCCCTGATAAGTACCCTCATAATCTGGAGTGCACGTTCATCATCATCGTGCAGCCGCACATGGACGTCACCCTCACCTTCCTGACCTTTGACCTGGAGAACGACCCCTTGCAAGTCGGGGAGGGGGACTGCAAATACGACTGGCTGGAGGTGTGGGACGGTCTTCCACAGGGTGAGTACGCCCCCCCGGATATCTCTCAGGGTAACCTGCACTGCTAGATTTCCCCCTTAGGTATGGGTTGGATCAAATGCGGGGGATCAAGGGGTATTAAAATGTTTTCCACCGCCCATCATCCCCACTCAGTTCTTCCTACCTTATGTGGCTTCCCCTTATCTGCTGCATGACATTGTGTCTGGGAGATGGGGTGGGTGGGGGGGCTGGCATTAGCCTTTATCGTGTGTGGGAGACAGGGAAATGATTGATGCCAAAAAGGGATTTAATCTTGGAAGAGAGGCTTGGTCGCACCGCAGTACTGAGTGTTCAGTCCCTTCTAATTCCCTTCTCCCCCACACAAGATGGCTGTCCTCTGACAGCAGGCTGAGGCCTTGTGTGTTCCTGTACTCCTCAGTACAACTTTGTTCCCGTCCAAAACAAGAGCCCAAATAACTGCCTTACCCCTCTGCTTATGGCACTTAGAAGTCACGATCAGTTAGAATCACACATACTCAAAACAAACAGACAGACGCTAACACAGCATGCTGGGAGAGTTACCCTGTTGATTGTAGCGTATGCTGATGATATTGTACTGCTGGCTCTCACGATGTATGTGTGTGTGTGTATGTTTGTGTTGGCAGTGGGACCCCTGATCGGTCGTTTCTGCGGCACTAAGGTTCCTCCTGAGATCCGGTCCTCCACCGGCCTCCTATCTCTCTCCTTCCACACGGACACGGCCGTGGCCAAAGACGGCTTCTCCGCCCGCTACAACATGACCCAAAAGGAAGTTAGCGACAGTGAGTGACCACTATTTTACCCATCCCATCGCTGGCCCCACCCACTTCTACACATCTCCATTATAACGCTGACCCTGTGCCTATTCTCTCTCCCAGCGTTTCACTGCAGCAGCCCGTTCGGGATGGAGTCCGGAAAGATCTCCGACGACCAGATCACGGCCTCCTCCTCCTTCGAAGATGGCCGCTGGTCTCCTCGCCTTGCGCGACTCAACAACCATGATAATGGATGGACCCCTCGCGAGGACTCCAGCAGGGAGTACATTCAAGTGAGTGGCCCCTGCTTCACCCCACCAACCTCCCCAGTGCTCCCCCGTGCAGCCAGATGGGGCTCCAAACATTTCATGCTCCGTGACCTCAGAGTTTATGCTCATGGTCAGTACTCAATCCCTATCAATGGCAGTTACCTCTCACATTGTTTCTAGTGCTCAGAGCTCACTGCTCTAGGTCTCAATATTCAATATAGTAATCCCTCTCAGTGCTTAGTGCCTGTGTATACCTTTAAATGTGTACTTGCGTGCTCAGTGTTCAATTTATTGCCCACACTCGGTACTCAGAACTCAATCTTAGTTCTTAATGCTCTCACTCAGCTTCATGTGCTCAAGTCCGTACTCGGTATTCACACTGAGTATTCGCATTCCTTATTCAGCTCTGGCACTCAGCACCTGCCCTGAGCTGTCAGGAAGTGATGATATATTGTGTAAAGGGAAAGAGCAGATTGTAGGTGCTGAATGTTAACTTGTGGGCCAGGTCAGAGGGGCGGGCGAGTGGCAGATCGCCTGTTGTTTCGCGGCCGTAGCTATCCAGGCACGAGTCTCCACAGAAGAGTATGAGAATGTTATTAGAGCCGTGCGCTGTCGAGGGCTGAGGTCAGACAGGAAGTGCCTTTTATACAGCCCCCTACTGCCAGGGGCTGTGACTGTGACATGAGCCACTGTGCACAGACCTGCTCAAATACTTGCATGTCTCCTGGGGTCCCAGCTGTTATCTTGCGGTAACACCTCAGAAAAACCCCCAACCCTCTGCAACGGCTAGGGCAGTTAAGACTGGTCCCATTTGGTAACGGCCGCTTTGAATGCCAGCATGCCTCCCAATTACAAGGCCGATATACCTCCTCTCTAAATATAACTGTGTGCATGTTAGTGCATGTGGGTACGTGTGTGTGTTTTTGTGGGCATGTTTTTGTGACCTGTTGGGAACATTTTCCAGTATACACACTGGTCTTGTCGGGACTAGTAGTCTATATAGGGATCAAAGTCTAGTCCTAATGAAGCAAAATGTCATTTCTGTGGTTGTGGCTAAGGTTGGGAGTCAGGTATGAATTGAAGTTAGGTTTAGGATAGGTTATATTTGGTTATGGCTAGAGTTAGGGTTATGCTGTCCACTGTGAGTGGACCTGAATGCAGTCTCCTAATAAGGATAGCTTTGTAAACTACGCAGAGCTGCTTGTGTGTATTCATGAGTCTGTAGGCGGTCAGTAAAATATGTGTGTGTGTGTGTGTGTGTGTGTGTGTGTGTGTATGTGTGTGTGTGCTGACTCATGACTGTGGTGTTTTTGTGTTGCTGTTTTTTGGGGCTCACATTGGCCTTGTCTCACTTCACCTTCCCTTAATCATCACTCAGTGGGTAAGAGAGATGCTCTCATAATGAGATTGGGGGGCTCATTCAGTGGCTGTGTTCTGTTGGAGCATGCCTATGGTGCTGTGCAGCCACTGGAGGGGAACCGCCTCTAGATTGATGAGGGTCCTTCCCAGGAAATAAATAGTTAGCAGCATTGCTATTGATCTTCCTGTCGAGGTGTGTTTTGTTTCCCTTTCGCTGTGGCTGAGGAGGATGGGGTATACGGGGTGGGAGAAGTGCCTCTTTCTCCCTGACAGGGCGACCAGCAGTACAGTTTATCCATCCTACATACTGATATAGCCCATCTGGCAACCATGGCGGGAACCAAAGGCGGTTGGGTGGTGGGGCTGTTGGTGGGGCATTGGGTGCGAGATCCATATCTCCAGTCCCAACGGGGAAGGATAGCCTCCCTCTGCTGATGGTGGACATTCTACTGCTGTCTCAGAGCCAGAATGTATAATTATTTATTCTCTCGAACGTCCAGAATGTTTATCTAAAATTTCTTGTTAAAGTGTTTCTTGGCTGAAAAATTATTCATGGTTTATCTGCACTGTAAACACGCTGGGGAATCAGCGTGTGGTTAGTGCTGTATGTATAGTTGGCAGTGGGAATAGCATCATCTCCCAAGCTCTCTCCTATCAATCTGTTGCTGGGAAGATTGATTCTCATCTCATGTGCGATGATTGCTGGGGCGGGCATGGTCAATAGGATACCAGCTGAACTGTCGCACCGCCCCTTTTCAGGTGGACCTGCACTTTCTTCGGGTCCTGACTGGTATCGCCACCCAAGGTGCTGTCTCGAAGGACACACAGAAGTCCTATTACGTCACCACCTTCAAGCTGGAGGTCAGCACCAATGGAGAGGACTGGATGATCTACAGACATGGAAAGAACCACAAGGTAACATTATGTTATGATACATTTTTACGATGCACCCCGCACAGAACTCTGCACTATAGCATTTTTCGAAGAGGATGTGAACAAGTTTAAAAAATGTAATGCGTTCCAATCTCTATATGTGCTTCTAAACTTCTCTTTTTAGTGAACATTATTTTTTTAGAGCCGATGTGCTCGAATCAGGAGTATGCACAGCCCTGATACAGAATACAGGACTATGAGAAACTGCACTATATAACACGTCTGGATTGGCTGTATGTCATAAATTTCTGTCCGCATGGACCTATCTGCTCTGACTTTTCGACTTGTCTGCCAACATGACTTATTAGCACCCACAAGACCAACAACCTCAATGTGTTGTTTTGGAGAAACCTGTGCGGTGGATGTTATGCATGCAAATGTAGAGTTTGCCCAAAACGTGGTCATAATTAAGGGAAACGTCATAGTGAGTTTGTGGAATGTTGTGTTGGGGTCTGTGGAAGTGTGCTAGCCCACTTTGACTATGAAAGCAAAAAGGTCAGCGGATGATTGCAAATTTGCGCCTGCACACCAATTTTATACTTTGGAATGGCCTAAAAAAAACACTTCATTCAAAAGCTTGAGGTACGCATCCTGCTGCCGATTAGTTAAGTGAGGTGTGCCATATTAGGGTGAAAGAAAAGCCTACAGGATAGTAGGTCTCCGGGAAAAGTGTTGGGTGGCCCTGATCTTGACGATGGATTCGCCTCGATGGAGCTGTTCTTTAATCTCAGTCCAGTCATTATCAAAGCGTTGGCTGAGCTGTGAAGCCAACGGGGTACTTATGAGGTCCCCTCCCATCTTATCTTTCCGGAGCTTTCGCTGTTTCATACTGCTCTCAGTTATGGGCAAAAGAACTGAGCATGGCTGGAGCCCAAGGCTCCGGAAACTTTTCCTGCTGCCAGCGGTACTTATTTCACTGCATCTGACATATATTTAATTAAGAGCCTTCTGTCACATTTCCAATGCCCCCTTTTCCTGAATCCTATGATTATATTGAATCCTGGTATGGAATTTCCTTCCTATACGATTAGAATTTCAGATCTGTGTTCCATATCTGATCGGAGATTAAGTCACTGCACAAAATGCCGCTGGCGTTTGTAGTGTAAGTACAGGGTCGTTGATAATGTGGATTCAGTGGGAGTATGGGATTGTGTGCATTTAGAGCTCTCAGGGGAAAGAGTGGTGGAAGAGAGTAATGTTAACTAATGCAAGCTTCAGCACTATGGGTGTATACATGATGACATATTGTACCACCCCCCCCAACCACCCCCCCAACCCCCTTCATTGGCTCACTAAGCTTTAGCTTCCCTGGGATTTGACTCCAGCCCCTGAATTCCCCACAAACACCGCACCCAGACCCCTGCGGCTGCTAAAGACTGTTTCATGTATGCGCCTGCATTTGTGTTTGTTCAGTAATGAACTGACCAACTGAATTGGTGGTGGTGGTGGTGTGGGGGGTGTCCCTGAGAATGCCTGTTTCAGAATTAGAGCATGACTCACAAATTAGAACCGTCCATCAATATCGTCTTGTAAAAACAACTGTTAGTGCAAAATATGAATGAAATGGAAACTAGTGTTAATCACTAGTTCTACTACTTTTGCTAATGTTACTACTATGAAGACTATAAATACTTCTGCCACTCGTACTGATAGCCTACTGCTACCTCTTCTTACTGGCTACTTCTACAACTGCCACTAATACTACAACTACTACTACTTCTGCTGTTACTACAACCACAACTACTACTACTACTACTACTACTATTACTACTGTTACAACTACCACGACCACTGGCTGACATTCTACACGGAGTTCAAAATCAATGACCACCTCGTACCAAACGGGCATTAATATCCTCTCTGGTTGCTTTTGTTTTGTAATAGCAAACAAAAGAGTTGCAGTTGGAACGGAATGTGACTGAACAAGCAGGGCAGCTGAGCGTCCCTCTCCTTAGGGAATTGAAATTGTTTCCTTTTGTTTACTTGTGAAACACTGAGAATTAAGTTTTTAAAATAAATATTTTAAGAATATTTAAATAGTATTTTTGGGGAAGTGCACCCGCCTCTCTTTCGGAAACACTGCAAATATAAACAGATTAGTGGGTCTCAAGTACCTAAATATTGCATTTCGACATAATCTCTCATTCTGTTACTTTTTTGCTGAAGACAAGCATTTTGCCCACAACCTACGGCTAGTTTAACTCATTTCAATATTTGCTGATGGATAAAGATTTGATTGACTTCAAATGACGACTTGCTTTTGGAACTGCAGTTAGGATTTGTAAAAGCGTGAAAGGATATTGATTTTAGGGCAATGGATGATTCTCGTAATGATATTGACATATCAACGCCCAGTGCCTGATAAAAAAAGTTTTTAGAGCGATAGAAGGAAACTAGCTTCGGAATGAATGTTTTACATTGCATTATCTTTAATTTCATTTATAATATAATGTTTTCTAATGGCTACACTCAAAAAAATGAAACCCTATGAAATGTTTGATTTACTTAATAATGTTATGTCAACTGGTTCCACAAAGCTGAGTTAAGTACATTCCACTCAATACAATTAATTAAACTGGCCAAAAATGTTATAAGTCAAATAAAGGTTACGCAAAGCTATTGCGTGGAACCAGTTGTTGTAATATTATTAAGCAAATCTAATATTTCATAGGATGTCATTTTTTAGAGTGTCATCATACAGTTATTAATCCCATTAATCCCTGCTTCGACAGGAAGTGGAGCTCATTTGTCCATCTGTCCGTCCATCCGGATAAGTGGAGACAAGTTTTCTGAACAACTACTTGACCTAAATGAATGAAATTTTGTGCTTGTATGCACTCAAGTAAAGGTCTCCATTGGCTTCAAAAATGGGATTCCATGGTGGCGGGGAATATTTATGACAACGCCTTCCCCTTCAGAATTGTTAGAATTCAGAAAAAGAGAATTTTGATGACAGCTTGTCTTTGGGGTGTTCAGTGTTTTGTACAGTGACCGCATATTTACTCTCTCTCTCTCTCTCTCTCTCTTTCTCTCCATCGGTCTGCTGGGTCAGGTTTTCCATGCCAACACGGATCCGTCGGAGGTGGTTCTGAACCGTGTCCCTCAGCCTGCTCTGGCTCGCTTCGTCCGAATCCGGCCACAGATGTGGAAGAACGGAATCGCCCTGCGTTTCGAGCTTTATGGTTGTCAGATCACAAGTACGTGGAGTTTTAACAGAGCTGGTCCTCACAGATGCAGTTTGTTTTAGAAACAGGCGAGATAATGGGAACGAAGCTCTGTAGCATTACCATTTACCATTACCTTTGCTTTTATCCCAAGCAAATTACAGTTGATAAGTGTGCAGGGGTCATAGCAGTGTAGGGTTAAGGGTCTTACTCAAGGGTACAACAGCTACAGTGATCTTAATGTGACTGCGTTTGGACTTAAAACACCAGTCTTTTGAGTCCCAGTCAGTCACCATTGGGCTCTAGGTGGGTCCCTTCAAGAGCAAATGTAGACATAACCTATTACAGCTGTTATAACTGCAGAGTAACCATGTCATAACTGTTGGGTATATTGAGGCTTTATATTTCTCAGAGGGAAAAGGCAGCACTTTGTGTTTTCCTGCCTGAATGCGTGCATGTGTGTAATGGAGGCACTTACTTACATGCTTACATGTACACACACACACATGCACATGCACTAAAGCATCCTCACACATTAGTGTCTCTTTCATTTTATTTAATTCATGACTACATTAACCTGGTATTAATGTCTGTGTGTTTGCTGCAGTGAAAAACATGAATATGCTTTCAGCAACAGTGGCGACAACTTTATTCTCAGCTGAGATACAAAAGAGACATAAATCATACAATACCACTGCATTTCCTCTGCCAGTAGCCCCTCCCCCTGTTACAGCTGAGTGGTGACAGGAAGTAAACACAGTGGTTTGGAGGGCAGGGCATGGTTGGAGTAACGATTTTAATCCATTGGGAGCAGGTAATATGTGTTGGTTCTGGTACGGTTGAGGTATCACAGTAGTTTTGGTAGATTTGGGGTGTAGATATACGCTAGTAAAAGATCCCTACGCGGGATTGGTGAACTGTCCAGGCGTGTTCCCGCCTCTCACTCACTGTGTACTTGGATTGGCTCCAACATCCACAGACCCCAACACCCACCTAGACCCAGAATAAGTGGGTTAGATGATTGAAGGAGGGATGGATTGATGAATTGGCATGAACTGGGGAGGTTGAGGTCAATACTGGCTGTATTATACGCACCAGCGCTCTACTCTGACCCCCTCAGCTCATAGAATGTCTTCCCTTCTGCAGAACTGAGAGATCGGCCTTCATCAAAGTTTCATATCGCCTTTCCTCACTGACTCCGTCCCCTGTCTCTGCCTCTCTGTCTCTCCATGTTTATTTATCTCTGCTGAACTTCAGACTGCTGTCAGGTTAATTCTCTGACCTTGAATGTCTCTGGATCAAGGACATGTTTTCTGGCTGCCCACCTCTGTAAAATCAACATGAGTTTATGCACTCAGGGGCAGATGCAGATCAGGCATTGACACTAAAACGTGTGTGTGTGTGTGTGTGTACTTACAGGTGAACACATTGACATTGGCACTTTCTCTCTCTCTCTCTCTCTCTCTCTCTCTCTCTCTCTCTCTCTCTCTCTCACACACACACTCACACAACCAGATGCGCACTAGAGTGGATTTTTTTTTCTGACGTTGTGTATTATTTATGCACTGGGCCCGTGTGCTGTGACTGAGCACAATGAAACATTGATCGATGTAGCCTTAAAATGTCAATCTGCTTCACACTCATCTTCTCACTTTCTCTCTCTCTCGCTCACTCCTCATCTCTCCCTCTTTCCCTCCCTCCCTGTCCCTTACCTCCCTCCATCCTTCTCCCCTACCTCCTTCCCTCCCTCTACCCTACCTTCCTCCTTCCCTCTCCCCTTCTTCCCTCCTACTTCCCTCCCTCCCTCTCTCCCTCCCTTCATCTTCTCCTCTCTGTCTCCCTTCATCTCTCCCTCTGTCGCTCTCCCTCTCCCCCTCCCTCCCTCTCTATCTCCCCCTCTCTCCCTCCCTCTCTCCTTCCCTTCATCTTTTCCTCTCTCTCTCCCTTCATCTCTCTCTCCCTCCCTCTCCCTCTCTCCTTCCCTCCCTCTCTCTCCCTCCCTTTCTCTCTCTCTCAGACGCTCCATGCTCAGAGCTGCAGGGGATGCTCTCAGGGCTGCTCCCAGACTCTCAGATTTCCGCCTCCTCGGTGCGGGACCTGCACTGGTCTCCCGGAGCGGCGCGGTTGGTGGCGAGTCGGTCGGGGTGGTTCCCGGCGACGGCGCAGCCCGTGGCAGGGGAGGAGTGGCTGCAGGTGGACCTGGGCGCGCTAAAGACGGTGCGTGGCGTCATCACCCAGGGGGCTCGCAGCGGAGAGGGCAGCACCAGCGCCGAGAACCGGGCCTTCGTCAGGAAGTACCGCCTGGCCCACAGCACCAACGGCCGGGACTGGACCTTCATCATGGACACCAAGACCAGCCTGCCAAAGGTCAAACAGCAGGGGGCGCACTTCTGATATTTACACCATCATTCATGCAATATGCAGTACAATAATTCAGTTACTCAGAATTTAATGTTTTAAATAAAAGACAACAAATATACAGAAAACCAAACAAGTACATGGCTAAAAACTCCAGTCATCAATGCAGTATATTAAACCTGATGGTTTCTGCGTCATTTTCATTGTTTTCAAATATAATGTGCTGCCATACTGCCAAAAAAACCAGAATAATACCTCTTGGAAATCCATATGGACTGCAAAGCATGTGTCAAAGGAATCCTTGACTGATTTCTGTATGAAGGAAAACCTGCTAACCCGGGTATGGAGACACAAGAGTGCAGGCAAGGGATTTGCCCTAGAAACAGATATTGTTTATTTCACGGACTGTGTCATGAACACTGACTGCTGTTATTGTTGTGAAACTAAAACAGCTCATTTGTAGTCTGTTACAATAACTGCGGTGAAAAAAATGTGCTTCTGATCTCATTCCCATGCTGGCATGATTTAATTTTTTACATAAATCAGTAAAAGATCCTTTTTATGTATAACTGCACAACTTTTCACTCATACAGTACACGCTGTCAAAGACCAAAATGACTGCCACTGGCTGATATGCCAGCACTGCCTGCTGGATTATGTGTTATACATTTATATGTAAAATACTTTACATTCACATTTAAATATTTCCATATTTACATTTATTGTATCCTATTGTGACACTTGATGATGAATGATCCCTGTCTGTCTATTTTTCAGGTTTTTGAGGGAAACACACACTTTGACACCCCTGAGATTCGCCGGTTTGCGGAGACCCCGGCTCAGTATATCCGGGTTTACCCCGAGAGGTGGTCTCCAGCGGGCATCGGCATGAGGTTGGAGGTCTTGGGCTGTGAGCTGCCAGGTAAGTATGCGGCCAACTGTTGGTGTTCAGATGT
Organism: Gymnothorax javanicus; assembly: GCA_029692085.1. NCBI lineage: Eukaryota > Metazoa > Chordata > Actinopteri > Anguilliformes > Muraenidae > Gymnothorax > Gymnothorax javanicus. Next base: position 22,756,033 of record CM056205.1, read on the forward strand.
GAGTTCAGTTCCTGCTGCCCAGCCTTTCCTGTAACCATAAACTCATGCACAACACTTTGATCCCCTAAAGAATATTCTTTGATGCTTAAAAGTACTGTGTATTTGGGAGGGGTCCCCCCCCACACCTGGTTTGCAGCTACAGAGCCCTTCTGCCCAGACTGCATTTATCACATCCATGTGCGGGACTGTAATGGGGTTACTTGTGAAAGACAGGTGTGAGCTCGGCTCAGCCCCTCTCTTGTCCTCATGTTCTGTGACCCCTCTGTGCTCAGAGGACCTCAGATGACCCCACAAAAACACCTGCGATGAAACCTCTTTATTACTCGGGTTACCAGTTGGAGGCCCCGTGTCTAGATCTGCCATCTTGTCTGCCTATCTATATATCTATCGTCTACGTCCAGACTTGGAAATTACCCAGAAGCCTTTAGGTATCGCATCATCAAGGCTTTGCGCATTGTGATAGTGAGGCTATGCACGAGGTAGCTCGAGTGTACGCCTATTAGGCGTCTTGTTCAATTTTTAAACCTGAAAGTCAATATTTTTATTGTGTGCTCATCAGATAATCAATTAAAAACATCTCCTGCTTCACAGTTCAGGAACGACTAATGTACAGTATGTATGGCAAGTAACCTTGGGCATGATCAAAGAGAAAAAAAAATACTTCCAAGGTAATCTTTAAACCCTGATGGTGTTCCACTTTTATGATTTTTTTTTCAAAGAAAGGAAATGATAGGGTCCCTCTGGTGAAAGTCATAAAAGTTTATGCTGGAAAATTTGTATTCCTGTGGTAGTCGCTTCTGATAAACACAGGGCAGGGTCATATTTGACCTTAAGGACAAAATGAGAGATGAAAGAGCAATGTGGAGGAAGCACCACATCTGTAGGACTCTGGTGAGAAAGAGCGCGAGAGGGTGAGGATTACTGATACAGAAGGAATCAGCTGCTAAGGATTGCCTTAGCTGTTAACTGTATGCTTGACAACTAACGATTATCTCCTAAAGACTCCCGTATGGTAATCGTTTTGAAAAATACATAAAAGTGCTTTCTGAAAACATATCTGTCCGAGTCATGTCTTAGACTGCTACATTTTGTGTATCTGTCTCAAATTGTGACAGCCCTTCAATCAAACTATTTACGATTTGAGAGGGAGAGAGAAGAGAGAGGGTTACAGCTCTTTGAAAAGTTGCAGGTCGGCTGAGCCAATGCACTGAAACCCAGCCCTGATCAGGTCTGTGCCGCAGATGTAGTGGAAGTGAGGTGGGTGGGGGCTATTGGGTAAGGAAGCCTTTTAATTTTTAACCACATCTGTGGACAGCTGCGCTCTTTCAGCTCTCTGTGAGGAGAGCCAGTCCTGTGGAGCGGCCCACACGGAATCTGCTTCATTACCCCTCAGGACAGGTTTGGGGGCGATGGGAGGGGCGCTGGGGGGCTGGGGGGGTAGTTCTGTCAGTCCTCAAACTGGCCCCCACTGCAGGCTCAGGAAACCAGGACAGCCCCACCCACGCTCTCCTCAAACCAGCCATCAGAGGCTGTGGAGAGATGGAGAGCCCTGGTGGGGTGGGGTGAGGGGTTAAATGGGAGGTATTAGTGTCTATGCATGTGATGTGTGCACATGTGTGTGCAGGGACATTTGGGAGCGAGGTTAAATATTGAGAGGTTTATATCAGCACTACACCAGTGAATTGGTTTGTTTTGCAGATCAGCTCTGCTGCTGACCAGTGACCTGTAACTCACCCATACAGCGCACTGTAACACTTCTGTGTAGCACAGCTGGTGTGTAGTTATGCAGCAGTGTGTAACACTAGGAGTGTGTAGTTAGAGCATGACAAAGCACAGCTGGTGTGTGGTTGTGTCAGAAGTATGTTACGTGAACACTGTGTAACACCAGGAGTGAGTAGTTACGGCATGACAAAGCATGGCTGGTGTATAGGCATGCCAGCAGTGTATTAGACGAACAGTGTGTAACACCAGGAGTGTGTAGTTATAGCATGTTGAAGCGGTGATGCATAATTACATCAGCAATGTGTTACACTAACAGTGTGTAACACCAGGAGTGTGTAGTTACAACATGTTGAAGCGGTGATGCATAGTTTAATCAGCAGTGTGTTACATTAACAGTGTGTAACACCAGCAGTGTGTAGTTACAGCTTGGCGAAGTATGGCTGGTGTATAGTATAGTGTGTTGTACTAATAGATTGTAGCATCAGAAGTGTGTCGTTGCAGCATGATGGAGCACGGCCGGTGTATAGTTACGCCAGGAGTGTGTTACACTTACAATGTTGGACTCCTGCGCTCAGTTCCAGCATCCCTGTTCTACCAGCCGTATGTGGCAATAATGGTACATCTTACCTCTCCCTGCACACCCCCGTCTGTGCAGATAAAAGGTGCAGCCTGGTGCCCACACACAGAGCTGTGCACTGCATGACTGCGCTGCGGTACACACACAATAGGCTGTTGATTTAGCATGTCCTCCTCTTCGCCAAAGCCCCTCGCTGCTCCCCTCCTGAACACAGCCATGTTGCCATTATGCTGTTTGAGCTTCCTGTAAACAGCTCCAGGGCCTGTAAACAGTACCAGGCTCACCTTTAATGCAGGGCTGTGAGACAATGCCACATAGGGTGTGTGTCTGTGTGTGTGAGAGAGGCAGAGTGTGTTTGTGTCCCAGATACTCCACAGACTGATGAGATGAACACTGGGACGAAGGATCATAACATGACACCTTTGGTCACCATTTTTAGCTGAGTATCACACATTCATTCATTCATATTTTCATTCAGTGTGAACAGTTTTTCGAAGTTTCCTTTTGGAATTCCAGTGGTATGTTATCAATTTGTGTTCAGGGCATACTGTGGAGGGACTTAGCAGGTTTTACCTTGGAAGCAAGTGAGAATTTATTGGGGTTTGGCGAAAAAGACAATCAATAATGTAATGTTATGAGTTAATTATTAAAATGAGATTTACACAATTTTAACATTTATTCAGTACCTCATAACCGTTTTTGTTACAATTTAATTGAAAGTAAGTTACCTCTCACCGCACTTCAGAAGAAATGTTTCTGGATTAAAAGAGGTTTTTTCATTTGAACTCTTCATTTGTATGTCAGTGAATTTATATTGTTAATTATGCCGCTTTCAATTTTCATCGCTCATAAGAAATGGATGTGTGCTTAGCTCCCTCAGTCACGTACAGGCCAATTAAGTGCAGAATTGTGAAGAGATATGGCACTAATTATTCTGTGGGCTCGTTAGCAGTCTTGAAATCTCTGAATCTGTAGTGTGAACCAATGTGAGAACCTTTGGGAATCACCCAGGCACACAGGGGGACGTGTGTATAGTGTTTGTGTTTGCACATGATGGTTTGTAACTAGTTCCTGTGTGCATGCTTTGATAACTGATTACACTTCATGAGCAAGTGTTATACGTTAATACTGTATGTGTATGTTGATAATTGATTACAATAGGCACGTCTGGTATAACTTATTACCGTGTGCTATACTTGTGTTCTAATTGATTATTTATTATCGTGAGCGTGTTATTTAATTGTGTCTGCATATATCGATAATTACTTGAACTTGCACTGTAACTGAGTGCAATGTATTCACCTAATATACTTGAGTGGTATATGATTATTGTGCGCACATGCTGACAGCTGATGGTGTACCACTACTGATACCTGTTCATTTTCTGCGTTGGTTTGATAGCTGCTTACTGGTCATGAATGGATGGTGCTTGCTGGGCTGCTGATCTGAGATCACTCAGTACCATAAGCAGTAATTCTGTTTGTAATCCGAATGAAACTATTGATTGTTAGTGCACTGATTTGAGTGAGGGCCTCTATACTCATGTATTAGTTTGCAGTGATTTGAGCTGTTAAATGTTCCTCCACAGAAAGCACCTCTCATACCAGCATGGCCACTGCTACGGCCCCAGTCCTCCGTCCACGAGAGGGCAGCACCACCCGGAGAGCAGAGCCAGGTGAGCCACACCGACATGCCATAGACTGTATCAAAAGATGGATGCAGCACCTGGGTCTGAAAAGTGAGGCCAATGCGGAAATCTCTAAAAATTGCATTCTATTTAATGGCCAGCAGATGGTGACGTAGGTGGTTGCAGAAAGAAGTTGCTGTGGAAGTCTATGAGAAAATGACCCTACTTTACCATCTGATTTATTATTTCAATCATGATTTTCCACATTATTTTATGGTATCTATTGAAAGTTTCAAGTCTCCTTCAATATATCATGATGTTCATTTTTGTAAATTATGGAGCCAAATGGAATAGAATGAAGGATAAAGCCAGAATATGCTTTAGGGGCGTAGCTATCCTCCGGTCCTCGTCAGATACGGTCAGATCCACTCTTAGAACCACCCCTCGCTCCTCCCTGCATCTTCAATTCACGGTCTCGTCCAATAGGAATCACATCCGGTTTCAAAATGACAAAATGGCGCTGTTCAAATTGCCAAAATCGAGGCTTCCTAAATGGTATGCTGAAACCAATGGGTGACATCACAGTTGCTTTGTCCATCTTTTTATACAGTCTATGGGACATACTAAACAAATGAAGGCCTCAGAGCAGTGGTATAGCCAGAGATGAGAATATGCTGAGAAAAAGACATCGCTTTAACTGATAAAATGTCCTGACCTGTTCTCAGTCATTTTCCTTTATTAGCACCTTTTCCAATTATAGGAATGATCAATTGGCAATTAAAAACACAGCTTCTTTCTTAATACAGTCTAAAGGCAACTAAATATTGGGCTAAATTCCATTCAGAAAAATAATTTATTCAGAGATAGGGCTATGCTTTATGAAAGGTAAGCTGCTCAGGAACTTCCGCGCTACCTTTTTGGTACATCATGCAACCTAACCTGCGCCATATGATTGTCTAAATTGTTTAATATAAATCAAAGACGAAGATTTTATGCACCTTTACACAATTTTGAATAACGCTGATTGATTTGCACCAAATCGCGCGTCCAAATGAATGTTTCTCGTCTTCCTTTAACAAGGAGAACAAGCAACAGCTGAGAGTGTGGAATGTTTCCGGAGAATGAATGTATTGTTCATAAAGATAAATGATTGAGAAGAAGTCGGAGCCTATAATTGGAGTAAAGATATGTTCACTGCCTATCTATTTACAGCTCTGGCTATGGCATTGCCTCTGGGCCAGGGCCTGCAGATTTTAATAGACATACATACAGAACCTTAGCTTTAGCAGAAGCCATTTAGCTAAGCTCTTAATCACAATGACTTAAATGCAAATACAAGAGCAAAGATGCAAAGACCAGGGGTCAAAAGGCATCATTTCACTAGAAAGGAAACATGAATTACAGAGGTGACACATGCTGTGTGGATATCCTGTTTGCCCATGTGTTTATGTGTGAGCACCAATGTGCGTGAGCAGTATGGTGTATATGTGTATCTATTTCTGTATATGTGTGTGTGCGTGTACGTGACCATGTGTGCAGGTGTTTCTGTATGTGTGTGCATGTGTTTGTGTGATTGTGTGCCTATGTATTTCTCTGTGTGTGTATGTGTGTGTGTGTGTTTTTGTTTCTGTATGTATATACACACTGCTTGTGTTTGTGCCGTGCCCATGTATCTGTAATTAGTAGTGACCTGGAATTTCATGAGTCCCGGTTTTCTAATTTCAGCTCCTGTGACCACACCATCCTCTTTGATTGGCTTGTGTAATTTCGAGCGGGGCCTGTGTGGGTGGAGCCGTGACCCCACCGCTGAGCTCCATTGGTCCCTGCACAGCAGGGGTGGGTCTCCGGGTGATGGGCGCGGGCAGGAAGCCTCTCCTGTTTCAAAGGGTGAGGTCCTCCCTCACAACTGTGATGTCACATCCCTTGTCTGAGCACTGGAAACCACACCAACACTGGGCTTTGTTCAAATGCGTGCCTCCATTTCTACCTGAGCTGTGTGAGCACTTAGGCAGTTACACTGCTGACTTTCTTATTCTTGTTCTGGCTCCATACTGCAGTAACCAGAAACAATGAACACAAGATTTACCCAGAGGGTGCTGAAAAAAATTTCAAACGCTTGAAAATTTAAGCATCTCGAGCTTTTGAAAACCTATCATGTGGCGACTTATTGAAAAGAGCTCTGAAATCAAAAAATTTGATTTTATTTCATTATATCAGGGAGCAGAAAATGCTGTGTTTAGTGCTTTAAGGGTCAAATGGCCAACTCTCACCTTTAATTTTAGGGAATTTACCTCTTATTGGGTGGTCGCGGTCCGAATTGCATTAGTTTTTGTGCAGAGAAACAATCTAAATGCAGCTGTATAAATGCTTGAAACTGTGCTGTTGCTTCTTCATTGTTGAGAGGGACTCCCTGCCACTTGCAGAGAATTTTTTCCTCTTTCATAAAAATACAATCCTCCCCTTCCCCCTCCTCATTCGCTCTGTCTGCCTCACTATAATAACCTGCAATTAATGTAATAACTGCTCACTGGAAGCAAGGCTGTTATTTCTCCTCTCATGGGATTGTAGGTAATTGTTCACCATGGCTTCACAGAGCAGTTACAGCTTGTATGTGTTGGTTGTAACTGTAATGGAGGGAGTGTGACTGTGTGTTTCAGCAAGTGTATGATTACACATTTGTGTGTGTGTGTGTGTGTGTGTGTAGAACTTAGGAAGTGTGTGTGTTTGCGCGCACGCACATGTGTATATGTGTGAGAGAGAGAGAGAGAGCAAGATTGGTTTTTTAAGGGATTGTATGCGTGTTTCTGAGAGTTTGTGCTAGTGTCCGCACTTCAGGGGGTGTGTGTAAATTGGGATGTGGGTGCTTCCATGTATGTTTATCATTATGCGCACGTTTGTGTGTGCGTGTGTGTGTGTGGGCGATTCAGGGAGTGCGCATGCACATTGTACTTCGTCCCTTCGAAGGGCTCATAGTCTATTTACCAGCACTTTAGGGTTTAATAAGCTCTTTTTTGGCTCTTTGTGTCACATGTGTAGCGAGTGCAGATGGGCTGGACTCAGGCGGGTCTGTTTTACGAAGGGCTCTGGGGACATTTATCTAACTGCACGGCACCCCTCATTCCTGAATGTGGGGGAGAGATTTATGTGCGGCAGCCTCCAGTACTCACACACATCATTATCACTGCGCTTTCTGCACTCGCTGAGCTGAACGGGGATGCATTCACAGTCTGAAGTACACAGTACATGCTTAAACATACGGCCTGTTCCCTGTACCGCAAAAACCAAGAACCTAGTTATTCGGACATTTTCTACATTTCAGTGTCATTTTTGATTATTCATTTATATTCGCTATATGTTTGTTCTTATTCTTATTTTGAGGTGCTTATTCCTAAATATTTTATTCAACTGAACTAGTGGTTGACCAGCTGAGTTATTAAGATGGCGTAAACTTCGTCGTCTGTCATCTGCCATTTGCCTTCTGTAAATAATTTGACACGTAACCTTACTTGGTATGCAACATCTTACTTTGTGATTGCATTTCAGCCACACTCACCCAAAAGTGGGTGAGGCACTGCTGTTATTAATACAACCTATCCATTTTGAAACCTTTTCAATATAAATTAAGAACTGAAACTTGGTATGTAAATAGTATATAACATGTCTCAACATATAAATGACAGGTATTGGCAGTTTCCGAAAAATGGCCATTTTGTGACCTTTGACATTCCTTCTCCCATTGACACCTATTTGAACGACTCTAGCTATCACAGATATTGATCTAATTTGGGGAAACTTTCCATATGTCATCTTTAAGACATAAAATAGTTTGCATTACATTTCAACCTTGTGCCCAACTGTCAAATGAGCATGTCAGAGTGGCAGACCAGTTGAGTTTCAGGTTCACTCAAACCTGCAGTTAATATTTTCAATATCTTTGTAATATTCAAATATTCATATTTAGTCTTTATTTCTATTACTTTTACTTGTCAAACAGAAGGTACCTTAATACAAGCAAACTGTTTCAATTTAAGAGGAAGAAAATAATGTTAATCAAGATCTTACTGAATAATGGAACTAAAACAATTAAGACAGACGATGTAAACTTATTTTGTAGTGTGACATAGAAACCTTTACTGCTTGCTTCTCCCCATATGGCTCTTCTCTTCATCAAGTTTAGGCATGGTTTGTTCTACGGATTAAAGACGATAAAGACTTGGAGAAAGATTTCTACCGTAGTTCAGCAAATGACTGTAAACCAGCATTATCCAGGGGGCTCAATGCAGATTCCTGAGAGAATGGGGATTTGGCCTGCATGGCCTCATTGCTCTAAGCCTGAAGGAGACTTTGGAAAGGAAGGGGTTAATGTGCAGCACTTCTAATTAACTTTATCAGGAAACATTTTTTTTTTTCGCAGTAGGGCCTGCAGCATGCTTTGATACCTGCAGGCTGATAACTCCCTGCCAAGTGCAGTGCCCCGTACTTTCAACCTTCCTTGAAGAAATGGTTATTAATTTCCTTTCATACATACTGAGCGGAACAGTCCACAAGATCAAAAGAAATACTTTCCGCATTAATAAAAGATGTGACTTTATTTTGCAGTTTTGGGTCAAGGAATTATTATCCGAGCCATTAAAATTCATTAGTTCTGATATATTCTAAATGCGGTTTATGAAAGATTGAACAGCCCTTGGAAGCGGCTGAATTTCAGGGTTTTTTCTCTCACTACGTGCGAGACATTTGATGGTCGATGACTTTGCGGCCATGGCAGTGATCTGTCTCTGTGATCGCTTGGGAAGTCTGGTTCAGTCTCCTGTTTACTCGCACAGAGGCGTCCAAAAGCTCCTCTGAAGTGACTGCATGGATTCGAATGCTGAAAGTGTCAGAGATAATGAGAACAATAAAAGGAGCATTTACGCCAGCCAAGCACAATTCCCAACCAGCAGGAATATTTATGGCTGCGTTTTGAAAGCAGACCTTCCACTTTGCAGGTGGTAGGCAAAACTAGAATTAATGAATAATGTATTAATCGCTTATGGAAGTACAAACAAGGCATCCCCGGCCATCTTCTCCATTGAGCTTGCTGTAAACGATGGCGGCGTTCGGCGTGAGTCAGCACTGGCCCCTGCTCAGAGCTGTCAGGCTTTCTGAGTGCTTTAGGATGAAGGATTAAGTGCCTCCCATTATGGATGGTCTTACTGCAGCACAGGGTCACATGCTGAGATCAGCACGATTCTTTCAGGCAATACTGCACAGCCCATTGCAACACAACACTGCCTAACACAGCTCAACCTGAATCTGCACACCACTGCACTGCCTAACACAGTCCAATGCAGCTGACCCTGACACAACCCAGCACTGCGCTGCCTAACACTGCCTATTACAACTCAGCCTAACACAGCTCAGCCTGACACTGCCCAGCATTGCACAACGTAACACAGCTCAGACTGACACTGCCCAACACTGCACTGCCTAAAACAGCCCAACACTGCACTGCCTAACACTGCCCAACAAAGCACAGCCTGACAGAGCTCAACACTGCAGAGCCCAACACTAGCCTAGCGCAACTCAGCTCAGCCTACCTTAGTCGAGCACAGTACTACGTACTCAACACAGCCCAACACAGATCAGCTTAACACAGCTCAATTCAGCTCAGCCTAACACAGCCCAACACTGCAAAGCCTAACACAGCCCAGTCTAACTCAGCCGTATTCGCCCAGTCTAGCAAAGCCCAACACAGCTTTGCAGAGTACTGCTTGTCCAAGCATTGTTACTCTGTCAGTTCCTAGAGGAGCTCCCCCAAGAACAGCATGGAACATGATAAAGGCTACCAATCAATTTATCAAACATGCATGATCACTGGGCTTAAGATTTAATCAGTGCAATATTTGTACTGCCCATCAGCCCACAAAGGCGACTTACCACTACTGTCCCCTTTTGCTTTGTCAGAGTATTGAAAAGACCCCCCCCCCCCCCCCCCCCCTCTCAGGGATCAATTCCCCAGTTGTCAGCTCACAGACTAAATGCCTGTTTCCTTTCTGTCTGAATCATGATAGTGATGTCCTCAGCACTTTAGACCTCTCTGCAGAAAATTAACCATTAAAATAGTGGGTTTTCTGGAACTCCCTATGGCTCTCAGTGGTCAGTGCAAAGTCAAATCCATTCTTATTGTGTGTATTTGATTCTACTCTCACAATTAAGTCAATTTTACTTTGCCAGAGTTAAGTTAGCTCTGAGTTAACGATTACTATTACTATGTAGAATTGAGGACAATCTTATCACCCTTCTGCAATCTCTCACCCTAAATGGCAGAAGGGTTTAAGGAGAGCCCGAACCTCATGTTGCTGGTGTGTGCTTGGGTGTAGATTTTGGGAGCTACCTGTACGTGGAGGCGAGCCCCAGGACCCGGAAGGAGAGAGCGCGACTGCTGAGCCCCCAGGTAGAGGAGGAGAGAGGGCCCCTCTGCCTGCTCTTCTCCTACCAGCTCCGCAGCGAGGCCGGGGCCAGCCTCAGGGTGCTGCTCCGTGACTCCGACCAGCAGGAGACCCTGCTGTGGGCCCTGAGGGGCGACCAGGGGCTGCAGTGGAAGGAGGGCCGGACTATCCTGCCTCGCTCCCCCAAAGATTACCAGGTACTCTTCCTACCCTTCTGTAAATGCCACACATTACTCATACACTGCCAAAACCGAGAAATACGTGCTGCACAAAGTGTTTTAGACTTGGAGTCAGTCTAATATTATAATAATATGATATTTTATCATATACTTCCTTATCTGCCCATGTGATACGAGCACGAGGCACGAGGCTGTATCAGCCCGCCGGGCAAAAATCCTGTATCACCCGTATCTGCCCACCGGGCAAAATCTCGTATCAGTGGCAGCAACCATTGCCATATAGCAACAGTCACGAGCGTTGTTGGCAACGCATCACTTCAGACGCTGAGTAGACGCTGTCGTGGCGGAGAGACTCATGAATTCCTCAGCGGCTGAAATTTCTGAACTGGACTATGTCATAGAAAAGGAACTTGATACAGTATTATTTGTAAGCAGCATACGTAATGGCGCGTTTTGCAGCAATATTCATGCGAAGGGCTGTAGTAAAACGAGTCATGCGTAAGCTATCGTAGAAACGCAAATTTATCTTAATTGAGAAAATCGCGTTTGCATGCTAGCTAGCTAATTAGCCATTTCATTGACTTGAAAACACCGCTGACTTAAAGCAAATGCAAGCGCTACTAGCCTGTAATGATGACAATAATAACCTGAAATAAATGCATTGGATAAAATGCATCGTTAATTATGGTCAAAATCAGTATATGATAAATAGAACATCATATCAACCCTATCAACCCTCGACCAGTATCAGCCCTCGAGCTAAAGCTCTCGGGGTCTCGGATTGATACAACGTGTGATGTGAAAATTCCCATATGATATTCTCTATGTATTATATAATACTGTATTATTAATAGACTGATTATTGTATTTTATTATAATATTAGTAGTCTAATATCGTCTATTATTTCTATTGTTTTAATGCTAATTAAGCCATTTTGTCAATGAGGTGAGATATTTTCACTTGTTGCAAGATTTTCTAATGAGGTTAAAAAGTTGTTAATTGTCATGCAAATAATAACTGAAAGCAAGCTAATATTTCCGGCTAATAACGAGACGTAACAAGATATGAAATCTCATTATCAGATTAGACATGTGTTAATACAGACTTGTTGTGGAGTAGAATGTTGACAGCTGTGGGAGAAATGGTAATCAGTCAATTGTTGTGGTGTTATCATACATATTGTTATGTGAAACCCGTTGAGGGTTCTAATCATTAGCTCCCTGTCCCAAGCGCTTGATTGCTAACCTGTTAAAGGAAGCTGTGAAGTTGTGGTAGACTTTGCTTATCTCATCGAGGCAAAGCTGTGAGCTCACTGGCCTATCTCTGGCATAATGATATAATAAGAGCAGTCTCAGTCCTGGATGGAAAAAGGGATGTGAAACTTCTCTCTAACTGCCCTCCCATCCATTCTCTGTTAGGTTGCCATGGAGGCACTTTTTCACCGTGGCGACTGGGGTCACATACGAATTGACAACGTCCACCTCAGCTCCAGTACTCCACTGGAGGAGTGCACCCGTAAGAGCCATGTCTGCCTCTTTTACCGCTGAACCCACACAGCCACCCTGAAAGAACTAAAAAAAAACAAATGTGCCCCCTTCAATTTAAGGACACTAAGTGCGAGAGTAAAGGCTCTTTATGTCTTTCATTCACAATGGAAATAACAGTATCTGGGCCACAAACAGCCTGCGGGCAGTGAGTGTATCTATCTTTGGTGTTTGCAAATAGAGCTTCCCGATGCCAAATGTGAGAGATGCGCCCAGCCAGCCTTTTTGCTCGGACACAAGACCTAATTCTCTTTAATCTCTACACTGCATTAGCTAGCCTTATCAGAAACATGGTTCAGAATTGAGTCAGTCCTGGCCACCAGGCCTCACACTGGTAGTTTTGTTTGTTATTGTTGTGTGAAGTGTAGCCCTAAGCTTGCTGGAACTGTGCTGGTTGGTCATAGTTGGTCTTGTTGTTAGTCATAGGTGATCTGTGGCTAGTCAAAACCTGGTTATAGCTAGCTAAACTGGTGGAGTAAGCTGGTAGCCAGACTGGTGGCCTAGACGGCAGACAAGAAGTTAACCGACTGAAACCAGCCAGAAGTGTCAAAAAAAATTACAAATCACACTAAGTTGGTTTGAACAGGTATTTTCAACGGGGAGTTGGCACTATATCGCTAAACTGAGCAGAGCTTTTCTGCTTTGAAAGGCTAAGGTCACGGGCAGTGCTGTGGGAGTTGTCAGCATGTGCCACTTTCTTTCTGGTTGCTTCTGTGCCTACACTTTGTAAACTTGTATTCGGTAAGCTCTAGCCCGTCCCTACAGGAGCACTGTGGCCAGACACCATGGTTCATTTGCTGCCAAGTCGCAAGCACGCCACTAACATCACAGCAGAGTTCAAGGAGGTCAACATTCTGACTCATACCGCGGTAGCAAGGCTCTGTGGACGGCATTCAAAGGAACTGAACTGATCAAAGGAGAATGAAACAGAAATATAGTTTGTGAGAACTTTGCTTGGTTGTTTTTTTCTTTTGATCTGTTTCTTATACTTCTTTGTGTCCTCTTCCAGAGCCGTTTGCTGCTTTCCCTCCAGACATGACCGGTAAGTTTTCCATCTTTGTTGTGACCTCTTTAGCCTCTTGCGGAAACACATGTATTCCCCATTTGTAGCTTTCAGTATCAAAATTGATGGATCCCCACTAAAAGCTGATAGTTACAGCCGATGCTAAATGAATGTTGACAGGGAAAGTTCAGCCAGGCTTAGCGAGATTGAGATGCAATTGCAGAATGATTGTTGCGACCCTGGAATTTTCTATGAGCATCACACAATTCCCAACATGCTGCTGTGTTGTTGCAGTGCATATATGTAAATTTGTGCTGTTGTAACGAAGAAAGCAATAGATGAGCGGATTTCCAGAACCTGCTTGGTCAAAAATGTAAAAAATTGGGATAATCATGTTAGCACATTCTTATGATAAGGAAAGTTTCTAAATACTGCATTACTTGCTCAGTTTAGTCATATTATGCATGTAGTCTTTTAACAAAATTATTTAAAGAAGAAGTATCTGAAAACGTTTTTCACAATTTACTCAGAATCACTTTGATGTGACGGAGCACGTTTTGAATAATTGTTTCTCAATTTTAATGGGTTCATTACAAAGAAAGCAGCATGTGAAACAGTTGCGAAGGTCTTATGGATTTGTATTATTTGCACATTGATCACATGAGGGACATAAACAGTTTCAGTTTATGAGGTGTGAAAATTTCTGCCTTTGACAAATTCTCTGCTTCTTCTATTGAAAACCGCGGCATTAGCAGAATCTTAAAATTTGTGTTGTCAGTTGAAATAGTTCATGGAATGTCATGTGAATTTATGTCTCTTTTCATGCTAATATCCCGATTAATGGACTCCATTTTTCCCCCTCTGCTAATTAAAGAATAGATATCGGAAGTGATGCCGTCAAGTTCCAGAGTAAATCATCCCAATATGGTTGAAGCATGTTTTTAGACTGTTTTTTATGCTGGTTTTGGCTTGTTGATCAACAGTTCAGCAGCTGAGTATCCTAAAGACAGTGAGGCTGCAGGGTTGCTGTACCATCTGGACCAAGTTTGACCTGCCACAGACCAGCTATAACCAGCCATTGATCAGCTTTTTCCTTGTAGAATTTATGAATCCACTGCCTTCAAATTGCATAGAATGCTTGCTAGTGTTTGCTGGGTCTCCTAGGAGTGGACTATGTGGCGTGTGTAAAGAATCTGTGTTGCTAGTATGCCACCCCAAGGCTTGGTTCAGCGCCTGTTGCCACTCCATTAGGCTGGAGAAGACTGATCGCTGCACCCAGTACCGATGCCAGGGACGGTTGCCGAGCTGGCAGTTTGAGACTCATTCTGTACAGGGAATAAAAGAGCACACGTGGCTTTGCTATGCTCAGACGGATGTTACATCTGAGAGGCATTCATGAAACAACCAGCATGAAAGGGTGGGGTTGAGATTATAGCATGCTCATGGTTTTTTGGGCTGTTCAAAAGGGGAAGCTTTGAGACTTGAAAGGGAAGGAGGGCTGTGGTGTGTGGTGCGTGGTGTGTGTTTTCCAAAGCCCTGTTTACTGCCGAGCAGCCAGCCACAGACAGAGTGCCAGCTCTCCCGCAGAGCTCTCTCCCTTTGTGTGGGCCTTTAATCCTGCAGTCATGACAAACCCCACTGGAAACAGTTAGGGCTGCCCTCCTCCTGCCCAGCCAGAGACAGATAGAGAGACTGAAGGCCTCACCTGGTACAGTGAGGAGCCTTCCTTTTCTGTTGATGGGGGAAGGACTGCTTTTGTGCCTCTGCTTGTTTGAGCAAGAGGGACAGGGGGGCTGCAAAACTCTTCCCTGCAAACTCGAGAAAAACAAGGGGGATTTGTCTGGTGCGCTTTGTTTAGGATTCATGTTGAGGGATCTGTGCTAATGCTGCCTCTCCCTCCACCTGAAAAACTAGAACAACTCTCACAGAGCTCACGCAGAGCTCCGCCACAGCGGAGACAGCCTGGGTTCTGAGAGGGTAAATCCCCGTTCTGAGTCGTCTTCCTGTGTTTCGTGTTTCACAAACAATACCTGTATGATGACTGGCAGGATAACATGTACGCCTTCTCATGTTTGCTGAAATTATGGGGGGTTGGAAAGAATTCTACTCTTCGTCACTTCTCTAAATTCTCTTAATCTTGAAAGGGGTAGGGGGCCATGGCATAGTTTGTTCACTTTTGTGCTTTTTGTTAGAATGAAAATAATTGTACAGCATTGCTGGGAGGGCTTTTGTACTTTTTTATGCTTGTTGAAACGTGCTGGTTCAACTGAAAGGATGTAGACAGCAGTCTATCATTGAGTGTTTTTAGTCACTGAGTCTTGGAAATACATTTACTAACTCATTCCCTATGGCAAGCCGCTGCCAACGGCGCGGCGAATTCTACTATTCCCTACGGTAAGCCGGTGCCAGCGGCATGGATGACCATTCGCAGTCCAATGAAAACACGAAATCAGTTGACGATCGCAGTCATGGGCCACCTGTACTTCAATACTTTATATTGTGTAATTTTCGGGAAAAGTATTCCGTACAAACGCGACAATTTTATATAAAAGTATTCCGTAGGGAATGAGCCAAAGCACACTCCATTCTCTTGGACCATCCTCCAAGTACTGAACAGTTTGTCATCTTTGAGATGCATCAAACAACTTGTTAAAATGGTTGACGTGCATGCAGGCTTGCACAGTGGCTGGCTGAGGACCCTGGTAGTGTTATGGTGCATTAAACGCAAAGCCAAATTTCTCCTTGCATTGCTTGCTTGAGTTTGACCAGGGGACCATTTTTATTTTCTCTATGAAGATTTGCCATTCTGTTCGTGACAAAATTTCATTCACTTTTAATGGGGCGGTTCTGTTTAGTCTTCACAAAATCAGCAACATGATGGCAATGCTATTATTGCTGTGCTAACATCACAAACATTTCACTTCATGAACATTGTGCTAGCTTGAAAATAAAAATATTGACATAACTGATGATGTTATATCCAAAGTTGAGCTAAACCTTTTTTTTTTGTTTGTGAAAATGTCTTACATTGGTAATCTTGATACAGGTAGCTCACTAGCTTACTTTCCCATTATCTCAAACAATGTAGCTGCTGCACGAGCAATGTAGGTAGCATAGCTAGCAAATGTACTGTAGCTGGCACTAACAATGATGCTATTAGATAAGAACTATACTCAAGCCGTTTTTTCAGTTAAGTTGAATATTTTAAGTGCTAGCAATACGCAAATTTTGTGCAAATGTGCCATTCACGGTGCGTCATTTGCGCTATTCACATTGAGTCTCTCTGTATGTAATCTTTCTGTGCAAAAAATTTGCTTTTCGTTTGTTGGAAATGCACCCCCCTCATAGCGCCATATTGAGTACTCCGCCACATGCCAACTCCGGAGGGCAACAGAACCAAACCTGCTACTCTGTTGGCTGGTTATTCATGAGCACCCACTTTAGTCACCTACACGGTGGTGAATCACTCAGTATCAGCTAACAGCACTCTGTCCTCCACTTTAATTCATTACAGAATGCAATGGTTTCAGCCAGATGTTGCTGCTTTGTGTTCATGCTGGTTTGGACCACAACTAGGTCACACCCCCAGCTCCTTGGCCTACTCATTTGTGTTTTGTATTGGTTTTTAGTTTTTGAAGGGGACAGGATGCTACAAACTGAGATGCTTCAATAGCAAGATTAGAACTCTTAAGATCGCCATGATCTCGGTTAAAGTTCTTTGGTTTTCCAAAATTTGGTCACTAACTTGTGTATTTTTTATTGCTCTGAGCAGGTCAGTTTGGCTAAAAATCCTGGATCTTTTTGCCTCTCCTGCATTTTCCCCTTGTTATTTCAGCATGTTCTGTCAGTGGGTATTTTTATTTTGTATCTGCTTTGAGCAGATCATTCCAAATGCAGTAGATAAATCTGAATAGCTTGTTATCTCTTGCTGTTAATCCCTGCTGCAGTGAAAATTATACTGATTATCTGTTGTTCACAGATAAGATGGCAAAAATCACAACCACTTTCGATTGATATCCTGGCTCTCAGATGATTGGATTTCAAGCAACAAAATGAAAACAAAGCCAAAGGGAGATGATTGTTTACTATGACCGCACAATTAATTGTATCATAATTATTTTAAGGTGAATAAGAATAACTGCCACCATGGGATGAAAAACCTTTTCTTTTTCATGAGTCATACATGAAAGCAGCCGAATCTGAGGGGCCATGTGCAATGCTTCCAGAGAAATAAAAAAATCACTGATATCAGTATTTACCTCTGACATGCTGACCAGCCATGCCTCAAGGCCTGCAGAATCATCACCTTTTAACCAACAATTACTCTTACCCGGTCCCGCTTGACTTTGCGTGATTAGCAATCAAAAAAGATTTGTTCAGTTTGTAATTCAAATCAGTAGACTGGCCAGTTTATATAGATGGCATTTTTGTAGTATTGTAAAGTTTGAATGCTCATAAAGTGGCGCTAATTTGCATGAATGTATTTGCTTGGTTTTTTGTAGCACGCATTTGGCCATTTCATTAGCACTTCTTAACTATTATGGGCTATATATTGGTTTTGATTTGTCAGTAAATAAATAGCTTATTTAGGAAAAGTGCATAGACACAAGTTGAGAGCTGGCTAATTATGCATTAAAAGGTGATAGAAGTCATTGAGTTGTGCTGGTGATTAGCTGACTAACGCAAACTTTTTCTGAAAACATTTCAAATGGCCTCTACTGTCAGGTCACTGTTTTTAAGTGTTTATTAAGAATGATTTCAGAAAACAAAAAGGTGCAAGCTTGCCTGTTCACCCCATGGCAGCAGTAAAACATATGCAAAATAAAAAATTGCCATTCTATTAATCGTGCAGCCCTAGAGTTTTTTATTTTTTTTTTTATTTAACCTTTATTTAACCAGGTAGAAAAACCCATTGAGATCGAAATCTCTTTTACAAGTTAACCACAGGCTAGTTCTGTAGTGTGGCTCAATCAGCAATGGCTCTCATCATTAGAAGGGACTAGATCTTAGAGTCTCCTGCTCATGTCTGAGTTATATTATTATTCCAGTTACAAGCAGGTTTCCAATATGGCTGAAAAAGTGGCTTCACTTTGCCTGCTGATTGATGTATTTAAACCAGAATAGTGGGGTATCAAAACTGCTGACCCATTCCTGTTCCATACCATGCTCTTATTATTTACTACTTGATGTACATGATCTGTGATGTCAGGAATTTCTGGCACTGGTTAATATGTGGTCTATAAATCTGTTATCTTTTTTGATTCTGTGAGTCCAGGGGTATTGTTTGCATTTTATATCCTCTTGGCTGGGATGTTATGACTATAGGTGCGCCCCTATATTTCAGTGTATGCACATACACTTTACTCATGTTTTCTATTCCGTACCAGAATATAAGGCTTGCATATATTCTTGTATTTGCACTGTAGCTGTTTTTGCGCATAATTTTTCTTAAATTTGCTCATGTACTGCGCACTCACTAATTTATAATTAAACCTTTCTTTGGCTTGTGTGTATTATAGAATGAGAATTTTTTGATCATGTGAAATAAATATTATTATTGATATACTAAATCTGTATTCAGTCAGAATTTTCATTAACTCGTACTCAGATATTTTCAAAAACAAAAGCCAGCTGTTGGTATGCAATGGCAACACAGCGCTGAAATAACTTAATTGGTACTGTATAAAAGTAGTAGTTATGCTCATGACCCAAGACAAAATAGTGATTAAATTTAGACCCTCAATGAGGACAATAAACTCACTGCAGTGTTTGATTTCCCATTTATGCATTAGTGTATTTCCATTTACTGTGACAGGTGAAAAAGAGTTCCTGTCTATTGTGTCTGGGACGCCATTGAATGGATGCTCTTTCAAGCTTGTGTCCTGGTCACTGACCTCCTGGTCTGTGTCTCCTTACAGATCCAAGACCAGTTGACTTTGGCGAGGAGCGTCCTTCTAGTGGCAGAGGCCAAACAGATGCAGGTAAGATGTTATTTCAGCTCAGTCAGTCTTCTAACACAAGTCCTTGCTTCAATCAGGCTGTGACACCAGGCCAAGCCTGCCCTGCTGCATCGCCACCACATCCCTTCTCCTGGGTAAATAGAGAGCGACCAGCTCATATTTTGTCTTTGGTTGAGCCTTCAAGACAGCATCTATTCTTTTCTCTACCATTTTGCCTTCTTGCTCTAATAACAGCAGCTGTAGCTCAAAGCACATCTTTTTTGTGGGAATGAAAAAAGATTAGGAAAGTAATTAGAGGGCTGGAACAGAATCACTTGGTCTCCTTGTCTTTCATTTCCACCTCCTTCCTCTGCTTCTTTCGTAATGAAGTAATGAAATGATCAAGAATCCCTGCTTCCTTCCGCGCTGCCGGTCTCTGGATGCTAAATTAATAACCCGAGCTAAATGAATCACGGTCATGCTGCACAGATATTTTATTAGCTTTGTCCAGATAACGGTAGTCATGTGAAAGGCTTTGGGACTCTGGGAATTGAGACGCTCGCTGTGACAATGACCCCAATACCCCCCACCCCGCAGACAGGGAGAAAGGAGGAAGCCATCTGGGCTGAAGAGAGCTTAACGTTATTCAGAGGGGAAACTAGCTTAGATTGAATGTCGGAAAGGAGCTTTTGTCAGTGAAGGGCAATCTTATATGCCCATGTAAAACTGTAGAATTGGAGATGTATAGTGCTGTGAAATTTATGAAAGTATTAACACCTTCCGAATTTCTCCTATTTTGCATATTTGTCACACTTAAATGTTTCAGATCACCAAACAAATTTTCACATTTGACAAAGATAAGCCGAATAAACACTAAATGCAGTTTTCAAATGATTTCATCTGTTGAAGAAAAAAACCTATCCAACCCTACCTGACCTGATGAGAAAAAGTAATCGCCCCCCTTAGTTTCTAAGTCAACCAGTTAAACAAATTTAATTGATAATTTGGTTTATTTTTACTTGACACACCCAGGCATGGTGTGTCCCACCATGGGACCTTCCCTACTGAATCTAAACATCACTTGAATGGAACCTGTCTGGCAATGTGAAGTAGGAAAAAAGCAGCACATAATGCTGCAATCTAAAGAAATTCAAGAACAGATGAGAAACAAAGCCGTTGACAACTATCAGTGTGGAAAGGGTTATAAAGCCATTTCTAAGGCCCTGGAACTCCAGCAAACCATAGTGAGAGCCATTATCTACAAATGGAGAAAACTTGGATCAGTTATGAACCTCTGCTAGGAGTAGCCGGCCCATCAAAGTTCCCCCAAGAACGCACTGACGAGTCGCCCAGGAGGTCACAAAAGGACCCAGACTAACATTCAAAGAGCTGTAGGCCTCACTTGCCTCACTTAAGGTCAGTGTTCATGATTCCAGAATAAGAAAGAGACTGGCCAAAAGTGGCATCCATGACAAACCTGTCCGGTGAAAGCTGACCAAAAAAAGCAAAGACGCGTCACATTCACCAAAAATATCTTGATGACCCCCAAGACTTTTTGGATCACATTTTTTGGATGGATGAGCCAAAAGTGGAAGTTTATGGAAGACATGAGTCCCATTACATATGGTGCGAAGCTAACACAGCATTTTATAATAAGAATACTTGACTTGATTCTGATTGATATGCTGTGGCATTACCTTGAGCAGGCAGTTCATGCTTGAAAACCCTCAAATATGACTTATTTAAAACAATTCTGCAAAGAAGAGTGGGTCAAAATTTCTCCACAGCAATGTAGAAGACTCATTGCCTGTTATCGCAAAGGTTAGATTGCTGTTATTGCCACCAAAGGTGGCCTAACCAGTAATTAAGTATAGTGGGGCAATCATTTTTCACAAATGATGTTCTGAAAGTTTTGAGAAACTACTTTCAATGAATGCAGTGATCATTTAAAAGATGCATTTTGTGTTTGCTCATTTTGTAGTTGTTTTATATTAAAATTAGCTTGATGCTCTGAAATATTTGAATTTGACAAATTAGCAAAAATATAAGAAATTAGGAAGGGGGCAAATACTTTTTCACAGAAATGTGAAGTGTTTAATGAAGTAAGATAGTACATATCAAGATGAAACAGCAATAGAAGTGTTGAAATGGTGGATAGTCGTTGGATGTAATGGAGAGAGACCTTACAGTGGTGTAAAGTAACTGCAGCAGTGGAGACACAATTTACCATTTGAAGGGCAGTTTTTATTTGGAATGTTTTCTCAGAATAACAGACTGGCTTCCATTGCGTTCGTTTAGGAGTGATGATTGCTGCATCTGCATTGGATTGCTATGTGAGAAACATTTTATTCACATATTTGTGACCTCACACCTTTAGCAATGGAACGTAGTCAAGAAGTCTTGCACTAGTGTAACTCAGTCATATTAACTGTGGAGTTGTTGGTTGTCCAGCTGCTCTAAAACACTCTGTCACCTTTTAGGATTCCCCCCTCTGGAGAGTAGCACTCCTGTCCCCTCCTCCAGCCCACCGGTGACCCCCGAGTCTGAGAAGGATAACTCCTGGCTCTACACTCTGGACCCCATCCTGCTGACCATCATCGTGATGAGCTCCCTGGGCGTCCTGTTGGGGGCGATATGCGCCGGGCTTCTCCTCTACTGCACCTGCACCTACGGTGGCCTCTCCACACGCAGCTCAACCACCCTGGAGAACTACAACTTCGAGCTGTACGATGGCCTCAAGCACAAGGTCAAGATCAACCAGCAGAAATGCTGCTCCGAGGCCTGAGGAGGACGCTAGAGGCTCGCTCTTTCTCCTTTTGGGACGGCGCCGGAACAGACCGTCATTCTTAAACACTGACCATCTCGCTATGGTGGAGGATAAGGAGGACCTCTGAGAGCTGCTCTCACTGCGCTATTCTGCAAGTGCCAAATGCTTTGAAACATATCAACCACGCCTAACTCAAAGGAACACCGAAATAGACTTCTACGTCCTCTGCATTTTAATCAGCTCACGGTTTAAGTACAGCAGAATGACACCTTGACGGTATGGACAGGTGACTGAGTAACGTTTCAGATGTTGACGGGCAAGTGCTTGTAAAACGTCAGACTTC
This sequence comes from Gymnothorax javanicus, assembly GCA_029692085.1. NCBI lineage: Eukaryota > Metazoa > Chordata > Actinopteri > Anguilliformes > Muraenidae > Gymnothorax > Gymnothorax javanicus. The sequence goes on from CM056205.1 coordinate 22,778,166, forward strand.
GTGGTGGCCTGGGAATTTATTTTGCCGAATGTGTCTCCACAGAATTGATTTTTTCGCCTTTCTCATCTAGGCTATTTTCGGAGATAATTCTCTTTCTCTGTTGACTGTCAGTCTTAAGCTTCCTCAGTTCTTAAGTGTGTATGATATTAATATTTAAAGGGTTTGCTTTGGAATGTTGCCAAGCTGTATAAAAAAAGACAATTAGACAACAAAGGTAAAATTAGACAATGTTCAGCTACACAGTTTTGCTGGAGAAGACAGGTGGTCTTTGAATTTTTATTTCTGAAAGAAAGACATACACAGACTCCAACAGACACACTCCATACACTCACACAGACACTCGCTCACACACATGCATGCACACACATCCACTCACAGTGATACTCTGACTTTGAAGGTTACTTCATTGCATCCTATGGATAGCTGGAGTTTGAGCTATGGACATATCAGTCACAGATGTGTGATAGGTCTGAGTCAGGGAAGAGGCAATGCTCACCCACACTCACATATGCGCACACACACACATGCACACAGACACTCGCACAAACACACACACAAGTAGAAATTATTGTGTCCCCCTACCTTCCCTATGTGCCATATGAAAGAGCTTAAGGGAGGCCAGGTGATTAAAATCTCAAAACGGATGCTTTGTTGGAAGTGCTGTTGAGCCTTAAGCCTGGTTTTGGAAAGGAGCCATTAAGAAAGAAATGTGTGGGGATACAAACCAATGAGGCCTTGGGAGGGCTGTGCTGTTTTTGTGTACAAACGGCTGGCATAAACAGCACACAGGTTTAGTGTTCATATGACTGTGACTCATTCTGCCTGGTTCTGAATGTTTCTGTGCTTTGAAAGAGACCTGCAGACCTGCTGTCTGTACCTCCATTGAATGAATATTACCTTACACAAACACACAAGCCAAGCCAAGCACGAGCTGCATGGAAGTGATTGGATCACTTGGTTTTTATTGGACGCTGGCGAATGAGCCAGCGTTGGTTTGGCTGTGAGGAAGACATCGTGCATCGAGCTCCTGGACTCTGCTCTTTTCCAAGTGCCTTGGAGCTCGCCCCAGCGAACCTTCCTTTGGAGAGGAGAGAGCGCTCGGAGGAGGTTAAGATCATCCTGGTTATCCTCAGATACTCAAATGTTATTTGTAGACTTTGTACAGAAAATTTTTTTATTGTGATTATTATTTAATAAACGATTGCGAATATTGTTATGGCTCTGTTAAGGCTCTCGTGCTCCTTCTCATTATGTTTCAAAAATATTCCACTTCAAAACAGATTTTCATTGTTCATTAACCACTCTGCGCAGATATAGACACCGGTGTCCATAAATTGCGAAATTCAATTGCTAGATAACTCTGTAATTGAATTTCCAAAAGTCTTGCTTCACCGGAATAATTTTCCACAGTCTCTGTGACACAAATACAAAGTTATGAAGCCTTAAATATTTACAAGAAAACAGGAAAAATTGGCGTTATTTGTAATCTGCGCAAAGGGGCTAAGTTGTTAAACGGACACACAATCTCAGATTCTGACATTCGAACACTGTATTTTCCTGTTGACACCTTGGTTAATGGGTTCCGATTGTTAAAGGGCAGTTCACCCAAATATGAAATGGAAATACATTTCCTCTCAGTTCTAGTTTGTTACAGAGTACTAGCTATCCAAATAGTTTTTGTGAGTTTTCTTGGTTTAATAGTTTTGGTAAGTACAGAACACCACTGTACAACGGACCTCTAACTCTCTTTTTGTGCTGCACTAGAATGAAAAGAAAAACTCATCAGCAATGTCTCTTTCCAAATGTTATTCACAGACTTCCAGAGGGGTTAATTTGACCTCATTTTCAACAGGAAATAATTCTGTCTTCTGAAGTATGCTAAATAAGAATGAATTATTTGGCAGGATGAAGTTTCAGTCGGGCAACTTGTTTTTCTATTGCACATAACAGCCTCAGAATCCATGGTTAAGATATGAGCAAGTGCCATGTATTCTCCAGAATATATCTTTTCAGAGACGCAGATCGACGCACACTTGCCCTCGATATGAAAGTACCCAGGCATATGTTCATGCCAGGAATTATTTTTGACATTGAGTCATTCTTTTACCTTCCGATTCCTGTCCCTAGTTCCTCCTTGGTTGACAGACATTGATGCACACACTCACTCCACAGTTGTATTCCCCCCTCAACTTACTTGCTCCCATGTTTCCCATTTCAGTTTAAAGCACGCTTTAACCAGAAAAGCTGTGTTTTTTGATCAAATACCTTTTAGGAAGGCTTACTGGTGTATGGGCTGACCACTTCTGTCCTAGGCTTTAAGCAGCTACATGGTATGTTGGGGGGTTGGGTGAAACCTTTCAGTATTTTGATGAATAGCCTTGACTGCCTAGGGTTTCTGGTCACACGCAGTCATCTCCCTCTCATGGACACTGAGGGAAATCTGTAAAAATAATTATTTTCAAGGTTTAATGATTCTGACTGACCTCCCAGTCACCTCCTGGGGGTTAAAGCACTTTTCCACATGCTGCATGCCTGATACAAATTTGGATGGGGGTCAGGATTGTGTAATGAAACAGTACAGCTTATTCTAAATGTTCAAAAATGTGAAAGCATTCCACGCTGTTTTACGCACATGAGCCAGTGACACGCTTTAGAGAACTCCCATGAGCCACAAAGGGTGCTGGACAAAGTACTTAGTAGTTTTTTTTTGTTTGTTTTTTTCAGGTGAGTCACAGGTGTTTTCCTCACTGTGATACAATCTCTCAGAAAGATTGACCAGTTTATTCAAATATCTTGACTGTAAACGTGCAATTGATAATTTTTTTGAGCATATATGACACAAAATTTTGATGTGCATAAAAGAACAGACCTCAGCTAAATGAGGCCTGTCATTTGGTATGTGCAGTAACGGTAATCAGTTGTTGTATAAGACCATGTAATCTGTTGGTTTGCGAAAAATCTCTAATTGTGCATTTTACACTTATTTTTTGCATTCTGATAAAATAACTCTGTCATTATATGGCAACTCAGAATCATAACCATAAATGTTGCTCATCATTTTTTTTTAAACTTTCATTCCTAGATTGGAATAAGGAGATAAATGATCAGTGGGATTAAATACGATATAAAATTTTGGAACTCACAAACATAATATAACATTTGGATCCAAATTGCTTTCTAGCATGCAGGCTGATGATATTCACAAACCTTGGGAACTAATTCCTTTTTAATGTATTTATGAGCAAGTGTGTTGGAATGTGACCTCTTATTTTTTAACTACGTGCAGATTAAGTAGTTTCTCTTTGAAGTTTGCTATGCTGCCAGTGGATGTTTATGAAATCCTATGATGATAAACAAATAGAAATGTCACCTACTGGAAGACTCAAAGACACAAAAATACTTACCTCAGTTTTCTTCTTCTGCATATGTGTGCTTTTTTCTGAATTTAAATGCCATTTCTTGTATAAATATGTCTGCTAATGACATTAAAATATGAGGAGGCGATAGGTGTTTGTACATGTGCTGTCACCAACGCACGCTACAAAGCCTCTTCTGGGACTATGGAAATCCCACGGGCCTGTAGCCAATCTGTGTGAAACTGCGGTCAGTTGATACAGATGCTAATCAGAACAGGAACACGCAGACAAACCCATTCCACAAAAAAAAAAAAAAAAAGTTGATGGACAAAGCATTGTCCTATTTCACTAATCCTTTCAAAACAGATAAAGCATTTAAATATTTTACTTATTGCTGAAAAAATGATAGATTCATTTGATAATCATTTGAAAAACAGTGTCTAAGGAGAACGTTACACTATATTAACTAATACATTTATATTACTATTATGCAAATTAATGGCGTTTGTTTGTCGCGCTTCGTGATTGTTCTCTATTGCCCTCTAGTGCATTACATGGGGAATGCTTGTGGGAGAACATGGTGCAATATGATACTGGATCCTTCGCGAAGTCCTTTTGCGCCGCACTTATTCGCTGGTGAACTCCTGCGACAGTTAGTATCGAGGTAGGTTCTGATGCATATATATAACATACCCTATTTTTTACATTCCTGGGACATCAGCTCCAGTCACACAATGTACTGTAAATGGCTAATACTGTTTGTTTACTTAAAGGTTTGTAACATTGAACACATGCACTCTCACATTCTGAGCATTTCCCCTTGGATTCAAACAAATTGAGTAGTTCTTAATGTGTAAATACTCTTAAAGTGTCTACCTATGTGTAGCAAAGACTTCACAAATCATCAAAACATTCTGCGGATCCCAGATGCAAAGATTGGCTCAGCAACTTTATGAGAACAGCTGAGTTATACACGGTAAGCAGCAGGCTGAAAGACTGTGCCTTTTGGGTCCACAAAGGCAGCTTGCCTGAAAACTGCCACATCGATATGCTTGTGCTGGCTAACGCTATAGAAAGATGAAGTTATATTGTGCATGCTCAAGAAAGCACTCCTAGCAAGTACTGTGAGAAACTGCCAGTGCTTAAAAGATAGTGTTTGGTGGCCACAGTGAGCACTGCTGTGGACCTGGGAAAATAAGGATCGTCTATCAGTGATGAATTACTGTCTGTTTTTCCAGAATTTCCACTGTATTGAAAACATATGGGTCAGTAAGCCTACCTCATTAGAATGCCTACTGTATGTCTTTCACATTACAATGCATGACAGCGGGGTTGACCTTGGTGTTGCTATCGCATGACTCTGATTTTATATCACTGATAGAAACGTACATAGTGAATTAAACTTATTTGATAAAGCAAGGTTACTGAGTTTGGTGGAAAACTTCTCTGGGAATAACTGCTGTTTTGTCATCTGTCCATGTCTCAAGTGAGGGCAGATCCTGGGTTTTACTTAGTGTACAACCCCAGTTCCAAAATAGTTGGGACAAAGTGTAAATTGTGAATACAATCAAAATGCATTGACTTTCAGATCACACGAGCCAATATGTTATTTACAATAGAACATAGATAACATTTCAAATGTTGAAACTGAGACGTTTTACATTTTTATCCACAAAATTAGCTTATTTCAAATTTTCTGGCTGCAACAGGTCTCAAAAAAGTTGGGACACAGGCAAAAAAGGGCTGAAAAAGCAATTAATATATAAGAGAATCAGCTGAAAGAACATTTAGCAAGTAATTACATTAACTGGCATCAGGTTTGTGACATGATTGGCTATAAAAGGGATGTCTTAGAGAGGCTGAGTCTCTCAGAAGTGAAGATGGCCAGAGACTCTCCAACCTTTGAAGGCTTGTGTAAAAAAAATTGTGGAATACTTTGAAAACAATGTTCCTCAACGTCACATTGCATAGGCTTTGAAGCTCTCATCATCGACAGTGCATAACATCATCAGCATATTCAGAGAAACTGGAAAAATCTCTGTGCGTAAGGGACAAGGCTGAAGACCTTTACTGGATGCCCGTGATCTTTGGGCCCTCAGATGCCACTGCATCACTCACCGGCATGATTCTTTATTGACATGACTAAATGGGCCCGGGAATACTTCAAGAAACCACTGTCAGTCAACACAGTCCACCGTGCCATCCACAGATGCCACCTAAAATTCTATCATGCAAAAAGGAAGCCATTGTTGAGCATGATCCAGAAGCGCCGTCATGTTCTGTGGGCCAAGGCTCATTTAAAATGGACTGTAGCAAAGTGGCAAAGTGTCCTGTGGTCAGACGAGTCTAAATTTGACATATTTGTTGGAAATCATGGGCGTCGTGTCCTCCAGGCTAAGGAGGAGAAAGACCACCCCTCCTGTTATCAGCGTTCAGTTCAAAAGCCAGCATCTCTGATGGTATGGGGATGCATTAGTGCATATGGTGTGGGACACTTGCATGTTTTAAAAAGCACCATGAATGCTGAAAGGTATATAAAGGTTTTAGAGCAACATATGCTCCCCTCTAGATGACATCTATTCCAGGGAAGGCCTTGTGTATTTCAGCAGGACAATGCAAAACCACATAATGCAGCTATTACAACAGCATGGCTTCGTTGTAGAAGAGTCCGTGTGCTGAACTGGCCTGCCTGCAGTCCTGATCTTTCACTGATTGAGAACATTTGGCGCGTAATTAAACAAAAAGTCCATCAAAGGAGACCCAAAACTCTCCAGCAACTGGAAGCCTGTATTAAACAAGAGTGGGATCAAATTCCAATGGCTAAACTCAAGAAACTTGTCTCCTCAATGCCCAGACACCTCCACTCTGTGTTAAAAAGAAGAGGGGTTGCTACACCATGGTAAACAGGCCCCTGTCCCTACTTTTTTGAGACCTGTAGCAGCCATCAAATTTGAAATGAGCTCATTTTGTGGATAAAATTGTAAAATTTCTCAGTTTCAACATTTGCTATTTTATCTCTGTTCTATTGTGAATAAAATACTGGCTGGTGTGATTTGAAAGTCATTGCGTTTTGATTTTATTCACAATTTACACTTTGTCCCAACTATTTCAGAATTGGGGTTGTAGTTATCCAGCTAACTTCTTAGTCCTGCTTTATGGAACAGTGCCCTGATGTGCCATACCATAATGCTGCATAGCATTGTTTTCCTCCTCATTGTAAGCTGTGTTGCACTGATTAGTGTTATATAGATAGCTATGTTATGCCGAATCATATTTATCTGTCATAGCCTCTCCTGTCTTCTGCTGCATTTAGAGAGTTCTGTCATGGCGTCCTGCTGTCTGTGCTTGTGGGGTTGTGGGGTTATTTATTTTTTGAGGTGAGGTGGGAGCGGTGCTGATTGTTGTTCTGTGAAAGCTGAAACAGCCTCTCATGCATTAAACATGGTCTCCATGCAGCAGGGCTGTTTGTGGATGCACGCCAGCCAGGTTCATCATTGATTCCCAAATGGATGCTGGTAGATCGCTGGTAATATTAGCACAGATGTTCCCCCTTCAGGCAGCTTCTGTTCCAAAGAGGGTTTCACCCCAAAATATGCGTCCAACTCCTACCTCAGCCCTCCTGAATCTGTACGTCACAAATTCTACTTCCACTCTCCCAAATCTGCCCCAACTGCATTATATCCCAAGTCTCAAAAACTACCCAAACCACATTCTACCCCGACTCTTCGCCACCCACCCCATCCCCATTTTATCCCTAATCTTTAAATCTACCCTAATCACATTCTACCCCTAGTCTCCAAAATCTACCCCAGACTCATGCAATGCCTAGTCTCCAAAATCTGAACACCCGACATCAGACCGGGGTCAATTTCATAAACGTTTTAGATTCTTTACTCCATTGATCTTGGCTGGTGCAATTAAGCTAACTAGAGGACAGGGTTTGCACATCATGGGAGTATTTAATGGATTACAATATCCCAGTCCAACTCAGTATAGCACAGAAAAATATTAAAATTCAAAGCAACTACTTAATTGATGGTCTGACCCTCATGTTAACCCTGCTTACCCTAATCTGCTCCACCTTCATCCAGCCTGCCCCTCCCACATCTGTACAAGTCAGTTCCCTAAACCCAACATACAGTGGAATAGGTTTTTGTGATTATGAGTGAATGATGAAAGAAATCATGTCTGTCTGTGTGTGTGTGTGTGTGTGTGTGTGTTCTTGTGACACAGTGAGGACTAAAAACCATTTTTTCTTTCATGCAGAGTGGAGACATTATTGGGAAATGAGGACATTTTCGCCTATTCTCACAACTACAAAGCCAAATTTCAATTTAGGAGTAAGGTTAGAATTAGGGATAGGTTATGGTTAGGGTACATGTTTGGGTTAGGCATGCATTATTTATTGTTAAAATTAGGGAAAGGCTTTGGAGACACACAAAGAATGAATGGAAGTCAATGTAATGTCCTCATGAGGATAGAAGTACAAGGATGTGTGTGTCTGTGTGTGTCTATGTGTGTGTGTGTGTGTGTGTGTGTGTGTGTGTATAATGTAAATCTCTGTATGCCAGGGTAAGAGCTGATATAAGGAGAAAAACTGAGTTACTGTATGCACTGCAGAACTCTCGCAAATGTCAAATGCAAAGTACACATTGCACTCTGTCAGTGACTCACGGGTGGCTCTGTTAAGCTGTCTAAATGGTACAGGGGGTATCTTTAATAACCAGTGGCACCTATATGACACTCTCTTCCAACCTGAACTTAATCACAGTCTTCTCTGCGTTTAATCCCGCACCCTCAGCCACCTCTGTGCGCATGACTCAACACAAGCTGTGACAGAAACACCCTCACACCATCACTCCGCCGCTATCTTCATCCGGAGGGACTGACAGCTTATCATTTGGAAATGATCCCTTTATACGGTCGGATAGTTTGTGACACAGCTGCAGATTTGAAGTGTGAAGAGGATGTGACTGAGGCAGGCGGTAAGGACTCAGCGAGACACTTGTATAATCTGTACAGTTTACAGTATATCCAGGAGAGATCAAAATGAACTTTATCTGAGCAAAATCAATCCCTGCCAGAGATCATTTAACTTTGAATATTTTACGACATTTGGAGGTGCGCTGAAGTGGCTTTATGTCTCAGGAGGGGAGCTCTAACTCCAAATCCTGCCTTATCCTAGTGCTTTGCCCTGTTCATTCATTTTTTTTTCACAATGATGCTAATGCATATGAACAAGTTAACCTTTTTAATACAATAATTCTCGTTTTTTGACTGTCTTTGCATTTGCGCTAGGATAAGTCTCACCTGACTGAAGTTTGGGTCCTTATTTTAGTATGTAATTCAGTGTTACAGAACATTAATTGGACCTATGACAGGCTCAAACTGGGCCTGACCATTGCTGCGATGCAAAATGGGCTGTATTTTAATCTTTTTTTTTTTTAATCTCTGAATAAAAAAAGTAATCGCTTGATTTAATTTACTGTTCTCTTAAAGGTGCATGCAGGAATTCTCCGCGAATTTCTTATGAAAGTAAATCAAATGTTTAAGAACAGAGACATAGGATGGCCATGTTTTTGCAGTCTTTGAACCAATCATCAACATCAGGGTGTTATAAAAAGGCCCTTTATTGATTTCTCTGCTGTATGCAGATACCACACATCCCCCACCACCTCCCGATCATCACAAACTTCTGACTCCACCCTTGGTCAGACATCATTCATTGTTCGTTTTTCCACATGTGGAACGTTCCCTCTGAATGGAAGATGGCTTTGTCTCTTCCTGCTCCACAGCCAGATCTGTACACCTCCTTTTTGGATGGCAAGAAGGATGGAGTCATTGCCAAATTTTATTGCACAAAATCTGCAAATATATATTTAGCCAGCCAGCTCCCCCACTATAGCCAGATTCCACCTGAGATTTCTTCCGATTGGGTGTTTTTTTTCACCAGTTCGAGGATTTTCTCCCTACTGGGAGTTTTTGCCTCTGAAGCACTTTTGAGGAGATAGGTTGGCTTCTACCTTGCCAATTGAATTTATCTGAATTGGAAATATTCTGGTTAATAAATAATTTCTTCAATCCCAGAGCCTCTGTGATTGAATTACATGTCGCACCCCGTGTCACTTTATTGGCTTGGATGCCCCCCCAGGTCCCACCAGAACAGGAGTAGCTAAAGGCCTCTTTGTGGCAGCACAACAAATTACCATAACACTGGTGAATATTGAAGGGGTTAGATGGTCTGCCTGGAACAGAGCAGTAGCCTCAGACCGAGATTTATTTCGAAAAAACATGTCAGATTCCTATTTGGGGGTAAGGCTATATTTATCATGTGGTAAGCATTTTTTGTGGGATGAAATAATTTAGAACTTCTGTTCCAAAGTAACCTTGGCTCATTAACTTTATCCACCTTACCGAACTCAGGAAAATCATTGCCTAGTTAGGACGGCAACTTCATTGTATTGGGTAAACGAAATAGATAATATTTCAATAAATTGGAAAAAGCCCTAGATGGAGAACAATAATGTTAGAACTTTTTTTGGGGCTGTGTGTTTTAAATGTTTGTTTTTGAGGCATTTTGGGTGGCCTTATCATTGGCTGTAGCTACAGTTGTTTAAAAAAAAAAATATATAAGCAAAACATTTCCTGTTTGGTCATAATTCAGACATCAAAAATAGTTTATGCTGATCCCAAGCTAAAACTGGGAAACGCAAAGCAAACAGTGTCTGTTCTGAGCATGTTATTTATGTGCTGGGTTTCTTCTACAGTGAGTGTGTACACATTATGGTCATGCATGTAAAATTTCAGTACCTTGGCTGCATGCATCATGGTAATAATAATAATAATAATAATAATGATCCTTAATATAGATGGGGGACACAAACAAAATCTACAAGTCATAAATTTAGACAAATTTAGCCAAAAGTAACCTGAACCTGAACCTGAAATATTGAAGCACAGTATCCATTTTTATATTGATAATGTTTTTTTTTCTGTTTCCAGAATTCCTGAGAGCACCTTTTGCGAATGATGTTTCCTGATGCCAGTGGTAAATCTTAGAGTGAAAGCTGCCTTAGACCATTGACAGTATTCTCATTGTATTTGGCATAAAATAAACAACAGAATTGAAATTACAAGTCTAAATATAAAACTGAAATACCTGCTGAGACACCTGCTGTTGTGCTGTTTGTTGCTGGGTAACATGAGGCGAACCGCTCTGTGGTGGGAGGTCTATATAGCTGTTTCCTTATGCAGCGCCTGAGTTGGATTCATCTCGCCGTGCGTGAATCTCCTGTGATTAAAACATTTTAGGGCTGCTCTGGGACCCAGAGTGCAGGCCGTCCCCCCAGCCTGCGCCTGCAGACCGGCCCACCATTAGAGGGGGAATCTGTGCTCTGTCTTCTGTAATCACAGCTGACTGCTGGATTGATGGGAATGCACTTTGGCTCTTTAAATATTTAGATATGCCCCTGAAGAGCCAAGAGAGGGAAGGTGGCAGAGCAAGAGATGGAGAGGGAGGGAGAGAAAAGGAGTGAGGAAGGGAGAAATGGAAGCGAGAGAAGGAGAGGGACGGAGAAAGTGAGAAGGAGAGAGAGGGGGAGGAAGAAAAATTGCTCGCCTTGCATTGTGGTGTGACCATTTATTCTGTCCTCTCCACTGCCTTTTTACTCCTCCTTTACTCCTCTTCCACAATATGTATAATTCAAAGAGAATATTACCAGCCACAACAATGTCAACTGCTTTTGTTTTCACCTCGTGTGTCTGTCTGTGTATATGGTGTCATGGCAGCATGTGTTCCTGTAGACGCCTATTTCAGCAGGAACTAAAACAGGAGCGGGTTTGAATAATTTAGCTGGTTTTTTGTCTGTCTGTCTGTCTGTATTTCTGTCTGTCTGACAGTGGACAGATAAAAGCAGTACTATGTGGAGGAAGGAAGCTTCCCTCAGCACCCTTTCCCCTCTGTCATCTATCTGTCTCCACCCTCTTCCATTGCTTTCATTTGAATTTCCCTCCAACACCCCCAGCAGGTCATTCATTGGTTTTGATCTCCTTTTATGTTCCTGTGTCCAATCAATATGAAATCTACTGTAAAGTCCACTCTGTCCTGGTATAAATTCGTTAAGTGCCCATTCTAGGGTCTTCTCTGGTATTGGCGGCGGGGGGGGGGCTGGCGCAGACTTCAGCAGTTGGTTTTGTTTGCAGCTGCTGCTTCATTATTCTCTCACATTTTGACCTTCATAATAAATCTGAAAAAAGACTGTCAGCTTTCATCACTAGACTCTGCAACAACTGCCACGCAGTCACAAAACTTTACAGGTGAGTAGCTGTGATCAAAATGAAGGCTGAGATTGAGGGTGGATATGACAAGGCCAGGCGAAGGCATCAGAATAAGTGGGATTGGAACAGCAGCTCATGTGATCCCATCCCAAGACAGCCACCAGTTTTCATTATTATTTTTGCTCAGGAAGGGGGCTTCTTAGGCCGTATTTAATTTCTCCACCCTTGTGCAGTAAGTCTTTTTATTGATCAGAGCTGTCTAATATCCATTATAAATGCACTGCCTCCCACACCCTCTGTGGCACATCCTAAAACTTTGGGCTCATCTAAGAGGCCTCCCCTGTTTCTAAGTCACTTTGTGTGTGCAGGCACAAACACAAACACACACACACACACACATATCTTTGTGAGGTATTTTGGTCCCCAGCACGATATAAAAACAAAACACACACACGCATGCACACACACACACACACATACACACAAATTCACACATGTGCCTACTGCCATTCATAATCCTGCATAATCATGCATACACAGGTGCACTTGCACGTACGTCCAAACACACACACACACACACACACACACACACACACCCATCTTATACTATATTCTCACATTCGCAATCTCTCAAGCACATTCATTTATGCAGTATACAAGCATACACTCAGATTCTCAGCCACACAGACTAACACTTGCTTGTACACAGCCTCACAAACACAGGACACTGCTGGTGATCCTCATTTTTCAGGCTTCCAGCCTGGCTCTCATTGTGTGACAGATTGTGCATAAAGTCATAGATTAGAGGTAAAACCCAGCAAAGGGAGGTATTTGTGTTTTGGCTCAGTTCATGTGATTTGATGGGGATATTTGATTAACAGCCACAGATGGAGGAGGTCAGGACACCAGCATGTCTCTCTGGGGTGTGTAACAGAGCTTAATGCTGCCTGTTCCGCCTGCTCCCGACACTACAACTACATGCTCTATCATATTGCGCATTCTGCATCAGAGCTGCATTAACTCATACATTTTAAGCAACTTAGTGTAATTTCAACTAACATTCAGATTCCACAATTTTTCAGCAAAACATTTTATTGGTCTGTGTATACAAACATATTTTAGAAAGACTGTGCTGTCACTAATAATGTTTGTAGATACTGTCGCTCTAATTAATTATACGGGTGACTAAAGAGTTATTGTACTTCAAATTATGATAATAACAAAGCTACATTGTTTTCAGACACCACAGTTGGAGTGCGTGCATTCATATTGCTATTAGTAGAGAAAGATGAGGATGATCGGTAGAGATTTAAATAGTTTTTGTCTCCAGTGAAACAAAAGGCAGATAAGAGAAGCGGAATGGCTCGTCTGATGTTCATCGCTTGCATGACATCATCTCATGCTGAGAACAGAAAGAAAAACCAGTGCAGAAATAGCAAAGGCTTCACAATCGCGCTTCCTCGCACAGCTGGGATTGGAGGTGAAGAATAATAAATACCTATATCTATAAATAAGAAACAGACAAATATCATCAACAAACACAGGTATCCGTCACACTGGGGCACATTAATATCCACAGTTTTCTTCTTTGTTCTGTACCTTTCATCCTTCATTTTGTTATGGCTGTTTGACCCTTTTACGTTCCGTCTGTGCGACCGACATGGAGCCGATCAGCTGTATTAGGTACAGTCATCTCTTACATTCTCATATGACTCAGGGTGGCACTTATGGTTAATGGCTAATTCTGTGTTCACATGGATTGCAGTTGATGGCCTGTCAGCGGCCAACCAGTGGACAAAAACACAGAGGTAAAATGTCATTTGGATGCTAATACATGCCATGAGAAATGGTAGATGGCAAGTACTGTTCAAGATGTTTGTGAAAGCCAAACCTTTTTTTTTATTGTTGTGATCAATGAAATTCCAAAACCAGATGCAACACAAGACATCATCAGTTTATCAACATGGAAAATGAGCGATTACTGTTGGGTTTTGACCCACTAATCTCAGAGAGCTGTAAGTGCAGCCATTCTTTTCTATGTCATGCGGGGATGTGCTGTATTACAGTGTAACAGTACCATGACATTATACTGTATATTTTATTTTCCAAAGTTCTGTTCTGTTGTTTTTTCCCCGTTCCGTCCCAACAGTTCAGTACTACCATTGAGTGTTTAGTGTGAACCATATTAGGGTCTTTGGCTGGTAAATGAAGGGTTGCGTATTCAGTGTTTTAATAGGGAAATTGCTTTTGCATGCACATGCAAACCACTTAAACTAATTGCTTCAGTAAATATCCAGCTGGTCTCTAAATGGTATTGATGGACAAATCAATGCAAGTCGCCTTTGATGGGACCATTTTCTAATTGCGGTAATGATATGTAACCAGTGGCTTTTATGTAATATGTAATCTTGTAGTATTTAAGGACTGTGGATATCAGTCAGAACAAAGGTGTAGCAATTCATGATGACACCAACCGTAATAATTCTTATCTGGCACCAGCAAGATTCACAAACCAGGACTAGCTTTTGTACTACAGCTTCAAATGAGACAAGCTTATTCTCTGAGCTATCGCCTATCTAACTTGCACAACACAATGACACTGTATATGGAAAATCTAAGGTTTAATGCAATGCTATCTGACCTCAGTAGTTTAATCCGCCAATGTGACGGGTTTAAAAGAATTACTTGAGCTAGCTAGCATTCTCTCTTTATGCTCACTGCGGATGGTGGTTTGATAGACTGATGGAGGCACTGGACTGTAAACCCTGATAGTGTGGTGAACTCAAATGTTTTGTGGAAACCAATCACCTCAAAAAAATTGTGTAGGTTAACTTAATTACATTGTGTGGAAGGAACTTAAAGAAAATAAGGTAAAGTTATTTTTTACATGTTTTTAAGTGCTGTGAACACAAGTCATTAAGTTGGCATACTCAATTTTATTTATTTTTTTTTTTTGAGGTAATCGGTTACCTCGAAACATTTGAGTTCACCACACTTGTCAGGGTTGACAGTGTGCCATAAAGGGCCACATCACTGGATAATATACGGTAGCCGGCGCAAAGCCTTAGCTTTGTGCGGAGCAATGGAGGGTGGAATAATCCTGCCGTTACCTTGTCAAGCTGACCCCACCTGTGCTCCTTTACAGCTCGCACAGGGCTATCGCACATGCTCTTGCACTGCTAACAGGTTTTGAACAAGCCTGTGCTCTGGTGTGCCTTACGAACCAGCCCCGGATGTTTACATTTTTAATACCCATATTGCAAGATTCAGATCATAACTTGCGCTGCTTTATACACACATACTTTATGAATATGAAGGAGAACGCATGTGCAATGCAGTCCGTCAGTATTGAGAGAAAAATCCAATTTATTTTTTGTTTTTACTCAGTACTCCCACATACTGAAATACAACCGTGAATATGAAGTTGGAGTGCAGATTGCCAGCAATACTTAGAGGGTATTTATATTTATAAGTCTATTGGTTTAGCTTTTTGAGGATTACAATGATTTTTATACATATACTGATTGTTCCAATACTTATGGACTTCACCGTACATATTCAATATACTGTAAATACATGAACACAGGCATGCATTATATTCAGTGTGCACACATATAAATATATGTGTTCAGACGCGCACCTGCACACGTACTTTATTTTCCTTCCTACTTCCTCATCGTCCCGCTGCGTGTCTGAATCTCTTCCTGTACGTCCTGTGTCTCTGTTGCACATCTGAAGCATTTTTCTCTGTAAAAATGTATTTTTGTTCAAATATGATGGAATGTTCAAAGCTGGATATCCGGAGGGAGGGTATTAACTCTAATAGAAACCTGTCTGAAGACCAGATTCAGTCTGAAGGCTCAAAAGATGCTAGACTTGACCATCCACTGCTATAAACTGGCACCTTTTTTGCCAGATATTTTAACTGTAATTTTACTATCAGTTTATAACAGAGTGCAAATGCCGACTCAAATCCTCGTACTCATGCGTATCACTTGTTTAACTTGAGAGGGGTCAAAACTGCATAAGTAGCCTGAGGTCCAGCCTGGTGCCACCGTACCCCATCAACCTCGACTGTGCAAAGCCTGGACCACTGCTGTGACACGTGCCAATTTCCTGGTTTCGTGTTTGTTAACTGTAAACCACAGTGAAACGCATGCAGGACTCTACTTACAGTTAAAATAACAAGGGAACAATGTGTTTATTTAAATGTTAAATTCAGTCAATTTATAACAGTGTCCTGAATCTTTGATTTATTATGCCTGACTGTCCTCTATGAATCATAAAACTGAAGAGGCATAATAGCAGTCTCAAAATTCAGAAATTTCTATGAAAAAATATTAATTTAAAAATTCTATTAAAATTCCACAGAAAATAGATCTTCGAAAAACCTGTTGACTGAAAATGCATAAGCTAAAATAATTCTACTAGTTCTACTTCTAATACTTATACTGCGGAAAATAAATGTGATGTAACCTTGAATCTAATTTCTCAGACAACAGGACAGAGAAAGGCCCTTCGCATGGCAAAATCTGTTGAGAACTGTTAAGTGGCTTAATTAACACCCTTCCAGCATGATAATTTAGAAAATGTCTCATCTGTCACGAACAAGCACGCCAACATTTTTGACAGGAGCAAGATAGGAGATGCTGCAACCTTTTGGAAATGGGTGTTTGGTTGTAAAACCGGTGTGTGGAGGTGAAATCATGGTGGCCTGAAAAGAGCACAAGGAGTTCAGCTTTGCTTCACAGATGTGGTAATGTTGAGACAGAATACTCTGACGTGATTTTTTTTTTTTTTTTTCCTCCAGTGATACAGCATTTGTAACTCCATTGAATTGAATTGTTACCAGTGATGCATTTACTTCTATTGAATATAAAACAAAAACAACATGTGGTGCTGGGCCCAACACACGCCGCCCAATTTTTTGCGGACCCAATATGCCAAAAATTTAATCAGGTGATCCTTGGACCATTGCTCGCCTTTCCTGAAAATTTTGTGTGATTTGATCAAACCGTCTCTGCGCCGCAATGCTGACAGGCACGCAGAAAAAAAAACAAACAAAAAAACAGACAAATAGACAAATGCAACCAAAATAATACCCCTCCCCCTTCGGGCACAGCAACAAAACAACATAAAATATTGCTGACAAAGAACTATAAGTAAGACATTTTGAATTACAGACTGCCCAGAAATCACTGTTGCAAGGCAGCTGAACACAGAAGGGCACACAATAGCACATAGATACTATACAGACAGATGGTCACCAGCGGAAGAACTTCTTTTCAGTGAAATAAGGCTGTCAGAAAAAAAAATGTGAATAACAGTACTTAAAATACATTAATTATTTTTACATACAGGTCAGGCTGATGCCTACTTTGAGCACTGGACAATGTGTGCTTTGGAAAAAGTATCAGGGATAATATTGAAAAATTGGGTGGAATCATCTTAATGTAGTTGTGTATATTACTACAATCTCTATTGCCTGATTATTATTATTTTTATTATTATTATTATTATTGTTGTTGTTGTTGTTGTTACAAATAGTTATAGTTATATTATTATAAGTAGTAATGATGATGTAAGAGCAACATTGTCTGTGTTTTCCTGTAGGCCTTCCGCTTGCCTGAATCTTATGATGATAACCACTCCTAATGTGTCTTTTACACAGACATGAAACAAATGAAAATATGTGTCCTCACTCTTTGTGTTCTTGAAATCCTGCTGGGAGCACTAGACTCAGAGGAAGTACACATATAGCAGCAGCATGTTTTCCCTGTGAGATGCTGCTGCTGTCAGGCCTAAGGGGGTTAGTTAGAGCTGGTTTGCTCAAAGTTCCATTTCTTGCTTGAGTTGGGAGAAATTAAGACTCTAATTTGAATGCAAGAAGCAAATGATTTTAAAATGACAAAACAGAAGACACTTTGGAGCCGGGTTGAATGCATCCCTTAATCCCCAATCAAACTTGTCCACCTATATGGCCATAATTTTACCTGAAAGGTCAATGTTTAAAAAAATCCTCACAAAAGCTGTGAATAAAGTATACAAATGAAAACCAAAATTCAGTAAAGGTGAATGCATGTACGTACTATGCATTAACAAGAACACAATCAAATAAAATTTCTTTTGACCATTTGTAAATTAAGTGCACCATAGCATAACTGCATTTTCAGTGAGTAATATCTTGCATCGCAGGCAAAAATGTACACAACTCTGGCAAATACCGATGAATAGATAGCTCACATTTTGATATTTAGAAAATGGAGTGATTTTAGGGATTCTTTGTTTGGTTCAGTCCGGCTTCAGTTGTTTCTGACTATGCCAAGTGAAAATTGTCATTCATCTGTGGTTTTGAGGCAGGAGTAACTGAGGCTGCAGTTTACCTCTGCAGTTGCTGGGGGGTCAGCTAGATGATTTGATGATCTTCAAGCCAGGACAGTTTAAGCTTCCTCGTGTAGTCCTTAACACTTATTGAAAGCTTCTCTCGTCCCCAACACATCTAAACCAGGGGAAAGGCGGGGCCAGTACGTCTGAGATTTATTGGGGATGCAGGAGTCGCCATAAGAGTCAGCAGCACTGAGTTCTCAAATGCCTTCATGGGACTCCAGCTCCAATTAGTAGATGGCCATGACTCCTTGTAATCAAAAGAAATTAGGGACAGGCCTGAAAAATTAGGATAGGCCAATCACTGTCTCCAACAGTTTTCTGGAATGAGATGAAAGGTCTTCAAATCTGTAAATCAAACCAAATAAAGCTGAACTTAAACAAATAGTATAGTCACAATCTTCATCTTCTCTATCTCTCTGACACACAAAATGTCACCCATCTTGTTGAATCCAGGCCTGCGCTGTTCCAGCTCTCCATAATGGAAGCAGCAGAAAACATGATGACAGCCCCTCGCTGCAGTTTAGAGACCCTGTGATCACACTCTCAGTAACACCTGCCTGAGACAAAGACTAAATGTTTATCGAAAACAAGGGGTCTCGGAAGTCCCATGGCTAACGAATTAAGCAGGTTATTAATGAATAAGGATTAAACAGGAGTTAATGAATAAGCTTTAAATGGATATTGATGAATAATTATGAGAAGCCCCGTCCCTAGCCTCTGTGCCAGATGCCGTGCCATTTGTTCCACTTCAGAAACTTTTAAATTAAATTCCTCACAAAGCTGCAGGCAACTGAATTACCTGTACACAATCGCGCAACGAGACAACACAGTCCAAATCTCAACCCTCGCAACACAATCCTCCCTCTCAGCCAGACTATAATTCACTGCTGATCATGTTCAGACATTATAATGCTAGCAATGATAACATACCATTATTGCTGGTGACACATTACAGTATGGTCCATATGAATTGGCACTTTCTAATGTACAGACGGGTGATAAAGGACAGTAACGTATCAACGAACAAAACAAATACAGATGCTTCTGTTCATTTTCTTGCTATGGTTTGGATCTGCGTGTCCCCTTAGAGGCAAAGCTGTTACAGCAAATCAATGAAGAATTATTCTGTGATCACCTTCATATCCTATGATGAAATATCCCTACCATGATGGGAGTGGTCTCTTCAGGCCACGCCCCTCCAGGCACAAGAGGTCACTGAATGATTTTATGAGTATGAAAATGATTCCAAGCATATGCTTTCACCTTCACAGTCACCAATTCTCAAACCAACTGAACTCACATCAGAGACTTTGTTCTCAGGGCAAATTGAAGGACCATCCCGACTGTTATCAGTGACATTTCAAAAGCCAGCATCTGTCATGGTCTGAGGCTGCATTATTGCACTTCACGTGGGCAACTTTCACTTGCCATTTTATGCTTAATCACAGTGTCTATGCATCATGAACTTGTTCCTAACTAAGTTTTCTAAATTTGTGTTACCATTGAGTTTGTGTAAGTACATTATCCGTTGAAGAATGCGTTTACATGCAATGCCTTCATAATGTAATCACTGTATTCATCAACTCTGTTATGTAATTGCATAAGTAAAGATATCATATATTTATCTTTAAAAAAATTAAATATAAAATCTTGCGCTTCACCGGCCTGGGGCCTTTCTGTGCCGAGTTTGCATAATCTCCCCGTGTTCGCGTGGGTTTCCTCCAACAGTCCAAAGACATGCACATCAGGTTAATTGGAGATGCTAAATTGCCTGTTGGTATGAGTGTGAGAGTGAATGGTGTGTGACTGGTGTGTGCACCCTGGGATGGATTGGAGAGCTGTCCAGGGTGGGTCCCTGCCTTTTCCCCATTGTCAGCTGGGATAGGCTCCAGCTCCCCCCGCGACCCTAGTGAGGAAAAAGTGGGTATAATGTATTAAATTCAACATTGCCATGACTTTTTTTTTTTTTTTTTTTTTGCAGGCACTGGGCCCATTGGGTCTCCTTGAATACATCTTTTTGACCTTTGCGCATTCAAAGATTTAGTCTTACTCTAGGGCTTAATTGGGCTTTATGTCTCAACTTTGGGGATAAATGCAGAAATGAAACCTCAGAATTCATATTTACCCTGTGTGTTAGTTATCTTGGGTACTGAGAAATATGATTGGGCATTCTATATTGGGTCAAATAAAGTTACCTGGATAGACTTCCGGCAGATATACTGTATTACAGCAACTCAAAAGGGCTAAAACTCATGGGCTTATACTGCCCCCTAGTGAGTGAAATCCAGAGCTAAGACGTCCCTCCTGTCTTCTGAGTGCTTAAGCATTTATTGTACTGCAGTTCTGGATGAAATGCTTTAAAATACGTTGTATACAGGATTTTGCATATTTAAATGCTGATGGTGAGAATTAATGAAAAATAGGGACAGTATTATACAGTTAAATATCTATGAAATATATAGGCTTTGCAGCTGTTCTGCTGCCAGTGCTCCAGTGGATCTTTTTAAGATCGATAGTATAATGAATTCCACTAAGTACCTGGATATTTTAGTTGAACACCCAGATACTTCTGCCAGAAGGTTTAGACTTGGCAGTAGCCAAACCTTTCAGCAAAACAGTGATCCCAAACATGCATCAAAGTCAATAAAGAATGAAGTGCTTTTAGAAATCCAAAATCAAAGTTTTGAAATGACTGCCTCAGTCAGCGCCCTGGATCCCAATGGAAAGAGTAAGGTCAGAATTAAAAAGGGCAGCCTACAAAAACCTGAAGGATCATGAAATGTCCTTTATAAAGAAGTGGTCCAAGATGCCTCCAAAAGTGTTCATCAGCCTTGTCGGTCATTAAAAGAGACACTGTGCAGTTATCTTCTCTAACGGTGGGGGGGGCCCAACTAAGCCATCTCAATAATTTTGAAGTTTTTTAGATATTATTATTATTATTAACAACAACAATAATAATAATAATAATAATAATAATAATAATAATAATAAATTAAATATACACCGATCAGCCACAAGATTAAACCCATCTGCCTAATATAATGATGGTCTCCTTTGTGCTGCCAAAACAGCTCTCTTAAACTGATGTAACTTGAATTCCCAAACTCAGGGTTTCCCAGCAGAACATTACACAGAGTATCTCACTTCCTCCACCAGCTTGTCTTCTTCCCACAGTGCATCCTAATGCCAGCTCTTCCCAGGTAAATGGTGCACACATTCCTAGCAGAAGCACATGATTTAAAAGCGACCTTACTCAGCTGCTCAAAGGTCTAGTTCTGAAGCTCAGGTGCCCATTGGGGGCACTTTTAGAGGTAGACCAGGGTTATAGTGGGCACTGACTCATTTGGAAGCTAAAAACTGAAATTCACAATTGGGTAGGATTCACTTTGTATTGAAATTCTCAGCAATTTTGAGTTCAACATTCACAGTTTCCTTCTGTTTGGACCAGATGGAATAGCCATCATGGTCTTCCTGCATCGATGAGCCTTGGCCGCCCAAAACCCTGTTGCTGGTTCATGGTTTGTCCCTCCTTGGACTGCTGTCAGTTTGCATTCACATCTGCTGTGAGGAAGCACCCTAGAAGTCTTGCTACTTCAGAGATGCTCTAACCCATTCATCAGGCCATAACCATTTGGCCCTCATCCAAGTTGTTCAGTTACCATTTCTCCCACATCAAACATGTATGTTGAATAAGAGAACTGACTGCACGTTTACTGCAGAAGATCTGTTTACAGACATGAGCATTGCCATTGTCATGAGATAATCAACCTTATTTGCTGCATCTGTGAGTGGTTTTAATGTTTTGGCTAAGCAACATATATGGCTTCCCCATATATTGCACCGCATGATGTATACAATCCTTTGTGCCCACTTTCCTGGAAATTGACAATAATTCTTGAATTGATTGTGTATATCTGCACAATATACAATTGTCTATTGATGAAAGATTGTATTGAAAAATGTCTATTCAAAAACATGTTGTGAGAATATTGATTCAGACACACATTTGTTGAATATTTAACAGCTAATTACGTAGTGTTAAGGTTTTTTTTATTGATTTGTAGGATGGTCCTCAGACTCCTCACGGCTCAAACATGGGTTCAGTTTCTTGGTGTGAAGTTCCTAGACCCATGGAGCTGTCACGTTTAAACATTACACAACTCCTGCCAAACTAAAGGATGGAGGCACTGCCAGACAACCAAATGAATTGGTAGCATTGACTGTGAGCTTGCCAAGATTTTGTTAAATAGATTAGAAATATGGTTATAATAATTTTCCACCACAGCCAGGCCTTTGAAGGTGCAAATTGTACAATTTTTAGTTATCACCAATACCTATTTATCATCCAATGAATATTCAAATAGTTCCTAAATTTTAGCTTTAGTAAATGGTAAAAAATTCGGCAAATTTCCCATTTCTTATGATGTGAAAATTTTGTTGTCATGGAACCTCGAAATGAAAGAACGGATGGATTTCTGTCAGATTTTTTAATGCACATTAAAGGTATACCCAGCAGGATTTTTTGGTTGCGGTTTGTAAACACAACAGTCAAAGTTGGCCCCTCCTCCCTGGCTCAACGACAGCAGCAGCACTACACTGCAGTGCAGCGCTATGTCCTGCCTCCACAGCCTGCAAGCTGCTATTGGCTGGGGGCTATTCATCATCTCCCCAAAGGCTGATGCCCAAAAACATCCTGTTCAAAGAAAAATATGAAAATGCTGGCAGACGGCTGGGTTTCTGGAGATACAGACACTGCCGCACTTTTAGGGTCTGGCTACACTTCCACAGTTTATGGTGCATGTTAACACCCTGTGAAATGCAGCATTAAAACGCTTTGTTTGGTATAATTGATTTATAAGGATTGGGCCTACACATTGGCGTGATTGGAGACAAAGAACACTCTGTTACCTCCGTGTGAAATTTCAGAAACCTCTGAAGGGGTTTCTGAGCATATGACACAACATGTCCAGTCAGGCATTTTCCAGTCAGCCAATAGGAATTCAGGGAACTCTTTTGCACTTAATGATCTGAGGCCTGACACATTTTCTAGAAACTTTGCCATTTCTCCCGACAGTTGCTGAGACAATCACCTCCTTTGCTGTCTTTACCTGGAATATTTAAATTTGTTATAAACAATGTATCGCTTTATACTGCAAAATACAGTGCATGCTACTGATGCCTCTGATATAGAAACAATATTGTGAGACATTTATACGCAATGTAGTCCAGCTCTACCTCAGACCAGTTACTGCTACGCATTACTCAGCGTCTCCTCCAAGCGTTGTTCGCAGCATGGTCACACGCATGTGTTGGCTAAATGGTTGGCTACGGACTCACCACTACACAGCTGTTTTCAGAATAATACTCAGTGGATAGCAGCTTAATATTTTCATTGTTATGTTGCGTAAGGGTTGTGTCATGTGCCCCTATGACAAGCACGGAGGACAGGAAAGTACGGACTGGACTCAGGTGTACAGATGGACTTGGTTGTATTGGTACTTAGTATGCCTTACACAACTAAGACATGTAAAAAACAAAAAGGAAGCGAGGTTCCTTGAGCACTATAGTAAGACAAACTACCACTAGCACTCAGTGGGATTACAAACAGGTGCAGCCAATGAGGAATGAATGATGAGTGTGGTCCTGGTCTTAATAGATGGGTGAGCTGGACGGCTGGAGGTGTGATCTTACATGTTTATTGGATGAGCAACAGTAACATTATATTATTTTGCCATCTCCTGCAGAATATTAATTTTAAAAAGTAGGTTTTCGAGTACTCATGTATCAGATTTTTTCTCCATGAAACTTGATGATGTCAGTTATATGCATGATTTAAAAAAAAAAAAATGAACAACAGTTGCTTTTTGCAGGTGTCAGCTGCAAAAAGGAGAAGTATTTTCAAAAGTATTTAAGACAGAGAGTTTTGCTTTCAAACTTTTCTGCTGGGTGGACGATTCAGGCAGTATATTTGGGAGCGTTATTGGAATTCACATTGTCTATTGTAAGTCATAAAGGTGGACATAGTATGCAGTTTCATAGTCTTTGTCTCCCATAATAATCACCGAATTGTGCATTCCAATGGTTCAAATGGCATATATGATCATTTTAAGCAAGCAAAATGTGTCAGCAGGTTACTACAACTGTTAAGAATTGGATAGTGCCCATACTAAGCATACTGGCCAGTGGAATGAGTATGTACTGCATTTTGACAGTATAGTAAGTTAATTCTGTGAATGAGAATTGTGTATGGATGCATACTACATTAGCTAAAATTTGGGAATGGGAAATCGAGCTTCCTAAAGGATCAAGAGAGACCAAACGATTCATGCTGCATAGCAAATATCTAAGCAAACAATCATATTGTGTGGCTGCAAGGTATGAGGCCTTATTAAACATCTGTGACAGCAACACCACCAAGTTTCTTTTTAAATTTATTTATCTATAACCATTATTGCAGGGAAATCCCACTGACATCTGGGTCTCTTTTGCAGGGGAGCCCTGATTACAGAATAAACATTTACAATGGGAATTTAGCGACAAACAGGACAGTTAAAAATTCACAAAATTTATATACAGCAAGTGCAGATAAAAGGAAAAACAAATTTTAAAAATAGTATAAAAATAATAATAAAATAAATTAAAACATACAAGGACATAGGACAGAGAATAATGATGTGTATGTCCTACATTAAAACTAAAGGCAAGTACAAATGGCCTCTTTTAGTATCATATCCAAAACTAATTTCTTGCAGGACTCCAATGATGTTGTTAATCCGCTGAAACCAATAGGTCTTACACAGAAAAATGTGTTCAACATTAATCCAGGCTGCAGATCAGGATATGAGGCTCCTGCTCATAAGCTGCATGTAAAATGATTATGGACGTGAAAGGGGCCTTCATGCCCTTTCAAAACCACTTAAACACTGGGCGACTCCACTGAACTGTATACTGGATTCAATGGGACAGTTAGGGCATTCTGTGGTCTGTTATATCAAAATAGCAGACAGAACCTCTTTTCTCACTTAACAATCAATGGAAATGATCAGTTTAACATGAATTATAAAGCATTCTAATCTTCAGAGAGCTATAGAGTTTACATTGCAATAGATGCAGTTCAAACTGTAATCTGTTTTTTTTTAACAGAAAGAATAAAATAATTTTTAAAATTAATAAAATCCTATTGAAATCAATATTTTGTCTCAAATGTTAGGTTTCTAATAGCCATTCAGGCCTAATAAGCGTAATAATGTACATAGAAAGGGCCACTATAGCAATATAAACCTCTTCAGAGGATTCAAGACCCCTTCACTTTGTGCTAGGGTCTTGCATTACCCTCTTGAGGTTTATTTGGCAATAACGACCCCCTCACTCGTTGTGCACAATCCCTTACTTGTAATGGTCTGCCAGATGTTTGGCTTGCTTTGCTGTCTATTCACAACTATGCAGAAGCTGAAATGACACATATACTGAGCTCCTTATATTTGAAAAGGAAACCTAGCTGGTTATTCAAATTTCCAAACCTGTTCATACTTTCAAGAACTACACACTCTGACTCACAGATTTCTATAGCGGCATCCATTATTTGTATGGTTCAACACAAGACTTGCACTGTCAAGCATCCACCAGGACAAGTGTATGCTACTACTATGCGAATACCATAGCTCACTTCTTCTAAACTTCTCCAGTAACCAAACGACTGAGGAAAAGTTTTGTGCCATCCTTTACATTAAAGAGAGCAACCAGACAGTAAGTCAAATCTAAAATGCAAAAAAAAAAAAAAAAAAAAAACAATCATATCAAACAGTGACAACATTTTGCAGCATTCTCAGCGTCCTGGCTATTAGTGAATGTAACTAGAAATTTATTTCAAAAGCATCCACCACCACACACATGAACATAAAAACACACAAAATAGGACCATTGATCAAACATACCCATTGACTTCACTGAAATAAAAGAGCAAAACATGTCGACAAACTGGAAGAACACAAAATACAGGCACAGGGTCAAAAATGCTGCATATGCCACACCCTTAAAATTCAAATGGATTTTCTCTTCGGTTTTTTTTTTTTTTTTTTTTGTGTGTGTGTGTGTTCGAATTGTTTTCCAGTTTGGCTCCGCGTGTGCTGAGCGCCTCTTAAAACAAAAACACACCTTAAAGAGGAGGGGCAGCAGCAGGAAGCTCAGGCAAGCAGCTGAAAAATGCTTGGCATCTTGAGAACCTGCTCCTCCTCAAGTCGAAGATACACGATGGCAGTTCAGGAATTTGATATCCATATCGCGTCGTACAATATCCAGTCCTGCTTGTCAAGCCACATAGTAAGCGAGGCTTATCATGCCTCATGGATCTACGTAATTACAAACATTCTTTCAGACTTAAACACGAAATTTCAATGTTCGCCTTATTTGCACCATGTTCTTGAAGTCAGCGCTGGGGTTATTTAAAAGTCTGGGAAGTCATCGCAGATTTCTCGGAGTCTCTTTCTTGCCTGAGTGACCGTGAGGCTGTTGCTGCGAGTGCAGGAACACAACAGATTTTCGACGATGCGCCTCAAACAGTTGCTAAATTCTTTCAGGTCTGGCTCGGACATACAATACGCATCGCAAACAGCAGACGTGCGTGCGCATATGTTCTTCAGCTCGACGACGTCCTGAAGGGAATTAGGAAAAAGAGGAGCAGGGAAATCTAGGTTAACAACCGTGAATGGTTTCAAGCGATTTGCGTAAAAATTAAATGACTTAAAGATGCTGTTTCTCACCTTGGGGTGAAGCCCAAGTTGATCTCTGGAGTCAGGACGACAGAGTTCTTCATGCAACGAGTTTACCTCGTTGGCAATTTCAGTTAACCGTGTGAAAATACTGTCACGAGCTCTCTCAGCGATGGTCCGAGCAGTCCGTCTCGTGGATGCACCTTTTAACATGTCTGAGTCGCTTTTCAAATTACTCTTCCCGCGCACATGATTAAATGGGAAATTGCCTTCCAGATAAACAGTGGCTTGCATTTCTTTTCCCGCACCACCCATGTCTTCTCCTTGAAGCTGGATGCTGCTGTTGATTTTTACACCTTGCTGGTGGCGTATTTGTTTCAGGTATTCAAGAGCCTCAACCTGGAGCGCCATAGTGTAATAGATTGTGGCTCCGACGAGCCGAATACGTGCCGAAAATATGCTTGGAAGTTGCTGTGCGAGTCTGACATACAGTCTCGTGTTGAAGAAGCTCGCGCGTCAGCGCAACGCCTTGCTCGTGATGAAAACCAAAGGAATGAATAGTTTACATAACAATCCGTATGGTTCATCCTACACTATTCAGCACTTTTCGCGTTGCCATTTTTTTATATTTTATTTTGTCGCATTAGTTTAATTAAATAGCCTATAAGTTAGCCTGTTATAAATCACTAAGTTTCTGTTCAAACCATTTTTTCTGAGCATGGACAAACAGAAGATGGATAAACACAAGCCTCATTTTAAAAAGATTGTGTAATTTCATGAAAACTTCGACGGCGCCAAGTGCAAAAGGAAATTACAAGATTATTTCTGTAACCGTGGACGATCTATAAGAAATAAAATGTTGAACGCAAATGAACGTGTTTGCAATGCGGTGGCACAACATGTACTGCAGACTTTCAGACTCATTCATTCAACGTTTGATATTTTTCAGGACATTTTATTCCCACATTTAACGAAAATATTTCCATTTTCAAATTCCCCAGATTTTACTTATTGAAGTACGAGTTAAATGGTAATTCTACTTTCTTGAATGTTTATGTTGATAGTCAGAGGTCATGACATGCTTTACATGTGATTTGGAACTCTGTCTTTGGTGAAATTAAAGTGGTTCAATCTTCTTTAATAACCTGACGTAAAAATAATGACAACAATTTATTTCACTGGATAGCATCTCAAGTTGTTGGATTTATAAAAACCCGAATATGGAAAGACAGTATTAATAAATTCTTTAATTATCAAAAATGTAAATGAAAATTCAGCCAATGCAGAACATGTGGGACAGAAAGATCGAGGTGAAGCAAACCACAAGTGCAGCACAGCTGTGGGAACTTCTTCTGTTGTGCTGGTGTGAATGCTTAAAACCATGTGACTGCCCACGTGGAGAACAAGTATTTGTCACAAATGTGACAGTGTTCATGCCCCCCCCCCTTTCAAATTTGACCTGTTCTTGAGATATCACGCTAACAAGAGCAGTATGGACAGATGGTGTTATGATCCAGACAGATAGATGGATGGTCGGACAGACAACAGGATGGACATATGGAGCTGAATACTATATCCCCCCCTTTGCACTATCGCACAGCGGGGGGCCGAAATTGTTGGAATGCTCAGCAATAATTTATGGCTATTGGAGGATATAAAATACAGGTTGTTTTGTTCCTTTTTCTTATCTTTTCTTGTTCGAAAAAATGTCTGAGTGTCCAAACTTTTGACTAGTTCTATACACACATACTGTACCAGTGGATAGGTGGATAGTTTGGACACTCAGACATTTTTTTCAAACAATCAATTAAAAACAAGAAATGATTTCAATCCCAATTCCATCCAAATAATCTGGATAAATGGATTTATATTCTGTGTATGTACCCATTTCTGAAGCTCATCAACTTTCTGTCACAGATCATCGCTGTATTCTTTGGTCTTAACCATGGTTTTTGATAATTATAGGTAACTGGCCTGTATGTCTCTTCATATTTATATCCAGGGAAATGGCAAGTCATGGCCAGCCATTGAAGTTTTCCTAATTATTATGGTGAACCCAATAAATGAATGAATTAATGAATAAATAAATAAATAAATAAATAAATGAATAAATACAAACGGGGACACACAATTAGATATGTCATACAAGATTTTCTGGGGGAGCCAATGATTATGACACTTTTTTGGTAAACAAAACATATTTACTTAAAAATTGTCATGGTTTGTGAGGTGTGTGTGTGTTGTCTGGACCTTTCTTTGCGGCTCTCGTCCCGGGACGATATCGAATTCCTGGGCCATCTAATTCTTTACCCAGCTGGTTGATTGAGCTGGGGCGGCGCCTCCCCAGAATCTATACAAGCAGGATGTCCGGCACGCCTCCTTCGCTAGAGTGTCTGTGTTTAGCTTCGCACTATAGCTGAAGATATCTGTAGTCAGGTTTTGTATGACTTTCTATGTTCTTATTGTTGGAGTTTCTTCTCCCTTTTTCTATCTCGCTTTGCTTCTGTGGTTCGGACTATTATACGTCCTTTGGAAGCGCGAGTACTTGCGTTTGGTCTATATTATTCTCTGTGTTTTGTACTGTGTTCGTGCTACTCTCTTTTCTCTCTGTCCGTTGTACCAGCCATGACAAAAATAGGCCTTTTTTTTTTTTTTTTTCCGTATACTACCAGCGTTTTTTTACAAGATAATTTTGACAAAAATAGATTTTTTTTTTGCTTAAATCTTTTTTTTTTTTTTCAAATTATGGGTTGGATTTTTATTAATATTTAAAAGAAATGCTTGGGAGGATTAACAAAAACCAAATTTTGTTATTGCCCTTTTTAGCTAATGTTTGCTAAGGGTGCATACGCTTTTGATTAATAAAACCAAATTTTGTTAACTAATGTTTGCTAAGGGTGCGAATATACTGTATATGACATCATATCATATACTGTAGAATTTTACTGTCTTTCTCACATTTTAAGAAAAAGTCATTGTCATTTTTTAGAAAATATGCAAAAAACAGGACATTCTTGTTATATGTGAGAATAAAATTCTCTGAACAATGACTGACTTTATAAGACTGAGTCCAAAAGTCAAATACACGCAAATACATGTTGAATGTCATCCCATAGATTAACAAAAACCCAAATTTTGGGCGGATCAAGGTCCTGTCTTTCTCACATTTTGAGGTCCAGGACATTCTTGTTTTTGAGAATAAAAGCTCCCCACTGAGTGGCCTCAAAAACATGTTGAATGTCATCCCATAGCAACCGGGCCGGATCAAGGTCCTGTGAGGTCCGTCTTTTGGAAGCCCCCCCCACTGGCCTCACGGCCTCCGGCAGCCCACCATACCCCCTAACACACAGACATACTTTTTGAGAGCGAGGGCTGGACTAAGACAAAAAAAAAATTAGCCCTGGCATTGTGGGCCAAGCAAGCAGCGCACCACCAGCTGTCGCTGCTAGGACCCCTAATTACATTAAAATCTATCAGCCCACCGGGCAGTATGCCAGATGACCAGTCCAGCCTTGCTTATAATGGCACCATTCTTACCTTCTTCCCTGCAAAAATTGTCAAAATCTAGCTGTCTGACATGTTCTGACTCTGTTGACAGAAGTGATAAAGAGCTGAGACGTGTTTGGCACATATTACTCCGCAACTCATTTTTTTATTCTGCCTAAAAGCAAAAATTTCCGCTCACCTTGGCGGTTTGTCACTGGCAAATTGAGTGAAATTCACTCGCCATTTTGCAGCACGTGCGAAAAAAAGTGCAGGGTCATAAAGGAGAAAAAAAAGCCACTACAGCAAATGGCTTGCATGTTTTAGCCTCCATCCCTCCCACGCTAGGTGCCCAGAGGCCCCTTAGGGCTCCTAGTGGTCAGTTCACTCTTTAAATGCCAAGGGGCCCTCAGGGCCCTAACACTTGGGATTAGTTCCAAAACCTTCTTAACAGGAACTGGGTCATTTTGCATGTCTACACAAGCAGGAACGGCCCTGTAGTAGTGGTCTTGGGACTTTTTTCCAGGAACGATTTTAGTCCTTGCCTTGGGGCAGGGACTTTAGAGCATCCTAGAAAACGTTAGCCTCCTGGCTCAAATATGGTGGACGGGTCATCTGGGATACTAGCGCTTCCA
This sequence comes from Gymnothorax javanicus, assembly GCA_029692085.1. Taxonomy (NCBI): domain Eukaryota; kingdom Metazoa; phylum Chordata; class Actinopteri; order Anguilliformes; family Muraenidae; genus Gymnothorax; species Gymnothorax javanicus. The sequence continues at coordinate 22,809,012 of CM056205.1, forward strand.
TTTATTTTCAATGCATGCGCTAACATGTTAGTCAACTAGCTATTCACACTCTCTCCAAAGTTTAGTGGGTCCAACCAGGGTCCCACTTGTACTGGATACACAATGTGTGAAGGGAGAAGGGACAATCTGATAAAAGGCCCTACCTCATACTTTAGTTCCCCCACTGCCTGCAATGGAAACCCACCAACTGGAGGGGCCTTTAGGGCCCTAACACTGTAAGTGCTGAAGCACCAGGGGCCCTAGGGAACAGCTCAAGTTCTATGCACTTGGTGTCTGGGGGGGTCTTACATTGTATGCACCAAGGGGCCCAAGGGCCTGACATTGCCAAGACTGTGGATAGGGGCCCCCAGTGGGTCGCTCATGCTATAAGTAGCCAAGTCAGTTAATATATTGTGTAGTGAGGACCATAGCATTCAACTTCCGACAGAGGTCTTCAGCCTCACGTCACGTGTGGCCTGAGGCTCGGAGGCCCTTTGGGATTCTGAGGCCCCGGGGCACTGGCCCCACCGGCCCAGTCTATAATCCAGCCTTGCATTGCAAACACATTCATTAGTTTTGTATTGTTACATATTTATCACTATTTTCTTGGTAATCGACTAATATAGCAGTAATAATGTTACATTTACTTTTTCGCATGACGTCATAGCTGTTTGATTACACATTCATGGATTAAAATACACAATGGTTTTTAAAATGTGGTGTGTATTCATTAAGCTCCTCTTTGTCCATGCCCAGAAAAAAGTTTTTGAAAGAAACCCACTTGTTTATATGGGCCAACAAATGTTTAATAAAATTATTTCTGAAAATATGGTGATACAAAAGTGAAAAAATAATAATAATAATAATTATTATTATTATTCTTATTCTTATTATTCTTATTATTATATAAAAAATAAACTCAAAATTTGCACTAAGAAATATTGTGCTTTATTAATGTTTCAATGGAGCCAGCTAAAATGATTTATTGATTTATTTAAAAATTAATTTCCTCCAAATCAAGTTCCACAATTAATGACATTCCTAAAAAATACGGTGAAAAAAGTCTATCACATTTATACCCAGAATGAAATCAACTTATTCATGTTTTTTTTTTTTTTTAAGATTTAAGAAAATGTGTTGTGCTATTTCATAACTTCCTGATTCACTACAGTATAAAAATGAGATAACATGCACTCAAAATCCATTATCATCTGGCAAAATGAAGAAAACAAAAGAACTGGCTGTTCAAAAGACACAGATGTTCATTGTCCCCTCATAAACCTGATAATGCCTAAAAGAAGATCCACGAAAGTGTAAACATACCACTGAACACTGAAGGCAATTATTAGAAAAAAATTAGGGCATTTCCAGTCAGGGATGTTGGTAATTTTGTGTGTGTTTTTGTGTGAGTGTGTGTCTGCGTGTGTGTGTTTGTGTGTGAAAAAAGTGGAGATTTAAAGAATAAAATTAAAAAAAAAAACAAAACAAAACTCAGATTTAAAAAAAAAATCTAAATCTTGAATTCATCAAAATAACCAGCATTTGCAATTGTTATTACTGATCATTAGCATACAGTTTTTTCTCTTTGAGGGCAGTTGCATAGCTCTGAGGGATCACGACAGCATGACTGTACCAGCAGAAGTTCCCGCAGCTGTACTGGGCTTGCGGTTTGCTTGTGCTTGATCTTCCTCTCCTATAAGTCTTAATTTAGCGTGATTTTAATTCACAGTTTTGAAAAATATAGAATTTTTCACTTTTTATTTCTCAAAATATTATTATAATTTTCCTAAGTTATTCCAAATTTTTGGTCACAACCATTGAAAAGATTCCCTCTTTTCTTTTTTTGATTCCCCCCCTTTTTTCCACCCTGAATACTGCCGAATTGTTCGGTCTACCGTGAAGTGACCAACTTCCATTGACTCAGGAGGAAGATGCCATGACTCATGATTCCTCCAAGTGACCTGGCGACTGGCCTTCGCCTCTTTACACTATGCAGTTGCACAGCCAATTATGCACTGCCTGTGCAGTGGAAGGATTCTGTCGTCAGCGTACAATTTTGCACTTGCAGCTGCATGTGCTTGGCCGACCAGAAGTGGTCGTTGGAGAGTGACAAATTAACAGCTGCTTAAGTAGCTTAACCTCTATTATACCGGGAGTGGTCACGCCAATTGCTGCCTAGCCCATGCGGACCTCCAGCATAGCCGATAATGGCGTGGCTGGAATTTTAACACCTGGCCACAGGGCTTGCAGATGAACGTCTTCGCTGTGAGCCAGCCAGAGGCTCAATGGTCTTTTTCAACCTCAGACTATTTATGCCTCACCTTGTGCCATTTAAGGTTATTAAGCTAGTTTTTCAGCCCAGCTGACTGTGCAGGGGTACATTTCCCCAAAAGCACAGTTGCTAACTATGTTAGCAACTTACATTGTTTGAACCAGAATGCTAACATAGTTAGTAACTAAGCTTTTCGGAAACATACCCCAGGCTACCTCGCTCATCAGCCAGCTTCAAGTGTTCAAATCTCAGCATGAACCCGCTTTACCAGGTTACACTGGCTTTGACTGGAATTTTCAGCAGGGTGATAACTTATAGTGTACTGCACCACCTCAATACAATCGGGTAAGGTGAACAAAATTAATCCTGCCAAACTAACCCTCTGACACTGGGCCTGGATGAAGGCTTTTAACCAAAAAATAGCTGAGTTTTGTAATTTCATTTAAGCTATTTCATCCATGCATTTGCGGCTGGCTTGTGTATTTAAAGAAGCAACAGTTTTCACTGAAATTCACATTTCGTTTAATTGAAAATGTTAACTTGGGAGGCCACATATTCAGTTCATAAAATGTGTTCATTTAATGCAAACGTATACCAAAGAGGATGACACTGAGTGGGAGGAGGCTTTACAAATATGACATGAAGCTGTGCTCGGAGCAGTCCATAGAAAAATTGCTTCTAGAAAAAGCTTTGTATTCATATATGTAGATAATAGTCAGCCAAGTACTACAAACAAAACAACTGCAGGTCAACCAATTAAGATATGATGTGCACTTTTTTTGAAAACATGAGATAACTTAATTTAAAACCTCTATTGGTTGAGACTGCACGACAAGATTGTAAACACGTAACACTTTATGTTGTGTCGATGGAGAGATAATCCACCTCGAGCCGTGGTGTTTATCATCTCTTACTCCGTGTTGAAAAAAAAAAAACCATAGGTTTCAGTGCCTTCAGGACGGTCATTAGCAGGTCCGTTTCTTTCTTGCATTCAACTGCTGATGTTGTATAATGTGAATTACGTCCTGCAGGGCAGTGCTTTCCTCTAATCCCTCTTGAGTGATGACACAAGGGCAGCGTGTGCTTTATGTGTTCTACATCCGTAAATATAGGCTGGACAGCTTTACTGGGGCTGCTGTTAATCCTTTGTTCTTGCACAGCAGCATGCGACCCTTGAACATACACCATCTGATATTTAATACTGTCACACACCCTCAGTTCTGCTCCTGCCAACTCAGATATCACAAAATGCTTTCCTGGGAAAGGTATGTGCAATTAATTCCCTTTCTTCTGAATCGTAAATTCTTCCATCTACTGATATATTCACAATTTCCTTTTTATAGCTAGAAGTAAATTGTCATTGATTAATTTAAACTTGCTTTACAATCAAATTGAAATTTGATCGTAAATGTCTTTGAAAATATTTCATTTGACAAACTTCTTTGTATTATTTGTATTATCGACATGGTTTGCTTGAAAACAACAATTTAAAAGGATCAGCCTGTGATATGATTTGCATTTTTTTAGTGCAGCTACAGCTAGTACGGCTCCTTTCTCATACCCATGATTACGTCAAAGAGCAAAGCAAGGGATGGAAATGCATGTTGCCTTAGACTTGTGGGGGGGTTAGGTCAGGGTCATCCTTGAAGTGTGTTGTGGCAATTCTTTTATGAGATGCGCTATATGAACAATTGTATTTAACATTTAGAGCCAATAAAATATAGCTGTCCATCAGTCATGAAAATACATGGTATTTGAACTTAGGTCACTTGAGACAGACTAGTGAGCCTAGAGTTCCTCCTTATCTTCAGTTGTGTTTGACAACACTGATGTAAGGAAAATGCTGGAGGACTGACTGGCCGAATTTGGTTCAGACACAGATGAGGCGTTGGATAGTATTATTTTAATCGCTTGAGCTTATGGAAAATGGATTAAGTCCCTACAACATTCAGATCCCAGCATGCAGTGGAACAGCCTGGGCTTCTGCAGAAGCTTATCAGATGCTTCTCTTAGTGAGATGAAATGCTACCACGAGTCAGGCTATTGACTGGTACCAGCTGAGTTCATATAAGCAAAACACTGAAGAATGAACAATGACCGCAGTTTGCAAAGCAATACACTGTTATGCAAGCCATGAAGTAAATCATTGATAAGAGTAGGTTTTCTGTCAAAGATATGAAAAAAATTGATATTTAGTGGAACAAAAAATTCAGGTTAGTCTTTATTTTGAAAATAGTTCTTTCTGTTAAAAAAAAAAAATGTTACTACTGCCTGGCGGTGGTAAAATTCCATAACAAGGAAAGCCAAAATCAATAAGGTTAGGATGAGACACAAGACAAGTACATATAGAATGCTCGTTTTGCATTTGTGGTGGATTTTTCCCATAATGTTTCCTATGAATCAACTGCAAGTAGCCACCAAGCTATATTGCTAACTAGCTAGCTTGCAACCTGCCGATTTTAAAATAGTTCATCGGAAACAAATTTACAAGCTGGAATATTGCATTGAATTCGAAGCTTGTTGCACAATGACTCACATCAAGAGGTTCCAGGATGAGGACAATAGGCTCTGATCCTAAATATACTTTAGTTAACCCACAACCCGTCTGGTCAAAGAGGACAGGCCTGGTGAGAAGGGCGTGCAACAAGTAGGGCTATTCAATCAAATTATTCTCAGTCATCATATTTTCACTTTTGTTTTCTTTTTTTACTTTGATTAGCCATGGTAGCTATCATAGGTATTGGTGGAACTGTTAATTTTGGCTCCACTTTCTCTGCCATTCTTGTATGACCAGCTTTAGCAACGCTGGCAACGCATGCGCAACAAGTGCACGCCACGGACATGGTGTTTGGGAGTGCACACGTAGTTTTGTAAGATAGGTAGGCAAGTAGGCCATTGAATCATTTTATTTGGGCCAGATGAAATGATTGGACAGACTTATCACTGTCTTGTGACTGCTACAGGTACCTGATTTTCTTCATTTTTTGTTTTAAACAATTTCATTTATTGATTTGCATCCAGCTGACTAGAGAACTAAAAAAATATATAATAAAAATAATAAAAATGCTTCTGAAAAAAATTGTGCATACCCTATATTTAACAATCCAGGATCTCAAATAAATATACTAATAACTACTTGAAACAAAAGAGAGCGTTCTGTTCACTTGTTTGCAAGAAGGAAAAATGTTTATCGGGAAAGCTTGGGAGAGAAAATGTTGAAATAAGAAACATATCCATGGGCAGGGAAATTATTATATGCAAAGAAATATGTTTCCCCAGAAATCATGGGCAACAGGCCACTCTGGGCCTTACAAACCCCCCCCTCGAAAAAAAAAAAAATTACTGAACAACATTGCCTAGGATTTTGGCTGAAATTGATCTCAAATGACCTAAGTATCATGAAAACAAAAGGACAGGGAAATGATGTAATGCCAAGAAAAATGTTTCCCAAGAAATTATGCGAAATCAACAACTCCGGGGCTTAGAACCCCCCACCTCCGCAAAAAAATGGAACTAGTAAATAGTTCCGGGATTTTGGCTAAAATTAATCTGAAATGACCTATCACGAAAACATTAATTAAAGGGCAGGGATATGATTTCATGGCAAGAAAGATGTTTCACCAGAAATAATGCAAAATCAACCACTCCAAGGCTTAGAGACCCAAAAAAAATCGACCGAATAATATTTGCTGAGATTTTGGCCAGGGTTAATCAGAAATGACCTGACTGCTGGAAAAAGATTGCTGAAAAGGCAGGGAAATTATTTTATGCTAAGATACATGTCTTCCCAAAACTCAGGTGAAATCGGCTTTGAAACCCAAAAATAAATGGACCAAAAAAAAATTTCCAAGCATGTGGCTGAAAGTAATCAGAAATGTCGTAACTATCATGAACACATTAATAAAAGGTCAGGGAAATGTTTTTATACCAAGAAATGTGTTTCCTCCAAAATCATTAGAAATTGACCAGTGAGGAGTGTAGAAACCTAAAAAAAAATTACCAAAAAAAAAAATCTGATTTTGGCTGAAATTATTCATAAATGACAAACTACCACGAAAACATTACTGAAATGGTAGTAAATTGATTTCATGCCAAGAAACATGAACATTTCCCCCAAATTATGTAAAACTGACCACTCAGGGGCTGGGACACCCAAAATAATGGATCAAACAAAATTGTCTGGTATTTTGGCAGAATTTTTCAGAAATGACCTGACTACCATTAAATCATTTATAAAACTGCAGGAAAATTATTGTATGCCAAGAAAGATATTTCTCCAGAAATAATGCAGAATCAACCACTCTGGGGCATAGACACCCAAAAAAATTTACTTCAAAAATTGTCCAGAATTTTGGCTGCAATTAATTGGAAATAACCAAACAATCATGAAAAGATTAATAAAATATAAATCATAATTACATTGTCATAGTATGACATTTTACAATGGTCTCCATTTCTGATGAATCCACAGGAAAATTAACATTAATTTCTGAAATAAAACGAGTTTGCATTACTGATCCGGTAATATCAGCGCGTCGTTGGTTGTGTTGGATACCAGAGAAAACTGACTATTTAAGCAAAAGCCGCAAGTTACCTCTTATAGTCCTAGCAAACATACAAAAATTGAAAATACAATTGTAAAATAATTTTAATTTAACCAGCAGAACAACATACTACGTGCCATAGTCTCATGCACCTTATCCAGGCTTTATGATTGCTTATTAGGTAAGTGCTAATACTCAATAGCAATGGAAAATTTAACTTCTAAATTGTTAAAGTAAATCGGGAAATGACGAAGAGATAATAGTATTTTGGTAATTGACTGACAACACAGAAATTTATCGTGTATATTTTGTTATTCCCTAAGCGGCGTTTCACTACTGAATTTGCATTTATTTGAGTATGTTTGGCTTTATGTTGTTGCTAGGCAAGACAAAATTTTTATAATTAATACATTTTACAAAATATTCCCTGGTAAATTCTGTAGCAACATATGCCAGGTTAGTAGCATATCAGGTTTTATAGGGAGATATGATTCAAACAACATTTATTCCACCATTTCAGACCTTAGAACTCTCAACTTTTGAATAGTTCTAGGGCAACATCTGCTATTGATCATTCAATATACAGCTAAGTGCTTCAGGAGCACTTAAAATTACGGCAGCATTTAGACGCCTGTGTTTACAGTGACTGGCCTTCTGCAGATAGGGGTTAAATTTTGCAAGAGTCAGCCAAGTGAATTCTCTCTAAGCCTCTGCCTACAGTTGTAAACTGTCTGAATTTAACAGTTAAATTAACGCATTGTCTCCTTGTTATTATAATAGTAAGTAGAGTCCTGAACGCATTTAACTGTGGTTTACAGTTAACATGCTGTACATGGAACCTCTGTTATAAACTGACTGTAAAAATACAGTTAAAATGACTGGTAAAAAAGCTGCCAGTTTATAACAGGGTACATTGCACCTGTACGTACAACATATCCAAGTGCACTTTCGCTGTTTCTTTTAACCACCCCGTCTCTTTCCCATCACTAACGGGGGTAGGGAGGGGTGTGAATAATTGACGAACTCACCCTCCATCCCATTGAAGGTGCTGTCAGCAGATGCTCCTGCTACAATAGCCCCGTCTCTCAGGCTGACAGCTGCATCACTCTGCCTCACCACCTGTACACGTCTCCGGCCTCACACTGCTCCTGTGCCTCACACGCAGGTAAGAGTCCAGCCTCCCCTTTCACTATTCCCTCAGACTCAGCCTTGTTCATCTTTCCTCCTTTTACAGTGCAGTCCGTAACTATTTGGACAATCACACTGTATGAGAAGGACAGCAATTCCTACATTATTTATACCACTTGGAAATAGATACTCGCAGATTAAAGCTGACAGCATCCACTGTAACCTCATATTTGTTGATTTCTCAGGTGTTGCGGGCACAGGAATGAAAAGCACGTAAACTGTCTTTGTCCAAATACGGATGGACCACAATGCATTATGTGTCAATGCTGTAGATGATTTTAAATGGTTTTCGTGTAATCAATAGTGTAATCCGGCCTGAGACCGTTAAAGTTTTCCAGAAACAGTCCTAAGCTTGATCATTTTAAAATAGTTTGTTTGACTAAGTGTCATCAGCAACAGTCTTATTTGAATCAGTGCATAAAAATTCAGATTTCTGAATCATATTGTGGGATACAGATTCGACAGTACTTCTGAAAGTGTTACAGGAAACAGTGTTTTCATAATGTCATTAACCTGTTAGCTTTATTATTGGTTTTCTCCTTCGGCAGTGTATTGCAGCTCAGTTCTTTTCATTATAAATTATTACGAAAAATTAATTATGACTAAATTTCAAAGTTGGAAATATCATGTCTTAGAACTTAACGGAGTCTTGATTATTTGATATTGCAGGTTGTGTTACGTTTGCGCATTAATAAGACTTTAAAATCTCACCATAATGTTAAAATAGAATACCTGCAGTATAGTATAGATGTATTATGATATATTGGACATATTTGTTGATTAAAAGTCATATACTGTGTAATCTCCTTAAGCATTTGCATTTCACCAGCAGAGATGGATAATCTTGCTTGAAATGTAAAGACCACAATGGAAAAATGATCAGTCACATTTTCATGTTGTGGAAAAATGATGAATTAAAAATTCAAAACAATCTTAGAAACAAAGCACTGAAAAAATATGCAAAAAATATAAAATATATAAAATTTCATAATAATATATAACATTATTATATATTATTATAAATATTATAATAATATATAATATATGGAATATACAAAAATGCAAAATTTGGACTCTGATCGTTTTTCGTTTGTGGTCTTCATGTATTTCATGCCAATACTACTTATAAAGCAGGCCTACCAAAGAAAATGGTCAAGCTGCAACAGAAGTTTGTCAGATGTCTACCTTTTTCAAATAACCAGCAATACAAAATCGAAAACATGCCACATTCCTACTAAACTTCGCACCACAACACTTTGAAGTTGATACATTTTCACCAGAAACAAACTAAAAAAAAATCGCACGGCCTGTAACAAACCCGGAGACGAACCAAATGAGTTTTCAATTGTGTGTTGCTGGTTCTTTGAAAAAGGTAGATATCTGACAGACTTTTGTTACAGCTAGGCCATTTTTTTTTTGGTAGGCCTGTAAAGGATCTTAACTTTTTCGTACTGGTTTTATTCATTTTCTGGTGTTTAGACATTTAGGGCTCTAATTTCTTGGCGCAGTGCAGGGTGGCGCAGCGTGGCGTAGCCCACGCAGTGGTAATTTTGTCCGGTGCAGCCCGCGCAGTGGTAATTCGTGGGGTGCAACACCGTCTTGTGACCACTTTGGCAATTTGGTGGTAGACGGACGTGCGCCCGAGATGGGTGTGGCGGCGTAGTAGGGGAGGTGTCACATATTCATCATGACGCAGTGACAATTTTGTGGATAAAGGCTCCGCGGAAAGTGCGCAGAGAGCTCGCCAGCTCCAACCTGGTTTACTTTCTGTGCAGTGGTAAGATGGCTGACCGGCGCTCAGTGCGCACACATCACCGAAACCTCACAGGCAGGTTTCCAGAATGTCAGGCACATTTCAATGCAATAAATAATTAATTACAGCAACCACTGTTTAATGTGACTATCTGAATCAGCACATTAATTGTAGTATCTATATCGATTGTCCTGATGTCAGATCAAAAGAGAGAGAGAGAGAGAGAGAGAGAGAGAGAGAGTATGTGTGCATGTGGGCGTGTGAGTGCGTGTGTAGGCCATGTGGGTATGTGTCCTTCAGCTGCTTTCACACCGGACATGAAACGAATTTTTCACACGACCGACTACATTCAAAGTCAATGCAAAGACGTGAATACACACGTGTATTCACGTCTTTGATTTGACTTTGAATGTAATCTGTCATGCGAAAAATTTGTTTCGCGGCCAGTGTGCAAGCAGCTTAATACTACTATTATAGTCACTTAGGTTTTATCGTTTTTAGTGGGGGAAAGGAATACAGCCTGATCGCTATGATCTCGTACTGAGTGAAGATCACAAATTGAAAATAAATGTGTAACGTATCTTGCATTGTTGTCCATGCATGTTAATCCCAAAATTTTAAGCAACAATAGGGTGTAATAATAGGAACACGCTATCCATCGTTTCTCTTTCCAATGATGCAGGCAGAAGACATAAATGAGCAACCGTCGTATTTCATTCCAATTTCATAAGTTTGAATGATCTGAAGTAGTTTTGTTTTGAAATTCCATTCAAGTTCGCTAATGGTAATAATTCGCGAATGCCCTAGCTAGCCAGCTAACTAATATTCGTAATGCTTAATATAGACGTAAGCGGTGCAGAAAACATGCCTGAAGCAGCAAAGTAAAATGCAACATTAACGCATCATGCAGATATAGGACAGAGGCTTCTTTATTCCAACACTTTAAAGGTGAGCAGAGGAGCTCATTTGATTGGTGAAGATTTGAATCGGCTGTGTTAAACCCACTCACGCCTTCTCTCCTCCCTCTTTGCCACTTGCGCCGGCAGGAGGGACAGAGACGGGACAGAAGAGTACTTGCGCCGGGCACGAAATTGCAAAATACGCCTGGATACACCCTGGCGCGGCGCTACCCCCATTCGCCGCGCCTGCGCCTGGTCAACAAATTTAGAGCCCAAAGTCTCTATGTTGCACTGTACATACATTTCATTGTAATTTTTTTTTTTTTTTCCTTGTTGGTCATGTCTCATTATCAGAGGACAATATGCCGCACTTTTGGATCCTGCTCCTGCTGACTGTGGCACATTCCAGATCTTTCCAAGGCAGCAATGGCATATGCGAGACACATTGCAACTGCCAGACCGAATTCAGGTTTACCAACTGCTCTGATGCACTCTTCACCTACATACCCAGCGATATCCCCCTGTTCACTGAGCACTTGGATCTGTCCCAGAACCGGCTCTCTCTCCTCCCTTCCGGAGCCTTCCGGATGATGCGCAGACTGAAGGTGCTGCTTCTGAATGACAATAACATAAGCCACGTGGCTGGTGGGGCCTTCTCCACCCTGGAGAGCCTCCAGAGGCTGGACCTGAGCCGGAACCGTATCTCAGCCCTGCGAGAGGGCTTCTCCTTAGGCCTGGCCTCCCTGAAGGAACTGCAGCTCGGGGAGAACTGGCTGACCAGTGTGGACAGGCACCTGCATCTCGACAACCTGTACAAGCTCAACCTGAGCGCTAACTTAATCAGCTCCATCCGAGCGAGGGCCTTCGGCCACATGACCGCCCTGCGCCAGCTGTATCTGCAGGACAACTGCCTGGTCGCCCTGACCAATGGAGTTTTTTCCATGCTGCGGTCGCTGGAGGTGCTCCAGCTGGAGGGGAACCATCTCAACAGCACTGAAGCAGCAGTCTTCACCCCGCTGACTAGCCTGTCCCTGCTCAGCCTGTCACGCAACAGCCTGACCGGCGTCCGCTTCAAGACCTTCCTCAACATCCACAGCCACAGCACCCACATCCTGCTAGCGGACAACCCCTGGGCCTGCGACTGCGACCTGCAGCGGGTTTTCCGAAAGCTGCGTAGCGTCCAAAGGCTGTTCCTGGATGACTTCCAAAACCTGACCTGCGCGGAGCCGGCGGAACTGAGGGGGTACCGCCTCTCTGAGCTGGACTCGGGTCTGTGCATCGCTGAGACCGTCACCGTGCTCATCATCTCCATCACCGTGCTCATCACTGTGGTGGCCGCCGTCGTCATGGCGGAGAAAACCAGGAAGAAGCAGACGGGCAAACATTTGTGTGAGGAAAGCAGCGATGTGTACCAGTATCAGAGCTCGGGGGCGTTCTACAGCAACATATGAAGAAACAGCGCCCACAATGTTCGTTTAGGTCCACCAAAATGTCTCACATTTTCAAGAAATGTGGGAATAAATCGACTGGAAATGTGGAAACACCCCACAGTGCGCCCTTATGTTCTCCACATTATTTCACGTTTTAAAATTAACTGGGACTTGGTATTTTACAACTAGCCCTCCAGTTTTATGGAACTAGCTATATGCCAGATTTATTTTTCAGACCCATGTACTTTGTGATACGTGTCCTCTGACAGAGACATTCCTTGTTTTGACAGCACAGCTGCATTACTGATTCATTCCTTTGTTCGTTTTTTTGTTTGTTTGTTTTTTATTTATTTTAAGATTATTGTGTTCTGCATTGTGTGCGCCATGTTAGAAGAGGAAAGAAGAAGCTTCATATAATCACTGCTACTGCAGGTTCCTCCAAAATCTCACACTGAATAATTTGCATGTTTATTTTTGTAATTCACATATTGTGCGAATTGCAAAAAGCAATGAACATGTAGGATGAAACTGTACTCCTCGCAAATTTAAGACCTAAATATAAGGGCAGTGCAAATTCTCTCCAGGTTCTCTTTACTCTGAAGACATATTCTTGTGAGGGGATTTTTTTCCCCCTTTTCCCCACCCTGAATGGCACTGGACTGTTTTGTCCACCACAGAGACCTGCCCCCAGTGACTCAGGAGGAAGATGCCGCGGCATACGATTCCCCCGTCTCGTGAAGGCCATCTCTCGCTTCTTTTACACTATGCAGACGCATCGTCACACAATGCCTCTCCTGTTGGAGATTCAAGCAGTCAGTGTACAATGCACTCCAGTCAGAGTACAAGTGCATGTGTCTTAGCTGCGAGCCTCACAGAGGCCCCAAGACACTTGCTAAAGAATACTGGACCATTTAACCGAGGTTTTTCCTGTTTAATCGGTGTGACATCACATCAAATATATATTTTGGGACAAAGAAATAGTTTGTCTTGATTTGGCTCGATACGAAGAACAAGCAGCATATTGTGATGGTAGAAACATGAGGAGAACCAATATATCCAACTAGAAATTTCCAATTAGAAGCTTGTCCGTGGCGTGCCAAGTTATCCGACCATTGTGGGGGACAAAAAGAACTTGCCCACGCTCTGGTAGGACTTGCATTACAACTGGAACTGGTCGTATAGGACATTGGGCAGGCTGTTGAACGGTCTTGCTCGCATACTTAACGCATTGAAAAAGCTGAAAAAGCTTATTTCAAATTATGCTGTCTGTCTCTACTGAAAAAAAAAAAAAAAGACACTTTAACTGAGCATTTCAAATTGGGGTAGGGACAGGGTATTAAATTATTCATATTAATGAGCAAGAAAAATAATGAGGGCATTTGAACACTTAATACAAAATATTAGGAGTCACTCTGAGGCAGAAAATAGGGAACAAAGAGCTCTTAAAAAGCATCCCACATCAGATCTCAAAAAATAGAGTTTAATGTTTATGTGCGGTATAACAAATTAAATATATTAGTGTTTACAAAACAGGTGCATAACCAAAGGAAAAAATTTCTGCTAAAAACAACATTAATGAGAACAAATGTACAATTTAAGAGATCGAGACACCGTTTTGCCTCGCTGGTAGAAACGTGCTGCTCACTATCAAAGCAACTATAAACCTCGTGCCTGCAAAAATAATAATAAAAAAGTAGAAAAATCTGACAAACCGTTACCAACACATAAAAATTAGGATCTCTTTTGAAAATTAAAAATCCATATAATCACCTTCGACAAAGGTTACCGACGGTTGGGTATGCATTTCACTGTTGGTGCATTTGTGTTATTGGTGAGCCTGCAATTAATTACATTATTTTTCAACCAAATGCACCAAAGATTTTAACTTTTCCAGACAGACAATTTTTTTTTTCAAATATGCAGCCCATGTCTCCCAAGTTCATGTAGTCCTCATTCAGAAAATTATTTCAATTTCTCTGAAGTGTTATGAATATGTTCCTCCAAAAATCAACAAACAGGTTGTAAAAAAAAAAAAAAAAAGTTGAAAACCATATAAAAGAGTAGCTTAAAGATGAAGGAACATTAGATTTACATTTTAGGTTGATTAATCCTTATTGTAAATTGAACTATGACATTGTTCAGCAGATTATTATGATAACCTCTCTTCATTAACTTCCCTTCATTAAAAATTTAATGATGGATATTAAAAATAAACAAAGCTGTACACAAATTGTTTCTTACATGTCAAGATATAAATAAAATCACAAACTTTCAATGTTTGCATTAACAGGTCTATTGCAAGTTAGGTTTCAAAAACAGTGAATCAACGTGAATATTTGTCAGCTCGTCATCTACAACTATCTGGAGGAATCTATACATGTATGTTGTAAGCATGAACACAGGGTATCCTGACTGGATGCCTCATTTAATCTATCAGGGAAAGGGGGGAAAAGACCCCTCAATTAAGACTACATGAAAAAGACACTCACAGCCCAACAAAATGAACACCATGTGGAACTAGTTTGACAATACTTAAAATTACTTATTCATTGAAAACCAGGGAAACATTGGTAGACGTTTGCTAATTCTAACACCACAGAACATTGCATTTAGAATCAAGCACTGGTGCATTTCAGCTACAGGTTGTGGTGGAAATCAGTCAGAACTAAGACTAAGATTATGCTACTCAACACATAAATACTGTACAGAGAACGATCCCAGAGAAAAGGCAAATTCACATCTTCACTCAGTTTCTCAAAAGACAGCTATTCAGTATTGCTATTCTAACACACCAAATACTGGAATCAATGCTGTATAATACACCTTGAAAGTGTAGTACCAATACCCTGTTATAAGGAGTAATTATTATTCCTTTCTTAAAAATATGTACAAACTAATTATTGTTTAAAACATCACAGATGATGATGTCGTATTCCAGACATTTTCTCCCTTCATTAAATCAAACTTTGTCCTCATTATTGAACTGCTAATAAATCCAAGCCTTGAACCTTTACTAGCAAAATTTATTTTGGTAATCACTGCCCGCCTTCAAAAACACTATTACTCATACTTCAAACAATGACAAATGTAACGATTCAAAGAGCACTGTCCTTCTGATAAAGACAGTTGCCGTTCTGAAAAAGACAGACAGTTCTGATGAAGACACTTGTGCTTCTTGATGGCTGAAGAGTGAAAGCTTCTCCATTGGGTGGGACCAACCCCTTGGATAACGGAAACAGCCATATCCTCAAGATACTAGTCCACTGCTTAATTTTCCTTTCAAAATGTATGATAATCGAGTCTCCAATGAATCTTTCCTTCTACAACAGATAAGATTCGGATACTGACATTTTTAGTGCATTCATCCACATATTTTTCCGATGTCAATAAACCTCATTCCAATGATTCCACCGTTCCCCATATGAACCTATTCAGCTGCCAAATTGAATCCCTTGCATTATCAACATCACGTGTCATCACACTGAAGGGTGGTTTAAATCCAAACATACAGAAACTACTGGATTAGGGTCAGAGGAAATAATTATCAAATTACGTGGTCTCTCTCTGAACAAAGTACGTTTTAAGTAGCTTTGATATTCAGTATTCTTCAGAGAGATAACATATGTACATGACTACGGTACCGTAGTCCAACACTGCCAGAGAAAAAGAGAGGGAATGAGAGAGAGGGGGAATGAAAGAGGGGGCAAATGAGTTGGGGAAAGAGAGGCTGAATAGACTGCAGCTAGTGACTTGGAGTGTCTTCAGAAGGGACTGTACAGACAATGAGAAGACATTTTCTTCAGAAGGGACTGAACAGCCAATGAGAAGAGACCAGGAGTGCCTTCAGAGTATGCTTAGGGGTCTAGGTGCTTTGGAAAAAAACTAAACACGAAGTATAAGAATGTAATTTTCTTCCTGGAGGCAACAATGGTTGTTAAGGCTCTACTGTAGCTGTGCTTGTTTAGTATTCTATGACAGACAAAGTGTGCCCAGGATTAACTGGGAGAGGAAGGGAACCCCAGGTGCTATCTTGAGTCTTCAGGTTCCGTCTTGATGGTCTTCTTCTCGGAGAGGTTGAGCACGTGGTGGAAGAAGTCATTCCCGAGCCCATTTTCTGGAATATGAAACACATCTCCATAAATACTTCTGGCCAGCCAGAATTTCAGGATCAGTTGCCAACAGCAATGCACTGAAATACTGTGATTTACTGAGACAGGCTGAACCAGACCAAAGAGAAGGTCTTTCAACAGAACACGGAGGTAAAGGAGTAAAATCAGGTTAACCATAAGCTTGTGGTGATAATAATAATAATAATAATATATAATAATAATATATAATAAGTATTATTATTATTATTATTATTATTATAACAATAATAATGTTAATGATGAATGAGCATCTTCCTCATCCTCATCAGCTGTAAATACCAGTAGAGCTGGGAGACGCTCCGCTGCAGTAATTATCAAATGCAATAACGTACATTACCTCCCAGTGCTGTAGCCATAGTTTTACTTTTGTCTCTTTTTTCTTTATATCTGATGCAGTTGGAACTTGGAATAATCCAAACTCATTGGGGAAGAAATGCTTCCAGAAAAAAATAACACCACCGCTATCTATGAGGAGTTGGCAAAGACTCTGGGAATGTTACACAAACAGCCACAAGATCGTACACCTGCCATGTGAATCAGATGCGCTTAATTCAGTCACACTGAAGCTTTGAGGCCGGGCTGCTGACAGAGCGTCTCATCAACCCACAAAAGATAACTGCAATGACATTATTTTCCAGAGATACTAAACAGCAAGAGATGCTAATTAAGCCTTTGCTTGATTAATTCCAATCCTGATGAGTATGTGAAAATTACATTTAGACTGAAGCTCTTCTGGGATTTCTGTGTAAGGCTGTGTAAGCACTTCAAACAAAATCAGTCATCTTTTGTCTCAGCTATTTTTATAAATAGAGCGCAAGTACAAATAGGGCAATTAACTCAGCATTGCTTTCCAGTTTAAATCCCAGATTACAAGTTTTCATAAAGTTGGCCCCAGATTTGAGGAGTTAAGTGAGTCAGTAAACTGCATTAATTGGCTAGTTAAGTTCAGCGGGATGGCAGGGACGGACTGGCCTAGAACTGATGCGCAGCTAGGATGACTCGAACCTGTGGAGGGCGTCTTGCCGTCCCCAGTGAGAGTGAGGTGGTGCCTCTTGAGCTCATTGGCCAGCTGCTTCCCCAAAGGCGTGTCCCGATGAGCCCCGCCCTGTCTCTGACCAGGCACATGCAGGTTTAATGGTCTCTCAGCTGCAGGGACATAAATACATACAGGCTGCAATATGAGTGACTGGTGAAAACACTTTCTCATCAACTGCTATCTCAGCTTCCTGGCACTCTCATCTACAGTCTCCTGGTGTACTGCGCAAAAAAACCACTGCATGATTCACTGTGCAAATTCCACAGACTGGGGAGTCGTGCTAAGCTTCATTGACAGTAGCCCTTAATTTTTTGGATAAAAATGGCAGTAACTCCCAAGACAATACAGTAATATGGATGTGAACGCCTTCAAATTGAAGCAGACCGTGAGCACTTTAGTCTGTAATTCATCATTTTGTTTCAATTTGCTGAAGTATGGGGACAAAACAAAAAACTGATTCTGTCACAGAACAAATACGTTAGGTAAGCATGGTATGGCAGTTACACAGGTGTTCAAAGTTAGAGTGTAGATGTATGACTGCTATGCAGTGCCACAGCTGTGCTCTCCCCGGCTTTTTCTCGCGTCTCCAGTCCACAACACTAGATCAATGAAGAGGAACACATTGGGGGCATTGGGAGTGCCCCATTTTGGGCCTAATTCAATGACCAAAGTGTAATCGGCAAACACAAGACTTCATGGTATCGCAGACCAAAACTGGGCGAGTCTCACTCCATTTCGGTTAATTTCACAAACAGAGGCGATAGCGCAGCAGTGGTACTAATGTTAAAAGGGTCTGAATAAGAATAATTATTTAATTGTGGGTGAGGTGGGGGTTTGGTTCCATTAAGGCCAATCACATTATTCGCTTTCATTCCCTATAAAACCACGACATTAATGTGATAGTGAACTGCGAATTTCCTCAGGTGACAAACAAGCTCCGAACTTGCGTTACTGCAGCCTCCTTCGGTTCTCTGAGAGCCATGCTCCAATGCAGCAATGAATGGAGGCGTTTGGGGGAAAGTGGTCAATTCACAAGGAAATGTGTTTTGCATGAAACAATGTGGGCAATTTAAAACGTATACTAAACGGGTCATTCCATGTCAATTCAACAAATGCCTCCCACCTGACCATCTCAGATTTGTCTAAAAAAAAAAATCACAGAAAGGTAATATACTTAATAGGATGTGTGCCAAATTTCAGTTAAATATGTCTATTAGTTTTGGCAGAAAAAAATAATAAAGATGGTAGTGTTGAGCGAATTTTCACACTCGTTTTTGCAACGTCAAATGAAAGGGAGTTTTTAGGAGGCAATATCTCCTGTTATACTTATGCAATTGCCTCAAAATCGTCCACAGTGTAGCATCTAGGCCCAGTAAACTAGGCAAGCACATTTTCAATGGCTTTTCTCTTTTTTTTAAGGAGCTATGGCAGTTTGAAAATGCTAATTTATTTGACGAAGTTGTCTGTGACACCAACTTTGAAAAGCCATTTATGACCAAAGTTATGCAGGTAGAGAGCTGATTTTTTTTTCTGGGCAAGCTCTCCTCACATAGTGCTATTGGTACAATAAACAGCAAGCATGTCAATGTCATGGTTGTCCAGAAAATACACAGCAAAATCCTAAAAAAGCCAAAATTTAATGAAATTTGACATCAAATTGCTGAGGTGTGACAACCTGTAAATTCTTGAAATCTTCACCATCTTAAAGCTTACATTCTTGGTTATCTTTAGTTCAAAGGTGGTTGTGGTGCAACTCTTCATTAAATAGTTATGAATTTTTTAGTAACACCTTATAAACGCTCGTTTTTCAACTGTTTTTTAATGTTAATACAAATTTGAGATCTGATCCTAACAACCATTGGTGTCTGAAAGTCCACACCAAGGTGTTCCCTGTTCCTCTGTCTTTTTCCAGTGTAGAACACTGGATACAATGTGCCTCAATTTCATGTCCCATGGGATAACAAAAACCGCAGAGGGGATTCAAACCTGCCTATGTATTTCTCTGTCAAAAGATATATTGAGCACAAACATGAATTTTCCTATATAATAATTATGTGAATCTGGCAGAGAAATGGGTACTTACAAGTATCAACCTTTTTACATCCTGGGCTATTTCAATTATATAGCAGGTCATTTATCAAAATTAGGAACACTTTAATTAAACTGCTATTGTATGCACAATTATAAATGTCAATTTGGCGAAATAAACAATTTGTAAGTCCTCCAATGCCATCCAATGATTGAGATTATGTCATCATTCATCAATTTTGCTAAATAAATTTCATATATACAAGTTTGATATGGCATTTCCTGACCTATATATGGTACTATAACCAATGTATCTAAATATTGCAGATCTTTAAGTGACTTTCTGTTATCTGATGTTATGATTACAGCCTCAGAAACTCCTGCAATATGCGAGGAATCACATAGAAACAATGAAAAACGAGCGTTTACAAGGCGTTACTAAAAAATTCATAACTATTTAATGAAGAGTTGCACCACAACCACCTTTGAAACAAAGACAGCCAAGAATGTAAGCTTAAAGATGGTGAAGATTTCAAGAATTTACAGGTTGTCACACCTCAGCAATTTGATGTCAAATTTCATGAAATTTTGGCTTTTTTAGGATTTTGCTGTGTATTTTCTGGACAACCATAATATTGACATGCTTGCTGTTTATTGTACCAATAGCACTATGTGAGGAGAGCTTGCCCAGAAAAAATCAGCTCTCTACCTGCATAACTTTGGTCATAATTGGCCTTCAAATTTGGTGTCACAGACAACTTCGTCAAATAAATTAGCAATTTCAAACAGCCACAGCTCCCTAAAAAAAACATATTTGCCAGTGAAAATGTGTTTCACAAGTGTACTGGGCATAGATGCTACACTGTGGAAATTTTTGAGCCCATGGCATTGATATAACTAGAGATATTGCCTCCTAAAAATCCACTTTTATTTGACGTTGCAAAAAGGAGTGCGAAAATAAGCAAAACGTTGCCATCTTTATTCATTTTTTTGTCAAAACTAAAGAAGATATTTAACTGAAACGTTGCACATATCCTATTAAGTACATGGCCTTGGTGTGAGAATTTTTTAAATAAATCTGAGATGGTCAGGTGGGGAAATTTTCTGAAATTTGTTGAATTGACATGGAATGACCCAAACGGCACTTGTGGCACGAAAACGATGTAACAATAAATGATGAGTGCAATGGCAAATGCTACAAAATGAAAAGGGGTGAAGCTTGAACTTCACTACCGATTAATTTGATTCTGTCCCATTTCAATAAGGGGTAAACATGAAAAATAAACCACAAAGCAAACGACTGCTTTCAACCTCTGTGTCTTGGATACACAAAATCACAACCCATACAAAACTGCAATACGTTTTACTTCCAAATCATTTAGCCAAAATAGAAAAAAGATTGATTAGTTTCATGCATTCAATTCCGCGTTGCGTACACTGATGCCAGTTCTTTCCACAGTCCAACAGAAAAGATTTTCAATGCAGGAGCAAAAAAAAAAAAAAAAACAGAGGCACTCAGTAATTCAGCAGAAGAAACAAAAATAATCTATATGGAATCAAAAACAAAAAGAGAAAGTTCGTCATCCTGATAAAAAAATAAAGACCTTGTCGACAAGAAAAAACAACAGTAACAAAAAGGAAAAAACAGATCACGGCAGGCATAGAGAAGCTCAACCTCGGTTCCCTTCAATGGTGAGTATTATCAATAACATCCAATCTTTTTAGTGTGAGGCATCATGCCAATTCTACCGCAGCATTTTATTTAACAAAATTTTGTTAAAATGTTATAGTGCTCTTACAGAGGCCAATTGCAGACTCTCTGAGTTTTAACGCACCCTTCACACCCGCCACTTCCCCCTTTTCTAAAACTTCTCAGCAGGCAGAAGCGGTTTGCCGGTCAGCTGCCCACCGTGTCAGCTGATTGCTTTGACACTCAGCTGATGTCCTCAGCCATGCCGAAAGAAATGAAACATAACAAAAAGTAACTGCACTAATGCAAGAGCTGCAAACGCAGACTGGGGACTTAAAATAGAGATAACACTTATAATTCTAAATACTGCAGTTGAATGCAAAGATTATTAATATGATTGTGCATCCTCATAAATATGTGCATTTCACCTCAATCATGTGACGGTGCTACAAGAAGGACCAGACTGAAGCCAATTATTTGCATTTTCCGCACAAGAAAACCACAAAAAAATTATACACACACATGCATACATGTAGATATACATATACATATATACTGTACATAAATTGGCTTGGTAAAACCCATGAGATACAGGTTCGGTATCACACACGTGATACAGCTTTCTCGCTTTGCGATTGGTCAGATTCCGTTCGTTGACAAACGCAATCTAACGTTTGCAAAGGCAACTTTTCTAATTCTGCTGGTAACCGTTCACCATCGCTGGTGTTATCTTCTAGTTGACCGTTTATTCAAGTAAATGGGATGAATAATTCATTAGCTAGCATGCTAACACATTTGGCCGGGAAAGTAAGAAAGTTACACTTGTAACTGTTGTCATAAATGCTTGAATTTATTAATTTAATGATGAAAAATGTTAGCATGCTAGCGAGCGAATTATTAATCCCATTGACGTGAAAAGACTGCCGATCATAAGCTAACATTAACACTATTTCCCCATTTTCCAAATAATACAAAGAGATAAATAGGATCTGAAACACATGAGCCAGAGATATCAAATTTATGTAACTTGAGTGGTAATTCTCATTTATTTAATTGAAATGAAAATTACTACTCTCTATTCGCATAACATTCACATATATAAGAATATCCATTCACCCTCCCCTTCCCAATAGACCCCACCACCATTTTTTTTTAGAAATACATAAAAGCTGCAAAACAAAAATAACAAGAAAAAAGCGAGCAAAGCTCACATACCCCCGCTCCCCATTTGTCGCTCAATGAATGTCAATAGCAAATAACGCTTCTATGGAAATGTAATATGCAGTCATATTCAAATCAAGTACCAAAAAAAGGTCCATTTAGTGTACAAACTTGTCTCCATTGATGCCTCCCTGCCGAAACTAAGTTGAATTAAGATTCAAGGGCAATAACTCTGTGAAAAATACAAGAACTCGGTTTGAAACTCGTTCTATCGTCAGGAGTACCCACAAGCAAAATGTCATTCATCTAGGTGTAGTAATTTCCGAGTAAACTTGTTCCCATTGACGCGTCCCAGCCAAAGACTAAGTCGAATCAAAGATTCAAGGGCAATAACTCCGTAAAAATAAAGTTTCGAACTGGGTTTCGAACTCGTTCAAGAATCGTCAGGAGTACCTACAAACAAAATTTCATTCATCTAGGTGTAATAGTTTTCGAGAAAATTTGTCCCCATTGATGCAATTTTTTGCACTAAGTCGAATCAAAGATTCAAGGGCAATAACTCACGTAAAAAATAAAGTTTCGGAACTGGGTTTTCGAACTCGTTCAAGAGTATCGTCAGGAGTACCTACAAACAAAATTTCATTCATCTAGGTGTAGTAGTTTCCGAGAAAACTTGTCCCCATTGTCCACTATAGAATAAAAATACAAAAACGTTTCCATGGAAATCAGAAAATTGACATCCCAGAAAGCTGAAAATGACTGGATGCGTAGTTTGTGACATGGTTCACCAAAGTTTGGTCGAAATATTTCCAACGGTTTTTGAGATATGACCCGGACGGAAGGACGGACGGACGGTCGGGCCGCTATATACCCCCATAATAATAATGGAAAGGAAACAATATGCTTACATTTGCAAACAACAAATCACAGGGCTGCAATTCAGTCCTGTGAAATTACCGTAGAGTGCCAGCATTTGCATTAAAGGTGGTCTGGGCGATTCAAAACACGAGCAAAGTTTTTGATACAAAAATTGCACAGTCAGAATAAAGTCAGCTTTATTCATCACCACACCCCCCTAATGCAGAGTTCAACCCACTGTATTGCAGACGTGTTTATGGCAGAGCAGGAAAATACTAAACTGGGTGAATGTCGTAAATATGCCGTTTCGTAAATAATTATTAAAATAAGTATTAAATAAAATATTTCTTTAATTTTGAGTACCTTGACATACATATTACAAAGAATATTTCATAAATTTGCACCTTAACCCTCTGTTAACCAAGTACCTTTCCAACTGTGTAAAAATCATTTCCCTAGGCAAATGTGTTGATTATGGGCCAATATTTGGAAAATAGAAAAAAAAAAAAAAAAATTCAACCCTTTGGCCCACCTTTCCAAAATGTAGCAGATCTGCTACATTGGGTAATAATGCGAATGGAAAAATTAAAGTGACGGACCATTCAAGTTATTCTCAAATGTTTATTTGACAATAAGAAAACAAAACCAGCACGGTGTCCAGGCTGTTAACCCTTTCACTTTATGTAGCAGATATGCTACGGTGGTTAATAGAGGGTTAAAGGACAAAAATTTATCCTCAATGTACCGTTATTTCAGAAAGTGTGTCTGAAGAGAAATGTTTTGGGGTCCAGAAGGATATATTCCAAAATGTCTACACTCTAAAGGGTTAAACTCTACATTCTCTTGATTAATCTCCCCTTTTTAACTCGTATAATGTAGACCCCTGCCAGCATGGCGGCTCAATGTCCTGACCCTACCTTGGTGGTCGCTGGTAGGCTCAAGAGGAACGCCATTGGTGGCCTGCTTGTCTGCACTGTTCCGGACAGCCCCAGAGGGAATCATCCAGCCAAGGGCCTGCAGTCTCTCCTGAGCCGATGCGTCATGGAGAATCTCCATCTGCCTGGTCAGCAGCCGCTCCAGTTGTATCTGCAGCACAGTCATCCACACAGTCACGCTTACCGCCGGCAGGGATGTGCTAGTACGAAATGACTCTTACTGATGGCATATAATTCAACATAACAAACATGCAAACTCAGATATAAAAAACACAAACACACAGAGAGGTGCACACACACCTAATACAGACATGTCATCGCACTCAAGCACAAGTGTTTATAAGCATTTAGAAGTTTTTGTTTCATTCGACACAGATCCTTGGCATGGAAGGCAACATATGGCCTCCCCCCAGCAGTAATTACTTGTTGCTTCAGAAAACTACCACCAGGTGGCAAATACGAGCATTCTACGCCATGTGCAAATATGAGCACTCTGGCTTCTCTTTGCTGCAATATTTCCAGACAGTTCTTCAAAGCTAGGTAACAGGCTCAAATACACTGGCCAAAATAGGAATTTAGACAATTGGGCAGGTATAACGTCATAGAAGCATCACACCTCAGTATTCCAAAACTTAAGGCACTTTTTTTTAGTGCTGCAGGGACTGTGGATTCAAATGTATGTCCTGTGTCTTCCTTACATGAACAAACCCCAATTCATGAACAAACCCCTATATTCCAGTACACTACAAAGACCAGATATTTAATGTTCAAACTGATAAACTTTGTTTTTTTTGGAAATATTCACTCATTTTGAAAAATGTGTTTTTTTAATGTGTTGCAGGCATCAAATTCAAAATGAGTTAATATTTTTTAAAAAAATGCATAATAATAAAGTTTATCAGTTTGAATATTAATTATCTTGTCTTTGTAGTGTACTCAATTGAATATAGGTCAATAAAGGATTTGCAAATCATTGTATTCTGTTTTTCTTCATGTTTTACACAACGTCCCAACTTCATTGGAATAGGGGTTTGTATTTAATCCAATCCATTTTGGGTGTCATCCAGATATACAAACAAATCATTTGTTGTACTTAAAAATCAAGGCATGCAAATTCAAATTGTTATTCTCAGTCACATCCCTGCTGCTTTAAAAATCCATTGACATCTAGGCCGTAGGAACTTCCTACAGGGTACATCTCTGCATGATATACACATCTCTCTTATATTTATCGCTTAATATCTTTGTATCTTAAATTTCTAATAATTTGGTTATTTTACCATATTTTAACATATTTGACCTTTGCCAACTTTGCTTAAAACTATCATGCAGCAGCCGTATTCTACCGTTTCTGCAAATACACACGGTCTGCGTATCAGATAAACAGCAACCCAGCTTTTATATATACTTAATGACGATCTGTCTAAATCAATATAACAATTATATCAATGAAGAGCATGAGGGGGGAGTTTCAAAGGCCATAAACTTTAAATGACCCTTTGCTGATCTTAATAATCATCCAATAGAAACCAAATTAGCATACTCTCTAAAAATGTTATATTTTAACAACTGTGTAACTTGGATTTGATCAGCCAAGTATCTTACTGGAAATATGTACAACCCCTCTTTTGTTCAGAAAACAAAAATAAAAACACCACATCGTGCTAAGTGTTGGAAAACCATCTAGGGAAGCACTGGGCACCAGACAGCTGAAAAGTACTGCATTTTTCCTGAATTTTTAAAGGGCAAATAAAAACAAAGCAAACTTAAATTAGTGTCTTCAGGCAACAATATGTCCACTGATTGGACAACTACATAACATCATCCCACGCTGCATGAAGTTATAAGTTAAATTAGATTATGCGTGGTCTCATTAGGCGGGCGGGTGAGCAAGTGGGCGTGTGCGTGATACAAGCACAAACACGACTTTTGCCACAGCAAATATCAGCGTCACACTTCTCTTGTGTCGGACGCGCCTAACCCTGCACCCCCGTTTGCCTGTCAAAGTAGATGAATGGGGATCAAGCTGCCGTCAAGTCTCATAGAAAGAGCCTTTAGCACGCAGTTCATATCAGCGTGTAGCAGAGTGCTAGCAGCAGTATCCAGTCCATTGCAAGGACTGAGACGGCTACTTCAGCAAACTGTTGCTGCTGTGTGCTAAAGGTGGGTGAGTCACAAATTATTTTTCATTGACCTTGTCAACGATGACCAAACTCGCCAGCCAGAGGAAGTATTAATGGTCGTCAGTTGTCCTCATTATAATGACTGGATAAGGTGTATGAAACCTGAAAATGGGCAGTCCACTACTGACATTTTTCCAGAACTGAGCATTGTGGGATTTGTTGGCTTAGCCAAAGGACTCCGACACTTGCTTGGCAGGAGGACAGGTCCCACCCTCAGGCATTTTGTTCACTTTCCCAACTCTGTTTCTCCAGTTACCTGGATGCTCTGGCCTACGGTCTCCTCTCCCTTTGACTTGGCCAGCACCAGCTGCTCCCTCAGCG
This sequence comes from Gymnothorax javanicus, assembly GCA_029692085.1. NCBI lineage: Eukaryota > Metazoa > Chordata > Actinopteri > Anguilliformes > Muraenidae > Gymnothorax > Gymnothorax javanicus. The sequence continues at coordinate 22,835,437 of CM056205.1, forward strand.
ACTCCTGGCGCATGTGAATAGCCTGCAGCGCCTCCTGCAGGTCGAAAAAGCCCTCCTGCGGGGCAAACAGAAAAACACGGAAAAACTTAAAGGGATGTCCAATGCGCTTGAAGCCTGCTAAGTAACAGATGATTACAAAGGTGCTCGGGAGACTAGGGAGAAGAAGCTAGAACGACTCTGCACCTGGATAACTTCACCAGGGACTAGCCTGAAATAACGAACAAAGAAACAACACAAGGAGCTCGAAACACACCATTTAATTAAACGGTAGACGACCACAATGTATTTGTCTCTGGCAAAAGAACAAAAAAAAAAGAGGAATAAATAACTTCCTGTGAGCTCCAGTCCTCAGGCTATCACCCTTGAAGCTGTCTGAGTAATGAGTCCTTCTATTCAAAAACCTGAATAAAAATCTCGGGCCACTGTTTGATGGCACCGTGGTGTTGCTTTCCAAAAAAAGGACGATCACTCATTCAGGCCAGCTAGCTTTTCAGTGCAACTCCTTAGAAACAACACTCCAGTCACATCCAATACAGTGAGTCACTGTGGACATTTCAGCATGTGAAAGACCTGTACCTGCCCTGATTGTGTCACAGCAAACTCAACAGTCTCTTCCTGTACTGGAGAAAAAGCTCAGCCCTACAGATTCCAATGTTTCTGGAGCGTGAGCAAGATTACTAATGGTTCTCCAATGTCTGTATATTTCTCGCATCAAGGCACAGCTTTGTTTGTACTTGTTGTCCGCTAGCAGTAGGATTCGATTGCCCTTGTCTCTAACGACTCTAAGAATGCTCGTGCTAGTGAATCAGCTCGTCCGTGTGGTGACACTCGTGAGCCATTGTTTAAGTTTCCAGATGGCAATGGGGCGACGCTGCCACACCTCTCAGCAACATTTCTTGGATTTAATTTTTGTCTTTAACATCCCCTGTTCGTCCAGCCCTACAAAACCTGCAGGAGTGGGCGGGAGTATGTGCGTGCGTGCATGTATTTTCACTGCCTCAGTCAGCTCACGGTGCATTCGCATGGGCGTGGGTGATTCCTAATACGCCCCCATAAAGACGTCACGTTTACCTCAAGACTGCAGGCTACAATGCAGCTGATCTCTTGTGGGCTTTCCTGGTGAAGTGTACACGGGCAGTGCAGAGAATGGAGGGTGCTCGTGTTGGAATTATGCATCACTAGTGAGGTTAATACTTAGCTCAGTACGTAATCGTTAACACCCCTTCACGCCTACAACACCTTGACGTTCCCAATTGAACTAGGCGTAAAATTCAGCGATGCAAGAGGTTTTAAACATCCAACCAGACACTAAAATCGAAATGCAGCACACTACAAGATATTAAACAACCTTCACTACTGCAGAATATTCACAGACAAACAAGGAAAGAGACAACGCAGACACACCAATAAAAAAGGCAAGATACCTCGTTCACGCTAAAAAGGATATAAATGTATGTGGAATATTTCCAGATATTAAAAGTAAGCCACCAATAACTGAAACCAATCCAACCTACACAACTGCCAACGGTGAGCAGAAAGAAAGATGAAACACGGGCAAACAAATGAAATTAATATGTGAAAAACAGGAGTGGGCGCAGTAAGCAGACTGGTGCCCTGTTGGTGAGTAGCAGCTAATAGAATCTTTCCACAGGGGCTGTGTGGTGCAAACCACAATTTCCATCCCTGTCATGAACTTGCGTCAGCATGGACAGAAATTCGTTTAACAGTTAAACAGTTAATGCGAGCCCCTGCTCGCTCTGAGACACCGATTATGGGATGGCGGGAGTTTCCAAGACACAGACATTCGATGCTTGGAAACAGATCAAATGTGTTGCTATAGAGAGATGCATGGAGAGCTGCCATAGACAACATGTAAAACAAAAGGCCACTTCACGCCAAAAAAATAGAGCTATGTAGAATGAAGTTCAATTCAAGGGGAAATCCGCTACTAAATGAACTATTACTTGTAGAGTAGCAGGAGTAAAATGAGCTCTCAGCCTGCTTTTCACCTGTAGAGAGAGTAGAGATATAATCCTGAGATACAAAACTACTGCAGGTGCTCCAGGCACCCATTTTACTAAGGCCTACGATGGCTAGCTAGGTTTCCACATGCATCAACAGACTGGTTTGTACAACGTGTTGTCAGCAGTGATCATTTTCTGGAACAGTTGACCTCAAACGTGGGGCTAGAGGCTTTGATTCTTCTCTGCTGAGCGTAAATTCAAACTACCCACCCACTGTCATTCTTAAAAGAATGAGGAGGGGTATCGCTGTACGTCATTTTGTCATAGTTGAGAAAAAAATGAGCAGCACACTTCTACTTTCTGAAACTCTGCAAAAATACCAAAGTATTGCTTTGGCCAGCCACGCACAGAGAATATATCAGGCACCCCTTTATCTGTTTAAGTAGCTACAGACTGGCCTCTACTCTTGTTTATGATTTGACATATCTTTACCAGCCTAGACTTAATGCTATTGCTTACTATGTGGATAATAATAATAATAATAATTATTATTTATTTTTTTTTTTTTTAATTTACCCATACATTGACATGCATCAAAACGCTCATGCCACCAACCTGAACATCAGCAATGCGGTTTGACACCGTGTCACTCGATGTCATAAATAAGCAAACACGTGTTTCTGGAGTAGAGAGAGAGAGAGGTCTCTCCAGTAAAGATGTGTTAGGAGAACAGGGCGCAGTCAGGCATTTCACTTTTTCCAGTGCACACTGGCCGCCTACGCAATGTCACATTTGAACTTGCAGGAGAAAACACCCCTGCCCGCCCGCGTAGCACACCCTGGCCAAAGGCAGCTACTCAAACAACCAAGGTCACAGCTACCGCTCCTCTTGACATCACTTCCTGCAATGCAGTTGAGCGAAACTGCAACTCATTTAATAGCGCAGGACGTGACGCAAAGCACCAGCGAAGGGGTGTGAACTTTCATTCATTTTCAAACTGCAATACTCTTTATTATATCTGTGACTCCTGGCCTCACCTCTGGTTTGCGATTCACCATAACCTTAGCAACATAGCTATATTTTATCGCTTACCACGTGGACTAGACTTGATGTTTACGGCCATGGCTAATAGTTACTCTAAGAGAATCCTGCCTTTTCCCAACCCATGCTCAATGCCCTGACATTTGATGCATGTCACTTTCGATAAAGCAATTATATGAATGACTTAGAATTCATCAAATATTCCTAAAACCCGCCCTGTCAGAAGGAGTGACAGATCTGTTTTGTGGAGCTCCAGGCTTCCTGCCATCGAAACAAGCCATCTTGAGGGTGTCCATGCTCTCCCAGAAGCCTCTCCTGGCAACTTATCCCATTAAAAGGAAAGAGGAGCCTTAATTGCAGCATAAAACCATCAAATACCCAGCTTAACTTACCTCTGCCTTTATTCTTTTAGGGGATGGCTCATTCTTGTCTCCACATCGTGACCTTAAGAGGGATAGAAAAAGATACAGAAGACATGATGTACTTTTTTTCATCCAATTTGGAAGCCCAGTTGTCCATCAGAGCTCATAACCGAACCCTGAGCTATTGATTTGTGAGTGCGAATGTATGCATGCTCAAATGCTGCAAGTCAGCCATATTCACAGATAAGCCAAAACATCCGGATGCTGCAAAAGTGGAAACAAATAATTTAAGAGGTTGATAACACTGCATACAATCCCAAAACTCTCTAAAATGTACTTTCAGAGTCAGCCTTTCAATAAAAGAAGGAAAAAAAAGCAGTACTGAGACCTGGAACCAGCTGACTGTCTATTTCAGGGTTCTCAACCTTATCCAGAAAGGGCATGCAGGGGAGCAGGCTTTCACTCCAACCAAGCTGTTACACATGGAATGAAAGCCTGCACCCACATTGGCCCTTTTGAGACACGACTGTGTACCCATGTTCTATATGAACAGTGCCGTAGAGCCGAGGTGCAAAATCCAGGTCTGCAAATTAGAAGTCTTCCCCAGTATTTCGTTCCACTAGTGAACATTCGTGAAATAAGTGGGTTCGTGGGTGGAAGAAATCTGTGGCAGGATTGCGCCCCCTGGAGTTCAGACCTCTGCTGTTGAGGGGTGTGAGTATTGAATGGCGAGGATGGCGGTGGAGAAAGCGCTCACTTGCTGGTCCTGTACGTGTACTTGTAAGTGACCTCCCTGGAGATCTGTCGCGCCAGGTTGAAAAGCTCGTCTCGACGAGCCAGCAGAGCCACATCCTTCATGCACAGCTGAGCCGCAGCCTCATTCACCGTCAGCTGGGCAGAGCAGAGATGTGACATGTAATGCAGCATTCATGACATGTTTAAAAAGGCAGTGGAGCATGTAGAATATGGCTGGCATTGTTTTGATAGTGGAAGACTGCCAATTGTCATTTCCCCTTTTAGTTACAGCTGTGAAAGGCTCACTTTGACACGCTTTGGCATTGTTCCTCTGACAGACCTGTCAGACCGTCATGTGCCACTGTAACTCCAGAGGAGGCTTTAGTCATGTAGTTACCCTAGCACTGAAAAAAATACACTCTCAAAAGTCTTCTATTAAGACACTCACACAAAGACACACAGTTCTCTAAGAGTGACACTACATCTTATGTGCAAATACACACATAAAACATGCACAGATGCAGAAAAGCATGCACTTGCGCAAACAAATGTACAAACACGCATACACTGAAGTCTATACAAGTATGAATTGACACTACTGTTAGCTTAACATTAACATTCTAGGGAGTGTTCCACAGTGCCCCCGTGAACATAAGCACGCAAGCACGTTTGTATAGCTATAGCTCTGAGGACACCGTTTGACTTACATTCATTTCGTAAAGTCATTACCGAACCCTAACCGTAACCAAATTGTGTCCAACCCTAATCTCAACTCCGTAACTGCAACCGTAACTCTAACTTTAACCAACTAGGCCTACGCTGTCAGCGGCCGACAGCAAGGGGTATATCCCCGAAATTCCCCAATCCTCGAAGCCCCCTTTATTAGATTCCCCTTTACTAAACCTACAATATGAGGGAAATTTGAGGTCTGTGTAAGTAATTGTTCCAGAGATATGGTTAAAAAACTGATTTTTTCAATATATAGCGCCACCTGGTGGCAAACCTAGGAGTGCATACTTGCCCAAATCAGTTAATCAGTTCATCCTCTCTACCATATCTACCCATATGCTAAAAATGAGAAGCCAATGTAAAGTATTTTGTGAGTTATCGCGCTAACGGCCAAAATTTGTGGACGCGGCGGCAGCGGACGCGGGTGGGGCGAAACCATGATATCCCCGAAACTCGTATTTTGGGGATTTAATTACCCGTAATGCTCCATGATGACCACCCAACCCAAAATGTCCTCACATCATCTGTATTTTTCAAGAGTTGGCTCTCAAGTATAGCTATCCAAGCCCACTCATGCACAGGCTCACACACAAACAAATACACGCACACACACATGCACACACACACAGTGTTTCTACCTCATGCAGTGTGAGATGTTTGCCGTCCCTCCTCTTGGAGTCGAAGCGGCCGTATATGGCGCTGTATTTGCGTATTTCCTCCTCTCTGCGCTGGTCGTCTCCCTCCATGTCCAGGATGTGGCTGATCATCTTGGCCAGCTTCTTATTGCCCTTCAGCTGCTCCCTGACCTCGCCCAGGTCGCTCTTCACCAGCCCCGGCACCATCTTTTCCACACACTCTGCCACCGAGCGCACCGCTGCCGCGTCCAGCGCCTCCAGAGTTTCGCGGGGGGACAAAGGCGAGCCCCCATCCGCCGGCGACAGACTCCGCTCGCTCTCCGTCCCCTGGCCCGCCGTCCAAAAGCGAGGCTCGCTGCTGCTCTGGAGAGGTGACTCACCCGTCGCGTTCCCGCCAGCTGGCTCCGCCTTGCATGGGTCCACGCAGGCCGTCGCGAGTCGTTGCCGCACATTTGGGTGCCTTGCCAAGCGGCTCGCGGGGGGACAGAAGTGTGGGCGAGCTCTCGGGGAGCTTGTAGACGGGGATACTGCAGACAGGCAAGGAGGTGAGTGGTTGGTTGAAGAGGGTGGGGTTGGTAACCCAGTCGCGTAAGGCCTTCTGCAGTCGCCGCACGTGCAGGGGCTTGCTGGCCATGCCCACCAGAGCCATGATCTCCAGAAACTCCTCCTCACCGGCCTCACACAGCTGCTGAACGTCGTCGCCGCCCTGCTGGATGAAGGCCTCGTAGTAACACAGCAGGTTGGCCCGCTGCAGGATGCGGTAGAGCTGCAGCTCCCCAAGAGTTCTGGGTAAAGCCGCCGCCATACCTTAAAGCAGCGAGAAAAGGTGGGAAAAGCTTGAAACAGGGTTCTGATGGTGAAGACCGAAAGTTTCCCAGACTAACAAAATCAAATGGCACGTGGTCAGGACAGGAAGGGGGTCAAAGGGAATGATACGCACCAAAAAGGTCTTAATTACCATTTTAACCTTTTGGCAAGAATTCAAAATCTTTTTCCCTCAGGGAGAAAACATCAGCTTGTTTTAAGTTTTTTTCCATTTTAAGTTCAGCCCAGTTTCGAAATGAGTCAATTCCTCACCTGAATGGCGAAAGTTTATCTCAATTAGCAAAAGAAATTACAGAACCAAGTTTTAACATGAAATAGAAGCCTAAAATGCGTATGGAAATGGAGTTATTTTTTGTTCTGTGGAATGGAGATTGAAAAGAAGCAGACGTTTTCCTAGATATGCAAGTATGCGTACGGCTCCAATCACGTAGCAGAAAATATAATGGAAGTGTCTGTCAGAGGTAAAAAAAAAAAGAAGACCAGAGGAAGAAGATAAAACTGGAGAAGGGTTTTTGGTAGAGGGGTTTAGTTAGAGGGGGCAGCAGGCACCTGATAAAAAAGGTTCAATGCCGTGAGAAAGTATTTGCCCCCCTTCCAATTTCTTCCATTTTTTCTCATCATATTTACATGCACATATCAGATCATCTAAATAATTTTGATATCAGGACAAAATTAGTAAACATGAAACAATGTTGAAGGCATTAAAAATCTATATCACCCATACAAAAAAAATAATACCCCCCCCTGCAAAAAAAAAAAAAAAAAAAACTAATTATTGGTTTTGCCACCCTTGGGAGCAACACCTGCAATCAAATATTTGTGACAACAGGCAATGAGTCCTTTACGTCATCATTATGGAGAAATTTTGGCTCAATGCCTCACATTGGAGGGTTGTCAGGTATGAACTACTCAGCCTTAGGATAAAAACTGCTGGCCAGGATTTTCAGATGGAGAGCAGGATTCATGGTTTCACCAATTATGGCAAGTTTCCAAGGACCTGAAGCAGCAAAGTAGCCCCAGACCATCACTCTACCACCACATGCATGATGGTATATGGTATGATGGTATGATGTGTTAGCTTTACGCCAGATGTAACGGGACCCCTGTCTCCCAAAAACTTTTTTGCTTTTGACTCATCAGTCCACAGAATATTATCTCAAGAGTCCAGATGGTTTTTTTTAGCAAATGTGAAACAAGCCTTTTGTGTGTGTTTTTTTTTTTTTTTTTTTTTTTTGTCTCACAGTCCCGGTCTCATTCGTATTGTGGAATCGTGTACATTGATGGTAACTGAGGCAAGTGAGGCCTGCAGTTCTTCACATCTTAGTTTGGGTTCTTGTGTGACCTCCTCAATGAGTTGTTGATGCACTCCTGGAGGAATTTCAGTCAGCTCCCCACTCCTGGGAAGGTTCAGCAGGGTTTCAAGTTTTCTCCATTTGTAGATAATGGCTCTCACCATGGTCTTCTGCAGACCCAAAGCTTCGTAAATAACTTTCTAATCCATTCCAGACTGATAGATGTCAATAACTTCGTTTCTTATCCAATTTGAACTTATTTAGATCGTGGAATCACGTGCTGCTTTTTGGCTACTTCACATTGCCGGACAGGTTCTCTTTAGGTGAGGTTTGGATTCAGCAGGGCTGGCAGTTATCATGCCTGGATATAACTGGTGAAACTGAACCTAATTAACAATCAACTGGTTTAGTAGGTCGATTTAGTAACTAAGGGGAAAATTACCTTTTCCACATTGTGTACCAGGTAGGGTTTGATAGCTATTTTCCTTCAATAAATAAAATCATCATTTAAAAACCGCTTTTCGTGTTTACTCGGATTATCTTTGTCCAATATTAACTAATACTAACTAGTTTGATCTGAAACATTTAAGTGTGAGAAATATGCAAAAATGAGGAAATTAGGAAGGGGGTGAACACTTTTTCACAGCACTGTAGTTGTCAGGGGGAGGCAACTATAGGGTAAAATGCAGAAATGGAGAAGAAATGGTTTGCCTCGCTAGTGTGTGTGTGTGTGTGTGTGTGTGTGTGTGTGTGTGTTGTGTGTGTGTGCGCGTGTGTGTATTTGCACAGCCCCCATCCTGAGCGCAGAATGTCGGTGTCTGTTGGGCTCCTGGTTGCTGAGAGAGCCACATACCACCCTCCACCTCTGCAGTGCGCGTAGGTGCGCTTAGTCGACACAAACTGGGCTTGTTTGCGTGGCGATTGTTCTCCAATCGCAGCCGGTGGGGGATCTCCACACTGGGCTTAACCAATCAAAGAAGGGAAGGTGGGGTGTGGGCCTGGGGTAACATTTAGGGGGCTTAATACTTTTCTCTTACAGTTAAGCTGATTTCATCTACAAATGTGCTGCACAGTTACAGCAGCCCTAGCTGTTATCCTTGCTACAGAGGCCACATTTTATCATTGCTTGTGATCATGGCAAATTCTGCTTTGCCGATGCCCTTCTCCACAATCTATGATTAGCAGTCAAGTGGAGAGGCTGGACAGGAATAAGACCTGATTGACACATGCAGCGGCATGACAGTGAGCAACACTTATCTGACAACGTCACAATGTTTTTACCCAGTCTTTCTTTCTCTCCCTCCGCCTCTTGCCCCATTTTATCTCCTATGTGTCTTCTTCCGCAATCATGCTATCCTGCAAAGTGGACCCCCCCCTCCCTCCTACCCTACCCATCCATCACTCTCACCTCTTTCTGGCAGCCTCTACCTCTCTCCACCAATCTCCTTTTGTCTGTCCTTTCTGTCTACAAGTATCTGTCTGACTAACTTGACAATGTCGTCCAACTCTCAGTGTCCTTCAGCCTGGAAAGCAGGGCTTTCGTAAATCTCAATGCTTCTGACATAGTTAGGAAGGAAGGATGGATGATGGATGGATGGATGGATGGAGAGAACAATATGGTAACCAAGAGAAACCCCTAGAAATAATTACAGCAGTTTTGGCAGAATCTTGCGAGAACAACAACAATAGCCTCTCTCCAGACCATCTGCTTGTCTTCTTTTTCAGACTAACTGTGAATTATGGTTCTGCTGAAGAAATCCTACAAGTGGTCAAATCGTGAGACTGTGGAGTGGGTCAGTCATGATGTTTGAATATCTCTGAAGCCTCATGTCACTTTCATTATATACCACTAATTATTTTTTTCAGTATAAACACAGTAGTAAATAAGTAACCGCTGATGTTTGTCTAAATTTGAGTACTTTTTAGACATTTAGATAGACACATTTAGCATTAAAACCACACAGTAATTCACATATGTGAAAGAGCAAAAAAGAAACCTACTGAGATAAACATGACAAATGCCATATTTGCAATATTTTCCCCAAATGCAACAAACCGTTCCTTCAGATGGGGACTATACATTGCAGTATGTGGTGCGACACATTTGTAAACATTCAGCACAGTACAAAGTAGAAAATGCAAGGAAAGCCACCAGCAGGCACAACCTGCGTTTTGAATGTTTTTGTAACAGAAAAATATGTCCATTAGTACACACAACAGCATGTAATTCTCAAGCATTCACATTATCCTCCTCACCTTCACTCTACCTGAAATAGAACTACTTTTTATACATGCAAAAGGAATCATCTTAACTCTAAAAAGTTGATTCAGTACAACGTAGACCATGTTCTTTGTAAAGCAGAATTCTGCCACCAAAAAGAACAGAACGCCTCCTACTTGTTTTAATGCTTTTTGCACAACAATCAGGTTTCACATTTGGCTGAATGGAAAATAAATTTCTTTATGTTAATTTCATGATATTGCCTTTGATGATGACCCAGTCTTGCTCAAAATTCCCCCTCAAACCCCAGTTTTAAAGCAACAGAGCACTTAACTGACATGCAAAGTTAATCATGCATGATGTGGGACCCAGTGTAAGGCAGAATAGATATTCAACAGGTGGAGAGGGTTGCTAAGCCATCTGGGTGATGAACTCCAACTCCACAACAGCTCGTTGACCCCATTTGTGGATTGCTTTAAAACCACATATACTGAATATAGAATTTTATTAGGACATACTCTTCAGTATGAGCCTAGTCTAAAGATGGAAAATGAGCCAGGTGCTTCCGTGTCTGTAACACAAAATCACACAGTTTGCGACAGATGACTCCCAATACATTTAATGAAAGCAGTATACAATAAGTGTATGGAAAAGTAATGACCATAAACCAATATAAATCATTAATAATTAAGAATGACAAAAGTAAAATTGTCTTGCAGTGCAAACTCCACTCAACAGCCGAGACTGTGCTTTTTTTTTTTTTTTTTGCAAACACACCAGAGCTCACAAAAGAGCATACTAAATCCAGTAAGCGACAATACAAATGCCTAAAATAATAATAATAAAAAATTATAATCATCATCATCATTATTATTATCATCATCATTTCACTACTTGTGAGCTTACAAATAACAGCTGTACTACTTGGATACTAAAAGCACCATCAGAAATTAGCAGGCTGAAAAAATATACAAGCTACATGATTATGGCGCTTAAATTACCGCCTGCCTAAATATTCCAAACGGTTATACTCATGCATTGTGGTTACGCTACCTGTACTGTGCACATGCAGACTACTCCCTATAGCAAAGATGCAGGACTCTCCAGTCCGAGAGGGTTGGTTCACATAGCCCTACCTCACTTTTGAAGTTACCGGACAGCTGAATAAACTAAGCTTGAGCACGGTATAAATTGTACAGTTTTTTTAGCAATTGCCGCCCGCGGATGTACCTGGTGCATACAAATGACAGATCAAGATATAATTTGCCTAATTAAGGGTAGATCGCTGCCCGAGACCATGCAAATATCAATCGAGTTCACACAAAAAATGAATTGGAGAATTGCAATTAATGCGGTGATGATAAGAAAGGAAAAGCATATTGTCGAAGAGCTACTTAATTCTGTCTTTACACAGCTGCTGCTCGACGCCCACCGGCGCTTCTCTTGCGTTTTGGATTTCACAGGGATTCACCCACACAGCAGAAATCCGTCCCATCCCTCCTGCCAGGACGGGCAACGCAACATTATCTGTATTGAAGAAGTTGCACGCACATGAGCCTCAACACAAAACGTAGCCGGCGCGAAGTCTCCGATGCTCAAACAGCAGATACAACCAATCGATAGTGAACTGTATTTGTATGCATCTTTGCAAATCAAGCCACGTACCTTTTCTTGTTACCCTCCAAAGGATGCCCTTGTCTTCCCAGGTGTTCTACCAGTACCAGGAGTTCTTGGTAATAGCACTATCAGTTTTTTCTGGGGGGGACGATTTCTCAGACGTCCTACAAATAGGGGATGGTGCGTTTCACAGCGCGCGCACGCAACTTATCAGCTGACGTCGCGGATTTGGTCAGTGTTCAGTTCGCAGTCTTCGCGAGATACTTCGCACTGCGAGCACATATGCCACTGTATAGAGTCTCAGTTCGACAGGCCCAAGAACGATTGGTTTTCCCCTCCTCCCCTACTGCTAGAATTGGGATATTCCGCTCTTGCTACACTGCTCTCTCACTCCCACGCAGCCGCGTGACGCAGATCCTGGCGTGGGCGGCTACTGGGCGTGGGAGGCCGCTGCATGGAATACCGAGCCTCGTGTCACACCAGCAGCCAGCGGGGAGTCAGGCTCCGGCGAGCCCGCACTCGCGCACGCAAATGGTAGTTAACAGCCCTATTGACCTTAGCTAAATGTCCATATAATTTCAAGGACATTAATATACCTTTGGGCTCTCAAAGTAATTACTCTCACCTCTCATATATTTCCCCACGCCCAAACTCCCATGTATTTTTGTTTCTCAAACTTCTTACAAATGTACTCCAAACATTCCACTTAAGAACTACACTCAAATTTGCCTGATTTTGGGTCAAGCATTCCATGTACATGCCTACATGCTGTGCATGCATAGACAGATACACGTATGAAAGTGTGTGCACAAACACATGCACACATACACTAGATGAGTTTACTTCATTGGAAGAAAAAAATATTGAGGAAAAAAATGAAGCTTTTGTGATTCACTGGTACGGGAATATTAAAAGCTAAAGTGAACAACATTACGCGATGTCAAACACTACCTTCTCCATTAAGTTTAGTGCACATTTGTTTGAGGGAGGATAAACCTATTGAACACAATAATGCAGATGTTCCCACTTTTGAAAATAAAAAACTATTAGGGAAAAATAAAATCGGTCATAAAATATTAATATAGCTTTAAGGGGTTTATTGTGATGAAGGCCTTAATGGCCATATATCAATATGTTACACACGCATTGTGTCCTTTTTTGGGTGACTTTTTTGTTAGAATGGTTTGCTTATACAGTCTATCCAGTGTACAATGCTTGCAGATGGACTTAAGATGGAAAGCAGGAAGAGGGAGTGGATCTAGTCCCTTATGCAGGCACTACAAACTCCCCTGTCAGGATATTTACACTCCCACACACTGTGATTCAACTGGAGTCGAGCCTCTCCAAACAGATCCTCTGTACTGCACTACAAACAGAGACAGGTTGGGCAAAGACTGCATGTTGTCTCTTCCAAGCTGATGGACATTCTAAATTGAATATATGCAGCACTGTTCCAAAAATAACCAATTGTTGTTTAAATTATTCTCTGAATATTGTCTCAATAAAATTTTGATTTTATATATTTAATTTGACAGTAAGCCAAGTAATGATAACTGTTTAATCGAAAAGATTTTCTTATGTATTGAGTTTTCTATTTTGTTTTAACATGGACTGTACTTTAGAACTACTACCTCAATTCCACAAGAATTGGGACAGTATGTAAAATGCTGTTAAAAACTGAATTAATTGATTTTATTATTATTTTATATTATAATATTATTTCAAAATTTGATGGCTGCAACACATTGCAAAATAATGGGGAGAGGGGAATGGAGAGATCAAAAAAGTTGTGAAAACTTCAGAAAAGCACCCGTTTGTGACATTCTACAGGTAAATGTGTCAATAGTTGACAGGTGATCTTAGTATGATTGGCTATAAATTGCACAGTCACTAAAGGCAGCCATTTACCAGCATGATGTTTCAAGGTTTGTTACTTTGCCATTAGCTGCATGGGCAAACAGTCAAAGAGTTTAAGATCATACAATTGCACAGGATTCCAATTGAACTGAATATAGGGATCTGACCATCAGCAGTCCATGGTATAGTGAAAAGATTCAGAGAATCTGGAGAAACCAGATCTGGCCATGAAAAAAGATGGGGCTGAATACAAATATTGGTTGCGTCTGACGTTCAAGCCCTCAAATGGCACTGCATTAAAAACCAGCAGGCGAAGTAATGGACACAACCATGTGGGCTCATAAATAATTCAGCAGACCTGTGTCAATGAACAGAGTTTGTTGTAGCATTGCCAACTATGCAAAAAGAGAACCATATATCAACACCATCCTGAAGCACCAATGATTTCTCTTGACTTGAGTACATCTGAAAAGGCAGGGAAGTGGAGGGAGTGCTGTCACCTGACAAGTCCATCTTTTGAATTGTTTCTGTCAATAATGGACATTGTTTTCTCAGAGCCAAAGAGGAGAAGGACCATCCTGACTGTTATCAGTGGCATATTTAAAAGCCAATACTTGGCACTGCATTGTTGCACATGATATGGGCAACTTGTACATCCATGAAGGCAAATTTGACTCAGGAGGATAGATGCACATTTTGGAACAGCATAAATGCCTTCCAGACATTGGCTTTTTCATGGACATGCTTGTTTGTTCCAGCTGGATATGGCAAGCCACACTCTGTATGTTCAGTAGCGTGCAGTGCTACTCCAGCATTTGCATCCAAAAGGAGTCCTAATATATTACTTCTCTGTAATTTTTTGGTGAAAATGTATTGAAAAATACTATTGTAGGCCATGAGAACAAGAAAAAAGTCATTCCCACAAGTAGAGGTAAAAATATGGATAATAAACAAAAATGCCTCTAACAATAATTTTTTATAACAATAGAAAAGTGTCACAAATTTTATTTTTTTGACTCTGGCATAGCCTGAATGCATGTTCAAAGGCTCATTCCATGAATATTGATGCTAAAAAATGTTTAAACTGATTTTTAAGGCAACATTATGCTGCAAAATTACTTCTGATGGTCATTTGTTCCAGCATATCAGGTGACATGAACTTTGAGCAGTGTCACAGTGTTAAACACAGTGGCACGACAAAAGGAGCTCTCTGAGATTGTTCGTAGCCTTGTTGTGGCCTTACATGATGCTGAAGACATTATATGCAGTCATGGCACTGCAAGAGACACCATCAAGCGTGACACAGAGACCGGTTCACTGAAAACTAGTGGCAATAGAGGTGCAAAACAGAGGTTAAGTGCCTCTGATGTTCGTTATCTGTGTATGAGAAGTTAAAAATAAATACATAAATGAGTAAAAATCGGTGGGTGACAGCACAACAACTCCATGATGATATTAACACAGCCAAAAGTGAAGAGATGAAAGTACCAAGATCTGCTATTTCCAGATGCCTGTGTGAAAGTGGTCTGATTGGTCTTCTTGCTGCCAAGAGCTGGCAACGTCAAAAAAAAGTCTTGAGTTTGCCAAGAAATTCAAGGATTGGACTGGGAACAAGTCCCTTGGACCGATTAATCAAAATTCGGAATTTTCTCACCAAACGCATAACTTTCGTAGAGATGGAGAATGTTTCAAAAATGGCTGTTTAACCCCTTGGAAAAACATGGAGGTGGTAATATTATGGTTTGGGGTTAAATCTGCTCGAAAGGAACCAGTGATCTCATAAGAATCAACAGAATCATGGATCAACACAGGTATCACAGCATCCTTGTGAGGCACGCATTGCCATCTGGAAAGATACTGATTGGTCGGGGATTTTATTTTCAAGAAGATAATGACCCTAAACACACTTCTATGTTTTGCAAGAATTATCTGTCGGAAAGAAACATCTGGTGACATAAAAGTTATGACTTGGCCCACTTAAAGTACGGTCCTTAATCCAATTGTGCAAATCTGCTGTAACTTCGAAAGAATCCCCTTGGAATGAACTTCAAACCAAGAGAGCAAATTAGAAAAAATACTTATTTTCATCGATATGATCCAATATTACATGAAATAAATACTTGAAAAGTACTTGGTTTCTGATTTATCTTCATTTTGTTATGTGCATAACCATCACTGCAAACGACTGTATTACCACTGCATGGCTTCTTGTGACAGTGTGAGTACTGCCTGCAGGCCGGACCTGTCTCCCATTGAAAACGTGTGGCAGATTATGAGTACAAAGTATGACAGTGGAGACTCCAGAATGTTGACTAACTGAAGTCCTATATCAGGCACAAATGGGAGCCAATTCTCCTTTTGAACCTCAAACTTTAGTGTCCTCAGTTCCAGAACAACTATTGAGTGCAATAGGAGAGGTTATAATACTCAGTGGTGGGGGCGCCCCGGTGGCTCATCAGTCTAAGTGCGTGTACCATAAAGGCTGTGTCCTTCCCGCAGCGACCTGGGTTTGAATCCGGCTCAGGTCATTTGCTGCATGTCTCCCCCATTCTTCTCCCAAACCTTCCTGTCTCTCTACACTGTATAACTGTCGAATGAAGGAAAAATTCCCAAAAAAAAAAAATAATACTCATTGGTGAACATGCACCTGTCCCAACCTCACTGGAACATATAACAGACATCACAATTCAAAATTGCAATCATTTTCAACAAACAATAAAGTTGATGAATAAAAAGATTACTTATTTGGTTATTTATTGAGTCCTCAAACTTTTATTCAATTGAAAACAGGTTAAAGGGTATTTGTAAATTTCTGCTTCCTGATTCATCTCACACATTGTCCCAATTATTCTTGAATTGAAGCTGTATAATACAATATACACTGGGTTGGGCCGAAATCTTGAGCTTCACGCAGACTAAACCAGAACTAGACAAGAAGAAAAACAATGCAAGCAATTTTCACGTTCCCACCACCACAGAAGATACAAGCCTTGTGCTGTGAGAGGTAAGCATGCTTAAATCTTCTAATCTCCCTTTGTATGAGATGCTATTTTCAGCAATAAAGACATTAGAAAGCCCATTTTTAGCATTGTTTACTAACCCATCCCAGAAGTACATAGAAAACAGGTACAAAAGGCAGTCACTCTCCATTCAAAAACACCACACGCTCACTGCAATGAAAATAGCACATGACATACACATTTTTGCAGACTTATTGTTAAAAAGTAAATTCAATGAAATATTATGAAGATGGATGGAGTGCGTTATTTTGTGTCGTAATCTAATTGCATTAGTGAATTTGTCATCATATCGTGTTTAAGTGATTTTCTGTTTTATTGGAGGATTAATTTAAGAGTATGATTCTTGTCTCTGTAGCCCATAAGGAAGTGTAAGAAAGAATGACTGAAAGGTGCCCAAAGAAATTGGGAAATTTAACTGTCCGAGAGGCTATTGATGAAACAATGCATAAATTAGTGCAGTCCAATAAGACAAAAAGCAAGAGAAATATATTGAGATATAGATAATATACTGTCAATAAAGACGACTTTATATTGC
Organism: Gymnothorax javanicus; assembly: GCA_029692085.1. Classification (NCBI taxonomy): domain Eukaryota; kingdom Metazoa; phylum Chordata; class Actinopteri; order Anguilliformes; family Muraenidae; genus Gymnothorax; species Gymnothorax javanicus. The sequence goes on from CM056205.1 coordinate 22,852,270, forward strand.
AATGTCTTCCTTTTCTTTTAAATGTCATATTTACACATTTAAAAGCCTCACATCCTGCCAGCTGGAACTCAGGTATAATAATAATAATAATAATAATAGTTAGGAGATACACAGGTAGGGTTACGGGTTACAGAGGTAAACAAACGTAAATGTGGAAAGGTGGATTACTGAATGAGGCCAGGAAGAAGCTCTTGTTTCATGCTTCCAAAAAAAGATTGAGAAACGTAGCTTTCAGATTATAAGCCATGTTTTTTTTCCTAAATTAAAGATCAGATTTTTTCCGTTCACGGATACAGATCTCGCTCCTAATCAGAAACACTGAAAAATAGCCACACTCCCTATCACAAACAGCCACATTCACACTTCCTATCAGACACTCAGCCACATCCAGACTCTCTATCAGACACACGGATACACAGCCACACTCCCTATCAGACGCACACAGCCACATCCTTACCCTCTATCAGACACACACTGCCGTATCTACGGTCCCTATCAGACACATAGCCACATGCTCTCTCAAAATAGTCCCTAATGCCCTATTAAAGAAGGTCTTTGATACAGCTAGTCCCAGCATCCTTTCTATTGTCAATAGCTCCCTAGCCACTGGTACTGTCCCTACCAGTTTTAAGCATGCAATGGTCCAGCCTCTCCTGAAAAAACCCAATTTAGACCCTACCTCGCCAAACAATTACAGGCCCATTTCTAAGCTTTCATTTCTATCAAATATTCTGGAAAAGGTCAGTTGCTGCCATATTTACAACACAACAACATCCTGGAAACATTTCAGTCTGGATTTAGAGCTAATCATAGTACAGAGTCAGCCTTGTTGAAAGTGTATAATGACCTGCTCCTCTCTACAGACTCTGGCGACAGTGCCATGCTGATTCTACTTGACCTCAGCGTGGCATTTGATACCGTAGATCATGCCATTTTAATTCACCACCTCCAGTATGAGGTTGGCATTGATGGTACCACCTTGAATTGGTTTAAATCCTATCTCAAGAATAGATACTTTTCTGTGAGTATGGGCAATGTTTCCTCTCCCTCCGTCCGTCTCTCATGTGGGGTCCCACAAGGTTCCATTTTGGGTCCCATCCTCTTTTCAATTTATATGCTTTTTCTGGGCCAAATAATTCGAAAGCACAACATTTCGTTCCACTCCTACACCGACGAGACTCAGCTTTATCTCCCCCAGAAACGAAACAATCCGGCCAATCTCTGCAGCCTCATGAACTGCCTTGAGGATAAAAAGTGTTGGATGGCTCAGAACTTCCTTCAGCTAAATGAAGGAAAGTCTGAAATAGTCCTACTTAGCCCTTCTGACCCCATCAAATCAGGTACTACCAGTCTTGGCAATCTCTCTACCCTTGTCAAACCCCATGTCAAAAACCTCGGTGTTATATTCGATTCTGCCTTAAAGTTTGACAAACAAGTCAATGCCGTAGTTAAAGCAAGTTTTTTCCAGCTGCGCACCATTGCTAAAATCAAACCATTTCTCTCCTTCAAAAATCTTGAAAAAGTCACACACATCTTTATATCCTCTCGGCTGGACTATTGCAATTCTTTATACACTGGGCTTTGTAAGACATCCCTATCCCGCCTCCAACTGGTCCAGAACTCTACAGCCAGGCTCTCAACAGGAACCAGGAAGATGGACCATATTACTCCTGTTTTAGCTTCTCTCCACTGGCTGCCAGTTCGTTTTAGAATAGATTTTAAAATACTCCAATTGGTTTATAAAGCTCTAAATGGGCTGGGCCCCACCTATATCGCTGACCTCTTAACCCCTCATTCAACCTCCAGATCACTTAGGTCGGCTAACTAAACTCAAGCTCTGGGGTGACCGCACCTTTGCAGTTACGGCCCCCAGATTGTGGAATACCATTCCCCTCCATATAAGATCTTCCCCTTCCATAGACACATTTAAATCCAGGCTGAAAACATTCCTGTTTTCTCAAGCATTTGAATCCTCTGGTTGTGGCCAATTATTATAATTTTTTATTTATTTATTTATTTATTTATTTATTGAGTGTTTATATGTGCTGTGTTATCTGTTGTCTACTGTATGTTGGCATTTTCTTAATTATACTACTGATTTTAGCTATTTGCTTTGCTCTGAACAGCGCTTTGGTCAACATGAGTTGTTTTAAATGTGCTTCAGAAATAAATTTGATTTGATTTTGATTTGATTTGATCTACATTCCCAATCAGACATACATTAACATGGCCACACTCCCTATCAAACACAGCCACATCCACACTCCTTATCAGACATACACAGCCACATCCACACACCCTATCAGACACAGAGCCACATCCACACTCCCTTTCAGACACACAGAGCCACATCCACACTCCCTATCACACACACAGAGCCACATCCACACTCCGTCAGATACACACAGCCACATCTGCGCTCCCTATCAGACACAGAGCCACATCCACTCTCTCTATTAACAGAGCCACATTCACACTCCCTGTCAAACACATAGTGCCATATGCACACTCTCAATCAGATACACAGAGCCATATCCACATTCTCTACCAAATGCGCAGCTACAACCACACTCCCTATCAGACACAGAGGAACATGCCCACACTCCCCATCAGACACACAGAGCCACATCCACACTCCCTATCAGACACACAGACCGATATCCACAATCCCCATCAGACTTACAGAGCCACATCCAGACTCCCTATCAGACACACAGAACCACATCCAAACTCCCTATCAGACACACATAGCCACATCCACACTCCCTATCAGACACACAGAACCACATCCACACTCCCTATCAACACACAGCCACATCCACACTCCCTATCAACACACAGCCACATCCACACTCCCTATCAACACACAGCCACATCCACACTCCCTATCGACACACAGCCACATCCAGACTCCCTATCAGACACACAGAACCACATCCAAACTCCCCATCAGACACACGGAGCCACATCCACACTCTCCATCAGACACACTGAACCACATCCACACTCAACATCAGACACACAGAACCACATCCACACTCCCTATCAGACACAAAGAACCACATCCACACTCCCTATCAGACACAAAGAACCACATCCACACTCCCTATCAGACACAAAGAACCACATCCAAACTCCCCATCAGACACACGGAGTCACATTCACACTCCCAATCAGCCACACAGAACCACATCCACACTCCCTATCAGACACACAGACCCATATCCACCCTCTCCATCAGATATACAGAGCCATATCAGATACACAGAGCTGCGTATTTCCATCAGACCTCTGTTTTCACAAAATTCGTAGCGCAGCCATGTCCTCTTCCCCACCATGGTACAAATGTGTTAATCACGTTGTTGCATACCCACACTGCCTTTCATTTAAGTACACGGCATGCAAATGAATTTGCATGCACATTATGCTTTAATCTTCAGCTCAGTCTTTTTTTTTTTTTTGCTAATTACATAAGGGTGCAAAAAATTAAGGTTTTTCTTTCTCTATCCAATTACCCTTCATTGATTTTATTTCAACAAATAAACCTTTTCATTTTTTTCCTCTTTAACTCTGGCACTGCGTTCCCCATCCAGCAGACTGTGATGCTCACGGGTCTACACTGTGTCATCATTGACATTCAAAATCTCAAGCCTCTGAATGCCAAATACGCCTTTAATATGATGAGGTATTTCTTCTCCTCCACAGCAAAGTACTTTTCAGTGCCTTCAGATTCATATTTATCACATCTCAGCAGTCTATGATTCTCCATTAAAGTGATCAGGACACATCAAAAGCCTTTGTGAGAATAAAACAGGGCTGTGTAATGCCATATTAATAGAATTATTTATAATTAATATTTTAATGTTGCAATGCATGAAAACCTAAGTTTCAGAGTAAGACAATAATGGAATCACAACAGTCAAAAATGTGCACAGCATTTTCATTTTTTATTGTTAAATTACCTAGTTTTGTGGCCAAGTTTGTTATGGCTCGACGCCCTGCTGAATGAGAAAGGAACTGCTATAAGGCTATTCTTGGGTCAAAAGTTTGGTTAGTTTGAAAAATGGAGCATAGAATGTTGTCATGATCCAGGCCAGGAATCAAGTTCGGAGGCAGAGTGCAATCCAGCAGTAGGGTTCATTGATAGTAATGTGTTTACTGATAGTAATTTGGTGCCATAAGGAGAATGGCATAGTTCAGTTCAGATGATAAGGCAAAGCACTGTAGGTGTTGCCAAAGCCCTACTAGTGGCTTTCTGGGATGACTGCCAGATGGAGAGCACACTTCGCCAGAACTAAACTGCCTGAAGGCAGGGCGGAGAAGCTTAGGGGAAACTTCTACGGTCATCCGATCCTGATGACTGTAAAAGGATTGGGAGCTTGTTCCTAATAAACTGGACAGAAGAACAGACTAAGAGGGGATAAACAGGAATGCAATCCCAATCCTGGAGACTGTGAGAAAGGCTTGAGAGCTTGTTACGATTAACTAGACAAGGAAGAGTTCTTCTGTGAATTACTTTCATTAAAGATTACGTTTTACTTTCAAAGAATTTTACCACTGAATACTGACCGGTTCAAAAGCACTTATGGAAAATGACAATCCAGCAACTTGCAATCTCAAAAGAGGAGGTATAAATAAGTCAGGCACCCATGAGGCGGGGTAACTATGAGATGAGACACAGCTGCAGTTAAGGGAACTCACGAGATGCAAACCAATCAAAAGAGATAGTGCTTCTAATAGACACACAAGTTGCTGAAAGGGAGGATACATGGAAGGCATTCAAACAAGTGTTGTGACAGTACGCCCCCTCGATGGATGGCACCTGGCACCCCAGTGGTGGACCCCGGAAAGCAGCAGAGGAAGTCACGAACCAGAGTGGGGTCCAAGTTGTGCCACTCCGGGACCCAAGAATGCTCTTCAGGCCCGTACCCCTTCCAGTCAACTAGGAATTGGCATCAGCATCTCCCTAGCCAGACGTCCAGTATCCAACACATAGTGTAGACGGGAACATCAACGATCTGCCTGTGGGGGAGGAAGGGAGTGGGAGGGAGGACTGTAAGGAGACAAAAAAACAAGTTTAATTCTCGTGACATGAAATGCAGGGTGAATATTATGAAAAGAATGGGGAAGGAGGAGCCTGACAGCAGATAAGGATAATATTCTTGAAATGGTGAATCGGACAATGAAATGGGGTGCAAACTTCTTCAACGTCTTCCAGAGCAGAATACCCTTTGCGGCAGGTCCAACTTTCCATCTCACTTGGCAGGCAGGAGCTGGCCAGCGAGGAAGATTCCCTTGCTCCTGAATGGCAGACACGTGCTGGAGTAGTAAAGCATGGGCTCTTCACCAGCCCCGGCGAGCACGGCTAACCAGAACCTAAACAGAGCACATGACCACTTCTCTCTCCTCAGACCGGAATAAAGGCAGTTGGTAACCCGGACAACATTGAAAAGGAGATGCCCAAACCAGCCACTGATAACGAACTGTGAGCCAGCTCCACCAAAGTAAAGAGACTAGACCACCTGGTGGGTTAAACTTCTGTCAAACTGCATAGTCTTGCCCAGCTCCTGGTTCAGCTTCTGCACCTGGCCATTGGTGTCTGGTTGGAACCCCAAAGAGAGGCGAGGGATGGCATTCACCAGCGTGCAAAAGTCTTTCCAGAACTAACTGGAAATTGGGGACCGCAATCAGAGACCACCTCTTGGGGCATGTCGTGAAGGCAGACCACATGTTGTAGGAGGAGCTTAGCAGTCTCCTTAGCTGTGGGCAGCTTAGTCAATGGAACTTAGTGGGCTGCTTAAGAGAAGCAGTCAACAATGGTAAGGATGACCATAAACCCATCAGACAGAGGCAGACCCTTGATAAAGTCCATAGATATGTGGGCCCTTGGTTAGTCTGGAACTTCCAAGGGCCAGAGAAGACCACAGGGCAGTTGGTTATTTGATTTGGAACCTACGCACAAAATATAGGCCGTGACAAAGTCCCAGCTGTCCTGGCAATTGGTTAGCCAGCAAAATCCCAACGAACAAAAGCGAGAGTAAAAGAGATGTTGGGATGGCATACTAGCTGAGAGGCGTAGCCCTAGGCCAAGACATTGCCTCTCAATCTCTCGGGGACAAAGAGATGGTTGGGTGGAGTGTCCAGTGGAGAGGCACAGAACCGGAACACCTCTTCTGCCTCACTGTCCAATCTTAGCTTGCCATCGGCCAGGAGACAGCTATCAGGAAGGATGGTGTCTTCGGGGACTAAAGAATACAGACAAGACAGAGAGTCAGGCTTAGTATTTTTAGTACCAGGTCAGTGCATTAAGACAAGGTTAAATCTTGTGAAGAAGAGGGATCAATGGGCTCGCCTGGGATTCAGCCTCTTTGCAGTTGATAGGTACTCCAGGTTGCAATAGTCCATCCAGGTGAGGAAGGGGAGCCTGGACCCCTCCACCCAGTCCCTCCACTCGTCAAAGGCAAGTTTCGCCGCCTACAGTTCCTGGTCACTCAGGGAATAGTTCTTCTCAGCAGCAGACAACCAGTAAGGGAAGTAGGCACAAGGGTGTAATTTGCCATCATCAGTTTGCTGCGAGAGGACAGCCCCAGAACCCACGTTGAAGGCATTGACTTCCATGACAAACTGGCACTTGGAGTCTGGGAGCTAGAAGATGCGAGTGGTGCTGAACAGCCTCTTGAGAACATTAATGGCGAAGGCCACCTATGGGGTCAAGACAAAGGGAACCTTTGTGAAAGTCAGTGTTTTTAGGAGGGCAGCAACAATAAAGTACCTTTGCATGAATTGCTGGTAGAAGTCAAACCCAAGGAACCTCTGCAGTGTCTTGCAATCTTTAGAGTCCAACCAATCCAGCACAACCTTTACATTCTGGCAATCTATTTCCAAAGTGCCCTGCATTTCTACAAAGCCCAGAAAGGAGATGGAGGAGATAATGAAATTCACACTTTTCTGTTTTTATGTAAAGTTGGTTGTCCAGCAGCCTTTGAATGACCTAGCTGACATGGTGGGTGTGATCCTCCAGAATTTGAGAGAAGACCAGTATATCAGGTAGGTGTACATCGATGAACAGGGAGACTATGTCTTGTAGGACATTATTTACGAGGTTCTGAACCCATTATTGAATCCAAAAAGCATAACCAGGTATTTGTAGTGCCCTGCAGAGGTGTTAAACACTGTCTTCCACTCATCTCCTCCCCGCATGCACACCAGGTGGTAAGCACTGTGCAAATCCAGCTATGTAAAAAAGGGACAACCCTGGAGATTGGAGATTGCTGAGTCTATCACAAGTAAAGGATAACAATTGTTTTTGGTAATTATATTAAATCCCCGCTAGTCGATACAAGGACGTAGCGACCCATTTTTCATGACCACAAAGAAGAAACCGGCTGGCGACAAAGAAGCCAGAATTATTCTGGAAGCCAGGGATTGATTTATGAACTCCACCACAGCTTGGAGCTCCTGGTTAGTTTGGGAGAACTGCCAACTCCAAGGCAGCGATGTTCTGGGCAATAAGTCGATGGTACAATCATAGAGTCTATGGGGGGGGAGTGACATTCCTAAGGCCTTGCTGAATGCCATATGGAGGTTGTAATAGATCGGGGGAACCCCGTTAAGGTCTGGCAGCTCCTTCTGGTGGTTGGAGGATGGAGGTGCAATAAGACTGGGAGCTGCACTAAGACAGGACTGTGAACATGACAAACTCCATTTCAGAATGGATTCTGAAGGCAAGTCTACACAAGGGTTATGATGTTCAAGCGAGGGCCTCCCTAACACCACCATAACTCCATGATGAGAAACAGTAACTGTTCAGCGTGGTTTACAGAGGTCAGCATGGGCACCAGTCGAGTTACCTCTTTGACGTCAGGAAGAGCAATCTCTGTAAGATCCTGGGACTGGAGGGGTGCTGGCAGCGGAACAGTCAGGTCCCTCAGGCGGCAAATGAAACCAGAGTGGATAAAGTTCCCCTCTGCACCTAAGTCGACTCAAGCCCAAGTGGTAAATAGGGTGACCCTTCCAGGTCAGGTGAACAGGTAGAAGTGGATGAGTAGATGAGACAGAAGCTCCAGACAGCACCTTTCCATCAGATGTCACTCGCGCCCACTAAACAGGGCATTCAGCAATGGTGTGGAGTGTACTTCTGCAGTACAGGCATAGTTTAAACCTTATCCAGCGCTGCAGTTTTTCGGGGGCAGCTTGTGAAGCTGAGCTCGGTTGATAGCCATGAGTACCTGAGCAGCCAGGTGGGGAGAAGCTATGAGTTGAGCATCCTGGGATGTAGGGAGCGAAGGTGCATGTAACTTCGCCCAGCAGTCCAACCACTTTTCTGGTAGCCAAACATCCTTTCTGAGACCTAAATCAATGAGGTGGTCCAAATCTGTGGGAAGGACACAAGTGGTCAATTTGTCCTAGAACCACTCTACCAAGGCAAACAAATAGGTGTTGAACAGCGGTCGGGTATCCCAGCGCGTGGAGGCAGCCAAGGTACGGAAGTCAATGGAATACCCCGACACTGACAGGTTGCCTTGGTGCAGCTGGAGTAACTAATAGGCAGCAGTGTGGCTAGAGCGGGATCGGTCAAAGACTTTCTTCATCTCTTTCATGAAACCAGCAAATGATGATACTGCAGGATCCCCTGCCTTCCAATAGGCGGCAGCCCAGTCCCTGGTACATTCCGAGAGACCAGTGATGACAAATACCTCTCTGAAATGCTCAGTGAGGAATGAAGATGGCAGTAGCTCAAAGAACATTATGTACTGAGCCACAAAACTGTAACAGGTGATGGGGTCGCCATTTTACCTAGCACTGCTAGGTTCGGCTCCCGATTTGCTACCGCCTGAGGGAGGTTTTACTGCAGAATAGCCCTGGCTGCTTGAGCAGTGGTGGTGGAGTCCCATGAAATGTCCATTATAGCCACTAGTTAATTGGAGGGGGCTTCAATGGACTGGCAAAGCTGATAGAGTTCTTCCACCAGCAGACCAATCTGTACACCCTGGTACCTCAGGATGTCAACCAGGCTAGGTGTCTCCGCTGATTATACTCTTTTGGCTGGGTTATACTGTTATGATCCAAATTAGCAATGCAGGGCACAAGCAGGGTACAATACAATAGAAGGGTTTATTGAGAGTAGACAGTGGGACGGACCCCAGAGGAGCACAGCACAGTTCTAGGCATAGCCAAAGCCTGGCCAATAGCTTTCCAGGATGACTGCCAGATGGAGTGCACACTTCGCCAAAGCCAAACAGTCCCAAGACAGGATGGAGAAGCTTAGGAGGAATGCAGGTCCAATCCTGATGACTGTAGGATTGGGAGCTTCTTCCTTTAAATTAGACGAGGAAGAGTACTTCCGTAAATTATTATCATAAAAGATTGCATTTAACCTTCAAAGAGAGAGTTTTACTCTTAAAGACTGACTGGTTCAAAAGCACTTATAGCAAATGACAGTCCAGTTACATGCAAACTCATAGGAGGGGGTATAAATACATCACACGCTCACATGAGCTGGGGTAACCATGAGATACAGCTGGGGTTAAGGGAATGTGCAAGATGCAGACCAATCAAAGGAGACAATACTTCCAGTAGACACGCAAGTTACTGAAAGGGAGGAGACTTGGAAGGCGTTCTCATGAAAGGTATGACAGAAAATGAAAGTTGAAATCACATTTACTGAGGAATAATGTTTGTCCAAATATATAGCGTTTTCAGTTTCAAACCTCCTTTCGCAGTATTTTTTCCTTGTATCAAATACAGAATATTATTTTAATTTTCAAATCTTTTTCTTTAACAACACTTTACCCTATTTACAATATATAATTTCCATATTCAAATCTTCTCCTCACACTTTTTTTCATTCTAAAATATTTCTTTTTCAATATCAAATCTTTTTCTTTCAAATAAGTTTGACTAAGTCTTGGCTGGGGTTTCCGAGAGATGGTTATGGGTAAATTCTGAGCGACTAAAATAGCTCTACTTTCATTGGATAGCCACTGTCTAACAGTCATTGTAAATACACTGCCTGCGTTGACTCCTAACAGACATACTATTATGCACTCTAATTCACCTCAGTCAGTTAAAACATTTAACTCAACAAGAATTTGGATTTAGTGTCAAATGAGTTTTTAATGCATGTATATTTGATGATCTCCCACATTTCTTGTGTCTCACAGTTTGTAGCTTTAATTATTCACTTCACAGCAGTTCCAATACAGATTGGATCAGACTGCATTACTGAACACAGTTTGCATATTAAATGGTCACATGGTCATGACTATAATTTTTTTTGCATCTCTCATGTCTTCAAGCATTTACGTGTGCATCAGCATTCATAAAGTCCACAAAATGGTGCAGTATGCCAGTGTTTTAGTTTAAACCTACTTTGGAAGAATTGGTATGAAAATCATTACAGAACACTATTACTGCATAGTGCCTAATATTGCAAATTAGGCCCACTGGTGAGCTGACATTCACACACTCCATTATCACAGTATAAAAATGCATGAAACCACAGGTTGATTAATTACTTTGCATTACTTTTCCTGTGTCCATTAATGCTCACAAAAACAAAGTAAATTCTCAAAATATCGGTACATTATTTTAGCGGCTCAAAATAGTTCACATTTTCAAAATCATAAGAAAAAGTTCTGCTTAGAAATAAAAGATTTGTTTTGCTCTGTGCCAGGGATTATCCAGCTGTTTTTCATCCTCCCTTTACCTGACAGTCAGGTGTAGTGATAATCTGGCTAATCAGAGGCACCAATTGGTCACTTAATAATTGGTTAATTTTCCTGGGGGGGGGGACAGGGCTGGATTTGTATTCAAGGTCCAGATTTAGTGATCCCTGCTCTATGCAAATTCAACCACTATGAGTGCAATTATTATCAATGAATATGAAGGGCAACATTTTGTTATTTTCAAGTAAGACTGCTAGAAAATCAGTCTTGCACTGTCACTGTTTTTGCCATTTGTTGACAATACCGAAGCTCAACAAAAGACCTGCAGCTCAGTCCTGTAAGTAACTTCCACTCCGTCCAGACAGAGAGATCCACTCAGCTCAGGAACAAAGATCCACCCAGCCCAGAAGCAAACATCCACACAACCTTATAACAAATATCCACTCAGCCTAGTAACAAACAACCATTCAGACCAGTCACAAACATCCACTCAGTGCAGTAACATACATCCATTGGCCCATGAACAAACATCTACTCAGTCTAGGAACGCATGTCCACTGGGCTCAGAAAAAAACATCCATTCAGACCAGTCTCAAACATTAATTCAGACCAGTCACAAACATCAATTCAGCCCAATAACAAATATACTTCCAGCCGCGAAAAAAACATTTACCCTGCCCAGCAATAAATATCCTTGCAGCCCAGTAAAAAACATCCAGTCAGCCTGGTAAAAATCATCCACTCAGCCCAGCTACACACATCCACTCAGCCCGGTAACAATATCCCCTAAGCCAGTACCAAATAAGGCAGAAGCAGCTGCCCACGCCCAGGCCTGACGGGCCTTCGCCCTATGATGAAGACTCCCACGCTGCACTGAGGCCTGCCTCTCGCACGCAGCTGCCAGAGACACCCTGTTATTCTGAAAGCAGCCAGCCAAACCCTCCCCTCCGCGTAACAACGCCCACACACAGACACAGCTCCCGGAGGTGGGGGTGGGGCTGGGCATGTGTGTCAGAGAGGAGCCTATGTGTGTGTGTGTGTGTGTGTGTGTGTGTGTGTGTGTGTGTGTGCGCGCATGCACTCATGTATGTGTGCTAGTGTATGAGGTGACAAAAAGAAAGTATGTGGAAAAAGGGCAAAAATGATGGTGTGTCTATTGAGAACTTGTGACATTTTGTGAGAGTGTGAAAGAGCAACTCAAATCTTGTGGGGATGTTTCCACCTATTCGTATGCTAAGACAAGTTTGTAAGTATGCCAAACTTTTAAGTGTGCGTGTGCTTGTGCATGTACAAAATCTGTGTTTGGTTTTGCATGTGCAAGAGTTTACACGTCTGTCAGCACATCTGCTCCATAGGTATACTGTATGTCTGAGTGAAAGACCACAAGGCTGATGACCACTCACATCTGTTGGCATGTTTGAAATAGCCAGCAGCCATACGCGCTGTTTTGTCTGGGCGTATGTATATATGTGTGTTATGGTAATCCGGGTGAAATCTGTCTGGGTGAGGGGTGGGAATACAGCATTTGTAAAATTAAAAATTCTGTAGAATATGAATATCAAGAAATACTTTGCCAATATTGGCACTGCGTTCATTTAAAACATAAAGCTAGAATAGTTTAATCTTTCTGAACATATCCTATGAGAACAATAAAACCACATAAAATGAGCTTATCCTACGAACATTTATTGCCTTTTTTGACAGCACCAGATATAGCAAAATTTCCCAGTGGTTCAAGAACTCCACAGCCGTCCATAAAATAAATACACATCAAAGCGACTGTATGTTGATGTTTTTGCTTGTATAAATCATGATGATGAATACGACCTTTGAACTTTTTACGGAAACAACTGTAAAGATTTTGGTGAAAAATGGACTGTTTCGAATGAGGAGAGTGGGGAACGGGGAAAGGACAAAATTTATACAAATGGCAACAAAATATTTCAACCAATCCCCATCAAAATGAAACACAGACCCTCTCCATCTTACACACGCGCACACACACACACACACACACAAACACACGCACACACACAAATAGTCTGTAAATGGTCATTACGCTCCCTGTGCCCACTGTTGAACACCTCCGCTGACCTTCTCTGCTCCATTACAAGCAATTAGAGGTCTGAGAGTAGGCGGGTGGGGGGAGAATGTTTAGGGGGAGAGGCTGCAGTCTCCACTCACAGTGGGCCTGCCCAGGCCTGCATTCTTTTTCTGAGAAAAACACAAACCAAAAAGAATCATAGACCTGGGAAAGGAACAAAAACTCAAAGCTAAGTCAGAACTGTGAGCCATCTGTTTGGGTTTTCATGGGAGTCTTACACCCAGTGACGCTTGAGCCATTTCTGAGAAATATGCTCGAACAAGTGATAACGGTTCTTACTGTATGTGCAGTTGTCCAGTTTCACGTTTACGTTCTCAGTCTTGCAACTACACAAATACAAGCTGTGGTTTAAAGCAAAAGACCGCTGTCGCCCTCTCAGTACGTGTAATGTGGGTACATATTGGCCCCTGCTCTACAAGTCACCGGTGTATTTCCTGTGCCAGCAGGTTGTTTGACTCCCACTCTCATTAGCTCAACACAATGGTGTTCAAAACAGGGGTTCCCAACTGTACTCACAATGAGTTAGAGTGGGCAGTGGCAGCTACACACCTCATTCTACAAACCAAGGTCTTTTAGCAAAGATTCTGGAGATTCAAACTGCATGGCTGGAATGAAAAGCCTGCACATTCACAGGCACTTACTGGAACCCTGCTTTAAAGTGCTGATCACTGTTTCACAGGAAATTTATACCCCTGATTGTGCACTCCCAGCATGGGGAGTTGAATCAAACGATTAAGATTTGAGAGGCAAACCCGTAATCCCCAATTTGATATCCTGCCAATAACATATATACATCGGCTGAGAGTTTTTATCAATGTGTTAAACAGATTTTCTTTTTCGTATATTGGTTTAATTTAAGTGTCATAACATATTAGAAATTAGTAAAAGAAAAAGTTTTAAATAATACAAATGCAATAACTCTCTGGTTTCCAGACATAATATCACACCCACATAGCTTTCTTTATGCATGCCTCACTTGATTGCAAAACATTTCCTCCAAATTATGTCATCTGTGCAATCCACACAGACTTAACCCAAGCACCTAGTATTCTGGGAAGTTGCAAGACCTCACCATTCGTCTTTAGGCTGGTATGCAAGAAAAAAGTCAACATATGGGGTTACTGGGTACCTCATGGTATCAACTTAAGGAAGAGTCAAGCTGTCAAAAAATAACCACAGGCATCTGTGCTCTCCTGAACAGTGACAGTATGATTTGGAATAGGAACTGCTAAAGACAGAAGCAGAATTAACTAATTTAGTTAGAGGCAGTATGATTTGGTGCAGACAAAACTAATTCAGTCATAGGCATTATGAACTGGAATTGACAGAATCAGCCCGATATGTAGGGGGTGAATAGCCTGATATGGTTGTATTTAGCCTGGGAGCAAAACAGCATACGCTCGAATGCCAAGGCCGCGGTTCTCCACTGGGCATTGGAGCCAAAAGCAGGGCTCTGGGAGCTGTCAGGTGAGACTTTAGAAGATAGGACAATTTTAAAGCTTCAATCAAAGAACATTAGCACAGAAGTAAGAAACATGAACAATAGCTTATTCACTTAATAACCCAAAGCAAGCTGCAAGCAAGCAAGATTATGAATGCTAACTGTTTAGTGTTTTCGTAGAAGTCAGGTCAGGATATCGGAGAAGAGATGCACGAGCTAATGATAAATTATGAAATTCGAGAGAGAGACAGCCTGAGGATTACAGGTTCATCAATATAATATGAGCCTGCAAACTTGAGGCGCAAGTTTGGCTTCCTACGTCAGCCTGCGAGTGTCAGAGCAGTGCCCACACTCAATGGCTGTAATAACGGAGTAGCCTTCCCTCAGCAGTGCATTGGCTAAAGTAATGAGGCACAATCGCCTCTGTTTCTTCAAGAACTTCATTTTATGAGGCTGTCTCCAAAGATACAGGGGCTTGAGCCTGAATAATAACATTCATTTCTTGCTAATGTCACATCAGACAGGTAGGTAAGAGGTACTCCCACCAATCAGCGCACAAAAAGAAACAGTCATTTTTGCCTTTTCATTTGTCATGCCTAGCATGTCAGAAATGAGTTCTGTCAATACATTGTTTTACGGAACAAAAACTACTGAATAAATGACAAAAGTGTATTTCCTTAGTCAACGGTGCAATTACAATTTGCATAACCAACAAATCAAGATAAATAAAGGGTCATGACAAGCAAACTTTTTAAAGTAAAAAAAAGTCTAAAACTGTCATGATATAAATGTAAAAAGAAATTGAGCAAAGGACTCAACAGCTAAATCCAATCTGTTTTTTTCCCCATCGAAAAACAAATGTCCTTGCCTAAAACTCTCTCTGATGCTTGCCAGACAGCAATTAAGTCTGCATCCAGCGAGAATTGGTTTCCCCCCCGCACATTCGCCCACCCTGACAATTTTACGGCAGCAGAATTTCCTCCGTCAATCACTGCAGACAATCTGAATCTACCAGTGAATACCACTGAAGTCGTGGCGCACACACACACATACACACACGCAGGTGACAAATTAAAGGAAGAAAACCTGAATAAAATGGACAAAGATAATGAATGCAAATACTTTTTGTTTTTCATTTTCCTAGCATGGTTTGGGTCCAACTGTCCCCTGGAAGACAGAAGGTTCACTCCAAATTGATGCAGAATTACTCTGTGTGATCACCATTATATCTTATACTGAACTGATCCTATCATGATCAGACTGCTATCTTACAACACAACAATGGACCGAGCCCCAAAGGGGCAGAAGGGGTCACTAAATGATTTTATGAGCGTGAAAATTATCCTAAGCAGGGTGTTAGACAGCGTTCCTAATGACCGGCATCAAAACACCACATAAGGCAATATTTGTTGGAGGAAAGGTACTCCATCTCTCCTTCTTCCATTGCTCTGTGGTCCATTATTCACGTCGCCTGTCAGTGGTCATAATGTTATGGCTGATCAATATATACTGTATAATTACAAACTATTCTGACAAAAGTGTAAAGTACGGGAATACACCTCTTTATCATCGAATTCAGGTGTTTCATTCGGACACGATGCCACAGATGTGCAACAAATCAAGCTCCAAGCCATGCAGTCTGCATTTCAAACATATGTAAAAGGATGGATCATTTTGAAGAGCTCAGTGAATTCAAGCATGGTACTGTCGTAGGATGCCACCTTTGTAATAAGTCAGTTTGAGACATTTCTTCCCTGCTAAATATTCCATGGTCAACTGTGAGTACTACAGTTGAAAAGTGAAACCATTTAGGAACAACAGCAACTCAGCCTTGAAGTGGCAGACCATGCTAAGTCACAGAGCGGGGTCAACGAGTGCGGACAAGCATAGTGTGTAAAAACTGCTAATGCTCTGACTCCGTAACTACGGAGTTCCAAACTTCCTCTGGCATTAACATTAGCATAAAAACTGTGTGCCAAGAGCTTCATGGAATGGGTTTCCATGGCTGAGCAGCTGCATGCAAGTCTCACATCACCAAGCACAATATCAAGCGTCAGATGGAGCGAGGTAAAGCATGTCGCCACTACACTCTGGAGCAGTGGAAACGGTTCTGCGGAGTGAATAATGATGCTCCTCTGTCTGACAGTCTGGTGGATGAGTCAGGGATTGGTGAATGCCAGGAGAACGTTACCTGCCTGACTGCATTGTGCCACTTGCAAAGTTTGGTGGAGGAGAGATAATAGTTTGGGATTGTTTTTTCAGGGGTGGGGCTTAGTTCCAGTGAAGGGAAATCCTAATGCTTCAGCATACAAAGACATTTTTGGGCAATTCTAAGCTTTCAACTTTGTGAGCCCAGTCTCATCCCAATGCATCATACAGTGACACTACTTGACCAAGCGTCGATATATGACTCAAAAGGAGGCTTTTGAGTGATTCCAGTGATGCCAGTTTAAAAGGAACCCTACCCCCCAACCCCTAACCCTAAATCTGAACCCTGACCATAAGCGTAAAATAAGGACGCAAAAAGCCTCCTTTTATGTCATGTATTGACACTTGGTGAGGTAGATTAACTATACGATGAGTCAGAATGAGAATGTGTTGATTTTGTGGGAACAGTTTGGGGAAGGCCCTTTTCTGTTCCGGCATAAGTGAGCCCCAGTGCACAAAGCAAGGTCCATAAAGACATGGTTTGGTGAGTTTCGTGCGGAAAAACTTGACTGGCCAGCACAGAGCCCTGACCTCAACCCCATTAAAAACATTTGGGATGAGCTAGAGTGGAGAGTGCAAGCCAGGCCTCCTCCTCCAACCTCACAAATGCTCCGCTGGATGAATGAGCGAAAATTCCCACAGACAAGCTCAAAAATCTTGTGATAAGCCTTCCCAGAAGAGAACACACACACACACACACACACACACACACACACACACACACACACACACACACACACACACACACACACACAGAGTACATATACAGTGCTATGAAGTATTATTTGCCCCCTTGCAAATTAATTTAGCAAATTTCTCACACTTACATTTTTCAGATCATCAAACTCATTTTAAATTTAGATGAAAACAACCCAAGTAAACAAAACTGCTTTTTCTAATTGATAATTTCATTTAATAAAGGAAAAAGGCTATCGAGCACAACCTGACCCTGTATGGAAAAAATAATTGCCCACTTAGATACTGAATCGACCAATTAAAAAAATTAACGCCCATGCATGATCACTGCCAGTCCTGTCCAGTTTAAACATCACTTACATAGAATCTGTCTGTCTGTGTGAAGTAGGAAACAAGCAGCACATGATGGCGCAATATTAAGAAATTCAAGAACAAAAGAGAAATTAAGTCGTTGACATTTATCAGTCTGGAAAGGGTTGTAAAGCTATTTTTTGGGCTCTGGGACTTCAGTAAACCACTGTGAGAACCATTATCTAAAAACCGAGAAAACTTGGAACAGCAGGAAACCTTACCCGGAGTGGCTGACCGACCAAAATTCCTCCAAGCGCACATTGACGCCTCATTCAGGAGGTCATGCAAGAACCCAGGCTATCTACTAAATACAACCCCAATTCCGAAATAGTTGGGACAAAGTGTAAATTGTGAATAAAATCAAAACGCAATGACTTTCAAATCAAACCAGTCAGTATTTTATTCACAATAGAACAGAGATAACATAGCAAATGTTGAAACTGAGAAATTTTACAATTTTATCCACAACATGAGCTCAATTCAAATTTGATGGCTGCTACAGGTCTCAAAAAAGTTTGGACAGGGGCCTGTTTACCATGGTGTAGCATCCCCTCTTCTTTTTAACAGAATGGAAGTGTCTGGGCATTGAGGAGACAAGTCTCTTGAGTTTAGCCATTGGAATTTGATCCCACTCTTGTTTAATACAGGCTTCCAGCTGCTGGAGAGTTTTGGGTCTCCTTTGACGGACTTTTCATTCAATTATGCGCCAAATGCTCTCAATCAGTGAAAGATCAGAACGGCAGGCAGGCCAGTTCAGCACACAGACTCTTCAACTACAAAGCCATGCTGTTGTATTAGCTGCAGTAAGTGGTTCTGCATTGTCCTCCTGAAATACATAAGGCCTTCCCTGGAATAGATGTCGTCTGGAGGGGAGCATATGTTGCTCTAAAACCTTTATATACCTTTCAGAATTCATGGTGCTTTTTAAAACATGCAAGTGCCCCACATCATATGCACTAATGCATTCCCATACCATCAGAGATGCTGGCTTTTGAACTGAATGCTGATAACAGGAGGGGTGGCTTTCTCCTCTTTAGCCCAGAGCACACGACGCCCATGATTTCCAACAAGAATGTCAAATTTGGACTCGTCTGACCACAGGACACTTTGCCACTTTGCTACAGTCCATTTTAAATGAGCCTTGACCCACAGAACACGGCGGCGCTTCTGAATCATGCTCAACAATGGCTTCCTTTTTGCATGATCGGGTTTTAGGTGGCATCTGTGGATGGCACAGCAGACTGTGTTTACAGACAGTGGTTTCTTGAAGTATTCCTGGGCCCATTTATTAATGTCAATGACAGAATCATGCTGGTGAGTGATGCAGTGGCGTCTGAGGGCCCGAAGATCACGGGTATCCAGTAAAGGTCTTCCGCACAGAGATTTTTCCAGTTTCTCTGAATCTTTTGATGATGATATGCACTGTCGATGATGAGACCTTCAAAGCCTTTGCAATTTGACATTGAGGAACATTGTTTTTAAAGTATTCCACAATTTTTTTTTACATAAGCCTTCACAGGTTGGAGAGCCTCTGGCCATCTTTACTTCTGAGAGACTCAGCCTCTCTAAGACATCCCTTTTATAGCCAATCATTTTACACACCTGATGCCAGTTAACTTAATCACTTGCTAAATGTTCTTTCAGCTGATTCTCTTATATATTAATTGCTTTTTCAGCCCTGTGTCCCAACTTTTTGAGACCTGTTGCAGCCAGAAAATTTGAAATAAGCTCATTTTGTGGATAAAAATGTAAAATGTCTCAGTTTCAACATTTGAAATGTTATCTATGTTCTATTGTAAATAAAATATTGGCTCATGTGATCTGAAAGTCATTGCATTTTGATTTTATTCACAATTTACACTTCGTCCCAACTATTTAGGAATTGGGGTTGTAACTGCAAGCCTCACTTGCCTCAGTTAAGGGCATCCACAGTAAGAGTCAGTGCAAAAATAGCATCCATGGCAGAGCAACAAGGCGAAATCCACTGCTGACTAAAAAGAACAAAAAGCCTTGTCTCACATTCGCCAAAAAACATCTTGATGACCCCCAAGATTTTGCGGCTACATCTGGCATAAAGCTAACAAAGCATTACATGATAAGAACATCATATCCACAGTAAAACATGGTAGTGGTGGTGGTATATCTGGGGCTGCTTTGCTGTTTAAGGACCTGGGGGACTTTCCATAATTGATGGGACCATGAATTCTGCCCTCAAACAGAAAATCCTGAAGGAGAATACTAAGCCGTCAGTTTATGACCTGAAACTCAAGCGCAGTTGGGTTATGCAGCAAGACAATGATCCAATACACAAAAGCAAGTCCACCCACAAATAGCTCAAAAACAAAACAAAAAAAAAAAAACTAAATGAAAGATTCGGAGTAGCCTAGTCAAAATCTTGATTAAACCCAACTGAGATGCTTTGCCTTGAACTTAAACAAGCAGTTCATGCTTGAAAACCCTTCAATGTAACAGAATTAAAATAATTCTGCAAATTACTGCAGGCCTAAATTCCCCCACAGTGATGCAAAGGACTCATTTCCAGTTATTGCTAATGTTGGATTGCAGTTTTTGTTGCCAAGGGTGACACCATCAGTTATTATGTTTTGGGAGGCAATTATTGTTTTAGATGGGTGATGGAGGTTTTGAGAAACTTTTTACCTTCAATAAATGAAATGATCATTTAAAAGCTGAATTTTATGTTTACTCACATTGCCTTTGTCTCCTATTAAAATTAGCCAGATGATCTGCAACCTGTAAATATAACAAAAAAGCAAAAATAAAAATCAGAAAGGAGACAAATACTCTTTCATCGCACTGTAGTCAACAAAACTCCAGTAATGTTTTTCCCCATTGACCTGGACCCGTATATAGGAAGACACATTTCCATCTGTGGAGTGGACCATGTCCAAGTACAAACCCCCAGTTTCAGGGCATGACATGCCAAGGGAGGTCAGTGCACCTCATCCTCAGATACACGTTTCCATGAGCCACGCTGTAACTGAAGCCCCCCCAATTCCCTCGCCTGGCAGAGCACTCTGCAATCCAAGTGGGCTGAACTCAGAGCACCCACGATAGCCCTTTCTCGTAGGTGTCATGTATGGGCCCTTTGATTGCAGCAAACACTAAGTCCCTTTGGAGAAGTGGATATTATCAGTGTCGAGAAATCAGAAAAGAGTAACACCAACTAACAATGCACTGACAGAAGGCTCAGTTATAATCAATCAGCGTAGAGTTAGCCGAGGCAATGACAAACTTTGTAAACAAAAGCACAACCACATTCCTGATAATTACATTGTTATGCTTACAAGATGGAGACCTGGCAGCAATCTTGGGTAAATCCCATGTAAAGCGTCCTCCTTAGGTGCAAGACATGTCATATTGGTGCACTGCAAGCAGAAAAGCGGCTGGTAAGCGCTGTATGTTTGCCTTTTCCAAAGAGCATACTGTGATGTCATAAGAGCAGAATATTACATTAATATCAAATTTTGCACTTAAATTTTATGCAGAAATAATACAAAAAAGCTTCAAATTATTTTGTTTCTCCAAGTCGTGGAATGTATTCATCAATGAATGTTCCTAATGTAATACATGTGTATTGGGCAATAAAGTGGTAGAAAAATCAAATTAAACAGTCTTAGTAAAGTGTTGGGCCTCCGCAAGCTGCCAGATCAGCTTAACATGCCTACGCATGGAGTCCACGAGTGTAAAATTTCACTGGAGGGGTGTATCTCCTCTAACACTGTCCCACACATTGTTCCAAAATCTACCATATGTGTTCAGCTGGTTGGTGACTGAAGGCAATGGCATATGCTTCGGATCATTTCCATACCTTAAAGCATTCAGTGACCCCTGGTACCATTATCACCCTGAAAGAGACCACTCCCATCATGGTAGGAAAGCTTCATCATTGGATATAAAGGTGATCACACATAATAACTCAGCATTGATCTGCAGTTACCCTTCATCCGTTGAGGGGACGAGTGGATCAATCTATGCCAGGAAAATGAACAGAGGAATCTGCATTTCTTGTGTGTGTCCATCACTCATCCGTAGGTAGTTTAGATATACAGTCAAGTGTGATTACACATGAATGGATCACAAATATGGCTTAGAGGAGCCCAGTCTCATCCCGACGCGTCATTTATTGACGCTACCTGACCAAGCGTCGATATACGAGGCAAAAGGTCGCTTTTAGCATCCTTTATTGATGCCAGTTTAAAACAAACCCTACCCCCTAACCCCTACCCCCTACCCCTAACCTTTAACCCGAACCCTCAAATAATGATGCCAAAAGCTTCCTTCTGCCTCGTATATCGATGCTTGGTCAGGTAGCGTCAATATATGACGAGTCCGGATGAGAATGTGTTGCTTAGAGATCCAGCTACAGATTACAGCTGTAATGTGGCCAAGTATATTCTTTTAATTGCCAAAAAAAAATGCATCTTAAATTTGAGGCTTTCCACATGGACGCACCGTCAGAGCAAAGATAAGGTAGGCATAATCCATAGTATTTGACACATGATCGCTCTCAACCCATTTCCTGTTACTTGATTACCATTCAATTTATCTATCTAATTATTTATCAAACATTGCATTTCCACTATAACTAAGGCTTATCGGTGAAAGTTCAGGCCACTTCTACTTAGATCACATTATTATTCATTGCCTTGCAAACATGAACTTTCCTGAACTTTTAAGGTTAATGAAACTGCACAGATTAGCATGCATTTGTTAGCTTGGCTCACAGTAAATAAAACTGTTCAACGTCAGTGTGAGACCCTGTCACATTTTTGTGATGAACGCTGGTTCGATATGATGTGCAAAATCATTTTCCACTTTCATCGTATGCTTTAAAATGCATACGACTAAATAATGGGCAATCATAAAATAAATCTCTTTGTTCAATTAATCTTTCATAATTGCTAGTGAAAATAATTGGAATGGGAGGTGCAATTAAGTTTAGATTCTAAGTAATTATTCAATTATGTATTAATCATTCAGATATTATCTGAATGAAATTGATCTTGATTCTTCAGTAAATAAACTGTCAACCAGGCAAAGCACAGGGAGAGATTAATCCTGGATCAGAATGAGATTAATCCAGTCTTAAAAAGTGAGGTTATTTCTCGCCAAGATGGACATCTGCGGCTTTCTGCAACATCCTAATATAAAATATAGAGCATCAATAATTAAGGCTTTCTCTACCTCAAAAGTCATGTTATTTTCTACAACGGCTGTGTGTGGTGTACATCAGTTGAAAGTAACAGAATTTGCCTTTCATGATTTTGTCAAATGACCCACACTCTGTGAAAACTGATGTTAAATTTTGCATCTTCTTTCTATGTAACTTTCACAATTCATGCCATGACCCAGTATGTTTTTTCTTTGAAATAGATAAAAAGAAAATACTGAACATATCTACCCAATAACTGTGAGCAAAGCACAGCCATTGATGCACCATTCCAGCAGGACTGCTGGCCAAGATCAGCATTGGCTTGGCCCCCTGCTGTTGAGAGACACCTTTATTTTTATTTTATTCAAATTCTTTCAAGTCCCTGATAAAACATTGTTCCACTCCAGAAAGGGATAGGACTGGGAATATAAACCCCTCTAATACAATTTTGAGGCTGAAGGTACACGGGTAGGTCCAGTCTTTCAACAGGACACCTTTTCCAAGATTTTAAAAAGCCTGCTGCAGCCAGGAGGGTTTGACATTGTGCAGATGCATTACTACAGATTTCTCATTGAGCAACTTCTTTGGATACAGGGTAGTTTTCGCTCCCATTCACGCAACCGTGCATCTGCTGCCCTCTACTGACAAATATAGAACACTGCAAGCAAAGGAAGACAGTGGGCTCACCAGAGGACACCTCCAAGTCTCTTTAAAAAAAGTGTATATACATACATACACGCGCGCGCGCGCACACAGCAACTGAAATGTCGCTCATGCAAAAAAAGGACACAGTGGCACATTAATTTAAAGAACAGACAAAATTGTTTTATTATTCATTTTTTAACAAAAATGCTAAATTGTTTTTCTTGAATAAAAATCATTCAAATTTCAGCTGAGTCACTTGAAAATGCTTAATTTTCAATTAGTCTGGAGCACAGAGTCTTCCAAAATGGAGAATGACCAAAGTAACAGGGGAAAAAAAGAGAG
The DNA here is from genome assembly GCA_029692085.1 of Gymnothorax javanicus. Taxonomy (NCBI): domain Eukaryota; kingdom Metazoa; phylum Chordata; class Actinopteri; order Anguilliformes; family Muraenidae; genus Gymnothorax; species Gymnothorax javanicus. The sequence continues at coordinate 22,875,897 of CM056205.1, forward strand.
TTATGGATCATATTACATTATTGTGGAACATAAATGGTCAGCTCCATGATTCATAGGACAGTGGCACATTTTCAAGTTAAGTTAATCACCAGATGTGTATCCAACTGAACATGAATTTTTAATGCTGAAGAGGGGACTGAAGGAAAAAAAAGTCCTGCAAACAAGCAGAAGCTGAAGATGCTGCAGTTCAGGCCTGACAGAGCATCACTAGAGAAGATACCCATTATCTGGTCTGTGCATTACAGACCTCGAGCAGTAATTGCACACAAAGGAATTGATTCATTTGAAATGGGGGTGGTTTTAGTACAAATGGTGCAGTCATTTCTTAACAGTTAATCCAATGGATGAAAACACTCGAATTAGAGCGGAGAGTCTGCTCTTCAAACTCAATGTCATTGCATCATCTTAAACTCAAAATTGCCAGTGTACAGAACCAGAGTAAAAGGAGACGACAGTGTCATCACTATCCCCCATCACGATCAAGGGCCATAACTTTGTAGAAAAAAAAAAAAAAGCTTTGATATGCATTTTCAAACTCAACGTGGATCGTGAGTAGCTTGTTAAGCGTCAAAATTTCACACATCTAGGTATGATCATTTCAGAGAAGTATTGTCCCCATTGTGGCCCGGACGAACAGACGAACCCCAATCCAATATCCCCGTCGCACTTTGCAGCGGGGGATAAAAATGTGTTACTGTCCGCCGAATAATGGTGCTCACTTTATATGGAATGCACTTATGTCCTGTGTAAATTGTTTAGATATTTTAAACGTATTCCAAAGTTCAGCCCGTTGCTAGCACTACACGCTAACAGCAGTTTGCATAATTTCATGCTTTGTTATTATATTTGACATATATGTTACAACAGCAACTTGAAACCTTGAAGTCAATTAGTGTGCCCTTGTCAAGCAAATCCTTTGGACATAGCAATCTTCAAACATGCTAGGACACTGTGGGTTACTGGAAACATGTATTAGAGGTGAAAAATTCAAGATATTTTGTTTCAATCATGTGGATTTACCAATTACCAATATTCTTCAGGCAGGTAAAACCAATTAATAAAGTACGCTGGCAGAGTTCGTGGGTGGATTAAATGCATAGCAGGAATTTTACTTCATGAAACCTGAACATTGCTCAAATAAGCTTTAAAAAAATAAGTTGAAAGATACATCAATCGGCAACAAGATTAAAATCACCTGATAATTTGGCAAAGGTCCCTCTTGTGCTGCCAAAACACCTCCATCAAACGGACGTCACTTGGATTCCCAAACTAAGGGTTTCCCAGAGTATCACTCTCCCTCCACCAGCTTGTCTTCTTCCCACAGAGCATCCTGATGCCATCTCTTCCTAGGTAAATCTTGAACACGTACCCAGCCGAACCAAATAATGTGAAAGTAAATGGGACTCAATGGACCAGACGATCTTCTTCAACTGCTCCAAGATCCAGTTCTGAAGCTCAGGTAGCCATTGAAGGTGCTTCTAGAGGTGGAGTGGCGTTAAAGTGGGTATTTTGACTGGTCTGCAATCTACAAAGTGCAGTACACAGCAGGGTGTGATACACTGCATGTCGTGACATATTCCTTCTGCAAATATTATTGAAATTCTCAGCAACTTGTGCCACAGTTGCCCCTCTGTCGGTTTGGACCAGATGGAATAGCCCTCGTAGCCCTTGTGCATCAATGAATATCCAATATCCCAAGACTGCATGGTTTGTCCCTCCTCGGACCACTAACAGTAGCTATACACATCTGCTCACAGGGAGCACCCCAGACATCTCGCCACTTCAGAGATGCTTTATCCCACTCATCAGACTTGAACAATTTGGCCCTTGTTGAAGTCATTCAGTTTCCATTTCTCCTACATCCAACACATTGAATACGAGAACCGACTGTTTGCTTACAGTCCAATATCTGTCTGCAGACCTTGATATGTGCTGTTGTTATGAGATAATCAACATTCCTTACTGCATCTGTGAGTTGTTTTAATGTTTCGGCTCATCGGAGTAGAACCCTTGATGACTGTGCATGAGGTTCCACGGGCAAGCCAGCAGGGGGCAGCAATCAGACAAGACATTTAATGTAAACATTCCAAGTAATGCGCAAGTTGGTACTTGCGGCTCCATGGGCAGTGCTCCTCCATACCCCCACGTGCCCAGTACTTACCATTCTCCAAGTGCTTCAGGTTGTTTCCCAGCATTGGTTAAACTAGCCAAATGGTTACAAAGGTGATCTTAACCAGGCCAGTCAGATCAACCTGACATCTGCCAGATAAGCATTAGGTCCTATGATCACAGACCTACATCTGTACAGTTCTTGCGTACAAATACAGGGGATCTGGCATTTAATGCTGAACAAAGTGACTGTATTTGAAATGGTCTTGATGGATACATCTCGTCTTCTTGCCACTGCTTGCACTCAAAATAAAACAAGTGTTTGCCACTAACATGGCAACATCCCCCGCCGTCCGTACGATGTGTGTTCGTACGGACGGACGGACGGAGCCCAATGCTATATCCCCCGCTTCGCGCTAAACGCGCGGCGGGGGATAATATATTTTATGGAAATATGAACATTATATAGCCCTAAGATAAAATATCTCTATTATCTATTCTCCATTTTGTTTATTCAAATATGTGCATGTAAAGCATAACACGTTTAAATGCACAAAATTGGAACCTGTATGCCAGAAAACAAGTTTATTTTTCCTTTGCCTTCACTGAGATAAGGGAAAAAAGAGCCAGGAAGCAAAGTGGGTTCAGTCATCTTCCAGGCTGGAAAATTTTTGACTAACCCTTATACTGAATGTTAACATTACTAATTTCTGATTTGACCATGAGAGTTTTCATTGGTATAAGGGGTAAATCAATGGCTCACTGGCCTGCGGTACACTCAAACACAAATTAAAAACAATTTTACTTAATTGCGAGCATCTGGATGAATACTGCAAATTATTTTACAAATGTAGCGGACTTAAAAATGCGCCGAAATTAGGAATATCAAAAGAAGTGTGAGAAATAGGTGAGATTGCAGGGGGCGGAGAAAGCTCAAGTTTGACACTGAAGATCAAAAAAAAAAAAAGTAAAGTTATGAGCGGAAGTATTTGGGGACAAAATTATTGCAAAACCAGGAATATTCCCTCTGGTAAAATCGTCCACTGCAACAAGCAGAAAACACTACGTCCATATGGGATGGGCAAAGCACCACCAGTCTTTGATAATCCGCTTCAAAATAAAAAGCATTTCTGATGGCCCATTTAATTTTAACTTTATCTTTCACTAATAATTGTGATAAACGGGACGTGGAAAAGAAAAGCAGATGGAAAAGACTGAGCTAGCTACCGACCTAAGAATACACTCAGAAGTCCGATGTTCTTCAAATGGACAGCGAACACAACACTATTACTTCAGCAAGGGGAGGATTTCACGGAGCTGCCAGCCCATTGTGTTTTAACCGTACACGAAACAAAGTACATGCAACCATGTTTGCATTATTAATTTTATTGATAGCTAATAGGAAATTCCCTTTCCTGACCGTTGGTTTACGATGTAAAATAGCACAGCGATGTACTATGTACTACAAACGAGATATGTGGATTAGCAAGGTATGTTGAACCTATATCCATCATCTTCAATGCCAACCAGGAGGCTCTCTTTAGACCAAGCCATTAACTTCATGGTACCTCCCATTGCCCGGTTAGGATTTGTCCATGCTGAACTTGCCTCATTGTAGACAGCAGCCCCCAAACCCCACAGAGGTGTGCACGCATCAAAAACACTGTTCATAGTTTCAGCAACATTGCCCTTACCAGCGTTACCGACTACAGGCGCACAGAGGTGGTAGGCTGTTAAACTTTTACCATATAATCTTCATATGGAGTCCACACTCAACCCATATCGATATTATTTTGCATTACCATCGCAGAAAAAAAAAAACGGAGTTTACCACGCGTCGCTAGTGTCAGCGTTGAGATTTGTTACCATTTCCGGGTCGCGAGGCAGATGGGAAATGTAGTCCTTCAAACAACATAAATCAAAGAAAACCCTTCCTAAGGGCTTTGATGAAAAAGGGCGTCGAGCCTGTCCACTGCTTATCTTGTGCTGCAACTCACTTGTGGGCGCTCGCGAGAGGGTCGTTAATGAATGGGAGTGAATGGAGCTTAAAATAACTATTTATACCTGCTTCTAGACAAAAAAAAAAAAAAAAAGCCAATGTTTAATTTTGGTTTTGGTGAATATAGAATCGATTATTGGTCAGAATTGAAATGGGGTGGGGGGGGATCTAAAGTCGTTTCTTTTTTCTAAGCGGGTAGACAGTTTTGCCCATAAAACACTGGCATTCCGCTGACTGCGACCGAGCACCCGCCCTTGACGGCACCGAGAGTCTTCAGTTTGCTAACGGAGCTACATGCCCCTTTTATCGAAAATATAATTAAAATTTCCAGAAAAAGAAAAAATTCCCCACGAACATTTTAGGGGCTACAGCCTGGTGGTTACCCATTCATTCAGGACTATCTCGCGAGCGCCCCCCATTAAGCAGGAAATTCTGAAAGATGGACTGCTCCCTATTAGAAAATCTATGGTATTTATAATGTATATTAGGATTTACTTCATTATCCCCAAACAATTTGCAACGATGAGGGCTATGTGTAATACAAATGGTTGAGAGTGATTATAACATTGATATGAACTACAACGTACTTAACAAATAAACAATCAGACAACAAATACACAAGAATTGATCAGAGTCCTTAGTGGGACGACCAAAAATAAGAATACTCCCGCAAATGGGCTGACTAGTCCCACGATTAAACAATATACCCTCAAATTTGGGCGAACACTCCTGCATTTACCCTTGAGAATTCTAAATACAACCAAAATGTTTAACAATTCAAATAGAAAACTACTGCAAAAAAGATATACATGCAATAATAAAATACATAATTCTGAATTATAAGCTTGAAGTATTAAATTAGCAACATAGCACAGGCACACATATTAACAATAATAATTAAGAAAGAACATGTGTCCAGTACTGTATAGAATTGGCTTTTTCCAATAATGTACCACCTCAAACTTTTTTTTTTTGGTCTGTCTCTATTTTTGGGGAATTGCTTTGCAGCTGCAGTTGTTTCCAGCATTAGCATATAAGTAGATTGCACTCAGCGCTATATACCCCCTCGGTGTGCCAGAAAATCATGTCAAAATGGGAGCTATGACCTTGACATCAATTAAGCTTCTTGAAACACCAGATATGGATAACCTGTTTAAATTTGAAGGCCGTCCCTACAACAGTTCACCAGCTAGAGTAGTAACAATCAATGGGAAGACAGACAGGCAGACAGACAGATGGATGGATGGATAGAGAGATAGACAGCGGAGGGGATGACAATCCACCATCGGAAAGAGTTGGGTCCTCCGGTATTGTAATTTGAAGATCCCCTATCATGTCACCAGGTGCACAGCCATTTCAGTTAATATAACCCATTTTCATATCTGTTCGTTTGTGACATCATATGGTGAAGTGACCGCCCAGAGGCAAGAAGGACAGATCAACTTCAGCCAACCGGTTAATCAGTCCATTCATTATTCAGAGTGGCCCCTCCCACTTAAGATGTGACAAAGACCATATTCAAAATGGCTTGTAATGGAAGTGCAGCTGGTGACATGATGGGGGACCTTTAAGTTTTAAAACAAAAATCACAGACATTTTGCTGACCAGCTTTGGATTATCTTGTATTACTTGATTTTAAAATGAGGAAAGAAAGCCTTTCACTATAGAATCAATATTTTAGCTGACATTAAGCATTATGGGACTTCAATTCTTTATGACATGAAGGACAATTTTATGAAATAGATCCTCTAACCGTGTTACATGTATAATAATCTGCGTCTTGGCGTGGAGAGCCTTGGTGTCCCTTTGTGGTTCCAGGATGTGTGAGCCCAGGACAGCCACACAATACAGCCAATTCCCTGCCCAATCCACAGAGCTGTTGCTACTATTGCTCCAAGTCTCAGTAGTGTTTCAGGACCTGTAGTCTAGGTGAAAGTGTTGATGCATGATTTTGCGCATATGGCACAGTTTGTCTTGAAAGGGTTTTTTTTTTTTTCTTTTTGCCCCACTGGAAATAAATAAATAAATAAATAAATTGGGTTCTTCAGCTTTGCTTTGGTGTGCTACTGGTGAGTGAGAAAATTTTCACCTCCGCCAAGGAGGTTTATGTTTTTGCCAGTGTTGGTTTGTTTGTTTGCTGTCTGTCTGTCTGTCTGTCAGCAGAATATCTCAAAAACGGCCGCATAGACTTAATCAAACTTTGCAGGATGTTAGAGTAGCACAAGAGAAACAAGTGATTAAATTTTGGCATATCTAGGCCAAAGTACAGCTGAGATATAGGCCAAAGTTCAAATCCAGCTATGCTGGCAGAGATATGAAGTCTTTCCAATGGGCCGGATTTCCAATCTGCGTGCTTTTGGGTTTGCTGTCACCTGGTGGTGGAATACAACAATACCCTACATCAGCCAACGAAAATAACTAATTCACAAGAGTTGCCTTGGCGTGGCGGAGGTGCTGCGCCCTCTGATTGCTCTTGTTAATTATGGGCTTGTCGCTTTTTTTTTTTTTTTTTTTAATGGGAAAGATGTCCGCTTTTCTTAAAATGCAAAGACTCCTCAGTCAGTCTTAGACTGAGTAAGTTCTTTCCAGAGTTGTACAATGGATCAGACATCTAAATGTCAGCTAGACCAGCACTGCAGCCTGTGTGCCAGAAAATTGAATGCTTCAGAATGCACTCCTAAAGTGTGATTTGATGCCGGTTGGTCACAATGGGTTGGGATTGTTGCAGCATCTTTGTCTGTTGCAAGAAGGTCCCTTCACCACCCGGAGATCTTGTTGGCAGTATTCCTGCTTAGTACCACTGCTGCTCATACAGCAGGGGATACTGCTGCTGGCACAGCCAAGCCCACCTACCCATGCCCAATTACCTATACCTCATTGGGAGCAGAATAACATAATACCTGGAAAAACAAATGCAACACTTCTGATGCAAAAGAGATTTTTAAAGATAAGATAATAATTTGCTTTTTTAACACAGAAAAAATCATTTCTGTTCTTCCAACTCTTGGGGTAATAATTTAGATATCTCCACACCTGTGACCCCTAAACATAGGAGACCCAGTATTCTTGAACACAGCTGATCTAACTAAGGCCCCTCTTCCAGGCCTGGTGAGGAAGTCATGTATAACACCGTGACACAGACCAGGAGGGACAGAGTTCATCCACCACATCACTGCATTCTGTTCTACCTGGTCCCTGAGATCCAGCTTTCACACTGGCTTCAGATATCCCAGCCATGTTGAACTGAAAATTCAAATTCTGGCCTTTTTTTAATGGCTGCATCCTTGAGTTCACTGGGTTTGATTTGCTCAGGATTTTTGTCAACATTTCATAGGACTTCTGCACCCTTGACATTTTGTGCCTTTGGTTGTAGGTCCCTATTTTTACATTGAAGTTTGTGGTTTGGATGACATTTAAGTGAATTCTGAGGTCTGTGATGTTGTGTTTTTAAAGTTCAGCCAATTGGTTTTAGAAGCGTACAGCAGATGCATGAAATCTCCATCATTGCGATTGGTTGGCTGGTTGGTTGGTTGGTTGGTTGGTTAAAAAGCAATATAAAATGGCTTTCATCAGCCTGTTTGCAGTCCAGTGTGGCATATTTTACAAGGAGTGAATCAATACTTCCCCTGTGAAACATAGTGCTATGGCACTTCTATGTAAGATATTTCACACTGAGCAAGGCAGATCTGGCACTGTCCAAAGTTGTTGTTTCCCGTGAAAATATAATACAGAGTGGACATTTTTATGTAAACATGACTTCGGTTCCAAGTACTGAATTTTCAGAGAAACTTATGCTTATATCTGTGTTGTATTTTTGGGTGGAATTTATTCTAAAATTGCGGCTCATAATGAGATGGAGACTGTGGTAACCACGAGTAATTGCAGTGTCCTTACTATCGTGTTCATGGAGGGATGGTATATTATTCTCATTTACCCATTTTAGAAATTAGTGGCAAAATGTATTTTGGCAGAGCACATGTTCAAGGGTTCCAGCAGAGGGTTGGACAGTGCTGCAACACAGCTATAGCCATTTTATTTGCAGTCTTGCTAAATTGCCCTGTTTCACTTTCAGTTTTCAAAAAATCGAACACAAGAAAACCATTATAACAAGTGGTGGCAGGCACAACATGCCCCGCCCAAGGGAGACGTTTTTGTGCTTTGGGTATTGAATAACCTGGGAATGCCCCCCCCCCAGTTATTTGACCCCCACCGCTAACAAGCCTACTGACATCACACCATAGCGTAACATGTGATTGGAAGTGGAATTGAAAAATGCATGTTTTGAATCAGAAATTGATGCGAGCAGATTTAAAGATATTGTGAAAAAAAACTTTTTTTTGTAACCTTAACTTTGACCTTAACCCAATAAGGTCCAAAATGTAATCAGATGATCTTGGACCATTGTGGACAATTGCACACTTTTCCTGAAGGTTTTTGGTCATCTGAGCAAATAATTTTTTTGCGCTACACTGCTGACTAACAAATATGCAAACAAATACACAAATGCCACAAAAAAAAAAAAATACAATACCTCTCCCCTCCTGGGCAGGGTGTGAATCTGATTTTTGCTTTTAGACGTTAAGCTTATACATTCATGATAGTTCATTAAATATGTTTTATTGACAGGAAAAATGTGTTGCTTGTTAACTTTCATGACAATCAGTTTTTTAGACTAAGGAGTGTGCAAATGGAGTGAACCGAGTGCACCTTTTATACCTCAACCATTCAATCACAAAAAAGTCATTTATCCCATACCTAAAACTGCAATGTAAAGTGGTTTGACAGTCTATGTACTGCACTCAAGACTGAATCAGTGCAGCCACTGTCTAGTCTGATCAACCATTAGTCACTCAGTATAACGTTGCAACTGTAATGTAATGGTGGGTGTTTTCATAATGATCTCTGGAGGAAATTGAAGAGCATGATCAGAATTGCTTTTGTCATATTTGCTTTGTTTATCCAGAGGACATGAAAAACCTGAGCAACGGCTAAATAGCAAAACATCATAACATAATATACCAATTATGACCACCCTAATATTGTGTAGGTCCCCCGTTTGCTGTCAAAACAACCCTGACTCTTCGAGGCATGGACTTCACTAGACCTTTGAAGGTGTGCTGTGGTATCTGGCGCCAAGACATTAGCAGCAGATCCCTTAAGTCCTGTAAGTTTTGAGGTGGGGCCTCCATGGATCCGACTTGTTTGTCTGGCACATCTCACAGATGCTCGATTGGACTGAGATCTGCGGAATTTGAAGGCCGGGTCAATACCTTGATCTCACTGTTGTGTTTCTCAAACTATTCCAAAACCACTTTTGCAGCGTGGCAGGATGCATTATCTTGCTGAAACAGGTTACTGCCATTCGGGAATACCGTTTCCATGAAGGGGTGGACTTGGTCTGCAACAATGTTTAGGGAGGTGGTACGTGTCAAATTAACATCCACACGAATGGCAAGACCCAAGGTTTCCCAACAGAACATTGCCCAAAGCATCACACTGCCTCTGCTGGCTTGCCTTCAACTCATAGTGCATCCTGGTGCCATGTTTACCCCAAGTAAGCTATACACTCGCACCCAGTCATCCACATGATGTAAAAGAAAATGTGATTCATCAGACCAGGCGACCTTCGTCCATTGTGTCATGATCCAGTTCTGATGGTCACATGCTCATTGTAGGCGCTTTCGGCAGTAGACGAAGCCAGCATAGGCACTGTGACCAGTCAGCAGCTACCCCAAATGCAATAAACTGATTCAATGTGTGTTCTGACATCTCTCTATCAGAACCAGCATGAACTTTTTGAACAATTTGAGCTACAGTAGCTCTTCTGTTAGATTGGACCAAATGGGCCAGCCTTTGCTCTCCACAAGCATCAATGAGCCTTGGGCACCCATGACACCATCGACAGTTCACCAGTTTTCCTCTGTTGGACCGCTTTTGGTAGGTACTGATCACTGCAGAGTAGGAACACCCCACAAGAGCTGCAGTTTTCGAGATGCTCTGATCCAGTCGTCCAGCTATCACAATTCGACCCTTGTGAAAGTTACTCACACCCTTACACTTGCCCATTTTTCCTACTTCCAACAAATCAACTTTAAAGACATAGTGTTCTCTTTCTGTCTCATATATCCTACCCACTGACAGGTGCCTTTGTAATGAGATAATCAATGTTATTCACTTCACCTGTCAGTGGTCATAATTTTATGGCTGGTTGGAGTATGGAAGAATGCAAATCACTGGCTCTAGGCTTTTAGCAGCAAGGTATTGCAGTACTGTGAAGGGTACTAAAAATTGCTGTATAAAAATTACACCATGTAACACAGGGCCAAATCAGTCAGGTTTGTGGAGAACACATGACTACTGAGTAATGGAAAGGTTATGGCCTTGGCTGCACTTAATGTGTCCGTATCCTCTACAGTGGTGGAGGTGTCAGTAATTGTTGTTTAAAGCATTACTAAGGCCAGGCCATATAACCTGGACCATGTCTGTTGTTATGGTCAGAAAAATACAGCTCTTACCGGTGAGCACAGGATGAAAGCTTACTTTTGGGCAGATTGGCTGTTGACTCTTTCTCCAGCTGAGGGATCAGGAATAGCTTGTTCCCATTTCATCAGTAGCTTTACTTATTCTGCTAGGATTACTTTTGTTAAAACCCTCCTGTCTCCTCAGTTGTCTCCTCCCCCTTTCCAGCAACCTGCGTGTCTTTTAGAGGTATTTTCTCTTTCAAGGCACTTTTCATGAAGAAATTTTTGAAAAATGAATTTGCTTCTTTTCTATCTTACAGTCTAAAGGACCCATAAAAAAAGAAACGTTTGCCTTAAAAGAAATATGAATCCACTGTGACTTTTTCATCTATTCCAATGCTTAACAGAGAACCTGCAGGTCATCTGACAATTTAAGTCTCCATCTTCAGGGGAAATGGAAGTGATTAGTCTTCCTTATCTCACCAATCAATCACCCTATGGAAACAGCTAAATACTTGGAAATCACGATTTTCAGATGAAATTCTCCTTTAATTGGTTTGGTATCGTGCGTGCCTCCCCTTATCCAGGTGTAACCCATTTGCATGCGGCATTCCCTTGTGTTTCTGTGGTGTATATAGCCTTAGCTCTGTATTGCAGAGTTGCAAGACTGTCATGCTTTAAGTCCTTAAACTACCAATCAGCTTATGTCTATTAGTTTAGAATTATATTATATGACTGTCTTCAGAAATTATCGTAACCTTTACGATAGGGAAATCCGTAACTACTCTTTAGAGCTTTATTAATAGGACCAAACTCCCAAGTATTAATATTGATCTCCAGGATTGGGAACACCTTCCTGTTTCTGTGAATTTCCAGTTGGTTTCTCTGCCCAGTTTATTAGGAACACCTCTCAGATCAATTGGGACTGTGTTCCAGTTAAACCCCTCAGACTTGCTGTCTAACAGTCCTGCTTGGCAGGGGTTAAAACCACCAAGCTTTTGCCCCTAGACAACAATGGCAGAGCACAGACATGCCCATTACCCTCACCACTTGATACCCCCGAGTGGGACTGTGCCTATCCTGTTCTTTGATTCAACTCTTCACTAGCTGTTACTGTATTCCTATCAATAAACACCCTCATTGAGTTGTACCCTGAATCTGCATCTGGTTCCTTGTCTGATTCATAAATAACTTTATAGACTTGCTTAACTCCACAGGTTTGTACAGAGTCCAAGATCATTGGCCACCATTGGCACTTGGATAGCCAATTCCTTTTAGAGTTTTGAGCACTGTAGTCCTACTAAATGCACTTCGTGCTCTAAGTTTAAAGGAGGAGAGCATCTACTAAATGCCTGTTTCATAATGTAACGTAATGTAACGTAATATCTGTTTAAACTGAATATATGTACAACGTGTTCCTGCAGGACTGCATGAATACAATTTATAAAGTTCTATTTTAAGGGATCCTGTGGGGAATGAGTAATTTTTCCACTGTATTGTAAGCAATTGATCTCTTTGTGCCTGCTGAGAAATAAAATTCAAAGTTTTATCAAATCACCACGGTTTTGACTGAAGTTTCTCAATTTTCTTGTTCAGCCTGTTTAGCCTTGAAAATTTGATATTTTAATAGTTTAGTGATAAAATGCCGTCAGTCTCAGCAGGTGCTGCATTTAAAATTCTCTAACAGTTGCCAAGCTGCCAGGAATAAACATGAAAAGATCACCTAAAAATGCTGAAGTGCTTGTGCTCTGATTTCAGGCAATGATGTTACTGTGCCACAGATCCCGATCAAGCTCCTTTCTCCAGTAGTGCTGTGCTCTTGCTGGTTTGAATGCTAAATCAAAGTGTCAGCTTTGATTTTGACATAAATTTTAATATAGTTCAGCCCTATACATTTACTGCCACGAAATGTCCTTTTTTGATAGAAGTATTTCCATTTTTAGTTTTGCAGCAGATGAACAGTTTTCCTATGCATTTTTTAAGTTCTCTGGTCATTACAGAGAGAGAAATTGCGCATTTGAAACTTCCCTCACCGAATCTAAATGATATTTTGTACATTTGGGTTTGGGGCCGGTGGAATTATGCTGTAGATAATGATGAATATGTTGGTTATGTCTTGACTTGCGTATCTGATGAAAATGGAATTTTAGTTGCACCTGTTGATTTGCTGTGCTTCAAACTTAATTTTTACATACTTTATTTTCACCAAGTCTATGATAGTACCATTTCTGTTGAATGTGGGCTTCGCAGCTGATAGGAATGCAGAGCTCTGGTCCAGTTCAGCTTGATTTTCAATTGGCAGTGTAAGATAAAAGCTGATTCCTTACATTATTATTGGACATTTCCATGTCTTTGGAATTTTTTTAAATAATTGCCCTGACAGTGCTCAGTGACATAATGGTTTGTGAATCTTCTTATAGCCATTACCAGATTTATAAAGATCTATGACCATCATTTGAACAGACAGTTGATTTGTTTTCCTAATGATGCTTGATGACAAAGGATTATTGCTTGTGTGTTACCTCATTTTCATACCCTAGTGAAACGGGAAGTGATGTAATGGCTCAATATAGTTCCTTAAAATTAAATAAAACTTTAAAAAGTTGAATTTAATACCCGGTTTAATTTTAATAGAAGTTATTTACAATAATCTTTAAGGGTGCCATCATAATTTTGTACATGATTTTGGTTAGTTCCATTGGAACATTAATATCATACAGTATTTTTCATATTTTTATAAGAGTTTCTCTAAAACTATATTTTACTTTTTTTTTTTTTTTTTTTTTTTGCATTTTTAAAGTTTTTTTTTTGTGCATTGCCAATCAGGGGTGCCAGTAATTTTGGAGCCCACTCTACATTCCCACTTCTATTTCCAGTGAATGTGACCTTTCTGAGAGTCTTAGCATGATTTCAAATACACATAATATTATATCACTATCTTATAACTCTACAATAACAAACTGGACAAAGCGTCCTAATATACCTGGTTTCAGGAAACAACGCCTTAGAGCACAGATGAGCATGTTTGTGCCATTGCATTGACTTACTCCAGAGCTTTCAGGATTTTCAATGAGCATCCTTATTCAAATACCCCTCAAATCCCTGCTGCCTTGATCAGCAAGTATTTAAGTGTGACTGACTGGTAAGATGCGAACACCAATCTACGTTGTAAAATATTGCCAAGGGATGACAAAGTTCTGTTATTGCTTTACCAATATCTTAAATTTAACAAGTTTACATATAATATAGCTATTGCTAGCAGTCTCATTAATGGGAGGCACAGTTTTTTTTTTCTTTTAAATTCAATCAGGGCATCTTTCTTAAAAAATGTCTTTTATGTGCAAAACGGATGTATCTTTGGCAGGTTTGCTTTATTCTTCATGCCCTCCCACCATCGACACAAGCGTGTGTGGATAAGGCAAGGATGCGAGCCACAAAATCCCCTGCTGGGGGTACACAGAACAAATCCAACACCAATAAAAATTTGTCATTTTAAAATAATGAGTACACAGGGTTGACTGTTAAAGAAAACTGGAGTGCCCGGAGAAAACCCACGCAGACATAGAGATCACATGCAAATTCCATACAGAAAAAGTACGGTTGTTTCAAACGCAAACCCCTCTTGCTGTGAGGTGCTATCCGCTACACCATCGTGCTGCCCATTAAAGATACATGACTACACGCAAGAGGGGGCAGTTGGGGAGATGAAGGGGTTTAGATCAGCAGCAAACATACAAACAGAAATGGAGTTTACTGGCAATTAGCCATAGCTTGCATGCAGTGAGGAAGCAGCAATGTATGTAGAGAGAGGGCATTTTAAAAGGACCACCTGTAATTGGAGTGAATCGATCGGCAATCTCATTCAACTGAGCCTCAGCTGATGTAGCAGGAGCGATTGCCTTTCATGACCTGACAGATCTTATGCAAGGCTCCATTAGGTTTCATTGGTCAGGTTTACTGTCATTTACATTATCTATACACCTCCCAGAAAAGAGGCTTCCAAAGCAGAAAATTAAATGGTTTATGTAGTATAAAACATGCCTAAATGCCTGTGCAGTCATTGTCTTAGTTAGCCCATAAAGTTGGTGTGGTTATTCAGATATTTTGAGCACATAACAAACTTGGTAAAGCAGCAGGGTAGGCTATAGGCTGCAGTGCGTGAGGAAGTTACATCCAGAATACTGAAACAATAAACATTTTCGTAATCTGGGAATTAATTTCACACAAAATACGACCATGCACATATACCGAACAAAAGAAGTATAGCACAATTGCAAGTTTGCGTTTTTCTTTGAAATTAAGAGATTGTCTTTTTATGTAATTGATAATTGATACCAAGGTGAAAACTCAAAGACTGCTCTTGAATGAAAATCTTGCGTTTCATTTTGAGTCCACGTGCACGCTTCCTGCAGAAAGTGATTTTTTCAAATGCTGCAAATTCACCGTAGAAGTCAGGTAAATCCGCACGCTTTTCAATCACCAGATGCACTTCATTTCAAATCCAAAATTTTTTTTTCAAATGTTTAACAAGGGAAGACATCCAGGATTGATGGAAAATCACATCATGAAGCCACGGGAAGACTGGGCGCTGGACAAAGCATTGCAGCTGTCGCGCGGCATTTTAATGTCCACAGAAGCACCATTCCACGTCTCTGACAACGTGGGCAGTAAACAGGACAAGTTCGGGACAGACCACGTTCTGGCAGACCAAGGTCGAGAAGATGTCATCCCCCCAGCACCAACTTGAAAGTGCACCACGTTTTGCAGCCAGGTTGAGTCAAGCTACCAGAACAAGAATTCACCCACAGACTGTTTGACATTGCCTCCACAGAGGTGGGTTGTGGGCACCTCTTCCAGTCATTGGCATGCATTAACAGCACATCATCGTCAAGCACGCTTACAGTGGGCTCCAAGTCATGAGAACTGGCATTTGAAACAGTGGGAATGTGCTCTTTTCACTGATGAATCAGGTTTAAGGTCCAGTTTGCTGATAGATGTGTTCGTGTCTGGAGAAGACGTGGGAAGCGTTACGCCGCCAACAATGCGGTGAAGCATGACAGGTATGGTGGCGGAAGTATCATGGTATGGGCGGGGATTCGTGGTGGAGGCAAGACAGACCTTGTTGTTGTTCATGGAAACCTGAATGCTCAGCAATGCTATGACAAAATCATCACCCCTGTCATTGTTCCCTTCATGTAAAAACATCCTGGCTTCCTGTTCCTGCAGGACAATGCAAGACCCCATGCGGCAAGGTATACTACTGCCCACCTTCAGAGACACAAATTCCCAGTGCTGAACTGGCCAGCAAGGTCTCCAGACCTTTCACCAAGTGAACATGCATGAGATATTCTGGGGCGAAGAGTCAGAGACAATCATCCAAATAACCAAAATGTTGGTGACCTTGAACTGGCCTTATACTCCGGGAATGGAATGCCATTCCCAATGCAGAGATCAATGGGTTGGTCAGGAGCATGAGACGATATTGCACAGCTTTTATCAGCGCTCAAGGTGATCGTATCCAATATTGATTTGTTTAACACGTTTTTGCATTTGGACCCCTGCAATTGTTACAATGAGGAACATTCAATGACGCTTGAGTTTTGACTGAAACAAAACATTTCTCATTAAGAAACAATAGAGCTGGGGCCTGTACCATAAAGCTGAATTAACCGGGGTTTCTCTTCGTTATCTGGCTGCACTTAACCAGACTTCCGCATTCCTGATAAGCGGTACCACGAAGCCGGTTATCAACTCGGTAACTGAACCCATGGTTTTCCAATCTAGGTATGTGCGCGTTCACATAAAAGGGGCGGTGTTTGAAGCAAATGACCAATTGCAAACATGGACAAACCGACTGGAAGCAAAGCGGCGTACTTTTCAAATGCGGAGAAAGAGCTCTTAATGAAAATATGAAGAGAATAAACATATCATCCTGGCAAAAATTAACACCGTTGCAGCTGCCAAATATAGAAAGGACAGTTTGCAAAAAATCACCGACCGCGTTAATGCGTAAGTCAATTATAATGATAATATCACTGCAATAACTCCCGTATTCATGATTGTATGTGGGCTATTGCTGCAATAGTGATGATTTAATTTTACTTCTGCTGCAGTAAATCATGACAATAGGCGCTATGTAGGCTAGTGAGCGCATCTCTCTCCTTTTCTGCTTTACAGGATATGTTTGATCCAGCACGAAGCCTATTGGGTATAGGGATGTGCGTGTTTTATCGTTTATAATGTCACTGTCCCATCAGTAAAATTACAGACGCGTATTTCATTAAATTGACTTGATGCGAGGATGTATTCTTATGGCGTGCATGGATTTTTTTTTCCAGCTGCAACCCCGGCGATGTCAAAAGAGCCGGAGAACAAATAATGAATTGCTACAAAAACATAATTCAAAGCGGTCAGTAGGCTTACTTTCATAAGTGCAACAAGTACAAGGCTCTAGTGCTATTGCCCGTGGAAAAATACAGCATTGTGATACACTAAAGATGTGAAACTATATGCGCACCACTCCGCTGCGTTCGCCACATGTCAAACCCTCAGATGAGAACCTGTATCGTACATAGGTATTCATCCGCGCACCAAACTCCGCTGAAACCTCTACGGACGGTGATGCCATTTTCTCAGAGAACTAATTGGTCAGTAGGCGGTGCTTTTTCACGCTGTGATCTGAATCTAGAACTAAACCTACTCCGGAGCAGGTTAGCCGTTCAGCTTATGTTGCCGCGGTGATATACCTCGGTAAGAAATGAGCCGCCTTCATGGTACAGAAAACCCAGGGTTAAACCTGAAGTTACCGCGATAAGCCCAAGTCCAGCTTTACAGTACAGGCCCCTGGACTCGGGAGAGCCCATACCTCCGCCAGCATAGCAGGATTTGAACTTTGGCCTATATCTCAGCTAAACTTCGGCCTAGATATGCCAAAATTTAATCACTTGTTCCTCTTGTGCTACTTTAACATCCTGCAAAGTTTGGTTATATTCTGCTTACAGATAGACAAACAAATAAAAAAATAAACAAATGGAAGCAAAAACATAACCTCCTTGGTAGAGGTAATGATTGATCATTCAAATAAAATCTTCACATGTGACATGAGTCGCCTTAATTTTTACAAAGGAACATCTATATCCAGACGTGCTAAACTTTTTTTGCGGAGTATATTTAAGCACTGCACCAGAGGAACATGAATATGGAAATGGTGGAGGTAATCGATAAAAATGTAGTCAATGGCAATGGCCTTGGTATTAAGTAATCACAGAAGACAAGGCAACAATGGAGGCAATGTTCGAATGTCCAATGTATGTGAAATTTCTCCTGGTAGAAATGTCCATTCATAGTTTAATTACATTCAGTTAATGGTTAGTTTTTCTAACAAAAATACAGCAGGTATCACTACAAGTAATATTAGGTATATTCAATACAAAACTCATTTCTGAATTGTGTTGAATATACAGTAAATGCGGAAAGGTTGCTTCAACGCTACTGACATAGCCTACGACTCAAATCCTTTTATCATCATTCATTTCATAGAAGCGAGCGTGAATACTTAAAACAATACTTGTAAAAGATGGTAATCTTCGCTATCCATTTACAACCCCAACGAGGGAAAACTTGGGACAGTAAGGAAAGTGCACCTAAAAACAGAAAGCAGTAATTTCTATTTTTTTTTTCTGCCTTGTATTTAATTGCAGACGGCATGCAGATGAGATATTTAATGTTTGTCTGGTCAGTTTCCTTTTATAGTACTTGTAGATATGCATCCATTCCTGCCATTCAGATCTGCATTCCAAAAAAAAAATTATAGCTGCTGCGCAGCGATGGTCGGGGCCGGGCAATTTTAGGCAAAATTAGGCAATTCTAAGCAACAAGCAGAGAGTGTAGGAAGATGGAAAAAAGGTGGCATTCTAATGTGCATTTTACATCACTTGAGGTTTGAACTCACAATTTCTGGCACAAGAGCAGTGGCGGGTCTAGAACTGGGAATTGGGATTGCACAGACACATCCCTTGTAGTCCTGGCAAGTTGTCAATCATTTTCCTTTATTGACGCGTTTTCCAATTATCGTAATTGGCACCTGAAGACACGGTTTCTCTCCATATGCGATCTAACAGCGATGAAATCATGGGCTAAATTCAGTACAGAAAAATAATTTACTTATTAATAGGCCAGTGCTTCGCGTTGATTGAACTGGTCCGCATTCCAATGAAATATCGACTTTCACTCTCAATATTGCATGGGTTGATAAAAAAAAAAAAAAACTGGCACTCGGTGGTTGAATAGGCTGTAAAAAGCCTGCAGCTCAAGCTATTTGCTTGAGAGTCGACAGGTATGCAATTTTGAACAATGTTGATTTAAATAGCCTACAGCAAATACGCGTCTGGATGAATGATTGTCGTCTTACCTAATCGGGGAGAACAAGCAGCACCTGTTAAGTGTGGAGTGCTCTCGGAGTGAACCTTTAGTTAATCATGAAAATGACTGAGAACAGGTCAGGACTAATAATTGTTTAAATGGATTTTTTGTGCACCCAATTCTCAGTTCTGGCTTCGCCACTGTAGCCTACTGAATTTAGCCCATGATTTCATCGCTGTTAGATCGCATATGGAGAGAAACCGTGTCTTCAGTTGCCAATTAGGATAATTGGAAAACGCGTCAATAAAGGAAAATGATTGAGAACTTGCAGGACTAAAAGGGACGTGTCTGTTCCACCCCAATTCCCAGTTTTAGACCCGCCACTGGAGACTATGCTCTACCTCACTGAGCTAATTGGCAAATGGAAATGTCACATGTAGCTTCACAAATTGACTAAGCCAAGTCACCTGTGAGCCCATTCTCATCCCGACACGTCATATATTGACACTACCTGACCAAGCATGTAAAGGCAGATTTCAAACGGCTGTCAAAAATTCAGTTATTAAGACAAAAATCCGAAAATAAACAAATTGCATCTAGACAGCATGGAGATGTTGGTAATTTGTTTTTAACAATGATTTATTGGCTCCATAAGTGAAAAACTGATGTTTAAAAATGCCATTTTTGCATTGACTCCAATTGTTGGCATGAGAGCGAAATTCAAAATGCTGTAAAAAATTCAGTTCTTGAGATAAAATTCTGATATTTTCCAAACATCATCTACCATGACTCCAAAATTTTGTCTTTTTTTTTAATGAACATTGAAAATGTATTTAGCAGGAATTTGCAAGTATATGTTTACAATACCATTTACAGTCAAACATTTTCATGCACTGTTGGCTCAATTTTTAATAAATCAAAAATCTGTGTGGATCGTTTGTGTAGGACAGTCTGAAGATGCTCTGTAGCAAGTTTGGTTTCAATTGAGCAAAAATTGTGGGAGGAGATAGGTTTAATAAGTTTTACAGTTCTTGAAAAAAAAAACAGAGTAATGGACTTCATTATTTGCAATAGCTTTAAATGTGCAAAAGATTTTTCAGTATTGGGGCTACATTTTGGTGAAAGTTGCAAATCCGTAGCACATATGGTTGATTTGTTGGGAATTTTCAAACTTTTGGACTTTAGAGGCTTACTGGAGCGCCACCATCAGGACTATTGGCCTGTTTTTGCAACTGAGGCAATCTGGCATGGGACTGGACCTTTGTGCAGAGTTTGGTGATTTTTTGCACATGGGAAGTAGGATTTCCTCGGAAGAAGTAGAAGAAGAAGAAGAAGAAGATGCAGGAAAACAAGAGGGTCTTGGCAGCTTAGGCTGCCTGGCTCCTAAAAAAAAAGGTTGGGATGGGGGCAATTTAGGTGTAGTACTGTAATATAGAAAAAATTTGAAAACTGATGTGATTTCAATCAACTGATGTCAACACGTGATTGTAGTCATGATTGAGTACAAAAGTGCTTCAGGAGCAAAGATGGGCAAAGAATAGCCAACTTGCCCACAAATGCATAAAAAATGCATTTACATGAGTTTATGCTTATGGACGACCTTCAACATGACCACCATTTGCGGCCACACAAGCCTCAGCCCTTTTTCTCATTGCCCTGATGAAATTACGAATCATAGCTGGCTGACTTCTTAATTCTTGAACTTGTGCAATAATCCGTGCACGCAGATCGTTTAAGTCCCTGGGTGGTGTCGTGTAGACTTTACTCTTCAGGTAGCCCCAAAGAAAAAAGTCACATGGGGTTAGGTCAGGGAGAACAAGGGCTGAGGCTTGTGTGGCCACAAATGGTGGCCATATTGAAGGTCATCCATACGCATAAACTGATGTAAATGCAATTAAGAGTTTTCTCCACTGGATTGTCCAATGTTCTGCATCCCAATCAAATGGCAAAGTTGCTTTTAAAACCCTGCTAATTTTGGCACAAAACCATTTCTGACAAGTTGCATTAACGCAGTCACTATTCAGGCATGCCTGACTAATTTTGTTTTCTTTGTATGATGTGAAAAAAGTACACAGTTGTGTAATAAATAGTGCTAATTAGTTTTATAGATACTGAGTTTCAACAGAATACTTCTCATTTTATTCCCAGTTTCCTTTTTTTCGGGACACACTGTATAACTGCTTTGGCAGACATTTGTCAAGTACTACAAAATGTGAAAAGAAAGAGGATGACTGGTTGCTCCATGTAACATGGATGTCGACAAAAATAGTGTGAAGTACTCATGGAAAACAGGGGAAAAAAGGGATATAAAAACCAATGGCAATCAAAGCACTCCGACCAATGGAACATCAAAAAGCAGTCATTAAAAAGCAGTCAAAAGCCAACATGTTTTGACCAGTACTATAACATGTCTTCACATCCACATATGTCAACTTTACTGTGTAAAAAGGAGGCCTCATGATAACGGTGCCCAGAGGCCCCATTGCCTTCTCTGGGCTCAGAGGACTCTACGATCAACCAATACACAGTGAGTGCGTTTACATGACGTTAGAGAAAATTGACTTTTTGCATTAGTCTGACTAAAACCTGGAAGTCTTGAGGACTTGTGATCACCAGGTGCGTTTCCCAAAGCGTAGTTGCTAACTAAGTAAGTTAGCATCTGTGCTTTCAGTAAACGCACCCCCAGGCTTCCCGTGCATGTTGGATGAGAGAGTCGTTGTGAAATAGTTTTCCGATGATGAGTGGAGGGAAAATTTGTGGATGACGCGCGGGTCATTTGATAACTTATGCGGATTTATGGAAGAAGTTATGAGCCCCCAAGACGTGACTGTTCGAGCACCAATACCATTGCAGATGATGATTGCTACTGTTCTGCATAAATTTGCTAGTTGTCCTGAGTACAGAGTTGTTGTCGGTTGTTGCTAATCCAGAAATCAAAGATGCTAACTTACAAAGGTGGAACCATTGACTGTGAATGAATGAAATATGTAAGTTGCTAACTTAGTTAGGACCACTGACTATGTGTCATGGTTATGGTTTTTGTGTTCATGTTTTATGTTCAGGATTATGTCTTTTATTTTTTCTTTTTGGTTATTGTAATTCTCAGGTTTCAGTTCTTGCCATTTTCTGTTTCATTGCACTTGTCTCCCCTGTCTTGTGATCTAGTTGGTTCAGTCCGTCTCCCCGGTCTCTGTGCTCACCTGCTTCGGGTGATTTCAATGGTTTCTGGTGTTTCATATTATTCCTTCAATTCTCGTTTACTTCCTTCGCCTTGCTGTTCTTGATTACTAACAAGACTAACATTTGTATTTTGTATCATAGTCTACTAACCCAACTAATCCATGTATATATTACTAACTCACTAACGAGCACTCTAGTTGAATCTGTAAAGTTGCACCGCTACTAATTAGTACTAATTCACTCTCAGCAATCGCCCTGTTCTAGTCTCCGCCTCTTGCTTAGCTTTACCTGTCTCCCTCTGCGTTTCTGCGAGATCTCTCGCACGTGCTTAATTGCTTCCCTGCACTCATTGTCTATGCACTTAGAACCCCCTGACCGGAGCTGTTTTCATGTCATAGGCTGTGTGCGTGATTCCCGTCCGTGTCTTGGCTTTCGCCAATTTTCGTGGTTAGGATTTCCCTCATGTGTTCCTCCCATTGTAATTAGTTCTCATCCCATTCACCTGTTCCCTGCATAGCATGTGACTTCCCTTCTGTCTGTTTAGAGTCCTCACTGCTGTTCTGACTTTGTCAGAACGTTGATCAATATTTCATTGTGCAGAGCTTCTTGTATGCCATTGATTATTGTTTTTCTTCGACTGTTTCGTCCGACCAAGATTCTTGCCATTGCCCTTTTTGTATTATTTTTGTCTTTCTGGATTTCGACCCATTTTTGTATGACCACGATTTCTGTGTTTGGATGCCCTGTGTATGACCCACTGCTTTGGATATCGACTACGACTTTTTGCCTGCTGTCTATGTACCGTTGCTCCTGTTTTACTGGTTCTGACCCTGGCCTGTCTAGTCGACTTTGTTTTTGGATTTCGTTTTGTGGCTTGGCAATTCTTGTGTCTTTTGGTACTGACCTGGAACTCATTAAAGGCATTCGTTTTTTGGATTTATCTCTCTCGCGTGTGGTTCCTGAACGCACCGTCACACTATGAGTTGATGAACTATGTAAGTTGCTAACTAAGTTAGCAACTACACTTTGGGGAAACATAGCCCGCGTAGCAGAGAGGGCACAAAGTGGAGCATAGCAGAGGTCGCGCTGTAGGAGCAGTGCAGGAGCATACGGCGTTGCCGCCTGCCTTCGACTAATACCATAAGCATCAGAGAGTGTGCATCTCAACTATAGGAAAAACTTAGCATACAGCATGTATGAAATGTACAGTCGTAAAGTTGCCTATGTTCTCGCCTCTTGACATGCTACCAGTTAGCCGCCAGGTGACTTATTCGTTGTTTGGTCTGTGAAGTAATAAGTCAACCAGAAAAAGGCCCTTCATGAACAAGCAGAAAGGCGGCATATTGCAACCTATTGTAGTGAAGACGGACGTGCTTTGATCAATAAACCAATACTGTGCAAATGTATATAGTGGTGATTCAAAGTTTCAGGTCTTTTTATTTTTTGGAAGAAATGGATGGTGTATGCTGAGGATCAAAAAGAAAAAGTACCATTCAGACTGTTGCCAGCAGTCTAAAAGCCATCCTCTGTCATGGTATGGGGTTGTGTCAGTTTCTTTAGCAAGGGTAACTTGCTCTTCTGTGAAGACACCATTTATTCAGAAAAATACAAGAAGATATTGGAGCAACATATGCTACCTTCAAGATGACATCTTTACCAGGGACACCCATGCATGTTTCAACAAGACAACACAAAACCGTACTCTGCATTCATTGCAAAGCAAAGAGGGTGTAGGCGCCAGACTGGTCTGCCTGCAGTCCCAAGTTGTCCCCACTAAAGAAAATGTGGTGTATTTTGAAATGCAAAATTTGACAACAGACATCCAGTACTCTTAAACACCTGAAGGCTTGTTGAGAGGAAGAATGTGACAAAAGTACATCTGTAACATTTAGGTATTTGCCATCTTCAGTTCCGAAACGTTAATCAAGTGTGAAAAGGCATAGCACCTTTTCAAAGTGTTAAATACTTTACTGTCCTTTTATGAAATATGTTACAAGAATCAAAATTGAAACTAGTTTATTTTGAAAAATTAACAAAACTAAGTAAAACATTCAGTAATGTGATGTTGTATTGTGTTCAACGTAGCAATGGTGTGAAATCATTTTAAATATCAGGGCTTTAAGTTTTAATTAGGGGCTGGGCAGCCTAAGCTGCCAGGACCCCATTGTTATCCTGCATGTTCTTCTTTCTTCTTCTTTCTTCTACTTCTTCCGAGGAAATCCTACTTCCCATGTGCGAAAAATGACCAAACTCTGCACAAAGGACCAGTCCCATGCCAGATTACCTCAGTTGCAAAAACAGGCCAATAGTCCTGATGGTGGCGCTCCAGTAAGCCTCTAAAGTTCAAATTTTTGAAAATTCACAACAAATCAACTATATGTGCTACAGATTTGCAACTTTCACCAAAATGTAGCCCCAATACTGAAAAATCTTTTGTATATTTAAACCTATTGCAAATGATGAGGTCCATCACTGTTTTTTTTCAAAAACTGTAAAACTTATTAAACCTATCTCTCGCCCACAATTTTTGCTCGATTGGCACCAAACTTGCTACAGAGCATCTCCAGACTGTCCTACATAAACAATCCACACAGATTTTTGATTTATCGAATATTGAGCCTACAGTGCATCAAAATGTTTGACTGTAAACAGTATTGTAAACATGTACTTTCAAATTCTTGCTAAATACATTTTCAATGTTCATTAAAAAATGACAAAACTTTGGAGTCATGGTAGATGATGTTTGGAAAATATCAGAATTTTATCTCACAAACTGAATTTTTTACAGCATTTTAAATTTAGCTCTCATGCAAACAATTGGAGTCAATGCAAAAATGGCATTTTTAAACATCAGTTTTTTCCACTTTTGGAGCCATTAAATCATTGTTAAAAACAAATTATCAACATCTCCATGCTGTCTAGATGTGATTCGCATATTTTCGGATTTTTGTCTTAAAAACTGAATTTTTGACAGCCGTTTGAAATCTGCCTTTACACGCTAACAGCTTCTGTCTTGCACACAGGTGACTGGCTTAGTCAATTTGTGAAGCTACATGTGACATTTCCATTTGCCAATTAGCTCAGTGAGATAAAGCATAGTCTCTTGTGCCAGAAATTGTGAGTTCAAGCCTCAACTGATGTAAAATGCACATTAGAATGCTACCTTTTTTTCATCTTCCTACACTCTGCTTGTTGCTCAGAATTGCCTAATTTTGCCCAAAATTGCCCTGCCCCGACCATTGCTGCGCAGCAGCTATAATTTTTATTTAATATACCATCCCTATACACTAACTAAAACCCATTCCTTGAAATAAAGCAACAATCAATTAATGAATGCGAAATTCTAACACCTTGTCACAATATCTATTCAAATTGAATTCAGAAAGTAGTAATCGCTCATACACAGGAATCATTGTGGTCGCTCCGCCAGTGTGCCCGTGGGCTCCTCCACGTTTTTACAGTTCTGCCTTGAATGGGGGCGTGTGCTTTTACGTCGTGAGGCCCGATTTCCGCTGCATATGTCCCCTGGTAGTTTAATTCAGGGTGGAAAGCCGAGTCGGATGGGAAACTCCACCTCTTCATCCCCTACAATTGCCGAGAGGGCTCAACGAGAGGCGCACAGTGGTGAATAGTAGGAGAGATCATTGCAAATGGAGTCGGACTGCCGCCCCACCCCAGCCCCGCACCCCCCTTCATGGTGCTATAGCCTGAATTCAAAAGCATCTATGCTTCAGGATGCAAATAGAACAGCCCTGCTGTAAGCCACATAGTCGCTACGCAATACAGCCATTCAATAAGGTAATCATGACTACTTCTCAATTGTAGACTGAGAAGTTGTCAAAATGCGAGCCAAATATGGTTTACATAGCTACTCTCAATTTGCGAGATATCTCGTCAAATCATCCATATTATCATTATTTTTGTTTTAGATTGCTATTTCTCTTTTCAGACGTATAACAATAGGCCCAGTTGCTTCATTAATTTTAATTGAGTTTGATATTTACTGATATAATGTCCCTTTATTTGTATGAATGCGGCCTATTATCATGTATTTTTTTATTTATTATTTTTGATCATAGCAAATTGACAGCCTGAATTGAGGAAACACTAGTAGCTGTGTTAGTTCTGGTCAAATAATTCCTATCAATTCAATTAACGGCTCAATCAAATCTGAATAATTGGACTGCCGAATCGAAGTACAGTTCACGGACGAATCAATGCATGTCCAGGATTGCGAGACCACGTTTTTAAGAACCCTCCCATTAGCGCCACTGCCACTGCTACTATTTAAAGGGTGAATGAACGACTTCGCTGACTCTCGCAACCCACCTCTTGCTTCATGGGTGGGTGATTCTGGTGCAGTTTGGCATTTGCCAGTTTGTTTAGAGCACTGATGCTGTCGAACAAAAGCGCTCGGGCGGCGAATAATTTTCAGATATTTTTAAAGCAGATTTTATTCAGAGGCGGTGCTTGTAGGTTCCACTTTAACGTCGTGTCTAAGCGCCACTTTTCTTCTTGGCTACCCCAGTCAAAAGAGTTAGACCACAAGCATAGGTGGAATCGGGGGTCGGCTGGATAGGGGGTGTTTGCAATTTACATTATATTTTTTTTCTTTTATTTTTTTCTTTCATTTCTGAATTTTCTTCCCGGATTCCCCTCAGTTCTTTGTCCATAACGGGATTTCATTCGGATCATGAACAAACTATACATCGGGAATCTGAGCCCTTCAGTCACCGTAGAGGACTTGAAGCAGCTCTTTGGCGAAAAGAAGCTTCCCCTTACCGACCAGGTTCTACTCAAATCCGGCTATGCCTTTGTGGATTCCCCCGACCAGAATTGGGCCATAAAGGCGATAGAGACTTTGTCAGGTATGAATATCAAAAACTCCGGATGTCGTTCGCTCGCAGAAGATAATAGCTTACTATGCCTTATAAGCGGAAAAAGTCGGAAGAATTCTTTAGTCAAGAAAGTAACGTTATGGGGAATCGTAGCAGCGAATCTGGATGTCGTTTAGCCTTTACGCGAAATGTGCGATTAATGCAGGAGTTGAGAAACTAGTTACTCCTCAACATGTATCGACGTTGACCAGGCACTCAGCGGTGTGTACCATAAACAACATTGGATAAACTACTCGCATTTGTACCATACCATCACGCGTAAAAATGTGGTTTTGATTGGTACTGCTCGCAAATCACCCAACGAAAATGTGGGGTGGTGTGGTGCACGAGTAGGCATAATTATTTTTCAGTCATTATTTGTCTTGATTTTTTTCAAGAGACTGCATTGGGGTTACCAAAATAAATGTATCAAATCCACGTTCATATGATGCCTAGGTAGGTTTTTACGAGGTGTCCTGTAAGTCGGTGTTTGGGGTCCATGGAAAAGTGTTAATAAACAGGTAGGTGGGGGTCGAGGTGAGACTGTAGAGCTAGGCCACTCATGCACAGTCGCCTTAAAAAATAGTTTCGGCCCTTTGCACTCACTTCAGTAAAAGCCCTTGTTTACAGCAGATTGATAACGACCCTAAAATTAATCTCAAGCCTTACCAATCTTTAAAAATCTCCCATTATTTATTTATTTTTTTACTGGGATAAAACCCCCAGGACCAAGTGGCTTGTGGGCTTGGAGAGCATGGCCGCCCACACCTTATTGTGAGTTTTAAAAGAAGAACTCGCGCGGCTCTTGGCGCCTGTTTTCTCCACTGAGATGCACACATCGAAATGGTTAATTTATCAGTAAGTGCTGTTCACAGCTGGGAAATCAAAACAAATTACAATAATCATGCCTATCTGATTTAATCAACTTTTGGTGAGTGTCCTTCCTGAAAATGCTTTGCAGCTAAGTGCCATTAGAAAATCTTATTTTTTATTTATTTCATTTTTTTTTTCCAGAACGGTAGGCCTACCAACTGAAAATGCATGACGCAACCTGTGATTGAGCTATCGCCTCCACACAGAGCAATCTGTAACATCTATAACCGTTGCTTATCTATTTTTCCTCCTTACAGGAAAAGCTGAATTACACGGGAAGGTGATTGAGGTAGACTACTCTGTTCCCAAAAAACTAAGGTAATGTTATCCTGGTATTTTCTGTATCTCTTCAAAGTCCTCAATCAATGGCTATCTTACTCAATAATTCGGTGGGAAATATGATAGTACATGTTTATTGTTGCTGTTGATGTCGTCGTTGTTGTTGTTGTGTATAAATTTGCTTGGTATTATAAAATAATTGGCTGAAAACTATGTTTATGTAAATTGAGCATGCGTTTTAGTGGGTTTGATATTTTTCATCGGCACGTATTTAATTGGTACGGCGAATTAGGGACTGTTAGTAAAATTCTAAATAACTTTCGTGTCATATTTTATGTTCTAACGTTGAAAATCGACAATATGCTATTCATTTCCCCAAAATCAAATAGGACAGAGACCGAAAGATCAGCTTTTATTTGCTTAGGCTGTTTGATAGAGGAAATACCTTTGAAGGCCTATTTATATTTGGGTGAAATACGTGTCAACGTTATTATCACAATCCCCAATATTCCCCAAGTGTTTTGTGTTCCCTCAAATACGAGTCTTGGATTTTATTTTGATATATCTATTTGTTATTTATTTTTGATTCATTTTATTTCGTTTATTTTCAATTTGCTTCTTATCATACTTCGTTTTGAATTGTCCAGTTTATGGTTTAATTCAGTTGCTCTCCAGTGTGGGCTTTCTTTTTTGACGATTTACGACAAATGGTTAAATTTATGCATATTATGTTTAATAGTTTGGCAGTTATGTTATACAAATGACTGAGGATAAAGGAAATCACAATTAGACTGGCATGTGCGCGTGAATGTATGAAAGGGTTAAAAGTGGAAACAGGCTAGAGGCCTGCAACTTGGATTGGATTGTCTGACCGAAATGTAGGCTTTTCCTCATCCCTGAATTATTCTATATTTGCAAGGCTGGTGTCGTGAGGGTTTTATTGAGCAGAGTCCGTTTTTTCATTTAGAACGTGGGGCCATTCTGATAACCAAAGAATCTGTGAGCGGAAGAAATACTACCAGTGACGCCACTATGATGCCTACTGCAAGCGCCTATGCGTTGTGTGACCTTCCGCGAATATTCAGGGTTAGAGGCGTGTTTTTTTTTTTTTTTTTTTTTTTTTTTTTGGACTGGTACGCATAGGCGTAACTAACGTATGAATTCTCCATATCTCGGGCGTGATACTGAAGTAGCCCGTTGGTCATAACGATGGTTATTCCATAGTTTCTTAAATAAATAAATAAATAAATAAATAAATAAATAGTTTCAGTGAAAACACTTACTTTCTGCGAAAACACGCCAAACTGAAGTTGGGCTACGTAGTCTAAGTCTCCTATAGTGAGACGGCCTTGTCAGAACAACCGCCCTTAAGGAACAATGTTCAGTGCACGGGACGAACCAACTAATTGGCCTACATAGAGAGAAAATGTCATATCAAAGAAGTTCATTGTAATACATTTAACTTGGAGCTAGATTAGCCTTAGTTGGCCACCTCTCAGCTCCAAGTCTATTTATGTGTTGCTAAAATGGCCAGAGCCCAGATTTGTAAGGAGCATTGCAGGTCTGAGCACTGAGCAGGCCAGAGTAACGGCCTGCTGAATTACGTATTCTGAAGGCGTGTGTGAAGCTCATTGGCAATGCGTAGACCATACCATCGAGCGAGGTACCCAGCACAGATCCCAGTTCTGTTTGTAACAGTATTCCATTTATACACTGAAGGAAGAGGTTTGATTCAGTCGGGATGCTTTGAATTTCTGTTGTCACGCTTCAAAGAATGTATGGCAGTTTCAGTCTTCGGCATTTTCACTTCTTATGTGCGACTACATTAATAGTGGAAAGGAACAGTGTTACACATTGGTTATCAGTTTATTGCAAAATAAGCTATGTTGCAGTTAGTAATTTGTTGTGAAATAATGGTGTTATAAAATGTGATATTTGATTTTGGAAAATTGTGTGAGGGCTTATTATAACTGCAGCAATTAATTAGGGGGTCACTGAAGAGGGACCAATGGATGTATTGAATATAAATCCACCAGCCTGTATGAAATACTTATAATGATGAATTGCTTGAATTATGGGTATAAATTATTTTGGAGAATTATATACAATTCTGACATTTGATTACCAATTAATAGTTGGTGAATAAAGAATAGTCTTAAGTGTGCAGACTTGTTACTCCTCATTGCGGGAAGAATTTCACTACTGGTTTTCTACACACCTTGGCGTGATTGACGGGAGTGCACATTTTTTTTTTTTCCTTCTTCTAATTAATAGTTACTAAATGACTTGACTAGGATTACTTGAATGCAGTTTGTAGGTAAATTGCATCAGTGAAAACTATTTCCTAAAAACAATTTTTCAGTGGCTTCTTTTGGAATGTGGAAATGAACTTTGACTGCATAAATTTTATTTAGTTGAAATTCTGTGTAAAGTGAATGCTAACGTGCAGTTGAGATAATGGTTGAAACCTATGGATACTTCTCTCTTAGTTTTTTTTTTTGTCTGTTTCTTTAACAAAAGCATGCATGTGTGCCTCAACAAAGACAAGGGACTTAAGTAGTTCCTATATTTACAATGCATTTAAATTGTCCTGTTTTTTGCTGCTGTGCTGGAAATCACTAAATTACTGATTTACCACTGTTCTCGTGTTTTTTAATCAGTGGGTACTTTCTGAAAACCTGATGTGCATGGATGGAGCTTGATGTGTGTATTTTAATATGTACTATTCATTTTAAAATCAATTCACAAGGAAACACCTGATTAAAAGTCTTAATGTAAAAATGTGAATGCTTTTACACTTAATTTAGATAAATTTTGTGGTGTAATGTGAAAAAAAATCAATGTTTTTTTTTTATATACCACAGTAACAGGCCTTCAACACACCTACAAACATTTCAATTAATTGCATTTTTGCATTTTTTAAAAGTGACTTGTTTACATGCTTTGTTGGTTTTGCCAATGTATGCATATCATTTTTGATTAATATTTAGCCCCATGATTTTCAAAATCAGTAGAATATAGTCTTTTACACGTGCACTGCATAAAAAGCTGTGCATTCTCAGCCATTATTAAGTTTTAGCACATCCATTTCAAGGATGACGGTGTTCAAGTTATAGATAATTTAGTTGCCTATTACAGGAAAATTGCATAACAGAACTAACAATACTGATATTCTTAATTTTAAATAGTTGTTAGTTTAATTTTGGATTACATTCAGTGTAACAAATTAATTTAAAATAATAACTGGTAATGTAAACCAATATTTAACTTGGATTTGCCAAGTTGGTACTGGCCACTGCTTGATCTCAGTGATATGTGCAAATTGTGCCTTGTGTTTTTACTGTGCTCATGTTCAGTTGGAATTAAGGCTCAGTTTTAGTCTTACAGCTCTGATATTTGTTGCTACTACTGCTCATGCTACTCCTGCTACAACTTCTGCTACCTCTACTGCTACTGTTACTGCTGCTGGCACTGGTGCTTCTACACTGTTTATTTTAACAGCATTTGCTTAACAAATGTAAGTGTATAATGTTGAGTACAGTATACACATTTAACAAAAATATTGTGAGGTGACAGAATAAAGTTATTTTCAAAATACACGGAGGTATTTTAGAAAGTCACATATCTAGGATTTATTCTAGATGACTAAATTCTGTCATTTTAATGCAAGTCAGGCAATTAATACCCTTACAGGATAGGCATGAAGTGCTGCCCTCACTGCTAAAATTAAACTGAAAATTGTCATGTAATTTCAGTGAACTGTAAATGAATATAAAACTGCTGGACTGAGACCTAAATTTTGACCCTTGCATTGAACAATATTCATCAGTTTCATGGTGAATAAATAAAAGCCTGATTTACTGAAATGTTTCATAATATCCGCAGGTGATACCAGTTGGTGCACCCCACAAAAACATATGTCATGTGGACAGTTGACTCTGGTCCAAGTATAACCGCAGGGTTGCATAAAAAATTCATTTGATATTGACCTAATGAGAAAATAAATCAGGCACATTGATTCTGCTGTCATTCAGTGTGATATTTGGCTAAAATGTATAAGTGATATGGTAAAAATATTTATGGGATTGAAGGCAGGGGTGGGAAGAAAATCTTAATTTCCTCAGAGTTTAAGGAGAAAGTCTGAAATAATTTTCTATACTAATCTGAGATGGTTTTTTGCATGTGGGGGTTGGTTAGGGAGGTTGGTGAATTTCATAAACTGTACAGTAGCGGTGCATGGTGATACTAGGGTGTGGTTAGTAAGGGTCCCTCTGTAGGGCAGCTGTCTATGGAGCTTGCAGTGTAAGGGTTTGAGCTCTGGACTTCAAAGACCAGTGACTTAATTTCCCTCTGTGTCTGTGTTGTGGTATTTTTTAAAATGTGGAATAACTTTGATATGAAGTCAAATTTCAGAGACTGGCTGCATCTCGTACAGGATTCAAAATGGTTTGACATTCTGAGTCACCCTAGCTGAACGTGAAAAAAAGAGAAGGGCATGCATGTGGAATGTGGGAAAAGAACACGCCAGATTGTCTATGTTAGTGCGTTCTCCCTGAATGTGACGAGGGTATGACTTTGAGTTGTTGTGACTGACATGAATGGTGCTGGGCTGTTTACGGGGGTCTGAGAATGCATGGATTGCTAGATTTATCTCTAGACTGAAATGTTCACATAAATATTTTGTGCAGAGATCACGGCAGGAGGGAGTGGAGATGGCAGGTGGGAGTGGGATCTGTGGTCAGGAAAAAGCTGTGAGCCCTGTGTGCTCCTCTGCTGTGCAGAATGTGAATCCCTCTCAGTGTTTGTTGTGTCATGTGAAGATAAACTTATTTTTCATTAATTTGTCTCATTTTACCCAAAGGTCTTGAGTCATGTTTAGGCAAAGTGCTAGACTTCATTTCTGTGATGTGTATGTGATGCACAAATGAACTGGAAACCAAAGATAGTGAAAAATGACCCAAAAATCTTGGGGTGTGGGGGCGTCTTCAGGTTATGTGTTTGGGGTTGTGTTGTCTTTCATGCTGGAAGTCAGGATCTTGTTTATCTATTGAATTTTTCAAGATCTGGTTTTACATTTTGAAAACTCTCAGGCGTTCTTACAGTGACTTGAACAAATTATATTCTTGTTTGAAATGCTGCGTGGATAAATTTAACCATAGGTTACTGAGTTATTAGTTCATTTGTTGACATTTATGTATTACATTTGACTGTTTAGTGTTTTAATTTGACTTTAGTGTTCACATCATGCTTTATAAATTTAGGTTTGTGAAATTGAAGTCATGTATAGTTTTAACTTATCTTTTCAATTTTTAGAAGGGATAGAATATGTTATATTTAGAGTTGCAGAAGCCTGCTGTTTGTGTCTTTAAAATGACATTTTGAATTCAAGATAATTGTGTGCTAAAGGTGCAATTTCTGAGTTTATTGCATTCAATTAATTAATAATTTCTTGGCTGGTGAATTGTACTTGTCTGGGTCCAATTGAGGAATTTGTTATGATAAATTTGTATGGCATAGCTGCTTTTAAACTGAGGAAGGTACAGTTTAAGAATTTTTAATAAGAATTTATAATTTTATATTCATGTGAAGTAATTAAAATGAAAATACATTCTATGTGCAGTGATGTTTTTGTGTTCATGTGCACTTTATTAAAGTTTGGTTAATATCGTGTTTGAAAATATATATTTATTAAATTGGCTCTGTATTTTTATGGCAAAACTGCACTGTTATTGCGAGCAAGATTTAATAATAAAAACAGATCAGAAGTCACCCATATCTTGGAGTGCAATAAATGTTTTCTCACTGTAGTCTTGGAAAACAGGATCGACAACTTCAAAATTACTGAATATTTCAAATCCATATCTTGCCAACAGAGAGAAAACTAAACTTTTCT
Organism: Gymnothorax javanicus; assembly: GCA_029692085.1. NCBI lineage: Eukaryota > Metazoa > Chordata > Actinopteri > Anguilliformes > Muraenidae > Gymnothorax > Gymnothorax javanicus. The sequence continues at coordinate 22,909,929 of CM056205.1, forward strand.
GAATTGTTGTGTACATCTGTAAGTTTATGCTCACAATTGCTGGATGTTGTAGTTACATTGATCAAACCGATAGATTTACGTGGAAGCACTGGGGTAATGCTGAGGCAGCACCATGCAGTTGCATTGAGTTTTGACATGAATGTGTATTTTATATGATAAAAAGCTGCACTTTCATACTTTCATACTTTCATTATTAAAGAGAAATTCAGCATGCCATGAATATGGAAAAAAGTTTCTTAATCTTTAATAATTAAATTTCTTTAATAATTAAAAACATTTACCTACTGATTAGGGGTAAAGACACCATAAAATCTTTTGCTAATAGTTCACGTTATTCATTAAAAAACTAATTTTTAAAATTTAATAATATGTACTTATAGTTAATAATTTGTAGGTTAATGGCTGTCCTACAGTGTTGTGTACTTCACAATTCCAATTTAAATGTATTTAACATTTCAGTGAATATAAAATCAGAAGCAGTTGGTGTCCACACATGTTGAGTGAAATATTTCGTATATAATGATGTATAATATATTCAGTTCATTTCTGTTACTTCTTGCTTTTGGAAAAAAAATATATGGCCAGCTGATAAGGCCAGCTGGACTTTCTATACTGAAAAATTTTCCCCCATTTGAACCGTTGCTGAGAAACCATGTATGCATCTGACTTGTTATGAGTCGGCATTAGGAATTTATTATTGGAATATTCAGAGGTCTGGTTAAGTACCTTCTGCCTTACAAGCAACAATACAATTTGCTTGCAAGTACCATTGTTGTGATCTAAGATTAACCACCACAAGGAAAATTTCTGTTATAATATCCAGTCACTGGTGGGTCTGTTATCTTCCTATCTTCATTTGTTCATCTTTCTTCTCTGTTTGGTGTTTTAGTCCCAACCACTCCCTACCCGTGGACGTAAAACTGCCTATTTCCAATAGTAAATGTCTTAAAATCTTTATTTGCTTTGTATATTATACAGTTTCTCATGCTTAATAGGTTATCAGATTTATTGAGTTCACTGCATTAAAAAGTATTATATCTGAAATGGTTGTTCATTCCCAGATCAAAAACAAGCAAAGTTTGGAGGCTTAGTATCCCTCATCTGTGCCTGTTGTCCATGATATGCACTTTTCTCCATTAAATAAGGAAGTGTGTTTAAAAGCATTGCAGAGTTCAACTGCAAATTACGTGAAAATTACATGAAGAATGTGAGCCTGTGGTCCTACTGAGATGATTTAGAGCAGGACTTATTCCAATGATTTCTAACAATTTTTTTTTTGCTCTTAACTTTACGTAATTTTTAGTTGCATGCTGTGTTTTTAGGTGAGAAATGCACACCACCAAAGACATTTTTTCATAATTATCTCCAATATTGGAAAACAAATCTTGAATTTGTTGATGAAAATAGGGTCCTATTTTAGCCACAGAGAGGACAGACGGTGGATGATGAGGCTCTGAGGAGCTCCTCTGAGGGTTATCAGTCCCTCTCACTTCTTTCGGTCAGGTGCTGATCAGGTGTGATCACTTCCGGTTTAAAAGTAGCACTGAGACGACTTCAGCTGGGATTATGCTGGGGGTTCCTTTGTAATTTGTGAGGACCCAGTATTGGTCTGCACTCCGGACAATTCTCAAATAAAACCATGCAGCTATCACTAATTGTTATCTCCTTAGTGATTTTCTCCTCGACGGAGGACAGGGTCGCGCCCTGGACAATGCAGTATGTAATTAAGAATTGGTCAGTGTACCGTCTTTACATGGAGCATTCTGCACTCTTCCTGTAATAATGCATCTTCCCTCAGGAAGTGCACATTTAAAATGAGCTCACAAGCTAGCTGACTTATTTCAGGTTTGTCCAATACAGTACAGTTTTTATAATTCTGTATACACGTTTAAATGGAAATGGCACCAGGTCATATAACACCTGGCTTTGCGAGAAAAGAGTGGGCTGATTCGGTATTTGCATCTCATTTAGTGCGTGACCATGGGCACTGATAGGGATAACGTCTGGGAGACTACTGTATGTGAGAGGTGATGTACATTCACATTACACGAGAGAAAATACGAGAGTGTACTATGATATAATTTGTTTGAATGGGCATGCATTTGACTGCTCATTTTGTCTCTTGTTAAAGTTCTAGTTGTCAGGAGAGTGATACACCTCCAGCCCAGAGTTAAATTTTGACCACATCTGTATAGTCTATCGGGGAAAAAAAACATAGATCATCGAAAAAATATGTTAAAAAAATCTGTATATTAATGGTCGAGGGTCTCATTGAGTAAATATGTAGGAGGTATATTTCACTTAAAGTATATTTTCATTTAACAAAATTGGTGCATGAGATAAAATACATTAACCTTTGTCTATTACAAAAAATCTGTCAAATTCAGTTCATTAAAGGACGGAGATCCCTCACATTAACACCAGTACTAACGCGCACTACCATTTGCATTCAGTATCAATCTCGGGCTGTAATAAAAAAAAATGCTGTTAAAATCTTGCTCTCGTCAGTGTGTGAGTGGACATGAAATGCGATAGCTGTCACTTGATCGACTCTGAATGCTTTAGCGCCCAGGCTTGTGTCCTGCTCAATCAGAGCCATATTAGCAGCTTCTTCTGACTCCAAACTCACTACTTCTGCTGCCCTCCCTCTCCATCCTTTGCAATAAAGATAGTGAGCCTCTTTGGGCCAGAATCAGTGAAGAGCTGGAGCTGGGATATGTTTGTTATCTGGGAACACCTTGGAGAACGGTTGTTTAGTATCACAATGCTAAATGACCTGTAGAGAAGAGGATACCCAAGTGCTCGACTGCTTTGATAAACCATGTGCCTCAAACTCAAGAGTTGATGAAATGCTATCTCTCAGGTCATGAAACACAATGACAGGTTGTATTTTTCTTGGATGCTGGATATTTGTCGGTGCCCCTGTCCATTAAAGATCATTCCAGAAACATTTCAGTCCAGTTAGCGTCCTTATACCTGTAGATGCAGACTGTAAATGCATTGTGACAGAGCTGTGCATTCCTTTATGTCACAGTATTCAAATGCTGTATGAAGTAAATCTTATAATGATGAAAAAAATGAACAGAATCCAAATTGCATACTCAAAGTGTAAAGCCAATCTTAATCTTAACGGTAACAAAATGAGAGCTGAGACATCTCTTGCTATAATGGGAGGCGTGTGTGAATGAAAACAGTGTGATTCACCAGTGAAGATCGCAAATGACATATGCCTGGTTCCACGTGGTGTTCAGATTCGTATTGGAAAGTGCTTAGAATACTGCTGCCTAGAGAGATGGTATACCTTGAGTTATACACAAATATAGAAAATTCCCTGGTCAGCATTATGTGTAAACTTCCATAGATGACACATTGGTTAGCATCTTATTGAATGCTCTCACTCACTGTTCATAGGTACTGCTATGAAATGTAATGCTTGTAATCGTGAACCAGGAGGATGACGTCTTTACATAGTGGCATAGTTGGCTTAGGGAAGGGACCAGGGATGGATGACGGCAGACTTTCAAATGGGAGAGCAGTGTTTGATTCTAGCTTCCAACAGCAAGTTTAACATATGCAACTGTAAGTCACAACTGTGTTTTAAAATCCACAGTCGCCTTTTGCGAGCCCTGGATCCTAACCTTAACCTAACTTAAGTCTTAACCTTTATAAAGAAGTAACTTTAACTGAAGCCTCTATGTCAGTGGTTCCCAACCCAGTCCTCAAGGACCCCCCGCCCTACTGGTTTTTGCTCCAGCTCTACTCTTTCACGCCAGATCCATTTAAGGGCTTTGTGCTGATTGGTTGAAAAAGGTCTACCTGAACAAGGTGTGCATGAAGGTGCATTGGGCCTTAAATGGATAAGGTGTGCAAAAGTAGAGCTGCAACAAAAGCCTGCAGAACAGGGGGTCCTTGAGGACTGGGTTGGGAACCACTGCTCTATGTTGTCCTAACCCAGTGGTGTGCAGTCGTGGGCCATGGAGGGCAGAGTAATAAGTTTTCATTTCAACCAATCATTACACCTGCTGATTACGGCAATTAGTTCCCTCCTCTCTGCTGTAAGGTGTGGTAATCAGTGAAATTAGCAGGTGTAGCGATTGGTTGGAATGAAAACTTGCACACTCTAGACCCTCTCCAACGCATGACTGGGCACAACTGTCCTAACTTTTTTTTTTTTTTTTTTTTTTTGAAGGTGTTGTGACTGTGTTGCTTACAGTATTTGAGGAAATGCTTGATAAAACCATGTGACTGCCATGTGAAACCACATGTTGCCAAAAATTTGTTGGATTACAGATGAAACATTGTGCGTAAGTTTTTGGAAGATACCATACGAACCATTGTATGAGTACACGTTGCATCTTACTGAATTAACGTACTGAATTGTATTTGAAACAAACCGCTTCAAAGGCATTCTTAGGAAATATTTGTGATATTTCTGTATTGGATTGGTGGTTGTGTTTATTAAGGTACATTTTCAAATTATGTAATGACTCAAAAGAAGTTTGTACTTGTAAAAAGAAATTGTTGGAGAATGTTTCCCAAATAAACAAAAATTCATGAAAAATTGAAGATTAATCACATTTTGTTGAGTCTCTGTCAAGATACTGACAAGATGCTGTGTTCTGAAGTAAATCAAGTAGAACTCTTTAGAACCTGTTCTCAGAGATGAAGAAAATGTAAGAAAGGTTTTACACAGAGTTTTACACAGACTGAGCGCAGAGAGCCATGACTCTTGGCAGAAGGTGGTGGGCATTATCAGGAGCCGGTACAGGAACAGCCAGGCTGAGCCTTCTGTTTGTCCAAGTCTTTATTGAGGGCCACAGAATAAACTGCTGTAACTGGAGACCTGCAAACAGTCATTAAGAAAGTGCATTATAAGTGTATAAAATGAACCTGCCCTGTGGACTTGGAAGAAAACAGTGGCGAATGTACCTTTGTCCACTGTGAAGGCTTTCCTGTAGTACACTGCATTGTGTGTGCACTAATGCACTACAGCCTGTTTTCCACATCAGCTGGTATCTTAAAGGGTGTATGGGGAAGGGGGCAGATAGTGAGGAGACGTTGAGTTATTTGTTTTGTCTGGTGCTGCGCAGTTAATTTTACTTCCAAGGACGCGGCTGTGGATCTTCAATAGCCACTGGACTCGGCTGGATCGAGCACTTGCTGCTTCAACTAGCGCCCCAATGTCAGCATCATACTTAACGAGAAAGATTCTGTCATATTGCTCATCTGTCATTTTACATCAAAGAAACTGATGCGTAGATAATGCAATGTCCCTGACGTGACTGAGTGGGCAGATGTTTCCAACAGAAGTGAGAAAGGTGAAAGATGTAAGATTTGGCCAGAATTTTAGTTTAAAACATTCAAGAATTTTTTTTTAAAACTAAAATTATTTGCATAATGTGAAGAAATAACAGTTTATCTGTAATGTTAAAGACATTTATGTATTGCGCTGTAAAAAATGAGTGCCCCAATAAGTTATGTGAGCTGATTTTGTCTCTTAACTCCATTTGTCATGAAACATTTTAGTAATTTAACACAAGTTTTTATGTTTTCCAAATTTAAACCTAAAGTTATCCATTATCATCACTAAATTTGAGCTGAAACAAAGCTTATCTACAAGGTGAGTTTACTCACATTTTTAAGGCAGCTGGTAATCTTTCCCCTGTAAGTTTAACCAGCTTGAAATTTATTATAGTGTGTGTTGCAGAGTTATGTACTAATATTGGCATGTGAACCTACTAGCACTCTTGCCTTGTAATACTACTTTGAGCCCCAGGGAGGACACTGTAGTGTACTGTCACTAAAGCGTACAGTCTACCCTCAGTCCATCTTGAGAGGTAAATAGAGTAGTCCTGAGGGTTGGTCAACTCATCTTTTCCTCGACTATCACGTGAACGGCTAACTGCCGACAACATTTTTGGCATAGGCTATTTAACAAAATGGATCATTAGTGCAACAAGTGTCAGAACAAACCATATTGGAAAACATTCCATATGGAGTCGATGTATAGTTTCTGTTTTCTTATATGGTCTTGCAAAAAAACTGAGCTAAGCTGGCTGTAATGTAAAGTAAAGGCTGATGCCACATGTGAACATTATACGATAGCAGTGTTATCTTGACTGGCTTTAAGAGTTTTAGCAGTTTGACCAAAATTTGAGTATTCTTGCCCTGCTTTTGGTTTCTTTTATAAGTGCTGACTGTGAACTTAGATTGTATGGACGCAGCACTGCGTTGACTGTGCTTTCTGACGAAATGCTGCCCCCCATTTGTTTGAAGCAAGAGATACAATTTTACATATTGCACCTTTAAGAAAGGTATTACAGGGGTGAGGCAATAAGCTTGTATTCAAGCCTAGAAGCTCATGTGTCTGAGTGAAGTGCTTGTCAGTAAAATCCATTTGTTTGGCAGAAGCCATACTGCCCGTCTGCCATTGGAACGTGCTGACCCAGTCACTGCTGGTGACGATGGGTGCGAGCCTCAGGGGTTAGTTGCCGGGAAAGATACACATGCATGGTGTAAATGCCACTGCCATCACACATGCGTGCACTTAGGCACACACATGCACGCGCGCGCGCGCACACACACACACACACACACACACGCCTTTCCCTCTGCTTTTCTGTGCCACTGCTCTGTTTCACAACTGCTGCCCGAGTGAGATTAGAGTTCATCTATCTGAAGTGGCTTCCATTCATTTTGGGAAAATTACATTTTCAGTTTGGCATGTTCTGTTCATTATCAAACCTTTAGCCCTGACAAATGCTGCGAGTGTATGACAGGGTGTGAGGAAAAGAGAATTCTGAGTACTTTTCTTTCGTGAATACAAACTTCTGCCAGAAATCTGGAAGCTGACATTGAAGCAGAAGATGTTATGAGCCTCCTTGGAGTTGAAATCTCTTTTCTTGAGGTTTGAGCCGCGGACAGCAGCGGTTGTCATGGCAAGCCCATGGTAAGCTTTTCAAAGTGGGCGCAGGGATGTAAAAGCATCACGGAGGCCAAAAGTGCAACAGCTGTGCCTGTCCAATTCAGGCTGTGCTGTTCAGCGAGTAGCTTCGCAATGGTAACCGCAGAAGTGCTCCTCTCAAATAGGCACAACAGCCAATGCTCAAGTGCAATACTTACGAATTACAAAATTTTCCTTTCAATCCTTTATCTTTTTGCTCGGTGTGAATTGGTATGTTCCTAATTAATCTAAATTTTTGTCCAGAATTGAAAATGAAAGAACTGAAATAATGATTAGCATTTGTATTATTGTGGTGATATTATGTTCCAAGCACTGATGTGTAAAAGTGCATGCAGTGAGCTTGGACCCTCCTCTGCCACACTGAAAATAGCATCCACTGTGAACAAATTTCTTGTCTGGGTCTGTATATCTACAGATATAATATTTATAGGACAATCATTTGTAATATTTTTTTTGTGAAGAGCATTTTTTCTCATGTTTTTGTGATTTTTAAATACAATTCTCACGACTGGTCTGCTTTTATTTTGCTTGTTGTAATTGAGAGCTTTAAACAAATTACCCGATGGAGCGGATTTTTGCCTGCCAGGTTCCCAATTCTAATTCTGGCAACTAGATCATATTTGCATCAGCTATGAAACAGAATAACCTCCCCCGTAGACGGGACGCCCACAAGAAGATCGTTTGTAGGAATGGAAGAGTGGTATTTTAGTTTTGAGAAATTGTGAACTGGGTAACAAGGGGAGAAGTGTTAAGATTATAAATCTCTCACAATTGGCATCTGGGAGCCTAAAGTGTTTTGTTTTGTTATGATGAAATTCCTCCCCATAGGGTTTCTTTTTTACTGTTACATTCATCTTAATATTTCACCTCAGGCTCCTCGGGAGTGAACGGTTATCCATTGACACCAGTGAAGCTATTTGCTCTCCTCTACTTTGAAATTATGGCTTCTGCTTCATGTGCCCTTCAATGTTATGTGTTTGAGCAATGCTTGAGTCAAACTGAATTTAAAAGATTAGCTGTCTCTATGTGCGTGTCTTATTTAAAATGATGCTGGAAATAGTCAGAAATCATGGTTTCGTTTGTGTATTATCACTACTGACTGACTGGAAAAGGTGGATTGTGATTGGACGCAGTGGCAAAATACATGACAGTATGTAGATTTATATACAGGGACTCCGATTAAACACTGTTCTTTGGGTGTGACTCATGTTGCTGAGAAGTCACTGTAATTGCCTAAAGCTATGAAAAAGAGTTTGATGTTAATGGGAAATGCATCGTTCGTGAAAAATAATGCTCCCTAACTTTGTAGCCTGTTGTGAAAATTTAATTGAAGTGTAACTTTCATATTACTGTAATTCATCTGAAATCTGTTTGAAATATACCTGTAATTTAACATAAGAATGCTAAACCAGAGGCCCCAGCCTGATGAGTTCAGTCTGGAGTGTATTCACTTAAAAAGGGACATGATGTTTTATCCATACTTGCTGAATGCTAAAGGGTCCAATTCAAATTGCACCATTCAGTTTTAAAAGCAGACATGCAAATACAAATGACAAAAAATAAATTCAGTCAAATCAAATTCAATTTCAAATTCATTAAATGCAATGCTCAAAATTTAAATTCAGGAAGGTTTGCCTTGAATGCATCTTACTGTAATCCAACAAGACAGACTAGTGTATCACAAAATAAGTCTTATCTTTGCAATGTATCCCTTGTCTTGCATGTCTCTGCTTAGTGTTCAGTCTGCAAATCCAGCAGAAAGTACACACTTAAAATTAAATTGCATGCCTCCTGAGGCTCATATTGCACTCTATATCCTGGTTTCCTCTACACTCACTGAATCGAGTGCTCCTTATCTTGATAAGCTTGTGAGTGGACACGCTGAGCAGCACATACAATTGATATGCTACTAATGGCCAGATTGATTCTGGTCTTGAACATTGTGTTTGCCCCCTTGAAATGATACACACAAGGAAGAACCATCCTAGACCGCTTGGTTCTCGAGAGCCCCGTGTAAATTGCGACTCCTGCATAGTATATACTACTAGTTCATGTGTGCTCCGAATGGTTGATTTGATGGTGATAATCTTGTTGGGGATATTGTATTAGTTTGCAACCCTTTAGAATCGTGTTTGTGGGAGCTGCCAATACAGGGACTGATCGTCATCCTGTTTTGGTGCTCTAGAACTTCATTGTGCTCAACCAATGATTAAACACAAGTACTGGAATGTTCTGGTAGGAACGATTTAATCAAACATTTGTTATCTTGCACTGTAAAGTGTAATCATGGTCATCCTGGTTTGTCTTGTGGATCTGCAAGCCCTGATGTGCATCAGGAGGGAGAGAGACAGAGAGAGAGAAATGACAAGGTTCCCCCAGGAGGAAAGTCCGGCAGCTACATGCGTGTCCTCTCTCAGTTCAAGGTCTTGAGAGAGAGAGAGAGAAAAGTGAGAGTGAGAGTGTGAATGGGAGTATGAGAGAGAGTGAGAGTTGGAGAGAGAGAGAGAGAGACGGAGAGGGACGAAAGGCACTGTGCCCTAGTCTGAAACCACACCCTAATCTGGAAGGGGAAGACCTAAATTGCTCTGCTTTCCCTCAGAAACGTCATTGCGGATTCACAGTGCGACTGGTATGACTGATGAGACCAATGGAGCTCTACCACTGACAGAAAAGCAATCATGTGATCAGGTATTCTTGAATTTGTTTGTGTTTCATAGACTCTCACGCATAAGTGACCAATTCAGACTGTTAATTCATTAATTATCTTCTCATGTTGATTTAGGGCCACTAGAGGCTTGTTTACACTGTAATTGGTGACTCACCTGTCTGTGAAGACACTCATACCTATGTCCAATTTAGAGTCTCCAATTCAGGGAGCCTGGCATGCTTGTTTTTGGACTGTGGGAAGAAGGCAGTGTACCCAGCGGTAACCCACGTGAACACTGTAGAACATGGTGGAAACTCCACACAGAGAGACTAACCCACAAACTTCTTGCAGTGTGGCAACTGCGATATACACCATGCCACCATCATTTGTTCATATTCCTCCGCAAAAATGTGGGTGTTACTGTTTTGTGGTGTATGGCGAGTAATTTGAGAGATTTTAAATTGTATATTTGCTCCTCTTCGATCATTTTTCCCAGAGGTGGCTTCGCCTTAAATTCAAAGCACCCTTGGCTTATGGTTGACTGTCTTGGTGTCCATTTGCATCGGTGTCTGAGTCTTGGTTCTTCGTGCATATCCAAGTACATCGGCGCACAAGACTGCCTCTGTGGCATTGTGGCCTGTTGCTAGGTTACGGAGTTGCTTTGGTGTGCAGTGCTTGTATTCTGCAGTGTGACTTGGCTCCACCTGGTCATCCAGTTCCCTGTTTTCACTGGTCTCATAGAGCCATTATTAACCCCTCGAGCTGGGGCACCAGATGTCACGGCTATTAAATATAATAATTTCTGGGCTAAATTTAGCAAGAGAGCTACTATATGTGAGATTATAAATATTGTGCTATATTGAATACATTTGAGGGCATTTGCCGTGGATTCTGAGCCTTGGCTTTTGCTAGATGATGATTGACACACTCATGGTGTAGATTGGGACGAAAGACTCATCGGATGTATTCAGTTTTATCCTGTCCATTTGCAACTGAAAATTGAGCATTAAAAACAACTTGCTTACAACTTAAGGCCTAGAATCATATAGCATATATGCACTAAAACTTTGAATGGATTTCTCTGGTTGAAGTTGTTCTTCCTGCTGTTCAGTCACCAAGAGCCATGTTTGTGGCTCTTACAGCTTCAGTTCAGCACAATGTCCCCTCCTAATTGTATTTTCATTTCCATTGATGTTTTCTCTCCGTGCAGTTGACCAAAATTACACCCGTTTTGTAAACACAGCATGATGTTGCTGGGATACTGTCCACTGGTTTTTTCTGGTGGGTGCCGAGTTGCACTTCCTTCGGGCAGAGGTTTTTACTGTCCCGGAATGTGTTACTGTTTCAGATCCGCTGTGGCACCAATTTAGTACAGCATCCTGTGACTGTTGCACCTTTTCTCTGTTTAGTCCTCAACCTCCCATCCTCTGATGATCACACTGCAAAAAAGGAAAGATAAAAATTCTAGGTAAGATGAATTTACTTATTTTAAGACTTAAAACACTTATTTCTAACACCATTTTTCTTTGTAAGACAAAAAAATTTGTCCTTGTTTTGAGGTAATTTTGACTAGCTTGCCAATGGGATAAGTAAATTTCACTTGTCAAGCCAATGGTAACTTGTTTTAAGTTCTTCTTTTTCTTAAAACAAGTTACTATTTGCTTGACAAGTGAAATTTACTTATCCCATTGGCAAGCTAGTCAAAATTACCTCAAAACAAGGACAAATTTTTCTTGTGGGCCAGCCTTAAACCCAAGTGCATTGCTCCTTTGCCCTCCTGACTTCATGTTGCCATTTGTTGCAAGTAAAACGGAAACGTGGAAGAGAAATGGTTGATTGGCATAGAGAATGAGTATGAATTGTGGGAACCATATGAACAGTCCTGCCATAGCCCATATCTAAGGCTCTTGCCTTAGAAAAGGAGTTTGTTCCCAGGTGCTGCACTGTCGCTGCCCACTGCTCCGAGGTGACTTGGATGGGTCAAATGCAGAGGACAAATGACTCCATGGGGTTCAGTGAAGCATGTTTTATGGCTGATGGTATTATAGATTCATAAATTGAATGTGGCACTAAGGGAGGATCAGTTGTTTTTAGGTAGAACCGTCTTCACTTGTTGTTGCAAAACACTGGATACTCTGATGCTTTCATTGCCAGAGGGCAGAGTAATGTTGTACAGAGGGAATACGGAGGGAGGGCCCAAAGCACTGGACTATTTCTGGGTTGTGTGACCGCTGTGTGCCCTGTTTGTGGGTGAGATCACCACTGCAATCCTAGTGGTGGGGGGTCGAGGAGAGTCGAGTGGTGCTGTGCATCATCCAGGGTTCATTCAGGTGCCATTCAGTGACGTCCCGCTGAGCCGAAATTTGAGGAGGCAGAAAACACCCCTTTAAACTGATTTTTGACCTCAATTTTTTTCTTTATCATTTCCCTTGATTAACAGTGAACTTAGTCAGAAAATACTCAGTACTATCATGTGAAGCCAGTTATCCTCAATTTGTTAAGAAGAGAAATAACACTATCTTCAGGCTAGAAGGGCTCATATATCAATTAATGCAACGATACTCAAAGCCACTCTGTTTTCTTTGTTCTAATGTAAACAAGCATAAAGCTGAGGTTAAATAGCCTGGAGGACATGCTGTAAGCTGACATGGGCATTAGCAGAGTGGTTTATGGTTTGTTGTTGAGCATACCTGATGAAAAAAATAAACATTTCACTAAATTAATTTCATTATTTCATCTCCCTAGCAGTGCACAATGAACAAAGCTGCGTTTACCTGCCAGTGGGTTCACTGGGTTCGTTAAAATCATAGCAAAGCGTATTATTTATGGAAAATGATGAAAAACAGTTTAATGGAAGGGTCTCAAACTCTGATCTTGGTGGGCTGCTGTGTTTGCTGGGCTGTCATTTGTCAGCTAAGAAATCTGCACACCTTGTTTATGTGGCCTGAGTTAGCTTAATGGAAATCTCCAAAGCCCATGGGCACCGTGGCCCCTGTGGGATGGAGTTTCAGACCTCTGGTTGTACGCTATGTTTTTTCACTCCTCCAATATCAGCCCAGCAGCAGTCAGTATGTTTTGGAGGATATAAGGACCAGGGGCTAGAGGAGATTGGGTGGTGGGTGCTTGTATTGAGATCTGTCAGCTCGCTCCATGTAGCTGTCGGACGCTTGCAGCGCTGGGTGTGTAGGGGACGCCCGTCCCTGTTAGGGCCCGAGGAAGTGGACGCCAGCTCAAGTGTCGAAATGCCAGGGCATTGCCAAGCGCTGCCAATGCCAGTGCTGCGCAGCTGTGCCAACTAACCTTAAAAATGTGCTGTTCTGTTTTTCCCGCTCTTGTGCAATCCCTCAGTTTTCCTCTCTGTATATCCGGCAACTCATAGAGACCACAACTACCTGGCCTCTGATAGTGCCAGATAATGCTTGTCTGTATTTTAGCTTTGCTAATTTGATTAGCGCAGTCATTTTTTTCCCCTCAGTCCTTTGGCAGTAGATCACATTGGCCGGGAGCCCAGTAGTGTCTGGCTCTGTGTTCGCAGGAACGCTGGATTTTTTACGTTGCATTTATTTACTTATTTATTTTGCCGGGATCAGTACGATCTGGGTTGAGTTGTAGAATAAGGTTACACAGACCAACTGCGAAACTATTGCAAAGCAGCTTGTTTCAATCCTCCACAGACTGTCCACAGTTGTTTGTCCACGTGCTTGTATATAGTGGAAATTTTTGTTGTAGAATCTCGATGGTTTGAATTAGTATTACGAATCCGCATGCAGGGAATAAGTTATCTTCTGATGCTTATTGTTACATTCACGTCAGGAGCCCCTGCTTGACGCAGCACTTCAAGATTATTATTATTTTTCTGTCCTTGCCATCCTTTAAGTCAAAACAGCCTTTGTCTTTCAGCTGCCTTGATGACACACATTCATGCTATTACCTTGGTAAAAAAAAATAGTAATTATGGGATGCAATGAGCCATGTGTTGTATACACTGATCAGCCACAACATTAAAACCACCTGCTTAAATTTGTCGAACTCCCTTGTGCTGCCAAAAAAGCTTTGTCATTCTGATGTCCACTTGAATGACTGGATCCAGGGTTGCCCAGCAGAACATTTCTCAGATCATCAGACCCTTCCCACCAGCCTGTCTCCCTCCCACTGTGTATCCTGGTGCCTTCTCTTCCCTTCTCACACACTTGCCCGATGCATGTGGTAAAAAAAGAAAACAAGACTTCCTGGACTTGGTGACCTTCTTCGGTTGTTCCGTGGTCCAGTTCCAAAGCTCACATGCCCATTGTAGGCGCTTTCGGCAGTGGACCAGTGTTAAAATGGGCATTCCGACTGGTCCCTGCAGCTGCAAAGCAATAATCAAAGCAGGGTGCGATGCATTGTGGGTTGTGACATTCCTCATTTGAGTATCATTAAAATTCTCTGTGACTTGTGCCACAGTAGCTCTTCTGTTGGTTTGTACCAGATGGGTCAGCCTTTATGAGAGTTTTGGGCGCCCAACATTCTTTGCTGGTTCATGATTTGTCTCTCCTTGGACCATTGTTAGTTGGTACTCACCAATGCGGACAGGGAGCACCCCACACTGTTAACCTTGCTACTGCTGAGATTCTCTCTCCCACTCATCTGCGCGTTATGATTTGGCCCTTGTGAGAGTTTTTCAGGTCCCATTTCTCCCTTATCCAACATGTCCACTATGAGAACTGACTGTTAGCTAACCGTCGAAGGCCTGTTGGCAGACCTTGACATGGACTGTTGTTATGAGATGATCATTGCCACTTGTTCCATTTGTGATTTTAATGTTTTGGCTCATCGATGTATATGTTACAGTCAGATTGTGAAAAATTTTTAGTCATTTTGTGAAGTGACTGAAGTTTAGCGCTAGCCATTTCATGAAATGACTGGTTTCACAATCTGACTGGAACATATAAATCATCATCTCGTGCTGGCACCACAGTGAGATTGCATGGATAAAAACTTGAATGTATCTTGAGTTCGTCACTATTGACTTACTGGATTAAATTTGAAATTAGTAGAATTTATAAAGAGGAAAGGAACAGCCATGTGCAGGCAATGCTCACCTTTAATAGAATACAGTGAAGCCACTGGCAGAAATCTCACCTCATTCCTGTAACGTTTCACAAGTCGCTTAGTTATCATCTCTGTTGTCATGGTTACTGCCATTTCAGTCGATATGGTAGTAGCATTTGAAACTTGGCATGATCAAGCAGATAGTGAGCGTTGTAGAATAAGGGCATTTTTGGCTTTCTATCAAAATCGGTGACCTGTACATGAAGATCAGTAAGCTGAGAGCGTACTGTATAGCCCTGAGGAATATCAGCAGTACATTTCTGTTGGACAGATTGCAAAAATTAAACCTTTGAGCAGCCAGTTTTCTGCATTATATTAATTTACTGACATTTTGTAGATGCTGTTGCCATCCATAGCAATATATATCACTAATTGCATTGGCTGATATGAAAATTCTGAAAATCTTTGGAACGCTTACTCAAAATTCTAAGTCAGCCTTATGGTTCTCCCATTGCTTTCAGTTACTTGTTTGGATTGTTTCATCAGCCAACACACATTCTAAAACTGAACATTAAATCGCATATTTGTGATATTGCACAGTGAAGGATGTCAACGAGAGGTTGGAACATGTTGAAGACCATGATGTATTGTTCCCTTGTCCTAATCAAACAGAGCAATGCAGCTTTCACTTAGCAGGGAAACATCATTTTGTTACAAATCTTTGAAAGACAAACAATTTTGTCTAATTAAATATGCTCCTTTTTCAGTTTGTTATAAAATCCCACTGCTGGCTCTGGCGAGGATCCAAAATCCTGAACAACAGGGGCAGGTGGGATTTGTTTACTGGGTACCTTGCGCCCACTTCTGAAAAGTAATATTACAGTGTAAAATATATAACAGTGATACTCCACTTTCTAGTTGTCTTACTGCCCAATATTGTTTTTGTATCGCAGCTGTGTGGTTATTTAATTTACCGCTGTCTTTGTGGCACAGTATTGAAATACTCATCTTAAGTGAATATCTTAGTCCCCACCAAGCACTTCTGTATATTTCTTATTGTTATCAGTGTTTTAAAATTCATCCTGCACCAGATAATTATGGGCTAGCATAATAAATCTGGAGAAATCTGGTGTAAACTTGTTTGTCTTATTTATCATACCATGTGGAATCTTAGTATTCTGGTTTGTTATGACAGACTATTCAATGTTGGGAATGAGGGGCAAAGAACCACTCATGAACACCTGTGTGCGTGAGCGGATACACAAACATACACACACACACACACACACACTCTCTCTCGCACACATACACTTACACACAGATGCACAGTCAAACGAAAGCACAGTAATCTTTTTTTTGTCTTCGTAGGGACCAAAAAATTGTTTTTGCGGCAAAATCCTATTTCCTATTGCACCAAAATGCATAATTGTGTAATCGCTTTAAAATAAATCAAAGCCACAACTTTGAACTCTCATTTCTCTGTTAGTATTCAATGCTTTCAGTCGATTTTTATCCAAGGTAAAATTTAAGGTATGAGTATTAAATTGGTTTGTTTTTATGCTTATATGTTCCAGGTTTGGCTTACAGTTGACAACAATCCTCGGAATTTCTATCTTGCAGCAAGCAGCGTTACAGGAAGGATACTATAAAATGACAGATCCTTCAGACGTGTTTTAATAAACTTAAAATGCTTTGACTATGTTCAAATATAGTGCTATTTTTGCATTATCACGTGGTGATCAGTTTGTTCAAGCAAACCTCTTTTTTTAACCCGCAAAGGCAACCGTAGCTGTGTGTTGAAGTTTGACTGTATTGAAGGTGTTAAACCAAAAAATAAGATCAGGGTTATCTGCATACCCATAATGGGAATGGTGAATGTGATACAAATCACAATGCTGATTCACGGCAAGTTTGGCATGCCTTAGAACCAAACTGGGTAGAGCGGCTGCCGGGAGGATTTGCTTAGTGTGTATCACCATATCGAGAAGACATTTTCTTCAGTGCAAAGGCAAATTCTTTCAGTTTAAATCTCCAAAGGAAGACAAAGTGAGGAATTAGAGATGGAAATTCATTTTTACTGCTATTCCTCAGCGGGACAAAATTTCAACCTTTTATTCTATTCCCTTCATTTCCTGAACCACGGTGGGCCTGTCACAACAGAGTACGTTTTAAGGGAGGAGGCCTTGAACAGACAGGAGCCAAGCTGCCAGTTTCAGGCTGAGAGTCTTAGGTGCTGCACATGTAGCTTGTCCAGCAGTAACTTGGAGCTTTTTGACCACAAAAATATGCAACTCCCGAACAGTCATTTCTTTAGTCCCCACAAGTCTAGAAAAACATTCACACAAACACACACAGGCGCACACACGCACACACACACACACTCACACACCTGTTGCTCTGGTCAGGATTTAGGTGATTATAGCGGAGATAAGATCCTGATAGACTGCATAGTAAAACAGGCACTTGTGAGTGATGAGAACGAAACAAGTGGAGTTTGGGGTGGCACTGTGGAGTGTTTGATTAGTCCGTCTGATTGGTTCCTCCTTGGCCGTACATGGTTATTTATTCATCTGAAATGGAAGGCCTTTTCCTTAAGTCCACACTCTGCCAGAATTGAAGAATTGAATTGCTGAGAACCAGAGTGGTCTAACCCACAGAAGATTGTTTGTGAGGTAATAGATGTCAAAGTTTTTAAAATATAAAAAAAATTCAAAAAAATTACTCACAATGTCAGTTATGAGTGATTGACTTGGGTTAGACCACTCTGGCGCTGATGACTCTTATCGACATCTGTCACAATATGATAGAAACTCTAATTTTCATTTTTTGAGGTTAGAGCTCTCTAGTTCTCAGCCCTTAAATTAACCAGGGCTTGCTGGATTTTTTCATGGTACCATCCCTTCGATGGGAATAAATTCTCCAGGGAAATTCTGTAAAATGTACATCTGAGATGGCAGCAGGGGCGGATCTACGGGGGGGGGCAGAGGGGGGCAACTGCCCCCCCCCACTGTCGAGCCTTGCCCCCCTAGCTGCCCCCCTAACTTTAAAGTTCTTAAAACAATACTTGTAAAACAAATCATCTCTATGTCTAAAAGCCCCTCAAAGCATCGAAATAAAAGATGAATTCACCAAATATAAATATAAATGTAAATATAATATTCGGCTCCTCAAATACTTAGCTACGGTCCTGCATCAAACGCCTTGAGTCTGCGTGGCGAGCCTCCTGCTCCGCGCTGGCGTGTGTCAGTTGGCATGGACACATGTTGGAGTTTGCGTGCAGCGCAGCAGAGTGGAGCCACTTAGCCACGCAACTTTCTCCAAGTAAAGTGAGTTTCCCCCGATAAATAAAGTTAAGTTAAATTTGTAATAGATAGAATGTACGCTAAAGGCGATGGTTCAATGCGTTCATTAATCGCTGGTCAAAAGTGACTCACTCCCGTGTGATTTGTTGGGGCATTTTTCTCTTCGGTTAGTTTTGATTATAGTTAGTAAAAACGAGAACAGTTTATGATGCATTTAGCTAGATATCAAAAACAGGAATGTTTGAATCCAGAGGGTCGCTGTTAAGTTTCAGTTTTATGTGATCAATATCACGGCAATGAGGCTGCATAATAAAACCAGGTCCTTACTGTCAGGGCAGTGGCTACGGGCACGGACCCGTATCTCTAGCCTGTATGCTAAAGGTAAGGCAGCGGTATTATTAGCCTCTCGTCTCATTAAAGGTACGGGCGGGTCCGTACCGACTACCGTTAGCCCTTTTTGCAAACATACGGATGGTATGTCCTGATGAATTTGGCATGTGTCAGCCGAAGCAGGTAAAATTTTTTAAATTCCATTGAAACTTGAAATATAATTGTTATTATTTTACCGTATATATGTTTGTATAGATCTAGCAATTCCGTTTTTTGACGTAGCTCATAAGTACTCGCGGCAGGAGCAATATCCGACTTGGCGGAAATTCCACCACACGACTAGAGGTCTATGCAGCCTGACAATCATCAGACGATCGTCTCAGAAATCTAGCTGTTCTCAGTATTGAAACAGCGTGCAAAACAGCTAGATTTGGATATGTTTGTGAGACGTTTTGCTGCACAGCACAACAATCGTCGTCTGAAGCTCTCTTAAAAGAGACGGCCAATATCAGTCCTGGACTGTAACTTACGTACTTTTGCTGTATTTATTTTGAGGTACTTTTATTTCATTAGGCCTAAATATTCACTCTGCTACATCTTGGAAGGCATAGCCTAATAATACAGTGCATCCGGAAAAAAGGAAACTGGGAATGAAATGAGAAGTATTCTGTTGAAACTTAGTATCTATAAAACTAATTAGGACTATTAATTACGCAACTATATACTTTTTCACATCATACAAAGAACACAAAATTAGTCAGGCATCGTTGTCAGAACACTGTTCTGTTGTCAGCTGCATGATTTGTGCACGTCATGCAGCTAGTAGGGTTTATATTTAAAGCAGTACACATTACCCAACCTAAAGCACTAATGGCCCCGACAATGAAAAGTTGAAACTGATCATCCAGGTTCATCCGTGTTTAGGCCTGTCATCATTTTATGTAATCTGGCGCAAAGTGGTTACTGACTTACTCCAAAAGTGTCATTGTTGTTCAGTTGAGTGTGGCAAAAGCTCCACTTACTTGACATCACTAGATACAAGACATCGTTATATAACACCAAATGCCATTTTTAATCAAAGAATGTTAAGTAATTTTTATAGAATTACCCATTTATTCTTGGTTTCCTTTTTTGGGACACACTGTACAATAAATACATTGAAGAATATTTTTCTGAAATTGTTCCCCAATTTTTAGACGCAGTTTTTTTGCAGATTGGTGAACCTCTGCCTATCTTTACTTACAACATCTGATATGTTGTCTGTGCTCTATTGTGAATAAAATATGGGTTTATGAGATTTGCAAATCGTGTTCTGTTTTATGCTCGTTTTACACAATGTCCCAACTTCATTGGAATTGGGGATTTCCTAATACCACACTGAGGACGTCCCATGCCACCCTTCCCAGACCTCTTGCCACCCCTTTGCCACCCCATGTAAAATTTTCTAGATCCGCCACTGGATGGCAGATGGAACTCTACACTCAAAAAAATGAAATGTTAGAAATGTTAGATTTACTTAATGTTATGTCAGCTGGGTCCACAAAACTGAGTGAAGTACATTCCACTCAATGCAATTAATTAAACTGGCCAAAAATGTTAGAAGTCAAATAAAGGTTATGCAAAGCAATTGCGTGGAACCAGTTGACATAACATTATTAAGTAAATCTGACATTTCATTTTTTTGAGTGTATTCCCTTTTACCTCCATGTCTCTGCTCTTGATGTTCTCTCCAAAGTAAGTCTGGTTTTGTCTGTATTCCTTTTGCTCGCTGGGAAAGATTGCTAATATGTGGAAAATTGCCTACCAACAATTGAACAATTTATTCATTTTAATCTGGCACACAAGTAGTGGTGCTGGAACCAAGTACAGCAGATGAGATTGGTAAGTTACCGGAAAATGGTCATTCTTCATCTTACTTAGGAACAAAAAAAAGTGAAGTACTTCAGATTAATATTTTTATTATTATTATTTTGAAATGCTTCTGATCCATTTTCATACTTACATGCTTATGTCCCTGTGCAAGAAAGTAAGCTTCTTAAAGTAGAGCTCAAAATGAAATACATGGCAATTTATGAGTCATCCATTTTGTGTGGCAATATTGAATGATTCAGCCTTTTATGACAAAAAAATGTTTTTATCTTAACATAGGGCTACAATAGAATCACAGGAGGTTTTAAATGCTTATCAAGTGGTCATTGGTCATCTTTGTGAATAGGACAGACCCTGTTTTGAGCCATTTGCAGACAAAATTGTTCATTTTAGTTTTGTGCGTGAAGTAAAATGTGCTCTGCACTGACGCACTGATGCACTGATGTCTGGGGGTGTACCATGTAGTCTGTCAGGATTCAGACTGTGACCCTTATTTACTGTTTAGCTCTGCACTCCAGAAAAATTTGGTTTTAAATTAATGAGCATATGGTTTGCACAGAGATTGCAAACTTTAATTTGTGGATATTTGCTGTACTATTATATGGTTTTCAGACCATGTTGTAATCGCTGTCCATTTTGCATAGGGTCACTGTCCAATAATTTTTGCTCCTCACTGTGTTGAGGGCTTATTTTAGCCTGCTTAAAGGTCCTTGACCAGGTATCCCCACCCTGTCCCTCCCAGCTACCGCCACTAATCTCTATCGGATTAAGGGAAGAGATTGCGAGCAGGTCAGCTCCGTGTCCGTGTTGACACCTGGAGAAGCTAGTGCTGAGTATTCATGCCCAGGCGTGCTGGCTGATAGAGCCGCTTTGTACAGGCGCTGGAGCTACAGCCCGCACATCGCAGAGGAATCTAACTGAGAAGGCAGACCAGGAGACACTTCGATCTGTGGGATATTCTGTGTGGGAAATACCCAGCTGACTTGTGGCTGTCTGCCCTGCGTGACTGAATCCGATATTCCCCTGTGAACTGGAATGAACAGGAGCTGTGACTTGGCGGGACTAGAGCTTGATGCATCAAAGCAGGTATCGCATGTGCTCTCCACTGTCAGTTGAGCCCGGTGGGATGACCAGCCTAGTGTTTTTGACATGCACTGCAAATAGAGAAAATACTTGGACAATTTGAGAGCCTATTTGCCACGTTCCAACTGTTCAATTTATTATGAGAGGCTACAGTGAATGCCATCTACTATACAAAGAGAGTTTGTTTTTTTAAAAAAAGTATGGTTATTCACATGATTTTCTCTCCATTGTTCAAATGTTTTCAGAATTTTTTTCCCAGTAAAACAGCGCTATTTGCCAGATTATTTTTGCATACCATCATTATTATCTAATGTTCCCTACCTCTGTATAGCTGTAGATAACATGCATTTGTTTGTCATGTCTGTTTGTGTGTCTTTATGTATCTCAGGTCTCTAATATCTCCTTTCTCAGCTATGCCTCTGTTTCTTTTTTTTTCCTGGTTCTCTGATTGGCTGCCTTCCAGTGTAATGCTGATTGGCTTTGGCAGGCAGTAAGGGGTGGAGCAGTGTAGCAGAGGTGTGCTGTGTGCTGTCAGAGCTGCAGGCTCCAGTAGAGCATTGTTCTCTTTGGATGCAATATCATCCGTGCTCTGTCACGCCAGTAGATTGGCCTAGCAGGCCCTGAGCAACCGGGAGCTTTTATCTGTATGGCTGAACTGTGCCATCTTTAGTTACTGAGCAGTAATAGGTTGTACATCTTTATCTTAATGGGCTGTGTAAAGGTGTGAGTGTAAGCCCCACCCTCACCTGGTGGCCGGTGATCTCCTCGTCTGTTTGTTCCACACTCTCCCCCTATTCAATCCCCTTCTAGGCAGCGGGAGGTCTCCTGTTGATATCTTGTTCTCCTGTTGTGGCTTTCTTCAGCTGCTGTTTGTTCGCCTGATTGCTCCTCTTTGCTCATCGTGGTGATGCTTCTGTCCCATTTGCTGTGCAACACGGAGTAATTTATTCCAGTTGTTCCCTACGGAGCATGAAAGCTGCCTCTGTTGTAGGTGGCTTACAGCTCACACATCGCGTACGCTTTATCATCTAAATTAGGAAACACTTACTTCAGAATTCTGCTGTTGGGTCCCAGTAGATGATGTTTATGCTGCATATGGCAGTATTTCCACGGTATGGTGCTTCTGAAGTACCTCACTGCCTCTTAAGTTTATGATGTGTACTGCTGAAGTGTCTAGTCTTTGCCAGTTGAGAAATGGAAGTTAACAAGGTAGTTATAATAATTGTTAAAAGTAGTTTTGGATCATATGTGCTAATTATCTAGTACTTTTACTTCAGCTAATGTATACAATCAAGCGCGATATGCCCTCACGATACATGTTTAATTACACTTGAAATTCGATTTAAATGCAGACAGAAAAAATACTGAGCTACAGATTCCAGGTTTGTATTTTCTTCAGGGACACTTATCCTGCCATAGTAACTTTCCATTCAAAAAGTAGTTCAATACTAAAGTGACTGCAAATAGGCATGAATAAACTTCAGCCAGAACGTTGTTGTACAACTGTAGACAAACGTGTGAAACCTAATGTGCTATGAGGGAGAGGAAGGTTGGGAGGTTAAGCAAGGCTGTGGGAGAGAACAGGGCACACGGACAGATGCTGAGCAGGTCCCTCTGTGATGTAAAAACCAGCAGGAATTTCAAACTGCGTGTTTCAAACACTGAAGTGGAGAAGTGAGGTTGAACGGGTGAAGTGGGGGGGTCTTCAAAGTCAGCCTTCTCGGGACTGTTTGTTTCTGTGGAAACCAAGTAGACTGAGCTGGGGAAGAAGTATTTTCCTTAAAAAGGGTCTTTTAAAGTGAGATTGTTCTGATATATATTGGCTCAAGGTTGAATTGTTCATCCTCTGTCATTTTATAATGCATGTTGAGTGTGTTCAGCCACCTGTACTGGTCTTTGCATCTGTGGTATTGTAAATTGTGGGGAAGATAAATTAGTATCAATCCTTAATAGGACTAATTTATTTCTTGTTAATGCGCCAAAGCTTGCATCAATCAGCCTTGTGTTAGCTACATTTATTTGCTGCAGTGAGAGGAAGCCCTCATGAACACAGGGAGAACATGCTAACTCCATTCAGCAAGGATCCAGCTGGGACTGGAACCCAGAGCTTCCTACTTGCAGGGCAGCTGTATTAAGTGCAGTGTCACCCATTTCTAATCATCTTTTGAGGAATTACGAGGAATAGGTAGTATGCATCATCACAGCGGTATCTGAACACTTTCATCAACATTTTTCACATGGTAGCATCGGGCCTATCGTGGCGTTCTGTGTCTGCGGCTGGCAGTCGCTCTAAAAAGGAGCGTTAATCCACTTGAGAATTCGAAAAAATCCTTTTAACCTTTGGCCTTGGGCTCCTGTTAGCAGATAACAACTGCAAGATAGTGGCCCATTGCGTAAAGGAGTAAGCAGGGAAGCCAGCGTTGATGTTTGTTCTCTACAGCAAGCTGGGGATCCGCAAAGCCGTGATTTTTGCCTGGATTTATTGAATTCTGTGGGCACCCAATCCTTGCCCGTGGTCCAGTGTATTAGATCTGCCTCAGCAGGGATATATCAGGAGGCAGGCGTCCTATCACTGCAGAAACAACTAGGTCTATCTCAGCAAGTATTTTACCCTCTCATTTAGGATTAAAATCTTATTTCTGCAACCTATTTGATAAACAGTCAAAAATGCTGCCAATGAGGTGTAAATTTAACTCATTTCAACTCTTGCCAGTATGATGAAAGAATCCCATTTGTCAACAATAACTTTAAGCAAGGTAGTATTTTCTTCTGAAGTAGGTTAAAAATAAGATCAACAATCCGCATTATGAAAATTATGTTTTCCTTGTGCTTAGATGAATAATTTGGTCCTGCTACCTAACATCTGACAAAAAGTGATAGCAGATTGCCTCAGTGTTGTTGCTGTAGTGGTCTCCCGAAGAAATCATGTTCGTAAACGACTCATTTTGGTTTTTTGCCCCTTTCGACATCACAAGGGGAGTATAAACGTCCCAGTATAAACATGTTTCGGTATCGGCAGCCACCGTTCATTTTGCTCCGTGATGAGACTGCTAATCAAACATAGCCTGATTTTGCCGACTCAGTGCCCATTCTAAATGGCACAGAGGCAAAGATGGTGTCCCATTCCACCCAGTTCACCCTCCCCAAACCTTCCCTATCTTACAATACTTCACCAAAAATTGTTGTTGTCAAGCACCTGTGTACTGTTTCCAGCATTATGACATGCGATTTGAATGTTCTTGATCAAATCATATAAATTGTGAGGTCTCCCTCATCAGCGGTAGCTGAAAGCGTTAAAATTCAAGTGCATGGAGATTTTATGAGAGAATATTCCAGTAAATCTACTCTCCAAGAGGTTAATGGGCTCAGAATGCCATTCACTGCCACTCTGCCACCGCACCTCCTGCACCTTGTGTTTGCGAGAGCTCCGTGTTCTCACTGAGCGTCCACAGCAAGCGTTTCATTTTGCATGGTGTTTCTTTTTATCTTCTTTACTTTCTGACTTACCACTGCGAGCTTGTGGAAAGCATGCCTATGGGGGGCATTGGAATTATCTGACGTGTTTTATTCACACATATTTGTAGACTCACGCCATGACGGCACGGACAGTGTGATAAACTGCTGCGCGGGATGCAGAGTACAGCATCCTTCCATGCATGTTCCGGATGCATCACTTTTCAAATGGACTCCATTGTGGCTGAAAAATAGATTTCCAGCTACATAAGCACAATACCTTTCAAATTCAGAGAGCGGTAATGCGGTATATTTCTCAGTCTATTTCTGCCAGGCCTTGAAGAAGTTGTGAGATGGGTGTGGTTGGGGGAGTGTTGAGGGGGTGGTTTGAGGTAGCAGTGATTGCAGCAGAAGGTGACTGGTGTTTTCTCCCTGTGTTCTCCTTGCAAAATACGCAAGTTTTGAGCCTCTGTTTAATGCATTTGTTGTGCCATGTAGTTTCACTTCGGATAAATCCTTTACCAAATAAGTATACGGTTATTGAAGAGAACTTTTTTCAGTTTTGGTAGTTATTTTTGGTTGTGCGAGAGCGCGTGATTTGTATGTGATGCGTGAGATTGGACCAATTTTGCATGATGCTGTGAGATTCACACTCCATGCAAGGAACGTGAGAGCTGTGTTAGCAGAAATGTGCATGGGATGGAGTATGGACCATGCTTAATGGAGGTGCCAACAGTCTTCCCTCGCCAGTATGTTGCTCATTAACGGGCTCAGCCAACAGGGAAAAGCTGACAAACTCTTACCGGGAATACAGAGAAGTCTGCAATGTTTCTATCACTTAAACAAGACTACAGAAACACATTCCAGAAGACGCAGTTTACCTACAGTGATATGGTTATTGTTGTATTGTATTCTTTGAGTGCCGTAATTCATTGGACAGTGATTCATTTTTTGTTAGTGTATTTTGGTTCTGTTGGTTCAGTCAATCATTGGACCTGATCGAGCTGAACATGGATTTGACACGCTGAAGAAGAGACTGACGGTAGGAAGCTCTGAGGATAGCAAGAACCAAAGATGGCTGCATTAAAGGCCTGGGAGAGCATTGCTGGGGAAGATTCCTCATGTCTGGTGATGTCTGTGCATCTCAGACTGCAAGCATTTATTGCACGTGGAGGTGATGGCACCAAATGTTAAAAATGATTATTTAATTCTACATTATATCTAACTGTCCGATATTTTATGATTCACCTGGAAATTGGGGGAGCTACTTGTGATTGGTGCTGTCATTTCTAAATGGTGCATCCAATATGGATGAAAATGCCCTCAAATTTTGAAAGCCTACACTTCAACCGCATTGTCAAAGTGTGAGAGTTCAGAACCGAGATAAAAAAAAATTCTGTTGCTGTCCAATAAATTATGGTTCTCACTATATGTAATGATACAGGTGGCCTTCAGTGATTTGCCATCTTAAAGGTGCACTATGCAAGTTTGTTTACTTTCTGCGCGATTATATTTTTGTCTCAATTCGCTGACATCTCTCCATGATCCGCTAGCTGCCTGCCCCTAAATTCACTGTAAAAAAAAAACACCCGGGCTCTGGAGACTGCACAGGCGTCACAAACTGCAAATAAACACAAGAGGCACAGGCTGTGCCCCATAACATAACAAACCGACCCGGCCAATCACCGACAAGAGTTGACAGTTATGGAAGCATCGGAAGGAGGGAACTATGGGAGGGAGGGGCGGGCTACCTCTGTTTTGTTTGAGTTTGAATGTCAACAGAAGTGAAAGTAAACAAACTTGAATAGTGCACCTTTAAGTGCAACTAACTATTTAAATTTAGAGGCGTGTGTGCAATTGGGATACTGCCTGCCTGCTGCAATGATGACGCAATGCTATACTTTGTTTATCATAAGCAAAATCTTCAGAGAACAACTTCACTCTTATTACCTTTGATAAAAGAGCAATTGGTGGAAGTTTTGAGGGTCCTTTCTACTGCTGCCTCCATATTAAACCCTGATTTGATGACCTGTCCTATGGTCATTAAACACTTCAGTGCTCCGCTTGCGGGGAGTAATGACAGAAGTAATGTGTTCCCTCAGCCATTTCCCTCTCACACCCAAAACATACCTTCTACATAATCAATATCGTAGCGCTGAGATTTAGGTAGTTGTCTCACCTATGTGAGCAGATGAATTGGTAAATTATGTGAAGGGGATGATGTTTTAAACCTCAGGAAATGTGTTTTTTTTTTTTTTTTTTTTTTTTTCAGGCTCACTGCCGAACAGAAGCAGCTAGATTGCAGTACAACAGTATGAGCCCGTCTATTGATGCAGGTCACAGTGTTTCCTCAAATTCTTTTTGTCGCTCGCAAAATCACTGCCCTGAAGTGGCGCTCAGTTTTTCAGCATAGCAGGTTGTCAGCGATGTATATTTGCATGAACTCAATTTTTTTACACTTTATACATCACATTTAAGAATATCACAGGAGAACAATGATGAGGAATACTAATATTTCCCTTATAAATTAATCAAAACAACACAAATTTCAGTGGAAAAGAAATAACTGTAGGATGAGATCAAATTAAACACACAATTACATTAAGATAAAGTGCATTGGAAGTGCAAAAGATTGAAATCAGAAAATGAAATCAAGCTCAATTGAATTATAGTGCCATTGTCACCATTACAAGAAACAATAACAAATTTGCCAAACCTCATAACTGCACTTCCCTTTAATTCACTCACTTCCTCAAGGGCTCAATAAAATAATTGTAGGCTTTCTATTACTTTATTAAATGCTATCAAATCAAACCTGTCAATAAATCAGAACTGTAGTCAAATTTTTGTGGGCCTGGAAGGCCACAGTGTAAGAATAATTTACATCTTTCCCGAATACTTCAGTGGGGACCTCAGTGAACATCCTCTTTGATGTCTGTCTTTTTACTGCCAGGTCATGTTAGCTGCATATGCAGCAGAACATTCCTGATTATATTGAATGTTAGTTAGAAAGGTTGCTTTCATCATTGAGCCATACTTTAAAATGCCACTTAAAACGGAATGTTTTAAAAAATCCACTTATTCTGTTTCGCCTACAGTGCGAGATAGAAGTTCATGGAACCTACCATGGTCACTGCGGTGTAAACAGGGGCTTTGGGTTCTTCAGCCACTCTGGATCTCAGCCTGATTTTCTGTGTTTGTCTGTTTTTTATGTGTCTGGTGGCTGCAAATTGTTCACTTCCTTTGGCTCATCTGCCTCTGCGTCGCACTCATTCCCCCATCTATTTTACTTTGGTCACACAAACTCGATAACATCGAGATTTGGTTAGGAGTGCGCTCCAGAATTTGCATTATAATGTTAACTGGACATACCATCGCGTAGACTGGCATTATTAATGAAAAATATAGCTTGCTAAATGTAGCAGTCACTTGGTCAGGCTGACAATTAAAATGACTGAGGCATTGCTGTTATACTAGAAATATTCGATATCAGAAACTTTTTTTTTTTTTACTTTGAAAAGTTTTGAAGAAGAATCACTCCATTTGGTTACATCCAAAACACTCCTTCAGGACAAGGTTGGCATTTTAAGTCAGACATAATGTGACCCAGCAGCAAAGAATTCTATAGCCTCATGGCAGTGTGCATTTCCCAGGCAACAACTCGCCTGTTGGAGCAGGTCAGCAGTGCGGTATACTTTGGCAGTAAACCGAAATCAAAACTGGATGTTCGTCTTGTGAGTGGGTGTAGACTTTGCTACACCACCACTAGCTACCCAGGTAAACTCATCAAAATAGACTTGTTAATCTTCTTGCTGATGTGTTAATGACCTTGCTCGTAGTAGCCTAACCCTAACCATAAACACATGGAGGATATTAATCAGTTGTGTATTTTTGACAAATTTAGCTGGGTAACTAGTGGTGCTGTTGCAAAGTCTCTGCCCATGATGATGAGAGGCATAAGCACTTTTGATTCTTGTGTAGCGATATTCTTTTAGCTTTTGTACATTTGTTGGCAAATCATTATCCTGTAAGATTTGAGACTTCATTCACTGTAGCCAATACAGCGCAACCAGTGTCTCCTGGAGAGTGAACTGAAAAACACACAGGTGTACACACAAATTTAAAGAGCAGATTTTTGATTTTTGAACAAATAAGTGATTAAAAAGACAATTGACCCACATGGATTTGTAGGTGTGGCGGTGGTCGTTTAAGCCTGGTGGCCCACCAGGCCTTTATTATTATAGGGGTTCAGATAAGATGGGATGCATTGCCATGGGTAAACGGACTGAATACCAACTAGCATGCCGCTATGTTATGAAGGTTATAAACAAGACAGCCCCTGCTCCTGAAAGCCTTTCGTCAATGATGAATCGTCTTACCTATTGTTAGCTAATACATTTCCAATGTTATTTCTGCAACCTGAAAAAATAATTGCAGTACTGTCTGTGGTTTATATTTTTCGTACAGGTCAGCTCTGGGAGTTGTCCTGTAACTTTTCTTGCATTAGGCTGAAGTGACCTCCCATTACAATAATCAGGTTAACTTCTAATGCTTTCTATTGGATTAAAATCTGTTGGAGTCACCTGTCACTGACCCCATATTCTTTTACATCATTGCGATGGAGGAAAATGGCGGGAATTTTTCCTGTTATGAGCTCATATAAAGCTGTGAGGTGGTTTGTGTGCTCTAGAACCACCTGCTGCTATGGTTCTCTCGTCAGCCTGGTGAAGAACAAACCACAGAAATGTTTTAGTTTTTGAATATTTATGGCTAAGGCCTCTTAAGTATGCCTCCTGTTATTTTACTGTCAGAAGATTCTGAAGTTAACACAATATCACAATGAAGGAATAAAATAAAAGCACATTGCCCTTGTAAAGTTGATTTGATTTTGCATGATTGTTTTTTTATAAACTCTGAGAAATGAAATTGGGGAATATATTGAAAAGGATAATTCTTCACTTGTATGCCGAATAGCTTTGAAATTGTTTTTAAAAAGATGAGCTGCCTGGTGTGCCGGTGTATGTTCTGATATTTTGTAAATTTGTAAAAGTGACAGAAATTGCAGGTAACAGAAATGATGCATACATAGCAGTCATTAATTTGAGTAATTTGCTTAATTTATTTACAGGGGAGATTTGATTCTGGATGTATGCAATTGTAACATTTTACTGTTGTACTTTTCTGTGGGTGAAGTATAGATCCTTGCCTGTTTATGCAAGGCAGGAAATAAAGTCTGCCGCAGCTGCAATCTATGTGATGTTGTAATGATCGGAGGTAAAGTGTTGGCTTGTTTGATCCCATTCATTTTTGGTTAATCAGTGGCATGGAAAGAGAAAACATTTGAAATGAAGGACAGAAAATTAACAAGTCTAAGTCTGACAATGCCAGCGACTACTGATGATCTCTATCTGCCGATTAGAGGCCTGACTACAGGTGTCAATTGTGGGGAAATGGTGAAAAACTATAATGGCCACAGAGGTAAAAGCTTAGTTTTTTTAAATGATTTTTAAATTTATGTATCTCTTTTAATAATATTGAACATTGTGTGATAAAATATACTCCTGAATTAAGACAGTACAGGCAATTAACATGCATCTATTTGCTGTATTTAACAAGAGGTAAATTGGTACCAAGATGCGCAGATTTCTCATAAGGATACCAGTTTTCTTGCGAAGACAGAACTGGCTTTCATGGTAAATTTTGCTCAAAGCAGAGATGCTGTTAATGGAAATAAAAATGAACATGCTCTCTAATGCTCTTGAGTAAAAACAGGGGTACTGGAGCAATTTAGGTCCATTGCATTGTATCAATGTATTTGGGTTAAAATGTAATGTATTTATATGCACAAAATTAGCTGATAGTCTTCCTGAATAGTCATTTGGGAGTAAATTGGGGAGTTTAATGTCTTGGCCTGCGAGGATGGAAGATGTGAGCTTGACCCGACAGTAGTCCAGCAGTTCCTCTTCAATGTCCATCTAGCGAGCCCAGTCTCATCCCGACGCATCATATATTGAGGCAAAAGCCTCCTTTTGCGTCGGATTGCGACGCTTGGTCAGGTAGCATCACCATACGATGAGTCGCGATGAGAATGGGTTGCTCTAGCTGCCTTCCTTCTTCAAGCCCTGACAAACACATGCACTCCCCACACTGAGAGTGTGGCACGCGATCCTGCTGTTCTATTCCGAGGGGGATTTATAGTGAAGGACATACGTTTGCGTTTTGAGTGACGGGAGTCTATTGGTCAAAGCAGAATGGCTCTCTTTCTTGCATATTTGCTGGGGCAGCATGTGAGGGGTTAAATGTGTGACTCCGGCTCTGCAGTGCATGCACGCATTAACATTAGCATGCGAGTGTGGGTGCAGAAATGGTTTTTCATCCCAGCGCGCTGCAGCTGGATGCAGTAAATATTAGCCTTCCTAACGAACACGGCCACCCTCACTCATCGAAAGCACAAATCAGCGAGGCTTTTTTTCTCTCTCTACGCTTCTCAGCCAAGCAGATGGCAGTGTGGTTGCAATCAGGGAGCATTGGATCGTCGGATTATTTCAGTTTATAACTAATGCTTTTATGAGTGATAGGTGGTTGGTTTTTATTCATTGTTTATTATTTATTCTTTATATATTCTCTCACTCTTGATCCTGAATATCGTACAGATACGGCAAATTTTTATTGGAGGAAAAAATACTTTTGTTTGGCCTTTTCCTTGGCTGCAAAAAAAAAAAAAAGTCTCACCTGGCTTTTAAATCTTGTATTCAGACTTAAAACACTAATGTTAATGACCTTTATTCTCAGAAAGAAACAAAAAAAATTCTGCCACGAATGAAATATAATTTCGACTCATTTCTAGATTGGTCCATGGCACAAGTGACATTTTCTTACCCCATGGAAAAATGTATAAATCAGTTCCTGCGTAAATCAAACGGTGCGTCCGTGCAAATGCATAGGATCCTGGTGAAAAGAGATGCAGATTCGTGCATAAGATGTGTTTTTTTTTTTTTTGTTATTTGTGTTACACAGTGGCCATATATCACAGCCTTTTTCATTATTGTGCAGTATGTGGAGATGCTGCCAGTATTTACGCTCTGAAACCCATAATATCACTGCCATTTTCTGTATGTCTTTTTTTGCTGCAGTGTCAGCACATCTGGTGAAGCTCTTTAACTGGGCGTGGCGCTATCAAAGTCGGCCTCTCAGACTTCATTCATAAATGTGTGGGGACCGAGACCTGCGCACGGAGGTGCAGCGTGTAAAAATACACAGAAAACCCTACCTGACAGTTTTCACTGTGTGCGCATAAGCAGATGCTGTATGTATCCAATCTCTAGAACAACATATGGAAGTGTCCCATATCTGACCTAAAAAAAAAAAAAATGCAGTTTTGTATTCACTCTGCTCAGAACAATTCAGATCGGTGTCACATGCAGGCCAAAAAAAAAAATCAGATTTGGGTGACTTTCTTCTTGTTGAGCGCAAGCTGCGGCCATCCTGGGTTTCTGGGGTCAGCATTACGCGTTCGGTCAGAAAGACTGGAGGACAGGAAGTGACTGTGTCCAGAACTGTCGCACCCCTGACTGGTTCATATGAAGCCTCACTCATGTACCCCAGACAGGGCTGCAGTGAGATGGGACAACAGGATATCGCTGGTGGCAGCCGTGAAGCAAGATGAGAGATGTGCCTTTGTTCCTGCACTCCTAGGTCACTATCATACTGTATTCACGTTTCACTGACATATTGTGCACTCCTCCACTGCATAAGAAGCAACAATAGAAATAAAGGGAAGATGGTGGGAGGAGAGGGGCATGGAGGAGTCTCAGCGCTATGTGACAACTATGCCTCTCATTCACAACCCTGTCCTTTTTCAGGACGTCATTACAAAGGCTCATTCAGTGCCCCCAGCCGCAGCTGCCAGCTCAGTAACGGCAGTCAGACAGGAGGCTACAGTCCTTGCGCTCCGTTACGCTCGGCTTCTACAAGTTACACAAAAATAAAAAATAACTGCAGGACAGAAAAGTGCCCTTAAATAGAGTGATTATTTTTCTGATTGTGTGTTGATGTGGGAGTGCCTATTGTGTGTGTGTGTGTGTGTGTGTGTGTGTGTGTGTGTGTGTGTGTGTGCGTGTGTGTGTGGACAGCAACGTGTGCGGGCATGTCTGAGTGTTACGGGTATTTGTGTGGGTGTGTGGACATGTTGGTGTGCTGCTATGCATTTGTGTGTGTGTGCGTGTGTGTGTGTGTGTTTATGTGTTCATGTGTTTGTGTGCGCATGTGTGTGTAGGCATCCCGTTGTGTGCTGGTATGCATTTGTGAGTGTGTGTATGTGTGAGAGAGAGGGAGAGATAGAGAGAGAGCATGGCTTTGACCTGCAGACATGCGATTTATGTGTGTTTGTATGCATGGGCATGTTTGTGTGCACAGGTATTCATGCTTACATTTATCCGTGTGTCTGGATGCGTGTTCTGTACAGTCAGAATGAGAACGTGTTAATTCCTCTGGTGTCTCCCTCTCTATCGTCTACTTCCTGTTTTTAGCACTGAAATGCATCATCAGTCAGTAAATGTGCTATAACTCCGCCCCTCCCCCCCATCGAGTGGCTAGGGGTAGTTCTCTATGCTGCTGTTCTCTCTGCTTTTTAAATCACGCACCCCAGGTCCCTCTGTGCACACACGTGGTAATGGGGTTGTTAAAAAGCCTGCAATCCAGCGGTTTGTGCGGCTTTGTCTGAGTGTCCTTTGTGAAGAGGAGTTGCTGGCTTTTAAATTGGGGTGCTGAAAAGGTCCAGCTAATTTGGGCAGGTCCTCGTTAATATGATTGACATTCTGTACCCTGCCCCTCCCTCCCCATCTTCAAAAAAAAAAACCTATCACAACTGAACAGCAGTACGAGCCATCACTTGCCATATTTTTGTAGCTGTTAGTTTCAGGCTAAATTCAGTGGGCTTTGAGCACGGCTGATCATGTAGAGTATGTGTGATTGAAATACTCCTAACTAAACATTCTGAGGCTGATGTCTTCATTATTACTGGTACCAAATTGAAATCTATGAAGTTCTGCTGACTAACACTGCCGACAAAACATTACAAAAAACGTACTCCATAAAAGGCTAAAGTTCTATGGCTAACACACTGGTCAGGACAACTCTTCTTTCAGCCAGTCTGTTCATGTTGATATCGAGGTTCTAATTCTGTCGTCTGCCATCATTAGTAAATGTGCAATGTGAGGATGTGTGTAAAGTTTATTTCGGTCTGCTGTGCAGGAGATAATTATGCAAGATGCCTGCCATCTAATAAGTGCATGTGTGAGTATGTGCTGGGAAGCAGGCTGTTCTTGCGAGGGAATGAAAACAACATGGTGTCCTACACTGTCTGGTGGGGCTGCTTTTGAACATTGGCGTAAAAAAAAAAAAAAAAACAGACATTTAGTGTGGTTCATCTGTTAACCCGCCCTTCTTATGTTTCCCCCTCCCACTCTCTCTCTCTCCTCTCTCCCCCTTTCTTTCTCTCCCCCCTCCCTCCTCCCTCCTCTCTCTCTCTCTCTCTTTCTCTCCCTCCCCTTTCTCTCTCGCTCTCTCTTTCTCCATCAGCAGGAGTCGGAAGATTCAGATCCGGAACATTCCTCCACACCTGCAGTGGGAGGTATGCATGTCTGGTCCATTATGCTCCCTCTGTGGCCATAGTGTACTGTAAATGGGTCTGAGGGATAACATAAACCGGCCGTCATTAGCTACGAAGCCCCTCAGAGTTACCAGCCTGTCTGACACTACATCACGTGATAACCTGGACGGAAGACTGACAGGTTTTTGCTGGGGGGTTGGTGCAGTGATCTGAGGTTGCGTGTGTGCTGGTCTGTGTGGCACAATATGAGGGGTCTTATTTCTTCTGGACAGTGCAAGTTCTGCCCTGATTATTTGTCCCATAAACTCTGACTGCAGATTTCACTAATCAGTCTAGTTGAGGATTTAATGTTAGTTGGCAATACCTTATGGTAGGAGAAAAATTCCAGGGTGGATATTTACTTGCATTTGCACATTTCTTAACTGAAGGTAGTGTTGGTGCTGCCGCAGTTAGGGGTCATTTCTCCAATCCGAAGAGAGCTCTGGAGGGGTCCTGAATGATTATCCTGCATGTCGCTTATTTGAGCTGTTTTTTTTTTTTTTTTTTCGGCCGTGGCAGACAGTTGTCATGGTGTTTATGTGGGATTGGTGTGTGGGTGGGCATGCGTTTGAGTCAGCGCGGCTGTTCTCCGCGGCCGAGTGTAATCTCCCTGCTCCCCCTGCACAGTCACCCTGACCCTCACCTGGCCCCGGCGGTCTGGTCTGCTTACACATTGTCTACCTCAGACATCATTAGAGCAGGTCTTTATTTAGACCTTTCTGGAAAAAGCGGAGCTTACAAGCACTCGCTTGCAAATTGAAAACCGTTCTCTCTGTCTCTCTCTCTCTCACATCAGATCAATAATGTTTTATGACTTGAAGTGTGATAATATTGGCAAAGCAATGACAATTAAGTTATTATCAATGACACATATTTCAGTAAGTAGAACGTCATAAAATGTTTTCAGTGGATTAAATATGTAATTAGTTGAAAGATTAGCTCAGTCGGGCATTCAAACAGCCTATCTCTGCCTCTATCTGTCTGTCTGTCTCTGCAGCTGTATTTCTCATTGACTCACCCTCTTTCTCTCTCTCTCCCTCCCTCTCTCTCTCTCGCTCTGTCTCTCTCACGCTGCCTGAACACTGTCCCACTTGCTGCGGTTACTTTATTTATTCATTGTGTTCGGGGTGTGTCGGGGTGACTGTACTGTGCACGATGCTGGTAAAACGCTATGCAGCATGTGTGCTGACTCATATGAGCGCGCTCGCAAAGCTGTTCCTGTCAGGGTGGGACTGGGCAGTCGTAGACCCTGCCCTCCTGAAAACAGGGCTCCTCTGAGCACCGTAAAATGAGCTGATTATCTTGGGACGCTCTGTAAGGGTTTGGAGCCGGTGACTCTGTTTAACCTGAAGCTCGCTCCATCCTGCAAATGATATGATGATATAGCAGTAAGAACAATACTGAATGTGGCCTGAATTTATACTGAGAATGAAACAGGATTTCAATTTAGTGGAGAAACTTCACGCGAATTTGAAAGTGTTATTTGAAATTTGAAACAATGCTCTCTCTCTTTCGATTTGCGTGCACTTGCTTTGTTGAATAATTGTGTGGGTTTGTGTGTTTATCTATTGAGATTGTGTGCGCATGCGTGTTTGTGTGTGTGTTTGTGTTTCTATTCATATATGAAGACCACAAAGGAAAAACAATGAGTCCAAATTTTACATTGTTGTATATTTTAAATATTATTATAATATTTATAGTAATATACAACCCCAATTCCAAAATAGTTCACAATAGAAC
This sequence comes from Gymnothorax javanicus, assembly GCA_029692085.1. Taxonomy (NCBI): domain Eukaryota; kingdom Metazoa; phylum Chordata; class Actinopteri; order Anguilliformes; family Muraenidae; genus Gymnothorax; species Gymnothorax javanicus. The sequence goes on from CM056205.1 coordinate 22,945,997, forward strand.
AGAGATAACATAGCAAATGTTGAAACTGAGAAATTTTACACTTTTATCCACAAAATGAGCTCATTTCAAATTTGATGGCTGCAACAGGTCTCAAAGTTGGGACTGGGGCCTGTTTACTATGGTGTAGCATCCCCTCTTCTTTCTAACACTGAGTGGAGGCGTCTGGGCATTGAGGAGACAAGTTTCTTGAGTTTAGCCATTGGAATTTGATCCCAGTCTTGTTTAATACAGGCTTCCAGCTGCTGGAGAGTTTTGGATCTCCTTTGATGGACTTTTCGTTTAATTATGTGCCAAATGTTCTCAATCGGTGGAAGATCCGGACTGCAGGCAGGCCAGTTCAGCACACGGACTCTTCTACTACGAAGCCATGCTGTTGTAATAGCTGCAGTATGTGGTTTTGCATTGTCCTGCTGAAATACACAAGGCCTTCCCTGGAATAGATGTCGTCTGGAGGGGAGCATATGTTGCTCTAAAACCTTTATATACCTTTCAGCATTCATGGTGGTTTTAAAAACATGCAAGCGTCCCACACCATATGCCCTAATCCCATACCATCAGAGATACTGGCTTTTGAACTGAACGCTGATAAAGGAGGGGTGTTCTTTCTCCTCTTTAGCCCGGAGGACACAAGGCCTGCGATTTCCAACAAGAATGCCAAATTTGGACTCGTCTGACCACAGGACACTTTGTCACTTTGCTACAGTCCATTTTAAATGAGCCTTGGCCCACAGAACACGGCGGCGCTTCTGGATCATGCTCAGCAATGGCTTCCTTTTTGCATGATAGAGTTTTAGGTGGCATCTGTGGATGGCACGGCGGACTGTGTTTACAGAGAGTGGTTTCTTGAAGTATTCCTGGGCTCATTTAGTAATGTCAATGACAGAATCATGCCGGTGAGTGATGCAGTGGGGTCTGAGGGCCCGAAGATCACGGGCAGCCAGTAAAGGTCTTCGGCCTTGTCCCTTACGCACAGAGATTTTTCCAGTTTCTCTGAATCTTTTGATGATGTTATGCCCTGTCGATGATGAGACCTTCAAAGCCTTTTCCAATTTGACGTTGACATTGTTTTTAAAGTATTCCACAATTTTTTTTACGCAAGCCTTCACAGGTTGGAGAGCCTCTGGCCATCTTTACTTCTGAGAGACTCAGCCTCTCTAAGACATCCCTTTTATAGCCAATCATGTTACACACCTGATGCCAGTTACCTTAATTACTTGCGACATGTTCTTTCAGCTGATTCTTTTATATATTAATTGCTTTTTCAGCCCTTTTTTTGCCTGTGTCCCAACTTTTTTGAGACCTGTTGCAGCCAGAAAATTTGAAATAAGCTCATTTTGTGGATAAAAATGTAAAATGTCACAGTTTCAACATAATAATATTATCTATTTTTTATTGTAAATAGCATATTCGCTCATGTGATCTGAAAGTCATTGCATTTTGATTTTATTCACAATTTACACTTCGTCCCAACAATTTCAGAATTGGGGTTGTACAGAATATTACATATTATAATATTTTATATATTTTATATTTTTACATCTTTTTTCAGTGCTTTGTTTCTTAGATCGTTTTGAATTTTTAGTTAATCATTTCTCCACAACATGAAAATGTGACTGATCATTTTTCCATTGTGGTCTTCATATGTGTTCATGTTCTAGGGATTCTGTATGTGTATTTATTTTCTGTGTTTGTATGTGCATGTGTTGATTTGTTTGAATGTTTGTGAAATTAAGTGTTTGCGTATGCGTGTGTATTTGCTTGAATATTTGAGAGATTTGAGTGTGGGCATGAGCGTGTGTGTGTATTTATCTTCAAGAGATTATGTGTGTGTTTGTGTGTGTGTGTGTGTGTGTATTGACCCATTCTCTTCCTCTATTTCCACAGGTTTTGGATGGTCTTTTAGCACAGTATGGTACTGTAGAAAACGTGGAACAAGGTAATATGTTCCCTACACTTGTTCTTACTCTAAATAAATGATAAAAAGTAATGCAGTCTTGTGGGAATAGGTTCAGAAGTACATAGCTCACAGAGAGTGTGATGTGGGTTCATTTTGCTTAATGTTGTAGTGCTGAAGAGTCCTGAATGAAGAGTCGTTGGACAGAGATCTTGTGCTGTTAAGTGTGGCCAAGTGTGCTGGAGGGCTTGAAGATAATTGCAAAGTTTTGTCTTGGTTGCTCCCATTAACTGAACAGTTTGTTGATTATCCTGGGGGCTAGGATGTTGACAGAAGAGATGCCACAGCTATTTATCTTTACCTATGTGTTTGCCATTATGCTGGCACACTAATAGCAAATGAGACAAGATCGTTAGTAGGAGACCTGACTTTATAATATAGCCAGAGGGCCTTTTGGTTGTAGACCTACACCCCTGTACCTGTGCTGCTCTAGCCTTGGGCGTGCTCACCCATATAGATTTAGAAAGTGTAAATATGATCTGGGCTCCTGTGGAGTGAATAATGCATGTAATGTAAAGCAATCCCTTTGGTGTCAGAAGCACGTGCGTGACTCACCAGGAACTGTCAGGAAGACCACGTGGATTCCACAGTTGAAGACTGCACTGCTGTTGATCAGGAATAGCTGGGGCTTTAAAAGGAGAATGTCTGATTCATGATCTCGGAAGTCTGCATTGATGAAATCATATGAACGAGACAGTGCCAGCTGGCTGCTTGTTAGCCATTTGATAAGATGTTGTTGTGGACCAGAGGGAACTGTTCCTGAAGATCTGCTGTCCTGTAGGACTTTATGGCCACTGTAATTAGGCTCCCTTGATTCAGAGTAATTAACTGCTCAGTGCAGACCTTTAGCTGTTCTATCGGGTGTATTTTGTTAGGGTTGGAGAGACAACCTATGGGACGGTTCCTAGTTTTCTTGGAATGGGGTGTGTTTCAACTGAAAAAAATGCTTCCTTGTTGCTCCTATTTTATGGAGTGTTAGTTTGTTTTGGTTGAACCAGATATTAGAGTTGCATTGCCGTGTTTTTGGCAGTATTATTATAAGGGGTATCTTCTGTCTCCACAGTTAACACGGACACAGAAACGGCTGTGGTGAACGTCACGTACGCAACCAAGGAAGAAGCTAAAGCGTAAGCACACAGAGCTTGTGCCATTTATTCTCACTGTGAATTACAAGCGTGCTAGTTAGCATATATTGAGGGTTTGGAGTGCAATGGTTATATGTCCATTTTCGCACTTTTGAGAAAACCCCATTTTAAACTTTGTGAATGCTGTATTAAATCAGATGTTTTATAGACTTTACACATTCACTACTTATATGCTGGGCATTACACTTGTCTTTGAATACATAATAATTCAATGATGTTGAAGTATTGCATAACAGCCAAAATTACCAAAAATGGACATATTACTTTTGTGCTCCAATAATCTTTGCACATTTGGTAACATAGCAAAATGGTCAAATGTACAACGTATTAAGTATAACAAATAAGGGTAACTTAGCTACAAATCAGATGTAATTTTATGTCAATCAATCCAATGGCTTTAAGGATATCAGGGCAATACAAAATAACTACTACTAAGTCTGGTTTCCTCCTTCAGAACTTTTGTGCCTAAACTTAAAGAATCGTAGGAACTGCTAAATCTTTCCAGTCCACCAGCAAGTTCAATTTGGAACACCTACAGTCATTATACTCAATCACACTCATGTATTTAATTTCCTCAATTTCATTTAGATCTAGTGTCTTGGTATGCCAGAAAAAGATGAAAGTCAATGGCAAGCGCTGTCGCTTACTTTCAATGAATTACAGCAAACACAGAAGTTAACATTGTAGTTTATCGTTTTGCAGATTGAACAAAATTTTTTTTCTCTAATCGTTGCACACTTTGCATTAAGAAGAAAGCAGCGCGTTTTCCTGCTGAGGGCGAATTTTTATTCATTGGAAAACGTGTTCATCAAGCAAAATGATTGACAACAGGTCAAGAATTATTAGCGCTCATTTTAACTTAACAAGGAGAACTGGCGACACCTGATTGTCCTTAAGATTTTTGGAGTTTATGTAAAGTCATTTTACATAGGCGTGACGGCTTTTATTTTACCGTGGCAGTGTGCCACGATCAATTACATGTAGCGGCAACCCTGTGATATGTCAACATCTACACAGGATACCTTGGAGCACAGAAGGTACATGTCCGGATGTGTCACATTTGTGCTCCAACAGTTCAGTGCAGTTGGAGCACAAATGGTACATGTCCGGACATAGCACTTCTGTGCTCCAAAGGTTTCTCCATTGATGGACATAATACTATTTTAAACTGCCAATTCTCCTGGAACTGAGCCAGCTGGACACATCGCGTTTGTGCTCCAAGGAAAAGCATCAGAAACCACTTGTTTTAGTATATAAATCTCAAATTCGAAATTTAGGACATATAACCATTGTGCTCCAAACCCTCGATATGTTCTGTATAATGTACAACCCCAATTCCGACATAGTTGGGACAAAGTGTAAATTGTGAATAAAATCAAAACGCAATGACTTTCAAATCACACCAGCCAGTATTTTATTCACAACAGAACAGAGATAACATTGCAAATGTTGAAACTTTTACAATTTTATCCACAAAATGAGCTCATTTCAAATTTGATGGCTGCCACAGGTCTCAAAAAAGTTGGGACAGGGGCCTGTTTACCATGGTGTAGCATCCCCTCTTCTTTTTAACACAGAGTGGAGGCGTCTGGGTATTGAGGAGACAAGTTTCTTGAGTTTAGCCATTGGAATTTGATCCCACTCTTGTTTAATTCAGGCTTCCAGCTGCTGGAGAGTTTTGGGTCTCCTTTGACGGACTTTTCGTTTAATTGTGCGCCAAATGTTCTCAATCGGTGAAAGATCCGGACTGCAGGCAGGCCAGTTCAGCACACGGACTCTTCTACTACGAAGCCATGCTGTTGTAATAGCTGCAGTATGTGGTTTTCCATTGTCCTGCTGAAATACACAAGGCCTTCCCTGGAATAGATGTCGTCTGGAGGGGAGCATATGTTGCTCTAAAACCTTTATATACCTTTCAGCATTCATGGTGCTTTTTAAAACATCCAAGCGTCCCACATCATATACACTAATGCATCCCAATACCATCAGGGATGCTGGCTTTTGAACTGAACGCTGATAACAGGAGGGGTGGTCTTTCTCCTCTTTAGCCCAGAGGACACGACGCCCATGATTTCCAACAAGAATGTCAAATTTGGACTCGTCTGACCACAGGACACTTTGCCACTTTGCTACAGTCCATTTTAAATGAGCCTTGGCCCACAGAACACGGCGACGCTTCTGGATCATGCTCAACAATGGCTTCCTTTTTGCATGATCGAGTTTTAGGTGGCGTCTGTGGATGGCACGGCGGATTGTGTTTACAGATAGTGGTTGCTTTTTCAGCCCTTTTTTTGCCTGTGTCCCAACTTTTTTGAGACCTGTTGCAGCCAGAAAATTTGAAATAAGCTCATTTTGTGGATAAAAATGTAAAATGTCATAGTTTCAACATTTGAAATGTTTTCTATGTTCTATTGTAAATAACATACTGGCTCATGTGATCTGAAAGTTATTGCATTTTGATTTAATTCACAATTTACACTTCGCCCCAACTATTTCAGAATTGTGGTTGTATTATGCCACCCTTCTGACTACAAGTGTTAAGTAGCCATTTGAACTTAACCCATCTAGAGTGCAAGCAAACAAGCTAAATTACGTGATCTATCAGCTGAATTCACCTCACTACTGTGTTTTTATCTTGCACCCCAGCTCTCCAGCTGTACACAGTTGCTAAGCCTGTGATTCAATAGCAGTTGCGATTGTGTTCTAAAAACTGTGCCGCCCTACTGGGTCTTGTTCATTGCCTTTGCCCATGTCATGATTTATCATGGTCACTGGATTACGGAAGTGCGTCTTGCCGTTCGTGAGCATGTAACCTGTCCTCTCTTTGCTTCACCAGGGCAATTGAAAAGCTGACAGGGCACCAGTTCGAGGACCACTCCTTCCGGGTGTCGTACATCCTGGACGTGGACGCGGCTCCGCCCCCCCAGACCCCACGGGCGCGGCGGTCGGGGCGATCGCAAGGGGACCAGAACGGCACTCGGCCCGGACCCTCGGGAACTCTTGGGGGGTCCCGGCATCAGCAGCCCGACTTCCCCCTGCGCATGCTCGTCCCGACGCAGTTCGTGGGGGCCATCATCGGCAAGGAGGGGCTCACTATCAAGAACGTCACCAAACAGACCCAGTCCAAGTGAGCGATGAAGGCTTTTTAGGTCCAGGGTGGATTATTGGGGTTTGGACTTTCACTGCCATAGCAGTCTGTCTTATTCCAAGGCGTAAATGATTATCCTTAAAGACGCTAACTTAGAACTTAGTTTTTACATTTTTAACTTATTAGTCTTGTCTCTCTCAAGTAGAAGGTATTAGCTTATTTTAAGGAATCTGTTTTCTTCGGTGGTTGAATTCTCATACGCTTTTGGAAAGTCTTGTAATGAGTAATATGTCTCAAATGATTGTAAATATTTTTATTTCCTTTTCCATAAATGTTATAGAAATAGAATTAGGTTAAAATATGGTGCTTGGTATACTTGATTCATTGGCTTATTTTTTTGTTTTTGCAATGTACTGCTTCTCTTGCTCGTAAGTCCAGGAGTCACTTGCGTGGCTCCTGATAGAAGAATACTGCTTAGTTGGCCAAGTTTATGTGTGACACTGGTGTCAGTCTGTCAGGGACGATGTGTGTGTCTGTTGGTCTGTCTCAGGGTGGACATACATCGGAAGGAGAATGCAGGAGCAGCGGAGAAACCGGTCACCATCCACTCTACGCCCGAGGGTTGCTCCCACGCGTGCCGCATGATCCTTGACATCATGCAGAAGGAGGCCAACGACACCAAGGTGTAAGTCTTATTTATTTTTATTGGTATTCTTAATTTTCGTTCGCTTAAAAACTTGAAATCAGAGGCCACACTGCAAATAGCCTTGTACACCGTTCAATTAATTTACCACAAACAATCAGAAAACAGTTGTATCTCAACAAGGCAAATGCCATATGCTGAAACCACAGTTCAAGACAGCAACAGGCACTAGGCCTATATGTATTTGTCTTTAACCCTTTCGCAAACTTTGGCCCAAGGGCGGGCCGCTGGGCAAAATTGTGTTTTCATACCATAAAATATTGTTCTGTGTTCTAGAACCATGTATCGTTCAAAAGTTTGAGGACTCAGCAATCTAACTGCGTAAGCCATTTCATGATGCAAGTACGATAGCAAAAATTATATTTAAAATTTTGTCATATCGACCCTCTGCCTGACTATGCAGTCCCGTAGGTTCAGTAGTATAGCATTGTTCAGATTTGTTGAAATCAATGTTCTTACTTTGGGTGAGGCCCAGAGATAAAAACCCGTAAGAGTTTCAGATCCGCAAAACAAGGCATTAGCTGCGTGTCTTCGTGAATTTCACTATAATTAGGTTTGTTTACTCATGATGCAGTGCTGTAGATTGCGCAGTAACCCTTTCGGAGCTAAATAAGTGCACCCACTGTACGTGGGCATTATCACAATTTTGAATCAAAAACAAGATATCCACATTCCTTCACAAACATATTTTACACACGGAAGACATCTGAACTTGCTTATTTTAATTACATTTTTTAAACAAAAAACACAAGGACGCCTATGAGACTAAAGTATGTGTGAGTGAATACTTCGACCAAACTCTAACAAATCTAGATCCCTACACCCACGCACACAGACGTATTCCCCCTGCCTCTCCTGGCGCACGCACACATGCGCACACTCCACTCCAGTCACTCTATGCTCCTCATTAGCTCTCGCCGCTCGCGGTGCGGGAGGTACTGGTATCGGGCTCCGTCCGTGTGTGCGTGCTTGCGTGCATGCGTGCGTCCGTCAACACATTTTGCTTTATCTCATCAACGATTTCAGTTACAGGCTCCTAATTTTTTACTGGACATGCATCTCATAAAGCCCTACAAATGACATGCCTAAAGGTGACCTTGCCTATTTTTTTCAAGGTCACTGGCCTAAAAATATCACCAAAAACTTCGACAATGTGCTTTATCTTATCAACATTTTCAGTTACAGGCTCCTAATTAGCTCCCGCCGCCCGAGTGGCATGGGAGCTATGGTATCGGGCTCCATCTGTGCGTGTGTCCGTCCATGCATGCGTCCGTCAACAAAAACTTCAACATTTTATTTATCTTAACCGCGGGAGCTTCTGGGGCCGCCAGTGCCCTATATTTCATTGCTTTCCTGGTGTTAGGACTAAATTTCATTACCGTGATTTCTTTCCCCTCAGGAATGAACAGATTCCTCTGAAAATCCTGGCGCACAATAGCCTTGTTGGACGGCTTATTGGGAAGGAGGGTCGTAACCTTAAGAAGATTGAGCAAGAGACTGGGACCAAAATCACAATCTCCTCGTGAGTTTCCAGCACTCTCTACAGCCTGACCTCCTTCAGAGCTTTTATGACCCTCACGGGCACCCTTACAACCCATTCACTGAGCTAATATTTTCATGCGCTCTGTCGTTACCTTCTTGCTGGGTATTTGTCTGTAGATTAGGAACATTGCCTGTTCCAGAATATTATAGTCCCTAGATCCCCCATTCCATGGATTTGAACTTCTGATATTTTGGTTATTAATCCATTCCAGCATATTGCTCCATGTGCACTCGGTTTATCTTCCTGTGATAAATTTGCGTTGCTTAAATTTACTTAATCCCTTCATTAAGTTTAAATGGGGAGTTTATACCAATTGCTGGGAAACATCCTGCAATATGCTCTATAATAGTCTGTGGATATTAACTAAGTTAACTCAGACTGCAATTGGCTGTTTGAAAATATGGATAGTTGAAGCTAAGTCTATCTTGTCTTCAGCCTAAATGCTGGCTAGAGTAGATGAATCACACTGATATCCTGACACAGAGTGGGGATCTCCCCGTCATCATATCAGGGTTTTCCCCAGGTTCTCAGGGGACTTAGGGGCTAACTGGGGTCCGGGGGGGATTTGAAGGAGGTTTTAAGTCTTTATTTCGCCCATTATCCTTGCCATATTTGTCAAAGAGAACTGGTAATAACTTACAAAACTGAAATATGCAAATTGAGTATTCAGGAGGGATGGGTTGGAAAAAACAATAATTGTTCAGAAGGATCAAAGTCGCCTCCTGTAATATGGTCGTTGAATCCCCTTCCCCCACCCCAATGTAAATTGCTGAAAATGTCACTGAAATAACTTAAACGGAGAGAAACTATGCAGTGACTTAGTAAGCAAGCTACAATTATGTGAGCAATTTTCGGTTTCAGCCACTAGGTGGGGGTTTTGTCATTAAATAACTCCACCATAGAGGCACAATTCCCTCTCCTCAAGCTAGCTACCTTGCTGTGCTGAGAATTACGGACCTCTAAAAGGAGCCAGATCGAATGGCTCATTGTTCTTTTCTGTTTTTTAGGAGCAGAGGCTACTAAGTTTATCTGCGAAATAATAGCTAGAATGATAGAGTAAGATTTGAATCAGATTCTGACTTAGACATCCCACCAATATAATTTATTTTTTGCGTGTGCAGACTAGCTTTAGCAGCCAGCTGTAAATTGTTAATACATCATTATTTTTGTTTAGATTAATATTGCCAGATGTTGTGAAATCGCATTTGGTGTATTTCCACACACTGCTCGATAATGCCCTTAACTCTCTCATGGCTGTGTCCACACACTGCTTGATAATGCCAGTCACACTTCTCTCGTGACCAGATTGTGTCCGCAGTACTTTTCCCCACTCATCCATTTCCTAGCATTGCTCATGAATACACTGTGGCTGGAATGCTACTAGACTGTATAGAATTTCGATTGCAATGTGAGCCTGATCACCTCACGGAGCCGTCTGGCTCATATCTGGCAAAGTGAGCTCAATCAGATCTGAGACTGTCACGACCATACAGTTAATGCATCCTGCAGTGATTGGATGATGAGAGGAATTGACTTGATAAGTTTAACCAAGACCTCTTTGTAATGTGAATTTGCTGGGTAATTCTGCATATGAACATCTAGCTGACGGAACAGTATCAACTCCTAGCTGGTATTGTTGTTTAATTTCCAGCGGTCACAGTTACAAGGCAAGTAATGTTAAATCACAATTATCTGAGAAGATAAAGGTACAAAAAAACTGCCAGACTCCCAAGATTCCACGTTGGGCAACAGTTATTTTATGTTGAAGGTTGCTGCTTTGTCTGTCGTCTGACTTCCAGTCTGTCTATAAAATTGCTAGCAAACAAAGCCAAACTGCTCAGAAAAATATTAAACTACAGCGACAAATTAGTTCTAACGATCCACTTCCTTAAACAGCCATTGATCTTGTGAAGGTACAGAAAGGGTTTACCTCGATGGTGATACAACCCAAAAGAAACGATAGGAATAGGATACAGCTTTTAGATGACAAAGTAATATGTATTACCTTCAGTTTGGGGGGACTTGGAGAAAAACAGTGGCAAGCTGAGGTGAAAGCCAAGTCACAATTAAAACGCGGTTTTAGCATGGCAAAAACGTGAAAACTTTAAATGAAAACGGCAATAGATAAGATGAGCATGACAAGCGTAATGTTTTATGCTTCGCTGGACGGAATTGGATACATGGCCTAATGCATGAAATTATATGTGACTAAGTCAGCTAGGTTAGCAATTTTTGTATTTTCTTATATCTCTCTTATCTTCTATCGCTACTTTGAATATCCACACGAATGCCTCCCAAGCAACAAAAAAGTATAGGCCTATACTTATTACTTTTTGAGGCTTACTATTTTGAGTGGCGGTTGAAAGTGCCATCCTGCGTTTGCGTTACAGAAAAAAATATCCAGTCAGCTGTGTGAATAGCTTGGCGATGAGCATCTGTCTCAAACCAATCACAGAAACGTTTGTCCAAACACCGATTGTTGTTTGGCTGATCATTCTTGTTGCCTGGTTACCTTTCAGTTTGAGATCAAGCCATGTCTATGTTTTTTTTTTTTTTTTTTTTTGATTTAAAAGGAAAAAAAAAATGTCAGCCCATAGAACGCCCACAGTTGTTTGCATTTTTGCAATCAGTCGGCTCAGGCGCTCCACAATTACTATAAAGGCACTGCGGTCAAGCGTTTATATGGTTGGGAAACTCTGCATATGCTTGTCTGGTCATTAAAGTCCATTAGCTCAGAAACACACAGGAGCTGTGTTCGAAATCGCCCCTATCACGGATATAGTGCACTATATAGTGTGTCCGCCATTTTGTAGTGTTGTTCGAATTCTTTTCATCCACTATATAGTGGACTATAAAATACCCATAATGCACAGCAGAATCGAGTGAGCAAGCGATGTACACTACATTGTAGTGCTGTGTACCACAATGCACTGCGGTCGTGTTTTTCCTCAGAAGAAGAATGTGAAGAGCGAGATGGCTCTGCAGAAATACATTCTCCAATGTTCCCGTAAAGCTGCTTTCACACTGGACGCGAAACGAATTTTTTGCATGACAGATTACATTCAAAGTCAACTTTGAATGACTTTGAATGTAATCTGTCGTGCGAAAAATTCGTTTCACGTCCGGTGTGAAAGCAGCTTAAGTGTCCGCTTTGTTTACATGATGCTTGGCGCGTCCGCTTACATCACAGGAATATCCAGTGCATTTGCTGACGCAACCATGTTCAGAAAATTCCGGTGTAGTTTCCGAAATCTCCTTTGGTCATTCCCTATGTAGTACACTATATCATATACACGATGTAGGGAATAGGGAGTGAGTGAATGAGTGGACGATTTCGAACACAGCTAGGGTAGCATCACTGCTCAGGTTTTTACCCTCAGATTGTGGTTGTGACTACAGAGTGTTTGGTCTGTTAAGAGAAACTGCTGAACTCAATCACGTCAATGAGCAATATCCCTTGCCAAATGGACAAAGTTGGTTGCATTCCACTACCATAGAGTTCCAGTCATGGACGGCAAGAACTCCAAATCAGAGATGCTCACTTGGAAAGAGCTCTGTTCTCATTAAGCCTCCCACAGACCTGGATGGTATTCCACAAAGCAAGAATACCAAGTTAGCAAGATAACTGCCGACTGAGACCATGAACATCTCTCTTTGTTTCAGTTCTTATATCACATATTTGAAGGCACTAGGTTTTTTGTGCAGTTATTCATATAACTCTTGCTTTGCGAGACAGAGCCCTGGTCTCTCCATTTTGATCATGACGCTTGATAATAGTTCAGATTTTTTTGCTTGATCAAGATCGTGAGGCAAATGGGAAATATGCCGACACGAATAAATTGGCGAGAGTCTAGCGCTGGGATCAACAAATCACAGTCCTTCAGGCCTGAGAACTTCTGCTTCTACAGGCCTGAAGATTCCCCTCTTGGCAACCCCTTTACCTGGGATTCAGGTGTAAAGACAATCTGGCCAATCAGAAGTTCTAATTGTTCAGTTAATTACTGGGGACAAAAGAAATCCAAGGCTAGATTTGGATTTGAAGTATAGATTTGATGAACCCTTGGATGGAGTTCATCTGTCTCTTTCTGCAGGTTACAGGACTTAACCATTTACAACCCAGAGCGGACCATCACGGTGAAGGGCATCATCGCGGCCTGTTGCAAAGCAGAGGAGGAAATCATGCGGAAGCTGAGGGAAGCCTACGAGAATGACCTCGCTGCTGTAAACGTAAGCCGACAATGATGAGTAAGATATCAACGGCAACACCCTGTGTATATGCAGCGGTATCTTATAATGAGTGTACAGTGACACTAGTGAGTGTCCATGGTGACCTTCGTGTGTAAGCAGAGAAAAGATGAGGCTATCTGAGCCGTAACCATGGCGCCGGCATGCTGTGGCAGATAAGGTGTCTTTCTGATAGTAAGACTCATCTCTGACTCACTCATTTACCGTTACACACAGTAAAACTGTCCACCATGTTCCTGCTTAATGTCTTCTCGTCTCTTTCTCATGTCATCACGTCCTTCTTCTTCTCCCCCACAGACTGTAAAACTAAAAGGAGGATGTGGAGAGAATAGAAGTAATTATTTGTCTTCTCCGTTTGCTCAGAATTATGCATGTTTAAGACCGATTCTTATGTCAGAAATCTATGTATTTATGCTGAAAGGGTCCTTTTCAAATTAAACGTAATTATAAGCGGTTTCGTCCTTTCCTTTAAAAGTACAAACCTGTTACGCAATTTTACGGTCCTTCTTCCGAGTAAGATATGGATTAAGGAGATTGGGTGTCATCTAGTGGTTTACTGAGGTATTACAGGTGGCCATTGTAGTGAATGTGGATCAAGTGGTGGATCTTCACTGCTCATTGATGCATCGACTGGAGTTCATACGCACCGGCCTGACAGCTGATTCTCTTCCTTACAGCAGCAAACCAACCTTATCCCGGGGCTCAACCTCAATGCGTTGGGTATCTTTTCCACGGGCCTGTCAGTCTTGACGCCACCGGCTGCTGGACCACGTGGAGCAGCCTCATCGCTTCCCACCGGATATGGTGCCTATTTGGTCGGTAAACTCTGCCCTCTGCTGGTTATACAGCGTATTGCATCCCTGCCTCTGAGAAATTAATCTGTCCGCTACTCTGCGACCTTGCAACTGTTCAGGCCTATGTGCAGAGATGTTTCATATTGTCGTTCATATACTGAATGACAAGCTGAGTAATGAATTTCAACAAAAGAAATTTTGAGCATAGTCATTGTCTGTGAGTGAATGAGATGGGAAGTGGAGATTCTGTATCTGTTCAGAACTTTTTCTGAAAAACAACTGAATTCCTCTCCTTGCTGGAGGCGTGAGTCACCTAGTGTTCTTCCCATCACCTGGGCTTAGTGTCCTGAGTCACTGCACATGACGAAGGAGAGTGTGTGTGTGTGTGCGTGTGTGTGTGTGTGTGCATGCACGCACATTTCATTGACTTCAACTCCCTTAGCCTTTGTTTACGTCCAAAGAACAGTAACACTTGCAGAATTCAGGATAGGGGTACTGATGGGACAAGGGGGTAACATTAGCCTGACTATGATCATCACCCTCTCTATGCCTACAGAGTCACTCCTCACACCTGGGTCGGCTGTACGGGATCCCCCCTGCCTCCGCCCTATCACACCAGCAAGTAAGTCCTCACCTTCCTGCCTTTGTTTTCACATTCGACTGCATTCTGATTTGCTTATGACAGTTTTGTATAAAAGTAACTTCAACGGGGTTCTAGAATAATACTTAAGTTGTACATTCTATTTTCTGAGATATTTGGCTTTTATATGCGCATTGGGGTGTAGTAAATGTTTCATCTGTGGTGCATTGTTTGATTTGCATGTCAAGAGCATTCTGTGCCTTCTGGCCTATAAGACTCTCAGCTTATCAGCATCACTCAACTGTATAATGAAAAACTTGTCAAGATGTAATGAAATGAAATAAATAATAAATCAAAGTTCTATTGTGGGTGTTAGCTTTATGTTGGGGTGCAAGGTATAGATTGTACACTGCTGACTTTTGGTGTTCATATCCTGTGCCGTCATTAGGGCTGAGCAGTCTCATGACATTAGATCGATATAGTCTACGATTTTTGATATTTGTAATGTCACATATGTGTTGTCTTTACCGAGAGGCTACATATCAGTAAAATAATGCAGTTTCCAGTACTTATTAGACTGTTTTAGTTGTTGCATCTACCTGCTTGGCTATCATATTTATGTAACTAATGGTTGATTGTCAAAAATTACATTGTGTATATATTTAAACGGGTATTACTAAAGCATCACCAAACTAGCAGTATGATAGTACTTGGTCAGAGATATTGAGACCTTTGATTTTGTCCTCGTTGCCCGGCCATATGCGCCATTTGCATTGTTCCTGAATGCACTCCTGTGTGAACAGCTGTTTTTTTGCAGCATTTTACATGTGGCATTTGGTGCATGTGTGTGTATGTCTGTGCGTCTGAGTGCGTTTTTGCATTTGTGTGTAAGTGTTTGTGTGTATGCATTTATGCGTGAGTTTGAGTGTGCGTATAAAATCGGTCCATGAGACGTGCGCATACTTTGGACGAAAAGTGAACATTGCTGGGGAATGGAAAGAACAGGTCCTCATCATGCTGAACGAGTTCATGTCCAGTCTGGACCTCACTGATGCAGGCCCATTAGCTTTAAGTATAAAGCTGGAAGCTATCAGACAGGAGGCTCTCTCAACAAGACCAGGTGCACCTAGTCTATGGCTGGGCCGCCTCCTCCCCGCCGGCCGACCAATCACTGAACTTCTTCCCCGCCGGCCAGCCAATCGTTGAACTTGATCGGTCAGTCAGTCAGTCAGTCACTCACTCACGCAGTAACTCAGATAGCGACATTCGCGTTTATAAGGGCCAGGCGACTGCTCGGCCCAGCCCAAAAATACAACATCCATTTTCCAGTGTATACATATGCCAGAAAATGCTAACTGGAATGAATATCAAAGCTGTGAGTCCAGGGAGGAAACCAAGGAGTCGGAGCCCAACTTACTTGGATTTAAGCGGAAACCCAGTCAGGAAATGTGGTGCCCACTCCGTTGCATTTGGGGTCTGGTTGGATTGGGACGATCTGTGTGTGAGGACTGGCGTGACACTGGAGTGGACACAGTCTGACTCTGAGACTGTAAGAGTCACGGAGGACATCTTTACAAACCTCTCCTCCATTAGGGCAACTGTCACCTATGGTGCTCTGAATAAACAAAATCATTCCAAGCATTTTAATCTTGTATTTAAACTTAAACACTTATTTCTATTACCTTATTTTCCAAAAAAAGAAATTCTGCCTCTGATTTGGAGTAATTTTGACTCATTGATAGATTTGTCCATGGGGTAAGATCATTTCACTTACCCCATGAACAAATCTAGGTATGAGTCAAAATGACTTCAAATCAGAGGCAGAATTTCTTTTTCTGAAAAAAAAAGGTAATGGAAATAAGTGTTAAAGTTTAAATACAGGATTAAAATGCTTGGTAGGATTTTGTTTTTGCAGTTTGGACACTGTCACCAAGTAACATGCTGTTATGGTCTCTTATTGATTTACATTAAAACTACCAAAAACTGGACTGGACTTAAACTTCAAAATAAACTTCAAGGGAAACTCGCTTGTCTTCCATCTGCTGACCACTATGTTTCTCATTCATTTCTTAAGAACAGTGCACTCAAGGAAGACATCTTCATATTCACAGCAAAACCAGACTACAGGTCCTCCCCACCAGATCCAAATCTCTCCACCTGGTTTCCCACTTCCCAGATTCCTTTTTTTATGCATCACACCACAGAAGAAGTATAATGTGTACAAAGAAGCATAACCCTTATAAAAATTGACTATAGTTAACTATAGTTTACTACAGTAAAATTGATGTAAACTATAGTAAACTACACTTTACTACAGTAAACTATAGTTTATTGCAAATATATTATAGTAATTGAATATCATTGCTATAGTTTACTATAGTGGAGTTTGACTTTTGTAATTTACTTTAGCATCACTATAGTAAACTACAGAGTACTGTAGTATTTTGTGGTAATTTTTCATAAGGGAACAGCCATTCAAGAGACATCTGGAATGACTGTTACTCTTACCAAGGATTGTACTTAGCAGGCCATACCTGAATGGTCAACCTCAGTGTAAAGGGCATAGCAGACCTCTTCTCTCCCTCAGTTAGAATATCTTTGCCTTCCTGTGTCAAACCTGCCATGTCCCACCTTTAGAATAGTACGCCTGCTATGTTTCCACATCTTTCTACATACACACCAGCCGCTGTTCTTAATGTGGACGAAGAAGTTTTCAGCCTAGCGCTGGCTTGCACCTTGAACTGTAGTCTTGCGGATGCTTTTATGACTGAGGTTATTTAAAAAAAACAACTCCTGAAAACCATCTCGGAGTTTGGTATTAGGTGTTAAGCGGCTTGTCTTCATGTTTGGCGGCTGAGGACTTACCCAGAGGTTAGGCGGTAGAGGTCTATGGCTGCTTGGGATGCCCAAACCATGGGGAAAAATGCTAGGCAAACACTGTCCTTTTTCAGCCATGATTGGCAGTCGATGGAGGAGACGATGCCATTTGTGTCTCTTATTGTGGTTTGCTTTGTTAAACTATGCCAACAGTCCATAATATGGTTTATCTGTGTGTGTACATGTGTCGGTGTGCATGTGTTTGAGTTTGTGTAAGTTTGTGTGTATGTGTGTGTATGTTTTTTTTTTTTTTTTTTTTGCATGTGTGTGTGTGTGTGTGTGTGTGTTTCTATATGCTTCAGTTTACATGCCTTTGGAGTCAAGTCTTTGAAGGTATGGTACTCTTTCCCATCAGCCCCCAGAACCGGAAGTGGTCTACCTCTATATTCCAACTCAGGCCGTTGGCGCGCTTATTGGCAAGAAAGGCCTGCACATCAAGCAGCTGGCACACTTTGCTGGAGCTTCTATAAAGGTAGGGCACTCAAACCATATACCCCTGCTTTCTGCCCCTGATCTCCACTCTCCCGCTGCCCTGAGCGGAGCAAGAGAACCAGGGCTGCGCAGTGAATAAGTGTACACTTGGTGAATTGATTTCTGCTCTTTTTTCCACTGAATTTATCAATGATTGAGCAGGTTTTGTTTTGGTCTGATTATTTGCTATGCTTTCAGAGATGTATCGGCAGATATGTTTGTAGGCAAAATACCTCTCTTAATGTAGTAAGAATGGACTATACAAATGCATTAGTCTCAGTTCTCCTCACACGGGGCACCAATAAATGTAGGAACTTTATTAGTACGTCTTCACACGTGGTACCAGAGTGTGATCAATCAGTCTCATTAATCAGATGACTTAATCATTCATATAAATGACTTGTTAAATTACCATTCTAATATTTGAGTATTGAATATTGAAGCAATAACTAATTATTTATTGAAAATGTTTTCTTTGAAGTGCTTTCAACAAACCTGTCATCGAAATGCTGAAAAGACTGAATTAGGACATTTATTAGAATAGAATTTATCATGCAGACAAACGTAAAGCAAAGCTAAGCTCGGCTAAAATAGCTAGTAAAAGTGTACATGGGGAAATCGGGACAGGGAACTGGTTTAATGCATGCATGTGTGGTATGTGCATGAGTGTGCTTTTTAATGCAGGTGTTATGAAAGAATAACAGATAAGGAGGGAAAATTGACAAGGTTTCAATATCAGCTGACATTGCCGAGTCGCTGGGGAATTACGTCATTTAAAATTTACTGGAATTTTCTACATCTAGCTAATACTAGTTTACCGAGTCTTAATACACAAGGCGAAATATTTAATTACAGTTTAGATGAGTAGTGCCTGTGAAACAAATTTAACGCACAATTAAAATAAAGCAGAGTGTACGTTGTTAGTTATAGTGTATCGGTATACAAGAGCAGCATAGTGTGGATGGAGTTTATACTTGATTGATGTGGGAAAACACTACTTTATGCGCAACGTAAAACATAAGGATGAGATACAAGTGATTATACATTCAGCGAATATGAAAATTAGCATAAATGCTATGCAAAGATTATCCTAAGCTAGTGCCTAGATATTTGGATCAGACTAGCTGTTCGGTTTCAGATGGGTATATAGGGGACTCTTTGAGAATTGACATAGAGATCTTGCCTTGCAAGTGTGGACCATACTGCTTATGGAATCCAGGGTCTTTATTCTGATTTTCTTGCCACTGCGTTTGTTTCATACCTTTCAGACTATTACTGAAAATTACTGTGGGACGGGCAGATTATGTGTTCAATTGCTAGCTGTCTGTATTGCAATATATGCCTTAGTTGAGCAAATTTCAAACATGTAGCATGTCAACTTGCCAATATCAAGACCAGTAAACTGAACTGCAAAGTGACTGTGGAAGATGTGTGAGGCCTTGTCCAAACGTATCTTTGGCATGAAGCCTTAGTGTGATAAATGTGGTATACAGTACGAGCTGGTTTCTGTTTCCCAGATAGCTCCAGCAGAAAGCCTTGACGTGCTTGAGAGAATGGTCATAATCACTGGGACCCCTGAAGCGCAGTTTAAGGTAAAAGCTCCTTATTTTCTCTGGTTTCTCCGGGTGGTTTAAAGTCTCTGTCCAAACACACTGAAATTCTTTTATTTGCCTCATGTGAAGCAGGGCCGTAAGCCCGTGGCTTTAGAGTGGGCCTGACTGGGGGGAAAAAAGCCTTTGTTGTCATGAACTCTGCCATAACCGACTGTTTATAGATGCCTGGCTTTGTTTAAATGCTTGCTGTCCAGGCTCAGGGCCGGATATTTGGGAAACTGAAAGAGGAGAACTTCTTCACGGCGAAGGAGGAGCTGAAGCTCGAGACTCATATCAAAGTCCCGTCCTCGGCTGCCGGGCGAATCATCGGCAGGGGTGGCAAGACGGTTCGTATGAGAGCAATTTTCATTTGATGGCTGAATGATGTGACGTTATTCAGTGACAAATGTGTTTAAAAGTTTTTGGTGAACAAGTTTTTGAGTATCCTGGCACCACATATGTCTGCTGGAAAAAATACCGCGTATAAAATCAAAGACGTATGGGGGGGAAAATATTTAAAAAGTTTCTCCCGCATATCTTCAGTGAAGCATATGTATGTGTTACTTTTACTTTTAGCCCGTAGTTGAAGATAATCATAGAAGCAGGTAATTTTAACTGGTAAGTAAGACGTAAGCCTTTGCTGAGCTGTTCTCATCTTTGCTTATTGTTTATAATTTTACACTGTGTGGCTATGGAGGACCAAAAATGACTAAAGTATAAATAAATAAATAAATATAGGAATAAATACATAAATGAATGAATAATTCTTGAAATTAACAAATAAGTAAATGCAGAAATAAATGTTAAAATAAATAAATAAATTTATATATGTATGAATAAATGCTGAAATTAATATGGAAATAAATAAATAAATAAATGTAGAAATAAATTTAAAGCATTAATTAATTTATGTCATGTTTAAATATAATTTTTTATTCATTTATTTCAGGATTTATTTTTGCATTTATTTATATATTAATTTCAGCAATTATTTATTCATTTATGTATTTATTTATTTATACTTAAGTCATTTTTGGTCCTCCATTTGTGGCAGCCATTCCATACAAAGCACCTTTGACTCATTTTATACGACAAGTGACATCAGGGTTTTTTTTTCATGAGCTGAGATGTTGGTGTGCTAATTATACTGCCCCCTGCAGGTCAGTGAGCTGCAGAACCTCTCCAGCGCAGAGGTCATTGTGCCGAGGGACCAAACTCCCGATGAAAACGATGAGGTCTTTGTTAAAATTATTGGGCATTTCTTTGCCAGCCAGGTGTGTGTCATTGGTTGTCTAGGTAATATGAGTGTATTTCCTTTCCTCTCAGTGTTAAAAATGAGCACAGTGGCATCTCTCAGTGAGAACTTGAGAAAAATATTTTGCGTAATGAAACCAATCAAGTACTTTTTTCCTAAGATAACTCTCAAATCTTTGGAGTATACAACTGCACCAATGAATTGCAATGTGGTATTTTTTATGGTTTCATTACGTACTCTATGACCGATAAAAAACTTTGCAGTGTATTCTGAAATAAAGGGTTCGCACTGTAAGTGTTGAAAAGTTCCCAAAAGTCTTCTTACATGGTGAAATCCAAACACCATCGATGCATCTCAAAGCATAGGCTGCACCCTTATAGAAGGCTGCATTTTTAGGGGTCGTCACTAAATTCCATCTGCCGAACTCACGTAATGTCATTTCATCTTCGTTAAACAGCTTTGGTTTAAGTGAATTGTCACTGCTTTCCCTAATCCTAACCTTAACTCTAACCCTTAACCCAAAACCTAACCCTAAAATTAACCTTGTCCCTTACCCTAAATGTCAGTTTAGTGGATGGAATAAAGTGACGACCCCTTAAAATGTTGCCTTCGAAGGCTACAGCCTACGCTTTGAGATGTGCACCCCATGTTTATCATGAGTGTGGGCAGCCATCTTGTTTTTGGTTCTCGGGAATGTTTCGTCATTTTCTTCCTGTGGACACAGCTCTCTCCTTTTTCTTCTGTCCTTCTGCAGACTGCTCAGCGAAAGATCAGGGAGATCACACAACAGGTCAAACTGCAGGAACAGAGACACAAGCAGGGAGCTCCCTCGCCACACCACTCCAAGTGACCAGCAGAGCGGCGACGGTGAGCCTCAGCTGAAGAATGTAGCCCTTCCAACTGGAGATAGATGAAGGAGAGGAGACCGAGAGGACGAGACCGTGTGAGGAACGAAACCAAAGAGCTTTACGTGTGGAAAGTGTGAGATGAAGGCCAGTTTAAGTGGGCTTCCTGTGCATTGCCCACTCTGAAGAAACTGGAGAACACCGAAAAAAGTGACATTTTAAAAATGAAAATGAACCTGTAAGGAAGAAAAGCCTGAGAGAAGAATTATTTTGACAAAATATTCAGTAGTCCCTCGTAATGCTACCCATTTAGTTGGAGTGATATAGGACTTATAGATGCAGTCCAGTTTGTAGTAAATGTATTTTGATTTCATCACTCAGTGAAACGGGGAGAGGGTTTAAAATCAAAGGAATTGGCATTCAGATTGTAAGTTCCAATATCCTTAGCAGTATTAATATATAAAACCATAGCAACAGTAATATATGATAAGTAGTGGCATTAGAGGGTGTTTGTTCACATACTCCGGATGAAAAAAGGATGTGTAGACTTGAACTGAGGCACTTCATTTTGGGCAATAGTAAAGGGCCCAACCCAACACATTTAAAATGTCTTCTATGAATTTTCTTCTAAAATCAAATTTTTTGAGTTATAACATGGCAAAAGAGATAAAAACCTGGAATCTATGGATTAAAAAAAAAAGGTCATTTAACCACTTGTGTGCAATACCAGGTATGGGGATGCTAACTCAAGTGGTTTTTGTGACATTTTAACCTGTTACCCATGTGTTTCTGCTGCCATTTTAACCCATTTTTTATTCACTGGCATAAAAAAGGGTTTTCTTTGCTGTTCACTAATAAGACTCATTTAGGGCATTGAATTGACTTGTATTTGAACCGTCAGGATAAAGAAAAAAATATGCATTTCCAAGAGTAAGCAAGTACTAATCTTATTAAACTAGTGTATTTGCGCAGGTATATGTTTTGTGAGGGAATTCAGTTTGGAAGCTGTTTCCAAATTGGCTTCTTTTACAGTGAGATTTCTTTTACAAAAAAAAAAAAAAAAAAACAACAACAACAACTTGACCACAAAGGATAGGTGTAGAACTGACTCTTTAATATAGTGCACGTTATTGAGAAGTAGCCAAGAGCCGTAGACTGATTTTAATTGAATGTTCACCACATTTTTGCCTTATGCCGAGTCTTTAAAGAAACATAGTGGCTAAAACTGTGATCTTAGGGCCTGTTCGGTGCCACCTTTATGTAATGGAGCAGGAAGCACTCCAAAAGCTGTGGCACACACAAACACAAACACACACACTCTCACACACACAGCTGCATTTGGCCTTAAATCTCTTCTTTAACCCCTTGAACTCTGATGTCCACTTGAATTTCTCCTTAAGTCTGTTCAAAATGAGAGAATATTGTAGGACAGTGCCATGCACATGCAGTATCTTGCATCTGCAGCATGTCGTGCTTCACTGAAGCTACATCCCATTTATATTGAGTGAAATATTTCAACCCAGGATGGCATGTTTTTAAAATATGTAGATCTTGTGAATCATTGTATGCAAATTTCCCTGTAATTCAGCATGACTTATTTGGGATCTTTGGAAACCTTGGGATCTCCTTTAGAATTGAAATTAGACCTGAAGTGCTACAGGTCTGAATGAAGCAGCTGGATATGACCCACCCACATATGAGATTGCATAGTTGAAGAGGTTAAGGACCCCAAAATAAATTGCATGACAGCTTTGAATGTGTGATGTTCAACAATTTCCCTGGTAAACTTATCTTTTACCTGGTCTGTTTGGATTTGTTAAGTGGCTCTGGTTAGAAGTGTGATGGATAATTTATCAATGGAAGCACACAGCAGGGACATCCCTTTTTGAGACCGTCATTTCTGCTATGCTTCTATGCTTTTCGATCACCACCAATAGACACAGCATGTGTGTTATTATGCTATACTACGCTTGAATGTATTTGTGTGCATCATGTGCGCATGTGTGTAGACGTACATATTTGAATGTGTGTGTGTGTCTGTGTGCGCGCGTGAGTGTGTGTGTGTGTGCATCGTCACGTGTGTGCACATAAAATTGAATTTGTTAAATTAACAAAATATGAATAAATTTTTCCTATTTTGAATCTATATTGAGATTATAGTGATGAGAAAAAAATACTTTTGTTTCAAACAGAAATACTTCGGTGGAACACAGTTGTGTGAAAATTTGAAGAGAAGGTGTTTTGCATTGAAAATGTGAATAAGAATACTGGTAATGCATTTATTGAATTAGATGCGCAGGTCGAGGTGGCATTACTGTGGTATAAGTGAGGAGAGCATATTTTGGTATTGTGATCTACCTACCTCAGGCATCAGGGTACCTCAGCTTGTTCTTATTTTTCCCTTCTTACACATTTTATATGCCTTGTAACACTGATACTTTTGATCTTTATTTTATTTTTTTTTTATAAAAATGCGGAATAAGAAAAAACAATAATTCTAAACTTTCAAAGTACTGCTTAATTTTTCTATCTGGTCGAGTCGAGACGCATTTGAAACCGTAAACATTTATTGGGCCCCCTTTTGAATGGACCCTTTTTAAGAATTTCGCTATACTGATTATGATTATCACAGTTTTGAAAATTGAGAGACTGAAGAGGTGAATGCCTGCTTGGTGGGGTTTTGCATGAAGATACTGTACTCATGTAACGAAACACTACATTCAGAAGTCATGGAAGAAATGCAACCTTACAACTGGCCGTAAAGGCCATAGTTGTTGTTTTCTGAACAATGTATAGTAAATTAATTCCTTATTTTATGTGTAGCAAAGAGATTTGAAATTGACTTAACTTGCTCTTACCAGCCTCTCAGAAATTTTATGGATGGAGACTTGCTGCAAAAGCATATAAACAGGCTCTTGTTTTTTTTTTTTTTTTTTGTTGTGTAGTGTGACATCATTCATATGCTAGTCTGTTGGCCCTCTCTGTGTGGAAGGAGGAACCATTCACCGTAGCTAAACGTCTACAATAGCCGCTAATGTGTTCACTTTCCTGTCTTCAATAACTGCGTGTTCACCGAGCTAAATTTGTATCCTGCGAGACAGTGGTTTTCTTGGATGTCTCTATCTTTCATTCTGTTTTTCTTCTGTCCTATACAAGTGGAAATCTTGGTTTTTATGCTCAAATAGTCTTCACTTCCTCTGCTTTCTCTACTGCTTTGCTCTAACTATTGTAATTACCTCTGAGAAAAACAAGCCTATTCACTTTTATTATGAATGATTCAGAAATGCAACGGGTTTAAAACATTAGATGGCAAAGGCCCACCTCTCCCATAGCGTCTGATTTGCAGACATATGTGCTGACTGCAGTGTTTGGATTTTCTATCCATCCTGGTACTATTAGACTGCCGTTTTCTGAGTTCAGAGGTATGTTTCTCAAAAAACACAGTTGCTAACAACTTTAGCAATGTATATAGCTCGACCAGACGTAGTCAATGGTTCCAATTATGTAAGTTAGCATCTGTGCTTTTGGGAAGCGTACCTCTAATTGAGTACAATCAGAGGGTCTAGGTCTCTGGTTCAGAAATTTTACAATGGCATTACGCTGTCCCTGAGAGCTGTTTTTTTGTTTTTGTTTTATATTTAATAGTGGAATAAGAAGTAATCTAATGCACTTTCATGAAAGTTTCTAAAGGGTGTGTAATGCACATTGACTGCCGCATGTGCGACACTCACTGTCAGATTTAGTGAACTTCCCCTCTGAATGGAAAACTATGGGTCATGACAGCGGGGTCATATCGGCATATTCGTTCTCTCAGTGGAAACTCAAGCCATGTTAGTCCTCAGTCAGCATAATGTTCTGATCTATGTGTATTTTTTAAAATGAATTTTAAACCTGAATTCACTTTTAGAAATTAAATCAAACTAAATTAGCTGTGGGTACTCATGCATTACCACTGATCTAATTAAACACTTGTATCACAAGTGGCCACTTTTTGAAAGAGGAAATCAGTCACATTTAATTACAGTTGGGGGAATTGAAGTAAACTCTTGGTGTGAATATCTCAGCCAAGTGCTTGGGATTAATGCCTGACATTTCTTCAGTCTGAGTATGTGAGGGCAAGCCGGCCCAAACCAGAGAGGCTTGTTTTTGTCTGTTTCAGCAAAGCTGTTTCGGACTCTTTTAGAGAAAAGGTTAATTGCTCCTGTTTCAATAACAGTTCAGCGTGACAGGAATGCCTCAGATGAAAACTGATTTTATTTCACGCAGTGTTCGGACTAATTCTGTAGTTTGGCACAGTGAAGTACGGTAGTATAGCCTTGAGCTGAACTGTATTAGATGTTCTTAGTTTTAAAAGCATCCGAGTGGAGTTTATTTTAAGGTCGCAGTAGTTCAACTGTTTCAGCTTTTTTTGCATAATAAATTTAGAGCTTTGCCTGTGCAAGAAGAATGATCGATCATATCCAGAAACACGTAACTGACATATTGTGGGTGACATCATTTTAAGTGTCTTGAAAAAATTAACTTTTTTGCTGCTTTGCTATTTGGACTCCATACAGAATTATCAAAGTCAGTTTATTTCACATAGGCTTCAAGTATCACTTGCCCACTTGCTGTTCTGCCATCTGCTCATCCAGTCTATAGTATGGATAGTGGTAGCCTTTCAGAGATTGACATTTCCAAATAAGCGCCATCGTTGAGTCTTAGCTGCGAGCAGCCATTTTCCTGGCATCAGTGTTGTAGCCTTTTCTTATTGGGTAATCCTATTCTCCAGTGAGAGGAACCTGGAACTTGCATTGGCGGGCAGGAATGTCTGTATGCTGGCTTTAGGTGGGGACTGGGTGTATTGGACATTTCATGAATATTGAGCCAGAGACTGTTCAATTTCATTCATGTTTTAATGAATACGGAAATCTACGTCTCCAATGTGGATAACTGCCTGTCTACAGCAGGGCCAGTCCACCTTATAATACTGTAATTGTACAGATTTTAAGCAATGGTAGATATATCATTGATAGATTTAAAGGGTACCTTTCAGTTTTATTTTTTTTCCCGTGACCTCGGCTATTTGGCTGAATCCATGAGCTACTAGTTTTTCTGATAGTGATGCTCAATTCTGGTAATGGGGACCTGCCCTGTGAACGAGGTACAACATCCAACCCAGATCTCCATTAACTGTACCTTATAGAGCTTATAAACACTGATCCCAATTTGACATCACTTCTGTATGCACTGAAGAATTAGGAATTACTCTTACAAGTCAGTGCGGGTTGTCAGTAGTGTTTGAGGTAACTGCGGGGATACTCTAAGTATTTTACGTTATTTGAATCCCGTAATTGAATTATTTTTGAGAGCCAGCATTTGAAATAATTAGTTGTTACATGATGTGAAGTAATTATCAAATCTAATTTACTTTACTGATGCAGCTATATTAAGTTTCTAGAGATAGGCATTCGCAAAAAATACAATGTCATTGACAGAATTTCAAAATGAAATATTGAGATATCAAATAAAAGAAATCAGTGTACAGTTTTGCCTCGGAGTAATGATCATTAGAATGTATGTCTGGGGAATGAATTCCAGTTCTGCAAAAGAGGTCTATGATTGGCCATCGGGCCTGATTGACAGCTAAGTGGGTGGGAGAGAAGCGGAACCTTGTTAGTGAAGGGCTGTAACTTATAACTTAAAAGAATGCTGAACAGGCTTTTTACAGTGTAGTCGGATGAAGTAGAGGCAGATGTTGCATGGTAACAGTTTAGTCATAGAATACATTTTTACAATTCACACGCATAAATCCTAGGTTAGACTAATCCAATTCACCGCTAAATTTCAGCACTGGAGTTTCTTTTTAATTCTGCATCCATGGTTTGTCTTGTAGTTGACCGATTCACCATGTATCACCAGGGACAGAGCAGGACTGTAGAGCAGGACCAATGTGCTGGATTGTAGGACTCTGTACCTGTCTGGTCACTAACGCTTTGCTGTTGTGGGTGAAATGTACTGCTGACCAACCGTGATACGAGCAATAAAGTCTTCAAAACAGCTCATTGTCTTGCCATGCTTTTTAGTGTTGTGTTGTTGATCCATTTCAATTCAATTTTATTTGTATTGCACTTCTTACAGACTGTCACAAAGATGTTTTATAGAGAAAAAAGGGCACTGCCCAGCCTAATCCCCAAAACAGCAAATGAGGCAAAAAAAAAAAAACTCCCGATAGGGAGAAAAATCCTCAAAAGTTGATTATAGTTGAGCCATCTGAATGATAAGCCTGGATTAACCATGAATCAGAACATGTTCTTTTTATTTTGACTGTTCAATAGTAAACGTATAACCAAACAAGAACCAAAAATTTACAAACGGTGCACATGAAAAGTTTCACATTCCATATACACACACAATATAAGTGTTGTATTCTCGTGTGTAAAGATGCAGGCATTCATGCCATGCAAACATAGTACCAGAGCTGGGAGTATGCATCCTGATTTATTTTACTGTCATTCTTATCCATTGTGCATTTATATCTGTGCTGCTGTGAGACACCTTCCAAACAGTGGAAAAGCAAGCATTTCACTCACAGGGAGAGCTCCACTGGGTTAATGCCACTAACTGTGTGTGGTACAAAAATATTTATACAGTTCTATGCAAAAATCAGGGCACTTTGAGAGGTCCTGTAGTGTGCATGCTTTTGTCAGATAGAGCTGTTTTTGCAACATGCAGAGAATCAATGGCATATTAGGCAGGTGGTCATAATCTTTTTGGTTCATCAGTGTATGTTGGCTGCATATTATTTTCAGAAATAGAAAAATAATTTAGTTGCCATCAAGTGGCTGTTTTTACTGGAAATTTAATAACAACCTGGTCTTTGACTTTTTCTACAGCGCAGCACATTATGTTCGCATCGAGGAAATTCAGGACATTACGATGCTTACAAAAACTCAGTGAGACATGACTTGGTACACTGTAAAATGCTTGTCTGGCAAAATTTTGCTGGGTTAGCTTTGTATGAACATAAGTTTCAGAGGGGGAAAAAAAAAGCAAAAACCAAACTGATGTGACTTAGATTTAAAGGCCCCCCTATTATGTCACCAGGTACACAGCTAATTAGCCGTTACGGGCCTTTTCAGAACCTGTTCTTTCTTGACATCACATGGGGAGATGGTCAACCAAGGGCGAGAAGGACTGATCAACTTCAGCCAACCAGTGAATCCTTTCCTTCATTATTCTGAGTGGTCACTCCCCCTTGTGGTGTCAGGAGGGACAGATTTTCATATGGCTTGTAACGGCTAATTGGCTGCGCAACTGGTGACATTGTACATGACCTTTAAGATGTACTGCACGCACATAACTCACACTGAATTATAAATAATCCAAACATAATTGCACAACTGAAAAAATTACAAATGAAATGCAGATAAAAGAAAAAAAACAACACATAATTGACTTACCCTATCACACCAGGGCTGCATTTCAATAGGCCTTCAACATGCCATCATTGACTTCCCCTTCATAAGTAATCAGAAGTATCATGCCATTTGAAAGAAAAACTAACATGAACTTGGTGAGATGTAACCGCGAGGGGCTAAGGCAGCCAGTCGACAATGACTGCATCTCTAGTGGTGTACATTGCATTGTAGTTTTACAATTGATATAAGAAAGAACCACCACGCTTAGGTGGCACAAATATATGTAAAACTCAGGTCGCTCACCACCAAAGGAGAAGATGAATAAAGTGAGCACGGTGAGTTCATACAGATCTAAAACATAAATTTCTGATGCAGCTAATCATGCTGCCAAGTGGCAACATATTGCAGTTATCCACCAAAGACACTTTTGCATCATTGAAATGAGTCTAAAGGTATTCTGATAGTATTTCAGAATCTGGTTGATCCACGATAGTTTCAG
The DNA here is from genome assembly GCA_029692085.1 of Gymnothorax javanicus. Taxonomy (NCBI): domain Eukaryota; kingdom Metazoa; phylum Chordata; class Actinopteri; order Anguilliformes; family Muraenidae; genus Gymnothorax; species Gymnothorax javanicus. The sequence continues at coordinate 22,974,988 of CM056205.1, forward strand.
CTGAAAGTGTACAAGGGCAGCTGCTCTCAATTTCCATCCTCAGCTCCTCCTCTGCCCACTTTCCTTGTGCTCTCAAGTGGTCTCTGTGCGACGCACGCAGTTATGTCATACCACGGGGTGAGGGTAAGGGAATGAAGGCGTGTTGAATGACTACTCAAAGCAGCACAGCTAGCTAATCAGATTCCTCATGAGACAACTTCGGCTTCCAATACATCCATTCTTGATTTCTAAATATTTTCCCTTGACGTTATGATAAAAACATTATTTTACATGGGATTCATTTCCAAATACAGTGAACTCAAGAATTATTGGCACTCAATTAAAATGAGCAAAAAAAAAAAAAAAAAGATTGTATAAAATGAACAAATATGATCACGCTTTGGGCAAAATCTATGAGGAAACCATAAACTTTTAACACGATTTTCCAAAACACGTGTGTCAAAGTCCTGAAGACCCCCCCCCATTATCAATATTTGGTAGAACCTCTCCTTGAGAAGATAACAGTACTTTGTCTCTTCTCTTCAATATCTGGCAAGGCTGGTGAACACTCATGGGGACATAATGGACCACTCCTCCGTGCAGAGCATTTTCAGTATGCTTACGGTTCCTATAGATAAGCGCTTTTGGTGGCCTTCTTCAATTAAATCCACAGGTTTTTGATAGGGTTCAAGGCTGTAGACGGAGATTGCCATTCTTCCAGCAACCATTTTATAGTCGACTTCTTTGTATGTTTGGGGTCATTCCCTGGCTGAAAGGACCATATGCGGCTGACTCAATCTGCAGTCAGAGGCAACCAAGTCGTTGGCTTAAGCATCCTGGTACTTCATTGAATTCACTGTGCCATCAATACGGACATGACCCCAGTACCTCTTCCAGCTAAGTATAAAATCTAGTACAGAGTTCTTTTCATTGTATGCAATTCTTTCATCAGCAAACATACTGCAGGTGTGTATGGAAAGCAACTCTGGGAAAGTATGGCCACAAATCATAGCACCAGTAACACTTCGCGAAGATCTGACACTGCAATTAGTGGACTGCTCATAGAAAGGGCTTCTTCCATGCACCTCCAGCACACAAGATAGCTGACATGGAGATAGTAGCTTGAGAAATTTAACCCACTGAGTGCATTTAACAGTAGCTCCAAAGCCGGGATACGTGGGCTTTTCTTTGCCACTCTAACCATCCTCCTCATTGTGTGCGGGGGCAGACACACTCGAGTTCTCTTATGAGCAATTTTTTTTTTGCTTTTTCAAAGCTCAAAAACTGTTTAATCATTGCTCAGACAGTGTTCAGCAGTATTTTCAACAGTTCATGGATTTTCTTATATCCCTTATCTGATCGTCCAGGTCAAGAATAATTTGTCTCCTCTGAGGTGAAAGCTTTTTGATTTTCCCCATAGACAAGAAAGACCGCATGTGTGCAACCTCATATTTATACCCTAGTGCAACAGGAAATCATTAAAGGCAATGATATAAATCCTGGGGACGAAGATGACATTTTTGTTTTTTGGTTCAGTTGTTTGTTTGTTTTTAGTTTCACTGAAAATACTCTCTTTTAGGGTGGCAATAATTTTGACCCCAATGTTTTAGCGAAGAAAATATTCTTAATTTGAGCCAATATGCTTATTTTTTATAATATTACCATGTTTCCTCATTATCCGGAAGGTTGCCGATAATTCTTGGGTTCGCTGTTGGTTCCAACCCATTGCAGCAGCTGGCATTTCATGAAATAGCAATTCACAAACATCACCAGACAACAGCAAAAACAGAGCTGGTGCATCTCCACAAACTCCTTGGTTTCCTTTAAGATAAACTTCACACTAGCCAATGCAAGCACTTACTGAGTAATACAAAGTACAAAATAATTTTGTTAAGTGTACACATCCAAAAGATTTCAGTTGGTGCTGGATTGAGGATGAATCACAAATATCTCCAAACAACTGTCTAATACTTTCAAGAATAACAGAAATACAACAAAAACAGACATACATGTTATATATAGGCGTGGCTGTTTGTAAAGTTAGGTAATGCAACACAATTGCACGAATACATACAGGTAAAAACAGTGGAATTTGCTTGGCCTGACAAAGATCTTAGCAGGATTGAAACCTTTTATGTTTAAATACCATTCATCAAGTCATTTCTTCTCATGGTGAGTGAACATTATATTTTTTTATACCAGGTCCAAACAATTAAAATGGTTGACACTAGGCTGGTTGACGGATAGGCACTTGCCACACCAAGCACTTACCATTGGGACTACAATCCAAACACATTAATACAAGAGAATGAATATAGAACCCAGAGGGACATTTTTCTTGGGTAAAAATACACTTCACTTTTTCCACACAATGTTACATTAAGCACTCCGCCCCCCTGCCACTGGAACAACTTTAAACATTGATGCCAAGACCAGCAATAAGGAAATACTGTACATCACGCATTATGTGCACAAGCATATTTCTTTCCAGAGGTATAGAATACTCCAGATCAATTCACTGGGCCTCATGCAGCAACATTCTCTTATAAAATTCTCTTATATTTTCTCGTTTTTTTGTTAAGAGAAAAAATAAGAGAAGTCAACTCCCGATTCACCAATCGCTCTTAACAACCAAATCTCCTCCAACACGTGTACTGAATGATGAATCCCATTTGATCGTAAATTGGAGGCACGTGGCCGATTGTTTGTTATTAGCATAGGTAATGCCCACCAAACACCATAAATGGGCGGGTGTTGTGCCATCTGCAAATGCCAATTTTGGCACAGCAAGTGGAGAGATGCCACCGAAAAATTGTTGTAAAAAAAAACTTCAGCAGCAGCAAAATTGAAGTACTGGTAAGTAAATGTGAACTTCATGAGTTTTATAGTCTTACTTGGGATCAACTGACCAATAGTATTTTTAATCACAAATTAAATAATCAAAATTCCTTTCAAACATAATCTAAATTTGAATCTATTACATCTATGTCAACTTATATGGATTGCCCGTAAGTTATAAGGATTTTCCCCCAATTACACAGCTTATGGGCGTACAAATAAAGTTAAATGGATTTTTAATTCCAGCGTGAAGCTTAGCTGGTATTGGACTTCTAAGTTCTGTCTGTTTGTCTGCGTGAACACAATTACATCGGATCCATTTAGTTTCAACCTTAAGACTTTGAAACTTTGAGTTCGGAGATGGGGTATGATAGGTGCGGTAGATTATGTTTATCATCATAATACATATTTGAATCTAGCCCTGCTTCAGGCAATCGTCCTGCTGTCATCGCAGCTGGTTCCATTCAAGAAGGTCTCTAGTTAGAAAGAACTTTGATCAAAATATTCATTATTGGAAACTATTCATTCTGACAACAATGAAAGAGCACATCACGTGTAAGGACCATACAGACTGTATTAAACAAGGTAAGGACTGCACAATCGGCATAATTATCAGTTGCATACACAGAAATAAAAAAAAAATGATCAAGAAGAGATTGGATCTCGAGGCTGCACAGCATTCGCTATTACTGGATGTCACGTAACTCTCCCTCATGATACACGAGTGGAATGATAATGTGGATAAGGGATTGACGATTTCGGTCAAGATTTTCACAGAGTGAACTGCAATCAAGAATCCCTGACGTGTGAAGCATCGGCACGACCGAGGCAATTTTCACAGTTCGATGAAGCTTTAAATTTTTTTTTTTTTTTATTTTCATACTTGGATAGAAAGCTTTTTGCGCTTTAACTGGAGGTAATACAGGTGGGAACCCAAAGTATGCCATTCTGCATTTTTTTATGTTCCTAAAATTTAAAACGTGTTTCCATGCATTGGACTTACAGTTTGTGGACTGAATAAACAGGATGTTTTTCTCTTATCTCAGTAAGAGTGCTCGCGACCCCTCATAACTTTTTCTCTTACCGAAGGGAACAGCAAAAATACGAAAACATTGGTGAATCCAAGAAATCAACGGGTACTAAAAAATATGAGAAAACTTGTGGATATGAACAAAAATAAGAGAAAATTTGTATGCTGCTTCTTGCATGAGGCCCACTGTATCAAAAGACATCCACTTATTCATAATTCTAAAACCATGCTCCGTCTCTACTCCAACATACTTGAATGGTACAATTTCAGTAGCGATTTTTAGTGCTATTCTAAATAGAAAATCGTACTCAATTGAGTGGAAAATGTTGAATACATAATGTGTCAGACAGCACCTTTACCAGATAATAATAATAATAATAATAATAATAATAATAATAATAATAATATGCCATTTATTTCCCAGAGCAATTCAAATTTAAATTGTAATTATTACAATACATTCTTCAGGACATTATTTAAAAAAAGAAGAAAAAATTCCTCCAGATTTTTTTTTTTTTTTTTAAATCAACAAACATGCTATTCTGAAATTGATGACCCAAATCAGGATATATTTACACTATGTAGACATGAAAGCCGACCGCTATCAAATCCATTCACACTCGCTCGACCGAAGGTACAAGTGCATAACAGGTGCAATGCGGATTCCTACTCGGATGTGCACTTTTCCGCAAAAAGCAGGGACCATTGTATGAGCATAGGTGAAAGCACTGCTCTCATAGCTATGGGGCCTGGGGGAGGGTCAAAACAGCCACTGGATGCCGTTGGTGAACATAGATGCGATTCACAGCGGAGGTGGAGTCAACATGAGACTTCCGGCCACACAGACAACAGCATAAATAAACACTGATTTACTTTGTCAAATAAATGTTTGTCTATCACTTCTACTGTGCAGTTAGTTCCAACAGTGAACACAACTTCAGGTCCATTTCTGAGATATGAGATTGTCCCCATTGTATTGAGGTAGCTATCCACCATAGGTAGTTGTTGAAGGGGACATTTAATAAGGCACTTAAAAATCAGTCATTTTGACGTCCCTTAAACTCTTGGTATTAGGATTTGAAAAAAAAAAAAAAAAAAAAAAAAACTCACAAACACACTGAAGTTGCAAATTTGTGTCTTGTGAGAACCAACAGGTCCAAGAATTCTGAGAAAATGTCTTTCACAATACCCACAGATTTAACCCTTCTGTCCTTATACGTAAAATGCATGTGCATATGTAAAATCAACTGCACCCTCCTCAAGTCTGGTTTTGCAAATTTTCAGTTGAAACGGCGTTTAACACCCATTTTCCCTATTCTGAAGAGGACATTCTTCATACAGTCTCCACGAAGACACTGACACATCGACACTGTTCGAAAGAGTGATATGTGCAGTAAAAGCAGCACTTAAGGTATAAGAGAAAACAACTTACAGTTCTGCAATAAACAGAGGGCAGAGATAGTGAACGTCTGAGGAAAAAAACCCGGCAGGTTTGTGGTGACAGACACTTCAAAGTAGAAAGATGTTTCCATTGGCCCTCTCCCCACCATCCACGCCCTCTTCAGCTTTCTCAGGATTCTGCACCTGCCCCATCGCCTCTGAGAAAGAAAGGGCAGCTGGGAGATTGAGTCTTACAGCTGAAATGCAGCCAGCCAATCAGGAGGTCCAGACAATTCCAATTCACACATGTTGCACTAAACACAAAAAATTGACAATCTGTTCCTAACAGGAAACAGTCCTTTATATGAGATAAAAGTATGATCAGGAGAAGATTAGAGATTTTTTTTAAAACACCTGCAGGATGTCTTCAGGTCTAAAAACCAGCAAATAGCCCATCCATCCATCCATCTAAACCTGCTGATTCCCACAGAGGGTGGCGTTTTGAAGATAAAAACATCTGAGAATTAAAAATAAGCACAAAGAGGTTTTCCCTTTGGACATGGGGCCTGTAATGACGAGGCGTGGCACAAAAAGGCATGGCGTGCCTCGGGGGTGTCCGGCTGAGAGAAGGCGGTTCTGCCCAGGTCATCTGACCTTCTTGTCGTTCAGGCCGTTGGCGCTGTGCTCCAGCCCCTGCAGTTTCAGGCGGCCCCGGCTGTAGCGGCGGATCAGGGCCCCAGGGAGCAAGGCCACACAGGCGATGGCCAGCAGCTGCAGCAGGGTGCCCCAGGAGAGGAGGTTATCCAGGGACGAGATCTCCGACAGGATGGACCCCGTCCGAACACAGATAAAGTTATATGGGATCAGGCCTGGTGAGGGCAGACAGGGCAGCATTGCGGTTAAACAATTTACATTGTAACCCCCGGTGGGTCATAAGTTCAAGTGTTGGATTGGTACAATGTTCCATGCCTCCTAAGGCAAAAACTACTGTTTTAAATAATTGTAATAGCATTGATCATCAGAGCTCAAAACATTTAATTAAGACAGTAAGACAGTGTTGTCTAAACAGTAATATAGCAGGCTCAGCAAAGTATAGACCAGTAGCCTATTGGTTAATGTGCTTGACCTGAATGATTGGAAGTTAAATCCCCAGGGTAGCCACAGTATTATCATTCAGGGTCCTTGACCCCCAAATGCTTCGGATTGGACGCTACTGTACGTCGCTTTGGATGAGTATCAGCTAATGACCATCATAATTGATTGGAACTGGGAATTACAAATGGAGAATAATAAGCAAGTGGAAAGGACCACTAGAGTTACAGTGTTGTGAAAAAGTATTTGCCCCCTTCCTCATTTCTTATTTTTTTGCATATTTGTCACACTTAAATGTTTCAGATCATCAAACACATTTTAATATTAGACAAAGACAACCCGAGTAAATACAAAATGCAGTTTTTAAATGATGATATCATTTATTAAGGGGAAAAGGCTATCCAAATCTACCTGGCCCTATGTGAAAAAGTAATTGCCCCCTAAATCCTAATAACTGGTTGTGCCACCCTCGGCGATAACAACTGCAATGAAACGTTTGCGATAACTGGCAATGAGTCTTTCACATTGTTTTGGAAGAATTTTGGCCCACTCTTCTTTGCAGAATTGTTTTAATTCAGCCACATTGGAGGGTTTTTGAGCATGCCAGGTTTTGGTCATGCCACTGCATGTCAAGTGGATTTACGTCTGGACTTTGACTAGCCACTCCAAAATCTTCATTTTGTTTTTTTTAAGCCATTCAGAGGTGGACTTGCTAGTGTGTTTCGTATCATTGTCCTGCTGCATAACCCAAGTGTGCTTGAGCTTGAGGTCACAAACTGATGGTTGGACATTGTCCAACAGGATTTTCCGGAAGAGAGCAGAATTCATAGTGCCATCAATTACGACAAGTCATCTAGGTCCTGAAGCAGCAAAGCAGCCCCAGACCATCACACTACCACCACCACGTTTGACTATTGGTATGGTGTCCTTTTTATGAAATGCTGTGTTTGTTTTACGCCTGATATAACGGGACGCACACCTTCCAAAAAGTTCAACTTTTGTCTCGTCAGTCCACAGAATATTTTCCCAAAAGTCTTGGGGATCATCAAGATGTATTTTGGCAAAGGAGAGACGAGCCTTTGTGTTCTTTTTGGTCAGCAGTGGTTTTCGCCTTGGAACTCTCCCAGGGATGCCATTTTTGCCCAGTCTTTTTCTTAATGTTGAATCATGAACACTGACTTTAACTGAGGCAAGTGAGGCCTGCAGTTCTTTAAATGTTGTTCTGGGTTCTTTTGTGACGTCCTTAATGAATCGTCGATGCACTCTTGGAGTAATTTTGGTAGGCTGGCCACTCCTGGGAAGGTTTACCACTGTTCCAGGTTTTCTGCATCTGTGGATAATGGCTCTTACTGGAGTCCCAAAGCCTTAGAGATGGTTTTGCAACTCTTTCCAGACTGATAGATATCAATTTCTTTGTTTCTCATCGGTTCTTGAATTTCTTTAGTTCACGGCATGACATGTTGCTTTTTGAGATCTTTTAGCCTACTTCACTTTGTCAACAGGTTCTGTTGAAGCGATTTCTTGATTTTACAGGTCTGGCAGTAATCAGGCCTGGGTGAAGTGAGTGAAATTGGACTCAAAAAATGTGGTTAATCACAGTTAATTCATGATTTAAGAAGGGGGGGGGAAATTACTTTTTCACATAGGGCCAGGTTGGTTTGGATAGCTTTTTCCCCTTAATAAATAGAATCATCATTTAAAAACTGCATTTTGTATTTATTCGGGCTATCTTTGTCTTATATTAAAATTTGTTTGATGATCTGAAACATTTAAGTGTGAAAAATATGCAAAAAAGTAAGAAATCAGGAAGGGGGCAAATGTTTTTTCACGGCACTGTACATCCTAACTGTATGAAAGAAAACACCTCACCGATGAAGACGGAGAGGAAGAAGAGGGTGATGGGGATGTTGAGAATGGGGGCCGTGACATTCAGGAACCAGTTAGGAGTCATGGGGAAAAACCGCAGAAACAACAGGAAGAAAAACAAACTGCTCCTGTTCTCTTCCACCTAGAAGGGAGAGAAAGAGAGAAGGAAGGAAAGAGAAAGTAAAAGTGAGAGGGAGAGAGACATACATCAGTGAATGCTAAATTTAAAGGAGCAGCACACTCTTGGAACAGTAAGTCTGCATATTTGACTATCATTCATAACAGTCATTACATGGCCATTTGCCCACAGATTGGGCTATTCAAACAGGCCATCTTGTCAGCAGAGTGTGATACTGTGAGTGCACTGTTGTGGCTGGATATATTTCCATGAGTGGGAAAACAGCAGATATAATAATGTGATGGTTAACACTTCTACACTGTCAGTATGCTGAACTTGAAATAATTTGCTAATATACCTCTTGCCATCAGGGCAAAATGGTCAAATCAAACCTTAAATTATATCTATTAAAATTCAATTAGGATTATGTTACTCCAGTGTTATCGGTGATCAATTCGGATCATTTTTAGCAACGTTTTACTCGGTCTAGAAAAAATAATGGGAGATATCTAGTGGTATATCATGCATATAGAGAACTCAAGTCAGGGGCTGGCAAACCCATAGTGAACTTCCCTTACTTTTTGGAAATAGCCTTCCTGCTATTTTAATCCCGTCATCCTGTATTTTACATACTTTGAATTTAAATAAAGTAATTTACTTCAGGAATAAAATGGGGCCACTCAGTGTGGCAGAAGGAAGCACTGTTCGTGGGCCATAAGTGTGAATCAGGCCTGCAGTCTCTGTGTGGAGTTTACAAGTGAAAAGTGTGTGATTTCTATGATGCGTTTAGTGAACTGTCCAGGGTGTGCTCCTGCCAATCACCCACTGGATGCTATAAAATGAGCTACATCCCCACCCCCCTCCCGATGACCCATGACCCTATGACCAGCCAGGAAAAAGGGAGTAGGATTGGATTGATAGGTAAAGTGTATAATGCTTATAGCACACCTCAACTGTAAGAGAAAAAGAAATGCGTTAAAAGCTGCCACCAAGTGGATGATATTCAATATTACAGGTGTCAGCTAATGGCAGTATTATTGGCTGATGACAGAATTTTAGTGACAGTAGCTGAGATACAGAGTCCGTAATAATAGTTGACTACAATTCTGCAGCCAGGTTACTGACTGACTAATGTGCCACACATTACTCCAGAGCTGCACAAGTTGTCAGTAAATTTAGATTCAATTTTACATTTTCATTGCTTGCAAGGCCGGACGTGGTCTGACATATTCTATACTGTAAAGTTGCTAACTCAAGTCTGAGAATCTCAGACCTCACAGATCTTAAGATTGGGGCCTTATTGTTGGTCCCTGACTTGGTTAAGAACTAAGGAGGATGATGTATTCTCAGTAGAGCCACCTCATCTTGACCACTAGAGCTGCAGAGTCTGTGAACGGTTTGGAGTCCAGGATTAAAGTAGCAGGATATATCGAGACACACAATCAAAACTAAACTCAAACAGCGACAGCTTACATGACCCTATAGGTAGTTGCCAGCGGAGCCCCAGGTTGCCAGGTCAGGTCTGGTCATGTCAGCATTTGTTTACACAATTTCTGTGTCGGAAATGTCAAGTGACAAATCGCACATTGGAGAGGTAATGAATTCAAATGTGAAATGCAGTGATGCATTGTCTCTATTGATTTAGATCATATACATTCGTGTTCCAAGATTCACGTAATACCATGGTAATGCTAGCATTATGGTAACTGTTTGCAGGCTAATGTTAGCCAACTAGCTAATGGGTTCACATGCATCTTGTCACAAAGGGCAGACAATTTCCCTTTTTTGACCATTTTTTCTATTGTATGCCATCTTTCCTCCAATATGTGCCTCCAGCCAGCTTTGCGTTGCTTTTCAAACATTCCTTCTCCTTCAGTTTCCGCCAAAAAAAAACCAATGTCAAACCAAAGGTGACTCTTCTTTTGATAGAGTTCTTGTCATAGATGATTTGGGAATGGCAGGGTTTCTTCAGTTCACTGCCCCTGCTGGTTGAGGACTCCGGGAGCCGAGCTGTGAGCCCTTTCTCAAATTCAGCCATGACAGAAAACTACCCGGCAACCAGCTGGACAAACTATAACAGAGATGGGTGTGGCATCCACAGTGATAATCTACTGGCTATCTACTAAATCTACTGGACCCTGAACTCCAACGACTAGACTGAGTAAAATGCCACAGAATTTCCGTCCTGACAAAAAATCTTACATAACAAATTTACCCTCGTTTTCTTAAAAAAAAAAAAAAAAAACCCTTTCAATCTGCACCCTTCAGGATCTAGGAATGTATTATTTTTCAAAAAATTCTCTCAAAAAATTTACGACTTTTAAAACCCATTTTGATCTAGCCTCCATATGCCTCACATGATCTGTACTTGACCACTGTTTTATCCATTTCCATTTTTAATCATGCCATTTTATTCAGTTTTATTCATTTGCATTACAGTATTTAAAGTCCCTACAGTCTCTGTTTTAAAATTATTTTCTGTCATTTTATTACATTTCAATCAATAAAATGCATTAGTTTAATTTTATTCATATGATGTTGTTTTAACTGTTGTAAAGCACTTGTGCAGCATACTTGAAAAGTGAGATAGAAATAAAATGAATACTTATCACTTATACTGACACATCCATTCATTACAATAGTTAATATGATTAATACTATAGCATGTGAGACTGTGGTGTTGATGGACAGGTTGAGATGTCCTTCACACTCTTACCTTCCCCTGCAGCAGAACCACTTTGTCTGGGAAGAGACGCACGATGTAGCTCTTCCCAAACACCTGGGACAGCAGGTAGCAGAAGGTGGAGCCCACAGTAGTGAGCAGGCAGGCCAGCAGCAAGCCCAGCCAGGGCCCGAACAGCGCCCCCGCCAGGATGTTCTAAAGAAGACAGAGACTCACAACCATGGACTTAAATCATCGATCTGACACAAGCATGCTCACACACATTCTTTCTTTCTCTCTCTCACACACACACACACACACACACACACACACACAGATTCACAGACAGGCCTTCTCACGCAGAAATGCACACAACTTTGTTTTGCTATACATGTGGGGACCTGAAAATTATTCTGGCACAAAAACACCGCTGTTTTTGCAGACATGTATCGATGTATAAGTATATATGTATACATGTATAAGCACACTTTGACATTCACAGACAACGCAAACCACACTTTCCCTCCCACAGAACTTCACAAGCACACAGACTCATACACACACACCCTACACAAGGCAGTAGCACTGCACCTCTAAAGGGTTAACAGCATGTGAAAGCAGGGCGGAGTCCACAGAGGACCTGCTGGGGTAACACTGGAATCTGCGGGGAATTTTAGGACGCACAGCTGAGCCTGTGGTCGCCCGTGTCACATTTCACCCCGCACCCCCAACAGCGGAAGCATGTAAGGTTAAGAGTGTTCAAAGCGCATTTTACAGGGCATGTGTGCATTTGCGTGCTCACCAGGAAAGAGGACCCGGGGATGGCGAAGGACTGCTTGTAGATGTAGGCACTGCAGAAGAGCAGCAGCACGTAGCCTGTGTGCTCCGTCTTATAGAACTGCAGCAGGGCAGCCATCTCACGCAGCTCCTCCAGGTCCGACGGAAACCGCAGGCTGCACATGCACAGAGACAGAGAGGGTAGGATCTTATAAGGATATAGAGTAGGCTCTCATTAAGACACACAGAAAGTGGGCTCTTATAAGGACACACAGAGAGAGTAGGCTCTTGTAGGGACCGACAGAGAGTAGGATCTTATAGGGACACACAGAGAGTAGGCTCTCATAGAAACAAACACAGAGAGAGTAGGCTTTTACAAGCATACAGAGTGTAGAAACTCCAAACCTCAGGCAAGAGTACAGCAAAGAGAGTGGACTCTTAAAATGGCAGTCACACACTTCCAGTAGAGTAATCACATCCACATCTCCCAACCTGAGGCTAAAGTTGCAAGCGGAGGAGACTCTATTAAGGACCCCCAATCTATTAAGGGGATGGACGGACGGACGGATGGACAGATGGACAAACGGACGGGTGCACGCACACAGGTGCACACACACACACACACACACACAACAGAGAAAATACAGAAATAAGACCTTGAAGGACAGAAACGTGCACATCTCCAAACACTGAATGAGTCCATTCAGCGCTGCTAACTGTCCACATCCTGAATAAGACACAAAAACATTTCGGTAGATTTGTGCTCTCCTGGTAATTACAGTGCAGCCGAAGAGAAGAAGAGGGGAATAACAGGGCTAATCTTCACTCAAGGCAGAGAGTCATGAAGAGCAAGTCTGATTGCCATCCACTTACAAAAGGAACAGGCATTTAATTAATCCTAATGCCTTTCGTCTCACACATTTTCACTGGATGACTTCAGGCCTTAAATAAGGGTGCCAAACATTACAATAACAACTCAGGCCTGGAGACAAAAGAGCATCTTACACAGCTGCCATTAAATTTGTCGCGTTATGTTTCAAGATGGGGCTTTCCAATACAAAGGTCTCCTAAATTCAAACGGAGATGTCCATTAGCCTCTGAAACGCAGCAGTAACTTTTTTGGAGAGGGGAAAAGGATCCCTATTCTGGGCTCCTTCATAAACTAGCAGAAAAGAAGAATTGTAAACAAATATGAATGAAAGCAGTTAAAAACACACCAGTCTTGGCATAATGTGTATAAGACCTAACATTAAGGAAAGCTGGCGAAAGGACCTCTCTTTGGGGGGGGCAGCATTTAGGGATTTTCCACTAGCACCTACTTGGCTCTACATGACTCCACTCCACTCGGTTTTTAGGGTTTTCCATTAGATGATAGTACCTGGTACCAGGTAATTTTTTTAGTACCTACTCTGCCAGGGTTCCACGCCAGCTGAGTCAAGTCGAAAATGTGACGTCAACAGACTAAGGTGATTCTCCCGTAACGTGTGTGACATTTGGAAGGTATTCTTGACATTTTTCAATGCACTATTCTTTAATTGGGTTGCAGATGGGGATCAATATAGGACAACCACAAGATACCTGGGCTTAACTATCAATGTGGTACATCAACTTGGTATTTGCCTAAAACATTGGAAGTACAGGACGAGAAAGAGGCTGCGTTACGTGTGTGACACAGAAAATGGGTCAATCGCTACATTTAATTTACATTCCAAAAGTTCTGTGATTTGAACGAAGATTATGACACTTTGGCTTCATCAACTTTAGCAATAGTTATTCCTGTTTGCATTAATTAAAACTTTAATAAAAATACCTTGCTCATTTGCATATTACAACCCTATTTGCATGCATTACGTGTGTGACGCCTTTGTTACGTGTGTGACCGCGTGCAAATCCTGCAATGCTTAAGTCCTTTTCATTTAAATAAAATCATATCTCTGGCTATTGTAGGTCCTTGTAAGTAAGCATGGAGGTGTTTAACATACATCCTTTGTACTAGCCAATGTTCACGATCAGAATATTGAGTTTGGCAGTATTAATATGGTGGACAGAAGTGAACAACATAAACATTTCACAGGTTAGTTTTAGTCACCTTCAAATTGGAATTGTGAACAGCAAGCTTTCCGTCTGAGTGAACGTTCTGACTGTAAAATAAGCAGTTCCTTTAATGAGTAAGTGTGCTTGCTGATGCGGCTTTGTAGGAAAATGGACGAAACTCTGAACTTTATCATGGAGCAAAGGCATGCTTTTGGTTTAGAGAGGGTACTGGTGACCATTGATGTCCAGCTGCGCCTATATTGATAAACTCTTGCTAAATTAAACCAGAAAATCATTCACTCGTACTGAATTTCATGCATCAAAAGTTGATTTGTGTTAAAAATTATTATTAAGATTATTTTATGATTTGACAGTGCGCCATTTTGAGGGCTGTGTGTGTCACCTGGAGAGCCGTCTCATTTGACTTCCTCTTTCGAAGCCAAATAAGATTTTATGCTCAGATGAAGCATACTTGTGGTCTCAGAGTTAAAGATCTTAAAAATGTATTGTTTTAAGCCCCAGCCATTTTTTAATCCTCTGTATTTTTTTTTTATCATTTCAATGCAAAATTTTCATGAAGGTTTTTTACGTTTGCAGCCCCATTTCTCTACCACAGCATTTCCCACACCTCTCCTGGCGTACCCCTTGTCCTGCATGCTTTAGATCTCTTCCTGCTAGCTTTGAATACGGGCCAATACACACATTTTTGTGTTTCGCGACGCATTGACTTTGAAAATCGGGCGCTTGCACACTGGGCGAAAAAATTTTTTCAAGGCCCATTGTTCAAAGCTTAATGCGAACCGCGAAGGTCAGACAGTCGTTAAACTTGTGCAAATATTTCGAAAATGGTCCGTGTGTGTTGCTTTCCGGACGCGAAAAGCAAAGCTGTATCCTGGTGCACTTACAGCTTCCACCGCATTCCTCTGCGGGATGGACTTCGGCAGCTGTGGCTAGCTGCGCCAACATGGATATCGATCGCCATCCGTATCCCTAAAAGAGCTCCGTGTTTGCAGTATCCATTTTTCCAAAGAGGATTTCGTTAGGCTACATTCAGGGAAATCTTAACGGTGCACGCTGAAGAGCACTGCTGTACCCAAGCATCAGGTAAAAGAGTGAAACACCTGTGAAAAAAGTCTAACGTAACACTGCAGCACAAATTGATATCGCATAGGGTCTACGCAGCCACATACTGTGTATCTGCTGTGCTGGTTATTATAGGGATTTTTTTTTTTTTAAATTTGAGACGTAATTCTATGTCATTGAAATGCTGTCTCTGCCACAAACCGCTCAGAGTCTGACCCAAACAGCTGATTGCTACAGCGCACAGTATACTCTGATGGAATACGTCAGTTGGTCAGTTCAAGAGCGACTGTTTTTTCCGAGCAGGTAAAGCGCTGTAATTTTTTTAATATAGCGCACAATTGAAATGGTGTATTATTTTCAGGAAGGACCTCTTTAGGGGTAAAAAAATACGCCGTTTCCTGGTCCGTTCACAACAGTGTATCGCCTAAATTTCCACCCAGCACTATGCGCTGGTGCGGCTACCTGGAGGAGATCAGAGAGCTTTCTACTGCATCTAATGTAAGTAGTGGCAATTTGTAGCTCATACAACCCCACTTCAAAAAAAGTGAACTATACCTTTAAATACGGTAACGCATAAATAGCCATATTTGGCTTCTGCGCAAAGGGGTCATTTAATCAAACTAACAGCATTACTTTCTGAACATTACATATTCCACGATATCACATCTAAATTCTTTCCTGCTTTGTACATGGGCATAAACATCATATTTGCAAAAATCTGGCAAAATATTTAGGTCAAATGATGGGGTGGCTGACCTTCATGTTGAAGGCTTCAGTCGTCTTGACAGAAGTGTGAACTAAACCTTTATTAGTGTAAAGATAATTAGTCTAAAGAAACAGGTCATTAACGTCCTGTCATAGCATAGGCTTTGCACTTTGGTCACACATGTGGACGTCAAATGTCACATGGAAGGTATGGTATTAATTTATAACAAGTTTTTCAAATTTTCCGTGTTACTTTTGTTGTGTGACAGGCACCATATTTTTGGCTATAAAATAATCATATCTCTGGCTATTGTAGGTCCTTGTAAGTAAGCATGGAGGTGTTTAACATACATCCTTTGTACTAGCCAATGTTCACGATCAGAATATTGGGTTTGGCAGTATTAATATGGTGGACAGAAGTGAACAACATAAACATTTCACAGGTTAGTTTTAGTCACCTTCAAATTGGAATGAACAGCAAGCTTTCCGTCTTGAACGTTCTGACTGTAAAATAAGCAGTTCCTTTAATGAGTAAGTGTGCTTGCTGATGCGGCTTTGTAGAAAAATGGACGAAACTCTGAACTTTATCATGGAGCAAAGGCATGCTTTTGGTTTGGAGAGGGTACTGGTGACCATTGATGTCCAGCTGCGCCTATATTGATAAAAAATTAAACCAGAAAAACCGTACTGAATTTCAATCAAAAGTTGATTTGTGTTAAAAATTATTATTAAGATTATTTTTGATTTGACAGTGCGCCATTTTGAGGGCTGTGTGTGTCACCTGGAGAGCAGTCTCATTTGACTTCTCTTCGAAGCCAAATAAGATTTTATGCTCAGATGAAGCATACTTGTGGTCTCAGAGTTAAAGATCTTAAAAATGTATTGTTTTAAGCCCCAGCCATTTTTCAATCCTCTGTTTTTTTTTTTTTATCATTTCAATGCAAAATTTTTGAAGGTTTTTACGTTTGCCTCTAAAACCTCTCCTGGGCACCCTTGTCCTGCATGCTTTAAAGCTCCATACAGCTTTCTTTGCAGGAAAGGGACCATTTTCAAATATTTGCACAAGTTTAACGAAAAATAAAAACCTCAACTGGGACGCGAAAAAATTTTTTATGCATTTCTGACACACATTTTGTTTGACACTCATCTAAATCACAAAAAGATGACCTTTATTTCAAGAATGACCCATATCTCAAAAAATTGTGAAAAACTAAAAGACTTTAAAGTTGGGAAATTTTGCCCCAAAATGCAATTTTTCTGAAATTGCCTTTTGCCATCCTAAACTAGAATAACAGTAGTTAGAAACACATGCACTAGTTATTTGATGGAGCTTATTTGAAAATTTGCCCTTCCAGGCTCATATTTCAGAGAATGGCCCGCTGCAGGCCACTGATTGGCCAGGGAGTGATGCCTGCTATGATGACCCCACCCACGTTGAGGTGGTACTCAATTGTAATGGAAAACGACCAAAACCAAGTAGAGTCGAGTCGAGTAGTGCTAAAACTGTGTAATGGAAAAGTGGCTGTTGTGACAGAAACAGATTTGCTTGGAGCATTATCAACAATGTTGTAGATGCAATAAATACAGGCCTCTACTCCAACATACTGCAGTCAAATCTACACGCTGACCTAAAACACACTCACCAAACTCCTGCTCTGCCTGTGCCCAGTGCTATAGCAGGCCAATCAGACTCATGCATTTGAGCCGTCTTAGGTGGGGAGATGAACAACAAGAAGCAGGGGGTTTACATTTCACTCTGACCTCCTCTGAGGAGGACCCCACTGCACGCCCCCCCTCTTCCCTTCACAACATTACTCCCACAGGTGGGGAAAAAAACACCACTGATTGCTGCTGAAACCAAGGAAGCCAGCAGCGTCCACCATTCCGTTTGGTTGTCATGGAGAACTGCACATGTATCCGCTGGGCGGTACTTGTCATGCTAAATGGTGGGAACACACCTCCATTCTCACAGTCGCTCTGAAATGTGATGGCGGCTGCAGCCACAGAACAAAAACGCCTGAAAACCAATTTATTCTGAAAATGTGCTCTGACTGTAGGCACTGGATTCCTTCAACTCACATCTCTCGATAGCTATGGACTGCGACTGTACAATAATAGCCCACCATAGGAAAATGCCAGCACTTCCCCCTGTTGAACAAGAAACAAACTATAGCATATCAACCAACACAGGTCCGACACTGTGTCATTTTAAATAACAGGATTTTTTGCATCGGAATATAGAGTACATTAAGCGCTCAGCAGAGCGCATTACATCATTTCCATGGTAAAAACTTCCAATTTTACCAGCCCATACAGAGGAGAGAATGAGAATACGCTATATTTGTACTCCCCTGCTGTTGTAAATGATCTCTCCTATACAGTGCATGTGGGTACTGTAAGGCATTCCAGCCCCAGCGATGTAGCCTGCCTGTTATTCCTGTTTACTTGCTTACATAAGAACATCCCTCTCTGCGGCCCCTGCTGGGCTGGGCTGGAGGCACCGAGATGCCACGGATTTTGAGAAACTACATCGGAGATCCTCAACCTTATCAAGAAAGGGCCAGTGTAGGTGCCTGGTTTTGTTCCACTCAATGCTGCTATGCACCTGACTGTAGTATTTAACCCCAAGAGTTTTGAAATGAAAGCCAGTGCCCACACTGGCCTTGTCCGGATAGAGAATGAATGAACATTGCATTTATATAGCACCTTTTCAAGGGACCTCGAAGCAGATGTGGGATCTCACCTCAACCAACACCAATGATAAGGCCCCTGAACTAAAGTAATACCACTGTTACACTATCCTTGCTCGCCCAGTACGGACTCTGCAGTGTACACCAAGAAATCACCGCCATTTACCCTGAATGCAAATTTGGTGATATGATAATATGAGAAAGGGGCAAACATCACATTATCCAATACCGATTTCAAAAAAGCATTAGCCACAGAATTATCAGTGTCTGAGTTCAGAAGCACAGCCAGCATCATGGTCCGTATCAGAGTTCAGTTCCCCTGTGTCGCAAGGCTTGAATTCCTGTTGCACACCCCGCCTCCCACATTGCTGTCAAACGACATCACGCAGTCTGGGTGAGAAGAGCCAAGGCTGGTGTCTCCACAGTCAAACTCAGCAAAGGGGCTTCTTACATATAGAAAGAACCAGACTTCATTTTCCACAAAGAGCTGAAAGTCCACCTCGTCCACTGTCAGCGCTTTGCAGTCTATCACAAGTGGCAAAGTTCAGTTGCAATGCAGGCAAACAAAGTATATTTAAAAGAAAGCTCCACACCTAGTATCACTCCTCTGTCAAGGTGCATTTTTCTGTCATTAAAGTATTGTGTTTTCCTTTTGACAAATGTGTGGAATTTGGGCCCACTGCTAGAAACCTGGTGTTGCTCAACAGGCATGTAAAAAATGCTATTACAGTCAATGTTCCTCCCATTCACCCACAGGACTGCAAGTACAGATACTGTACGGCCCCTGTGAGGGTGTATCCTGCCATAGGCCAAACAGAGAGACCAACATTTTGTTTCAAATAAGGGTGAAACAATTCACTGGATAAGCATAGCAAGGATCCTATGGGACATGCCTTTTAAAGTCAGGCAAAGGTGATTCTCAGGGAGATGAAAACAAGCTGAAATCAAAATTAACTTTTTCCTTTAAGGATTTTACTATTAATATGATGTCATCAGGTACCAGTGAGTGTGGTGTTGGTCAACTATTCTGGTCTGTTATCTGTTCCCCTTCAATCAACATCCTTATATATGCATGTTCAAATTCATTACAGTTCAGAATGCATTTCCATATTTAATTTCAAACAGACTACTGCGCTTACATTTCACAAAAAAAATTATTTTGCACTGATGTATGTCGCTGAGTTTGTTCTGCACCTACTAATTTTTCATTTTCTCCTTAAGGGAGAAGAAATTAAGTCAGAGCCTCAGGGTCAGAAAGTCATCTGCAATCAAGAGACAATTATAATCCCATTAAGGGTTCCATAAAATTAAGCACACATCAAGAGGCAGAGGGGAAAGGTTAACTCAATAGCTCTCATGAGAATAGCCCTGGGCAAGTCTCCAACTCAGTCACCTTCCAGTCTATATGCAGCTCACAGGAGCTTCTGAAATTTCACTTGCTAGGTGCAATGCTGCAACTCACCTACTCTAAGCAAAAGCAGAGAAAGGGACGCCTACATCTCAATTCCCTTATTTTATATTTCATCACTCCTCGATCCTTGCATGATCTGGAAGTTGTTCCTGATTTGCCATCTTGCAGACCATCCCAAAGCTCTATTTTCTGCGGCAAGGAGCAAGGATGGAGTTCTGAGAAGATATAAGCGAGGACACGAGTAAGTGGCCTTCTCGTAACACTTACAGCTGAGAGCCATGACGTCAATCGGTAACAACAGAATCAGATCCAACTGTGAAACAGACGGTGCTTTCTTGAGACACTTCAGAGGAAAGGACATCTCATTTCCATGTTTCTATGGTCCTCGCACGGTTTCCTTGCATCTCTCTGTGCACCCTAAATGGAAGGGACTAAGACGCAAGGAAAAGACGCCAGTGAGGGAAACGAAGATGTAATTTAAGAGAATTTTGATGTATCTAGAGGACCTTCAAGGACTGTGAGCATAACCTTATCAAGCACAAACCTTGAATATTTTCTTGGAGTCAAGAAAGTCCATGTCCTTCTCATTGTTATATTTTCTACTCTCCCAGCTCCAGACCACCAGGAAGCAAACTAAGAATCAGGAAAATTAAACAAATCTGCTTTAAAATAAAAAGTCAAATATCTTTAACTAATGCAATGTTGCTGAGGTACGTTTGCTAGGGAACATAGCTTCTAGATATAGGTTTGCTGGCTAAGATCCCAACAAATGCATCATTCTCAGACACGAGTGACCCGTTTCTCCTGTAGTATGTCCAGTTCACATAAAGGTACCTGGCATACAACAGTAAATTCTCCTTTTTTGAACAAAATCGTTTTTTTTTTTTTCTATAAAAAGAAAGCAGTACACATTTTAGACAAGATTAAACAAGAAATATGACTGTTGGCACATTATAATCAAACACCCAGTGCATTCTTATATTATCAAAATAGTTTGGAAGGAATTGATGTCTATCAGTACTACGAGACCGTTTTTTTATTTCTTGGCAAGGAGCAGGGTTGTAAATACAGAAAGCAGAACAGCAGGCAGCATGAGACACCATCCTATGCAGCAGATTCATGCCCAAGCTCTCCAGACACCCTGTGTGCTAGCCAAGTGAATATGAACTCCTAACAGTCATCATCATCAGCTGTCTAGTCTTAGATAATGAAAGAGCGAAAATGGCCCGTGGCTGGCTAGCTAGCTCGCAAGCTAAACAAACAAACAAACAAATAAATTTGAAATTAACAAGATGCTCTGGGTCAGTGTACCTCAATTCCACTCCTACGGAAGACACAGTCTTTCACAGTGTTCCAGCTCAGCAATGGCATGATACAGTCAATCAGCAAATCCTCATCATCAATCCCTTGGTTCATTGAATCAGGAATGCCAAAACAGAGCCAGTACAAACAGGCCTAATACTTTGGGTCCTTAGGACTGGCCTTAAAATTAAAAATAGTATTTTACAATTGAGTGGTGGCTGGATTTATGGATCTACCTACACATGGCGATAACAATACCTTGATAAAGTTTTTGTATCCCCGATGATGAGTCGGGGTTACAACGAATCAGCGATCGTTACGCCACGTCTGTAGAGATTTCTTGTGCGTGTCCAACAGGTCACAGTTCTTCATGGATTCATTCCATATTTGGCATAAACCTTGGGTAAGGTAAGGTCATGAAGCCTGATTTTGGGAATGACTGCTTTAGGATGTCTGGTTCATCATCGATGTATCAGTTGCACACCAAACAAACCACACTTCAAAAAAACACTACAGAAAACTAACACTGCATTGCGGGTAAACTGCATTCCATAAAGTTGCCTACAATCCATTAAATTTGAATGCCAGGATTTAAAAAAATGTAAAATGTAATACTTGGTCTCCTCTGCTTAATAAAATTATGAAAATCAACGTTATTATTAAAAATTGTCGTTTTGTTATTAAACTTAAATTTTGTCCCCCTGCAAATCCACTTCAACAGTGTTTCTTGACTCCAAAAATAGCCAAAGTGGTGTGCATGATTGAACCACGCCTGGTTTGTTACACCTAATTCAGCTAACTGAGAGACCCATGATAAGGATTTGTTGATAAACTGAATCATGCTATTGTTGAGCTGCCACACAAATGTGTAGGGCTGTGGGTCCTCGGGACTAGAGATAAAAGACTGCACTCGGCAACATTCTTAGTAAAGAAAAGCTTAAAATGACAAGAGCCACCTCACATTCTTACACAGAAATGAGTGGTTTGGTACAACATGGAGTCGCTGCAGCATATTCAGCGAGTCTACGTTTACATAAGAATTGTGTTAACTGGATTACCACAAAACATGTTAAGTGTGCAGTGAGCACCATGTAGATCAGACAACACATGCTGTGTACAAATTCCAAACCTACACAGACTGTGCCATAGCGAGATGCGCATTATAGTGTAAATCTGCTCCAATTGTTCACAGCACGATGCGTGTTAAATCGATAAAATGTCCTAAATGGGCCAAACACATGAAGTATATTGATTTTTTTAACACATTCCTTTTAAAGGCTGAACATTATTTCCATAGTAGTTTCTTTTTTTATTGTATTTCATTGTCAAGTATCTTGCACAAGACAAAATGTTATCTTCAAAATGTTATCTTGGAAGATTCAATGCCTTGTTGCTTTTGAAAATAGGCTATCTTGAGGCACTTGGATCCTGCATGTCAACTTCCCTTATCGTAAAGGTAGTCACATGTTCATGGCCTCATATTTATTGACTTAAAGCTGCCTTGACTGTGAGCTGTAGACGTGTGTTTTGTTAAAGATAATTACCGTTAAATACAAATATTCGCTTCGTAAACAACATGCAAAGGCCTTTGACAGCTTGAAGGGCGGGAAAAGTGTGGCCATGTGAAGATTTTCAAAAAATGTGCAAATAGGAAAAACAGCCAGCTTCTGAAAAATCCTCTTGGATGCAACTGCGTTAACATGAGGCCAACGCAGAGTAAAGCTGCTTTCACACCGGACGCGAAACGAATTTTTCGCACGACAGATTACATTCAAAGTTAAAGCAAAGACGCGAATATTCGCGTCTTTGCATTGACTTTGAATGTAATCTCTCTTGCGAAAAATTCGCTTCGCGTCCAGAGTGAAAGCGGCTTAACTCCCAGACCAGACATGAGCCGAGAAGAGCCATCTGATCAAACGCAGTTCGGCAGATGAGTTACTTCAGCATTATTTCTAGCAAACAATACACGTATTATAGACCGCATCTTTACTTAGAAAGGAGCCCACAAAGGGCAACTACACCACCACAATATCCTTTTTGACCAAATTGACCAGGCTATCGAAGTTCAAGACATAAGTTGAACTCACACAAGTAAAGTAGCTGGCTAGCAAGCCAGATACAGACTGACGGCAAATTTCGCTTTATGTCACCCAACTAGCTGGGTAGCTAGCTAGGAGAATAAGACAGAATTTAACGCAGATGTTAAATTGGCAAGCAATCAAGTTAATGCGTGATGATATCAATCGAACTCGCCAGCAATATGTCGGTCCACAGAAATGTATCTGGCCTGTAACTGTTAGTTGTCCTGTACCTGTATTCTTCGAATACCAGTTCGTTCCCCATCTTCAGAGGTTTTCTCTGCTTCGGTCTCCGTGCGTAAGTGTCGCGGTCCCGGGGGCAGGTATGAGGAGAGAAGGTATAGATATAAAGTAGCCAAGGCAACCACCGCGATTAAACCCGAAACGGATCGCATGGTTCAAAGCAAATAAAACATCTGTCAAAAGCGTCGAATCCGCAGCACCAAAGCGAATAGCATAGAGGGGCGGAACTGCAGAAGAGCGTGGTGCAGTTACAGCGGAAGATAGAGGGAGGATGGACTGACAACACAGATCACGTGCATAGATCAACCCCAGGAACAAATTATGGTCACCGACAACCGACTAGTCCGTATCAGAGCCATGGCTCTGATACGAACTAGTCGGTTGTCTGTGATCATAATTTTGTTCCTGGGGTTGATTTATGTACATGCACATGGCTCTGGTCCGTATGTATGATAGCCCAGTGGTCTATGACGAGCCATATACCCAGAAAGTATAAGTATTTATTTATGACCTGTTTTACGGCCCTTCATTACTTTTAATATCACATCGTACCACTCTTCACACTCATCCCAGAAATGTATAGATCACAGACTATTCTCTCTCATGCTCATTTGAATTCCGATAACCTATCCACCTTATTCCTGAGGGCACTACTGTAGATATGATGAGGGGTGCAACTTCTGGCGGAAGTAGTTTTTAGCGAGTGGCTAGTCAAGAACAGCGGTGTTTCTTTCAGTTAGCTTAACGATTACAGCTCGTTTTTTTTTTTTTGACAAATTAACTTGCTTTTCTTAAAATGTACCTTCAGAGCTCCGGCACCTATTGTGCTGTTCGAGGCTGAACTAACAACCAGAGGAAGCTAAATTTATGGTTTGATCAACAGTGTTTTGAACACGCACCCAGAACATAGGGGATTGTCCTTGTGTTCAGCGAAACAGTTTTCATCGCCTACTTACAGAAGAGGAAGCCAGAATTTGGCTGAAAACCTGATTTTGAAAAGACCCCCGAAAACATTAGGTGCTCATTTCATTATGTCGACAAACAACGATTCCTACTTTATGGCTAGGCTCAGACAGACCGCCGCAGAGGAGACGCCGGGTCCTCAGAAGCATTTTGACAGCAGTGCCAGGAGAGCACAAGGTATGATTTCACGTGTAGGGAGGACAGAAAATTGCTGTATTCGTCCGGTAATGCCAGTCAGTGTAACTAACGTTTCATCCTGTACAGTTTAAGATGAGGCTGTAGAAGTAGCAATAGTCTACTACAATTTGAAAATAGCCTACTCTGCTCCAAACAATAATCTTGCACTCCAAACCTCATTTCTCTAAAATTAAAAGTATGGGAAAAATGGATTCATTGTGTTTTACATGTTATAGTATTGGATTAGCTAGCAACTTAATACCGTATGATGTAGTTGGCTGGAGTAGAGCTAATTTGACTCGTACTGTCGGATGGCTTAATTTACTCTGTATAACAATCCATTACGTTTCATATGTAGAGCAATATTTATAGCTGAAATATAGTGTTTCCTTCATAAATATTCTCAGAAAGTACTTGTATATCTGTTTTAAGGTACATAAGGTCGTATACTACCTCCTTTAACAAAACACGACTGACCTTGTTGCTGTGGAAGTACTGCATACACTTCGGAGCTTTGTAGATTGTTCATAGCTTCGCAGTCTGTGGCAACGGAGTCGCTAATGTAGCCAAATGCGCTAGTGTGGCCACTGCTTCAGGTCGTTCTCCCATTCTTCAATAGTAGAAGGCAGCGGTATCATAACTTTATCCCGTCTGAGGGCTGAAAGGTGATGTTCCCTCATATATTATTTTCCAATCGCTTAAAAAAAAAAAGAGGACTTGCGTGAGCCGCTACCATAGCAAACAGTTCAGTGACAGGATGCAGCGGAAGTTACGCCCAATATTCACACAAGGGATCATGGGACGTGGGAATAAGGTAGATAGCTTTGGGCTGTGAGACAGATCCATGCGAACACGGGCATGCAAACTCTGCACTGAAAGTCCCTAAATTAAAATGCAATATAAATCAGTTTAGAATTTAAATTCAAATTTCGCCTCCCCTGCACAAATTTGCTTCTCATTAAATACAGGCTCTAAGTTACATCAGGTCGTTCTAAATGTTGACTCAAATGGTGCAGTATTCATTGCACGGAGTTTAGGAACACTTTCTCATGCAAGAAAAATAGCTCCATATTTATTGAACGGGTATTTAGAGGTCGAGGTCATTCATGCAGTAGGAGTTCAGCTACAGCACCTGACAAAATCCCCCATTTGAGAGGCCTGCCAGGATCACACAGGATGTCTGTCATGGTTTAGTCCCGCCGGATGCAACATGCAATCCGGCAGGCACTGAGACCATGCACCTAAAGGTTGCTAAAGGGACCCACTTGCACAGGCTGGTACAAAAAATAGAAAGATATTTAATAAATATACTTTAAAAAATGACAAAGAGACAGGGGAGGAGCAGCAGCAGCAGCAGCAGCAGCAGCAGCAGCACACACACGGAGCTAAAATGCCAGAATGCAGCTGCACTGCCAATTGGCAGTGCAGCTCTTAAATACTCTAAACTTCACCTCCAATTCTACGAGCAACAGGTGTGGCTCGTTGAAGTGGAGGCGAAGACAGCAGGAGGGGGAGGGACTGCAGGGCAGAACCATCACAATGTCCTCAATCATCAGTCCCATATTTGGGCTATTGAGAGATATTTAGTGCCATTTTCTGGCACACTTTGGCTACCTTTCACTAGTAAATGTTAATATGGTCTACCATAGCTAGAATACCACGTACTGATAATTTAAAAGTTTATTAAAGACTATCAGTTGCGCACTATATTTTTTTTCAGAAAGCGGTATAGGTATGTAGGCCTGTGGTTCTCTTCTGGGAACTGGTTTTCACTCCAGCCACACCCGCAAACATTATTTTAAACAGCTGAAAATTTTCCTAATTCTAGCCTTTTCATGTTTCATGCTTCGTTGTTTACCTACTTTAGCCTGATTGTCCCAAATAGCTGTAGCTTAATAAAATGGAGAATAAACACTTTAAAAAAGGGCACGCTTTTTTAGAGGAATAGAAGAAGACAGCGAATCAATAGGGTCTCAATTAGGGGCATTCTGTAGTATTCATTTTGGTACGGACAGGACATTTAGAGATGTAATTCCATTGCAGCTACTAATGTGTTAGTCCTCTGAATTGTTTGAATGGCTGAATTTTAAGTACTCTGGGAGTACTTCACGTGATATAAAAATGAATATCATCGACGGTAATTAATGCGCTTAATTACATAAAAGAAAAATTGTTGCGGACAGGACAGATTACGACATTTTTTTTTTTTTTTTGTAAAGTGGTTAAATCAATGGTTCTCTTCATTTAGGTGATATTCTTCAAATTCAGCCATCCAGTGATGTACCCATATATCAAAGGAATATCATTCAGGAATTTTCAAAAAAAAAAAAAAATCTGAACAGATGAATTCGACAGGGGTGTCAATGAGCGTTACGGACAGGACACTTTTGTCACTCTATATAAATAACATAACATAACATGAATGGCGAGAACCGGCCGTTCAGCCCAACTAGGCTCGCCAGTTTCTTTATACTATTGTTAATACATCACTTCAGATACTCAATGACTCAATGGTATCTAGCTTTAAGTCAAGCCTGCTCTTGAAAACTCCCAAGGTCTCTGCCTCAACAATATGGTCAGGCAAGCTATTCCACATCGAAATTACTCTTTGGGTAAAGAAATATTTACGAAAATCAGTGCTAGATTTACCTTTGGTCAACTTCCATTTGTGACCCCGAGTTCTACTAACAACACTTGGTTGAAGGAATCCTACATAATTCACTTTGTTAATCCTTTAACATATTTAAAGACCTCAATCAGATCACCCCTAAATCTCCTTTTCCTAAGAGTAAAGAGATTAAGGATCTTCAGCCTCTTCTCATAGCTTTCATCTTTTATACCCGGAATTAGCTTAGTGGCTCTTCTCTGAACTTTTTCTAGAGCCTCCATATCTTTCTTAAAGTATGGTCCCCAGAACTGTACACAATACTCCAGATGTGGTTTGATGAATGTGTTGTACAAAAGAAGCATCACCTCCTTAGATTTGTACTCAATACTTTTGGCAATGTATCCCAGCATCCGATTGGCTTTTTTAACTGCTACGGCACAATGGCTAGAACCTGTGAGGGTTTGGTCAACAATCACTCCCAGACCTTTTTCGTGTGGAGCACATTCCAGTTTTAAACCTCCCATGAAGTAATCCTGTCAATGTTTTTATTACCTACATGTACAACTTTACATTTCGCTCCATTAAATTTCATTTGCCACATTTCTGCCCAATTCTGGATTCTATTCAAATCATCCTGAATCACTTTAGTGGACTCTAAACTATTTGCCAAACCTCCCAATTTAGTATCATCTGCAAATTTAACTAATCTGCTCTCAATATTCCTATCAAGGTCATTAATGTAGATGAGGAACAGCAGGGGTCCCAACACCGATCCCTGGGGGACGCCACTCCCCACCATACCTAGCTCAGATGAGATGCCACTGACTACCACTCTTTGTGTTCTGTCTTGTAACCAGTTTTGAATCCACTCCAGAATACCTCCTGTAACTCCAATAGAGCTCATTTTAAAAATGAGTCTCTCATACGGTACTGTATCAAATGCTTTCTGAAAATCCAAGTATATGATGTCATAAGCCCTGCTCTGGTCATAAGTCTTGGTGGCCTCTTCAAAAAATTCCAGAGGGTTTGTCAGGCATGACCTTCCCTTACGGAAACCATGTTGGCTATTCCTCAAGATATTATTACGTTCAAGAAATAAGTCCAGCTCATATTTTATGATAGATTCCAGTATTTTGCATGCAATGCAAGTTAAACTGACTGGCCTGTAATTTCCTGGCTCAGTACGGTCCCCTTCCTTATATATTGGAATTACATTGCCCTGCTTCCAATCATTTGGTATTTCTCCAGTTTCTAAAGACCGTTTGAAGATGGCGGATAGCGGCTTAAAGATGATCTCACTAACTTCCCTGAGCACTCTAGGATATAAGCCATCAGGACCCACCGCCTTATCTGCCTTTAGTTTATGCAACTTGTCTAATACTTCGTTATCCCTAACCTCAATTTCTGCTAAATAATCTTGAGCATTGGACATGCCCTCTGACCGAATAAAAACCCAGTCTGAGGTAAAATTCTCAACAAAGTAACTGTTTAAGGTATCCACAATATCCTTGTTATCATACAGCAGCAATCCATATTTATTCTTTATGCACTTCACCTCCTCTTTGACTTTCCTTTTTCTGCTACAGTACTGAAAGAAGCGCTTAGGGTTAGTTTTTGCCCCTTCTGCAATTTGTCTTTCATACAGTCTTCTAGCATTCCTTAGCTCTTTTTTGACCACAGCCCACATTTTACAGTATTCAGCCTTAGTGTTCTCATTGTTATCCTTTATGTACATCTTATAAAGATTCCTTTTTTTCCCCTCAAACTCCTACGAATGACTGTGGTCATCCACTGAGGATTCTGCTTTTTCAGCTTACTTTTGGACACCTTTGGAATGAATTTGCATTGTGAATCAAGTAAAACCCCCGTAAATCTTTCCCACATCTCATTTACAGACTCACAGTCCAGGAGTGTCTAACATTTTATTTCGCTTAGATATGAGCGCATCCTGTCAAAGTTTGCTCGCCTAAAATTGAAAATTTTTGTTTTTGAAGACATCTTTTTAACTTTCCATGAAACATCAAAATTAGCTGTAGAGTGATCACTTGTCCCAAGTGGCTCTAGTACCTCAACATTGCTAATTCTATCTGGGTCATTACAGAGCACTAAGTCTAAAATTTCCCTCTCTTTTGTAGGTTTATTAACATACTGCACCAAAAAATTATCATTTATAACATCTAGAAATTCTTCCTCCCCCCTACCCTGTCCTTTCAACATTTCCCAATCAATTTGTTGCTTTAAAAATATATTATCAATAGTGCATGTAGCGCTGTCAGCTTCCATCAGGGTAGTCTGCATTCCCCTATGTATAACACTCTCTAACCTCCCTGCCCCCCAAGTCCCTAGTTTAAATAACTCTGTGCTACCCTCAACATACGCTGACCCAGTGCAAAGGTACCCCTCCGGTTCAGGTGCAGCCTGTCCAGCTTGAACAGGTCACCCCTGTCCCAGAAGTAGTTCCAGTGCCCCATAAACCTATACCCCTCTTTCCTACACCAGGTTCGTAGCCGCGTGTTAAACCTCCAGATAAAATTCTGCTTCCCTCTGCTTGCACGTGGTACCGGTAGAATCCCGGAGAAAACTACCGCAGAGGATCTGCCCCTGAGCTTTACAGCTAATTCCACAAATTTGCCTTGCTGAACCTCAAACCTACCCTTACCTATGTCATTTGTCCCAACATGGACCATGACAACTGGATCCCTCCCCGCTCTGGCCAGGAGCTTGTCAAGACGCTCCAGGAGGTCTCCTACCTGGGCACCAGGCAGACAACACACCGTCACGAGACTCCTTGTCGCGCGAACAGACTAAGCTATCTATTCCTCTAAGTATTGAGTCCCCCACTATCAGTAACTCCCTTTTTTGAGGGGTAGAGGTCAACAGGGTGCCCTGATGCTCATCAGTCCCCCGATTCTCAGGGTCAGGGCCCAAGTCAAGTTCCTGCAAGGGCCGGAATCAGTTGGACACCTCAACCACTGGAGGAGCTGTCGCTGTACGGCGTGCACGCCCTTTCCTGCGCTGACGTCCAACAGTCACCCAACTTTCTCTCCCTGCCTGCTCTGGGATCCCTGTACCACCCTGTTTTGGCGTACACACCATTTCTCTAAACGACATACTACTTAGTTCCTCTAGGAACTCTACTGATTGCGAACTATGTTGCCCGGCCAGCTGGCCCTGAAGATCAAGGATCTTGCTCTCCAGATGCTCAATTAGCTGACAACGGTGGCAGACAAACCCACCCTGGAAATCTATTTCCAAAAGTGCGATCATCCTGCAACCGTCACATAGTTTTGGCCACATTTTGAACCCCCTACCTAATGACCTCACTCACCCTAGATAACAAAGAAAATTATTAATGCTGAGACAGAAGCTCAGGAACCACAATTTATTAACCTGAGGAGCCCTAAGCAGCAGTCACAGTAGAAACTGTGGGGAAACTATGAAAATGGATAATAAGCCTCTTTTAACAGGGGCTTAGTTTCAGTTAACAAAAATGAAATACCAAATTGAGACAAACTCTATATGTAATAAGCACTCCTAATAAGCCGACTTGACTTTATATAGTCCCAGTACTATTAATATACTAACCTAAAAATATCACAGGGCTTAGCTGAGAATCCAGATAATCACAGACTGGCTACAACGCCCCGGAGAAACTGGAGGAGGGAGGAGGCAGAGCACTCCGCTAAACCTTACCGTTTAAATTCCAACTTAAGCGAATGGACTCAAGTGACTGCTGCCCTACTAACTAAATACTAAATCTCAGATCCCAAGTCAAAAATGCAAACAGTAACTATCTAGCTAGCTATTTGCATTTTTGACTTGGGATCAGATTCCAACTGACTTGGGATCTAAAATATCAATTAATTACCACTAAAACTTGTATTGATCAATATTATGGATACATTTGTTTTGTGAGAGAGACAGCTACATATGTTTTGATTACAAATATGTCATTTTAATTTCAAATATCAAGACTTAGTGCCTCATATCTAAAAGCATGTACAAAATTGTTATACAACGTAAATGCACGCTTCTAAGTCTGATGCCTGGCATGACTGACTTGAAAAATGTAAATTTAAATAAAATTCCATATGCTGATGCCGGTCACAGTCAACAGTGGCACACAATTGCCACGAGTGCAATGATCCATGAAGCCAAAATACATTTTTCAGAAACTTTTGGATGTCAATTAATATATTCACCAGGTATTTCATGAAAATTTTGAAAAAAAAAAAAAAAAAAATCTAGAGCCATGTCCTAAATACCACGGAATGCCCCATTATGTGGCTGAACTTCCTTTTACTCAATGCAGGTTTGGCTTGTTGTAATTATTTGCCCTGTTATTTAATTCGTCATTAACTACTAATTGACAAATTTTTAGCGACCGGGTCCTTAATTGTAAAAATCAGTATGGATTTCATCCTAAAATATTCCGTGCCCCCTAAAAAAGGCATATAGAAACAAATATCCTAGTTTAAAAAATTATTGGGTATGGTAAACTGCGCGTAATTTTTATTTAATTAATCAGATTAATTTTTCCTATGTACATAATATTTTTGATTTCTCCATTTTTTGCCTCAAAGTTTGGTTTTATAAATTTCAAAATCCGCAAAGAGCGTGGTGTATGCAGCATTTCTGTGTCTGCACACCGATAGGAAATGAAGCTCCAGGGATCCACATTTTCACCAGTCAGAGGCTAACTGATTTTAAATGTTCTCTATTTAAGTTTCCCCTCTTTTAAAGCAATAAAACCATTTGCAGTATCTTACAGTGTGAGTAAGGAACTCTTTAGGGCATGCCAATATTTCAAACAGCATGCGCCTTAAGGGGGTAAATAATGCTTATAAACACGAACAGTGCAATTGAGAACATCAACACCTTAAAAATCTGGGATTTCGATTGGGGTTGGAATGTAAACCAGCATACACAGAGGTCCTCAGGACTGATCCTGAGGAGAATCACTGATGTAAGTTGTGACAGTACGTAACCAAGGGCAGTGGTTCCCAACCCAGTCCTCAAGGACCCCCTGCCCTGCAGGTTTTTGCTCTCTTTCTACTCTTTCACACCTGATCCATTTAAGGACTTCATGCTGATTGGTTGAAAAAGATCTGCCTGAACAGGATGTGCATGAAGGTGCATTGGGCCTTAAATGGATAAGGTGTGCAAAAGTAAAGCTGCCACAAAAACCTGCCAGACAGGGGGTCCTTGAGGACTGGGTTGGGCACCACTGACCTAAGGTGTTTACGTGTGTTTGCTTCAATCACCACAAGGAGGCAGTATTGTATTAGCTTTGTTATTGCGTATCTTCGTTGGTGGACGTCCAGACCCTCACGATTTAACAAAGAAAATGCTTTCAGAATCTGTCGCATGTAACCGTGAATCATACAGATTTTGTTATCCTTTGTATGCATATCACTTCTGGAAAACACAAAAGTGTTAAAATTTGATCGCATGCTGTTTAAACACTTTTCTAATTACTGCTTTAGGTATAGTTTTTTGTGAAATCATGCTACATCACGTCAATGGATGAAAAATTCCACATTTTGGACAACAATTTTATTGTTAACACTCATTCTTTTAGATTATGCTTCAAGGATTCTGTCATGACATGTTTCCTGTGCTGTGTATTGTGCATGTATTGTGCCATGGAAATTTCTGTTTTTTTTTTTTTTTTTTTTTTTTTTAAATAAGGGTCAGGTGGACACTTGGTGATGGTCATGGATGTGTAAGAGCTGACTGTGGGGTTTTCTGGTGGTGTGTTGATAAAAAGAGGGAAGAGCATAGCTTATGAATTTACAGTGCTGTTCTGAAGCCAGTGGGAAGGGGGAACCCACAAACCCCTTAGTCACAGTTGGGAAAAAAGGCTTCATATCATCGCCAGTTGTGTGTGCAACATTGCATTACCATTTTTAAGTATTAAAATGACCTCTCCCCTTGCAGTACACATTAAAGTTGTATTAGCTGCCAGAATTATTTTCTTAAGTGCTTGCTCACCAGGGCACTGCTATCAGAAAGGGTAGTGTTAATGAAGCAAGGTTAAAAATAAATGTGAAACGTTTACACATGACCCCTTCATACCATTGCTCCTCTGCAGTGATTAATCCTCTAATCCTGTCTGTTTGTATAATTAATCAGTGTACTGTTGCTGACTGAGCTGCACAGTGTAGATGTTTTTAGCTCAGTGTGTTTGAAAAGCATTGTCAGCATTTCTGTTGGATGCCTGGCCTGACCAGAACTCACATATTACTGTCACTGTTTTTCCCAACTGAGTGTGGTGTACATGGCTACAAAGCTATCAAGATTGAAGAAATGCACATTTAATGGATTCCAACTAGGTTTCATAGAAGTTGCAAGTTTTGAGTTCATGAACCAGAGTTAAGTAAATGGAACGCAATTTGCCTGTGGCTATCCACCCTGTTGTTAGATTGATTCTTCTGTATTTTTTCACCGATCAAATGATGCCTCCTTCAGCGGCTGGAGACCTGCATTAGGCTGATAATCAGCATTGGGATAGAAATGAAAATCCTGGGAGTGGGTTGGTTTCAGTAGTAGTATACCATAGAAGTAAAAGTTGGAGCAGCAGTTCAGTGCCACATGCTTATAGGGTATGAATTACAGAGCAGCACAGGCGAGATAACATAGGGAATCTCTTAAAGTGAGCTCCTTGTACTCAGCCCCTTCAAGGTAAGGGGTGGAGATGGGGGGAAGGGCTCTGTCACATAGCAGTCTGCTTCTTATTGATCAATATTTCATTGATTTATTAGGTGGCTGCTGGGAAAGTGTCACTGACAAAGATGGAATGCAGATGTGTCACAGTGGGGCAGGAACGCTGGTGAATGTCAAAAAGTGATAAACATCTGATCTGCTGGCCTGATTGGAGCTTCTCACAGTACATGCACCTGCAAATGTGTTTCTATGACATTTTCTCCCCCGAAGAACTGTCATGCATTGTATTTCAGGAAGGGAATAACTTCAGTTGTGTAGTGTGAGTGAAACCTGTATTGACTTACATTGCTGTGAAAAAGTATTTGCCGTGTCTCGATTTCTTCTATTTTGAATAATTGTCGTATTTAATGTAAATGTCTCAAATCAAACTAATGTGAATTTTTGACAAAGAACCTGAGTAAACACAAAATGCAGTTTTTAAATGATGATTTTTATTTATTTGAGGGGAAAATGCCAGCCAACCCATCCTGGCCTTAAGTGGAAAAGCAATTGCCCTCTTAGTGATGACATCAAACAATTTAACTAATTTAATCACTAACTGGGTTTAATTCTACCTGACATACCCAGGCATGATTTCTGCCAGCCCTGCTGAATTTAAAAATCACTTAAATAGGTCTTGTCTGGCAGTCTGAATTTGGCAAAAAGCAACACATGATCATCCACTCTAGAGAAGGCGAGAAACCCACAAGAAACAAACTCATTGACGTCTTTCAGTCTAGAAGGGGTTATGAAGCCATTTCTAAAACTCTGGGACTCCAGTGAACTAAGGTGAAAGCCATTATGTAAAAATGGGGAAAACTTGGAACGGCAGTGAACCATCTTAGGAGTGGCTGGCTCTCCAAAATACCTTCAAGATTGCATCTGACTCATCTAGGAGGTCACAAACGAACCCAGAACAACATTTAAAGAACTGTAGGCCTTACTTTCCTCAGTTAAGGTCAGTGTTCATGATTCCACAATAAAGGAAAAAAAAAGACTGGGCAAAAAATTGCGTCCATGGGTGAGATACAATGTGAAAACCTCTGCTGACCAAAGGGAATGCAAAGGCTCATCTCACATTTGCCAATAAACATTTTGATGACCCCCAAGACATTTGTGACCATATACTATGGACTCTTGAGTCTAATGTGGAAATTTTTTGGAAGACATGGGTCCTTTCACATTAGCAGAAAGCAAATACAGCATTCCACAATAGAACATCATACCAACAGTCGAAAAAGTTGGCGGTATTGTGATGATCTGGGGCTGCTTGAAAATCCTGAAGGAGAATGTCAGACCATCAGTTTGTGACTTGGAGCGGAAGGACAGCTGGGTTATGTAGCAGGGCAAAGATCCAAACCACACAAGCTGAATGGTTCAAATGAAGGAAAATTAAGGTTTTAGAATGGCCAAATCAAAAGCCTGACTTGAATCTCATTGAAATGCTGTGGCATGACCTTAACCATAGAGCACTATCGCCGGGTGATTTTCACCCGAGCAAACGTGTTTACGTGATTTTCATTATGTTGCGTTTGTCTGAGTGTCATGGGTCCCTGGGTAGCTTCAGCATCGTTTTTGACATCTTTGAAGGCATGGGTGTTCTGTTCACCTCATGGTACTTTTTCTCATTTTGTTAGGCATGGCACAGTTGAAAATAAAAGAACACTACTCTAATTTGTCATGTATTGTCATATTTTGATATATTTTGATGACAAGTACTTTTTATTGGGTATATTATATCGGGTAAAAATCACCCGGCGTTAGAGATGGTGTTACTAATTTTAGCAACAGTGTTCTAGGGTTAAACAGCCAGTTAATGCATAAAATCCTCCACAGTCACTGAATTAAAACAATTCTACTGAGAAGAGTTGGTCAAAATTCCTCCACAGTAATGTAAACCACTGCCTGTTATCACAAATGGTTGATTGCAGCTGTCGCTACTTAGGGTGGCACAACCAGTTTTTAGTCATGGGGGAATTTTTTTTTCCACGTGTGATATACAGTAGTGTGCAGTGATGATTATACGACACCACTTTTGTCTGAAAGGGGTCCAAATATATTACTTCTCTATAATTTTTTTGGCGAAAATGTATTGAAAAATACCATTGCTGGCAATGAGAACAAAAAAAATCATTTCCAAAAGTATATTGAGGTAAAAATATTGGTATAAACAAAAACACGGAAAACATCAGTTTTTTTTTTTTTTTTTATCGCAATTGACAGGTGTCACAATTATTATTATTTTTTTTGACTCTTGCATAGCCTGAATGCATATTTGAAGGCTTATTCCATGATTATTGATGCTGAAAATTTTGTTTTAACTGGTTTGAAGCGACACTATTCTGCAACATTACCTCCAATGGTCAGTTGTTGCAAAATAAGGTGATATGAACTTTGAGCAGTGGTCAGGGATAATGGAAGGGGTACACTGAACCTAACATGTATGATTTTCAGTGTGCGTGAGAACCAGAGAACCTGGAGGAAACCCACACAAACAGGAAAAGTAAGCACAGCTGGGACAACCCAGATAGCAAGCACCTCCGCTCCGGATCTGCCCCGGCTCTGTGCCGACTCCAGCTGAACTGGCTCAGAGCCGGGGCAGATCCGAAGCGGAGGTGCTTGCTATCTGGGAACCCTCATCCCCACAGATAATACTGCACTGTCCATTAATAATGGAACCCTTAGAAAGCTAAAAAAAAATCTGCCTGGAGGAAAATGTGCTCCTACTTTGAATGCACTCTCTGTGAGGAGGATGGTTCAAGTCGTAAACGAAACTCCAAGGATTACGGTTTGATAATCGCATTAATTCTGTCTTGGGGTCAATAAGCCTCTAAAGCCATGAAAAGATTTCATACACAAGATGTTTGGCAAAGTTTCCAAAAAAACCTTTTGTTGTCATATAAAAAGACTTGGATGCCAACAATTTACCAAATGGTACCAAAACTTCGAATGGGACTTGGTTCAATAGTCCGACGAGACCAAAATGGAGTTCTTTGGCAAAGGTGGGTTTGGTGTAAAAACAATGAGCCCCATCCCCTCTGTGAAGTATGGTGGTGGATATTTGATGTTGTCAGGCTGTATCTTGTCCAAAGACCCTAGAAAACTTGTTAGGATTCATGGTGTTATGGATTCCATCAAGCACCAGCAGATATTGAATGAAAATCTGACAGGCTCTGCTAGAAAGCTTATACTGGGGAATGGTTAGATCTTCCAGCAGTACAATGATCCAAAATATACACTTTGTCATGACCACTCCAGTTTCCCTAACCTAAATCAATATAAAACCTGTGGGATGAGCTGAAGAGGACCTGTGACCCTTAGAATTCAAGGGATCTGGAGAGATTTTGTTAGGAGGAATGGTCTAAGATCCAATAACATGTCTTCTCCTATCCTAATCCACACTATAGAACAAAACTAGGAGCTTTTACCATGGTTGTTACCGTGGCAATTGTAGGTTGCACAATGGATTAAGTTGAGAGGTTCCAT
The DNA here is from genome assembly GCA_029692085.1 of Gymnothorax javanicus. Classification (NCBI taxonomy): domain Eukaryota; kingdom Metazoa; phylum Chordata; class Actinopteri; order Anguilliformes; family Muraenidae; genus Gymnothorax; species Gymnothorax javanicus. Next base: position 23,012,215 of record CM056205.1, read on the forward strand.
ATGTTCCATGATATTTTCATTGTATTTCAATCAAAGGATTGATTTTCTGTCACTATTTTGAAATATTAAAAGAATAAACAATAAAGACATTAATTAATGAACACTATGATGATATTTACCAAGGGTGCCAATATTAGCGAAGAGCACTGTATGCTGTACATGTCGGACTGTTATTAAGCGGAGAAGCATTTTTATCATTATTGTAACAAAAAAAGCATTTAAGTATGACAAAAATCATTTTCAATTCCTATTTCCTCGGAGATGTGGCTGTCAGAACCATCCCAGAGGATCTGAGCATCTCACATCAACATCTCTGTTAGCTTCATCAGATTCCTGCAGCATTCAAGAGTCTGTGCCATATGCTTACCATTGTACCTCTAGTGCACTTTGGGAATAAGTCTATGGCAAAAGATTAGATGAGGGGAAATAGCAGTTACATCTTTATTCAATCCATTTTCATGTTTTATACTCTGTTTTTTTTTTTTCCATTCACGCAGGTTGGTTTCGACTCATTTTTCTCACTTGGTCAAATATAACAAATGTCTGAGAGAAGTGATGAAAGATGGGTGAAATCTGAGACTGTAAGAGAGGAGGAGAAGAGTCAGAGGCGTGACTGGGGATGGGTGCAGTTTGATGAGGATCTAGCTGAGCAAGCAGCAGTTAAGTGGTGTTTCTGATGATCAAAGTTTGCACTGTAGAAAGAGAGAAGAGCTCATTAGCAACAGAGATAAGGAGAACTTGATGACTTTTGACTGGATAAATAGCAACTGTCCCACGGAAACCCGCACTCACAGCCAGAATGTAATGGAGAGGCTGTAACTAAGGGAAGTCTCAGGCTGCTGTGATGAATGTACAAAGAGCTCAGGAAATAATAGTGCCAAAATCGTTATTCTTTTTAATTACAAAAATGGGGGAAAAAAAAAAAATCTGTAAGTAAATCTGACTGAAAATCGATTGAGAATTTTACGGCAATCTATTATTTTGCCAAATGAGATTATACAATTTCAATGAGGCGAGACAGTGAAGCGGCTCATCCAAAGATTTGCCAGTGATTTTGTGAAAATATCACGTCACGCAATAAACGGTAAAATAACACAAGCTAATACTTCATATTTGATCGATAAGAGGAAAGTGCTTTTGAGTCACAATACAAGTGTAAAACATGTTAAGACAGGCTTCTTCGCAGTGTATTTTTTTTTTTTTTTGGTCTGATTTCACAGATGCTCAGCTGGTGAAAAAGCAGCTTTGCGTGTGACAGACTTGACAGTGGCAAAGAAGTAGGCTTTTCCCTTACCAGCAGGGAGAAAAATAATTGGACCCCTCAGAGAACAGGACATCCCCGTGGGGCTAATTCACACAAACATCCTGCCATGCATTACCAGTGAGGGCACACACTTGGAGATTGCGCTCCAGAGGGAGGCGGCTCAAAGCAATATTTTCTGACTGTAACAACACTGGAATCTGCGGAGAATTTAAGACCCACATTCTTAAAGGATCTCAGTATCAGACTGCTGATCTTCGATCTGACTCCTCCTGCACAAATGTTTTGATCTTAATCCAAAAAGAAAAAAAAAAGTGTCCATCTCAACAAGTATGCCATTCTAATATTTAGATTGTAAATCTTATTATCTCCCTCCACGAAACGGGACGGGGGATATTGGATAGGGGTCTGTCCGTCTGTCTGTCCGTCCAGGTCACAATGGGGACAAGATTTCTATGAAACTATTATATCTAGATGCATGAAATTTTGTATGCTTAATAAACTGATTATGATCTACGTTGAGTTCTAAAATGGATGTCAAAGCATATTTTTTTTACAAGTTATGGCCCTTGATCGTGGCGGAGTATAGTGATGACACTGTTGTCTTGTTTCTATTACTGTTTGGCTAAATGAGACAAAATATTTCCAAAAAGATGAGTTGGTTTGACTTGCTTCAAGATTTGCCAATGAGACATAGAAATTTGACTCACCCAAGCAAACTGTAAATTAAGACAAGATGCTTTATACATTTCAAAGGAAAAACATATATATATATATATATATATATATATATATATATGTATGTATGTTTTAAGCCTTAACACAAGACTTACTCTTTAAGACAAAAAAATAGATCTGATCCATGACTAGGGCTCTTACTTTGCTTTCTTTGCAGCTGATGACCTTTAGTCATTCCTTGTCTGTGATGCCGTAGAAACTCAAGGCTCCTCTCTGACAGTGCATGGAAGACATGCTCAACCATCTCCACACTGTGGCTTTCCTTCTGTCAACCAGATTCATCTCCTGCCTCTGTGACTGCAGCAACATCTGTCATACACATCTGTCAGGATCGGCATCGATCTTGCTCTCCTGTAGAGCAAATCAAGCATCACAGCATCCTCCATTTAAACATTAACAGCAGTGCAGTTGAATAATACACTTCTCTCTGAAATCTGAGGCAAGCTGTGTTTGTCTCAGAATCAGACTTGTGCACTAAGTGAAGGGTTGCAGCCTAAGTGAGACTACAATTATATTTTGCATACAGACTCGAGTATAATCTGATGTTATGTGGTTTGTGATGCAACAGAAGTATCTTAGACAGGCGAGGGGAATTTAGCAGATGCATGGTTATTAAAAAAAAAAAAAAAAAATTAGATAGTGCAATACGCAAGTAAGCAGGGCTTAATCTCTAATTCATGCAGAAACACACATGCAAACACAGGGAAAGGGGAATTCAGCTTCACTTCAGGTTACACTTTTACTGCCTGAGAATATAACAGGCTCATCCAGCAGTGACTCTAGCCCTTTAAGATTTGCCTTCATGACCCAGTTTCCTGTAACTGAGCCCAAGTGATTGATCTAATTCAATAATGCCACAGAGAATCTCAGGGCTGTCCCATGTAATCCCGTCAGGAAAGGCAGGAATTAGAATTAAGGGCTCTTTAACAAGGTTTAGAGCAGCATCTATCCACATCAATCTCATCGCCTTTGTGCTTTTCTGTGTGTGTGTGTGTGTGTGTGTGTGTGTGTGTGTGTGTGTGTGTGTGTGTGTGTGTGTGTGCTTTCCTGCTTGTGTATGTGAATACATTTGTTTGTGCAGCATGCATGCATGAGTGTCTGTGTTTGTGTACATGCAGGTATATACAAAGCATGTACAACGTACGAAGTATGCGTGCAGACTGCACACGTGTATTTATGAGTACCTGTGAGCATGTGTGTGCATGTGAGCATGTATGTATGAGTAAGTGTGTGCACTGGTGTCTATATGTATTAATTAGTGCCAGTGTGAATGTCTGTTTTCATGTTTGTGTGCCTTTGTGTGTGTTTGTATGCATGAGCACGCACGTGTATGTGTGTCTGTGTGTGTATGCATGTACACATGAGCGCCTATGGGTGTTTGCGCATGTGTAAGAGTGCCTGTATGTATGAGTACATGCGTGTACACATATATGAGTGCCTGTGTGCACGCGTGTGCACTCATGTGTGCTTGAGCACACTGTAACACGTATCCTTTCTGGTGTATCTTCATCATTCCCACTTCTGCAGTCGCAAACTTTCCCCTGCTGCCGAGCACTGCAGAAAAGAAGGCCCAGAAAAGCCAAGTTAAGCAGCTGTCATCTTCACTAAGAGAAGCGTGTGTAGTGCGTCTGCGTTTATTCCCCGGTGAGGTGTGCTGTCATCACCAGAGCTCGCCTGTCTTCATCGCTCAGCACATCTCTCATGTTTATTTTTGGAAAAGCCCTGTGATGGAGCTCCAAAAAACCCTCAACTTTTCATCGAGGGACATGAAGGCAGACTCTTCTTTACCTTGGAGGAACAAAGCAGTTTCTGTGTGCATGTTGTGCATTTGTGAAAAATGCATCTTTAGAGGCTGCACTGAGGAGGTTATCTGAATGCCAGCCATGAGGGAACTAACAATGTGAAAAACATTTTTTAAGAGCTGTATTAGAGCATTAAAAACACTTATGCTTCTGATTCTGCTTGCCCTGGCTTGTGGGTGAAGCATTGTTCTCAGTGCAGCTGTGAGCCCCACAGTCTGAGAGTGAGTGCCAAGTTTGCTAACAATAGCTACGAACGCTAACTTTTGCATCACCTTCAGAGGCCACAGTCTTAGCAGGTCTCTCCTCAACTTGATGCAGGAGAACAGCTTAGTCTTGGCTGGTAGTGAAAGCAAAGTTTATAGCCCCCACTGCAGTGACTGTGCATTATGCCCTCAAGTCATACAGTATTTTGCAAAGCATTCTATTTTTAAAAGAAGATAGACATTCTTTTGGCTTCATTTCATTCCCGTGACATTATCTCATTCCTTTCACCAAACAGCGTGGAATCCCTAATGAGCAGAGTGGCGTGATAAATCCAGCATTTGAATGTGGCTGCTTCTCTGGCCCTCCCAGGCCTGTGGGCAGCAATGATGGGGGTCTGGCTAATTTCTGGTTGGTCCTCTTTTCCCAATTTCTGCCAGGGCACAATGCCGAACAGAAAGAAAAGAAGACCTCAATGTAGAAAAATGGATTACAGTCCTATGTTTCTCTGGCTAGCACTATAGGCTTTAATGCTACATGTGCTACTTAAGGTCTGGACATTAAAGCATGTTGGAACAGCAGCAGGCCCATAGCTGTGCACAAGGCGAGAATTAAATGGCGTGAAACTGGGTTATTAAGAAATCAATAGAATGAGATGCTTATTTGTGGAAATTACAATGATTTAACCACATTTTGACATCATTAAATCTGAACAGTGAGATCCACATATATTAGGCCGAGGGTGTGATTTTAAAGCTCAGTAATTCCACTATGGTTCAGTCTATTGGGATGTACATACCCTCAAGCACAGATTGTCAACTTCAATTTTATGGCATTTAAATCCATATCAAATGAACCGAGTAGGAGTTACAGGCTTGGAGATTGGAGTCAATGCGTAAATACCAGCAGAGTTTGCTGTACACGCGTGCCTGTCTGTCTATGTTTGTGTAATATACTAAATTTCTGTGGTTTTTGATGCATTCTCCTGGCTCATGAGTGCGTCTTTGCAAGCTGAATAGGATCATAATTGCCCATGTCTCCCTGTGCATGCCTGAATTAATATGCATGTCCATATTTTTACCATATGCATGCATGTAAATGTAAGCAAGTCAATGTTAGCCCTCAGTAAATTGGTAATTTCCGTCCAACATTGTCAGTGTTTTGCAGAATGCTGCACTGTCAGAGTGAGGGGGACAGAAGAGAGGAAAAAAGCTTGTGAAAAGTTTTCAAACTGGAATCTACTGCATGGCATTTGCACTGACTAAAGTTGGCAGCCCCTCACGCAAACCAACAGTGTGCATCTGCAAAACCCAGATAACTTTACAGAGGCTTCAGCCTGTGAAGATTTGGTTTGGACTAAATGAAGATTTAATGATGCTGATAGGTCATCCGGTCCTTCTTAGATAGTGATTTTACAGAGTCTGACATTGTGAAGCTTCATCCTCAGTTCTCCAAGACTTCACAGACTGTTATTTTTAAGTGCCAGGAAACATGTTGCGACAGAAAATTAAGAGCCAGATTTGAACTAAGGGATTTAGTACAGTCCATGTTTAAAGAACCACAGAATATGCACAGGATGTAGTCTCTGGGAACGATTGACTAGATTTATAATGAAAAAAGTAATAAAGGCACTCGAAATATGAAAATAATGTACAAATTAAAACTTTTTTCCTGCCAAGAGAGCTCCACTCAAGTTCAGGATCACTGCCTGCTGAACCCATAATGATTAGGCTAATCCCCAAGTCAGATTTAGGCAGAGGGGGAATCATTCAAGCAGACTAACCCATTCACCTTCACTTTTATCCTGTGGGAAACTGGATAAAAATTGCATGGAGAAAATGTTATGGTTTGTGAGGTGTGTGTGTTGTCTGGACCTTTCTTTGCGGCTCTCGTCCCGGGACGATATCAAATTCCTGGGCTATCGAATTCTTTACCCAGCTGGTTGATTGAGCTGGGGCAGCGCTTTCCCAGAATCTATATAAGCAGGAAGTCCGGCACGCCTCCTTCACTAGAGTGTCTGTTTTTAGCTTCGCACTATAGCCAAAGATATCTGTAGTCAGGTTTTGTAAGACTTTCTATCTTCTGATTTTTGGAGTTTCTTCTCCCATTTTGCTATCTCACTTTGCTTCCGTTTTTCTGACTATTATACGTCCTTTGGAAGTGCGAGTAATTTCGTTTGGTCTGTATTATTCTCTGTGTTTGTACTGTGTCCGAGCTACTCTCTCTCTCTCTCTCTCTGGTCATTGTGCTTGGCCTCCGTATACTACCGGCCATTACAGAAAAAAAGTAATGATAAAAAAATCATCCCAATGCTCTTGCGGTCGTATGCAAAAGTTTGGGCACCCCAGATCAAAATTTTGGTTACTGTGAATAGCTAAGTGAGTAAAAGATGACTGCTCTCTAAAAGGCATAAAGTTAAAGAGGACACATTTCCTTTATATTTTAAGGAAGATTACTTTTTCATTTCCATCCTTTAAACAGTTTCAAAATGGCAGGAAAGGAAAACGGTCCGAAGCGAAAGTTTGGGAATCCTGCATGGTCAGTGCTAAGCAACACTCCCTTTGGCAAGTATCACAGCTTGTAAACACTTTTTGGTGCCAGCTAAGAGTTTTTGAATTCTGGTTTGGGGGATTTTGCCCATTATTCTTTTTCAAAGGCTTCTAGTTCTGTGAGATTCTTTCGTTGCCTTGCATGCACTGCTCTTTTGAGATCCATCCACTGATTTTCAATGATGTTGAGATAGGAGACATTGAGGGCGTGGTGAAACCTTCAACTCGCACCTCTTGTGGTAGTCAGTTGTGGATTTTGAGGTGTGTTGAGGATCATTATCCTGTTGTGGAAGCCATCCTCTTTTCATCTACAGCTTTTTTTTTTTACAGATGGTGTGATGTTTGCTTTCTGAAATGAACCTGAATCCATTCTTCCTTTGACCAGTGACATGTTCCCCGTGCCACAGGCTGCAACACAAGCCCAAAGCAAGATCGATCCAACCATGTGCTTGACAGTTAGAGAGGTGTTCTTTTCATGAAATTCTGCATCCTTTTTTCTCCAAACATACCTCTGCTCATTGCAGCCAAAGACATCTATTTTAACTTCATCAGTTCACAGTCCTAAATGCATCAGTCTTGTTCAGATGTTCCTTAGCAACCTTCTGACGCTGAATTTCATGGTGAGGATGCAGTAAAGGTTTCCTTCTCATGACTCTTTCCTGAAGGTCATATTTGAGCAAATGTCGCTGAACCGTAGGGCAGTGCACCATGACTCCATGGTGTGCTAAATCTTGCTGAAGGTCTTTTGTTGTCAAACAGATGTTTTGATTTACCTTTCTAGTAATCCGATGAGCAGTTTTCTTAGGAAGTTTTCTTGGTCTTCCAGACCTCAAGTTGACCTCCACGGTTTCTGTTGACTGCCATTTCTTAATTATATTATGAACTGGGAAATCACAGCCTAAAAACGTTTGCTATCTTCTTATAACCTTCTCCTGCTTTGTGGGCATTAATTATTTTCATTTTCAGAAAGCTAGACAGCTGCATAGAGGACCCTATGGCTTCTGATTGTTGGGCCAAGGTTAGAGGAGTCTGGGTATTTATAGACTTCAAAATTTGCATCACCTGGCCTTTCCTAACAATGATTGTGAACAAGCCATAGCCCTAACAAACTAAATACGATCTGAGACTATAGTCAAAGTTACCCGAGAGCACAAATCTTTTAGGGTGCCCAAACTTTTAAACGGTGCTGACTTCCCTTTTTTTGCTCTAGAATTGTATGAAACAAAAGCAATACACTAAAACTGCTTAAAATGTCCAAAAAAGTGTTGTATCTTTAAATCTATGCCATTCAGAGATCAGTTCATCATCTTGCTTAACTATTCTCAGTAACAGAAATTTTGATCAGGGGTGCCCAAACTTTTGCATACAACTGTAAGAGAAAAGAATGAAACGGCTCATGGGGGTTGTTGGTTTAAATAAAGTCCATCACCGAGGTGGTATCACTAGATAAATGAGCCCCTGAGAACAAAAGTGGTCTAACTCCTTATTTGTCCTTTTTTAAGCACTAATCTTAAACTGATTCCTAAGTGGTCAATCTGTCTAGTGCAATAATGGATTAACTCAGTGTAGTTCAAGTACTATACAATGGTTTAGGGATATGTTCCTCAGTTCAAGAATGCATAAAGTGCTCTGTGCAATTGTGGTTCAAAATGAAAAATTTAAAAAGTGAGTTAGACCACTCTTGTTCTAAGGGGCTCAAATAGAACATAAAACAAACCTCTCCCTCAATGCAACAACCCTAAAGGTAAAAGGTAATTGTATATACAGTCAGGCTAAGTTGCATGTGCATATATTTTATTGGACCACCTTTAGCTTTGATCACGGCAAGCATCTGTTGTTCCACTGTTTTGACAATTTTATGCAATGTTACATTTATTTCTGTCCAGAGTTGTATTAATTTTTAGCCAAAATTTTGTATTTACGATGGAAGAGTCAAACCACTCTATAAAGCCTGGTCCAGCACATCCAAAAAGCTGTCAGTTGGTTAAGGTCAGGACTCTGGTAGGCTAATTCAAGTGTAAAAATGATTCCTCGTGGTCATTGAACTATCCTTTCACAATTTGAGCACGATAAATCTTGGCGTTGTCGTCCTGGAATGTGCCTGTGTTGTCAGGGATAAAAAAATAAAATTCATAGATGTAATAATCTGGTAATTCAGTACATTCAAGTCGGCTGCTGACTTAACGTTACTGCTGCATAATGTTGCTGAGTCTAAACCTGACCAACTGAAGCAAACCCAGATTATAACACTGCCTCCAGGGGCTTGTGCAGTGTTTGATTGTTGTATTGCGTTATGGGCTTTCTTTCTTACCTCAATGAGCCCATCGCTCTGGAACAGGGTAAATCTGGACTCATCAGACCACATGAGCTTTCTCCATTGCTCCACAGACAGATCTTTATGCTCCCTAGTTAATTGAAGTTGTTTTTTTCCAAATTAGCCTCTCTAACAAGAGGCTATCTTGCAGCCACGCAGCTGTGTAGTCCTAATCCTTCAAGTTCTTGCTCCATCATGCATGTGGAATGCCCTTACTTTTACTTTTAAACAGACCCATGAGTTCTACTGTTGATTTTTCACGATGAGATTTCACCAAGGTTTATAGTGATCTCCAATCATGATCTTCCCTGATTTTCTCCCAATAAAAATTTCTTCCAGGAAGTAGACATGTCAACGCTATCCTTCAAGGCTTTATTGAGGTGTTAGACAGTTCTTAACCCAGTTCCAGTGATTCCAGCAATCTCCATAGTTGTTGTCTTTACTTGATGCAGGCCAAAAGTTTGCTCGTCTAGAAACACAATATCATCTTTTCCATGACCATGGGATACACTTTTTGACATGTTTTTTCAGCCACATCAGTCAGGGTTAAAAGACTTTTTGCCTGCTGAAACATATTAATCAATGCAATAATAATTCAATTATAAGTACAACCCCAATTCTGAAATAGTTGGGACGAAGTGTAAATTGTGAATAAAATCAAAATGCAATGACTTTCAGATCACGAGTCAATATGTTATTTACAATAGAACATAGATAACATTTAAAATATTGAAACTGAGACATTTTACATTTTTATCCACAAAATGAGCTTATTTCAAATTTTCTGGCTGCGACAGGTCTCAAAAAAGTTGGGACACAGGCAAAAAAGGGCTGAAAAAGCAATTAATGTATAAGAGAATCAGCTGAAAGAACATTTAACAAGTAATTAAGTTAACTGGCATCAGGTGTGTAAAATGATTGGCTATAAAAGGGATGTCATAGAGAGGCTGAGTCTCTCAGAAGTAAAGATGGCCAGTGGCTCTCCAACGTGTGAAGGCTTGCGTAAAAAAATTGTGGAATACTTTGAAAACAATGTTCCTCAACATCAAATTGCAAAGGCTTTGAAGGTCTCATCAGCGACAGTGCATCACATCATCAAAAGATTCAGAAAAACTGGAAAAATCTCTGTGTGTAAGGGACAAGGCCGAAGACTTTTACTGGATGCCTGTGATCTTTGGGCCCTCAGATGCCACTGCATCACTCACTGGCATAATTCTTTCGTTGACATTACTAAATGGGCCCAGGAATACTTCAAGAAACCACTGTCTGTAAACACAGTCCGCCATACCATCCACTGATGCCACCTAAAACTCTATCACGCAAAAAGGAAGCCATTGTTGAGAATGATCCAGAAGCGCCGCCGTGTTCTGTGGGCCAAGACTCATTTAAAATGGACTGTAGCAAAGTGGCAAAGTGTCCTGTGGTCAGACCAGTCCAAATTTGACATTCTTGTTGGAAATCATGGGCGTTGTGTGCTCTGGGCTAAAGAGGAGAAAGACCACCCCTCCTGGTATCAGTGTTCAGTTCAAAAGCCAGCATCTCTGATGGTATGGGGATGCATTATTGCATATGGTGTGGGACACTTGCATGTTTTAAAAAGCACCATGAATGCTGAAAGGTATATAAAGGTTTTAGAGCAACATATGCTCTCCTCCAGACGACATCTATTCCAGGGAAGGCCTTGTGTATTTCAGCAGGACAATGCAAATCCACATACTGCAGCTATTACAACAGCATGGCTTCGTAGTAGAAGAGTCTGTGTGTTGAACTGGCCTGCCTGCAGTCCTGATCTTTCACTGATTGAAAACATTTGGCGCATAATTAAACGAAAAGTCCGTCAGAGGAGACCCAAAACTCTCCAGCAGCTGGAAGCCTGTATTAAACAAGAGTGGGATCAAATTCCAATGGCTAAACTCAAGAAACTTGTCTCCTCAATGCCCAGACGTCTCCATTCTGTGTTAAAAAGAAGAGGGGATGCTACACCATGGTAAACAGGCCCCTGTCCCAACTTTTTTGAGACCTGTAGCAGCCATCAAATTTGGAATGAGCTCATTTTGTGGATAAAATTGTAAAATTTCTGTTTCAACATTTGTTATGTTATCTCTGTTCTATTGTGAATAAAATATTGGCTGGTGTGATTTGAAAGTCATTGCATTTTGATTTTATTCACAATTTACACTTTTTCCCAACTATTTCGGAATTGGGGTTGTATTTACTTACAGCATTTAAACACAAATGATGATTTTTTTTCTTTTCTTTTTGACTAGGCAGTCTATAGCACTTTTTTGACCAAGCAGTGGAGAGTCTAAGTGTCATGATTCTGGTTTTGCCCATGTCTTTTGTTTATTGATTTTGCTTATTATACATCCTGGTTTTTCTGTTTATGCCATTTCTGTATTCATTGCACTTTTGTCACCCCTGTCTTGTGATCAGTATGGTACAGTCTGTCTCCCCAGTCTGCGTGTCTACATGCTTCGGTTGATTTCAGTGGTTTCTGGTGTTTCACATTATTACTTCAATTCTCGTTTACTGCCTTCGCCCTGCTTTCCTTGATTACTAATGTACTAACATTTATATTTTGTATTATATTTACTAACCTAACTAACCCATGTACATACTACTAACTAACTAACGAGCACTTGGATTAATTTGTAAAGTTGCACCGCTACTAATTACTACTAACGCAGTCTCAGCTCTCGCCCTGTTCTAGTCTCCGCCCCTTGCTTTACTTTCCCTGTATCTCCCTGTGCTTCCGCGAAATCTTTCGCATGTGCTTAATTGCTATCCTGCACTCCTTGATCTGTGCATGTAGAACTCCTTGACCGGAGCCATTTATCTGTCATAGGTTGTCTATGTGAATCCTGTCCATGTCTTGGCTCCTGCCAATTATTGTCTTTAGGACTTCCCCATGTGTATTTCCCTTTGTTATTAGTTCTCATCCAAATCACCTGGCCCTGCATAGCATGTGACTTCCCTCTTGTCTATTTAAGGTCTTCACTGCAGCTTTGACCCTGTCAGAACGTTGATCAATTTTCACTTGTGCAGAGAGCCTCGAATGCCTTTTGATTACTGCTTCTAACTATGACATTTTTTGTACGACCTTGATATTGCCTTGCCCCTTCTTGTTCTTGTTTGCTACTTTTGGATTCTGACCCTTTTTCTGTATGACCACGATTATTGTTATTGACGTCCTGTGTATGACCTACCCTTCTGGATTTTGACCACGATTTTTGGATTGCCGTTTCATGTACCGTTGCACATCTGCTTCTCTGGTTTGGACCCCTGCCTGTTATTCGACTTCGTTTCTGGATTCTGATTTTGGATTGGCAATTTTGTTTTCTGGTTTTGACCCATTTTGCAATAAAGGCTTACGATTTTTGGTACTCGCATGTGGTTCCTGAACGCACCGTCACACTAAGTGATGCATGCAGGAGGAACTTCCCTCAACCGCTATTCAATACATAGCATCCACTAGAGTAATGCAGCCATTTAGGACCAGAATGCTCACCATGTATCAGCTGAGGTGGAGAGGGAGAACGATTTATTTGAGCCAAATAAATCAGGGGCTGATTAGGCACCTGGCTGATAGAGCCAGCCTTGGAATTTAGCCAGTGCACCAGGAAACCTCGAGCTCTGTGCAATGAGTATCAAGGGATTATTTAATGACCACAGAGTGAGAGTGAGAACCCGAATTTTACATCTCATCCGCAAGGCAGAATCAGATATACCGTAAAACTCTTTCAAAGCAAATCATCGCTTGTTGTAAACTCTCCATGGCACTCAACCACCCGATGAAGCTTTATATTTACTTCAGTCCATGTTCTTATGACAGAGTGTAATTAAATTCTCCCTTGGCATTCAAGGATCATTTCCTTAATTAGATCTTTCTTCAGTTATTATTTGGTCAGTGATGTGTGAGGTCACAGTGCACACAGTATTGCTCCCCATTCCATTATGAAGTCACAACATGGTAACCATGGACGTGTCCGAGTATCTACCCTACATCTGTAAGTACTGATTTTGGCTTGATACCTACTTCTCAACTGCAGCTGTGGTAGATACAATGTGTATGCACCAGCCCTGTATGCACAGAATAGGATATACTGAGCAGCCATCGTCTCACACATTAACTGACCTAGTTTACTCATGACATGGCATGACCTTCCCCCTGTGAAAAATTGAAGACACAACTTCACCTCAGAATTTGCGGCATTCACACATATTTTTGCAATACAGGCTAAAATAGCATTCCTTTTTGTTGATTCTATATATCGTTTTCTACGGAGAGCTATTGCTTCCATCTTTATCTTGAGAATGGCTTGATATCTCACCCGCTAGTAACCTTATGGTGACTGCGCAGTGTCTATTCATTGTTTACAACAGAATTCTGCCAAATGCAGTCAGCCATCCTCGTATTGTTTGCATACAGCTTGATCTACATAGAGGATTCAGACCTACTGCAACTTTTATAAACAACTTTTTGCTTTCTGTATGATTGGGCTTGAGGTCAAGACAAGGGGATTTCGAAGCAGGAGGCTTGATGCTGCAGTTCTCTATGGGCCAGATCAGAAAACAATTCCTTGACCAAGTTTGACTCCAAACAGCAAACTAAACAGGAGTTATGTGCTGCCGTATAATAATCTTGATAGCAGCATATAAAATGGTGTAGGATTAATAGTGGACCCAAAGCCATAACAGCTTGGTGAATGCTAAACTTCTTTTCCTCTTGTGACCCCAAGGTCTTTCCACAGAGAGCAGAATCAGGCCAACAGTATTTTAATGCATCCCAGATTAAATATTAGTTTGACTTACAGACATAGCAAGTGTCGAGGAAGCTGGTCTGTTCATACCCTAAGGCACCACAAAATATTCTTCACTACATAATGTGCTTGTTCTTGTGCTGATGTGCACCTATTTTATGTCATTCATCATAATGTTGCTGTTAAGGTCCCTCCAAAAAGAAAAAAAGGGTTAGAATTTAAATTCATCATCTTGGGATCATTTATGTAGTCTCACTCGGTTTTTTGCAAGCGCAGTCTTTTGATCAGAAGATAAAAATCATGAGATAAAACAGATGAGAAGACTGTAGAGTTGCTTTTTTGAGTTCCCATTGGGGCTTGGAATTCTGACTTGCAGCTTGAGAGATATACAGTAGTTTGGAAGAACGTGAGCAAGTGCCGTTTGGCCCTTGAAAAAGGTGCTTAATGCTGAAATCACACCGGGTCTTTCTTCCTCTCATTCTCCCTGTTTGCAGCTGTTTTATCAAGCATTCCCCTCCCCAGGGCATCCTTGACAAACTCTCTTAGTGTGTCACAACCTTTGTGTCTTTCTAATTGTACTCCTCCCCTTTCCAGCAACATGTGTGTCTTTTAGAGGTATTGTCTCCTTAATCGGTTTGGTGTCTTGCGTGCCTCATCTGATCCAGGCATAATCGATTGTGTGCCCCATTTCCTTTTGTTCCTGTGGTGCATGTAAGCCTTATTTCTGTCTAGCAGAGATGCTGGATTGTCATGTTCTGTTGCTGCAAGCAACCAGTCAGTCTATGTCTTCTAGTTAAAAAGCTGATACTGTCTTCTGAAATTGTCGTAACCTTTATGATGGTAAAATGCGTTGTAACTCTTTGGAGTGTTTCAATAGGAATGAATTCTCAAGGCTTATAATCGGTCTCCTGGATTAGGACTGTGTTTCTTTAGGCTGCCTTTTCAGGATAATCATTTGACCAGTTTATTAGGAACACCACCCAAACCGTCATTGCTCTTCAAGATTGGAACGGTGTCTAAGCTATACTTTTTGGACCTGCTGTCTGACATTCCTGCCTTGGTGGGGGCTTATACCATCATGGTTCTGCCCTGGCACACCACAGGGCAGGCATAGACATGCCCATTACCCTCACCAGTCTATATCACCAAAGCTGGACTGTCTTCTCCTCGCTCCGGGCTTTGGCCCTTTCACCAGTTATTGCCGTATTCCTATCAGTAAATACCCTGACTGGATTGTACACTGAATCTGCATCTGTTTCTGTGTCTGGTTCATAACACAATGGACCTTCACTGATTAAATAGAAATTAATAATAGTAAAGATTATAATAAAAACACTGTTTTTGCCTCACATTACAGTGACACACCTACAGTACGGTACTGATGAAGTTGCAGAATGGCCACCAGGCTGTAGCCTTGCCTACCTATGTTTGAATTATCACTCGATTGTCATGACATGATGCCATTGGGATTTACTGCTTTAAAATGCTTTGGTAATCCACAGACTAAATAGTCTATTTGGTCCACTGACAATATCACTGTGGTTGCTTGCCTAATTTAGCGCATTCTGCTTACTCAGTCAGATGCATCGGAGAAAATGATTTGCCAACCAATCATCTGTGGTAGCTTGTATTTGAGGTGACAAATCTTATCTCTGGGTGTGTGTGGCTGTGCAAATCAATTTCAATGGCCCTGGAGGATACCAAATGTCAGATGATTTCAGTGGTATTTGTAGATGAGTTGTAAAACCTAATCAAGGCAAAGCTATTGCATTCTCTCAAAAGTGGTTGACAGAGGATACCTGCTCACTTCACGTGTAGAATTTGCCTGCATGCTGGATTCTAGGCTGTAGTTATTCATCAAGCCTTAATTTTTATTGACAAACCTCTGCATCAAATAAATGTTGAGATATAACAGCATGTGCAGGATTTTTATGAGGTACGATGTGAGCACCGCTACTAGTGACTGGTGTATTGCAGTTATGGATGTTGGCAATATAATGGAATGACATTAAGCCTGTATGCCCTATTGCAGGAGCTGTGTCTAGAAGGGGATTCAATAAAGGGCAGGCGAGTACTGGACATCAATCAAATGTCCTCTCACATCACCACTAAACCTTATTTAACTGGTTGATGACTTCACCCAAAGATTAAAATGAAAAGATATTGAATAAATATATACTGTATGTTGTGATCAATGAAACACCCATCCACCCATCTGCACATTCAAACATTATATTCTGCCCATATCCAAGTGAATAAAAACTAATCGGATGGGGTGAGAGGAATTGTAAATAATGGGGGAGGCAGACAGGAATTGTTTTTCTTTTTTGCTTTATGGCAAAAGACTATGAATTCAGTATATAAATCCACCACTCCTCTGACCTCCACAGACTGATTCAACAGATATTACACATCCAGAAGGCAGCTGTTAATCTCAGCACTGAAATCTCAGCCATGGCTAAGCCTTAGTGCAGCACTTTGTTAACTTGTATTTTGTCCATGCTTTCTCACAAGAGTGGTTTCTCTACAACACTGACTTTCTCTCATTTTGTCAGTTAGGATTTATTTTTGTTTCCTGAAGGACCTGTTTCATTGCACCCCTTCATGGCTGACCCGATTTTCTGTCTGACCGCTGCCATGACGGGTAACTCACAATGTCTGTAGCGTGAGGACTTGCAACGGTTCTGCTTTTGAAGGAATCCTTATGTGAACTATAAGCAGTGAACTACAAGTCCCCTCACAGAAAAAGGTATGAGGCTGTGTCAATAAAGTTAAATTTCTTCTCTCTCGGATGATATCCTATGCGTACACAAATTTGAATTGTTAGTTCGCAATTTCTGATTCATTCACACTTTTTAAAATGACATGTCTCCTCAGTACTGGAATGAACATTATTGTTCTGTTAGGGTGCATTTATTATCTGAAGCAGAGGTTCTCAACATTGGTAAATGAAAACTCAAGGAATTAGTTTGGATAACACGCCAATAACACAGCACATGCAGATGTGCTGAACTCGCAATCATTTTCCCGAGCAGAGGATGGGTGTCCAGTTCACACTCCATTCTGAACCACCAGGGTTGTTAGACTGCAAGCTTCCGGCCTCACTCTTTTATTCATGTCCAAAAATAGGAATAGAAAAAAAATGACATGAATAAATGAATGAATGGAGAGAACCAGTCCCTGAAATGCAGGCATTAACTGTACTGTGCGCACACCTTGTATTTTATTCATTGATTTTTTTCTCTTTTTTTGAGACAAAGGTAATTTATCATTGTTGCAAGTTCTGAAGAAAAGAAACCGGTGCCCAAAAACTAATGTTTATTGTTATTTCAAAGGCTAAGATTTCCAGTCCTAGTCCCCAGCTAACATCAATATATGTATGCATATGTTGCATTAAAATAATAATAATAAAAAACTATTGTTTCATATTTGCAATCAAAATTATTCATCAGTGTATATTCTGCATATTTTTTGTGAGCTTGGTAGCCAGACCAAAGATGAATGTTGTGTTCTATTCCTGAAAATAAAATCATAAAGCATTACATTTCTGAGTTTTTCATTTTAGTGTACAGGTGGCTGAAAAACGCTTAATGATCTTGACCTTGGTGTGCGGTAAAAGTAAACTTTTGAAAGGCTGAAGGCAATTGAATGTAGAAAGGGTCAGCTGTCTGCAAGATGAGAACAGTTTTCAGTCTCCTGCGCGTATGTGTGTGCGACTTAGCATGAGTGCGCGGGCACGCACGCTTGTGTATGGGTGTGTGTGGAGGGTAATATTTCATTCAATGTTCTCTTCTATTTTATTCAAGACAAACAAATGTTTAAACTTTCTCAAGCAACCCCAGCTCATGAACGCCCGGGATGGTATGAAATTTGCACATAAGAACAGAAAGTGATTTCTATATTTTGATTTATATTCATTGCAGACAGCATGAAGACTTGATTTTTAATTTTTTTGTGTGGTCGACTTAATTTTATTTCTAAATGTACATCTGCCATTCAGGCCTGAAACGCATTCTCAAAAAAGTTGCAACTTCTAATGAGGTTATTAATCAATTAATTTTAAAAAAACTGGAATAATGATGTGATTTGGAACAACTGATGTAAGCAGGAGATGGCTGTCATGATTTGATACAAAAGCACAACCCAAAAAAGGCCTAGTCCTCCAGGACCAAAGATGGGACAAGGATTGCCAATCAAGCCCACAGCTGTGGGAAAAAATAATTGAGCCCCTAAGAGCCATACTGGGCCAACCCATGTTGGGGAACTTTTGAGAAAATGGGACTCAAAGTTGCCAGCCTCCTGTGTCATCTAGAGTATCTGGGAACTAGAAACACTGCTTATGTTAAAAACTCAAGAGATGTAGACTTACGTGATGCACTTCTTATGCAGGTTTTGGATGCCCTTCTGTTTCATTTAAAGTGAAAGGTACCTCCTTCTGAAGCGGAACCATCATCTTCTGATTCATTTGGGTCAAACTCTGGGTCTCCATTATCTTCCACTTCACCATCATCATCAATCATAGCAAGCAGTTCCTCATCAGTGAGATACCCAGCCGCCATGTTTACATTGAATTATGGGAAGTTGTGGGATGGTCCACCATGGCTAAGGCAGTGCAGTGCATATGTACAGTGGCAGAGAGGACGTTTGCTTGTATGAACAATCCATGTGGGTAGATTGGGTTGGCCCATTTAGGAAATGTAGATCTCAGTTTTCTGCACATGCTGACTACCTCAACTCAATTTCGCCAAAAGTGCAGGATGGCCCGGTATGGTTCTTAGGGGCTCAATTTAAAGGTTTAAAAAATAATGTTCCTCAAAGCTAGGAAGGGATATGGATATTTATTTAATACATAGCATAATTAAAAGACCCAAATAATCTGGAGCAATTATTGAAGGGCTACGATACAGGCCTAAACTGAATACCCGTGATCTCCGATCATTCAGACAGCACTGCATCAAGAATCGCCATTTATCTATTAGTGATATAATCACGTGGCTTCAGAATTATTTTCGCAAACCTGTCAAGTACTGCGATTTGTAGTTACATCTGCAAATGCTGGTTAAAACTTTACTGTATATAAAGAAGGCCTTATGTTGACAGCGTTAAAACATTGTCTACTTCACTGGGCTCGGAGGCATCTGCAATGGACCATCATGCAGTAGAAACCTAATTTGAAATTCAAAATGTGACAAAGAACCCGTGCTTTTGCACACCTTAAGACTTGTTTGCTGGAAAAATTGGACAAAATTATACCTTAAACACATAATCACTTGGTTTTTCAATCTCCAAATATTTATTAAGCGTTGTGAAAAAGAATGGCAACCTTTGTGTATTTTGGGGTTGCGTTTAATGATTATAAGCACTCTTTCTTTGGGTTTCTTTCTCATTTTTGCTCATCATAAAAACTGGGACATCAATCCAGATTTTAATTAGATTCTTTTATGAAGGTGTGCTGATTGTGTGTAAAGGTAAACCCAGCCTAAAAGTGGGGCAGCACATTATGTAACAGCCTACTTGCTGACTTGCAAACAGTGGTAGCATAAGACATCATTGTCACCCAGAATTAGTCTTTTGAGAATCCTTTAAATGTGAAGCTTGTTCTTGATCTTTGCAGATGATTTCCATGCAATAAATACATTCATCTTACCAGATAGTGGCTCCCAGTATAGGCTCCATGACTGATAGGTGGGATAGGATTAACTAAAGGCCCCATCAGTAACAAGTCAGGACTGATTTTAACCCTGTCCAGTTGGACCCCTGACCCTAACCGTTTGGACCCCATACCATTTAGACCCCAGGCAAGTTGGACCCTAGACCAGTTAGACCCCAGACCAGTTTGACCCCTGACCAGTTGGGTTAGGGTTAGGGTTAGGGGTCCAAACAGCATGGGGTCCAACTGGGTGGGGTCTGGAGTCTAATTGGTCAGGGGGTCCAAGTGGTTAGGGGTCCAACTGGTTTGGGTCCAACTGGTATTAGGTCCATTCAGTTAGGGTCCAACTGGTATGGGGGTCCAAACGTCCTGTACCCAGGTAATACACCAGCAGAATGCTCGTGTTTTATGGGAAAAATCACTGACCCTGTGAAAAAAAAACAAAAGGAAATTGGTATTACTTAATTTCAATTCTGAAATAAAATTGATACTGTATTCGCCAAAAGCCAAAATAAAATGTACAAATTTTCATCTCGAAGCGGGTGTATTTAGCCGTTTAGCTCCATTCACTCCCCTTTCACTGAGGACCATCTTGCGAGCGCCCTCCAGGTAAATTGCAGCCAAGCTCAGTACTGCAATGGCTCCACTAAGGAGTGGACAGGCTCGCCGTTGAATGGTATTGGCCTATCACCACCAATTTTTCTTTAGCATGACTTCCTCTGATCAGATCGGTATCTGCAATGAAATGTGAGCACATGTGGTATAATCCCGGAAAATATGAGGTTACTACTGTACGCACAATGATTCAAAACAAGCACATGCCGAGTCGCAACAGAAAATACTCTGGCATGTATCAGAAGCAAAACGGCGTCATTCTAATAAAAAACATTTTTGAAGTGACAGTGCCACCTATGGGTGGATTATAAACAAAAGCGTTTGCCCAAGAGAATGTAGGGGAGGGATGTAAAATTGCAGCCGCTACAAACGTCGTCGTTTCTTATTCCCACACCCTGTGTATCAGTCCCCAACCCGACACGCGCCGTGAGTGCAGAAGGTGATGTAAAGATGGTGGCAGAATTCTGCGAACATGTCGGAAGGTATTTTTATTTACAAGGCGTTTCATTTCATTTGAATGGCGACTCCTTCTTTTGATTCTTTGTCGTTGACATACTAAATATTAAAGAGCGACCATTTTGGCACTTGAAATTCAAGTGCATAGTCTACATGAATGAAATTATTTTAAACATTGTTGGAGTGTTTCTCCCACTTCATCGGCGCAAGAAGACTCGTTCACATGGGTTTGTGATAGCCCAATGTTGAGAAAAGTCTAAGTATTATTATTTATTTAGCTTCACTCGGGGGAATTCTGTATCTTGTAACGAAGACAGATGTGCGATAAAATTTATGCTCAGCCCTTTACATGCGCGAAAATCTCGGAGACTCGGACCAAGTGCGGTCATACTCATCTGTGTCCCTATTTGTCGAGGACTTCTCATTTGTCTGAATGAAGTTTAAAAAGCATGTCAGATAGAACCGCGGCAGAATCGGATTTGGATGGACTTCAGTGGGGTATATTAAATCATGGACTTGAATTACGTATTGGACTAATTGCTGCTTAAGCAGAAATTATTTCTTCTCCGGAGAAAATCCTAAGGCAACGGAGTGTGCTCTGTTTCTATCATTGGACGTAACACGAACTTTTCCTTCGTTGAACACCCTACTACCGTCTGTGCAGTTTGATCCGAACGGCGCACGCGTTCTTCGTTAGCGCAGATTTATGAACTCCTGCATGCTGCTGCATTCCTTTCCCCGTTAGTTCGTTTGGCTGGTAGGTGACGAGTTTCAGATGCATTCCTTTGTCCTGGTCTGATCTCCGGGTTCACAACTATGGCCACTTCGGGAGGACAGAAGGTTCCGAAGAGTGACAAGTTGGATGAGGCGCAGGCACTGGCAAAGAGCTGCGCCGGGAGACCCGACTTTTTACCTTGCGATGGACTGTCCATCTGTGCCACTCACAGCCACGGAAAGTGCTTTAAGTTGCACTGGTGCTGCCACTTAGGCTGGTGTCACTGTAAGTACGACTTCGGATCCAACCTTTCTGTTCAGTCACACATAGCCGGAGAATTATATGAAGCCCGATTATTACAATAACTAAATTGCAGCGTGCATTATTTCATACTTAAATAAACAAACACAAACATGTTTTGCGTACGGTGCATGTTACAATGAGTTTTCAAAAGACTTCGTCAAAATGGCAAATAGTGGTCTAACAGAAGCCTATTTTTTCTTAAACTGTTAGAATGTTTTTGGCGTAGTATATTCGAAGAGGTCTGAAATCTATCGCAGTGTACGGTCCATTTTATTCAAGTTTTCTCACCTTTGGCACAATTTCGAGTGGAAGGGGTTGCGCAAGGACACCTGTGCCCACTCGTAAAATTACAATGAATGTTTTATGCACTAGTCAAAATAATTTTGTGAAATCTATGCCCTTGTTTTGAAATGAATGAAAGTGGTTGGTCTCCCTGGCTTTGCAATTCCTCATCAGCCTGTTCTCTAATAATGATTTTTTCCTAGCAATATGGAAGACGGCCATACTATTGTGCAGCTACAACAGTTGCAATTAATCTATTTTGACAATAGTCTAATTGAGAGATAATTTCCAACAAATACCTACCGAGAGAACGCATTACGTGTATTCTCTTGTTGTCACATGAGTGCACGTTTGCAATTTATAATCAATTCTATTGCCTTCATAATCGGTATACGCGTTAAATCTTGCATCAGTGATCCTAATGGGGTGTCCACGTTTCTCTACTCAAAAAGGCAACATCACAGGAATTCTTTACTGCTCTAATGTCCTCCCCTGGCTCCACTGAGCTTAACTGAGCACATCCAAAATAAGCGGTCACGGTCCCCTGCCTGTGGCCTTCGTGCTCACCCACAGACTGCTCTCCCTCGGCGATGGAACTAACATGATGGAGTGGTGTTGGTTTGCACCCTCGCAATGTGACAAAAGACTGACCCTGGGGCACTGGCCCCTTCTCATAGCTGGGCTGGTTAG
Source organism: Gymnothorax javanicus (assembly GCA_029692085.1). Taxonomy (NCBI): domain Eukaryota; kingdom Metazoa; phylum Chordata; class Actinopteri; order Anguilliformes; family Muraenidae; genus Gymnothorax; species Gymnothorax javanicus. The sequence continues at coordinate 23,034,551 of CM056205.1, forward strand.
CTAGACTGTAGATTTTTATTTTCTCATTTTCTTCACATTTTAGAAAAACAATTATCTTTTATGGAGGCTGCAGTTGATCATTAATTGTATGATGAGTGAGTTGATTGTGCTGATTTAGTGCCTGTGGGGGCCCAACAAGGATATCGATTTGAAATTCATTCTTTTGTTCCCTGTTGCTTAAGTGCTTTAGAGAAATGGTGTCACCAAGTATGTCAGAAGTACAGTGAATATAGTCTCACAGGATGAGAGCATCTTTTACACTCTAACCTCTGACATCAGGAAGAATATACTCTGCAGAGGTGGGAGGCAGCACATCTATCCATCTAGCGCACTCTCTGATCTCGTCACTGTGTTTGGCAGTAATCTGGATAATGAACAATACTTTTGGAGAAGTATTGTGAGCCTCTGCGGATGTAGGAGCACCGTCTTAATGCAGGATGCAGTTCCCTGAAGTACTGGCTTTCCTGTCTGTTCCCGGATGGGAAGCGCTGTAGTCCAGCTGCTTGGGGTGTGTCTGCTGACTCAGGATCAGTGAACAGCAGTGCTACCCTCTCACTGGCTAACATCAGAATCTTGTCTCTTTTCCCAGTAGCTGGGCCTGGTTGCTTTCAGGAGAGGCAGTGAGAGAGCAGTTATTCCTCCTTTCTCACTCTCTCTGCACTTAGCTAGTCTCATAAGTTGGTCCAGGTCCCTGCCCTGACAGGCAGATTTCATTGGGCTGTGCTGTTCAGCAGCCTTTTGTTTCTCTACTACATGGAGATGTGACCCAAGCATCACACCCAGCAGGCAGCCCTCCGACAGATTCTCACACAGCCATGATTTAGCTGGCAGTTTTCAAATACCACTGTTTGTCAGGTTATGTACACTGCCAAGGTGCAGTTTGCTGCCTGTATATATCAGTAATAACCACTTAGGCGGTCTGTCCGTGGAATCTGCAGGTTATTGTGGCTAGTTGCTGCAGAGTAAATCGGCTGCAGTTTTAGTGATAAAATACATCGGTAGTTGCTGTGGCTGCTGGTGTGTACAGTAGATATATGGAATTTCGCTATGTGCTGAATGCAATCGCCCGGAGGCGGTTTATTTTGTGCAAGGGAAATTTGATTAAAATCTCCATAAGCTTCTTCCTCGTCTTATCCTATTTAAAGCCAGCAGTAACACGTTTGGTTGGGATGGGTATCAGTTAATGGACTGGGGAGAAAAACAAATCTTTTAACCGATCAACATGGACTACCCAATAACTTTATCTGACATTTTCAATGCATATGGAAGAGGTTCCACAGTATATATGGGGGCGTGGGGGGTATTTACTGAGACAGGTCACAGCCCACCCCTGCAATGAATGTCAGCAGTGGCTTTGACTTGGGAGAACCTCCACACCGCTGTCATTACTTTATTTATGACGGCTCCCATTTAGCCTGTAGCTAAGGTCATAGCCTGGAAGTGCTCCGAGCCTCTGCCCTGTCTGGAATTAAGCGGCGGACATGATTAACGAGCTGTTGCTCCCTCTCTTACCCCAGCGATGTGTGCTAATGTGGTCGAATTGCTAACAACGGCATCTCATGTCCCCCTCCCACCCGCGCCGAGGCGCAGCCGTGTAGGGTAACTTATATGTGGCGCGACATATGCAGAACGAGAATGCAATTTCATTATGAAGCCATCTGTGCCATTTTAGATCGCACGACTGTTTGTTAGGGTTAGTTATCATTGACAGTGGCTTTGTACCCTTCCCTATAGGCAGTGTGTACGTGCCTAGTGGCTAGATGCTGATACTCCATTTCCGGTGACTAAAGCCTGCTAAACCAAATGCATCATAGAGGGACATGCATCCACTTTTGGAACAGAAAAACACACCATTTTCGCCTCCATTGTTTAGATGTAAAACAGGCAACTGCTTTTTTTTTCTATTACCAAAAGCTAATTGTGTGGCTATGTTCCTTGATGAGCCAGCATGATCCAGACTAGATGCTGCCCTGTCACATTTGAAGCCAAAGCTTTTGGATGCCTGTTTCTCTCTGGGTGTAGTTCGATCTGAAGTCTTGGACTTGGCTTTCGTTTTAAAAGCTTAACTTTGCACAGTGGCTTGGAAACAGGGCCAGATCAAAATGTGCTGGAGAGCTCTAACAGTGCAGTTTTTTTTTTTTTAATTTGCTTTTTCTTTTATTTTTCCTTGTCCAGAGCTTTGGTTGTAAGGGAAGTGAATTGATTCAGTGAGTAGTCTTTATCTCAATCTCATTCTTCTCCCAATTTTGAGAGTGGGATCATTAATATTGGCCTGCCCCAGATGTACAAAATAATCTCTGAATTGAGTAGCGCCAGGTCAAATGGTTGTGCCCTCTGGAACTTGTCAAGTCTGCCATCCGCTGTGCAGTATTCCTGCTTATATTGATCCCAAACCAGAGAAGAGTGCAGCTGAGGTGCCACACTTACACGCACTCACACAAGTGAAAAATTCACTGCTCAAATGCTGCTGTTTACAAATAATAATACTAAGTTGAATACAAATGGTCTTTTTCCATTCCAGGTGAACATTCCTGTATTTTCTGAGCTTCTCTGTCTGACTGCAGTCTTTTGGTTTTTATGATTTTTGGAATGGCGGAACGCTCACGTCTTTTCAAACTCGGAAAGCTTTGAGGATTTGAAGGTTTCTCTCTCATCTTTTCAAAGTGTGTAACTCTTTGGTGTCACCTGGGGTTTACGGGCTAATTTGACTCTTTTGGTGTATTGACCATTTTTACCAGTTTTTTTTTTTTTTTAACAAACGGCGCCAACATTTTCTTAGTAAATTTTTTGCATATAAGCATGTGTTTAATTACATTTTGCTTCTCTGTTTATCTTTTAGATATCTAGTTCATGGGTCACTGGGAAGAAGACGCTCTTAATGTGCTTGCTTTTAAGCTTCAACCTAACAGACCTGTGGGGAAAGTTATTATATGTTACAGTCTGTTCATTCATTGAATACCTCATACTGAAGAGTAGCATCTCTGGGAGTATACTGTGAGTGCTGATGTTGTGATGGATCCTTGATCGAGCTTGACTTGAATGAATTTGTGGTTGACGTTGTCCGCTCAAAAATATCCGAGTTGCTACTTCAACAATTACTGCATTTATTCACTCGACAGATATTTCATGCTTCTTTTAACTTTGCAGACATTGTGATGAAAAGCATTTATTTTGAAAGTAATTCAAAAAAAAAAAACTTTCCATCAGCACAAATCCGTTCAATAAAATAATAGTGTATATTTTGTGATGTGAACACTTATGCTTGTGTATTTTGGCTTACGGTGTTGTGCTCCAGGTGGAATGGAGCTTATGCTGCAGTTTTGTCAAATTTGGCAAAAATGCTCTGCGGTATAACCAAGAGCTAATTGTGTGCCTATGTTCCTTGATGAGCCAGCATGATTCAGACTGGATACTGCTCTGTTAGAGTGAAGCCAAAGCATTTGGATGCCCGTTTCTCTGTGGGTGTAGTTTCGGCCTGAAGTCTCGGACTTGGCTTTAGTCTCGAAACTTTGGCTTTGCACAGGGGCCTGGGAGCAGAATCAGATCGAAGCGCACTTAGGAGCTCAACAGTCTGCAGGTTTTACAGCGTGCCCATCCTAAGCATCGTGTAATTATTGATGTGCATAATGTGAGCAGAGCCTCTTAAACCTTACTCTTTTTTTCTGGGAAGTGGCCTGAAGTAATGAACAGCAAACAATATCATTTTGGTTCCCGGAATAGAATCTGATGCTTAAAGGCGGCATGATGCTCTGCTGCTCATAAAAACAGTGTGCGATAAAACAGAAATGTATCTTTCTCCCTCCAGCTAATCTCTGAGTTGGCTTTGCACCACTGTAATATGCATTAAGAAAGGAAGTAATGGATGTCTGGAGAAGCACATATTTTTGGATGAGGGTGGAATCCTGGAATCCGGCAGTTGTTCAGTGGGTAGCACTGTCGTCCCTCAGCAATAATGGATGCAAATCTGTTTCTGTTTGGAGTTTGTGCGTTCTTCCCGTTTGTGTGAGGGTTTTTTTTCCAGTTATTTGAGTTTCTTCCCAGGGTTGAAAGACATACGTGAGGCTAATAGGAGAGGTATGTGTGTGCGCATGGGAATGAGTGTGCATAGGTATGAGTGTGTGATTGAATGGTATGTCACTCCTGCAGTGGATTGGCAAGCTGTCCAGGATGTGTTCCTGTCCCTCGCTCATTGTATGCTGAGACACACTACAGCCCCCTGTGCACCCTGACCAGGAATAAGAGTGTCGTATTTGGTGGTTTGATGGAATCCTAAACTTTAGAGCGCATTTCATAAATATTTGCAGTAGACACTGCTTATAAGAAATATAGCCAAGTGGATACAAGTGAGGCAATTTTCTGAACACAAGTCATGCTATGAGCATGTATTAAATTTAAATGAACTTTGGGTTTTAGTCTAAATGGTTCTCCTCACCATTTATGCTGATGAAATTGATCATGTATTAAGACTCACACGCACATTTTATATGCAGTATGCATATGAGATAGATAGATAGATAGATAGTATACACACACATGCTCACACGCACACAGGTGGAAAATTGAGGAAAAAAAACTGAGTAAACACATTAACACAAATGCAGATCATGTGCAGGAGGATCACCGTGCCCATTTGAGTTTGGCAGATGGACTTAATCTTATTTTATCTTGGAACTTCAATATAGTCTGACTTCTACACTCTGCTACAGTTGTCTTTGCGGATTGCTATACAAGCCAAAAAGGGTTAAAGTAAATTACAACTTTGGAGTAATGAAAGGAAAATTATTGAAAAATGGGTAAATTTGTGATGTAGCGCACAATACAATCTTGCCAGTAAGAATTTTTAATATCTACTTTATTAAAAAAGGGGGTTCACTTTGACAAACTGATTACTTCCAGCGATAACACACAAAGAACACTACATGAGAGCAAAATTGAAGCATTTTAAGGTTATTAAAACACATCAGAAGGAACCGTCCTTTTGCAGTATCCTTCCTGTTACACTATTTGTTAGAAAATACAGATTCAGAGAATTTTTGCCCATTACTAGCAGGACTTAAAAACATATGAATATAGAAACTAACTAAATGCTCATGCCTTGAGTTTTAACTTGGCTAAATATTGTTTGAAAGCATTGAATATAAACAGAAATGAGAGTTCAGTGAAGTTGCTACAGTTTATCTAACATGATTATGCAATAATGTATTTTGCCAGCTTATTTTTTTCTGAAGTCATTTGATCAAAACGAAGTATGCTAGCCTTTCAAACTCGAGCAGATCTAAACGCTCACAAGTTGCTTGTGTTATTTGTGTAATTTTTTTCTCGTAGCTTCAAAGAACAACAAACCTATTTACTTTAGATTGAGTTGCTACAAGTTTTGCCATGCACATTGTAGGCAGCCTGTAAATAGTCTTAAACCCTGCCATTTCCTTCACAGGTGGGGCGTGCTTAATTTTTGGACAAAAACTCTGTAACCTCCCCTCATTTCGTACTTTATGTCAGATCGTATTCATGACATGCTCTGTGGACAGGTATTCTGGGAGAATGCAGTCTATAAATATTGTGTGTCATGAGTTACAATTCCGCATGTCTTGTAAATTAGTGAATATTTCTGTCTCATCTTTGTCTTTTCTTATGGAAGAAGAGAAGCTTTCAAGGATTTTCAAGCATTTGGTTCAGTAAACGTAATAGTGATTTAGGCCAATGTGATTGTTTGGCCTGTTACAGGATTGGGCATGAGGATTATGCTACACATCAGATCGTTCTGTTCATTTTCCTGGCATGATGGTTTGGGTTCCCATTAAAGGCTGTTCGTCCCTTTAAAGGCTGGGGGCCACTGCAAATCAATGCTGAGTTATTCTCTTTGACCACCTTTATATCTTGAAATGAAGCATTCCTTTATGATGGGAGTGGTCTCTTCCAGGATGACAATGGCCCAAGCCCCACTGGGCACAAGGGGTCAGTGAATGGTTTTATGAGTTTGAAAATGATCCTGAACATACGCCACCACCGTAGCAGTCACCAGATCTCAAACCAAATGAAGTCATTTTGGAAGTTTTGCAACTAAGTTTTAGACAGTGCTATCCATCACCATCATCAAAACACTAACTGAGGGGGAGAACAAATAATACAAAAAAAATGCATTTTATATATGTATATATAGGTGGATTATATCTAAATCAGGTGCAAATGAGAATTAAGTTTCTTTTTTTTTTTTAAATTTGGCATCTCCAATCCCACCTGAGTCTGGAATGGCCAATTGGGGAACTATGTAGAAGGCTTGCTCGTATGCGACCCCTTGTTGCCAATTCAGGAGAGAGGGACGGCTCACGGCTCTCCTCCGAAGCACATGCCCATCAACTACTGCTTTTTTACACAGATTGGTTGAATCCTCGCAAGTTCAGAATGAGGGCGGAGGATATCTGAACATGAACAAGCTTAGAATCTTCCTGACGAGTGCCCGGCTGGCCAACAGGAGGCGCTTGAGCAACGAACAAAGCAACCATTTTTTATATTTCCCTTCCCGGCAGTCCCTTCCCAGTTTGCATCCCTGTAGCGCAATTGCCAATTGCGCTACAGGGCAGCTTTTTCAGCTGCTCTGAAAAAGCTGCCGACCACTGCCGGTTGGTATGACCGGGGCTCGAACCCGCGCCATGGTAGTCACTTCTGCTCCGCAATGCGGTGCTTTAACCGAGTGAGCTATCCGGCAACTATGAAGTTTCTTTTTAGAACTTGCATTACCTATTTGAGGACTGAGCATCTTCATGCAAGTGTGACTGAGTCGAATGAAAATCTTTAACTAAACTGTATTGAGTTTTGGAAGTAATTACCTACTGATGATACATTCATAAAGCGTGTGGATTTACTCTGCAAAACAAAACAGCCCTGATACACCAGCGATAGCCACGTGTATTATGGAATAAATGTTGCAAAATTTTACGCCATATTAGTCTATGATTCTTTCATAAATTAGAGTTTCTGAAATTGTTTTATGTGTCCACTTTGCTTTCTTTTAGCCAGTGAGTTGATTAACACTGGTGTGCGATAGATTATATACTGCACAAACTTGTTAGTACTAGTGTGGTGTGAATTAGAATATATTTATCCATAACAGTAGTATAACGTCAGGGGCAATTGCAAAACCTTGGATTGCTACAAAATGAAATGGTTTGCTCTGCCTTCATGTCCATAGTTAGAACAAGAGTCCTCTGGATTTTCATCAGTTGCACTAGTTCTTTATCAGAAAAATTGGTGGTTCCTGTAAGGATCTGCCTGAATTTTTTATGCACCTAGGAGGCCCTGACAGTTTTTTGAGGGCATTCCTCTGCATTGGCCTTTCCTGTCTCTAAAAAGGTCACGCTCTGCCCCCTCCACCTTGGTTAGTCAAAGTTTTATTTTTGCTTTGAAACATTTTAGTTTTGCTCTGGAGTGCTTCAGACAAAAAAGGAATTGCACAAAAATAATTAGTGCGTGGTGATTTTACAGCTATTGAGCATCCAGCATCAAGCCTTGCTCATTACAGCCAATTAGCAGAGTGTCGTGTCATCATTAACATGCCATGTCTCATAAGAGCGGCGTTGTACACTGTTAGCGGGAAGGCCCGCTTGCTAAGAGTGAGAGTGAGAGAGACCCCAGTTCCATTTATTTTTTGGCTGCCGCAATCAAACATTTGTTGACGGAATAGAGCATCTATATTCTGTGGAAAGATAAATGGAGTAGATGAGGGGAATGTAGACATATAAAGCTTTCACTGTGCTGGCTCGTTCGCTTTACCTTCTGTTAAGAGCCAGTAGAGTGCTGCTCTGTGCAGGCAGTGGGCAGCCCCAGCTGCACCTGGACACCAGAACACACTTGTCCTTGTCTAATCCTGATAAATGACAGGGAATTTCTCCAGGGGTCGACATTGTCTTTATATATAGCAGCCGTGGAGCCAGCCAAGCATGTAATAATGGACCCGCGATACAGTGAACTCTTTGTACTTTTCCATGAATTCACCATTTAGACAGCTGGCAAATCTTTCCACAGAGCTGAGACTGGATAGATTTGATTAGGGTTCATTTCATATCACATTTTAGATATTTATCACTTCTCCAGAATGACTGCTCGTATTTTTAACATACTTCATAAAGGTATACAATTTTGACATAATCAGACTCCCTATATGCTGTCATATTCAAGAATTACTCAGAACACAGAAGTCACGCAATCATTGAGAAAAGACTCAGTCTTTATAATCTAGGAATTCAGTGTGATTAATGTTGCAGATGGTGCATATGTAACCTCAAACATCTGCTGTGAATTCTCCTTTCTCACTTAGTCTGTGGCCAGATTGCAGTTCGGTTCATCAGCCTGTTATGACCTGTTGTCTACGGTGTTTGAGTCACTCCTGTAGAATTCATTCTGTGCAGACTTGCATGGCAGCAGGGACTTGCGTTTAAAGGAAATTGTTAAATAAATATCACATAACCGGCTTGTGAATTAAAAAGCTGTGAATGGCAAAAACACCCATCCCAAGGAGAGGTTGGAGGTTGATCATCTTTGTCGCCTTCAAAAATACAGGTTTTTTGTTAGTTGTACAATAGTGAATTACAATGGTTTTTTTTTAGACTGGGGACTTTAGGAGTTGAGTTTAAGGGTTCATCGCCAAGCATACCCAGGAAGTATTTCACATCATCCTGGTGTATTTAGATCTGACTAGTGTAAATGTTATCCTTGTAGTGAAACATTTATAGCGCACAGAAGCTGCAGACCTGAGAAGTATGATCTCAACTCAGAGTTGTTTATGAAACAGGAAGTGGAACATTCCGGTGCATCCAGCTGCTGTGCTCCACTCTGCTCTGTATCCTCCTCCTGGCTCTAGCCCTTTTTCTTCTCATACAAAAACAACAATGTCATGAAGCGCTTTACTATCATTGTTTGTAGCACTGCTGCAGCACTGCCAGACTGTGTTCTGCATCTGGCAATGCCTTGGAATATACTATCACTTCACATTATGTTAATTTCTCTCGAAATTTGCGGCTTCTATTAACTCTATTAATTGAATGTGCCTTTCATGTGCATCCATGAGGAACATCTTATTAACTATGTACTGTATAATGTGTACTAGATATAACATATGCCAACCATCCACTGTGAAATTTTGTTCAAGAGATAATCAACATTTGAATTAAATCAGTGTGAATATTATTACGGTAAAACATATTGTCTGTGTTCGGGGATGTTTGTGTAGTTCACGGAAAATAGAAAGCATTTTTTGGGATACAAATGGTAATACAAAATAGCCCCTAATGGTGTGCAGTATGAACCCTTTCAGAAAGCCAGAAGGTATGTGTAATGTTACTGAAAGAGCGGACAGGTAACAGGGCTCATTAATCTCTCCGCTGCTGCTGCAGTTCGAATGATGTTCGGGAGGGACACGGTGTAGGAGGGCAGTCCTGGCATGCACGATGACATTCAGCACAAATCCTGTGAGAATTCTGCGGGGATTCCTGCACAAATATTTCTCCAATTAATGGCTTGGCATTCTGCTGCTGCCGGAGCATATAAGGGGAGGGCAAGATGGCTAAACACCTAGTTTGCCGTCGAGATAACTGCGCATACAAAATCACTGCTTCTGTGTACACGCTTTATTCTCCTTAAATTAGCCTGTATGTTTGCTTTCTTTTAGCTCCCACCCTCGCAAAAACGGTCTATCAAATTAGCCCGAGTCAACAAATTCCACATCTCTGCTGTACAGATGCAAAACAGGCACTTCTAAAAGTGTAGAGGCCAGTGTATACAGTATGTGTCTTAAACAAAATGTGACATATGTGACTGATGACTGCTGATACAAATCTTATGGTCAAACAATATCAGCCAGATACACAAATGACTGAAGAGGCCCTTGGATGGAGACTGCAGACATAGTGTGGAAAAGCCAATGCCCGAGGATCCTCAATTTCATTAATCATCTTTTGAAAAGGGGCATTTAAACTAGAGGAACAGGTCTCATTTCACACTGTATATTGATGGAGCATTTGATGAAAAGTGCCTGTTTACTTGCAGTGACAGAGATTGATGTTCCCATTAATTCATGTTGTGAAATGAAAATTCATTTTCTAACATGTTCTCGGGCTGAATTTGAAGGAACTGCAGTTTTTCATGCGTGAATTATTGTATTAGCAATGCTAGTGCATCAGCACGACAGTTAGGCAAAATCTGTTACAACCAACTGCCACACAGAACAATATCGTAGTAGGGCTGCAAGCTAAACAGATTTTTTTATAGTTCACACTGGGTTCCAGTGTGACACACTCTACAGCTGGGTATGAAGTTTATGTGAGTAGCTCTGTTCTTTTATAGAGCAGCTTTCCAGCAACGAGCCCTTAGGAATGCAACAAAGAAAAACTGGGAAACGGCAAACATCAGGCTAAACACAGTAAAATAGGTGTTTAAGAGTAAATACTGAGAGTACACAGAAAAGGAACTACAAATGTTTAAAAATGAACCATACAATCCAAAATTAAAAAAAAAATAAATACAACAAATTATATTGGCCAGTACAAATACATTAAGATAAGACAGAAAAGCTTATGCTGATTTAGCATGTTAGTCTAATGTTAGTGGGGAGACCATTCCTGAGTCTATGGGAATAGATATCGGGGCACGATCACCTTCCGACTCAGTGTCACCGTTGTTGCCCTGCTTGATCCAGTTGCATTAGGGTGTATTCTTTTTGACTAACCAAACTTCACAGAGAATTAGACATGGTTTTACAGTCATGTTATATTGACAGAAAATCTACCGCTCGCCGAAATCACCATCTATAACGGTAGAAGAACTCCCTTAAGCTCATGTCTGAAAAGTACTAACATAATGCTCAGTATGTGTGCTGGGTTGTGTTTCTTGGGTATTACTACCACTACTGGGCACTACTTTGTATCATGAAAGGCAGCAACAACATTAATCCAAGAGAAGCCCACCTGTGGGCAATAATATTGGCTGCCGTATGAATCAAACGTGGAGCTACTACGAAATCCTTGCAGCCCCTGAGCCTGTTGAGATTTTGGACTCATTTATCTTGTTAGTCGAGCCGCTCAGTTTAGGCTAATTCAACTTATTTGTGATTTGTGGTAGCTGTGGCTGCTTAATTGGCTTGTAACCGAGAGGGCTTTTCCAAAAGCAGGGTTACTGCATCACTCTGAAGTCTCACACTTTGGCCCGGATCTCTCGGTCTCATGCAGGACCTGCCCAATCTCATGCATCGAATGTTAATTTCACGCTCATGTGAGAACTAAGGTATGGCTCAAATGCACAAGTTAATTTAGCAGTTGGCGGTGCATGCAGCAAACGCAGGTGAGCAAAACTGGTGTATTTTGCAGCAAGGGAACACCACCTAGCACCCTTTCTCTGCTCTAGAGGAATCTCACGCATTGCAGTTTTGTCACAGGGAAATAACTTTACAGGTAGGTTAACTGGATAACTGCAAAAATCTGGAATAGATTTTTACTTATTTCCATATGTATGTTTGATTTCCAGTTTTATCTCGCTTAATTCATAATATTGCTTCATGAAACAGACCTAAAGCTTCGAACTGTGGCTACTTAACATTCAAAGACAGTGGTGACCAACCCTTTTCCTGGAGATCCATGGTCCCAGTCGTTTTATCCAACCCTGGCAGAGCACACTTCCCTCGGAAGCAAGAGATCCTGTTTAGCTGCTCGTTAATTGAATTAGATGTGCATGATTAAGGCTGTAATGAAAATCTTCAGGGAGGGTAGATCTCCAGGAGCAGGGTTGGTTCCCACTGGCTTAGAATTTTTATTCCAAAAGATGACTCAGTTTAAAGTGCATTGTCAGTTACAGAGAATTTTATAGTTGGTGGAACCTTACACTGTGTGTGGATAGGAGGTTACATTGAGTTAATAATGGAGGGTGGCACGATGGTGCAGTGGGTAGTGCTGTTGCCTCACTGCAGGAAGGTCATGGGTTTGAATTCAGCCAGTGGCCTTTCTGTGCGGCGTTTGCTTGTTCTAGATGGATAAGTGTGGGTTCTCTCCGAGTACTCCGGTTTCCTCCCACCATCCAAAGACATCCACGCCAAGCTAATTAGAGACTAAATTGTTTGTGGGTGTGAGTGAACACTGTGTGATCCCTGTGATAGACTAGCAAACTGCCCAGGGTGTGTTCCTGCCCCATGCCCCTGATCGTGAATGAGTGGGTGAGATAATGGATAGATGAATGATAATGACAGAAAGGCGCAGTGACCAGGACGGGATCACATTAATGTACTCCAGCTGCCAGAAGCGGACTCTCAGTGGGCCAGCATTAGGCATTCATGTGACAGTGAAATGCTCCTCTGAATCTTAGTAATGATGTTTATTCCCTTTTACCCATCCAGTCCCACAGCAATATTCTCTCCTTTGTTTTCTTCCAAAAGCTTAAAGCACACCCAGGGAGTTCAGCAGTTCACCTTAATCTGCTTAATTTTGTTCTGGACTTAAAAGGTGAATTTTCCTGCAGTTCATTGTAAAGCTTTGTGAAATATTTCCAGAAATCTTTCTAACTTTCTTTGACCTACAAAATTCTTTTCTCTCAATGGAGGAAAGTAGGACATTACACTGTAACTAATTTAGCATTGATCGAAATAATTGGGGTTGTAAGAAAACATGTGCTTGAGGATGTGAATGTGTGTACGAGTGTGTTAGTAACTAAAGGCATGCGTAAGGTGTATAAATGAGGCTGTGAAAAGGTATAGCTGAGGAATATTGACACAAAGAACCGCAGTTCTCTCTGTGGACATTTGGAGCTGCAGAACACTGGTGGGTTTTCCAGCTTAACTTCTTTTCCTGAGAGAATATACCCTGCAGTGAATGGCATTAGAGAGCTGTTTGCACTGCGCATCTGCAATCTGGGAACGCGTATACGCAGAAGGGCCTCATGGGAAACGCTGATGAGCTCATTGCATCCCCCACCACGCCATTGTTCTTGGGTTTATTTTAAAACATTTGAAGGACAAGTAGACAGGACTTCCAAGTTGAATGATATTCCATTCATATGTGTGTGTGTGTGTGTGTGTGTGTGTGTGTGTGTGTGCGCCTGCTTGTCTGTGCGTTGCTGTGTTTTTGCACGCATGTGAATTGCGGTGACAGTGTGGCTGTAATGTGTAGCAGCATCACTGTTTATGATATTGCTGTAGGTCAGCAGCAGCTCAGGAGACCACAGAATTCCCAGGGCAATCACTCAAACAGGGCTCCTGTATGACAGGCTTACTGCTTTATCTTTTCTGATAAGACCTCAAACTCTCTCTTTCAGGCTATCAGCATCCCCCTCCCCCCACAGTCTTATTGACACCCTCTTTTATGTCTGCAAACTGGAGGGTTACACATGGAAGTTACAACTTTGTTTGACTTGGTTACGTTAAGTTTCTGGGCCATAGTGTCCTGGAGCTCTGCACCTTCCTGCCACTTTACTGTGACCGTTGTGCTTTCCTGGTCATTATCTCTCTGAGCTGAATGACATAGTTGGCTTCTGAACCCTGTAGAGAAGGTCTACCACCCATAGAGTTTCATTTCAGCTCCAATTCAGTGCACCTGATTCCAGCGATTAGCAGCTCAGTGTGGGCTTTCGCTGGTGAATGAGGTGTGCATTGCTGGAGAGGAAATCGTCATGGATGTTAGACCTCTAGGAACAGGGTTAGGCAGCCCTGCTGTGGATACAAGTAACCAGTCTGTTCTCTCTCTTTTTCTGCGCAGGTAAATACGTGTACCAGCCTATGACCAGCGTGGGCCAGCTGCCCAGCACCCCTGTGCCCACCGGCCCCTCTGAATATCACGGACGCCATCGACCTCTCAATCTCACTGACGGAGCGTTTCCTCAAGATCGCCCACAGCTTCCGACCACCGCCCTGCCCGGAGTCGCCCAAGTTCTGTGTCATTGCCGACCTCTTTGTGGACGACTACGTGTGAAGCGCGTCAACGGCAAGATGTGCTACGTGCAGCGGCCTCCACCGGCCCTGCCATCGCCGCCCCCCCAGGTGCCTCCACAGCACCCACCCACCCAGACTGCGAGAGGTGGGGGTCACTGTGGGTACAAACAGGCTCTGCCCGGGGACAAGGCCAGCGGCCCCAAGATAGACCACTGCACCTCCCCATCCAGCTCAGAGGACTCCGGAATCAACGCTCTGGGCCTGCACTATCTGGAGTCATGTGACGACGACTCTGAGGAGAGTGATGATGATGAAGATGAAGAGTTGAGTTCGGACGGGGACTCCAGCCCTGGCAGCCTGTGGGGCCAGGATGAGTGTACACTGCTGTCCCCTTCCAAATCCATCGTGGAGATCATTGAGAAGATAGAAACGACTGTTTGATATCGGGCCCTCCTGTTCCTCCTCGTCAGTCATTTCTTGGAGGGATGACTGATGATGGATTCCTGTTGGTTTTGGAATATATTAAACTGGTTCTGTTTATTTTTTTATGTTTTTCAATTTTTATTTCTGAATTTTGGAAAAAATGTTACAGATATTTTGCCATTGGGCTCCCTGAGGAAGTGGACCCTGGCTTCTTTCCCGCTTTCACTTAAGCGGCTGTCCTTTCAATGCCCAAAACACCCCCCCCTCCCCTCATATAGGCTCCTCAGACCCCCAGCATGAACTCACTGACTGGGGGTTCCTAGCATGGTCTTTGTATCTTAGCTATGGTAAGATGTTATACTGTATGACAAAAAGAGAATATGTTTAACACATGATACCCAAAGTACAAATATATCCAAGCACACAAGCAGTGTATGAGCACACATTTAATATTATGGGTTGTCTTCAGCACATGTTCATGGTGATGTTGAATGAGTTGCAGTGTTTCATAGCTGAAGAAGGTCACTGAGAATTACGTGAAAGGTTGTAACATTTTATTGCAGAAAGACAGAGGAGTGGTCCTCAGAAATATGGGACATTGTGAAGTTGAGTTCAGAAGGTTTTGAGAGCATGCCCACCACCTTCACTAAAATTGCGGCCCCACTCACTACACCTGTATCAATCTTATCAGTCTAGTTGAGTTGTAGCTGCCTGCATACTGATAGAAATGATTAAAAAATAATTTGACAATCAAAGAAAGCACAGAAATAATTCTCCCACACACATTCCCATGTCAGGTGATTAAATTTATGCTAGTGGTTGAATATTCAAGGTGAACAACATTCTCGGTGGACCTGGTTCCTAGTACACTCCAGTGCTTTGATTACTTTCAACTTAAAGGCTCTAAATTCTTGGTTAGACCAGGATTGTCTGTGAGCGCTGAGAAGACAGGCTGCATTTGACGGGGGGTGCGCCCGCGCCATGGGGGGGCGTATGTTTTGGTTCGTGCCCGTGCAGCCTGGGGCAAGTACTCCTCTGTCGCCTCGGTCCCTCCTACGGTGCAAGTGGCAAAGAGGGAGGAGAAAACAAGTGTGTTTAACACAGTGCGTCAAATCTTCACCAATCAAATGAGCTCCTCTCCGCACCTTTAATGTGTTGGAATATAGAAGCCTCTGTCCTATATCTGCATGATGTTAATGTTGCATTTTACTTTTGCTGCTTCAGGCATGTTTTCTGCTCCGCTTTACGTATTAAGTAGAATATGAGTTAGCTGGTAGCTAGGGCATTCGCGAATTATTATCATTGCGAACTTGAATGGAATTACAAACTATGTCAGATCATTCAAACTTATGAAGTTGGAATGAAATACACACGGTTGCTCATTTATTTCTTCTGCCTGCATCATTGGGAAAGAAACGATGGATAGTGTTCCTATTATTACACCCTGTTGCTGCTTAAAATTTTGGGATTAACATGCATGGACAACAATGCAAGATACGTTACACATTTATTTTCAATATGTGATCTTAACTCAGCACGAGATCATAGCAATCAGGCTGTATTCCTTTCCCCCACTAAAAACGATAAAACCTAAGTGACAATAATAGTATTAAGCTGCTTACTGACAGAAAGCATTCAGTCAATGCAAAAGCGTGTATTCGCGTCTTTGCATTGACTTTGAATATTATCAATAAATGGCGATATTCGTCGTTCTGAAGGGGTTTATAGCCTACACGCGCACTCACCATATGTACATCATCTCTCTCTCTCTTTGATCTGACATCAGGACAATCGATATAGATAATATAATTTATGTGCTGATTCAGATAGTTACATTAAATAGTGATTGCTGTAATTATTTATTGCATTGAAATGTGCCTGACATTCTGGAAACCTGCCTGTGAAGTTTAGGTGACGCGTGCGCGCACTCCGGTCAGCCAAATTACCACTGCACAGAAAGTAAACCAGGTTGGAGCTGGCGAGCTTTCTGCAACTGCAGCTAAGACTTTTTTTCTATAAACTGTCACCGCGTCTTGATGAATATGTGACACCTCCCCTACTACGCGCCACACCCGTCTCGGAAGACGTTAAATCTACCAAAGGCTATGAAATTACCACTGCGCGGGCTGCGACGAAATTACCAGTGTGCAAGGCTCGTCCCAAGCCTTCCAAGCCTGCGCCAAGAAATTAGGAGCCCAAAGTGTTTAAATGGGGTCTTGGTCAGAAGGGGATTGTCTGTGAGTGCTGAGAAGACAAGCTGTATTTGACCCAGGTGCTTCCACAAATGGGAACAAATGGTTAAGTAGTGGTTCTGTAGGTTTGAAGCAACAAAGAAGGCTGCTGCCTCCCACACTGCTCTAAGACCAGTCTCCCTGACTCAGGCTTGTCCTACAGGCAGTTTTCATTGTGGCCATTCGGTATCTGAGCCCAAAGCCTTGAGCATACAAGCACAGGATTTGGCGGTGGTATGTTCCAGTTCTGGGTTTTACAGCCAACACTGGGGCAGTGTTCCAGAAGAGGTTGTTTTTGTGAAAACCACTCAGAAGGACTCCTGAATGACCCAGTGGTGCCAGGCTGACCCCCGCATATAAGCTGTCCTACTGGGTCTTCTAGTGAAGATAATATGTGTGGACAGTCTGCGAAGCCGGTATAACCAGTAATCATAAATATGTAGATTCACGAATGTCTTAGTGTTGGTTGTACTAAAACCTCTTTTCTTATGTTGTTATTGCCCTTATTTTCATATAAACAAAATAAGAATCCAAGATGTGTCGTCTCCATTTGTGAGGAAGTGCATGAAGCATGCACACACACACACACACACACACACAGTCCAGGTTCGGGTTCTGCTGTTATCCCACACAAGCATGAATGGATACTGAAACCAAATTTTCTCCTCAAACAGAATGCTGCTTTCAGCTAGACCTCTCCATGGTGTTCAATACTGGACTGGTTTCTCAGAGCCAGTGTGAAGTATACTGTAGTTCAGTATGTGCAAGGTGTGAATAGACCACGTGATATATGGCATTGGACTGGCAACATATTGGGATTGATCAAAGCACTCCCTCCAGAGTATAATATTTTTTAGTAATTTACTACTGATATCCTTGAGAGCCCAGCCACACTATACGGATACTTCCAAAACTGCAGTCTCCCCCCTTGAGTTTTGGCCTTTTGTCCCCATGAGTATGGCGTATTCAGCTAGTAAAAACAAACGTTTTTAAAATGCCTACTGAGGTAGAGATTTTTGAGTACGGTTTCTATGTATTTAAGAGGTCCTGTAAAACAAGTTTTCGGTCGACGTAGACATGATCTCAACTTCTGCATGACACCTGTTTTATATATACTGTGTGTGCATCTAAAACAATGACAATGGCAGACTATCGATTCCTGTACATTTGTTTCACACCTCTAGGTTAAATCACTTGTTGACATGCCAACCTAGTGTTACCATGTGACTTCATCACTGTGTGGAGGTGTTCATGTCTACTGCACCCAATGCTACTTTATCGACTTCACTGCCAGTGGTTTAAAGTACTCCACGGACATCGATTTTGGATCAGGCCCAGTCAAACTAGCAAATGATGGGACAATTGAGAGCAGAATTGCTATCAAAGAAGGATGGAAACAATGTTTTGCATGTCCAGAGCATCACTCTTATTTCTCATTGATCTCCTTGGTGCTTACGTCAAAGGGGAATCGACTGTACTGAGAAATCATTACGAATGGTCATTTTTGCATCTGTGTGGACAGTGATATTTTTCAAAACGCTGGTTGCATGGATCAGAACTTTTTAAAAAATGTATTGGAATAACTACGTTTTCTGAAATATATGTATTCATGTGGCCTAAGTTTCAGTTGGGGTAACAAGCATTCACCGAACTGCATTAATATGTTTATCAAGATTTAAGACGGGGTAAACTTGTAATGTGGAAAATTGTATTAAATCCATTTTGTAGGTTTGGATAAAAAAATCCAGCTCCCAAAAAGAGAAAAATTGTAGATGTTCCTCTATTGGACAGGCGGTGTGAGGTGTTCAAGCTGTTTGCTTAGCCAATTCCCGAAATGATGCAATTCAGTCCTGGCATGAAGGCTTCTGACAGCTTCACACAGTCAACATACAATCTATGGAACACTTAATACAATCTTTTAAGCGAGATTCGCACCAAACCATATGTCATAGTAATCACAGTTTGATGAAAGGCAGTCCCTCGATTGTAGCCACAATGCAATAATTTATTAAGTATGGTAACAAATTATTATTGAATTGTGGCTTTGGTGTGCAACTGGCTTAATTCAAATGAGTATTTAAATGTGATCAGTAACTCTCCAACACTACTGTATGTTCCTTCTCTCTTCCATTTCATAACCATCTAAACTCACACCCTAAGCTTATCAGAGGGGAAAGGGCTTGCCATTTGAGTCCAGAAGAAGCCTTCAAAGGAACCAATCTGCAGTAAGGGACTCATGCTACACCATTGTTGCCTTAGGCTTGCTCTAGGGGAGTGGTTAGGCCAGAAAACATGCTAAACAAATAAAATTTAAATCCATTTGACTCCCAGTCAACAGTCGCTTCGATGGCTAGAAGAATGCGGCATGAGGGGGGTAATTTTCAAGAATGACATGGTGTCGGCAGTTGCCATGGTTACCTCAGAACCACGGCGGCGCCACACTTTAGGGCGCCCTTGCCGCTTCCTGCCTCGGAATTCATCCTGTCTTTAATACTCGCTTGGAGACGTGGGCGGGCGCCCTACACGGGCCTCGCCTTACAGAGGACATTGATTCCCCTCGCTTCTTTCTGTCGATCGCCATTCGCTGGCAGAGCTCCAGGACGCTACGGCCCAAGAACTGAAAACAAATAAGTCAAACAGAGATGTAACTTGTGCACAGTGCTCCTCTGTGCAAACATTAAAGCGGGCATTTGACAGAATATGGGGGGAGGGGTGGATGCTGATTGCCTGGAGGAGGGAGTTTGGGATTGAAGGAGAAATGATGGTGCAGTAAGCATGTCATACAGGAGCCCTGTTTGAGTGATTGTCCTGGGAATTCTATGGTCTCCGGAGCTGCTGCTGACCTACAGCAATATCATAAACAGTGATGCTGCTATATCCACCAGGAGATGACCCAGACTCTGAATCCACACATAGAAGACACACACAGTCTTAGCAAATGCACACTCCTGCAATAACACACCCACATACAGACAAGCAGGCTCGCATGTGCGCATGCACACACACACACACACACACACACACACACATTCAAACAAACAGAATATCACTCATCTTCGAGGTCCTGTCTACTTGTCCTTTAAACCTTTTAAAATATGTTCTGTGTTCCATAGATAAACCTGTCAAATATTCCACCCCCCCAACATGTTGCCAGGATACTTGAAATGGCTTGGATAAAGCCAATTCCCTGTGTCCTGATTATTTATGCCAGCCACTGTGCAATCTTCTGACTTGCCTCAGAACGTAAATGAAGCAGTGTAGCTGATGCAAGAGGCAACAATGGAAATACACAGCTGGATATGTTTGAGTGTCAGTCGGACTCAAGAGTAGATGGGGAAACTGATCACAAGTCGAATTGTTCAAACTTCATGATAGCAATCAAAAAAAAAAAAAAACACCTGAAAGATGAATTCACTTACTTCTACGCAGAGATTCTGAAACAAAAAAAAAAAAAAAAAAAATGAACAGGACCTTTAAACAACTGGATACTCTGTCTGAACTGTAAAGTCAATAATTTTTTGCCCATTTCTGAGCAATCCAAAGGTAGAACCATTTTTCAGAATTAATAATGCTCATTTATTTCTTTCCATTAACTTTGAATGAAATCACACATCAGCACTTTCATCCAGGTATAGCAGGGCAATCATTCAATGTTTCAGAAACAGAACGACAAAATCAGTTAATCTAAGTTTTCCACAGGCAAAACAAACGCACTGGCGCATTTGCATGGGTCCCTTCAGCCGTGAAGCATGAAATGAAAATAGTGGGTGCAGCGCCCCCCTCTCCCATGGGGCAGCTATTCAGCTGCAGCATTATGGGAGGAAGAGCGGAGGGGCTTTAGCAAGCCGCTTACCAAATTATCAGCCAATTAATCTATTCAATTAACATTTAATGAGGTTCTTAACAAAGAACAAAAGCTTCAAAATTTATCAAATAAATGAAAATGCCATATAAAGCACATAAGCTATTAGACAGCTTGGCACGGATCACTGAGAGTTATGGCATTGCGGAGAAAATGAAGATGCTAAACTGTGGCCATATTTCATATATGACCATTTCCTGAGTATGAGCAACGTGACTCAAATTTGTCCTTAAAGGGAGATTTGCGCTCGAAAATAAAGCAGACCCACTGTTCTATATACATGTTCCAACATGAACAATTCAGGATGGATATAGAGGTCAAAGTAATACGGAAATTAATCAAAGTGACACTATCGTTAACTCCTGGATAAGCTGTTTGTGAATTATGGACCAGTCATCCATGCCAGGATCATATTTATCTTGCCGCCTGTGGTTGTGTTAACGGCAAATTTATTGATTGATTGATTAGTTGGTGACGCTCAAGTCTCATCACAGCACTCCTTCCTAAGCTTCGCTTGGAGTAAAAACCTAGTCAAAACCATCAAAAGCAATCATGAAGCGCAGACCCAGGGCGTGTAATGCGCATGTGTCCCACTAAACACCCCAACTGAACGTCCATGAATGAGCAAGAGAGCAAGTGACCACAATTGTGAACGAAAAGCCTATGGTAGCAGTTTGCAAGGCCATGAGATAAATACTACACAATATCACTTTCTGAAATCAAACATATGGAATAAAAGGTTCCCTCGTCCCATACTGCCCTTCGCAAATGCAATTCCGGACCTCTTATGTTTACATGCAAATTGAAAAAATGCTGGAATACGACATACCAGGGAAAAGCTGTGCAGCCAATTGTCCAATTTCTTCGTGCCCCTTCAAAATGGAGGACCACTTTAAAAACGTGCAGTAATTCCTACATTGCTCATCAATTGAATATGTGAGTACCCTAAAATTATTATATCTGAAAATCAGCACATTGACCTCATCATATTCATTACTTAATTTCAACTGCAGCATTGCTGCAGTTGATGGCTAACAGTAACTTATTTATCCAAATATTTATGGACCTGACTGACATCTAATAACAGTCTGCTTGCTTCTTTATTGCTTCCATGTGAATTCAAATGAACAGGCCCAGGAACTGAAGGCCTGGCTGGATATACTCAGTCATAAATCAGTCATATCCAAGAGGGGGGAATGAAAGGACTACAGCTCCACAGCAGCCCATTATCAGGAACACCTTGCCAAACAAACATCTAGTATACAGTGACCTTTCATTTCAAAAAGACCATTTATTACTCCAATTATCTCAAACAGCCTCTCCTAGCTATCTCAATCCGACCCCCTCCCCCTGAACAAGCTTGGAACTCACCTATAAGCTCTCCATAAACAAACAATCAAACACAGTCGACCAGGTTCCTGTCAGCTCCTGAGGAGAGAAGCGTTTTTGATGCGCTTTGCACAACCACAGACTGTCACCTTGGGTGCTCTTTGCCACCCACAACATGTAAAATATTCATTGTTCCTTTTTTAAACTCTGCCTCCAGTTCTTAAAGAGCAATATTTATTTAGTTAAGAAGCTCTGACTAAATACATATCCAGTTTTTACCCCCTCGGCGATTCTTGCCGACGGGGTATTGTCAGCCCCTCCACCGGCTGTCCATCCATCCATCTGTATGTCCTCTCATCACTTGTTACTGCTTTAGTTGCTGAACCTTTGTAGGGACAGCCCTCAAATTTAATCAGGTTATGTGAATTGGGGGTCCCCAGAAGCCAGTATGATGTCAAGGTCATAGCTCTGATTTTGACCTAATTTTTGTAGGTCAAGGGCACGCCGACCTGTAAGGCACACCAAGGGGGTATATAGCACCAAGCACAATCTAGTTATATGGTAGGTAAAATGCAGTTCATAATTTTCATTGCCAGCCAAGTGGTTTTTTTTTTATTTTATTTTATCAATGATACTGTTTATGCATGCATTTTCATGTGAGTGTGTGTGCTGGCATTTATATGTGCATGTTTTTGTGTACACATTGGTGTTTGCCTGTGTGTGTATATACATCTGTGTGTGTATGCATATGTGTGTGTGTGTGTGTGTGTGTGTGTGTGTGAACATTTGTTTATGCATGATGTTTATATGTGTGAGTGCATTTGTGAGTGTGCATTATGTGCAGGTGTGTGTGGGTCTGGGTAGATAAAATCCAAAGGGTATAATATAGGTTGATGCTCAAGGTGGTTTGGCATCAATTGAGAGGTCTCAGTGCTCTGATCTGTTTAAGCAACACAATTCCATTCTTCATTTGTTTTTAAACAGGTGTCAGGTATCTGCTTTAACATAAATTCAAGGGTAGATCCGAATACATTGCTGCCAGCCAAGTGGAATTGGTATTCCACGGCTTTCCAAAGCTGCCTTTTTCAGTGATGCTACTTTGCTTCAGTTTTATTTTTTACAGAAAAACAAGGCATTAGTCCAGCACCTGCAGGTCGCAAATTTGCTGCAGCGCGGAACAAGCTGGTACCCCACTGTGTCTGTGGCTGACTTCATAAGCTTGGTTCAGCAAGAGAAATTGGAAAAGTTTTTCTATTTTTTATTCTTTTCATCAAACCACAGAATAAAAAAAGAAAAATAAACCACTTCGAGACAAAACAGTATCACAATAGCATGACAAGATAGAAAATGGTGTTAACATTAAATGGGGGGCTTACCTTACTTGGGAAGAAAATGATGCTATACAATGCTGTGAGAAAGTATTTGCCCACTTCCAGACTTCTTTTATTTTTGCATATTTTTCACGCTTAAATGTTTCAGATCAAACTAATTTTAATATTAAACAAAGATAACCCAGTAAACACAAAATGCAGTTTTTAAATGATGACTTCATTTATTGAAGGAAAAAAGCTATCCACACCTGGCCCAATGTGAAAAAGTAAATTCCCCCTGAGTAACTAAATCATTCATTTAAACAAGTGTAATCAAAAATTGGGTTCAATTTCGTTAGACACTCCCAGGCATGATTACTGCCACCCCTGTTGAATCTAAACATCACGTAAATAGAACCTGTCTGGCTTTGTGAAGTAGACAAAAGCAGCACGTGATGCTGGAATCTCAACAAATTCAAAAACAGATGTGAAACAATGCTGTTGATGTCTGGTAAGGGTTAAAATCCATTTCTAAGGCTCTGGGATTCCAGTTAACCACCACTAACGCTATTCTCAACCTAACATATTATACAGCGCCCTCCATAATTATTGGCACCCCTGGTTAAGATGTGTTCTTTAGCTTCTAATAAATTCATTTTTTTTTCTAAATAATATAGGACCACAATGAAAAAAAGAAGAAAAGCCAACCTTTAATTCAAGTGCATTTATTCAGTGGGAAAAAAAATCCCACATTAAGAAATAATTCTTTTACATCAAATCATGTGTGCCACAATTATTAGCACCCCTGATGTTAATACTTTTGTACAACCCCTTTTGCCAACAAAACAGCACCTAATCTTCTCCTATAATGTTTCACAAGATGGGAGAATACAGAAAGAGGGATCTTCGACCATTCCTCTTTGCACAATCTCTCTAAATCATCCAGTGACCTGGGTCCTCTCCTCTGCTCTCTCCTCTTCAGCTTACTCCACAGGTTTTCAATGGGGTTGAGGTCTGGGGACTGAGATGGCCATGGGAGGAGCTTGATTCTGTGTCTGGTGAACCATTTCTGTGTTGATTTGGCCAATGTTTAGGGTCATTATCTTGCTGAAAGACCCAGTGACGACCCATCTTCAGCTTTCGGGCAGAGGCCACCAGATTTTGATTTAAAATGTCCTGGTATTTCAAAGCGTTCATGATGCCATGCACCCTAACAAGGTTCCCAGGGCCTCTGGAAGAGAAACAGGCCCACAGCATCACCGATCCTCCCACATACTTCACAGTGGGCATGAGGTGCTTTTCTGCATACTCATCTTTTGTGTTCTGCCAGACCCAGTTAGAGTGTTTGTTGCCAAAAGCTCTATCTTGGTCTCATCTGACCAAAGCACACTGTCCCAGTTGAAGTCCCAGTACCGACAGCTTAACTCCAGACGTTTGCGTTTATGATTGTGAGTGAGAAAAGGTTTTTCCGTGCATGCCTCCCAAACAGCTTGTTGGCATGTAGATAGCGCCTGATGGTTGTTTTGGAGACTTTGTGACCCCAAGATGCTACCATTTGTTGCAATTCTTTAACAGTGAGCTTTGGAGAACTTTTCATTTATCTTACCATCCTCCTCACTGTGCGTGGTGGCAAAATAACCTTGCGTCCTCGTCCAGGCTTGTTTACCACTGTTCCAGTTGTTTTAAACTTCTTAATGATTCCTCTGACAGTAGATATGGGCAGGTGCAGGCGAGTGGCTAGATTCTTGTAGCCATTGCCTAACTTGTGAAGGTCGACACACATCTGCCTTACTTGAATGGTGTGTTCCTTTGTCTTTCCCATGTTGAAGAGTGGATAAGAGAAATGGCCTCTGTGTCTTGTCATATTTATACCCCAGGGAAACAGGAAGTGATGAATTACTAATTAAATGTTCCTAGATACTCTGATCAACTTTGTAAATTACTGTAGAAATGACAGAAATACTTCAATTACATTTATTTCCTAGGAATTGTTATGGGTGCCAATAATTGTGGAACAGGTGATTTTATGAAAAATAATTATTTCTTAGGCAGGGATTTTTTTTCCCCTTAAAATTCACTTGAGTTGAAGGTTACATTTTTCTACAATTTTCAGTGTGAGAGTATGCTTCTGCAATAAAAATTGAATTTATTTTAAGGCTTTTAACACATCTTAACCAGGGGTGCCAATAATTATGGAGGGCGCTGTATATGGTCTCGTTAGGTAAGGTAACCAAACGTCAGGTCTATTGAACTCACTTAAGGTTGAGAAGTGAGTAGGCTGGTTATCCAACACGCCGTGCACAGAAACAATTGTAGAACCGGAATAATAATCATTCCGCTACTTGGCTGGTAAGTGTTGTACAGCTCGGGACAGGCGGAGACACTGACAATTAGCTGTCTTCATTGCTCAAGTACTCAGGCTGGAATCTGTATGGTTCTGAATCCCGTGTTAAGCTGCTTTCACACCGGACGCAAAACGAATTTTTTCGCACGACAGATTACATTCAAAGTCAACGCAAAGACTCGAATACAGGCGAAACATATTTGCGTCTTTGCATTGACTTTGAATTTCATCTGTCGTGCGAAAAAATTTGTTTCGCGTCCGGTGTGAAAGCGGCTTTATGTTGAGTTTCCTCATCTTCCATAAAAAAAAGTACTCTTCTTCATCAAAATGGACAGATTCAATTGAAAATTCTGAGGAACTATCGGAATCTGACTCGGATACCATCGTTGTTGGACGCACAATCGCCCACCGTGTGCTACTTATGACTTGACCACACAGCGGACTGCCAGAATCGCTTTTCTGCGTTGCTCAGAATGTTTGTTAATGAGGGGGGTAACAAAAAATGCGATTTTTGTTAAAAATTATTTTCTACATTTTTTTTTAGGCAGACGATGGGAATTCTTTTAATGGTACCCTTTTATATTCATAAACTTGCTCAGTGCATGTCCTAAGCCCTTTAAGTTTGGCTGATTGATTTATTGACATTACGGGCTATTAATGGGCCAAACAAATTTTCACTTCAACATGCACATTTGAGAGGAAGCCTTAATGCGAGTGCTCCATGAAAAGGGTGCGTGCGTGCACATGCAGCAATGCTTTGAACGTGCTGCAGTCCCTAGTGAAATCACAGCTTTTAAATGTCTCTCTTAATCATACGCAAACCAAACAAAACAAGCCTGCCTGACCAACATTCAACACTCAAAACTGCAAAAGAGCTGGATTTCTCAAATATTTTCACAATCCCTCATCATATCAAAAACTATAGTGGATTTTGATGCTTCCAAGGAAGTGCAACATCAAAGCCCGTGGATCTTTTTTTTTTTTTTTTTTTTTAATAATTATTAAATCCTACATATAGACTTGCGTAGCTCTGCTGTAAGCAATATCGGCACATTCTAGGCAGTGATTATTGAAATTCTAAACATGAATAAACAATGTAAAATCAATGGCTTCAACCTCAGTCAGAGAAGGTGTAATCATTTTCACACCAGAACAAAGAGGGTTATAGCTGCTTCGCAAAATGTACGATTCTGAAACATCATTTGCAAAACTGGTCCTTGATGCAGTTTTGAGTTTTCCAAGGGCGTGTATTCAAACAGGATGTCACACTGCAGAGTTTAAGTTGAAAAATTCCTTTCTGTGCATTCAAGGCTATGAAAAATTAATGGACATTTCAAAGTGCTACCAGATACAAAGGTGTGCCATCTGTGTAAAATGCACTGCACTGAGAACAGCCATTTTATATAGGTCTGTGGCCCACATACTGATTGTAATGTCATGTACATGTGATTCAAATTAAAAACACATTCAATTGCAGGAGAAAAGCAGCAGAGCCATTTCATTCATATACATTCAAAAATCTTTAAATCAAGAGAAAATCTTATTTGTGCTATGAAGGGTCACAAATGTGTGAAAGGTTATTAAAGATAAGAGACCAATGTTCGCAGGCTTTATTGTACATGCATGCTTGCCTGTGCTTGTTTTCCTCCAGAATTAAAATTATAGCACCGCTTATAAACAAGAAGCTCAAACAATTGCTTGAAGACCAGCAAGAGCAAGAGAAATCATGCCCTCAATATAAAATACTGGGTTCTGAAAGAAAAAGCTTGGACCTCAACCTCTGAAGGCACACGATTCCAAAACCAAGGTAAAATTAAGAAACAGTTTTTTTTTTTACTGAGCAAGGTATTTTTCTACTCATTTTGACAGGGTATTTTATTATTCACATCCTAAACTGCACAACTGCACCAAACAAATTTGTTCCTCAGGAGTTGTGACAAACTACCACAACCTTTCCCCAGCTTCACTAGAGACATATTCAAGACAACAGGGGCCAGCGTCAGCTTGCGTGCGCACGTCTCCTGAATGAGGTGCCCTGCCGAGTGCCCGCGGGCTCACACGTTATCCATCTGGAGGTGTTCCTATTATAAGATGGCATCCAACAACCTGACTCTCGTGGTTGTGACATCAACGGATGACAATTTGTCCACTTATTACACTGTCTGAAACACTTCAATTGACCTGCCAGATAGGTAAATATAAACCCCTTGTCTAGGTTTACAAAGTGCTAAATATACGCTTGCATTACCATACATGCCAACTCTACCGCTTTTGGCGGTAGACTACCACTTTTGGGGCGTTTTTTTCACAACGAAACGCCCCGAAAGCGGTAGTCTACCGCCAAAAGCGGTAGAGTTGGCATGCATGCATTACCATGCAGATATGAACAGTCACAGCGATCAGATAATGCGGAAAGGAGTGCTAGTTTGATCACGTCATGTGTGTCGCAGCACGCCATCTTGAAAGATTGTGAGTGCGCCCACTCTCGTTCAAGATCACATTAAAAGGCACACGGGGCACTAACACAGGCACTTCTGATCTAAAGCATGCCTCAGAAGTACCAAGCTTAAGCTACCCAGCTGCAACATCTACCAGACCCACAGGAAGGGAAGACTACACATATGGAGTCAACCAACTGAATGAGGAAACTTCCCTGCTTAAATAGACTCTGTCCAATTAAACAGCTGTGCTGTATTTAGCAATGAACTGGCAGCAAACCAACACTACAACTGGGTAAGAGCTCATAGACTGGTTTCAAACAGTCATATAAATTAAAATAACAAGTTAGCACTTGTTCAAGTGCATTTCACTAAATTGTCCTCAGAGATGGCCGTAACTTCACTCATTGACACAGGATTCCTTTCAAATTATCCCCTGGTCATTTGCCTGATTAACACTGAAACAATTTGTTCACTCAATCATCAAGACCACTATGTAATGAGGAAGAGGTATCAGGGCTACAATGCAGGATCCTAAGTATGGCAATAATCAGAATAAGTAGTTCTAAAAAAAAAATTGAAACTTTCTCCTGATTCCATCTCCTGTAGAAGATTTTTTTCATCCATTATGAAATACTAATCAAAAATGATGAAATATGCTTTAAGAAGGAAACTGAAATAGTTTTAAATAATAAGCATCCACTTAATAAGTAATTTAAAGTGGAAGACATCTTGTTAAAAGTTATTGAACCAGCATTGAGTAATACAAATAAAAGATTCTCACATTTCAAACGCTATCTACATAAACTGGCCAGTCATTGTATGTACATATACTGCGTTTGTGTGTGTGTGTGTGTGTGTGTGTGTGTGTGTGTGCGCGCGCGTATGTGTGTGTAAGGAAGACATAAAAAATAAAGGGACTGTAGAGAGTGATGAGAGAGGCAGTGCAATCAGAATAAAATGAGACAGAATCAAAATCAGCAGAGGGCACAAAAGAATTTCCTCTTAAAAATACATCAATCAGCATGAAAGCTTCTAGTTTCAATCTAGTTTCAATTTTATGTGTGAAGGCTGCAAAACAAAACAATGAAGCAGTACAAGATTGGAAAGTTGAATAAGGTTTTATTCACTTTTCAAATGACCTTGAGTGGCAGGCTCACCGGTGAGCCCGGCCCCAGTGCGTCTCAGAGGGACACACACAGCGATTTTCCCTCACTTTACTCCAACAAGGCCACAAAAGTTGGGCTCATTAACAAGTGCATTGCATTACCACTACCTTCACACCTCTCCTCTCAAAAATACTGCCCAAAACACCCAGTAGCCAATCCACCCTGCTTAAAGCTGATCCAAATGGGACTGCATTGAAATTCCAAACCGCATGCTAGCTCTGAGGCAACAGCACCAAGAAAGCCACCATATTTCCAATTTTATAGAAACTACAATTCAGTAAATGTTTTAGTCTTAATATTGTGGTTTCTTCCTCATGGCTAAATTTAATGCATAAGTGATATCATTTGTATTATTCTGCTGTGGGATGCCCATGATATTGCCTTCAGCCACGGAGTTAAACAAGTAACAGACAAATATATTTGTGATCTCTGGTCTCAGAAAGATGCAGGCACAACTTGGTGTGAAGTATTTCAGACATTTATTCTAACCAAACATTTTATTTTCTTTGTGGTCAATGATATTACAGAGTATATGTCAGACGTGCTGTGAGGGTAGGCAGTCACTGACCAGTCACCCTACTGATTAGTCTCAGAACTGTGAGGGTTTTGTACATGCATTTTACATATACATGCCAATAAAGCATTTATTGAACTGAAACCTGTGTTATTTATGCAAGATAAGGCAAGCATTCTGCCAGCCCTATCCAACATCTGATGGCAAGTGGGTGGTGTATACATTAGGGATGCCACAGTGAGGAAACTTTCCCATCGGTTAATAAACTTGAGACAACATCGGTCCGAGAAAATACACCGATTCAAAGAAAAAAATATTCGACAATGATGCTCAATATCAGTGGAGTGCATATGTCCTTGCGATATGCTCTTAAGTAAACAGTCTGTTTCCTTTGTTGTAGTCTGAGAGTTTATAGTCATCTGAAATTACCGTAATCATTAATGATAGTAAAATATGGATGTACTCTTCAAAGTCTCAATAAATAGGAATTTGTTGCCAAGCCTATTTCCAGGTCTCCAGGATTGGGCCGCGTTCCTGTTAACCTGCCACTACAGTCTGTTCCTCTGATCAGTTTATTAGGAATATCTTCAAAGCCTTCAGCGGTCTCTAAGATTGGGACTGCATTCCAGCTGAACCCTTCAGACCTGCTATTTTCGGTTTCCACCGAATGCGAAACAAATTTTTTCCGCAGACAGTTTACATTCAAAGTCATTGCAAAGACGCGAATACACGTGAAGAAAGATGCTAGTTCATGCTGGGTGACGCAAATCACACCGAAGATGTGGTAAGACACAACAAAACTGATGGGCACAAACGGCACGAATGCTTGAAACTCGCATTTCACTCAACCTCAAAACATTCTTTTGCAAAAAAATTTGCACAAGTAGAGCAGTATTCTGTGTTGCATCATTGCTACTAGCAGCAAAGATGGCTAACTAGGCTACCTAGCTACATATTCAAACCTCAGTTAGCTGCGTTGCTTAAGTAGGCTAATGGGAACGCTAGCTACCTAGCTGTATCAAATAAACTATATAACATAGTTTAACACAAAAATAGTGGTCTAGATCAACATCAGGTATGACAACAACATCAGTTTTATGAATATTTTCTCAAGTGGGTATAATGTTCATGAAGTAAAATGTTTGTGACTTTAGCGTCGCCATCTTGTTGATGATTTTTTGAGATTCCAGGAAGAACCGCCCGTTGAGTGTAAACAAGGCTCAATTCGCGTTGCTGTTGGTCAGTGGTGCGAATTTGCATGTCAGTCCTCTACCAAGTTATTCTCCCAAAGAAGTGAATGTATTCTTGGCATTAAATGAGTGGCAAACTTTCAAAGCAAAAAAATAAAAATGATCACATGGTCAAACTTCCACGACTAAAGCGAGGAGAATATTTGTTTCGCGTTTGGCGGAAACGCAGCATTACAAATACAAACCAATCTTGACACAGCAATATTAAAACAGACAGTGCAATGACCAAATTGCAAGTATTAGAGAAAATAGAAATTGAGCTTTTTTAAAATGAATAAGACGGATGATGACTTGGGCTAGACATGGCATAGCCTACCCATACTAAGATATAAAATAGCACAAATAGCCCACTGAAAGCAAGATCTTACCCATACTTTGAAAAAAGGAATCCAAAGAAGGTAGGTTATTTAAGCTATTATTTTTTAACAAAAAACACAAAAACAATAAAACAGTGCAATAACAAACTTGCTTAATAGAAATGGAACTTTCATTCACAAAACAAATAAGAGAGATGACAGCTGGGCTTTGGCCGTGATGTGATGTAAAATAACACAAATAAATTACAAAAGGTTTTAAATAATATACAAAGTAAAAAAGTGAAATTAGCAAACTAAATTCAAAAAGGAGACCAAATAGGCAAAATAAGAAACAAAAAGTAAAAACAAAGCCATGATGTCAGATAAATGGCAAAATTCAACAGGCCTCTAAAAATAATAATAAAAATTTATCTATGTTGGCGATTGGCAACAGTGCTTTGCCTGTTGTTGTTTTTTTTTTTTTGCGCCTTGAAAACCAACATGTTCACTTTCTCTGGCTAAAGAAGGGATCTTGGGGGTGACTAAGTCTCCTGCCATGCTCAACACCCTTTTGGATGCGCAACTTCCTGCACACATGCAAAGGTATTATTTTGGCTATCTTTGCCAGGAGAAGCCCTTATTTCATTCTCTTTCCACCAGACATGAGGATCCTCCTCCACATTGATGTTGAACATTGGTAGCAATCTCTGCGACTATCTTTTCAGGAACAGTTGGTGTAGCTGTGGCATTACCGTCTTCCCCTTATACTAAACTTGCTGAGTTTTTTTTTTTTTATTTCTTATCGGCTGCGCCTTCAGCTCGGTGGCATTGCATCCGTCGTCCGATTAATTTGGTTGTTGATAACATGCATACAAATTTGAGTTTTTTTATTTAATTAATGTGGGTGCTGATATGTGATTATAAATTAAATGGGTTTTATTTTAATAAAAAAGTTAAATGATGGTGGGGGCGGTGGGCAAGCAAAGTAATTGGTGTGTAATAGGTGTCGGCCAGAACATCGTATAACATCTGTAAACATTGACAACCGTGGTAAGCGTAGTATACATACCATTTAGCTTCAAACCAAGTGTGTTGTTCTTACAGTCCCAGAGGTTAGTGTATACAAACCCAAGGCAAAGATCCTTGCAAAGACTTTCATTTGACGACAGACACATGGCTTAGTGGAGAAACAGTTCTGCAGATCCTGCAGGTTCCTGCAGACAGAGACACTGGAGTCTGAATGAAATTAGACATTATTCAGTGTCAGCGCATACACCACGGGCAAACAATCATTATATCTCCTCTCGAGTGCCCAGGAGACAGTTTAGTACCAGATGCTTCGCAGAACACCCCTGATTTTAGAGGACTTACACTTTCCTGTCAGCCACGAGTGAGAATACATATGCCTAACCTGAGCCCCGATACATTCACACCAGTGGCAGGAATACCAGGGGTGAAGGAGGTGCAGTTGTGCATTGGCCCACAGGTGATGGGGGCCCGTTGGCACAATTACGGAGATGTCACTGTTCCAGTCCAAAGTCGATGTGGTCTGGCCATTTGCAGTGTCATTGTTAAAATCATAAAGTTAGGGATTGTTTTACTTGTACATTAAACGATACCTTACAGTATGTCTCGCATTATAAACGGCACCAAAGCCAAACAAATATCCTTATGGGGACTACCATTTTTATTTTTTAAATCAGTCTATGTTTAAAATTCATGTGAATATGTTACAGCCTACATTAAGAAGGTTGTTCAAAAAGTTCTTGGCTTCACCTCAAAACCTCAGGAAAAAAAAAGTCATAGCTAAAACTTTCTGGATTTTGGAGTAACTGAAAACTAAACATACACAGAAAAAAATTATTTTCCTTTGTCACATTGGTGGTGAGACACATTGAAATTCATTAAGTTGGAAAGTTGGAGAAAAAACATCAAACTGGACAAAAAAAAAGATGCCTGCATCATCATTATTACTCCTTCAAAGGGAGGGTATGACCCCTAAGGAAATCTACGAAGACATGATCAACACACTTGGAGAGGACTCGCCGTCCTATTGCACCATCAAAAAGAAGGGCCACTGAATTTATGCAGGGCAGGGACAGCACCGAAGATGACCCCAGGTTAGGACGTCCAAAAACTTTAACTGCCAATAAAGAAGTGAATACCACTCATTGCATGGTTTTGGATGACTGACATTTGACAGTCCAGCACACAGAAGAGACATCGGGCATCAGTGCTCGCTCAGTGCACACCATCTTGGCTGATATTTTGGGGATGAGGAATATGGGTACTGGAATGTTGACACCAGAACAGAAAATGACCAGTTTGGAGATTTCCACGACATTTTTGACTCGTCTCCAGTCTAACCCAGAAAACTTTCACAGGAGATTGGTGACCCAGGATGAAACATAGGTTCACCATTTTAAACCTCAATTGAAAATTCATAGCAACCAATGGAAACACCATGGTTCTCCACTCCCAAAAAATTCAAGCAAGTGGCATCAGTTAGCTAGGTGATGGCATCTGTGTTTTGGGCTTGTGAGGGTGTTATCACAATAGACTATTTAGAACAGGATCAAACCATCAATGGGCAGTATAATGCGTCAGAATTGCTTGCACGTTGTGGTACAGGTAGAATCTTGGAGCATACTACTGTGGAGGATCTGCCCCTAATCTTTCCTGCTAATTATATCCCCGAAATACGAGTTTCGGGGATATCATGGTTTCGCCCCACCCGCCGCCGCCGCCACGTCCGCAGAGTTTAGCCGTTAGTGCGATAACTCACAAAATACTTTACATTGGCTTCTCATTTTTAGCATATGGGTAAGTATGGTAGAGAGGATGAACTGAT
This sequence comes from Gymnothorax javanicus, assembly GCA_029692085.1. Lineage (NCBI taxonomy): Eukaryota > Metazoa > Chordata > Actinopteri > Anguilliformes > Muraenidae > Gymnothorax > Gymnothorax javanicus. The sequence goes on from CM056205.1 coordinate 23,068,471, forward strand.
TAGATTTTGGGCAAGTATGCATTCCTAGGTTTGCCACCAGGTGGCGCTATATATTGAAAAAAATCAGTTTTTTAACCATATCTCTGGAACAATTACTTACACAGACCTCAAATTTGCCTCATATTGTAGGTCTTGTAAAGCAGAATCTAATAAAGCGGGCTTCGAGAATTGGGGAATTTCAGGGATATACCCCTTGCTGTCGGCCGCCGACAGCGTAGGCCTAGTTCAGAAAAATTGTCTTGCAGGATAGGACAGGTTTTAGTTTCTACAAGACAAGTTTGTTGAATTAGCAGAAAAGATTATGGGTTGATCCCTTAAGATAGCGTTCTCCAGGATTCCACCTGTACCATGAGCAAGCAGAGGGCAGCATAAATTTATTTGGAGATTTAATGCATGGCTACAGATTGTGTGTAGGAAATAGCACAGTTTGTCATGGCACCATCAAGTGCAACTTAAGACTCAACGATGCAAAGATGAAGGTACAGTGCAAAATATTTTCCCCCTTCCTGATTTCTTCCTTTTTTGCATATTTTTCACAATTAAATGTTTCAGATTATAAAACAAATTTTAATATAAGACAACGATAACCCGAGTGAATACAAAATGCAGTTTTTAAATGATGATTTCATTTATTAAGGGGAAAGAGCCATCCAACCCTACCTGGTCCTATTTGAAAAAGTAATCCCCCCCTTCTTAAATCACGAATTAACTGTGATTAACCAAATTTTTTTAATCCAATTTCACTAGCCACACCCAGGCCTGATTACTGCCAGACCTTTTGAATCAAGAAATCTTTTCAATAGAACCTGTTTGACAAAGTGAAGTAGGCTAAAAGATCTCAAAAAGCAACACATCATGCTGCGAACTAAAGAAATTCAAGAACAGATGAGAAACAAAGAAATTGACATCTATCAGTCTGAAAAGGGTTGCAAAGCCATTTCTAAGGCTTTGGGACTCCAGCGAATCACGGTGAGAGCCATTATCCACAAATGGAGAAAACTTGGAACAGTGGTGAACCTTCCCAGGAGTGGCCGACCTACCAATATTACTCCAAGAGCCCATCAACGACTCATCCAGGTGGTCACAGAAGAACCCAGAACAACATCTGAAGAACTGCAGGCCTCACTTCCCTCAGTTAAAGTCCGTGTACATGATTCAACAATAAAAAAGAGACTGGGCAAAAATGGCATCCATGAGAGAGTTCCAAAGCGAAAAACCACTGCTTACCAAAAAGAACACAATGGCTAATCTCACATTTGCCAGAATACATCTTGATGATCCCCAAGACTTTTGGGAAAATAGTCTGTGGACTGACGAGACAGAAGTTGAACTTTTTGGTAGGTGTGTGTCCCTTTACATCAGGCGTAAAACTAACACAGCATTTCATAAAAAGAATATCATACCAAAAGTAAAACATGGTGGTGGTAGTGTGATGGTTTGGGGCTGCTTTGCTGCTTCAGGACCTGGACAACTTGTCGTAATTGTTGGAACTATGAATTCTGCTCTCTATCGGAAAATCCTGAAGGAGAATGTCCAACCATCAGTTCGTGACCTTAAGTTCAGCACACTTTGGTTATGCAGCAGGACAATGATCCGAAACACACTAGCAAATCCACCTCTGAATGACATAAAAAAACAAAAAACAAAATAAAGATTTTGGAGCGGCCTAGTCAAAATCCGGACTTAAATCCGCTTGAGATGCAGTGGCATGACCTTAAACAGGCCGTTCATGCTCAAAAACCCTCCAATGTGGCTGAATTAAAACAATTCTGCAAAGAAGAGTGGGCCAAAATTCCTCCACAGCGATGTGAAAGACTCCTTGTCAGTTATTGCAAAAGTTTGATTGCAATTGTTGTCGCCGAGGGTGGCAAAACCAGTTATCAGGATTTAGGGAGCAATTACTTTTTCACATAGGGCCAGGTAGGTTTTGATAGCTTTTTCCCCTTAATAAATGAAATGATCATTTAAAAACTGCATTTTGCATTTACTCGGGTTATCTTTGTCTCATATTGAAATTTGTTTGATGATCTGGAACATTTAAGTGTGAAAAATATGCAAAAAAATAAGAAATTAGAAAGTGGGCAAATACGTTTTCACTGCACTGTATATCTCAGCATCATTCAGATGCAGCACCGACTTCTGTGGGCTCAAGCTCATCTGAAATGGACTGATGGGGAAGAGGAAAAGAGTACTGTAGTCCGACAAGTACATCTTTCAGATTGTTTCAGCAAATAATGAACGTCATGCTCTCAGGACTAAAAAGGAAAAAGATCAGCTCAACTGTTATCAGCAATATATTCAAAAGACAGCATCTTTCATGGTTTGGGGCCACAGTAGTGCACTTGGAATGTACAACTGCACATCTATGAGAGCAAAATTAATGCAAAGGGTACATGCACAAAGACAAAGCCATATATCAACACCTACCAGAAGCAGCACTGACTTCTCTGGGCTCAAGCTCATTACTTGGGCTATCTGTCAAGTCAAGTCAAGTCAAGTCAAGTCATGTCACATTTATTTATATAGCGCATTTGAAAACAACAGAAGTTGACCCAAAGTGCTTTACAGAAGAAGCAGATACAGAAAATAATACAACAGGGAAGATATAGATGCAATAAATAAATAAATAAATAAATAAACAAATAAAACAAAACAATAGTAAAGCTAAAAACATAATACCATATTAAGAGGCAAAAGTAAAAATTAAACATAGATTAATAAAATGAATAAAATTGAATAATAAGACAGGGCAGAATTAAAAATAAAAAGGTAAAACAATAAAACAGAAGACATTCATATGTAAAAGTTAACTTGACTGAAAACCATGGCACAGCCTCAGACTGAGCAAAAAGCAAGAGTAAAAAGATGAGTCTTTAATTCTGATTTAAAATGATCAATTGATGGGCAGGTTCTGATGTGTAATGGGAGATTATTCCAGAGACTGGGGGCAACAACTGAAAATGCACGACCACCTCTTGTTTTCAAACGAAAGTGAGGGACTGACAATAATTGCTGAGTGGATGACCGGAGTAACCGGGGGGTAGAATAAGGAGTTAACAAGTCAGAAATGTATTCAGGAGCTAAGCCATTGAGGGCTTTAAAAACAAATCATAAAATCTTAAAATCAATTCTGTATTTTACCGTTAGCCAGTGCAATTTGGCCAGAACTGGAGTAATATGTTCTCTTTTCTTTGTACCCGCTAAAAATCTGGCTGCTGCATTTTGAACCAATTGTAATCTCGGCTGGGTGGAGTTTGTCAAACCCATATACAGGGAATTGCAGTAATCCAAGCGGCTAGCGATGAAGGTGTGGATAACTTTTTCCAGGTCTTTTGGAGATAAAGCAGGTTTTAAGTTGGCAATGGCCCTAGCTGCCCTTTACAACATATCGGTGGGGATCCTGAGTCTAAGTCTGCTGTTTCTTGTACCTATCTATTTATATCTGTGCGGCTGTCTGTCATTTACGTTGAGAATGGGAAATTACCCAGAAGCCTTTAGGTATCGCACCATCAGGGCTTGTGATTACGAGGCTACACACGAGGTAGCCTGAGAGTACACATACTAGACGTCTTGTTTGAAATGACTGTTGACCACCTGAAGTCCTACATCTGGCAAGAATGAGAACAAATTGTTTTCTTAGCTCTGACAATTATTGTCCCCAGTTCCTAAATGACAACTGAGTGTTATAAAAATGAGAGGTAATGTTACACAGTAGTGAAGATGCACCTGTTCCAATTAATTTGAATGTGTAGCAGATATCAAATCTAAAAATAGCTATTATTTTCAAAAACAATGAAACGGTGAGAAAAAACATAACTTTTTCACCTGTAATATTTTAAATTGAACGCAGATTAAAAGGGATTAGCAAATTACTACTTGCTATTTTTATTAACATTTTTCTTTGCTATTTAGGTTGTGCTTGCACATACTGTGCATACATACACATACTGTATGATGTGCATTCACCTACTGCCCTTGCATATACACATGCATGCATCAGCAAACACACATGCACAGATGCACATGTAAACACAAACATACTTGTTGACCCACGCAGAATAGAGGGAAATGATATGGCAGAACAAAAGCTGGAGCAGGAACAGAACACATGCAGAAGTATGCACAGGATGTGTGAGCATTTGTGTGTGTGTGTGTGTGTGTGTGTGTGTGTGTGTGTGTGTGTGTGTGTAATTTGTGTGAAAATAGGTTTGGTTCCTCCCAGATGCAGCCATGACAGAGGATGACAAAGCTGTGGCGGACTGACTGACTGGTGTGTAAATGGAGCCACTGGCATCGAACAAGGAGACCAGCAGACGGCCATCCACCTTGCACAGCATGACAGCGGAGACTGGCGCACAAGCACTCACACATATGCATACACACAAATACAAAAACACACACACAAACATGAACATTCTCTGAATCCCAGCCTACAACACACACACACACACACACACACGCACGCACACACACACACACACACACACACACACACATGCACGCACGCACGCACGCACACACACACACATTCTGTGAATTCCAGCCTATCCATGAACACACACACACACACACACACACATCCACTTGTAATTACTGTCTAAATAGAATCTCAGCTGACAGATCACATAAACTCACTGCTTTAGACTGTTACTAATGTGTGATGTCAGCAATGCTGCAAGCCTGTGTAATTTCTTTGAGATGAGGTTATGATGCATCTCACTTTAAAGAGCCCAGCTGTCTGCCATTCCCCTCTGCACAGATTCTGTTCACAAATGGCTTGTTTTCCCCAGTTCTGTTCAGGCAATTTATTGCCTTATTTTAAACTCACATTTGTGAGGTCTTTTGTCGATTTGCCAGTCTGGGCAGGTTCCTGGCTAAAAGCTCAAGCCGTTCTGCCTGGGCTGTTTCTCCTGTTGATTTCCAACACATCTCAGTAAGCCCCTGGAGTTATAATCCTTCTGGCGATAGCTAATGATTTTTCTCAACCGCTGCTTTCACACTTTTACAGAATAAAAATAGCCCAAAAAACTGTGAAGTCCTTGTCATCCTTCAGCATCCAGAACGCTCACGCCCACTAAATCAGTTGTTAGAAAATAAATTATAATTATTTATCTCGCACCTCTCACCCAATGCAACTTATGGTATATTAGACGGCCAATGCCTCTCTCAGGAGCTCAACATTTGGACTGATCTTACTGTTGCTAAAGTCGAGTTTAAACCCCATCTTCTCAGCTGAATACATTAACCACAAGGCAATAAGCTGACCCCAGTTAGAGATTTGGATATTGGAGGAAATACTCTGCAGTTCTTGGAAAAGTTCAGAATGAAGCGAAAGAGGTTATGGATTTGAGGGGATGTACAGGCTCTGCCTGCTTCCAGAAGCTTCCAAACCCATCCTCCTGGGCTTGAATAACTGCTGAGGCTGATAGGGGGTGAAAAGGTGTGAATCAGAATGCAGTATGACTCCACACACATTTTTCAGATGCATCTCCGCTGATGTGTTCACTCTCTTTCATACCGATGAGGACCAGAAAAATTAATACAAAATCCATCCGTCCTTGTGTCTACAGCACCGGCTCAAGCAACACTGATTCATGCTCCTAGCATCTGCTCATCCCACTCCAGATCATATTCATGTTATGTCAGCTTTAAAGGATTCAAATAGAAGATACATGACATGACTTTTCATTATACATTGATTATAACCATCAACCACTTCATTGGCTGGTTTGGACTTTTCCGCCACTGGTGGTAGTCAGAGAGAACTTGGAGCTCTGGCCATGTCGAATGAATTTTATGCCAAGGAGTAATTTGAGGGGATTGGGCTTCTTGTTGCCATGGGAACAGTATTTCCTGAGAAAGCCAGTTGAAAAATAGCAAGAAGAATGACAGGGATGATTGGAGCAACACTGAATATTGATGACCGTGCCTAGAATTGTCCATAAACCACAAATAATCTCTGGTTTATGATACTCAAATTTATGTATCACGGGTAGAGGAGCATGTTTACAGTGTTTGCCATATTGTGTCTGAGACAGAGTTATGTTTAATTGCAAATAACTGCCTTCCGCTATATTCCCTATTAATTACCTATATACCATACAATGATTGTAAATTTGAAATCTCACAAATACCAAATACAAAGCTGACATACAACTGCTAACATTCTCCTAGTTTATACGCTACCAATGGCACGCACATGCTGAATTCAAATTTGCCAACTAATTAGCAACACAGCTACATGCAAATCAGGCACCACTTTCTAGCGCTCTTTTGTTTAACATTCCAATATAACACATCTTGTATAATGTTTCATTTTACCATGTATCAGTTCCCCCTGGTGCAAGAAGAATTTCAGTTCACAAATACAATAATGTTTAATTATTCATAAACATTAATTCTTGAGTTAAAAACATAATATGGCAACACTCTCATTGGATTACGATATGAACTGTTTTGAACTACACTGTCATTATCATAAAGCAAGGTTCATAATGGAGTTTTCATCAAACTAAATTCATCTGATGCAAGCATGAAGTTCTTTAAAACTTCAACATGAATCCTGGGAACAGCACCAGAAAGCGGACTGAACTGAAAGAGAGCTATAAAAACAAAAAGGCACCAGCATATATTAAGTGAACTGCAAGTACACACATAAAGTATCTGCTGCCACTCTTTCTTTATATGACATTGTAAGCAGTTATACATCGTGAAAAATTATGCCATGCAGGTACAGCACTGTGAAAAATTATTAACCCCATTCCAAATTTCTTTTATTTTTTGCATATTTGTCACTCGTAAATATTTCAGATCATGATACTAGTTTTAGGATGAGACAAACATAACCTAAGTACATCCAAAATGCAGTTTTTAATGATGATTTCATTAAATGAAGGAAGGAAGCTATCCTACCCTACCTGTCCCCGATTGAGATGCTGAGGCATGACCTTAAATAGGCAGTTCAGACTCGAAAAGCCTACAATGCGGTTGAATTAAAACAATGGTGCAAAAAGAAGAGTGGACCAAAATTCCTTCACAGCAATGCAAGAAACTCATTGCCAATTTTTGCAAGTGTTTAATTGCAGTTGCTGCCACCGAAGGGGGCAAGTCTTTTTTCACGAGTCATAAAGGTTTTGAATAACCCTACCATCAATAAATGAAATAATCATTTGAAAGCTGCATTTTGTGTGTACTCACATTGTCTTTGTCTCACGTTAAAATTAGTCAGACGATCAGAAACTTTTAAGTATAATAAATAAGTGAAAATTGAACGAAATAGGAAGGGGGCAAAAACTTTTTCACTGCACTGCAAATGAACTGTCAGGATACAGAAGCTCATAATTGCTTTCTTGCCCAAAACCACTGAAGTTTTGAGAGGAGCCGCTTGTAGAAGATGTTTCTCTGTGGGCAGTAATGAATTCCATCAGAATATCATTTCATATCTCTCACGTAATTAAATGTTAGCGAGTTCCCTTTCTTCAGCAAATCACAAATTATTATCAAAAGACGTTACCACACTTTCATCAGCTGAACAATGAATTAGAATTCGAATGTTCAGTAAATGGGGAATGGGGAAAAATTGGGTTTTTGAGAGTACCCCCCCCTTTCCCCACCAGCATGCACTTATTCCACAAGCATCTGCCACTGGCTGCTAATCAAGTCCATTAGTTCACAGTCTGACTTATCTAGTTGTCTGTGTCTCTCCATGCGAATGAATGCTGAATAAATTAGACTCTCTGTGGGGTTCTGGTGGGGGAACGTTCTCCAATGAAACTGATTTTTCCTTGTGTGACGCACAAAACTTTGAGACCGTGAGCATTTGGTAACAAGCTAAAGGTGCATACACAACAAGATGAAAGTTCTCATTCATTAACGATTCCATCAAGCAGAGATGGAAAAATAAACTGTAAATGTTTTTTTTTTTTTCTTTTTACAAACTACAACATACCTGTAGATTGATCAAAGTGGCAACCTTTGGCCAAAATAGCTGCAAGGCAGAGCCAAGGCATTTTTTCTAATAGGACAGTCATATAGTTCAAAGGTTTACTACATACAGCGTGGAAGTTCCCCAGGATACAATTCAATAGTGGTTTGCTATATCTTGATTTTTCAGTCAAAGTTGCACTAATCTCAGTTGATTTATCATCCTTTGTCAAAAATGGAAATAATTAGTTCACCAATTTATTTGCTGAAAGAAAATTTTTTCATTGACGCCTTTTTCCTATGGGTGACCATACCAAATTTTCTGATTCTGTTTAACTTCTCACTACTCACACTTGTATTGTGCCATTTTAGGTTATTTACATTTCCAAAAACTTCTCATGTGTCACTAGAACATGGAACAAACCCATTTGTAAAGTGTTCAAATATTTTTTGCCACTAGAGCACATCTGGGAGAACAAAGGTATCTAGATCTTGGCACAAAGCCGGTATACTTTTCTCGACAGTGGAGGGAGACCTGGGGTCACTTTTGTAAACCTGAATCAGAGTCTCTGTTGTCTGCTGGATTCCAATAACTCATTAACTGCCAGCTGTCAACATTTCATACCAATACCACCAGAGGGGTACATGGCACAAACCCAAATGCTGGTCAGAATTACCCTACCTTTACTGATCAGCCCTAACATTAAATGTCTCTGATTACACTCGCTCTCTCTTTCTGACTGAGTTCCCTTTTTACAAAACCTGTACATCTTATGAGATCATTGCAGTTTTCATAAGCAGCAAGACAAGAACAGCAATTTGCACTTCAGAAGTGGAGGGGGAGGGGCATGACAGAAATGTTTGCTTTCAAAGTAAATCTAGACAGCCACTGAAACATGGCTTCTTTATCGGCTGGCTTTCTGAAACGCGGTGGTGACACTCAGCATCTCGGCATCATTAGAGCGTTCAGGAGGTGGGCTGAGTGAGTCTCACACCTCAGTTGGGGCACAGCACGGCTGGGCGAATGCGCTGCATTCAAATGAAGGTTACTCCCTCTCACTCATATCGCATTTTTTGCTTCATGCTATTCATAAGACCAAAACCACCCAGGCCAGTGGCCACGCTCCTGATCCAATCATGTTTACTTCCCCCATCAGGTCAGCGAGCATGGATACTGAGTCACCGAAACAGTGCTCAAGGCAGCAGACATTATCTGACATAAACTCATTATACAAATATTAATAAAGGCTATGTCCAATGCCTCACACCCAATGCATGCTGAGATTTGGTCAAGCCATACTCACCCCTCGATCTGTGACCCCAACTAGGAATAAGTGAGTTACATAATAGTTGGATGGATGGGTTATGTTCAATCAATAGTTCAATTGTAATTAGAACTCACTTTGCTCATTTCAATGCACTGTACTAACCATGTAACACTGAGTGTGTACAGAGCACAGAAGGAAAAAAAATACTACTGAACAATATTAATGCAATGTTGATTACTGTGGTGTGCTGTCAGAGGAATGAAAGGCCTGCAGTAACCTTACCTTTCAAAGCTTGATTACTCCCATTTTTGATCACCAGATTAACAATAAGACAATTTATTTTCTGAACAATCAATCTGATATGAAGCCTATAATGACTAAAAACGATAATAACAAAGCATATACGTGCCATTAGGGGAGGCTGTGACTTCATTAGTTATTGCTGGAATTTGACAACCTGTTCCCACATAATTAGCCTGATAAACAATCAGAGTTTTTTTTGTTTGTTTGTTTGTTTCTTTTTTGAACCAAATAATTAAAACCTAGCCTATGTAAAGCCTCTAATGATTAAGGGTTATAATACTAAAAGATTCATTAACATTGCACTTCAATATGAGATTGCAGGGATGGAAATCTGAATGATAAATTTGAATAAAAAAAATTCTCCACTGTAATTTTGTGCATCAGAGCCTTTTGTTCATTGGATTATGAAAGAAGAATGAAAGTAAACTCAGCGTAATTGTAGTGCCCCTCCCTCAGGGCATTCATGACTTTTGGCTACCTGCCCTCATTCAATTACCTCCACTGTTCTCCCTCTAAATTATTGCACCTGCATTTCCTTAGCTGAGAATCATCCCTTGTCTATTTAATCCTTAGTTTTCCTCTTCACTGGCAGGTAGCCTTAGATTGTGATACATTTTAGTTGTGAGCACTCACTTTTTGTGATCCCCTTTAAGATTTGTATTTGTGCCATTTACACACTTCATTTATTTAATAAATCTGTGTTCCTGCACTTGGGTCCTTCTACAACCCCAATTCCGAAATAGTTGGGACAAAGTGTAAATTGTGAATAAAATCAAGACGCAATGACTTTCAAATCATGCCAGCCAGTATTTTATTCACAATAGAACAGAGATAACATAGCAAATGTTGAAACTGAGAAATTTTACAATTTTATCCACAAAATGAGCTCATTTCAAATTTGATGGCTGCTACAGGTCTCAAAAAAGTTGGGACAGGGGCCTGTTTACCATGATGTAGCATCCCCTCTTCTTTTTAACACAGAGTGGAGGTGTCTGGGCATTGAGAAGACAAGTTTCTTGAGTTTAGCCATTGGAATTTGATCCCACTCTTGTTTAACACAGACTTCCAGCTGCTGGAGAGTTTTGGGTCTCCTTTGATGGACTTTTCATTTAATTATGCGCCAAATGTTCTCAACGGTGAAAGATCAGGACTGCAGGCAGGCCAGTTCAGCACACGGACTCTTCTACTGCAAAGCCATGCTGCTGTACAGTATGTGGTTTTGCATTGTCCTGCTGAAATACACAAGGCCTTCCCTCGAATAGATGTCATCATATGTTGCTCTAAAACCTTTATATACCTTTCAGCATTCATGGTGCTTTTTAAAACATGCAAGTGTCCCACACCATATGCAGTAATGCATTTTTTTACGCAAGCCTTCACAGGTTGGAGAGCCTCTGGCCATCTTTACTTCTGAGAGACTAAGCCTCTCTAAGACATTCCTTTTATAGCCAATCGTGTTACACACCTGATGCCAGTTAACTTAATTACTTGCTAAATGTTCTTTCAGCTGATTATCTTATATATTAATAGCTTTTTCAGCCCTTTTTTTGCCTGTGTCCCAACTTTTTTGAGACCTGTTGCAGCCAGAAAATTTTAAATAAGCTCATTTTGTGGATAAAAATGAAAAATGTCTCAGTTTTTACATTTGAAATGTTATCCATGTTCTATTGTAAATAACATATTGGCTCGTGATCTGAAAGTCATTACATTTTGATTTTATGCACAATTTACACTTCGTCCCAACTATTTCGGAATTGGGGTTGTATCATTCCATCGCTCCCCTGGTGCTCTTTTTTTAACATACTGATCGAGCATTGAACGCAACATAATAATGCTTTTAGCATTTGTTTGAAATGGTATTGCATTGGTCTCCTGTGAGGCTTTAGCTAACGAATAAGCAAATCTGTCTCATGAGTATTTCACGTTCAGATGCAATGAGCAATAGTGCTGTGGGAATTTAAATTGGCCAGTCACTCTGTTGATTAGCCTCAGTAAATGAGTTGCTCAATTGTTTGATTGCAAATTTTTAGATTGGTATTCTATTTCAGGAACAAGCTGTGTTTTTTTTTTTCAGTACATGAAAGAAGCTGGTTGCTGCCACGTTTTTACCAAGTTTAGATTATGGTGATGTTATATAAATGCTTGTTCCTCCTTACTTTGCATGTTAGATGCTATTTATCATGGTGGATTAAGATTCATCACTGGGTATAAACCACTTACCCACCATTGCACTCTGTATGCCAAAGTAAACTGGCCATCGTTGGCTGCTCGGAGGCTGCCCCATTGGTACACCTTTATTTACAAAGCTATCACTGGTCTACTTACTTTTTATCTTCGTACATATTGTACTTCACCTTGGCTTCAAACCCATCTTACGCCTTACAATCACATAGCTATACATATGCCACAGTACCCAGAGTTCGCAGAGTTTGGGAAGAGGGAATTCATGCATTCTGCTCCATCTGCCTGGGACAGACAACTACAGACTTTCTTCTCCATACCTGATTTTAAATCTCAAGTTTTGTACATTTTAAAGAAAGAGATTGGGCGAATGTCAATGTTTTCGTATAATGCAGTACTGTATTCATAAATTTCACCTTTTGTCCCCAGTAACCCCCTGAAGAGCCTTTATCCGCACTTTGCTTTTTTTTTTTTTGTTGCTGTTTGTGTCTGTATTTTTTATTATTATTTTTTTAAAAGATGCTGTCATTTGGCCAGGTCTTACTCGAAAAAGAGATCATTGATCTCAAGGGACTACCAGGTAAAATAAAGGTTAAATAAAGAAAGAATCAAGCAAAGTATTCAAGAGTAATTTCCGAATCTGTGAAAGATGTCAAAGTTTTACGTCATCATTTACGGGCATAGGAAAACATAACCTTGCCATGCAGTGTGTAATATTGTTCTCAAAAATCAACTGGCCAGTCATTTTATCGTCAAAATATTTCATGAGCAGCCATCACAAGGATATCCAACTCTGAGGCCCATCTCAATGTACCCCCACGACTCTTCCCCACATATAAACACAAAGCTGGGGGTGGGTTGCCACTTACAGGTGACCCTAGAAAGGAGAAAACAAACAACAGACCCATTGGAGCTGGGGTGAAGGCCATCATTATTTCTCTTTCCTCAATTTTCTACCTGATGTTATCATATTTTCACAGTGTAGATTTATTCCCAAAAGCACTATCATTTCCCCAATCTAATCAAATACAAAAACACTAGAAAAAGATATCTGGGGTGGCCATCTAGTAATGACCATGGTGTAGCCTGAGCTGAAAATAGGCTGAGCATTAAACACCCCTTTAAAATGATAAAAAAAAAAAAAAAAAAAATATATATATATATATATATATATATATATATATCACCGACTTGCAATCATTTTCCTTTATTAACACATTTTCCAATTATAATCCATTAGCGATTGAAACACTGCTTATTTCTTGATGAAATCTAAGGGCAACTAAATAATAGGCTAAATTTGATTTTTAAAAATGTAAATAATTTAGTTACTAATATATAGGCTGTATACAAAAGGTAAACTGCTCTGGAAGTTCTGCGCTACCTTTTTGGCACATCAGGAGTTTAACCTGTGCTGCATCATTTCAATTCTTTAAATTCAATCAAAAACAAAAATATTTGAAACACTTTTACATGATTTTAAATAATGCTGATTGAAATGCACCAAATTGCTCATCCAAACGAATGGTTGTCATCTTACCTTACAGAGAAAAGGCACAACCTGGTAGTGTGGAGTATTTCTGGAGTGAATGTTTTGTTGATTCAGAAAAATGAGTGAGAACAAGTTAGGACTATTAATTTGAGTGAGGGATGTTCTGAGACTACCCTATTTTCAGCTCAGGCTATGCCTGTACCGCAGGGCAGAGGCAACTCAAGTCATTTTTACGCTTATGGTTCCAGAAAAATCCCTCTCCCCCACACCAGGAGGCCTTTGGGCAACAAAACAGTGGCAAGTCTGATTCACCGGTGGTAGTGAGAAGAGAATACATCACAGATCTGGTCTCTGTAGTCGACTTGACAAAAGGAGAACCAAATAATTCTCCACATGAAGCCAGGGAGTCTGCTCTTGTCTTCATCCTCTCTATCGCCAGATACAAGTGTAGCCAGCACTGCATGAAAGAGCACTCATGCACTGACTGGAGAGAAGAGCTGAACATCTGCACTCGCTCCACTATTAACACACTCACTCCACTAACACACATACTGACTCGCTTACTCACTCCAATAAACTCACTCCCTCACTCTGCAAACTCACTCACTTAGTCACTCCACAAACTCACTCACTCACTTTCTCACACAGTCACTCATTCTGCTTGCTTACTCTTTCTCTCACCTACTCCTTCCAGTCACTAATTCCACTTACTCATTCTGCACACTCACTCACACATTCACTCACTCACTCTTTCTGCTCACTTGCTCATTCACTTGCCAACTCATTTCACTCTCCCTGTCACATGCTCACTAACTCACTCACTTTATAAAACTGTAAATACCCACAATTCTATAGAACATGTAGTCAAATGCAGAATGCAACATCATGTTCACTTCCATGGTAAATGTTTATTCCATGCCATTGTTGAAGTCATTAATGAGCTAAATCTAATACTGTGAACTGTCAAAAGTATAGAGAATCAAAATTGGATGTTATCACCAACCAAACTCAGTTATTTGCCCATCCCTGGTTTTGCTGCATCCTCCTCTCAAAGAACACACACACACACACTTGCAAGTGTGCACGCATAAGCATACATGCATACAGTACGTACTAGATATGCATACATGCAAACAAGACACATGACCTCTCATTCCTACCTAACTGGAGAGTTTATTATTGTTTTAGAATCACTCCTGGCTTAGAAACATATTCCTACTGATGACAAAGCTATTCCATCGCTCTGATTTATCTCTCTCCAAAGTCTCCCCAATACATCAAATGTCCTGCCTCAAAACAGTACCTCAGTTTACTGACTGCTGACTGAGGAAGCTCTTGATACACGAGTGACCACAGTGCACAGAACACAACATCGTGTATACAGCACCGTCAGAGAGCATTTGTACAGTATAAAAACGGGCAGAAATTCCCACATGGATAAGGATGCTAACACTTGCAAATGAGAGCTGACGGTCTCTATTTAATAAGCACTTATTCTTTATTTTCAAATCTGCTGTGCTGGAATACACAGCCAAAAAAACAAATATTATGTCACGGTCCAAATGCTTACGGGTTGTAGTTTACATTGAGCACCATAATTCATTGGACAGTGATGCAAATTTGGTTACTTTGGTTCTGCTGGCCAAGTCTACCACAGGATCCAACTGAACATGAATTTATATGCTGAAGAGGAGACTGAGGTGGAAAAGACCCCAAAACAGTCAGGAACTTGAGATGACAGCAGTACAGGCTTGGCGGAGCATTACTAGAGAAGATACAGAGCATTTGGTGATGTCTATGCATCACAGATTTCAAGCACTCACTGCATGCAAAAGATATGCGATCATATAGTAAAATTACTGCTTAATTCCACATTATGTTCAACTCTACAACATTTTTTCATGCGCTTGGAAATTGGGGAGTTTGGGGGACAAAGTGCAAACGGTACATTTATAAACAGACCATCAGATATGGATGAAAACACCATCAAAGTGAAGCTCATTGTTATTGTATCTTGACAAACTCAAAGTATTGCAGTATAGAACCAGATTTAAAAAAAAACATGTTACTGTCAAATGATTTACAGTTCTATTCTGTGATGATTAGGCTTAAAAGTGAAGTAAATCAATATGGAGAGTACTCCCCAGAAGCAATCATGATATACTAATTTTGCCATTATCCTTCAAACCAAAACATTTTCTTCCATATAGGCACTAGCAGGTTCACCCAGTCTGTGCTCTCGTCACACTCCAATATCGAGGGCTGACTGCAATAAACAGTTATGTCCAGATGTTATATATTGGACATAACTGTTTATTGCAGTCAGCTCTCGATATATGCTCTGGTTTCTTAACACACCACAATCATGTATAGACTATATTTTTTTTCTGGCCCACTTCCAAGTAGTTGGAAGAAGATTTTAGAATAATTTTACATAATACAGCTGGGGAAGTGAAGATGAATCCGGGATAATAATAATAATAAAAAAGTTTTCTTTCTAAGATTTTTTTTCCCAGCAAAAATTGTGGCAAACAAGTTGCAGAAAATCATAATAATATTGATGTTTACAAGAAGAAGAACAATCTATATTGTGAATTGAACAACATTTGAATAATTATCAAATCAACAGACAATCTGCTTTTACTACACACAGAGACATAGTCTGCAATTTGGCTGCTGACTGGATTTTGAAGACAAACAGCGCATATATATGCAATATCTGCTCAGGGTCAGGGGCAAGGAGAAGAAAAATGGAAATGTAGCAGTTTGTCGAGAATTATAGTTACATTACTGTTAGTTAGCTAATGCTTTCATCCGTAATGACTCAGAATTAATTAGATTAAGCAGGTAGCAATATGGGACTAACATTCTCGCGGCAGCTGCCCTCATCTCACTGCGGCTATACTGGGGCTTCAGGTCCCTGAGAAGCATCTTAGAGACTTGACTACTTCACTGGCCCAGTGATATTTTTCTGTTGTTCATGGATTCTGTGCTACATTTTCACATCTCGTAAACCATGGGGAGCCACCCTTGAATGAAGAGTGCAACTCGATGATTTATGTGAAGGGAGGTTTGTGATTCCAACCTGTATGCTAAAGTTAGAATATCTGCAAGGGACGTACGAGGGAGCTGGCTGATGGTAATGATGCTCATTTTTAATACATGAGAGGAAATAAGTTTATATCTGTACATGGTAAATAAATAATGATAAAAAATAATGTGTATTATACCTCAGCCACCAGCAGTCACCCTCACTGACACTGGTTATAAATGGCAAAAAGTAACAGACTATCTGTTTGCATTCAGATTCAGTCAATTGCTTAGCGACTTGTGCTATATGACTGCCATTGCTACCCTTTTCCTGTCCATGCCATTGATGGGATATAGAATTATTATGAGCTCTCCATGACGTGACTTGCAAGCATGGATGGAGATTTAAGGTATAATGACATACTGGCAGAGGTGCCTGCAGACTGTGTGCTCTTGCAAATTAGAGGGGTTTCCAAAGGAGGCAAGAAGACATGGGATGCCGAAATGGTTCTTCTAAGAACCATCTGACATTTCAAATTAATGTAAAGGTGAAGAAAATAGTCTTTCAGTTACACATCTTGCAGTTTCTTTGGACGAGATAAATTATGCACTTATCTACTGCTTTAATGCTTGGGGCGGCCACATTTTACAGATACCATCAGAACCAAAAGTTGAAAGCTCAAGTAGAAAGTACAGGATGGACTGATCTCAGCTGCTGTCACGGATTATTCCAGATATCTCAATAACACCATCTGTTCTCTCAACATAAATTAAGATATCAGACATGTTTTGCCCTTCTTTTGTGCATGGCAATCATGATCAGGCACCACTGTTTACTTTTCATTCGCCATGTAGCTCTTTGAGATAACACTGCCGACCGCAGCAGTGATTTGTCAGCGAGCTGAAGGTTTGTGTGACCTGACCATTGCTTTCCACAATAACTCTGCCCTGCCTCCCTGGATGAATAATTGTAGGGAAGGAAATAACTGAAATAAATAAAAATGTAAATTGAAAACAATAACAAGATGGATGCTAATAGTTTTTATGTATATATTAGTTGCATTTTAAGCTTGGGTAAATCAATACACTTATTCTGTTCCGTTATTCAGAGCTATGCTGCTTTATTGAATTGAAATAATGTTTACACATTTTGGAGCAGTTTAATTAAATATGATTTATGATGGTAATTTAAGATCATGCTGGATTTATCAACAAAATAAATCACAATTTTTTTTTGATTTTGCCCCCGTATTTTCCCACCCCAAACATAGAGGAGCTGTTTAGTCCACCGTAAAGCAACCTGCCTCCATTGACTCCAGAGGAAGATGCCACGGCGCGTGATTCCTCCAACTCACGCGATGGCTAATCCCCCGCTTCTTTACACTATGCATTGGCTTCGCCAATTACACACTACCTATGCCGTCAGAGGATCACATAGTCAGCATACAATTTAGCTTGTAAGGCTACATTCACCTAGCTGACGCTAGTAGAGCTAGCTAGAGAGTGATGAACTAAAAAAGGTTAACGTGGAGAGGCCGCACCAGTTGTTGCCTTACCCATGTGGACCTCTAGCCACAACCAGGAATGGCACTGCTAGGATTTGAACCCCTGACCATATAACTGCCAGACAACCGTCTTTGCTGTGAGCCACTCACAGACAAAATTATCAATTTGCAAAATGTGTGAATACACACGCACACACGCACACACACACACACACACACAAATATCTGTGGCTGCAGAAAATGTGATGGATAAGATTGTTCATAACAAGCGTAACATCTTTTCATCAGTCATTTCATAAAATGGCCACCGGTGTCTGCAGAGAGGTTCGCTTCCTGTCTTTTCTTCCCTTAATCCTGAGACTGAAAATTACCTGCTGCAGTGCCAAAATCTTCAAAGGAGAGGTAAGTGCGATGCATTCAAAAAAGTCACCTGTACTGCATTGTAATCTCTTCCTTTGTCTCCTTTACAAGGGGGAAGAGTACAGAGGTGGGACATTCACTCTTTGTTCAGACTTTACCTCTTCAAAGTGACACGGCTGTCCCTATGTATTTGTACAATAAGAAATTTATTTTTTGTTGGCATTGTACTTCAGGAAACTAAAGCAAAGCAGTGAGTATAATGTTAAGGCAATAACTGTTAGGTTCACTTTAAGGGTATTACTCCCACATGGGGTGATCTAAGGGATTACAGACATTACAGTACATAGGGACTGTCCAAATATGAACATACAGCCATATAATAAGTAGGAAGAAAGCACACTTCCCCTGTCCCTCCACCCCTTCTGTATATGTGCCTATCTTCCCCCAATAACCCCATCCATTGCCATCATTTGAATTTCCTCATAAAACCCCTGTAGGTCATTCATTGGTTTTCCCCTCCATTCATTTTTTTTATATCCAATCTACATGAACTCTACTTTAAAGGACAGCTCACATTGTTCAGGGATAAATTTGCAAGTGATAATTCTGGGGGCCCCCTTTTTCTGGTACCAGGCGGCCACAGACATCAGAAGTCTCTTTGTAACTGTGGCTTTATTATTTCATTGCAAGT
Organism: Gymnothorax javanicus; assembly: GCA_029692085.1. Classification (NCBI taxonomy): domain Eukaryota; kingdom Metazoa; phylum Chordata; class Actinopteri; order Anguilliformes; family Muraenidae; genus Gymnothorax; species Gymnothorax javanicus. The sequence continues at coordinate 23,087,224 of CM056205.1, forward strand.
TGAATATCAAAATAAAGTTGATAAGACTTTTGGCTTCATCAATCGGTTTGACAACAGCAACTTTCACTGTGTTCTTCACACAGTCCAGCCCCAGGTGAGGCACCCAGTCATTTCTGTAGATAATACATGAGCTCCTTCACAGATTTGCATTCATCCCAGTGTTTGTCAGAGCAGCTCATGGAGGCTCATACATACCACTCCTCCATTCATCAGCACCTCCTCTTCCCTCCGCACCTTTCACATCTGTTATGATCAATCACCCAAATTTCAGACATCACCTCTCAGATGTGCTATATTTCATATTCTTACATTTGTGGGGGGAGAGATGCTCTGATAAGACCAGACAAGATCTCACAGGAACTATGGCTAAAAATATTCTGCAAGAGATCTGTGACCGATTAAAGGCGGTCGCAGCGTTGAAGGTATGAGCATGATAAACGATCTGACGGGGAACACAGGGAACCTCATTGCTCAGCCTGGTTATGCTGGGAGCTGTCGCTCGTTTGGAAGGAGCAGAGCAATGATGCAACTTATTATGAGAGCTTTGGAACAAACTGCACACACAGGCATGCCTTCAAAGATCACTCAAACTTTAATCAGGTATAAGATGTCATTCACAGTGCTTGACATAAAATGAAGATAAAATGCCCGGCAAAACGCAAGTTTGAACATATGTATGACACAACACAATCGACGGGATGAATCAGATAAAAACGCAATGGAATAGGAATTGATGAAAAAGTTTATGTAAATAAGGTGAATTAAGTAAGTATAGTAAGTAGACGTGATGAAAAGCCAGGCTGATTAGGTGCGCATTAAGTTTTCTCCACAAAATTTCATCCACAAAACCTCAGTTCCAAAGACTAGAGCCGTTGTGGCAGAAAAATCTGACTTTTATATGGTTTTGGGCTTGTCACTCTGCACCAACTGGGAGGGTTTGTCTGAACAGGAAACCATAATTGCCTGTGGAAAATGACCAGGAACTGCTGCTTGATGATGTCAGCCTCTGCTTCAAGTCTTATATCACAGGCTGGCTCTTCCAGACCAGTAATCAGCATCCAAAGATACTCAGCCCTAATTTGCCCTTAATGAGCAGCTAGGGCTAATCTCTGTAGCCAGGTTTAAATCTGGGGCCTGTCTCACGAAGCTGGATTTCGGCTTAGTGAGGTTACTTCTGGATTAACCCTGGGTTTTCCGTATCACGAAGGTGGTTTGCTTTTTATCGGGGTGCGTTGCCGTGGCAACATACACTGAACACCTAACCTGCTCCGGAGCAGGTTAAGTTCAGGATAAGAGCTCAGCAGGTATGAAGCCCCACCTACTGACCAGTCAATTCTCTTGGAAAATGGCCTGCCCATTTGATGAGAACCCAGTGAGTCTAGGTGCACAACTTGTGCGAAGAGCGCTCAGGCGCGAAAGAGTGTTTTGCGATCGCTGTAATCCTTTTGATTTGCTTGAACAATGTCTTTACGAGAGGTTAGGGTTTTCCGCAGAAGGACTACATATATCTGTCAGTTGCTGGAGCCGTTCATTACTAATTCCACAATTCCATTGTGATCATCCTACAACAGAGACAGTGTGAAGAAGTAAAGCCATGTACATGTACATATACAGCGCCCTCCATAATTATTGGCACCCCTGGTTAAGATGTGTTCTTTAGCTTCTAATAAATTCAGTTTTTTTCTAAATAATATAGGACCACAATGAAAAAAGAGGAAAATCCAACCTTTAATTCAAGTGCATTTATTCAGTGGGAAAAAAAAAATCCCACATTAAGAAATAATTCTTTTACATCAAATCATGTGTGCCACAATTTTTAGCACCCCTGATGTCAATACTTTGTACAACCCCCTTTTGCCAACAAAACAGCACCTAATCTTCTCCTATAATGTTTCACAAGATGGGAGAATACAGAAAGAGGGATCTTCGACCATTCCTCTTTGCACAATCTCTCTAAATCATCCAGCGACCTGGGTCCTCTCCTCTGCACTCTCCTCTTCAGCTCACTCCACAGGTTTTCAATGGGGTTGAGGTCTGGGGACTGAGATGGCCATGGGAGGAGCTTGATTCTGTGTCTGGTGAACCATTTCTGTGTAGATTTGGCCACATGTTTAGGGTCATTATCTTCCTGAAAGACCCAGTGACGACCCATCTTCAGCTTTCGGGCAGAGGCCACCAGATTTTGATTTAAAATGTCCTGGTATTTCAAAGCGTTCATGATGCCATGCACCATAACAAGGTTCCCAGGGCCTCTGGAAGAGAAACAGGCCCACAGCATCACCGATCCTCCCCCATACTTCACAGTGGGCATGAGGTGCTTTTCTGCATACTCATCTTTTGTGTTCCGCCAGACCCACTTAGAGTGTTTGTTGCCAAAAAGCTCTATCTTGGTATCATCTGACCAAAGCACACTGTCCCAGTTGAAGTCCCAGTGCTGCTTAGCGAACTCCAGACGTTTGCGTTTATGATTGTGAGTGAGAAAAGGTTTTTTCCGTGCATGCCTCCCAAACAGCTTGTTGGCATGTAGATAGCGCCTGATGGTTGTTTTGGAGACTTTGTGACCCCAAGATGCTACCATTTGTTGCAATTCTTTAACAGTGAGCTTTGGAGAACTTTTTTATTTTCTCTACCATCATCCTCCTCACTGTGCGTGGTGGCAAAATAACCTTGCGTCCTCGTCCAGGCTTGTTTACCACTGTTCCAGTTGTTTTAAACTTCTTAATGATTCCTCTGACAGTAGATATGGGCAGGTGCAGGCGAGTGGCTATTTTCTTGTAGCTATTGCCTGACTTGTGAAGGTCGACACACATCTGCCTTACTTGAATGGTGTGTTCCTTTGTCTTTCCCATGTTGAAGAGTGGATAAGAGAAATGGCCTCTGTGTCACGTCATATTTATACCCCAGGGAAACAGGAAGTGATGAATTACTAATGAAATGTTCCTAGATACTCTGATCAACTTTGTAAACTACTGTAGAAATGACAGAAATACTTCAATTACATTTATTTCCTAGGAATTGTTAGGGGTGCCAATAATTGTGGAACAGGTGATTTTATGAAAAATAATTATTTCTTAGTCAGGGATTTTTTTTTTTCCCTTAAAATTCACTTCAGTTGAAGGTTATATTTTTCTACAATTTTCAGTGTGAGAGTATGCTTCTGCAATAAAAATTGAATTTATTTTAAGGCTTTTAACACATCTTAACCAGGGGTGCCAATAATTATGGAGGGCGCTGTACATATGCTACATGTATAGATATAGTAAGAGTACTGACCACTTTGCAGTATGTTTTTATACTTATTTTTTTATTTGCTCCCATGCTCTTTTTGCTCCACTAGGGTCACATCTGAAATGATAAGGCCAAAATCACATGCCATAACAACAAATTTCATAAACACATAAATTTATGGAACACACAAATGTTACTATATTCAGATCTACTCGTGCCATCATGGTGGGGAAGTAATATTATAATCCCACTAATTTACGCATTGACACAGTCGGCGATTTTTTTTGCCAGCATTCCTTGCGGCTTTTGGCAGCTGCAACTATGTTGCTTTTTGCCTGGATGATGGATTTATATTCCTCGTATTTATTTAAGATTAGGCAGTTGCTACGGGTATGGCAGTTTTCCAATGCATTTCAATGCAGAGAGGTACGGCAGTCCCAACTTCAAACCCTGCCCTAACCTAACCCTGACCCTAACTCTAACCCTAACCCTGACCCCTAACCCTAACCATAATTCCTAATCCTTATCCCGATCCCTTCAAATCGACAGCTGTACCCATAAAACTGCCGTATCTCTAGACACTGCGTTAAGATTAGTGTCTGCTCCTCCGTCATGAAGTATGCAGCTCAGGAGGATTTTTCCATGTCTGCGATTGGTCGTATGCAGCAAACACCGCCCTTTTTATGTAAGCGCGCACAGATTTAGATTGGAAACTCCTGGGTTCACTTAACGAGTTGATAACCGGCTTCGTGAGACTGATAATCAAGACCGCGGATGTCTGGTTAAGTGCAGCAGGGTAACTGAGGGAAACCCCGAGTATGTTAATCCAGCTTCGTGAGACAGGCCCCTGCTCTCTCACTTGAGTTATTTTACTTTGACATAGTAGTATTGGTTTGTTGGGAGTTCCCCAATGCATCTTTCTGAGGTTTTGCCCTATAGGCTACTACACCTGTCATGATTTTGGGGAGATTGTTTGTTTTCTGTGTTCTGTGAGGGGTGCGCTTCTATTTTCACTCGTTTTTGGTGTTACTGATTGGTTTTTGCCACTCAGCTATCGAATTCCTGTCCAGGAATTTGCCTCACCAGAGCTGGTTAATTGCTGATTCACAGCACCTGCGTTCACTCGATGTATGTAGAAGTAGCAGTCACTCCTTGCTTGATTGTTGTCTATACATGATAGCCGGTAACAGCTGGAGGGTTTAGCTCTAGGTTTTTTGGCGAGGTCTTTGCATTTATTTTGAGAAAGGATATTTAGAAACTTTGCATTAGTTACACTCCTTAGTTTCTCCCCTTTCTGGTACCTGATTTTGATGACGACTGGGAGGGTTTTTTCCCCATTGGAGTATTTCTTTGTCTTTTTGCTTTTGTTATTCCTCTGTCTCTATCGAGACCTCAGTGGCTGGTAGTTTTTTAGTGCCAGCTTTTAGATCAGTTTCGTAGTGGCATTTGGTCTCCGCCAATTTCCACCTCATCACAACGCCACCACTGGCTGAAAAAGCTAAGCAGGAGTTACTTTCTGAAAGGTCTTTCTGAAAAACAAAATCATTTACAAACAGTTTATTCTTTACAGGCAATGTTCCAGCGGAGGTCATCAAAGCTTAGCAATTCCTGCATTCTTGCAAACTAGTCAATACTGTTTTCTTTCCAACAAAACAGTTGAAGCCTTGAGTTTTTATTTTTAAGGTTTGTGCCTTCATTGCTCCTGATCTTTATGAGTTAAAAGTAATAATAAATTTAACAGAAAATAGCTCTGCCGAATCAATATTTTGGGGAACTGTAAAAAAAAAAAAAATCCTCCTCTTTCAGCTAGGTTTAGGCTACGCACTCAGTGTCGAAGTTTTTATTTTTCTGGTTATTGTTTATTTTTCTGTATATTTTTCACATTTAATAGTGCTATTTCATTCACTGCATTTATTTTCTTGTGTTCATTTCCTTTCCACTTATCAATTTGCACATACTTTTGTTTTCATTCATTTTCATTCCCTGTTCTATAAGTTAATTGTTTCAGTTCAGCTTCCCAGCTCTTTCACAACTGATATCACTTTATTCCCTGTTAGTTTTTCCCTTTATAAAGACCCAGTTTTTTTACTTTCACCTTGCAAGTTTGTTGCCGTCCAAAGCCACCTACAAGCCTGGTTGATTCCCTGTGATTGTTCCAGTTTAGACCTTTCTTTGTCCATGATTTCACGAGATTGCCTTACCCCTTGTGCATTGTGTTAATTGGTTACGACTTCAGCTAGATTTACAACTTATGATTCTGTTCTTTCTCAGATTTAGCATTACCACTGTTCGACAATCGACGCCTGGACTGTCTACTGATAATTATTTGGATTTTCCCTTTTGTGCTGCAAGTTGCCAGTATGATTCTGAACCAGACTGTTTGACCCTGAGTATCCATTTTTTAAAACCCGTAAAACTGACTTCTTGACTCCGTTCGAGTACTCAGTTTGCCTACAGTCAAAAAAAGAAAGTCTCCTCAAATTGCTTGGTCAACTACTTTCATGCAATTTGTTAAGCAATGGTATCTTGCGTTCAAAGCATAATTAATAAATTAAGTTACATAGAAGGTACTTGACACTCACATGGAACCACAGGAAATAACATTTGAAAGTACAGATCTAAATCAAGCTTTTCAGTTTTTTTGGGGGGGTGTACCCTACAAAGAAACTACTCTGAAAAGAAGTATACTGGATACACCAGGGGTATCCAATCTTATCCAGAAAGGGCCGGTGTGTGTGCTGGTTTTTGTTAGAGCCCAACACTAACACACCTGATTCTACCCACCAAGGTCCTGATTGAAACCCCTGATTAGTTAATTAGTGGAATCAGGTGCAGTAGCACTGCTGGCTGGGACAAAAACCTGCACCCACACCGGCCCTTTACGGATAAGATTGGACACCCCTGGGATACACAAATCAAACTATGAATAAAAGTACAATTCTCTGCTCTGATCAAAGTTTAAAATGCTTATAGAAAATTGTGAGTGAAATAGAAGGAATACAAAAAAACAGAACAGACTGGTGTGCAGGCCATTTATGGGGGCAGCCTTGGTTAAGTGCTTTGAAGCCTGTCTCTGAACTGCTGGTGACGGAAGCCAGGACTTTCATTCTGCGCAGTATGTGGCTGAGTGGTAGAGCTAGCTTCTCTGAAGATTTCCACAAAAGAGAAATAAAAATTTGCACTTGTTATATTGCATATTCTCTTGGCACAAAAACAGAACTTTAGAAAACATTTTAAAAATCGAAGACTTTCTTTGTGGTGAGTGCCAAAGTATGGTTGAATTTTGGCTCAGACAAGATTTCCAGGGCTGGATTGTGCCATAATTCGGTTAAAATACCTCTACGACATTTTTATGTCAATCCTTACCCCTAAAAAAATTGTGCTGCCCAAATTCGCAAAACCGAACAGCACTTTTCCTTGCATAAATCCAGCATTAATGTAGGGCTCTTTGTCTTCTTGAAACTACATCAATATGTCAAGCGCTATGTCTTCACCAGCAGTCTAAAAGCCTTTTCTTCTGCATAGCTGAAGAAAAATGACGAAGCAGAAGTTTTAAAACAGTCGTGTTTCATTTGGTCCCATGCTATCGTCATTCGCTTAATTTCCTATTCTGCTGGCTTTTAGCGCCCTGACACATTTCACATTTCTACTCTTTGGTTTTGAGCACATCTGCTCAGCTATCAGTCACTTTGATAAGCACAAAATGCGCCATGCACAGTTACTGCGGTCCAGAAGCTGTCGGCAAGATTCACAGTGTGAGAATCTTCAGACTGAGATCTTCAGACTGAATTGAGAACACACTGGGAGATAATGGTGCAAGCTTTAATAAATCTCATGCACAGGAAAACAGTGGATGAGGCATGCGTAAGCCCTGGTGGCTGCCTTTGTTCCTGCCGTGTCACAGTGATCCCAAACCAAGCACAGTCAAGTGAGATTCATGGGGAGGCAGGCTTGCAGTGGGTAAAGCTGGCTCTTTAATTAAAAGCAGGAGAGATAAAGGGGTACCATGGTCAGGGGTCCACAGTCTCTTCAATGAGCGAGGCCATCCGCAAACCGCGCATTAACTCCACATCTAAACATAAAGTTTCAGGTGAGAGCTGTGAAACACAACCCAAAATGTTATGGAATTGCTAAATATTTCTAAAATGATGAGCAACCGGCATCACTGTTACATAAGAGGTTCCACACTGATCTATAAACTCAACGCCATTATATTTATAGCATTTATTTTGTATTCTTTATTCCAGACTCAAATACCCAAGCCTAAAGCACTCTTATCGCACTGACGCCCTCAGATCATTTAGCAGAGCTCATGTACGCAAAGTCTTTTGTACAAATTCTTCATCCTGCAGCTGATCTGAATTCAGGGCTATATTTTATGCCCGCCAGCTGCAAGGGACGCAAGTCATCCTGCTTCTGCAGATCAGTATTCTTCCCAAAAATAAAACATTGTCTCTCCTAGGAACAAAGGAACGCGGTCCCGCGAATCCTGGCAAACCAAGTGTGTTTCTGAGGCACAGGTAACCAGTAAAAAAAAAAAAAAATTTTTTTTAATTGATTTTATTTGCGCACAGGAACTTGCCTCAGCCATCGGGCTGTTCTTCCGCAAGTCCGTGCATATGAAACATGACATCACATGACACATAAAACATAAATATTACATGTGTGTAAAGCATAAAAATTGTAATAAAATACAACAGCAACAAAAAAAAATAACAACACGAAGTTTCATCAATAACGAGGAGCTAAACTGCATAATCCCCCCCACCGATCACAAACCACCAGAATACAGCAACATAGCACATAAAACATTAGAACATAAAACAAATATAATAGACTGCCACGTCAACAAAACAAAAATAATACTAATCACTCATCGATAAAAACAGTGTAACTACACCAACCCCCCCTCCCCCCTCCCCCAACCAATCACCCACTTATGGTGTCATCATTTACTGTTTGCCATGTAAATTTCCTTAAAGATACAAGCAGATATACACAATGCACTAAATGACAAGCTAAGTTTCGAAGGTTTGTAATAAAGTATAAGGTTGAGTACAAATTTGTCTTAAATCTATTAAGGGACATCGTTTTCACATCATTAGGTAGCTGGTTCCAGTCTAATTCCAGTCTTTAATTTAATTGTGTATTTCAAAAAGATCTAATTAGAACAAAATTGAAGTTGTCAAGCTGTGTTCCCATCTTGACAACTTCAATTTATTTGGAGTCATTATTAAGGCACTATTTAAGTAATAAATCAATATTAAAAGGGACCATATATGAATGCAACTTGAAGTCCGGTATCTGAGGTTCATAGCTGGAGTTCAGTAGTCTGGGCGAGCAGCTACAGTATATCTGATGTTTGACTTCTTTTCATAAATTTTCCGCTTCATTACAACGAGATGAAACTCATGCTATGTTCAGTGAGTGGTCCAAGTAACCTGGTGGTGCTGCACTAAAACGTACAGTTCTCTACTTACAGTATTGTATTCTGTGTATTGAAATTAGGTAAATGATCATTGTTTTCATTACACATTTTCTAATTTTAATTTTAATGCTAAAAACAGGCTCTGAATGATAGAAAATACGGTGTGTTCAACAGAATACAATATTGATATTGTTTTCCTCGTAAATAAATTTTGTAGCCAGGACATGCATGTCAACCTGCTCCAGTAGATGTTTTAACAAAATTGAAAACCATTATATTTAGTTAAATTATCACCACTGGTGTTATCCATTTAAAAAAATACTGTTATTGTATTTCTCAGGAAACAGTAAAAAGTCTTCCATTTTCCATTTGAGCCATTGGATGAAATATTCACGTCAAGAGTTCAATTATGATGATGCACATCAAAGAACAAGCTTGCGAAATGCAAATTGCAAGGAGCCAATTTTTACCTAGTTTAACTCTAGCTTTGAGTGATATGCTCATTCCAAGGGCACTACATGATTATGCTATTACCCAGTGCATTAGCAGGACTACACGAAAGCTGCCTTTATCACTAAACTGACGCTCATTGAACACCAAAAATTGAACTTGTGGACTCACTCAGAAAGTGCATTAGTACTCCCATGGCCTTCAAGCACAAAAAGCTGTTTTGACTCCTACAGGCATTGTCCTCCTACAGACATCAAAAACTTTTGAATCTCTTTCTAACAATGTCGAATTGGCAACACATGGAGCGTCATCAACTATATCACTCAAAAACAGAGATTGTTCTGCTCATGGCCAGTTAATTATGGCTTGAAAGTGATGTATACAGAATGGACAGCCAAAACAGAAGAGAAAACAGAACTTATTCTCTGTGTAACAGATATGGGACAAACATGGCTAGTTTTGTATTACAACCCCAATTCTGAAATAGTTGGGACAAAGTGTAAATTGTGAATAAAATCAAAATGCAATGACTTTCAAATCACACCAGCCAGTATTTTATTCACAATAGTGCAGAGATAACACAGCAAATGTTGAAACTGAGAAACAATTTACAATTTTTTCCACAAAATGAGCTCGTTTCAAATTTGATGGCTGCTACCGGTCTCAAAAAAGTTGGGACTCTGGCCTGTTTACCATGGTGTAGCATCCCCTCTTCTTTTTAACACAGAGTAGAGGCGTCTGGGCATTGAGGAGACAAGTTTCTTGAGTTTAGTCATTGGAATTTGATCCCATTCTTGTTTAATACAGGCTTCCAGCTGCTGGAGAGTTTTGGGTCTCCTTTGATGGACTTTTCGTTTAATTGTGCGCCAAATGTTCTCAATCGGTGAAAGATCAGGACTGCAGGCAGGCCAGTTCAGCACACGGACTCTTTTACTACGAAGCCATGCTGTTGTAATAGCTGCAGTATGTGGTTTTGCATTGTCCTGCTGAAATACACAAGGCCTTCCCTGGAATAGATGTCATCTGGAGGGGAACATATGTTGCTCTCAAACCTTCATATACCTTTCAGCATTCATGGTGCTTTTTAAAACATGCAAGTGTCCCACACCATATGCAGTAATGCATCCCCATACCATCAGAGATGCTGGCTTTTGAACTGAACGCTGATAACAGGAGGGGTGGTCTTTCTCCTCTTTAGCCCGGAGGACACAACGCCCATGATTTCCAACAAGAATGTCAAACTTGGACTTGTCTGACCACAGGACACTTTGCCACTTTGCTACAGTCCATTTTAAATGAGCCTTGGCCCACAGAACATGGCGGCACTTCTGGATCATGCTCAACAATGGCTTCCTTTTAGCATGATAGAGTTTTTAGGTGGCATCTGTGGATGGCACAGCGGACTGTGTTTACAGACAGTGGTTTCTTGAAGTATTCCTGGGCCCATTTTGTCATGTCAATGACAGAATCATGCTGGTGAGTGATGCAGTGACGTCTGAGGGCCCGAAGATTACAGGCATCCAGTAAATGTCTTCGGCCTTGCCCCTTACGCACAAAGATTTTTCCAGTTTCTCTGAATCTTTTGATGATGTTATGTACTGTCGATGCTGAGACCTTCAAAGCCTTTGTAATTTGACATTGAAGAACATTGTTTTTACAGCATTCCACAATTTTTTTTTTACGCAAGCCTTCACAGGTTGGAGAGCCTCTGGCCATCTTTACTTCTGAGAGACTCAGCCTCTCTAAGACATCCCTTTTATAGCCAATCATGTTACAAACCTGATGCCTGTTAACTTAATTACTTGCTAAATGTTCTTTCAGCTGATTCTCTCATATATTAATTGCTGGCGCATGCTCTGCTGCGACAACACACAGCCAGTCAGTGTTCCATGGCGGCATCACGTCTCCGTCTATCGTCGGTTTGTTTGTTTGATTAATGTCTTGTGTATGTGCCGTGTAGTTTTCACCAGTGTCTACGTCTCTTCCCCCATCCGTTATCCTACCAATTGTCTACAATTAAGGATTTATACAAACTGCTCACAATCGCGCTTATAACATTATGGATTATTCACAACACTCGGCGTTGGTACTACTAGCCAGCGACCAGCGACCACTCACCTACAGCCAGGTGGATCTCCTACAACTCCGGTCCTCCGCACTCTGCCACTTAAAGCCACCAGTTGCACTCCCAACGGAGATCAAGCCGAGGCGAAGAGGCAGAAGAGGAGGTGTAAGAACCAGACTCCGAAAGCGTCCCTTCAGGCCCCCTCTCCCTTCCGTCATACTGGCGAACATCCGTTCTCTCAGGAACAAAATAGACCTGCTGCACGCCAAGGGCTCCATGGAGAGAGCCTACAAGGACGCCTGCATCATCCTGCTCACAGAAACCTGGCTGGACGAGGACATCCCGGTTCCCAAAGTCAGTCTTGATCACTTCACCATCCTACGGGCCGACAGGACCCATCAGTCAGGCAAAGTGAGAGGTCGTGGGATCTGCATCTACGTCAACAGCAGGTGATGTGATAACATCAAGATCCACAACAAGATCTGCACACCAGATGTAGAGATGCTGACCGCGAGCCTGCGTTCCTGTGTGAGGAACTTCTCAGAACCCTCCCCCCCGAAGAACTTCATCACCCACCCTTCACACAGGAGGATGTGCAGCGGGAGCTGGCCAGGTGCAAAACTGCCAAGGCACCTGGCCCAGATGGCATCCCAGTAAGGGTGCTGAAATACTGCGCAATGGAGCTCTCTCCCATCTTTCATGCCATCTTCTGGGAATCCTACGGTACAGCTACAATACCAACCCCCTGGAAAACCTCAACCATCATACCTGTACCCAAGAAACCCCGCCCCTCAGAGCCCAACCACTTTCGCCCAGTCGCACTCACCCCAATAGTCATGAAATGCATGGAAAAAATCATACTGGACCTCATCCTACCAACTGTCAGCCCACAACTGGACCCCTACCAATTTGCATACCGGCCGAAAAGAGGGACAGAGGACGCAGTGGCATGCCTTCTCCACTCCCTCCTTCACCACCCTCAGACTCCTAACAACTCTGCTTCAGTTCTGTTCATTGATTTCAGCTCTGCATTCAATACAATCCAGCACCATCAACTCATCAAGAAACTGCAGCACTTAAATGTCACCCCTCTCCTCATCCACTGGATATACAACTTCCTCAGCAATAGGCCACAGACAGTGAAAATAGGGGCAGTGACATCATCAACCATCATCACCAACACCGGAGCCCCCCAAGGTTGCGTCCTCAGTCCCTTTCTGTACACCCTCTACACAAATGACTGCCAGAGTTCACTTTCCACCACCACTTTTTACAAATATGCAGATGACACAGCTATAGTAGGACTACTCACAGATGATAGTTCCATCACAGCTCACCACCAGTCCATCACAGACTTTGCACTGTGGTGTTCTGACAACTACCTCCAACTCAACATTGAAAAAACAAAAGAACTGGTCATACACTTTCAAAATCATCCCCTGGACTCAATCACATCATCACCATCCATTGTCAACCAGTTGAACAGGCCAGTACTTTCAAATATCTTGGACTCACCATAGACAATAAGTTAAACTTCAATAAACATGTCACTATCACACATAAACGTGTACAACAGAGACTGTACGTCATACGCAAACTGAGATCACTGTCTGTTGCCCCCCACCTCCTGCTGCTACTCTACAAAAGTATCATTCAACCCATTCTACTCTACTGCTTCCCCTGTTCCTTCACTATACTTACTGTCACCAGCAAGAACAAACTCATTAAAATCTCACACATAGCATCCAAGATAATAAACCTTCCCACCCCCAGTCTGACTGATGCAAATGACACAGCCACCGTATGCCTTGCACGTGCCAAAGCAAATAGTCCTGATCACCCTCTGAACCGGTTCTTCACTTCACTACCATCTGGCTGCAAATACAGAGTCCTGGACTGGAAAAAAGCTCATTTTAAGAAAAGTTTTGTCCCTTCAGCCATCATCGCACTAAACAAACTTCTGTGACAGTCCCCCCATTCCTTGCATTCCTTGTATTCTATTTGTGTTATGTTGTCTACTCTGTCCACCCGTCTTATGTCTTATGTGATGTGTTATAGGGGATACACAAGGGGAGGGAGGAAAATAGAGGGTTGTATGTTACATATCTGTGAGGTTGTGCATGGGGAAATGTTGGGGGAAATGTGGGAAATGTTGTTTATGCTGCTGTGTATGCTGTGGGATGCTACACTCTCTGTGTGAGACGTTTAAGCTATTTAAATCTGCTGCTTGGAACATGGAAATGGAAATGATGTGTGGAAAAGATTATCCCTATGGGACAATAAAGACTCTATCTCTTTCCAGCCCTTTTTTGCCTGTGTCCCAACTTTTTTGAGACCTGTTGCAGTCAGAAAATTTGAAATAAGCTCATTTTGTGGATAAAAATGTAAAATGTATCAGTTTCAACATCTGAAATGTGATCTATGTTCTATTGTAAATAACATATTGGCTCATGTGATCAGAAAGTCATTGCATTTTGATTTTTTTCACAATTTACACTTTGTCCCAACTATTTCGGAATTGGGGTTGTGTAAAGACTTACAGTAGAATCAAGTCCAACACCAAACCTTTGGCGACGGGTGGTTTATAACATGATAACAAACAGACCACCAGTATCAGTCATGGGGGCTGTTAGTTATCACAAGTCATTTCACAGCTGTCTCGCCTGGCTCCTGTCCCTGGTAGACCCTGCCATTCATAATTCCACGGGCATAAACAAAGGCAGTGCCATTTCCATAGAGCAGTTCTAGTGCCCTCAGTAAAATGCCCCCTCTGCCACAAACCTGGGCATGGAACCACCGCATAATACATGGGCCTAACCTTTCCAGGTGTGAGATCCCAATGGGTGATTGGGATATTCCTAACCAAGCACTATGCTGGTGTAGCAATCACTGCTGCTAACTGTTGGCCAATGAGTTCCATTACAAAAAAAAAAATTTAAACTTCTTGAAAAGGATAAATGTGGAGAGAGGATGTCAGAACCACAAGAGAAAACGATGCATCCTTGGAGGTGTAAGACAAGGCAAATTCCATCCCTGCTCTGCTGTGCTAACATTCTCATATCCATTCTTGTCCGACAAACAGTACTAAGTATGCAGGGAATGACTTTTGATCTAATCTATTGCCTGGGCTGTCCTCTCTGTATACAATACTCCCAGGACACAACGGACCTGTTATATGCCAGGAAGTCACTGTTCCGAGTGGCATCCTGGTCACGGCCTTGGCTGTTCCAGTTCAATCATATGGACTTTGAAATTAAAGGTTAACACTGCTCCCTCGCAGCAAAGTCACAAGTTTGAATCCATCCGGGGCCTTTCTGTGTGGAATTTACATTCTCCCCATGTGCATGTGGGTTACCTCCAGGCGCTCCGGTAGGGAGATAACATGAGATTCACGACTTGTGAAAACAGCAGATAGTAGAAAAAAAAAAAAAAAAAAAAAAAAATTACAGGTCTTTATAGTATACTAATGCAAATGATTGGCAGTCTGAAAGTAATCACTTAAATGGCCGACATCTCTGTTGCGCTTGGTGGTTCCAAGTGTAGCTACAACAGGCTACAAATGAGTTCGCCCAAGGAAACTGCTAATCACTTTGGATAAAAATATCAGCTAAATATCTGTAGTGAAGACCTGAATGTTGGGTATTAGCATTGTGATTTATTTTAAGACAGGCACTGGCTAATTTTACCATTGTCTGGAAAAACTGCACAATAGAGACCCATTTGCGTCATGCATGGTTTGTGAGCAATCAAGGAGGTAGCAAAAAGTGGCAAGCGCAAGGCCACCTAATTAGCAGGGTAAGACAGGAGAGGGCATCAAGCGCAAATGTCCCCAAAAGACCCATGAGATTATATTCTATTTCACTCCATTACCCATCTGAGATACAAAACTCAAATAGACGTCGACTCTAAACTGCGAAATTAGTCAATTGTCCCCTGATTCATTTGCTAAAAGAGACTACACTCAACATTAGACTGTGGACTAATCCCCACCCGCTCAGACAAGGTAAAGTTCCTCTGCAGGCCGCTCAGGCACCAATTTCGGGCCAATTTTTCACACTTAAGCGATGTGCCCTGCATTAGCCCTTCAGTGAGAGAAAATAAATGAATTCATTTCATCAAAGCCGCGGATTAAAAGGCAGGTGGTGCGTGGAAGCGGGCATCTGAGCGTTTGCAGCCCCTGGAGGAGAGGGAAAAACAGCAGGGGACCCATTTCTCTCTGGTCACAAAATGGCCGTACCGCAGAGAAAGGAAAACACGGCTGTTTGATATGTACCGCAAGTCCTGCCGCCATGTGTAACGAACGCCGCTTTATTGTTCCTCTTTCTTCTTCTTAATCGCGGGGTAACGGCTTGACTCCGCCGTTCATTCTCATTCCATTTCCTTTTGGTGCTGCTTTACGCAGATATGTGCCACTAACCCCCCCAACCCCACCATCCCACCTCCCCCCTCTCCAACAGCACACCCAGCCGTAGCGCCAGGAGGGAAAATTGCACCTAATTCAGCTCCTAACCCATCCTACAGTGTGTCATTCAGCTCCTGAGACTTCCTTCCCTTCGGAGTCTGCTGTGCTTCTGATGCCAGAAAGGAAGATTCAGAAATGAGCAGCTTACTCACCGCTGTTTCCATTATCAGCAGGAAGCAGGGCTATCCTGGGATGGCAAGAACAGAGGAGATATCTGCTCAAGAAACTATTTTCTAACCACAGACTGTATATAACCTTTTGCTAAGGGCAAGGAATCTAGCTATAAAGACACTTGCGGATGTTCAAAGTGACCACAGGTCTGTATGTTAGCCTGTGTGTACACCAAATGCTCGTGATGAATCTGCCATTGAAAGTCTCCTCCGATATAATCTTCCCATTCAGCAATTACAGTAAGTGTAGGGCGATTACTTGCACACATCATGCCCGTAATGCATTGCAAATGAGACCATAATGAGAATTTGTAACCTGTCAGCAATCTTTCGTGTAGCATTTTGCTAATCACAGGCGTATGCTGTGAGGTAAAGCTAGGGAAACAAAAACAACTAAATCAGTGACAACAGCTGGGCTTTATGCATTATTTAACGCGCGTGCACATACACACGCATGCATGCACGGATACACAAACACACACACGCATGCATGCACACACACACACACACACACACGCACACACACACACACACACACACACACACACACAGTTGCTTTACTGATCGACAAACATGGGAGTCATCATTCCTGAAAACATTGCGGCAGACATGGCATTTTAACTGAATCTCAATTCGATGTAATTGAAAAGAAATACTTTAAAAAATTGTGCGACCCATCATCCAAGGCTAGCTTGAAATTCTGTGCGGTTCTGAAAGTAAAAAGTCAGCGCAAGCATTTTGGTGCAGCTGTGTAATAGGGTGAGATGACTCAGAAGGAGTGGTCATCAGCTCACTGCAGGGCGATGTCAGCTTCTTCTAAACCTGCAAAGACATATACAGCCAGAACCCTACTAATGAGCTCCACTTGCTCAACCCCCAACCCGACAAGCTCTTCCTTTGAAGGGAAACTTGGCATGCCAGCGGGGGGCAGTCTTCCCTCGAGTCCAAACCTCAATGTCCCAGAGCAGTGATTGGGACACTGCACTGTAGGAGATGCCGTCTTTCCGATGAGATGTTAAACCGGTGGCTTGACCCTCTGTGGTCATTACAGATCCCATGACACTCATTGCAAAGAGATAGTATGGGGGTTTTCCGGTGTCTTGGCTGAATTCCAACACCCGACTCTTTCAGCCTGCCACCTAATTACTCTCTGATTTAATTTGCTAGAGGATAATGTCATCCCGCACCCAACTCAGCTGATATGTAATGAGTGAGCTGGTGCCAAAATGCCTACCATGCATCACCCAGGAGGGTGAAGCTTACTGCTGATGGTCGACAGAACTCCCTCACTATCACTGTAATGCACTTTAAGTATAAAAAAGTTATAATATGTGCTGATGAAAGTAGCTATCTGTAAGTTTCAGAGATGACTGATGCTGACAGTGTTGAGAATGATGTTCATTAAACTTCATCCACTGGACAACACTACATGGTAAGTCCTGCAGTTGGACCTACATAATGAGGTCTGATTATGCTCTGCTGCACTGTTATGTGCCTTGTTAGGGGACTGTCAGTTCTGGATTACTTTCATTGATGTGCTTATCTTCCAGCCTTTTCCATGTTACACCCGGGCCTCAAGATAGACATCAGTTATTCTCATTACTTCTTTGTGTCAGTTCTGCTCTGCTCTGTATTTTCAAGCTCTATGTTTTCAATTTTCAGGCTCTAAGCACAAACATCTTGGAGGACTAGATGCATCATTCCACCTTTCTGAGTTGCATATTAGAACACATCTCTCTGTTTGGCCAGCCTAGTTTGCCCGCTAATTTAACTATGTCTGACTGTATGAATGTCAACCTATCATATTGTTTGCTCAGCCAGATCATTCCTTGCATTTCTGTGACCATTCCGAATTAAATTTTAAATTTTTGGGAAGTCTTAGCATTTGTCTGTTGTTTTTCTATTTTTGTGTTTTACTCCATAAACGTGTGCTATGCGGCAGCTTTCACTGTACAGGAACACCATCATGGCTGAACACGCATAGTGAATGTTCATTGGTTCAGAGAGATTCTACTAGTGAAGTTAGATGGCTTGCAAAATCCGAGTCACTTGTGCATAGCCACACTTAATCTTAGCAGCAACGCTAGAAGAGCATACAATGCTGTTGAGTGAAATTTGCTAGCGTCCCTGTTTGCTAAATGCTACGACATTGGTTTTTTAAGTCATATAATCGCCTTCAACTGCTTCCAGGATGATGGCTGCCATGGCCAGAAGTAGCAGCACACAAACAAATGCCTCGAAGTCAGAGCAAGAAAAATGGATGTATAAAAATAACTGAACTAAAACATACTGAGTCCAGCCTTACATAAATAATTAGTTGGCGGAAAGAACAGCATGGGGATGGCTATGATAAGCTGCGATATAAACAAGCTATTTCCACCAGCGACAAGTTTAAATTTTTTTTTTCATGTTTATGCGGCTCTACTGCATACGTGTCAGTCTCATGACAGTGTTTGTTTAACTTTGACACTCTTTTATTAACTACTTTGCACCAATCTTTGTCATAGTAACATGGTAATACTGTTCTTGTTGGGCTTTGAATTTTAAGCCACGAATAAAAGCTAAGAGCTGGTTCAGGCTCAAGGGCCTCGCAGGAACTGTTCAAATGCTTTTCATTTTTAGCTCTCCTATATAGCATAATGAAAACCAACAATTTACTATTTTCTTCCTTTTGTATAATCTCTTATGTCTAAGATATTGGGCGTTTAACTATTACTTCAGGCAGACTAGCAGAGCAGGGCCTCCCCCTCCACAGCTCGGATCCTCTCGAGATTTCTTACCATCATGAGGGTTTTCTTTCCTTATCACTGTTGAGTGTTTTTCGTCCCACTATAAGGTTTATTTCCTTTTTAGCTCAAAGGCTTTTGAGGGTTCAGGCCTTGGTTTTTCTTCAATTTCCTTCTGTGATTTCGCTTTAAAACACCTGTGACAACATCTCAGTGGAAAAAAACAAGCCCGCTACAAATAAACTGAATCGATCTGAATTGAATTAAAATGAATTGATTTAAACCTTTATGGGAAATGGAAACCTCTCGCCGAGTGGCTAAGAGCTCCGCCTTGACAGGAGAGATGCCTTGCTTCTCCATCACTAGAACGGTTATCCTACCAAACACCACTACTGTGCTCTTTGTGAACAGTGACTACTGGTATCCTCCCAGTACTGAGCAAGAGGGGTATGACAGTGTGATTACTGTCCACAAGGCAAGAGTATGAAGTCCCTGGGAGCAAAATATCAATCTTTAAAATTGATGTTATATTTCAAAATTGACTTTGTTCTGAGGCATCCATCAAACTCAGAATGGAAAAATTAACATGCATATTGACAAAAGCTGAACAAAAACAGCTGAATAGGCTTATCAGGGCTTTCTTGTGGACTGTACGGATGCAGTCTTAGTGGATGTTTCAGGGGAAGGGGGAGATTGATAGTAGCTTTGTGAGTAGTTGAGCTCACAACCAATGAAATTTTAGTGGACCCTCTGAGGACAACATGACGTCACTTTAGGATGAACCGGTTCACACCTCATTTAAATCCAGACACACTGGGAAAGGCAAATCTTTGTAAATCAATTTGGTAAAAAAAAATAGTTATCGTCTTACACTTTGTGAATGTGTAACTGTATACCCCAAGGTGCAAAAAAAGATAGATAACAAAGAATTGATGATTTTAGTTCCCAGGGTCTTTAACGCAAGGTCATAATATGATAATATTGCATATTACCGGGCCACGTTCTTTTTCCACGGTGACATTTTCCCCTGTTGTTTGCATCAACTGAGCAGATATATTATTCAGTAACCTTGCTTCACAAGGCATCACTGCATCACTTGATTCCAGACAATGAGTCAGCGATGTGTTTACTGTCAGACCAGTTTCCGGAGGGCATGGATTGGGCATATAGCACTGAAGTGACTAAAAGCATCCTCCCCAGCACCACCTACCCAAACTCCATCCTTTCTCTGAAGCTGCTTTCACACCGGACGCGAAACGAATTTGTCGCACGACAGATTAAATTCAAAGTCAATGCAAAGACGCGAATACATGCGAAACGCGTGTATTCGCGTCTTTGCATTGACTTTGAATGTAATCTGTCAAGCGAAAAATTCGTTTCGCGTCCAGTGTGAAAGCGGCTTTACTCCTACTCTGAATGGAAAGGAAAGCGAGGCGGCCGGGGTTTCTGACATACAAAACAGAACATTGAGCATTCAGTCCTCGTATATTTAGAACCTTATGTAACGTGCTTTTAAAAAGAGTGCAGAGTCAATGCATTTTTAATAGCAGCTAAAAGAGTTAAGTACTTAATCTGCGCTGTTGCTACAGGACTACAGGAAGCGATGTGCAGCACGACGAAAGAACGGGCCAGGGCATTTGGGGGTAGAAGAGCAATGGGCATTTAGAGTGAATGTGGTGTTTCGTAAGAGGCCATGTGATGCTTGTTACCCTTGAGTACCAAAAATTAAAATTAATTATGAGGCTCAGTTGGTTGTTTTTAGAACCACAGAAACTATAATAAAATGACTATTTACTACTTCAGCAGACTTGAATAGCCATCAGTTATGAAAAATTCTGATGTACAGGAAACTGAGGGTGGATAAAGATTTGTATGTTGCAGACTAATTTTGCGGCCATGGATTCCAAACAACATCACTGACTTCACTACAACCATTCATAGTTCTCACTGCTCATGTGGTGTTCACACACTGCACTATACAGAGCAGTCCGATCACAGAAATTTCCACAGCAGTGAAGCACATAGCTGCACTTGTAACAACAAAGTGAGTTGAGATCAGAGCTAGCATCAGGACGCTTCAGTCATGCCCAGTCCCACAGACTGTTAAACACCTTCCAGAGAATTCTAAAGCATAACTGACAAGCAAAGCCAGGAGCTAAAAGGAATGTCTAACGAATTCAGAATACCCATAATTTACACACTCTCTTTGGCAAGAGAACTTCTGTTTTTGACAACTGCACAAAAGCAGACAAAAAAAGAGAAAGAAACTAATTTATCTCTTTCCTCACGACAGCCCCAATTTTCTTTTTAGCATTTTCTCATTAATGAAAAGCTTAGACTGAAAGCCCGAAGTGGACAAAAACAGAGCGATCTTTCATCATTGAAAACTGGTGCAGACTCTTAGGCTACGTTCAGACAGCAGGTCTTGATGCACAATTCGGATTTTTTGGAGAAATCCGATTTTTTTGTGTGCTTGTTCATACTGCACATTATATGCGACTTCTGTCAGTTTTGAGTATGAACTGAATGCGACCCTGAAGTGACCCACATGCGCAAAAGAGGTCCTGAAGTAATACGTGACCACGCAGGCACACACTGTTTGTTTACGGAAGTAAATATGGAGGCATCTCGTCTCGGCATTTCAATGACTTAAAGGTCGGATAAATGCGACCTGGCCGTTCAGACAGCAGGCACATTGCAAAATATCAGATATGTATCGGATTTAGGACCACATATGAAAGTGGCCTGGGCCGGATTTAAAAAAAATCAGATTTGTGCTGTTCAAACTATCTTTAACAGATCGGATACAGGTCACATATGGGCAAAAAAATCGGATTTGGGCCACATTTGCCCGCTGTCTGAACGTAGCCTTAGAGGGTGACCTTGGCGGCAACAGTTCCCTTTGATCCATTAACAGACATTTTACATGAGACATTAAAAATGACATTTTCTGCAGTATTTTTCTCACAGTATCAGAACTGCAGAACAGGAAGAACAATAGGCTGAACAGAATGATATTTGAGGGGAGAAGGTAACAGATAACTTGCAGACAGACGGATAACATTCACAAGGCCGCTCTCTGTGCTGATTAATCAGTGGCAAATTTTACATACACCGGAAAGCTGAGGGAAATATCACCAGAGTACATTTAGCATTTATCATAGCCAATCACAGTTCTGAGGCTTAGTAACTACAACTGCAGACTGAAATGACTGCATTTGTGTGGTTTTGCGTGTACTGCGCGTGGAGGTGAAGGTTTTGACCATAGCCATCTCCTACGCTGGCCAATGCATTCTCCATCCACTCCAGTCCACATATATTCTGATGTTTACCATGAATCAAAGGGTGAAACACATCATTAATGCTTACTAGTTCCCATTGTCGTGCGCTCTGTTACGAACGCCACGATTGGCCATTCGTAGCTGATCGTGGTACTTCTCTGAAGCTGCTTTTACACCGGACGCGAAATGAATTTTTCACACAACAGCTTACATTCAAAGTCAATGCAAAGACGTTTCGCAAATACAAAGCGTTTCGCGTGTATTCGCATCTTTGCATTGACTTTGAATGTAATCTGTCGTGTGAAAAATTTGTTTCGCTTCCAGTGTGAAAGCGGCTTAAAATTTCAGGTTTGGACACGAGGTGATGCGACAATCACGATTGACAATTAATCGTGTTGATCGTAGGAAATTTTTTAACCGTACAAAACTTTTCTACGATCAACAAGATTGCCATGACTGACCTCAAGATCTCGTAAGATCTGATAGGATCACCACGATTAAGACCACGATTTCAATCGTGCCGCAAATCGTGATAGTGGGAACCTAGCATAAAAGGACTGGCCTATCAGGGCTAAGCCACCATTTTATGTGAGAAGGAACAGTTAAACTGGAAACAAATTAGACATGAAAGTCTCTCCGCACGTACATTTCATTTAATTTTGAAAATTTTAAACATTTCTCAGATGCTTGCCTCATTTTTAAGATTTTACATGGGCTTGCACCTCCGCCGCTGAGTCAGTTTATACCACAGAAGAACAACTGTAGCAGGACAACAAGGGCCACTACCGGAGGGGACTATGTTGCACAATACAGACGTTGCAAGTTTGGGCAAACAGTCTTCTCGATTAGAGCCACCCACAACTGGAATAGTCTGCCAAGTGAATTGAGACAGAGCACTAACTATCCAACCTTTAAACACAAACTTAAGACATGGCTCAAGGTAAATCAAACTTGAAATCATGAGTAACAACACAGACTCATCTGTGGAGCTGCCCCTGCGTATACTTACTATTTTTTATGATATTTCTGTGGAGTGTCCTTGTATTGTTGTATTATTGTTTTTTCTTTCTTTCTTTCTTCCTTTCATCTGTTTTCATAGCATGACATTGTAACAGCCTGCCCTGTGACTACGGATGAAAATTAGCTTAGTAGCCAACTCTGGCGCATTTACACCGATGTTTAACTGAAGTGTTGATTAATGTGCACTGTCCCTGGTAAATAAATAAATAAATAAATAAAAGTAACCTACCGGGAGTACTTTCCTTGTTATTCCAAACTTGCAGTAGCCTACATGCATTCCTAACATGAATGCAATTATTTTCAAGCGAATGGTGGTAAAGCCTGATTCATCAATTCCCACAACATAGACAGACTGTAACACTGCGAGCACAGATAGACAGGTGTGATGCTCAGATCCCTGCACAAGCACCTCCTTCAGCGCTGTTTCCAGAAAGGCAGTAAGAATTTTAACTCCAACAGAAGTGAGACCTCATCAACATGGCCTCTATTGGGTAGAATTTACTGTAAATGAGTATTAGCTCAGAGTTACACTGATTGACTGGAAGAGTTCCATCTGCTCAGCATTATCTCGAGCAAAACCAATAAACAGATGCAAGACCACAGGCAGGTGCTCAAGGTACACACACAGATCAATCAAAATAACTGAATTCCATGTGGGTTGATCATTGGCATGTGTTGCCAGTTTGGTACAAATGTGAACTGGTGTAAAATGGCTGTAAAGCTATGACCGCACACAACTCACATACAGTAACCAGTTGTTTTGCAACTTTTTCAACTTTTCGTTATTGTACTTTTGTTACTGCACACTGTTCTTTCGCTACTATGTCCAAGTCCGTTCGCTACTATAATCAAAGATCAGATTGAAGATCGCTGAGTATTTCTTTGAAGTAAATCGATCGTAACACATCTGCTTCAGTTTTCACAAATTGCATATTTCGTTTTCTAGATCCAGTCAATGGCTAATTTCCCTGAAATACATTTCCGCCATGGATCTCTGTCGATTAAAAAAACTGTGTATGTATATATAAATAAATATATATATATATATATATATATATACACACACACGCACACACACACACACACACACACACACACACACACACACACACACACACACATATATATATATATATATATATATATATATGTATATACAGTATATATATTACAATTAAAGTATTGTTTGTGCATTGCTAGTCAGGGGTGGGTGTCAGTAATTTTGTTACCCACTGTAAATGAATCATGTCAGTGTTACCCAGCATTGGTCCTTCCTTGCTTTTCAAGACCATGAGAATTTGTTGCCGCTCTCTCTTTCTTCATGAAATTAACAAATACATCATTTTCACTTGTATTCCTTTCAACAATACTGCCAATATACCAATGTTTATTGTATTTTCCAGGTTGATATGCATCAAGTGTGAGATAGAACTAATAAATGAAGCAGCTGGATCTCTTCAGTTTCAAGTCTTGTGTGTTTACTCTTCGACAAAACATCAGAAGAAATCTTTCAGATTTCTATCCGCATAGGGGAAACTGGTATGATACTGAGCTGCCGCATTAATTCATAATCATAAAGAAAGGTATTCATTTGGAAAATAATTTATTGATCTGGTTGACAATTTTTTTAAATAAATTTCAGTTCAGCATAAATTTTTGGGATGGATGGCTCCAAACAAGTAAACATGCAGGAAAAATGGAGTATAAAGCCATTTGCTGACATGTCCCCTATCTTTGTTAATTGGTCTCTCTGTATGTCTGCCTCTCTGTTTTGATTCCATTTTTCTGATTTATTTCAATCCTTCAGTTCTTGTCTCGTAACCTCCTCAATTTCCTGTATGCATTTGTCACATATTTCCGGCACCTGCCTCCCATTGTACTTGTTTGACACTGTATATTTTAGTTCTTGTGTTTTTGCCAGATGTTATTGCCAGATTGCTTAGTTGTGTCTCATACTTGTGCTGCCTTCTCGCCTTTTGCCCTTGTTCTTTCCAGTTCATGGCTCTCGTTCCCAGCCAAGTGTTTTGTCTTTGCCTCGTCCAGTCCCAAGGTTTGCATCCTGCCTTGTTCTCGCTTCCCCGGGGACTGACCCATTGGCTTCAACCTCCGGATTCGGACGGCCTCTGCCTATCCTCTATTACTCACTGCTCTTCCTGTATTTCTCTGGTTGCAGGCTATAGACCCTGGAATGTCCACTCTGTCTATAAAGGTCTGAATTTTCCCCTCTCTGTGTGAGGATTACGCCAGGAACCACAAGCGAGAACCAGGGAATACAAAAAAGGAGGCTTTATTTTTGGAGGGGGGGGAACCCCCAACAGAGCAGGTAACGGTACAAAGTCCACAATCCAATAATCAGAATCCAAAGGGCAAAATCCAGAATCGTAACCAGGGCACCAATGACAAAAATCGTAGTCAGACAAAAGAGGTTCGATACACAGAGAATGTGGCTAAGTACAGGGAATAGGCAAAAATCGAAAAACAAGGACGGTCCAGTCAGAAAGGTAATCACTATGAAAACAAGGCGAGAGAAGCGTGGCACAAGCAGACAAAGGAGAACGTTTTGACGGGGAACTGCTGTGAGAAGACTTTAAATACACAGAAGGGAAGTCACATGCTTAACAAGACACAAGTGCAAGAAGTCAGACTGATTACAAAGGAGGGAACATGAGGGAGAACCTAATCACATGAAATAAGCAACTGCCAAAACGTGGACTGGGATCACGGGACAATCCTATGACAAAACATACAGCTCCGGTTAGGGAGTTCTAACGTGCACAGATAATGAGAAGCAGGACAGAGTGGAGCAGGTGCGGAGGATCCGCTGAATTGCAGCAAAGACTAAGTGAAGGCAAGAGGCGGAGACTAGAATAGGGCGAGTGCTGAGAGCTTGTTAATCAATTAGTAAGTGCAGCTATACAATCCCTGGTGCTCGTTAGTAAGTTAGTATTATATAAAATGTTAGTCTTGGTTAGTATCTTAAATAATAAACTGTTAGTATGGGTTAGTAAAATAGCAAAGTAAGGTGAAGGAAGCAAACGAGACTAGAAGGAATGGTGGAAACCCAGAAACCATTAAATCACCTAAGCATGTGACACGCAGGACTGGGGAATGAGCTGTAGTAACAAAAGACCAGACAGGGGAGACAAAGTGCAAAGAAGGGCACGGTGGAAAACATGAACCGGACAATATACAGAAATATGGGTAAAGGCAAAAATGGCAAGACATGGCAGAAACAAAACATGGCATGGAACAAACTAAACAGAACATGGCAAAACAGAACAGACATGGCAAACTGACAGAATCATAACACTCTGATTCTGTGACTGGCTCCTTCTCTTCAGCTAGCCCTGACAATTTGCGTTTAATAAAATAACTTTGTCTGTAGATAGACTTTATCTTACACTGTTCTCAGAAAAAGTTAAAAGTTTCTACTCAGTGGCCCAAAAGGTCAAATCCGACCCAGAAGTCACATTTTTGATCCATTCCTGGATTAAAACATGCATTAAAAATCCATTCTTTGATTTATCCATGCAATAACAAGTTTTTGATTAAACAGATGTCTTAAAAAGATTATACTAAAATAGCAAAGTCCTGTGTTTATCCTACACCCCTTGTGGAGCCTCTGGAAGTCTTTTTTAGGGTGATTTTAGCAAATGCAAATATTTACTTGTGACTGCTTGAGGGGGGTCTGAAACTTAGTTTGTGAAGTTCTATTTCCGCAAAAGTAATGAGAATTGAAGCAAAATATTTTTCATGTTTGTTATTCTCACAGACATTAACATTTTTTTTTTTTTACTGATTCTGAGGGGGTTACCAAGGGAAGTTCTAAAGATCTAGGTGATTTTACATGGTGTCGTGAGACACCGGAAAACACGGCGCAGACTAGGCAGGGGGTTGGGTCAAAGCTGGCCCCCTGGGCGGTGATTTTATTTACACTCAATACAAAAGGCGCGATAATTGGGCGTATATACAGTATATATGTTTTAAAAATCTAGGCTTTTTCTTTCTCCGCTGCTGACAGGATGACGTTTCTACGTGATTTCTGTAAGGTTATCACGTGGCATTCAGGCTTTGCAGATCACCACCAGAATCTTAGGGCAGAAAGAACGCAGGCACGATTTGACATACCAGCCTAGTGACTTTTCTCTTTTAAATTAACAGGAGGTGCAGCTGTATCTCCGATGTGCTCTTTTTCCAGGCCCCCATTAATTCAGCTGGTGGGAACTGTCCATTTTGAGTTTAAAGAGTGGAGTTGGCTCTCTTGCTGCTGTCCAAAGCTCTGCTCTGTGGTGGGACGAGGAGGAAACAGCTGTTGTCAGGTTTGAATTAACATGACTTACAATGGAATGACACATTTGTCAAAGGTATGAAAATTATTAATTGTCAAAGTATGTGACACAAACGAGCATGCATTAACTGTCCATAAAAAGCACCACCAGTAGTTTTTCCTAAATTCACATATTGAAATAAGCCCATTAATTCATACAACAGGAGGAGTTGTAAAAAAAGCTTTCCTCAGGTTTGAATTAACATGACTAGATGTGATCGTTAAGTGAATATTTCCAACTTTGATGTCTTAATTCCACAAAACAGGCAAAAAATTCTGTTTTCATAAAGTAAGAAAGCTACCTGCCAATCATCAGAATGATTGGCCTGGGTGTACTCCATTAGCATTTCAGCTCCATGGAGCACTGACTGAGTCAATTCAGAAGAGACACTTTCATAAATGCACGTGATTAAAATCTATATATGATTCATATTTGATTTAAACAAACCAATTGCATGCAATTTTACAGGCGACTGCTTTACATAATCAGAGACTTTCGAAGTATGAAATGTTGAGAGATGGGAGCAAGGACTCTAGCAGTGAGCTCAGCGACTGAAGCCAATCCGTTACCACCTGATCTCCACCCAAAACATGCCTCTGCTCCACTTTCTCTCATCATCTCCACTGCAGCCGAGCCGTGACTCGATCAAAGTTACCCATCTACGGACACATTCAACCACAAGGGAATATGACCACAAGAAAGGCCAAGAGGATTGTGGATCTGTTGCCGCTAAGATGAGGGTCCACAGCGTAAGTACAGTTACGGTCTATTCATAAGACCTCAGTATCTAGCAGGCTCCCCCTGTCAATCCTAACTCCTTTTTCTTTTGACCTGAATCTCGCCCGTGAATACAGTATTATTTTAACTCTTGGCAGTGGGCAGGTCTGTGTTACCACTGTCAACTGCCACATTTTAGCTTAAACTAGTCTGAACTGGTCAAGCTTGTTTAAAGTGTGTCTTTGACACAACTGGCAGTTCCACTGCTGACCAGCCAATAGACTGCTGCTTGTCCACTAGCTTATGCAGCTTAATTAACATTAATCAGCTTTTTCCAGCCAGAAAGCAGCTCATGTTAGCTGCACATCAGCAACGACCAGCAATTTGAGTCAAAAGTGCAACTTAACCCCATAAAACCTACAAACCCATACATGGGTCCGTCAAATGCAGCTTCTATATTTGAACCTGTAACATTTCAGGGCAATTTTAAATCCTAGTGTGGCTTCCAAGGTTTCCAACGATCCCAAAAATGTCCTGCTGAACTGCAGGGAAATGTGTATTAAATGATGTACAAGATCCAGATATCTTCCATTTAATGTACTGCTGTGGCAGTGAAAATATGGCATTCTGGGTTTTAATATTTCTCTCAATTTACGTTTGATGTAGCTTCACTGAAGCCATGCAACTAGCAGATACAGAATGTATATGTGACATTGTCCTACAATACATGAAAAAAATGCTCTTCCGACTTTGAAGGGAAAACTAAAGTGAAATGCTAGAGTTTAAGGGTTTAAAAGATAATTAAAGGGCATCTAAAGTCTATTCTCAGACGGGACGTTGAACGTCCAATGTTTACAAACAAATCACTCGCTTTTGTGGACATCTTGCATTGTCACAT
This sequence comes from Gymnothorax javanicus, assembly GCA_029692085.1. Taxonomy (NCBI): domain Eukaryota; kingdom Metazoa; phylum Chordata; class Actinopteri; order Anguilliformes; family Muraenidae; genus Gymnothorax; species Gymnothorax javanicus. The sequence goes on from CM056205.1 coordinate 23,115,997, forward strand.
GACCAATTTCATTCATATAAACCAATGTTTTGTGTACATGCATAGATAATCCTTCTATTTTGGTTTGTTTGCGCAGATGAGGCTCGCTGATTGGCTGATAAACAAAAACAATGGGAATCGACTTTAGATGCCCTTTAAGCAGCTTTGAATCATTGCTGAGGTGGAACAGAATTTAGTCGCCATTTTTGAAGAACCGTGCATGTTCCTGGCTAAATAAAAAAGTGACATCGCAAAGGAGCATCTGCCAGCCCCACAGAGGGCAATCCTTTTATACCGCCAGCTTTCAGGTGTCAACTCCAATTTCACACATTCTGAGTGCCAAAAGCAGAGCCAAAATCAAAAAGACAATGCAATCAGAGCTACACAAGCCAGTCTTTAAATCAGACACACACAGGTTTAGTGGAAGTCGGCCGCAGTCGTCGTGCTGTGTTTCCACACCTGTCACACAGCACACAAAGTCTTGGGACAAATCCATGGATTAGTCGCTCGGCGTAAATGAAGTGCATCCTCCTCTTCCTGTTGGTTATTTTCTAGTCTGGAGTTTCACAGAATGGGAGAAATGTCAGTAGTAGTAGTAGCGATGAGACCTCTTTGCTCAACCTGATACCACTATTCTTATACAACCAGTGTATACCAGACCAAAACTTGTGAAACAGATTCTACAGCCTCATTCCAATGCTGCTTTAAATTACAATGCCTGTGCTTCCCATTGAAACATGCACCATTTTCCCCAATATCTCTTGAAAATGGAAGTCACAGGGAACAGAATTCTCAGTCATCCAAACCCCCACTGCAGGTCTTCAGTGGCTAACATTATACCAGCTCTGTGGGCTAGATAGCAATAACACCAAATTGTCAAAATCCCAAGAACAAAATGTAATTAAGTATTTCACCCAAAAAATTCAAACAATGGGATGTGCTTTTGTAATAAAAGCCATACAGTGATGCCATTTTCTTCCCTTTTCAATAGTACTGTTTTAGCACCGTATCTGCTAAATCAAATCAATATCCACCCCTACAGCAGATCTAAATCTGGACTTTAAATCATTTAGATCAGGTGTCTCAAACAGGTCTGTTAATGGCCCAAGGACATGCAGGTTTTCATTCCAACCAAACAGAGGCACACCTGATGCCACTAATCAACCATTCAGGATGACATCAGTTGATTAAATTAGTTGAATCAGGTGTGCTTCTGCTTGGTTGGATTGAAAACCTGCATCCCCTTGGCCCTTTTACAGACCAGTTTGAGACCCCTGATTTAGGTTGTAAGGCCAAGTGAGGGTGTTGGAACCCATGAATGTTATTCTCAGTTTTTATGTATCAATTATACTGAGCAGCCTCACTTCCTTTGCATTTTCACTTCACTTGTTCTCAACATTTTACCATCACACATGATTTAACAGTTTATGACAAAGTTTAGGAACAGCATAAATATTCAGTAAAAATGAGCATGTAAAATTTGTTTGACCCACTTGACAATGTTCACTTTAGTAACAGGGGTGCAAAAGCACTAGCCTATCAGGCGGGAAGTGTTATGAACTGGGCAGATGGGGAGCCAATTGCAGCATCAACAATGAGCCATTAGGGTGCATATATATGAGGAGGATGAGGAAGAACAGAAGACAGTTTGGAGAACCCGCTGTACCTAATAATTTACTCACCATCTCAGAAATAACTTAGCTGTCTGAAAGGGAAACCAGAGAGGAAAACTACACTGAACAAAAATATTAACGCAACACTTCTTATTGTGAGAAATATGACCATGTTCAGAAACTCATTGTACTTTCATTGAGTGTTGACAGATTGTATGACCATATTGCAATACATTTCGATCAATGATTGAAACAGACAAACAAGAATCTCACATTGGCGTGATGATAAAGGGGATGGGGTCTATTGTCCAAATTTTACAAATCAATATTGGGTATTTTCACCTTTGGCCTGCTGCACTGCTGCACTTCTCTGCTGTATGCACTGTAAAGAATAATCAATGGTGACTTGGGGGACATGTTCCCTCTTCTCTTCAAGAGCTCAGCAGAGTCCATGGATATTGGCCAGAAATGTGAACCAATGAGGAATTCAGTTTAGAACATCCTAAAGATGCTGGATGGGTTACAAATCTGAGGAATAAGCCAGCCATTCAAGCACACTGTTTTCAGGCTCAAGGAACTCCATACGGGTGATGTGGACGGGCATGGTCATGCTGGATGGTTATTGTTTTGATGGATGAATGGTAGGACGACAGGTCACAGTATCTCATCGTGATATCACACTTCATTCAAGTTGCTGGTAATGAAATGCGGTGAAGTGCAAGGTCCATGGGATATTCCCACCCAAACCAGCACTCTAGCACCATATGCCACCATGCGCACCACACTGACGTCAGCATAACAATCCCCTGTGTATCCGCTCTGTGAAGATAGAAGCATGACTCATCTGTAAAGAAAACAGCCCTCCGTAGTGCCATTGGCCGTCAAACGTGTCTATTCACTCAGTCAAACTGATTTTTTTCGTCGAGCTGAGGTGAGGTCCAATCCACAAAGAGCAAAACGCACCGAGATGTGGACTTCCTGGAGATGATCTTTCATGGTTTAGGCAAAAATGCGGCGATTGTGGGGACCAACTATATCATCTGCAGTGGCAGTTGCTGGTCTCAGATGGTCACAGAGATGGAGAGTCTAGATATGGCGGTCTTGGGCGGGGGTTGTCACACGTGGTTGTCATGCATGCGGGCGGTTTGCTGTGCCAAAATTCCTCATTAAGGTGTCTTATGTGACATATTGTTGAAACATGGACATTAGGAGCCCTTGCCACAGCCCTGAGAAACATTCCTGCATTGAACATGCCAATGTCACGCTCCCTGATGGCTTGAGTCATCTATGACTTTTTGAACAATGGCAGAACTGGGACTTTTGAGGTGGCCTTTTATTGACCAGGATACAGGATGTGCCTGGGCTGACTGTACCTGATTTCAGTTGCTCTGGATCAGGCCCCACCTGTCTGACAGGCCAATTTTGACAAAGGGCATGAACTTGACAATGATATGGAGAAGGTGACTGAAATGCATACAGACCAGTGGCACACAACCCTGGTCACATAAATAAACCTTACTAAGATAAATAAACCCTCCTAAGCCAACCTCGGAAATAATTATGCACAATATGAAAAGGACTAACCTGTTGCGTTTACATTTTTGTTCAGTGTAGAATTTCGAGTAAGAGGTTAGAGTAACCCCTTCTGCTTCTATGATCCAGCCCCGAATGAGGCAAAACTCACAAACTATCCGCACAGCACAACCTGTAGCAACAGCTGATTGCACAAAGGGAATAATGAGTCAATCAACTAATCATCAGAACAACCCACAAGACTGCTGGAACCAATTAAGCAGACGTGTGTTGTGACAGGAAGACTTGATAATGGCTCATTTTTGCAACTGCAGGGAGCAAATCACAATCTGTACACCAGTACCAGAGTAGACTAGCCCAGACCATATTGGGGCAAGAGCAGCCACACACAAATCCATCATTAACCTTCTTGGCTGATGACCTGCCCTCCCGTAGTGAAGACAAGCACATAGGAGAAAAGGCCACATTAAGAGGTTTCACCACAGAGCTAAAGAAAACACTTGAGTCGACTCGAGACCAGTTTTTGCGAGATTCGCGTCTGCCATCTTACCGAAGGATAGCGTCCCATATGGAACTGTGAGAAACCTTGGACCAAGGTAGTTTAGAGGTGGAATAAAGAGATTATATTGATGATTTCTACATGAAGTAAGATTCTAAGGGTATATTAACCTAGGTGAAGTTTGTATCTGAGCATATGTGAAAAATAGACTCGAAATTGAACCTGATGCTGCTGATGCTACACTTAACAGATTTATCACTGGTCATACATAATATTTTTACTGTGAAAGAAATTCAGTGTTTTTCATTTCATTTTATCTAGTCACATATGCACATATACAGCTTTTGATTGCGCAATTTCCCTGCTGATTCCTTACAGAAGATGGCGGACGCGTCTCACGTTTTCTGGTTGGTTCAGCCAATTACGTTCTTAAGCTCTGTGTGTTTCACAGTTGAACCACTAAGGACATCCTTTTGTAGCCTTTACAGGCTGGAGAGGCCTTCATCCTCAGCAGCAAATCACAAGAATCAGTCAATTGGGACAGGCTATGGGAAAAAGACTACTCACTGACAAGTCTCCAGAAACAAGGATGGAGCTTAGAAACGTGAGCAGAGACAGCCTTGCTATATTCAAAAGCCGTTTGTCTCAGTCTACAAATATGATCAAGACTTGGCTCGATTTGGATTTGCCCTGCAATAAAGTCCATGTTTATTTCTGTCGCAACTAAAAGAAACAAATGCATGAATGAATAAATACCTTGGATCGTGGCAGTGTCTGGTCCAGGGCCACTTTATTTTTATGGGTCCAATAGGCTAAAGGGGTCTGGATATCCATCCACACAAAAATGGGAATCAGGCTGCATTAAAGCAAAAACTAATTTATTTGGCTGTTTAACTGGTGATCAATTTTACCCAGGGCAACATAAAAGTCAATTATATAGTAAATAGACTCTATATTTTGTAACAGAAACACTCAGAAAAACAAGCACATGAGGTAAGGAAGGCCAAAGCAGTCAGGTAGATTTAAGATGGCAATCCTTAGTAGCAATGCATTTGAAAAATTGCTGAGTTTTTCTGTATTTTCAATTTAAAAATGGAGAAGACTCATAAATATAGGCCACCTGAACAGAGGAATTCATCACTGAACACTTGCTCAGAAAGTTTCCCATTTTGAAGGGACAGTCCTCCTTCCTCTGTATCCCGTGGAGCGGTTTTACCCGTCACTAATTTGATTTGAAACACTGTAAACCCAGATAAAGTGGTAAACTCAAATGTTTTGCGGAAACCGATTACCTCAGAAAAATTGTGTAAGCCGAAGTGATTGCCTTGTGCTGACAGTACTAAAAACGTGGTAATTTCACAATGCTCTCTTTAAGTGCTGTGAACACAAGGTCATTAAGTAGGCAAACAAAAATTTATTTTGAGGTAGTCAGCTTCAACAAAAAATTGAGCTCACCACACTATCTGGGTTTACAGTGCATCATTAAGTTCTGATTCCAAATCAAATATTCATTCAACGGAAAACTCATTGATATTCCTGAGAGGCAGCACGAGACACCAGGAAAAAGAAGAGCTCTTTAAAAAGGGAGAGCCCACAGTCTCAGAGTTCATTACTCCAGTCTGTTTTTTAGAAAATGAAACCAGCTATTAAAAATCAAATAATGAAAAAAGTATTCAAGTTTGAAATGGAAACCAGATAGGATGCTCATAATCTCCTCCACTTCTCCATTCTGAGTCAAAGTTTAATTTTCCGAGGAAGGCTCTTTTTACCTGTTCATGTCGAATAAAGAACTAATTTTTTCTTTGGATGAATTCATGAAAGAGAAAAAGAAAGGGCAGCACTGAAGCATTTGATCTTAATAGTTGTGGATGTTCAATTTCAGGTATTTGTTCCATATGCTCACTCGTCTATCACTTGAAAATAGCTCTAAGATGTTTTAAGAGCTAGATCTGAAGCCACTTTTCAGCAGAGCACTGGCGTACCATCAATATACCCAAAGCTGGCACAGAGAGCACGAAATGTTTCAACGATAAGTTCAGCGAACACTTGCAATTAGCATAACCATGATTGATCGGGCAAGTAATGGTTCTGATTAATATAATATATATAGCAATTATAGCACAATAACAATATTTCCGTGCTTTCAGAAGTGTGTGACAGTGCTCGGGGCCTGCCACATCAAACGTTCCCCACCGATTTTCCTTTCGTCCTTTGGTGGCATGTCAGCTTGGAAAAAAGCCCAATAGCTCAGGCGAGGATGGAGAACATATTGGTACCAAAGCTTTCATCATTTCAGCGGAGAGGTTTGACATCATCAACAGATAAAGTTGTAATTAATTGCACCATCAGGTTCTTAATTCCCTCATCTCTAGGATGGAACGTGACACCAAGGTCCTGACTTACTGATAATTAAAGATCCCAAGATACTCTTCAGTATAAGAGTATGGAGTTCCCCAGTGTCCTGGCTAAATTCCAAACGTGGGTTTTTAAATCTGCCATCTAATCATCCCATGATTTCATAGGTGATGCAGATTGTCCTCTCCCTCCCTACCTCTATTGATATTCAGTGCGAGTTCCCCTGTAAGACTCTAAAGCGATTTGTGCGTCTATAAGAAAGCGCTATATGACTGCAATGTTCTATCATTCATTGATTCATTCATTTTAAAATGTTCACATTTTTCCCAGATATAAGTTGAGTTAGAGCTCATTGTTCCTTGTGAGTGGAAATATTTAAATATAAGCAGCCTTTGCTGGAATAAACACTGGCTATCTAAAACAATGATTCTTTTCTTGCGGGATCTCGGGAAGGGAGCAATGATACATACAATTTCTCATCTGTTCTTCTGGATTAGCAAGTGTAACATTGTAAGAAGTCACTTTGCTCAAGTACAGGAGTGAAACTGGTTAACAGAGTGCTCAGAAACCAAATACTAAAGTAAAGGGTCGGAACAAATACAAGGATGAAGAATAGCCCTCCAGGAATTGAGTCTTATCCTCCTGAAACAGATCACCACAGGTATTAGGGCTCATCTGGCCCCTTACAGCCCTGCGAAGCTGCTGCCATCATGGGACCTGCACCTCATCCAGGCAACTCAAAGTAAGACTTCCAGATGTTCAGTTTCAAACCTGAATGTTTTTCAAATTATTTGGTTATGTCCAGTTTGAGGTTTCTAAAAGCCAGTGGCCTTCATTCATTCATTCATTCATTCCCAGTCCTGGAGATCCAAGGATCCATCATTTTTGTTTTAGCCTTGATATTAACAATCAATCAGGGCCAAAGGAACCAGTTGAGGTAAGTTTATGATTAATTAAAGGAGTCTATGGTACGGTCAAGTGCTGATTTACAACTAAAATCAGCAGGTACTGCAGCTCTCTAGTTCAAGTAATTGGTGGAGGAAACATTATGTACTGTTCCTGCTTCTGAGTCACTCCCTATCAGTAGTTTATTCAGACTAAAATCCGTCCTGGTCCTCCATCAGGAGTGACAGCACCCCACCTAGGGCAGATTGCTGTCTCGGCACAAACATCCAAAGACAATACTATGACTTTCTCACATCAAATACCAAACCAGAATATGCCCGCATGGGATTCATTTTCCAGCATAAAGAGAAAACAATTTTAAGTTTGAATCCACATAAAATCAGGTATTGCGGTAAAAACTCCAGTCCCTCCATTCATTTGAAATGGGTGTAGTGTATTTAAGCTACAGTGATGGGGACTGCAGGAGATGCAAAAAAAAAAAAAAAAAAAGGCAAAAAAAAAAAAAACAGTGGTTCTGTGGTGAAAAGTTGAAAGAATCAACTTTGGGAGAGATTCAACCGAGGGCATGTTCAAGATTGAAAGGTCTCAGGGCTAGGTCTCGCGAGGGAAGACTCTGGACTTTTGAACAACTGGCGAGTGCTTGCATGTTTTCCAATATGGCTGCCAACTATGGTTCGCATCAAATTCCATTGAACAAGCTGCGACAATACTGAACGCCATCTTGAAAAGCAAGGTGAGACTGTTCACAGATGCTCTTGCTTGTCTACGCAAGACCAAACGTACTCGTTCAAGAGAGTTTAATCTCGCTCAACCCGACGATCCTGACCATGCCCCAGATGTCATCTATTTGATTGGGGGGGGGGGGTTAAAGTTCACAAGATGTTGCACAAATGGGCCACATAATGACAATCCCACACCAATGCTCAAACCTGCTGGAATCACTACAACCATTGGTCTGGTATTAAGGCAACATTGTTTAGGCACCAAAGAGCAGTATGTTTCCGAAGAGAAAACAAGTACTCATCAGAAGTAGAAGTGTTTGTAATTTGTAGATAATTTCCAAGTGAGAACTGGAACATGAGGAGGAATGAGAACTGTGTTTTCATCATCATTACATGAAAAGCTAATTAATCAGCTGTGACCGAACCCAGCTTGCTCTGAGAGGATAATGTAAAACCACTTAAGAGCTAGTATCTGCCTGCCCAACGGCCAACTGAGCTTATGGTTGGCTGCTCCGTGTCCGGAGTTCAAACTACTTCCAAATGACTGGGAAAAGAAACAAAACATATAACTCTGAGCAGAACTTCACCGTGACAAACAAAACATATTTTCAATGTGTCAGAGAAATATATTGGAGACACATTCATGATCATGCTGTCGCCAAAAAAATTAGAAGAAAAATAAGCTAGACATTGATGGACTTTGGCTGCAGGTCTGAAACATATATCTTTGAAAATGCTCCACAGGGGAACATTGCAGAGAGGAATGATCTCATCACTTGCTTCAATAAGGCTTCAGGGATTTAGGAGTCAGGTGAGGTGACTGAATCTCAGCTGTGATACTTGGGCTAATTATCAAGTGCTAATTGTTGCAGAAACAAATCAGGCAGAGACTTGGCTTTGCTTGCGAAGATGTAGTCGATCAGAGCCACTCCCCAGGTGAAGACTGTTTCGGGAGCACTGTCTGGGAAACGACTTCTCTGTGACGGTGATTGAAGTGTTTTTGTTTGACAGCTTCGAGGCATCACTGATTACCATCATTAGGACATGAAGCAGCATGCCAGGAAAAAATGTGCAGTGACTGCATAAACAAAGGCAGTTCCAGAAGATTTAAATGTTGCCAAGACTCAATTAAAACACATTTCTGTCAGATTTTTTTTTCTCCAAATCTGACTCAGGTCTTGAGCTGCTCTCTCATCATCTGCTTTATTCGCAGCAGAAAAACTCAAAAGAAATTGAGAATAAGTGCTCATAAGGGCTGTTCTCCAAGTGCAATAGTCATGACCAAGCTTGATCACTAGAAGAGAAAAATAAATGAGTAGCCAAAATGTGGAGTCACAACTCTGAAAGCACAAACCTTTGAAGGGTGTCCAGGAATATTTTTCCTCTATCTTTCCATTCCAACTGTATGAACATAAAGCTCACTTGTTAAAATCATGTCTTTGAGATCAAAACCAGCTGGATTTCTATCCTTCCTTTACCTAAAAGCCAGGTGTGAAAGCAGAGTCCTCAGCAGGTGGCTTCAAATCTGTAGTTAATTAGTCCGGAAAAAGAAATAAAACTATGGCTGGCTTTTGATTTAAGGGCCAGCTTTGAGTAACGTTAAGTGTGAAGAAAAGCAGTAAAATGCACTTCCCCCAAAAATGAGGACATGGCTTGCTTCATCCAACCTTGTCTCCCTGGTCTGAGACAGGCCTCAAAATCGAGCAAAGCCCGCAATCCTTAAGGCCACAGTAATCCATTAAAGGAGATAGGAATATTCAAAGAATTCAAGCGATCGCCAATACAAAAAAATACCTGGATGTTGCAATCACGCCCCATTTCTGATGCTTTATGGGATAGTTTAGTGGCCAAGTCACTTCCATTCTCGCGCATCTGCAGGGGACAGGTTGCGTTAGCACATATGGTTACATATACTTGGCCGTACGATATCGAGTGTAGAAGCCGTATTAATTCTTCATGCATCTGGTACTTTTTCTTGGCTTGATTTTAAAGCTTATGTTGTTTGCAGTTTCTCAAGTATAGCTGAATTGTTGTTGTCATGCCGCTACGCTAGTTGTGCACTGGAAGTGAGGCAGTCCCGGAATTCCCATGCAAGAGAACATGAGTGCATCCTTTGTGATGTGTCAATGATTTGATGAATGATTTACCTGTGAGGCCACCTCTCCCTATCTCCCAGGCCCGTAATCAACGTCGCACAAACTGATGCTTAACAGAGCAAGAGCGTTCAATTTTCCTTATACGTGTTTCCTTAATTCCTCCATCCTCTGGTCATTTCCTTTTTGCATTGTTTTGATGGGTGGAGCTCTAGGAGTAAGGACAGAGCATAGAAGGAAGGAACTAAACATAAGTGACAAGCAAGAGCAAAATGTCGGTTCCCTGTCAATGGACTTCCAGCTTCATTTCACTGAAGGGGCTTTTGGCAGAGGAGAGGCCTGTGGCTCAGAGCCATTTTAAGGAGTCTGGCCGTAAATCATCGAGACAGCTGGACCCAACATTGCAGCCACAGCAGTGTGGACCCCGACTCAGCTATTAATGGCCTGTCTCGACTGGGAATGATGACCATAATGATGAGAACTGTAAAACAATAAGAAAAATATGAGTAACTCAAAGGTATGGAGCACCTTCACTGCAAGGGCAAATGAGACGGAAACAAAATTGACCAACATTTTGAATCAAGTGAGGCCAGGTTCTAATTATTGTCAAGCCTGTAATCAAGGTGAACGGGTGTACACTGGTCAAATTTTTTTTTTTTTTTTTCCATTGATGCTAGCCACTGTTTTACAGCTTTTTGTAACAGTCAAGTGTATCATTTTCAGCCTTACCCAGCTGGCAATGGACCGACCTTCAACGTTTAAATGTTGTTGAAATAATGTCAATTAATGTTGTTATTTCAATAACAAAAGAACGTTGAACATTAGCTGGTTGAAGAAGTGTTGAAAAATTACTATTGATTCAATATTAAAATGTCAACTTGGTCACACTTTAGATGAAGTATTGCTCATAAAGGCTTTATACAGCATGTACAATGCCTTCATAAATGATAGATAATGTCTTCTCAAATCATACATAAGCAAATGTCATGCTTTGTAAAGGGTGAAATAACACATCCTTATTCAGCATGTGATGCCAGATGTGATATACCTGACAATGTCACTTAGCTAGTGGCTAAATGCTATAAAGGGTGACATTGCCAGCTAAGTGACATTGTCATTGTCACATCTGGCATCACATGCTGAATAAGGATGTGTTATTTCACCCTTTACAAAGCATGACATTTGCTTATGTATGATTTTTGAAGACATAACGGCTCATTTATGAAGGCATTATACATGCTGTATAAAGCCTTTATGAGCAACACTTCATCCAAAGTGTGACCGTCAACTTTGAATCACTTGCATGTTGAATCAACATAATGTGTGCAACCATCAATAAATTCTAACTTTTGTAAATATGTCTGTTGAAGATCAAACATTGTTTCAATGTGAAAACAATATTGAATGTTAACTGGTTGAACAAGTGTTGATAAATTACTAATCATTAAATATTGAAATGTTACGCCTGGGTAGATTACCTGTGGAGCATATGCAACATACATTAAGGCTGAGTCCTCATTACAGCTGCCCGGGTTCAAATCCAACCTCAGGCCATTTGCTGCATGTCAGTCTCCATCTTTCCTGTTTCTCTCTCCTGTGACTGTCCAATAAAGATGAGATGCCATAAAAATATGGTTTAAAAAATGATTGAAATGTGATTTCAACATTGATTTGCTTTTCAAAATCAACCCAAAAATTATTATTGACCCAACGTTGGCAAATTCACCTATGTTGAAAAATGAGATGTTGAAATGATGTTGCAAGTTCAACGTTGATTCACTTTTCAAAATCGAATCAAAATTCAACTGTGATTCGACATTGGCACATGACCTTGATTCAACATTGAATAAACATTCAAATGCTAGCTGGGATATCTCAAGGTGGTGTTCCAGGTGATGCATGACAGCCTTTCCCAAATGGAGAGCTAGTCAAGGAGTACAGTCAGAAGGTGTGACTGCACTGCATTAAAAAATGTCCCCCCCTCCCAGTTTTCATCAAACTACACGCCACGGGCAGCAGTAACTGACTGAGGAATATGCTATATCGGGTGCCTACACTGGTTGCTGGTTTACACTGCCACCAGGAACGGGTGGTGCGTATGTGGCCAACAGTGAGCAGTCGACTCACTCTACCAGCTGTCATAGTTTGCTGAGAACAGAAATAGACAGTTCATAATCATGTGCCACACAGCTAAACAGATGACACGTCTTCCTTTAGTCCAGATGCTGTTTTGTTTTGTCATTGTTTTTGTTTGACTTCCCAGTACCAAGCGGAGTCTCCTTGAGAAAGTGAACGCAGGTTGTCCTAGGCAGACACACACACACACACACACACACACACACACTCCTGTTTTTACTTTGAAAAGGAGTGAGTGCATGCAATAAACTCAGGAGGCAATGTGATCTGGTCTTTACTCTTCCTCTTCAAATGACTAAGTAGGGACCAGCCCAAGAGATCTCTGTGCAATATACAGATGTTAAATTTTGCGGGAGAAAAAAAAAAAAAAACACTCACACCATCAATGCACAAATCAAAATAATGAAACAAAGTGGCTTGCATTCAAGTTTGAATTTGTATTTGAATATTATCACATGCCTTTCTTATCACAAGTGCAGGATTTGAATTATAGGCAAACAACTAACAGTCTGATTAACAGGGCTGATTGACAGCAGGTGGTCTGACTCGCTAAAACTGGGTCTGAGCCAGTCCAGAGTGACACAACAGTCACTGGAGTGAATGCCCGTTGTTTGAGTCCATATGCATGCGTGTGTAGTTTACAGTAAATACGGGGCAGGTTTCGTTCTATGCACACGTGTGCGTATACTGTACATAAATGTGTGCGTGTATGTTCCCATCTATCTATGCATGTCTGTGTGTGTGTGTGTGTGTGTGTGTGTGTGTGTTACGTGTGTGCGTTAAGCATGTCTGGCAGGAAGCAGATTCATTTTCTGCTGTTAATTTTCCCTCTCCGAATTGTCACACTTGTTAGAAGGTGCACTGAGCCACTGCGCTTTCATATCCCAGCTGTGACTGCCTGTAAATTGAGATTAGTCACAGTGGCCCCAACCGAGCCGTTTCAAGAGGCAGGCGCCGCACTTCTCTGCTCAGTGTAAAACATACAGAGCTCAATCCATATCAACTCATATATTCACAAGGACAATGACAGCTCACACGTTAAAAAAAAAATGCATGCAAATGTTAGTACACCTACGGCAGTTATTTTCACTCTGTTCTAACTGCTATATCAAGAAAATCAAACACACGAAATGATTAAATAGAATCTTCAGTAGGCACGAACAGCTGTTCACATAAATGCAGTCATTTAAAATCTACCTGAGCCTCTTTGTCTAGATTTCAGCTGAATGTACATTCAAACCATTTCACCGGCAGAAGACCCCTAAAATATGATAAATTTAAACTTACACAGCAGGAAAAGTTGGATGATGGGGAAAAATGATGCATTCTTAATTTGCTTGACATACACTCTTGCCCAGGTATTTCAAGCGATTCAAGCTTGGTGCTTTGCTTAATTTTAAACCAACTCGTATCGAGCCCAGTCTCGCATTTCTAAGGTCTAATTACCTTTCCGCACGGTAAGCAGAGACCAATTCACTTCTCTTTGTCTGTAATACAATACAATAAATTGCCCCATGACAGGAAATAAAATACCTCAGTAAGTGGCTTCCAGCCACTTAATCCACAGTAAATACACCATGATAGGATAAATTTACCCATACTTTGTATAATGCAAATGGGGTATATGATGGACAAAGAGAATGCAGCAAATGTAGTTTTCAAATGAGCTGAAACAGATACTCATCCAACCAGTTACAGAAATTTAAAAAAGAAGCATTATCCTACGCTTTGCTTTCCACTTGAAAAAAACATTAGAAAATGTCCTTTTCAATTGTTTTTTTCAGAATATTTGTTTTTGACATCAAACAATAAAACATCTGATTGCAGCTTTTCCATTGGATCAGTTGGGTATTCACACCTAAGAGATCTCTGATAGGTTCAGCAGTACAAGCAGCACTAATGACAGAGTTGGCCTAGTGCCTGACTTGGAGCTAACAGAGTCCATTCCTCCCTGTGTCATGCCAGCAGGAGGTTCTGTAGGCAGTGAGACATCTGCAGTCTGAAGATTCTACAGGAGTCTTCCACATCAGAGAGGCATAGTCACGCTGCAGCTAAGTTGGGCTGTATGAAGGCCATATCCTCATCACACAGCCGTGTGAACCTCTGAGGCTGAAAGACAGCAGCTGATGCTGGAGACAGCCTGTCACGGAAGTACATGTGAATAATATAAGGTGTAGGAACTGCGACCCCGATCTTTTCTTTTCTCTCCATTCTCTGCTCTCCCTTTAGGGACGGAGGCAGCCCAGGGGGAAACTAGCTGACTCACAGACAGACGCCTGGAACACAGGAGCCAGGAAGTCCTCAAAGGCTCGGTCTCTCAGGACACTTACCTTTACTTAGAGACGGTCTAACCGCATTAGGAAAACCTCATTATGATGGCTGTGCTTTAAGCCCTGTGGGTCCCTCTGATAACCACTCTCCCCACAGATACAGGTGACAGGACAGGTAGCGACAGGACTGACTGACAGATGGGGATCTGGGTCCAAGCTAGTTCATTGTGACTCAGCAGCCACCAGATTGAATGACAGATGGTGAGCTACAAACCTAACTGTCACTACAGTAGCTGAGACCCCCCCCACCAATGCCCAAGTGATGTTTGATATCCAAGTGTCCAGCAAAAAACAGATCCTCCTGGGCTTGCCAAAGTATGGAAGCACCTGAAACCACTGGGATTAGATAATTGTTTTTTTGTTGGTTTGTTTTTCTTTGCGCAGTGAAAGTAGAAGTCGACCTAACCAAGAGGTGTGTTGAGAAAAACAGGCCACAGGCTCTGTTTTTTAGGATGCCATTTATTTGCATTTATGCTGCATTACTGCATAACTGAGTCATAATATTGGCTAAGAATTTTTTTTTTTCTTTAGGGAAGTAGAAACTTTTTATTAGGTAGCTATATTGATCAAAGTGCATCCTTCCATTGGCTACCTAACAGTGTAACAGTTGTCGTTAGAAGTGGGGAATGTCAGAGTCTCCCATCCTTGTGCTGTTCATACGGTATATTACCATAATTTTTATCAGTCTCTGCCAGTTCATTCTAACGTAAATAACGAGAGACTAGAACTCCTGGTTTACAAGTAGTGGGGCCTTCAAGAGAGATTAAAAGCAAGGCTGATTTAAACGAGAGACAATGTTGTTTAGATCGGCCTCAGCCCAATGCCTGGGAGCAGAGTTTGCACAGAGTCATTTTGTTGGCAGTCATGCATCAAGTGCAGATTTGCTGCCAAATTCACAGAGGCTTCATTTGCACTCCAGTGATCCTACTTCTGGTCTACATTCTGCACTGTGCTTTGAATTATGCAGCCCTGGCTAGTCTAGTAAATCTAGAGCAGTGCCCAACTCACACAGCGGTAATACTCCTCTTCGACATGAACGCACAGAATCACCTACAGTCTTCACATAAGCAAGATTTATCCTGGTTCAAGTCCAACACTGCACTTCCAAAACCATGAGTTAATTTCCTACAAGAGCAGCAGAGAGAGGAGGCTTAACTAACTACAGTCGTAATTACACGGCAGAAAAAGAAAAGGCCACTGTTAATAGCTTCGCTAATTGCGAACTGAACAGTAAAATCGCAATAAAATGATTATGACCAGAGCATTTTTTTTCTGTTTAAACTCATTGTTGGACATAATCAGTCAGGCCTGGGGCTAGTGTAAGCACTATTGGACTGGTAAGTCAGCACCACTATTATGCTGAAGCGATATTGACTGTCCTAAAATGAAAATGCCATTTGTAAGGACATCCAGATTGCCTGCAATTTACGGGGTGCGTGATTGGTTTATTGAGCTTTAGACTTTTTTTTTTTTTTTTTGCAACGGTCTCAATCTATCTGTTACTGAACAATAAGGAGCAACAAAGGATTTACGAGTGAAGCCGATAATAGGAGAGGCGAGATTTGCCATGACCTTCAAGGAAAAATCACAAGCGCAAACGGCGGATTGTAAAATAAACGAGCTGCTTATAATTAAATCCTGTGCCGAAGTACGTCACTCCTGAAGAATTGCAGAAAGGTACCTTGAAGTCATATGTACTCCTACACTGAACACCTATTATAGTGAGAAGGCTCTGCTACCTCTTCATACTTGATGAGCAGACCTATTGAGAAGGGTTTGACATAGTGGCCAAGAATGCACAACTCACAGCAAAAGTGCCAGTTTTCTTTTCAAAAATTATCATTTCATAAGACAACATACCTGACAACAACTATTGAAATAAGGGCTATGTCAGAGCCCATATTTACCTTGGAGGAGATTCCCAGTGTGATCCAGATTGGGTTAAGTGGAGTCCTCTGCAACTTTGATGTGCAGTGTGACTGGACTCAAGGCAGAGGTCTTGTGCTTGATGACCATTTTGCTTCCTTGAACAGCAAACTGCACTGTACAGAAACAGTAAAAATGACTCAATGCATCCAACTTCTGTTTTTGCATGCATAATTGCCTTACCTGAAGCGTTTAGCTTAAAAATCCAACTGGACCTGACTGGAATTTAAGATTTACAGAGCCAGCTGGAGGCAGGAGGATGAGGGGATGCAGTCTAAATATGGCCACATTGCAAAAAATAAAACATAAAAAAGCAACACACTATCTAAAACTGCACTCTGGAGCAAATGCTGAATCATACCAGGTCTCCCACGAGCCATCCACTGTTTGTTCACGACTCACCGGATAAACAATTTCATGGCAGAAAATGAGATCCGCAAACAAAAAAATAAGTCAGATTTGCAGAGGTAGAAAAATATGCAAAAATGTGGAGGGGGTGGAGGAATCTAATTTTAAACAGCATGGTGAGCCTACTGCACCGCCGTGACCCATTTACAGCGAATTAACCGCTAATGTCAACCCAAGGCAACTAGAGGGCAGTCACTGGAGAATGCAGCTGAGCACAATTAATGGTGGATTCGTTCATTATATCTAGAGAGCTGGGCAATTTCTCATCTGAATCTTTCCCCAAAGTGGGCAGATTACAGACCATAGGGGGCAAAAAATGGTGCACTCAGACAACTTAATTTGGGGGGGTCATGGAGATTGTGGTGATGTTACTGAAAGAAACTAGAAAAAAAAAAAAACAATTTAAAGATAAAAATGCCCGACTTTATGACCTGGCTGTCAAAACAGTTCTGCTCAGTTTAATAGGATCACAAGATAGGCTTGCATAATAGAACTTTCAGACTGAGAAATGAGAAAACAGTCAATTATTTTCAGCTTGTTATCACCTGTTGACAAATGCTAAGAGGTCTCAATTTTGGACAGCTCTAATTAAGAACTGCCCCAAACCCATCAGGCAGCAAATGTTACAAAAGACAAGGAGAGTCCGCGATCATTGGGGAAGTCAGCCGATGTATGGCTTTCTAATTAAGAAATGGTTTGCTTTTGTCGCTGGCGTGTGAAGCAGGTTTTTATCTTGAGAGAAATGTTAAGTGAATTAAAGCTGAGGGCAGCCTTGTTACTCTCATCTGTAGATTCACTTAATGAACATAATTTAAAATAGTGCTTGAGCTAAATGTTGAGCAAAGTCTGTACTGATCTGAATTGTCATAATCCACCAAGCCATTTAATTTCTGTTCTCTTTCTGTACAGAAAATTAATTTACGCAGATTTTTACAGTAATAATAGAAAAAGAGTTTGAGGCAGTCAGACATGGTTTTGTGTCATCTGTAATTAAGTGGCTATAAATTAACTGTTAAATGATTCAAGAGAGAAAGCAAGAGAATGATATATTACATGCCATTCAACTGAATTAAGACAATTTTATGGGTGTGTTGAAAATACAACATTATTGTCTTGCTTTCATCATTTCTCCAGTGAAAGAATTTTTTTTTTTTGAATACTCAATTTATAGTTGTTCATTTAGAAACATAACCATACACACATATTTCCTGGGGACCCACCACCATCCAGGGCTTTACAAACTTAGTCAGAAAATAAATAAATGAAAAAGGATACAAATAATGTAATCTGAGCAATTTTATGCAGAGAGAAGAAAAAATGAGCATATCATAGGGAACATAAGTTGCATTTATGAATGAGAGACTTAAGATTTTAACATAAGTATTGTTCTATGAATGGTGGCACTAAATTTCTCATGGCGATTAACCATACTATCTCTCCGTTTTTTCTAATGGCAGCATAGAGAGTACTTCTCTAATCTAATATGTTCTGACAAAGTGGTGACGTAATTTTGAGGTTAACTTGCCGTAGCCATGGCAACTGGTTCGCGCCAAACGAACCAAACCATAAGCAAACAACTAGAGCAGTGTTTATCGCCATGGCCTTTGTGTCAATGTATAGAATTAAGCTTTATTTTCAGCAATCTTAAACCCAAAATATGCTCATTATAAAAGAACAGAAAGCATTTCTCATTATATGTTTGATTGTCAAATATTTAGGTATTTTGTGCCGTGTGTTAAGTGTACGAGTGTACCTGTTGCTATGCTGTAAGCGTGAACCATTGTTAAGGAAGTGAGCGTTGACCCCAGCGAAAGTGACGTTGCACTTTTTCAGCGCATAGAGAAGAGGGAGGTTCATCTGATTTGCCTGCGATATATAAAAACCATAATCTCTGGAGAGCAAACCCCATAGATGGCAATGTACAAGGTGGCCAAATTGTTTCCCGGGACATATATTTTTTGAAAAGTCCTCATAAACTTGTTTTCAGAAACTGTTCAAGCATTGACATAACCTAAACGGCCTAGAGTAGCTGGGCTGTGGTGGCATCCTATACACGTCGGGCTAGCATTGAGGTTATATTTTAGGTAGTCTTTCATTTAAATAGTGTTGGCGGCATTATTCCTTAAACTGACTAAGGCAAAAAGGAAGAGAATGTACTCCGGGCTTAGATGCCAAAAAAAAAAAACTTTACATTTTTGTCTTGGATCATAATTCTTTCGGGGAAAATTGTTATGTCTTGTAATGTCAGGAGTCCCTGAAAAAAGCTAGGAATTTTGGGACTTTGAAAATGCATTAATGGATTTTAATAAGAACTTGCATACTTTACTACTGAAAGAGAATATTAGAAGATGCAGAGATCATTGAGTATGAATAAATACATTAGAACAGAATGGTGAATTCTGGTAATTCCTGAATTTCATTCATTGGGTTGAGCATGTTTCCAATTAAAGGGGCAGCAAGCAATTTTTTTGTTAAAATAAGGGGAACTAGCTCTCCATTCTTACAGCCATCACTGATATACAGTGTTCGGTCAGTGGTCAGTAAAATGGATGCCCACATCCCTCAGTTCCGCAGTAAACAAACACATTTTCTGGCATCCCGTTCCCGCTTTATCCAATTAGGAGAGAGTGCACCACAAACAGACAGTCCGCTCTGCGTATTCACAGGCAGCCAATGGAATTTCAGGGTGAGTGACAGCGCTCCCAGGAAGAGGTCACACAACCGAATGCCCAAAGCAAATTAAAGCGGCAGAAGAATAGAAGGAAGAAAAGAAAGCTGCCTGGAAAAAAAGGGTTAAAGATGACTTGTTGTCCTGTTTTACCCAGACATTTCTTCTTTATGAGCCTGAAAATGACCAACTAAAAAAACTTCAAACTTGCCATTTTCAATTGACTGTATATAACCAAAAATAAATCACTAGCATTATTTTCAAATCACCTTCCAGCACCTTTTTTAAAAATTCATTGTATGGCCTTTGTTGATAAACGCAGACCCACTTTCATCGTTGATCTGCATACAGACAAAAACAAAGCAAATGTTGTGCTGTGGACAGGTTGGTCTCCACTTGTCCTTAATATAAAGATTAACATTTATTTATTAATATTTATTTTAAAAATAGGACTGCAAAAAGCCTTTCTTAATGAGTGTTTTTCTTTTTCTGAATAAGAAAATATTAGTACAGCACCAGCGTGGATAAAGGTTCCACTTTCGCCAACGCGCCGTTGGCCGTGTGTCAGCCGAAAGTCAGGTCTACCCCGCCAGGCCGATAAGAGAAAGGTGGGCGAAAACGCGAAGCCAACTTCTCGTTAACTTTAGCGGTACCTTTATCCACACTTGTACTGTATGTCTTCAGTTACGTTTTCCTCAAAGAGTCCAATTTTTTTTTTACCGATTCACGAGTTTTGAAATGAGTCATACTTTCATCTAATTGAAACCATTTCAGTCTTGTATGGCAAAAAAGTAAAATACATAAAATTATTGGATTATGATATTTAAAATTTTATATTTATGATAGAAATGTTTGGTAATATCACACTCCCTTCACCAGGTTGCCTTTTTTCTGGTGCCATCTCTTTCCCAGGTAAATGGCACACACATACCTGGCCAATGCACATAATGTAAAAGAAAACAAGACTCACTGGACCATGCAACCTTTTTTACTTACTCCAAGGTCATACCCATTATAAGTGGTAAGCGATAGCAAATTATTCACAGCAAAAGTGAAGAGCAGGTGCAACTCATGGCAGTCCTGGGCAAAAATGCCAACCCACATACAGCAGCCATACTATGACCATGACTCAGTGCCAACCAGCGTTAACAAGCCAAAGGATGTTTGAATACCGTACCGCGTCCTTTAGCCATAGCCAATGCATTCAACTGCTTTGTATGCACCACACAAAGTCTGAGGCAGCTTTACAAGGCCACTGATACCACCAACAACCTTCCATGTAGTGGTCGCTTGAGGGTGACAACAACAACAATTGCCTAATACTGCATCATAACCAACAAGACCGATTCGCCAGAGCCTCAGAAACAGCTTGCAACACCATTGACACCCATCAGAGACAGATTAGTGATGACACAGCCAGTCGCCTTTTACGAGCCAACAACATCATGCCGTTGTCATGCCAGAGGTCCCGTGCTCACGGCTAGTCATCATCAGAATGCTCGTATTTCATTAAAGACAGTTACTGTACAACAACATGGTGCCATAGTAATAAAGTCTGGGTGCAAAATTGGCTGCACTTCACACCTGAGACCCTCTGAAGGTATTTGGTGCATAATGAAACAAAAATAGGACAAAGCGGGCCACGAAGTGCTGAGCAGCTGAAATCCAAGATCTAGCGAGAATGGGAAAACATTCTGCTTTCAAAACTACAGCAGTTGGTCTACTCAGTTCCCAAATGCTTACTGAGTGCCGTTAAGATTAAAAAAAAAAAAAATCAAATTCAAAATCAGCATATAGTCTTCAATAAACAATTCAAGCATTAAAAACGCATAATAAAATATACTGTTTTAAGTAGTGGTAAATGGTTTCTTTCGTAGTTGCAAAACACGGTCTCAGGAAACTGTGCTTTTGGTAGTGAGACTTGCCCTCACTGTTATCGTTACATTGGCAGTCAATTCAGCAGTTCAGCATTATCTGACATGGCAGAAGACGTTTTATGGAATGTGTTTTTGTGGCGTCACAGATGATGCACTTTGTCGGGGACGACAGCTGACACATCTGGTCATTCTGAGTCATCCCTGCAGTGTGGATACAGTCATTTAATGGGCATTAATGCGTCCAGAATCTTTTCTTTGAGACTGGCCATCATTCAACATTCAAAATGTTTGATTCTCTTGAGATTCATTTGTTTGTGGCATTTGAATTGGGAATGATGTGACTTTGTTTATGTGTGTTTTTATTGGCCCTGATCTTCAACTTTTCATGTGCAAAATGATTTCTCCTAATTTGATTCACGACCATGATCCAGGGAACTGTGCTGCATTTAGATAATCATAATGAGGTGTTAAACCAAGAAAGGATTCGAACCCAGACACTTGACATTTTGCAATGCTTACCATACCTGATGGTCATCATGTCAATCAGCAAAAGGAAAAACTATCAGTTTTCAAATTAGATGATAAAAACCACTTTGCGTTTTTAATGTCTCTCTCACACACTTTTTTTTGCAGTTCCACGATCTCCATAATTTACTGTGCTTTCCTTCTTTCCTTCTTGTCTGCACACAGTGAAGTCTGAGTGCATAAAGTAATGTGTTTCTAGGGGTCCAGTGACAGCCAGCTTATCTGAGGCTTCTGTTCTCTATTCCTGCAAACTAGAGGCTTGCCTTGACCATGCTCCTCACGAGCTGGTCCGAAGCTGCACTCCTGAGCCAAGTGCAGAAACCCATTTTTCGGTCCAGTTCCCTCGTGCTCTCATAGTTCGGCAGGAGCAAATTCGTGTTTGGTGGGTTCGTTAGTGCACCTGTGAGCTCTCGCACACTCAGCCCGGGTTTAAGCCTGCTCACAGCAGTTGGCTAACAGGCAATTTTCTGGTCAGCCACACTGACAGAAATGGCTAGAGCTGACCTGGCATTCGTTCATTAGTCAGGTCCCTGGATGGAACTTTTCAGCTGTATTCTATTGCTATTCTGTTGCACCCCGGCAACACTTCACATAGAACCTGAACAATCGCATTGGATATATGTCACAATAAACTCAAAGTAGGAGACCTAGTTTCAGGCCATGAATTTCACAGAATTCTTTGCTATCACTTCATTTATAAACATGCATTCAATGGTCAAAGTTCAACTCACAGTCAAATGGATATCACACCAATATTACTGCAATTTAAATGGCAGAGGGCTGACCAAATTTTATTAATTAAGATGAGACTGAACTTTGACACTGACCTTCGCACAATTTGGACAAGTGCAATCTACAATTCACCCTCAGCCATTTGGCAGCCAAATGCTATGCTCAGTCTTCCTAACTGATGGTTAGCAACAATAGCGCCTTTCACAGCATCAGGGGTACAATATAATACTCTAACTCTGCCTCTGGCCTACTTTTAACTGAGCTGAGGTGGTTCTTTCACCATTTTTCCTGGATAATTATTATTGTTGTCTTTATTACAGATGTGAAGCGCTGGGATCCTGGAAGAAGAGGGGCTACCTGAGCATCATGCCACAGCTGCCCATTAGGAGAAGCCATTAACTGAGCCAGAGGATGAGGGGAGTATTATAGCTCTGTACCTGACCCACAGCATACAGTGCAGCACGTACAGAATAAACAGAATTTCAGGCATAAATTTTACCTCTGTTCTCAACTCCACTTGGTATGAAATACAAGTGTAGACTGACATTTACAGGCATTAAAATTCACATTTACAACTGAGCAGGAATTGCAGTGTTTGCATGAAAAGACTCACCATATGCTGCATTTTTTTGCATTTTTTGTTTGTTTGTTTTTGTTTTGGAGGTGGGTTGGATTGTGTGAAACTCAAATTTGCTATGTGCCCCAGCCCGAATAGTTTCATGCTGAATTTCATATGCAGAATCACTGCACTCCCTGGGGCCCCTGTAATGCACCATGCTGTGCTGACAAAGACGAGCGAAGTACAGGTCAGACTCGAGTAGCAGTATCTAAGAATAGCAAATACAGTGTTAGCGATTTACACGACATCTCAACACCTAAGGTGCTGCCTGACAATCTAATAAGCAGTGCCAGCATCCACAAAATCTAGCAAACCCGTAAACAGCTGTCCCAGAGGTATGTAAAATGCAGGCTAAAAACAGTATGAAATGAGACGAGTCACAGGTTAAAGTAGGCTACCATTTGCAAAGCTATTAGGATCTACACTCATCCATACAGAATTGCAGAATAAAAGTCTCATTCCTGATTCAACATTCTTCCAATCTACACTTGTTTTTGAGCGTGTAAACAGGCTCCGAATTCTTCACGGATGCTTCACCAGAGGTTAGAATCACAACTGCTAATTTCATTCATGCCCAATTAAGATCTGGAGTCATTAGAAGTAGCTGGCCATTTGCTTCCTTGCAAAAAAAGCTGGGAGTACATCAGATTGGCAGCTTGGTCAGGCTCGATGAGCCCTGTGACTGTGACCCTGTTACACATAGCTAAAGGCTAATGGCTAAAGGCTACCCTGTGCAGCAATAAACCCCAAAATGTCTGTTACCCCTAAATAAGGTTGCCAGTTGTGCAAATCATTCACAGCGTATGGCAAAGGAGGGCATGCAGCACTCAGCACCCTAATGAGAACAAACACATATTACACATCCACAGAAACTGCCAACATGCGAAAGACACGTGAAAAACCATAAAATAACCATAATTATACCATCAGTAAACTATAAGGTACTCTGTGCTCTTCTGAGTGGCATTACTTGAAAATGGAAATTACTCAAAATGAGCCATTTTCTTCTCGCGTCGTCATTCTCATTTTCCGTTTTTTTTTTTTTTTTTCCACGAGGGAAAAGATAGTTGCTTGCTTTGACGCACTGTGCTGTTACCTCAGTTCATTTCTGTAGTAATGTCACCTTCAGACTTTTTTTTCTTCCAGAGGGGGGTGGGTGTGGGGAGAATTATTCACTATTTACCGGTGAAGGTTAGCATTTCAACGATTGTAGTTTTTGCAATGTGCCGCAGACAAAGGTCAGAGTGAGCTGGTGTCATGCTGAAGTAAATACACATAATGAATAACTCATCAAAATTATGCGCATTTCCTCCACACCACTTCGAGCACTGGGGTAGTGATCTTTCCTGAGGCAGGGCGAGGAAGGGAAATGACATAAAGAGCTTGTGGAGAAGCGCCCTGAATAATTCAGCTGCATTTCTGCGCGGTCTGCACCTGAGGGGTGCTGTACCTCCGAGCAGAAGCGCAGAAACTTCCAGAAGAAACTGTGAGGAGCTCCCCATCGTAAACACACACACACACACACACACACACAAATTAGCACGCAAGCACATGCACCCAAACACACATGCCCATAGACAAACATGTATGTGTACAGACATGCGCAAATAAACAGACAGACAAACACGCACACACAAACAGAGGAGCATGCAGACACATACACATAAACGGGCACACGCATGAACACTGACATGCAAGCATATACACAAACCTGCATGCACCCAGACAAAGACAGATGCGCAAATAGATGGACACAGGGAAACACACACACACGCAAACTCGCCTAAGCCCACCCACAAGCACGCACATGCGCTCTCACACACGGGCAAAATTCCAATCACAGGATGAAAGCACATTTAATTACAGCCTCGTTACAGAGACCAGAACTCCCCACTGCACCCTGGCTAAATGCATTAAAAACAGGGTGCCCACTCAGACGCACGCCAGTGAGGGCGCATGCCAAGCAGAAATATGAATCACAAAGAGCCGGGGGGGGGAGAGAAGGGGGCGGGCAGCGTCCCATAGGCCCAGGGGGGCTTACCGGTAGTGGAGTGTCTCATCATCTCCAGCAGCGACGGCACGACAGCAAGCCCCCTCTGATCATGTGACCTGGGGCCCGCAGCCTCATTCACACTCATCAAAAATGGATCACCAGAGAGGCCTACATTCACATAGATTATTGACTACATGTTTGTATAGAACAGTCAAAAACAATGAACCTAGGGAATACTAAAGGTCAGAATTTGGTGCATGGAACTTAGAAACGCATAAAAAAGCAAATGCTATTAGGACTTAACTTGCGGAGTACAGCTTGTGTCTAACTGCGACTAAAACAGTGCAATATTGTATTATTTCACCTGGGAATATTTCACTTCAACTTCATACAGCTGGGCAATTTTCTTATTGATCTCGCTTGAGAAAACTTTCCTGTACACAGAAAAGTGTTTTCACAATTTTATTCGATTTTTCTGTCAGTCTTCTGACATTGCCGCTACATAGCGGTCACAATGTGAGTGTTTTGCGTTCCAGGGGTTAGGCCCTTATTCACAACATGTCTTACTAGGGCTGTGTTGGGAATGTACTCTTGTCCACTCACTCACCCACTCAATAGTGTTTTCTACATAAAACACTCACTATATAGTGGATAAGTATGTAATCTGAGCACAGCCCAGGTGCTTAGTTCTGAGAACTTCCCTTATTAGGCTTCATTCATAGCCTTTCAAGGTGTGAGATCACAATGTGCGATGAGAGAGTTCTGAACTGTATATTTTAATGCTGACATAGCAACTAACACTGCTAAGTAGTTCTGTAATACGAGATACCATTTCCGAAAAAAAAAAAAAAAAAAAAAAAAAATCCAACAACTTCAAAGCCTTAAAGACAAAAAAAAGTCTCAGATTGGCAATAATTTGCTAGGCTTTGTGAATATGGAATAAATAAGTTAATAACTCACACACCGCAGGTCTCCAATATCCACTTATGTATTATACCTACACATGCATAGTATAAATACATATACATATGTAAATGTACTGCAATCCGGTATAAACATACTCACCTACAGTGTGCATAGCTAAGCATTCAAAATATATGCAAAATATATGCTAACACTTATAACACTAAAATCCCCAGAAAAAAAAGTAAATATACAACAAAATATCCGACCCAATTCTGAAATAGTTGGGATGAAGTGTAAATTGTGAATAAAATTAAAATGCAGTGGCTTTCAGATCACATGAGCCAATATGTAATTTACAATAGAACATAGGTAACATTTCACATGTTGAAACTAAGACATTTTACAATTTTATCCACAAAATGAGCTTATTTCAAATTTTCTGGCTGCAACAGGTCTCAAAAAAGTTGGGACACAGACAAAAAAGGGCTGAAAAAGCAATTAATATATAAGAGAATCAGCTGAAAGAACATTTAGCAAGTAATTAAGTTAACTGGCATCAGATGTGTAACATGATTGGCTATAAAAGGGATGTCTTAGAGAGGCTGAGTTCTCAGAAGTGAAGATGGCCAGAGGCTCTCCAACCTGTGAAGGCTTGCGTAAAAAAATTGTGGAATACTTTAAAAACAATGTTCCTCAACGTCAAATTGCAAAGGCTTTGAAGGTCTCATCATCGACAGTGCATAACATCATCAAAAGATTCAGAGAAACTGGAAAAATCTCTGTGCGTAAGGGACAAGGCCGAGGACCTTTACTGTGATGCCCGTGATCTTCGGGCCCTCAGACGCCACTGCCTCACTCACCGGCATGATTCTGTCACTGACATCACTAAATGGGCCCAGGAATACTTCAAGAAACCACTGTCTGTAAACACAGTCTGCCGTGCTATCCACAGATGCCACCTAAAACTCTATCATGCAAAAAGGAAGCCATTGTTGAGTATGATCCAGAGGCGCCGCCATGTTCTGTGGGCCAAGGCTCATTTAAAATGGACTGTAGCAAAGTGGCAAAGTGTCCTGTAGTCAGACGAGTCCAAATTTGACATTCTTGTTGGAAATCATGGGCATTGTGTCCTCCAGGCTGAAGAGGAGAAAGACCATCCCTCCTGTCATCAGCGTTCAGTTCAAAAGCCAGCATCTCTGATGGTATGGGGATGCATTAGTGCATATGGTGTGGGACACTTGCATGTTTTAAAAAGCACCATGAATGCTGAAAGGTATATAAAGGTTTTAGTACAACATATGCTCCCCTCCAGACGACATCTATGCCAGGGAAGGCCTTGTGTATTTCAGCAGGACAATGCAAAACCACATACTCCAACTATTACAACAGCATGGCTTCGTAGTAGAAGAGTCCGTGTTCTGAACTGGCCTGCCTGCAGTCTTGATCTTTCATCATTTGGCGCATAATTAAACAAAAAGTCTGTCAAAGGAGACCCAAAACGCTCCAGCGGCTGGAAGCCTGTATTAAACAAGAGTGGGATCAAATTCCAATGGCTAAACTCAAGAAACCTGTCTCCTCAATGCCCAGACACCTCCACTCTGTGTTAAAAAGAAGAGGGGATGCTACACCATGGTAAACAGGCCCCTGTCCCAACTTTTTTGAGACCTGTAGCAGCCATCAAATTTGAAATGAGCTCATTTTGTGGATAAAGTTGTAAAATTTCTCAGTTTCAACATTTGCTATGTTATCTCTGTTCTATTTTGAATAAAATACTGGCTGGTGTGTTTTGACAGTCATTGCGTTTTGATTTTATTCACAGTTTACACTTTGTCCCAACTATTTCAGAATTGGGGTTGTACAATGGGGAACACACTCAATAGGATATCCTTCACCCCTATCAGGCTTCTAAGTCCTCATCAAGTATGCAACAAAACTAAAGAGGTACTAGGTAAGGTGCAGTATTTAAGGCCCAGAGACCACCGGAAAAGAGACCATGTAAATGATGGTATGATGGTCGAATAGTGGCATTAAGGAGTTACAAAAATGGGTAAATGAAAGCATGGACCCTGATGCTCGGTGAAACTTTGGGCCTATCTCAATTGCACTTTTTATGATACCAAGGAAAACTATTACCTTCCAGACCAGCAAGTAAACAAGTCTCATGACATAAGGCTACATGGAAGCTGAGATCTGAAAAGTCTTCCCTGAGGTGCAGTGTTTTGTTATTACTCTGAGTTAAAAACTAGGTCAGCGCATTTCATTTAACAAATTCCAACTGCCAGACGGGAATGAGCCACTCTGTTTTTGTTTACGAACGTGAAACCGGTAAAAATAAGGAAATGCAATGCCGACTAATCAGCTTGAAGATGAGCCTTAGCCAAAAGCGCAGGGCAATGAGCCGGCCAGTTACGCACAAGGGATAAGCTATCTCTGCTGTTACACACAAATATATGAATCTCAAAAAAACATTTTTTTTTTTTTTTTTGTTTTGAGCTTGAAATACTGTTGCCGATGGCATGCTGGCACCATGCAGAGCTGGAAATGGAAATGACTGTCGCTCCTGTCCCTGTTCTCACAAATGCAGTCATGTCCTGCCAAGGAAACCCGAGACAAAATAAAGTCTCCTCAGAATGAAATAAGCAGCGGAAACAAGTAACATTGAACCCTGGTTTGAAACAGACAGCGTGTGCTTAAGGCCTTTCAGTGAGCGTCCCAGGATGTACTAAATGAGAAAAGGAGGACTGTTTCCTTCACAGTTTATATTCAGAGTGCGCACAGTTAAAGATCCTCAAAGTCACAAACAATTTACCCAGAATGCAACCAACCGTTTTCACAGATGCTTTCTCATGCGACTTCACATGGCACAGTCCAATTCCTTAACTTACTGCAGTCTGCGCTCCTTAGTTTTCACATCTGTTCTTGTCACTGCTCCTGCCGCACTTTCTACACAGATTCACACTTGTACAGCAGGGGTGTTTAGACCTGTGTGTGTGTGTGTGTGTGTGTGTGTGTGTGTATACAACCCCAATTCCGAAATAGTTGGGACGAAGCGTAAGTCGTGAATAAAATCAAAATGCAATGACTTCCAGATCACATGAGCCAATATGTTATTTACAATAGAACATAGATAACATTTCCAATGTTGAAACTGAGACATTTTACATTTTTATCCACAAAATGAGCTTATTAGAGAAACTCAAAACATATACGAAACACTGCTACATCGCGAGATGAATAATGAATCAATGACATCAACTCACAACCCAGTATATTGAAGATCTTACAAATCCTGAATACCAAGCCATGTAGCCCTGGCTACCTTTCCAATAATCCTGGCTCTTTGGTGATGTGGTCAGAGCATTTGACTTGTGCTTGGGAGTCTGGGGTTCAAACCTCTGCCGGGGCCCTCCTTCGGCCTACCACACCATGGCAAAAGTAGAAAATTTTTTTGCAGCCAGTTCAGGCACTCGCGTAACTTGGGCCGTACAGAATGATGAATAGTAAGAAGGGGGGCCCATGTGCTGAGATTATACTTAAAAAGTTGAAAAACAACAAATTCATTTTAAATCGATCATGTTTTTACAAAACTTAAAATATAAAATTAAAGTGTCCATATATTTTATTTACAAATGTTTATAATAATAACAGTATCCTCTGTGGGGCCCCTGTGAATGCTGGGCCCCTAGAATCGTCCATGGTTACCCCCCCCCTCCCCCCTTTACGGTGCCCCTGGGTGCGGGCTTTCACCCAAGCCATGCAGTTACACAGCTG
The DNA here is from genome assembly GCA_029692085.1 of Gymnothorax javanicus. Taxonomy (NCBI): domain Eukaryota; kingdom Metazoa; phylum Chordata; class Actinopteri; order Anguilliformes; family Muraenidae; genus Gymnothorax; species Gymnothorax javanicus. Next base: position 23,145,588 of record CM056205.1, read on the forward strand.
ATTCTGCTAATGTCAAGCAAAAACTTTGGGGCTTTATTATTAAAATCAGGAGTGTACTTGCAAAACCCTGACAAAAGCTAGTACCCACGCTGGCCTTTTCTGGATAAGGTTTAGAACCCCCTGCTGCCCAGCCAGAAAAAGTAGTGCCCTTTTGAGCCGTAAAGCAATTATCAGATTTGGGGGGCCCCAACACCGTGCAGCATTATCTTCAGAGATGGATACATTTTTAGTGAACATAATGGCACATGCTAGGAAGACGAGGAACTTTTCTCACATCACTGCTTGAAGCGCATTGATGAACACGTGGCAGTTTTAATTGCAATGTGAGATGTGAGATTAGATAAGCTGCTTCACTCGTTTGCATAGCTGTTTCATGCAACAAGAGATACCCTTGATTTATGATGGGGGGTGAACTTTCGAGTGAGAACCATTCAAAGACACTTGAAAGCTTCACCCGCTCACAAAGACATGGATTTGAGGGCTGTGCAGTATATGTTCTAATGCATTTGAAGGGCCTTCTGGCATTATTTTCAGGGAACAGGACAAAACAAGCACAATATGCTATTGCTGGTCAGCAAATACACTGACCAACATTCCAATAACACACAAACATACAAAGGATATAAATACTATATGCAACTGACAAAAAGCCGAAGCAAGATAGTGCTGGGGAAAAATATGCATTTGAAACAAAGTGTGACCACAGTGATGTGGGTAAATACTTAGCCGGAGGCTATGAGACCTTGTACTGCACATCCATTCCTGCCATTCAGGCCTGCAATGCATTTCAAATAAAGCTAGGACAGAGGCAATTTATGACAAGAAATGATGAAAAAAAATAATAATAACAATGATGTGACTTGAAAAAGCCAATGACAGCAGATGATTGCAATTGTGATTTAGTATAAAAGCCGCTTCCAGGAAAGGCCGTCTCCTTCAGGAGCAAAGATGGGCCAAGGATTGTCAATTTGTCCACATATGCATGAGAAAACTAAAAGTTCTAAAAATGCAATGTTCCTCAAAGAAAAATATGAAAAGATTTGGGTATTTTGCCCTCTTCGGTGTGTAATATAATCATGATTAATGGAATCTGGAGGAATTGCTGTGCATAATGGGCAAGGGTGCCAACCAAAGCTGAATACTCGCTATTTCTGATCGCTCAGACTGCTCAGCATCAAGAATCACCATTAATCTATCAGTAATATAAATACATGGGATCAGGGTTACTTTGACAAACCCTTGTCAAGTACTGCAATATATTGCTACATCCACAAATGCCAGTTAAAACTTTACTGTACCCAAAGGAGGCCTTATTATAACAGTGTCCTGAAGCGCTGTCAACTTCTCTGGGCTCAGAGACATCTGCAATGGGCCATCACACAATTTATTGTCTTTGATGTAATACAAGGGAATGATAATTTAAGCGACAAATCCACGCTTTCAGTTTTGATTTTAATTCAACGTACCATCGCAACTTTTTCTGAGTTGGGGTTGTACATTTCATCTGTTGAGATGAAATGTACATCTGTTCATCTGTGCCTTGGCCCACAGAACATGGCGGCAGTTCTGGATCATACTCAACAATGACTTCCTTTTTGCATGATAGAGTTTTAGGTAGCATCTGTGGATAGCACGGCAAACTGTGTTTACTGACAGTGGTTTCTTGAAGTATTCCTGGGCCCACTTAGTGATGTCAATGTAGAGAATACTCACAGCGCATTGCCAAAGTGCCAAGTCTCATTTTAGAGCCCTTGTGCTAATAAGATGCCAACTACCAGGTGTGCTTCTCACAACAGGCTCCAGGGTCACCCTGCTCCCACACACCTTTCATCAAAGCAGCCGTCTCTGGCAGCCGGAACACACTCCCCCTTCAAGAGCTTCTTGCTTCTGCCTCCCTCTCCTTCAGCAGTCCTCGCCTCGTTAGGCCATCCCCGGCACTGCCCCACTATCACTATCACTACCACACGCACAATTCTGTCTTCTTCCTTCCAGCCATTTTCCAGGTACTGCCTAAGGTTAAAACCATTTCAATTCATAACATTTACATTGCCACAACCACCATGATTTGACAACAGAATTATTCAGGCAGAAGGTAGGAATAAAATTTGAAATCAGCTATACTAGTTCATTGCTGGAAGCAGTACAGCGTAAGATTTTTAGGCTACTTTCTGACTCCTGGATTTTACACTTCTGATCAAAACAAGGTGGAGTCCTGTATCCTGCTCTAAAGATTAATGAATTCATGAAGCATGCAAGAGGCAGAGGTTTGCAGTCAATTCAGACTATAGAGTGGGCCCTGGTTACCCTCTGTAAGCCTGCATTCAGCTCAGACCTTTTTTAGAAATCACATTTACTTCTGTGTTTCATTGGGCCCCTCCTTTGACCCCAAACAAAGCCCCATATAAATAGATGGCATTGAATTATTTTCAGATAGAAAATAAGCCAACAACTCGACACATATACAAAACACTGCTACATAGCAAGATGAATAATGAATCAATGACATCAACTCACAACCCAGTATACTGAAGATCTTGTAAATCCTGAATGCCGAGCCATGTAGCCCTGGCTACCTCTCCAATAAGCCTGGCTCTTTGGCGATGTGGTCAGAGCATTTGACTTGGGCTCTGGGGTCTGGGGTTCAAACCCTTGCCGGAGTCCTCCTTTGGCCTGCCACACCATGTCAAAAGCTTGTTAGTTTGCCATTTAAATCGCAGCAAGGGTACGAACTATTTAGCAACAAAAAATTTGTCTCAGATCTTTTTAGTTGAACACTGCTTAGTGAAATAGGACCCAGAATGGCAAATGCATGCTGTTTTCATAGTCCTTCTCAACAAGTTTTCAACATTGAGCTGGCTGCTTAATCTCTTGTTGACAAAGACTGCCAGCATCAGTTACTATTCAAATCATGTGATACCAGCTGATTATGGGTTCGTGAGGTAAATGTCAATAATATAAACTGACTGATTTCCTCGATAACTTGTCACAGATGAAGTTCAACTCATGTTGACTATAGTAAGAACTTCTCAACCCCATATCTCTGTGGGAGGATTTTTAGGGTAACAATAGCGACAGTCAGTGACCTGCTGCCACTTGCACAGAGACGTAAATCTGAAAAGTTCTAAAACATCATTGAGATGAGTAAATACCTACCCTATTCAGGAAGGAGTCAAAATAGACCATTCCGCAACATTGCATTTAAGGTATTTTTTAGGCCCATTCAAATGAGACTGAAAGTTCGTCAATGTTTTAAGGACTATGGACTTTGCTATATTCAATGAGCTGCAACAGGATAACTACCTCTGTGATGTGACCATTGAAGGCAATCAGTCTGAGCCCAAAACCCACATAGCTATCCGGTGTTGCTGAAGCTCTTACTTCTGGTGAGTCACAAAGCAAGGGGTCCTCAAGGGTGTCACTGGGTGGTGAATAAGCATTAAAGAAACAGTTGTTTTTTTCCAGTAAATATAAGACATTAGGGGTATTGCGTTTTGATATCATTATAGAAACAAAGCCCCTAACAATAAACCTGTGGATCAAGCAAAATGAAAGTACTGCAGATGTAGTTGAGGCATGTAGGCCCTGAGTCCAGACAGTGCCAGTACCAACTGTGACCTTGTGTTCTCAGGGGTAATACATAATTGGCCGTAGCAGTAGTCAGATAGGTCCCTGTCCTGTTCCTTGTTAAACATGGAGGACTTACAGCACAGACACACTTTCAGTGACACATCTTGGATTTCTTGGCACTAGAGTTCTGTAGAGGTTCTGTTAATTACATTCTCAGCATGGTGGTCAAACAACCCATTGTGGGTCATGTGTCTGTACAAGATCTTTGTTTATTTACTGTTTTACGGCCATTATACACATGAAAATAAAAGTTATTGGCCCAAATTAGTCCTGGAATTCATACTAAAAGGAATCATTGGACTAAGTAAAGCAGAATATGTTGTATGTATACATTTATATCAAAGTTGAATGTCTTGCGATAATGTGTGCAGCTCTTGGATAGAAGAGATATAGTTGTTTATATACTTTCCTGGCATGATTCACTACTTTAAAAAGTGCGCCATGACCCCACTGCGATCCCTGTGCAGCTCCCTGCTCTTTAACACTGATTAATCAGAGGCATCAAATCACAGGGCTGTCGCTAGACATCATGAGGCTTGTGATCTCGAACATCTGCAAATGCTGCAAACAATGCAGAGAACCTCCTGCAGGCAGCGAAGTTTGGCATAGTGGGCCTTATTCAAGATTGCTGTGAGTTCCTAGAGGTCCACCTAACCCATAGCGACTGCATTGGCCCCCGTAGGTTAGCTGGCATGTATTTCTGCTCCAACATGAGGTGTCACTCCTACTGCTACATCCTGCTCCATTTCAAAAAAATCATACAGGCTTCAGGAGAATTCCTGGAACTGTCATGCGTCAAGCTCCTCAACATCATTGCTGAGAATGAGCTTAATGTCAGTGTAAGATACAATGTTTGAGTCCATCATGCACTGGATTTGACACAGCCCAATGAGAGAGAGCATTTTGTCTCCCACCTTCTTCCAAAGGTACCTTAAATATATTCAGCCGGTTCATACTGTTTCTGAATTGTATAATTTTTTTTTTTTTTTTTTTGTGTATGCATATCATCCTATATTCTTATGTCTAAGTATTTCTCTTATGTACAACATGTGACCATGTTATGCTGTCGTAGTTGGCTGTATATATGTCTGCAAGTGTTCATTGAAAATAAATAAAAATTTGATCACAAAAAATATGTTCAGCCGGTCAATCTTTCATTATCTGACAACTTTGAATGTCAATTCAAGGTTATTAAGTCCTGTATTTGAGCATGTTAATTGAAAAAAATAATGATTCCTTTTGCATAATGTCAGGCAGGTGAATGTAGATTTAACTAGGGGAGTTTTTGAAACATTGAAATTCAATTCAATTTTACAAAATTCATAAAATACTCCAATAAAATAAGAAAGATAGGTATGTTTAATCAAAATATTGGACTTATTATTATATTCATATAACTGCTCGATTTTAATAAAGACTATGCCTCAGAGTTGAAGTAGAATGGTTTATTTGAATGAATTCCATTAATATTTGATTTAATTCAATTTATTTGTATGACGCTTTCCGCTGAAAAACTGTCACAAGGACATTTGCTATTTAGCAAAACAAGGGAGTGCTCCGGCCCAAATGTCGAGTAGATTTTGAAAACCCCTTAACAGCCGAGAGAAAAAAAAAACTGCCCAGTGGGAAGAAATCTCTGGAGGAACTCGGCTATAGTGGGGAGGCACATTGTCCGCTGGCCAACAAATTGTAATACGGTAGGTTACAGCGACGCTAGAGGAGTCAGATAGAGTTGGATCCCGCATGGCCTGGAATAGAGTCGAACAGAATCAGATGTCAGGCAGAGCGGCGTGGGGTTGGACGGAATCCAGTAGGAGCCTCAAGATGAGACTCACGGTGGATCATCAAGGCTCCATGTAGTCCCCTGAGGTTCCTGTTGTCGTGAGAAGACAAAAAGAGACACAAGAAAGGAAGAGAAAAATAGGGAACATAATGAAGGGATGTTGCACAATATAGACAAGGAAATTAGAATTGGGGTTTCAGTTGGAATATTGCATAATAACAGGGCGAATAGGACAGACCTTAAGCGTGGTCTTGTTCGTTGACTTGTGCTAATATTAAAACATTAACAGTATTGTGAGAGATTAAAACTAAGAAATTCCAAGCTTGCTCAAAAATGTGGGTATGAAATTACAAGATAATTGGTCAGAAAAATGACAGCATCTCAGCAGTCATAAGTCAGTGCACTCTGTTTACCCAGGTGTAGACGAGATTGATGGATGCTGACTACTTCATGGACTACTTGAAGAACAACACACTGGTGAGGAGAACAAAGGAGTGCAACCACATTCTCCAAGAGGGAATAAGGGTGGTCTTCGTATCAAGCATGTATTGCCCTTAACTGCATTTATAGAAATTCCTGATGCGCTCACGCCTGTCTTATGCCCTCCTGCTGGCCATCGGGGGCTGAAGCGATAGCATCCCCATCAATGCCATGGAATTGTATGTCGGCCAGGTGGGCTGCAGGGTGAACTCCACACTGGAGAAGGAGAGTCCCCCGTGCGTGCCACAGTGCCATCTATCTAAACGCCTCCTGCATGGGAGGGTGTAACAGCATGGAGTACTTCTGCAGTGTGCACACTTCAACCCAGTCATCCTCACCTGGCACATAGTGGCGCCCATGTACCACTGTCACTGCAATGTGAGTGTGGCTGTGCTGGACGGCTACATCTATGCGATGGGCGACTTGGATGGGAGAGCAACCAGTGAATGAAGGGGATGAGGGCGCAGTTATGAAATTTATTTTAATAATGCCACTGGGAGAGAGAACACTGCATGGTGTTCTGGCCTACATGGCACTCCTTTGTGAGACAACATTTAATGGGATTGGCACCAGTGAAGTTCAGTCAGGATTTTGGAATTGGCATTTTCTCACTAGATAATTTTATTCAATTTTACCAAGGAATGTGGCAGCTCAGGTGCCTCACGTCTATGCTGCTTGAAATTAGGCCCTTTGTCAACACTTGCTGTAGTTATTAGGATATTGAAATATTTCAAATGTTCCTTAGCCACAATATAATTAATCTCAGATGGACTTAATAAGGTGCTCATTGTAAACAAAGATCTCCACAGCATGGCAGAATGTCAGTCAGTAAGTAGCCGGATTAACAGCTCATTAATTAGCCAGTGCTCATCGCTAATGAACCATTTGAATTGTCTTATTCAAACAGATGTAAATCTGTTGGGGCCTTAATGGCCAGGACCGTCTTTTCACTGCAGAGTTCTACAGCCCCCAGACCAACCAGTGAATGGTCGGGGAGCTCCGGGGCGATTTTAGCAGGGGGACAGTTGTAGCACGGGCCCTTGTCCGTGTTACATGCGACTCCGGAATGTGAAAATTAGAACACACAATCCTCTTCTGGTGACAACTTCCGGTACGAAAAATCAGCCCATGACATTGCATTTTCACAGAGTTAATGGAATTTCCACAATGACCTTTCACTCTGGCTCAAACACCCTCACCTTTGATTCAGTGTGTCGGGGCTGAGGGGTATTGCCTTCGCCCCTGCAAAGCACACTTTTAGTTATGGAGGCAAATAGACCTGTTCTAGGTACAACAGTTCACACACCAGAATTCACAACCCTGCCTAACAGGGAGCACAACTCATCCTCCCTACTTACTGGGAAGAAAATCTCAACACATAGAAGTGGATGAAGGAGTAGCTCAATTGTGTAGCCATTAGCAAGACGTGTAGCATAGTAAGGAAATATGAGCACTGGGTAATTCTGAATGTTGCTTTTGGTGAGAGTTGTATGTGATCACAAAGTTCGTGAAATGAATATGTGTACACAATTGGCTGATTGAGGACATGCAAATGTGACAGCTAAAGTCGACGGTAGGTTGGCTTCCAGCGAGTTTCCAGACTGAAATTGTGGTGCAAATTTAATGTTGTCCATCCATGAGTCATGACAGGATTTCCTGAAGGGAGACATGCAGCACAGTGGAGCATGCCGTCTACTGAATAAAAACATTGGAAGAATTTATAGGATATAATTTCTTAAACAGAATCGGACAAGTCAAGTGTAGTTTATTTACTTACAGACTTCTGCCTTCCCTCTATGCACGTAACCTTTGTGATCTGTTTTATTCCTCTAGACTCATTTTTGATTTCTAAATAAAAATCATACACATTTTTTTTGATCAGATACTCCATGGCCTTTGTTTATTTTCAGTGAAGAACAAGTCAAAGGACAAATTTTAATTTGGTACACGCTGTACAGCCCCCTACACATTCACTGTACATCCCTGGCTGCTTGCTGCAGATCAATATGACTAAATTCAATGGTTAAAACTAGGTGAGAACAGAACAGAGGTCATGGTTTATTTGGGCAAGATAAGAACAACGCACAATAGTGCAGTACAAAAGTGTGTACTTTTGCATTAACCATACCCTCTAAAGTCTGGTCGGTGGCTTTGATGGGGTCTGTAGCCTTCGGAGTGTGGACGTCTACAGCCCCTTGATCCATAGCTGGCATGCATTGCCCAACATGATCGTGGCATGCAGCAACTTGATATCAAAATGCTCGACAACCGGTTGTTGGTTGTGGGCGGTTTCAACAGTACCACCACCATGGACTACGCTGAATGCTACAATTACTTGACGGATGTGTGGAGCGTGTTGCTCTGCATGGCGCTGATCTGCAGTGCTCTCGGCAACCGTGCCATTCCTAACTTGACTAATATTTCCCACTGTGCTATCCCTCGCACTGTCAGTCCTTTCACAGAGTGGCCGTCCTTCCCCAACAATTAGTCCTCTTGCTAATAAACGTCTTCAGACTAGTTCCAGTTTATTTTTCACATTTGCTACGACTGAAGTTCATCTGCCCAATGCATGTCATGAATTCAGGACTGTGCTTATTGAATGTACTTTCTACCCAGGTTCCCATTTTGAAACTCTGCTGAATGGTATTTCTTTGACCCACTTGTTATTATAAGGGGAATAGGATGAGCACTCAGTTATTATTGAAAAAAATAAATCTTGTAGCTCAGAGCTATGTTGCATAGTAGATCAAATTAATGGACTCTGGTAGTGGTCGGCCATTCACATTTTCTTTACTCCTTACATCAAATATATAGCCCTGTTACCAAAAAAAAAATATGAATTTGAAGAAGGCATCATAATCCAAAGGCTAAATGGAACTGGATGGCATATAGAAATCAACGGCCTGATGTTTATTCTACGCACATACTCCACTCTTAGTTCTACCGTACGGGTAATTGTGAATTCAAGTTCAGGTGGTTTAATCGAAATACCAGAAAGGACTTTTAGTCTTTGAACCTGGATTTTACTCCTTAAACGGCATACACATTCTGCGTTCATGTGGCACAATGGTCTTTCCCCTCGGCCTTTGAGATCATCCATCACTAATCAAATGGCAGGGCTGTGACACCAGAATAATTATACCCCTTCAGGTTTGGCAAAATCCTCGCCTTTTACTGCAGTATTATGCTGAACTGATTCTCATTTACTTTGCTTGATTATCAATCACACAATCGATTCGCTCAATATCAGGGTATTTGTTAGGATGACTTGCCAATTTATTACATTCAGAATTGCATTCTGAACTTTAGATTCTCAGACTTGCATACACTTAATTGCTAGGTTTACTCAATTTCAAGTTGTTGCAAATTAATGCAAAAACCAGTGATTAACATTTACCAATTAATGTTGGTATGAAGATAGACAATTTTTTCATAAGTAGTATACACATGTATATTATGAAATATTCCATGGTTGCTTCTGTAGCCAGATATGTGAGGCTGATAGAAGATCAGGTTTTATTGGATTCATGCAACATCTATTGTAATGTTTAAGAATTAAGAACTCCCATTTTTTCTTGCAGATAGTTTTAGGGCACCATCTCTTCATGAATGCTTAATATACAGTCATGTATTCCAGGTACACATACTATTATGGCATTTTTTCGATGACTGTGTCAAACATTACTGCTCATCGTGGAAAGGATTTAAATTAATGTTTTTATGCTGAAAACTAATCAAGTGCCATATCTGACTAATGTCTCTCAATATGTTTATTAAATGTTTCACAATCTCATGGGAAGAGAGTTTTTTTTCTCCCAAATTATTCAGATTATTGTCATCCTTACAATCTCAAACAGAAATAAAGCTATCTATTTGTTATTATCATTTCTTAGTAAATACTGGCTACTTTTTGGTTCAGATAATTCAGTGAATTAATTGTTAGATTTTTAATTAAGAAAGGTCCTTTGGGACAGGTTGAGGGGTTGAGTGTAATCCCGCCTTAAAAGTTAATGCAGCCAACATGCACAAGAGTGGAGCTGATGCTGCCCTGAAGCTCCTTCAAGTAACACACACCTGAGATACTAACAGTACAAATCAGGAGCAAGAGAGTTGGGAAATGATCATGCAATCTAGGGGCAGCTGGTCTTCGCATGTCTAAATGGAGGCTAAGGATTTTTTTTTTTTTTCTAGCCATAGCTATAGGAAAGTGGGACTCTTCTATGAATGAGTTGCTGACAACAAACTCCTTCCACTGATTATAATGTAAAATATGTAAATGTATTGATGTAAATGTACTCAAAAATTATACAGTTGCAGAGTGGTTACAAATTGAGTTTTATATTCTGAAATGACAAATAAACTGGGCCAGTGATTAAATGGAAAAATTGTATGCCCAGATATTCAATGTAGGGGAAGACAGCACTGTCAGCATGAATAGTAGACAGTTTCTCTGCCTTTCTTGGTGTGATGGAAAATGCTTTTCCTCACAATTACACACACACACACACACACACACACACAAGCAATCACAGCAATCAGAACGTTACCAAGGTGAGCTATGTCAGATGACTTGGGTCTGAGTAATTACATTTTTATCAGGTGTGAACAAGTTTCTGGGATACTTGATAGAGACCTGTCCAGTGAATGGACAAGCAGAAATACAACAAGGGCCCGACAGTACCTCAGGCAAAGGAACAAAAAAAAAAATTCTTACATCATTGTCTGAGGGGGAAATATCATTGCATCGATCACAACATAATGTAACAGAATAAACAACAACATTATCTATACTCTACCAGGATGACGCATTTCTAAATTTACTGTCATTTTAACCTGTGCGTCCACATACCCCAAGGTATAAATCCATTCATACATAAAGTATGTGACTGACAATGAAATAATAAAAAGACACTGGAACGGACCTTAAAAAGTAGAATTTCCAAAAAATGGAGTCCAAAAGGATAGCAGAGAGGAAAGCCTGATCAATTGCACTGTCTTACCACTTTCCTTTGGCTCTGCTAGCAATGTCATTTTAGTAACTACAATGGGCTCTAATTTCTTGGCGCAGCGCAGGGTGGCGCAGCGTGGCGTAGCATGGCGAAGCCCACGCAGTGGTAATTTCGTCCGGTGCAGCCTGCGCAGTGGTAATTTCGTGCGGTGCAACACCGTGCGCAGCCACTTTGGCAATTTGTGTAGACGGACGGCGCCGAGATGGGTGTGGCGGCGTAGTAGGGGAGGTGTCACATATTCATCAAGACGCAGTGACAATTTTGTAGAAAAAGTCTTCGCTGAAGTTGCGCAGAAAGCTCGCCAGCTCCAACCTGGTTTACTTTCTGTGCAGTGGTAATTTGGCTGACCGGCGCACAGTCTTTGCGCCACCGAAACCTCACAGGCAGGTTTCAGAATGTCAGGCACATTTCAATGCAATAAATAATTACAGCAACCACTATTTAATGTAACTATCTGAATCAGGACATAAATTATAGTATCTATATCGATTGTCCTGATGTCAGATTAAAAAGGCGGTTGGCACGCGTAATGGAAACTCCACCTGGCTTAATCAACGCAGCTGAATCTGTGATGCAGACTAACGACTTCACATCTTTCTCAGCCAACCACAAACTGCTATATATATATATATATATATATATATATATATATATATATATATATATATAATGCTTGCGTTCTGTGCTCAGTAAAGCCGCTTGCACACTGGACTTGAAAACAATTTTTCGCACGACTGATTACAGTCAAAGTCAATGCAAAGACGCGAAAAGTCGGACAGGGTTTTAATATTTCTCCGTGTCCGAAAAGTAATAAAAGTTCTAATTTTTCGAGTATTCCAGGAATTATTAGGCGTGCAAACTTGGCCATGTTTGTGTTCGACCTTCACAAAATGCAAATTGATAGCTATCGACTTTTCTTGGTCTTTTTATTCGTGTGTTTTCTTCCGTTGAAGGTAGACAACAGTCTTTAATCGGTCTCTCTTTTGAAAATTAGTCAGATGGATCGAACAGATTCACGCTTTATTTCCACACCAGAGATAAAATAGTGCTAGTAGTCAGTGAGCAAATCAATTCCATGACCATTGACAGTGTGAATAAATTATTGCATGCACGATCAAGACTGTCCGAGGCGAAATGCAAAATACTCCATGTTCGGCAGCCAGCAAAAAGTAAAATTATTGGTATGAGAACAGATTTATGACGAAATAAAGAATAAAAATATATCACCAACAAACAGAGCATCCAAAAAAGATGGCCCAAAATAAATAAATCGCAGTGTTCATTGGATGTTCTGTTTGTAGTTAAAATGCTTCTTTTTGTTCTTTATTTCGTTATCAATCTGTTCTAATTGTCCTCTTTTTTTTTTTTTTTTTTTTTTTTTTGGCTGTCAGACACGGAGTATTTCGCATTTAATGTCCGACAGGCATTGTACATTGTTCCGCGCCAATGTCGACTCACTTTATTGAGCAGAGCTTAAACAGAAATATTGATTGAAATTCTCGGTAGTCATCTTGAAGAACTGAGCCCTCTTATCAAAACATTCACGTTTAATATCTAAAACATTCAGTAGATTTGAAGAAATTAAAAACAATAATCGACTGTCGGACACGGAGATATATTAAAACCCTGTCAGACTCTCGGACACGTAGACACTGCGTTTAGCACAGTCTGTCGTGCGAAAAATTCGTTTCGCGTCCAGTGTGCAAGCGGGTTAATACTAGGCTACTATTATTGTCATTTAGGTTTTATCGTTTTTTGTGGGGGAAAGGAATACAGCCTGATTGCTATGATCTCGTACTGAGTTAAGATCACATATTGAAAATAAATGTGTAACGTATCTTGCATTGTTGTCCATGCATGTTAATCCCAAAATTTTAAGCAGCAACAGGGTGTAATAATAGGAACACGCCATCCATCGTTTCTCTTCCCAATGATGCAGGCAGAAGAAATAAATGAGCAACCGTCGTATTTCATTCCAACTTCATAAGTTTGAATGATCTGACGTAGTTTCGTTTTGAAATTCCATTCAAGTTCGCTAATAGTAATAATTCGCGAATGCCCTAGCTAGCCAGCTAACTCATATTCGTAATACTTAACATAGACGTAAGCGGTGCAGAAAACAAGCCTGAAGCAGCAAAGCAAAATGCAACATTAATGCATCGTGCAGATATAGGACAGAGGCTTCTATATTCCAACACATTAAAGGTGAGGAGAGGAGCTCATTTGATTGGAGAAGATTTGACTCGGCTGTGTTATACCCAAATCGCCTTCTCTCCTCCTCTTTGCCACTTGCGAGGCAGGAGGGACCGAGGCGGGACAGAGGAGTACTTGCGCCAGGCTACGCCGGGCACGAAATTGCAACATACGCCTGGACACACCCCGTTGGCGCGGCGCACCCCCCATTCGCCGCGTCTGCGCCGCGCCTGCGCCTGGTCTACGAATTTAGAGCCCAGTGTCTGCACTGCAGCTCATAGACACTGCCAGAGTGGTCCTGACATAACCATGGTATAAGGATGCAAATTCACCAAGAAAAAGAGCAATTTTAAGTAAACCCTTAACATCCAGGTCAAAGCAATATCCTTACAGGTTTTGCGCCGGTTGCTCAAAGAGTCAATTTAATATCTTAAGTCCCACAACTAGGACAAATTGAATTTCTGCTTCAAACCTGGCTGTTGCTTCAAAAAGAAAAAAAAAATAAATAATGGGGCGTGTGTTTTACATAACCATTAGCCTGCTCAAGGCTGGATAAGCAGTGCATTTCCAGGTTAGCAATAAACCTGGGGAGGAGCTTTTCTTCCTGAGATCTTCTCAGGAAGAAAACAGCAACTACGCGACATACAGTAGAATAGAGGCACCCTAGCTTCGTGGAGGACCTGGTATGGATGTTTATACTGCTATTACCTTCCACCTTTTTTGCCAGTTATTTTAACTGTAATTTCACAATAAGTTTACAACAGAGTTCCATGTATTTTAAGTTTAAACCATAATTAAATGCGTGCAGGACTCCACTTATAGTTAAAATAACCAGGAAACAATGCGTTAATTTAATTGTTAAATTCAGTCAGTTTATAACAGTGTATAGGAACCACAGTCTGTGATTCTCGATCTGCTTGGTCTAACTTGGCCCTGGGAGAGTCCTTATCCGTTGGATTTTGTTCCAACCACCACGCCAATCCCAAAATTTTAAAAAGTTGTTAATTTTTCTGCAACTGTTAGCTTTCAATGTGGGAAGACTGAATTTTATGGAAAACATCATAAATTAACAAATTATGTGCTCTTAGTTAAACTAACTGAACTTTTTTTAACTAGTTCAGTGAGCTAATTCTTTGCCTCTCTTTATATAATTGTTGGGTCTATAGTGCAATAAGCACAATATTGAGAGAAATTTCTGTGGCATCACAGAGCTCATGCTGACATTTTGTGGATTAAGAAGATAAATAACCCTGCACACCCAGAGAACCTCATTAAAAAAAATTAACAGCTTTTTCAAATTCTGGAATTGCAATTGAACAAATTGGAATGAAAACCAGCAAACACAATGGTCCCCTAGGACTGAGATTGAGAGCCAATTTTATAAATGCTATTAATTTTGGAGATTTTTTTTTCCTTGGAGGATCACTAATTAGCAAGCATACATAAGCAAAACAACATTTTGAGCTATGTAAATGTAGCTGTATTTTTCAAATGGGTATTACAAACTATCTTGCTATTTGCCCAAAGTCTAACAGCATATTTTGCATCCGTTACAGTGCTAATGCTGTTGCCCTGCTAAATCTAATAGCAATTTAGTGCTTTTTTCCATTCCCTATCTAAGTTCAGTGTTTGACGTCAATTACATGAAGGCAGTTTTCTTTATTTCCTGGGTTTGATAAGCAAGAGAGGCAAAAGAGGTGCTTTTTATGTTAATTATTTATTCTTGTTTTTATTACACCAACTAAAGGTTGATAAATTAAATGACTTGAAATGTTTTGTGCTAAAGGAGGCTGTCTGTTTTTTTTTCTCAGACACCATTACTTGTTAAACGACTGATGACTATATAAACATTATACATAATGTTGTTTCTTGGCAGTTGTTCACTTAACCCCCTCCATTTTAAGAGCAAATACAATTCTCTGATGTTGTTTGGTTTACAGCCCTTGAGTAAGGGAAGGAAAATTCTCTCAGCTTTGGTGTACGTGTTTCGCGCTCAAAGACTGTCAGAGGAACATGAAGTGCTCATTGGAGAGTGATTATTTTGCAGTCCTCCACATAAGAGCGAGACAGACAGAGTACAGACAGACACAGAATGCAGAGTGCCGGCAGACACAGTACAGAGTGGAGAAATTGGTCGTATTTTGAATTTGAATTTGAGAGAAAGGGAAAGAGAGTGAGTGAGTGAGTGTGTGTGAGAGAGAGAGAGAGAGAGAGAGAGAGAATATATGGGCAGGTGGTAGTATATTTGTCCCCACACAACACCATTTAATATTGAGCATGGGCACCACAAAGAAAATCCCATTGAGATCAATTCCCAACAGTCACTTCAACATTCATTAAATAGTGTCTTTTGTTATTTGTGCCTGCTCAGATATAAGAACTGAAACCCCACCAAGCTGCTGTATCTACTTTATTAGGGTTGACAGAACTGATGCACTTCAAAGATAGCCAGGAAAAATATGAGTCACTGCTCATTTTACTGTGTAGTTGTTCTTGGGTCCACTGTTGTCTTCTCCTCCCTGCACTTGCAAAGCTAGTGCAGTGCGTTTACTTCAACACACCCAGACAGGTCCAAGGACGCTAGAATAGGAATCCCTCCAATTTAGTTTCTCATCTCCAGCTGGCTTCTGAATTCTACCTCATGTGCTCCCCTTCTCCTGCCTCAGTATGCACACATCCCCGGTGCTGTGCAGTCTCCACTGGCTGTAATTACATCCAGGGTGGAGTTCAAGGACCCACAAGGTCCTTCTACTGATCTTGGAGACTGCTTGGTCCTGCATCTCATTACATGTTTCACCCTCTACACTCCAGCCTGCCTCCTTCACTGCTCTGACACAGACATACACTTTTGCTCCTTGGGCAAATGGAGTTCACTACATAACTTCTTCCTGGAATGGAATGACCTATCCATCCGTATTGCATGTTAAATGATCTGCATTAATTTCTGAACAAGACTAGGTGCAACCTAGTATATGGCTGGGCCGCCAAGTGCTGTATGAGAATGTGGGCCCAAGAAAAGGGTGCTAAATGAGGCAAAGCTCACGCAATTATATGAAGTGCAAGTTTAGTAATGAGCTGGAGCTCATAAATTATTTACAAAGTAGGTGGGGAGAGTGTGGGAGTGGGAGAGTGAGAGTGTAAAAGAGTGAGTGAGAGTGTGTGAGTGAGGTAGTGGGAGTGAGTGTGTGAGGAAGTGGGAGTGGGAGGTGGGGGGAGCCTTCAGTAAGGAAAACACATCAAAAGCAAGTTATACATTTGAATAGGCAAAGAGCTAGAGTAAGGGTAGCAGTTATTGTTTTTGTGAATGTCAATTTGAGAGAGACAGCAGCAGCAGATGTAGACGGCAGTTAAAGTATGTATGTATGTTCCTGAATCATAATGAAACAATAAAGTTATCGTTACAGTTGTGCTAATCGGGGACATGAAATCACTTTTGTGAACACATGGCAGTTCCTATATAGTGAGGATGTAAGAACGAACGCGAAAGTTTCCTTTTTTTCCCCATGTTTCTTCTTTGGGCATGTTATGGACAAAGAATCCACAGTTTTGAGTAAAACCGCTTAGTAAATATGTTTGAGCGAAGGAGTTGCCATGTGTTTACATAAAGCATTAGACGATATTGGTGATGGTTGAATATGGTTAAGTATGTGACCAAAAAAAATTTAAATGCAATTAATTTTAATGAATTTATGACCTATTGAAAGCTCTTGAAAAGACCATGTAGTTGACACCAAGATCATGAGAATTGGCCAAGAAATAAGAAAGTGCAATTTTATATTGCCCCCAAATAATGAATTGCTTGGTATTTATTTCAGTCACTGTGGATAAAAAAAGTGCGCTGCGAAGTGAGCAATTTAGGCCAATTTTACCTCAAATATGGTACACAGTCAAAAAAAATGATATAATCAATGTTTAAAGAAATGAAATAAAATACAAGAATTTAGGAAAGACATCATGAACGATTTTCATAAGTGACAGTTACAGCCTGACCGAGTATTGCACTTTGTCACATAGCTGATATGATAATCAGAGGTGTATAAAGTACTGGAAAAAAATAACAAAGTAAAAGTAGAAGTACCATTACTGAAAGTTACTTTGGTAAAAGTTGAAGTGACCCATAAGAAAATTACTTGAGTGAAAGTCTTAAAGTAGCTCACATTAAATGTACTTAGGTACCAAAAGTATTTTGTGAAAGAATATACTTAACCCTTTCGCAGGCACAGCGACATTTTTGTCGTTTTAACCAACGTGTTTTATAAAGTCTTTAAATTCCCCGATTGCGGGAATTCCCTTGTTAGTTACGCTCATTACCATTGGCTGTCTCTCAGGTCACCCAGCACTGTATTTTTAGCCGTGAACGAGGCATGGGATTTCCTAAAAACGCTAAATCTGAGACTACTTCCCGGTCAAATTGTGGGACATGTGAACATGGCATCGGCATTTAGTACAAATAGCCGGCATTCTAGCCGTGTTTCTAAACGTAAATACAACGTGGATGAAGTTTTTGCTTTATTGAATGACTCTGACGATGAGTTTGAATATCCAGAGAGCGGGAGTGACTTGGATCCAAACGATTTTAGCGATTCTGGAGAGGATTAAAACATAAAAACATCAGTTATGGGAAACTTATTATGAGATTTGGTGTTATTTTATTGTTATTTTGAATAACAATCATATTTTGGTAAAAACCCAAAATTAATCCGTCCGTGGGGGTATGCATCTGGGCCAAAATTTGCCTGCGAAAGGGTTAAGTATCAAAAGTGCGAGTATAAGTACAAAGTATTTTTCATAGTACGCATAGAAAGAAGCAAAGCAACCACTCTTTGTTCTCTCCTTGTTCTCTTTAATCAATTTTCAGGTGAATGAAAAATACAGTATTCAAAAAACAAACAGGCAGTCTCTCCTTTATATACTTCTTCTTCTTCTTCTTCTTTGAGTTTACTGGCAGTTTAAAAACCACTATAATTGACTATAATTAATAGTAGAATTACATAGTATCAATACCATGCCGAATTTTTGCTTCAGAAAACTGATTTTTCTGAACTACTAATTGGAATACCATTTGCTCACTGTAGCTGAAGTAGTTGCTGCAGAGGACAACGATTATTTCTGTAGCAAGAGATAATTTTTTTTTTTGAACTGCTGGGCAAGTATATTGAGCAGTTTGCACATCAGGCTTAGCTGAGGAGTTTTGTTCAGGCAACTCCTGAAAAACATGGATTGGAGTGAACTCGTCCATATTCTAAACCATGTTCGAACTCAGCTTGCTTGTGAATATTCAATAACTGATCCGAGAGTGCCATCTAGTTGTAGAAGATTGTAACTGCGCGCATAAATTTGCAGCTCCATGTCCGCTGTCGGACACATCTGCACATAGATGCCCTGCCGAGCACCGTTGTTCTTCTCAAACACGCCAAATCCACATAATCCGTAAATTATGAATTACATTCATATTTTAATTTGTAACGAGTAAAAAGGTGGCCAGTGTCAAAGTAACGACGTGAAAGTATACTTTTTATCTTTTAAATGTAGTACAGTAAAAGTCCAGGTTTAAAGAAAATATTCAAGTATAAATCCTCAAACTATTGAAGTACTGTAACGAAGTGCATGTAATTCGTTAGGTTACTATACACCTCTAATGATAGTGTATCCCATTGTACCTGTCTTCTCTCGTATCGGTTGCGAGATTCAATAGGAAGATTAAGGAAATAATCCTGGTACCGGCTACGAAATTCAAAAGGTAGATGGAGGAATGTAACACATCGTACCAATCTATCGTGAAAGAATCTTAACAATGGTCGGAATGTGTTTTTAATTCCCCTATTCAACCTGGCAACCGATACTTTCCCCCATGCTTTATATTAACTGTCGTATCGGTTGCGGCTTCGAATAGGGAAATTAAAAACACATTCCGAGTGACAATTGTTATGATTCTTTAACGATCGATTGGTACGATGTGTTACGTTCCTCTATCTCTATGGAATCTCACAACCGGTACCAGAGAAAACAAGCATGGAGGACTGAAACAAATCGAACCAATCTAGTGTGGCAGGCCGAAGGAGAGCGCGGGCGGGGAATTGAACCGCAGACTCCCGGATAAGAATGAAATGCGCTGACCGCGTCGCCAAAGAGCCAGGCTTATTGACAAGGTAGCCAGGGCGCGTACTTATTAGGAGGCATTTCTAGTGACAGGACCCCTCAACTGTCACACTAGCATGAAAGAAGATTAGCATAATAATGGTCGGATTGTGCTCGTAATGCAACAAAATCGAATGGAACTTTTTAAAAGACCGGGAATCTAGCTAGGGCAAGCACATCATATGCGTCCACTATATGAATATTTAATCCACCTTTTGCTGTCCGTTAGAAGAAAATACGCATTAATTTTCGTAAAATGGTGACCAATGTCGCCAAGAAACATTCATTGGCGTCAAAAATTGCGCATTGCGAACATTCTACATGTACAAAATGTGTTTTAATTTAACAGTACATTTACCTGATTATTGCAGTCTATTGCTTGACTGGATTCAAGCAGAGCCATTCTGGATTCAAGTACTGGTCGTGTTATGTTGGCGTAGTGGGTACAACAAAGTGGTGGAGAAGTAGCGACTGGGTCAGTCCAAGTGAAGGCATCCAGAAAATCAGAAGATTCCTGGGTCACCTCCTCGGAAATTTCTCAAAAAATTCATATAAGTACCTCTGGTGGACTTATGAAATAATACCAAGTATTAGACCAATATCCCTAATAGTTTTGAAGTGATGCCCTGTCACAATTTTAAGTTTTTTTTTTTTTTTTTAATTTTGACGAAATTGTGTTTCGTCCAACTTTGGGCTTCCACTGTTCCTCTATTATTTGACCTACAGATCAGATTTTCGGTCTCCCTGTCCAACTTTTCCCCTAGAATCAGAATTTCTGGTCAGATTAGGTGTATCTACCTTAGTTGCTCGACAATAGGGCTCCAAATTTGGCTGAAAAGCCAAAAATCGCAAAAATTGCTGTACTTTTTAAATGCTACAGATCAGAAAGTTTAGGGAATTCAAGCTTGACATTTTTTTTTTTTTTTTTTGTGACCAGTCCTGATACCTCTCATAGGTAATCCACTTTAATCTTGTTTGTATCTTGGCAGGAATGAGAAGAAGAAAATTTTTTTATTTTGCTCGTTTTTCATTTTAAGGAAAAAATAGCAATTTTGAAGTCCATGTTTCAACATGTGTGCAATTGACCACATCCTTCAAATCTTTACCATAGATTGCTATAGTTGTTAACTTCATCTGACAAAAAAATTGGGATGGTGTTCAGCCTAGTTTTTTTACTGCAATTTTTTGAATGATGTTACCTATTTCGAGCAGATATTGATGAAAATTCAGCATCGTGTAGCATCAATTGCCAAATTCAGCATATTTGTCATATCTAGGCTCTTTGAAACAGCTAAATACATGCAAAAAATAACTTCAATACAATTTTTCAAGCAAAATCATTGTTTTATTTGAAGCTTAACAATGGATTATATGTACAACTACTACATTGGAATGGTTCACGTGGTTTTTGTTAGAGACCACAAGAATGCTGCTTTTAATCTCATTATGTAATTTTTGCTAACATTGCTAACTATCAAATTTACATTCACTGCCAGGAACTTAGAGGACTAAAAATCACACATTATGCAAATCTGTAATGGAATCAGGATAAACTTATACAATTGCTACACCAAAACATGGAAATTACACTTATGTGAAATCTGTTTGGTATGAATATTTCCTGGATCTGCACATGTACGCTGTTCACTCATGAACCGAGATAAAAACATCTTCTCATGGTGAAAACAAATTTGCTCAATTTCCTCAAGCATAACTCCAGATCTCCAGGCGAGCAATTCTTGATCCTCATTGCTTAAGGTATCCACTCTGAAGAAGCCAGTTTTTCTTGCCATACGTGTATTATGACATTCATCACCCAATTTGGTGCCTAAGTCACACTGTGGTAAATCCTTCTTACCCTCCATGGTTTGAGTGATTATGATAATCTGATCATTGGAGCTCTTTTATACTGGTCATCATTACGCAATACCAAAACAAGTTCAGACAAATTATGGATTAAGTCATCACACTTCACTTACCTCAGATTGCAGATTTAATGATGATGTAAGATGAAACAAGTTTGTGCTTGTCTCAAGATTTCATTATTTGTTCGAGTTTTAACATGATGAACTGAACATTACTTAATATTCATACTTTTAACAAATCTATAGCATTTTATGATGTACGATGGTGCATTTAAATGGCCAATATGGTGTGTCTATTGAAAAATTCACATAAAATAAACTAGGCTGAACACCATCCCAATTTTTTTGTCAGATGAAATTGACAACTATAGCAATCTATGGTAAAGATTTGAAGAATGTGGTCAATTGCGCACATGGTGAACCATGGACTTCAAAATTGCTATTTTTTCCGTAAAATAAAAAACTAGCAAAATAAAAAAAAAAATTTCTTCTCATTCCTGCCAAGATACAAACAAGATTAAAGTGGATTACCCATGAGAGGTATCAGGAATGGTCACAAAAAAAATTTCAAGCTTGAATTCCCTAAACTTTCTGATCTGTAGCATTTAAAAAGTACAGCAATTTTTGCAATTTTTGGCTTTTCAGCCAAATTTGGAGCCCTATTGTGGGGCAACCAAGATAGATACACCTAATCTGACCAGAAATTCTGATTCTAGGGGAAAAGTTGGTCAGGTAAACCAAACATCTGATCTGTAGGTTAAATAATAGAGGAGCAGTGGAAGCCCAAAGTTGGACGAAACACAATTTCGTCAAAATTTAAAAAAATACTTAAAATTGTGACAGGCCATCACTTCAAAACTATTATGGATATTGGTCTAATACTTGGTATTATTTCATAAGTCCACCAGAGGTACCCATATGAATTTTTTGAGAAATTTCTGAGGGGGTCATCTGGGAGGGTCTGGATGCTTAGATATGGACTGACCCAACTTCAATGACGGGGTGTCCAATCCAGCTTGGCGCGATCTTTTAAACGTAATATTTTCTTAAATTTATTGCTTTCATTGGCGTCGGGTACAGTCGCTCTCATAGATACAATGAAAGCGGCCACCACAACTGCTTCTGTTCAAGCAAACCAACACATGAATTCTTCCGGTATTCTAGAAAATACTGAAAGGTAATAGTGCCGGCGCCACTTCCACCGTGTACGTAAATAGTCCATCACACGCATAAATGAGTGTGGCGCGTTCAATTCCACTTTTTAATTTCCTTTCTGCGGCAAACTCTCAAATCCAAGACCCAACAACAGAAAAGTATTCCGTTTCTGTCGCAATGTCTCAAAGCCAAAATTCCGAGACCCATGTATTTCTAATGCAAATACACAGACCAGTAAATACCAGTGAAGTCGACGCCCGGCCAGCCAACCAGCCAATCGTCGGTAAACCAATCGTTGAAGTTCTTCTCCACCGGCCAACCAATCGCTGAACAGCCAGCCAGCCCATCGCGGGCAAACCAATTGTTGAAGTGCTGCCCATCCGGCCGACCAATCGCTGAATTTCTTCCCCGCCGGCCAGCCAATCGTTAAACTTGATCAATCACTCACTCACTCACTCAGCGACATTCGCGTTTATAGGGGCCTGGCCGCTGCTCGGCCCAGCCCAAAAACAGAGACAGCCCCATTTGACTAGGAGCACCCACGTTCTGTATTCTTTCAGGTATCAGTGGCCCAATTCCTCCCTCCTGTCCTCTGTGGCAATACTGTAATTATTGATTCACCTTTGAATGTTTTGTTTTTTGATCCCCCCCATTGCTTTAAATTTCTGCACATTTGATTTAATGTACAGTATAGTGCTTTGAGTTCAGCATGGTCAAAGCATTCTGCAGACAGCAGTATTATAAAAATTTATGCTGAAAGCATTAAATAGTTACCTTTAACATATTATGCATTTCACTAATATGAAATGTAATCCATTACAGAGAGAGAGAGAGAGAGAGAGAGAGAGAGGGGGAGGAGAGAGAGAGAGAGAGGTGAAAAAGATTAAGTAAGGAAACGGGGAAGCCGCACAGCTTTATTGAATATTCAATACTATTTCTAACAATAGAATCATGAGATTTCTCCCAGCTGCCCTCAGGTGTACATGGCCACTCTAGCAGATGTGTCCTACCGTTCTCAGTACTCATTTAAATAAATTATTGCCATTGCTCTAACACAGAGATCCCTGGCAGCACGGAGAGAGACCTTCTGGTCTGGAGAAAACAGAAGAGTTGGAAGAAATTTGTACATTTCCTCTGAGAAATGTCCACACAAACACACATAAGCAGGCACATAGGCACACAATTGCACATGCATCAAAGTGCAAAGCTGAGGATAAATACAATGAAAGTGGAATATGAAGCATGTTGTCGCTTTGCCTTTCTTGTCCATTCCCCTCAGTTTTATTTCAGGGCCCACCAATGTAGACGGTGCATCTCTGCTCCAATGTCAAGAGATGACAAGCTACAAACACAGCGAGGGACAGAGAGCTAAAGACAGGTAATAGTCTGTAATTGAAGAGTTAGAATGCAAAACCCACAAAGTCCACTCAACCTCTTTTGTTTTAAATTGAGTTAAAAAAATTCAATTTAAAACAAAAGAGGTTGAGTGGACTTTGTGGGTTTTGCATTCCAACTCTTCGATTGTTGAAGGCAGGGGGTAAGGACTTGGGGGCAGGAGGTCATGGGTATGGTGTAGGGACTGGGATATAGCATGTAGGGAGTATGATATAGGGAAGGGGGGGAAGGATAGGGGGTGTGGTATAGGGACTGGGGGCAGGATGTAGGGGGTCTGGTGTAGGGACTGGGGTACAGCATGAAGGGAGTATGTTACGAGGAAGGGGGGCAGGATATATGGGTTATGGTATAGGGACTGGACACAGGATGTAGGGGGTATGGTGTAGGGACTGGGGGAAAGAGGTAGAGGATATGGTATAGGGAGAGAGGGCAGAATGTAGGGGGTATAGTCTAGGGACTAGGGTACAGGATGTAGGGTATGGTATAGGGACTAGGAGGCATGTGTCTACAATTTAACCAACTGAAATTCACTTGCTTTCATCAGTTATAATTTTCCCCTTTTTTTGCTTTAAAAAAATTTGGAATTGAGTACAATATTAATATGCAAATTCAGGGCACGCATAGTTATTTCTGGCATACTGTGGCTTAAAAGGGTTAATTATCCTTATAAACATGAACAGAGCGATTAAGAAAAATTAACACTTAGTTAAAGTTCGGGATTGCAGTTGTAATTGGAATAAACACCAGTATAAATGTGGGTCCCCAGGGCTAACACTGAGCAACGCAGGTATAGGGGCAGGTTAAAGGGGCAAGATGGGAGTAGGCTTTAAGGGGCAGGGTGTATGGGTTAGGGGTATAGAGAACTGTAGCACAGTCAGTGAATCCGTAGGCTCTGTGCTCACAAGCCTGCACATTACAGCCCTTTTTCCTGAGCCAGGTTTGCCAGCTATATGTCACTGATTATGTGGAGGAGATTAATTACTCTTCACTGGGTCAAGGATCAACCAGGAATCTACATTCTTCACATATTGAGTACTCATTTATGTGAAAATAAAGGAGTTGTGGAAGGGAGAAAATTAAGAAGTACAGTCTGAGCTGGCCCCTGACCCAGAAGTACAACAGGCATCAGCGACCTGGAGCCATGTCTCTGACCTGGATATATGGAATCCTGGAGAAGGTCAGCAGCTATGTGACCTATAAAGAGACTTGCAGAGCAGAGCAGTGCAGAGCAGACGCAGTGATGGCCAGTGACTGCAGGGATAGCCCCAGAGTGCTGTGTGCGATCACGCGTGGATGACCCCATCTATGCGCTCTCAAGCGTGTCACCAGGTCGCACGGGTGTATTCACATTGCAGAAATCACATGTAACATGTACGGGGCTCCTTTGGGCTGGCTGTTAAATGCAGCCAGACTGGACGAGATTGCTGCACTTTATCTACAAAAAGGAGATACTCGTAAGCTGCCTTCGCTGCATTGAACAAACCTCTGACAAATACTGAAACAACAGTAATATGCACATTATTCGCTGCAGAACACTGTGTGATCCATTGATCCTCGGATGTAGGCGGGCTCGCTGAGGAGGAGGATTAACTTAAAATGATGGTTTCTATCACACGAATGAGGAAAGGCCTCAATAATGCAGCATTAGGCTAAGGCAGCCATGGTGGATCAGACTGCTGATGTGTAATATCTCCATGGGAATATTCCATGGAGGCAGGCCTGGCTCTGACAGTGACGGATTACTCCGGCTCCACAAATGAACAATGTTATATTGTGGGATAATCCGGGTAAAGTGCTTATGGGAACCACTGGTCCACTCCAGAAGGTCACATGAGAAGTATAGTTTTGTGACAAGAATATTATACAGTTGGAAATTTAACAAATGAAGGCTCATGCCTTATCAGGGATGAGGAGACTAAGAAAGTAAATTAAGGACAGCCCAAATCCATTGTCACCAACAATGTAAAAAACAAAAAAAATCAGTTGGGTAATTTATTGAGACAATTCTGTAATAAAAGGGGTATACCTCTTTTAATTTTTCATTTTTGGTTCGTGAAAAAATGAAAAACGCATTTTTTTTTAGTTTGTTTATACTTAAGGCCTGGCCATGTAGTCGTGTCATGCGCCGATGATTATCTGATGTTCTCTGGCCGTGTATCGGCAGATAAAATGTGACAGAAAAACGACAATGTGGAAATTCTGCGGGTTTGTGCTAATAAGCTGGGGAGAGATTTGAGAAAAGGAGAGATGTGGAGTAATGATATGGTCACAGAAGCAGTAGAGATAGCACACCCTTCCAAAATTAACGAGTGTGTTTTTATACTCTCCTACATCAGCTTAGAATACACGGTACAGTATGAATCAAGACAGGGTTTATTCCAACAAATTGTGAGGAGATTACTTTTGCTTGTGAAACAGCCAAAATGCATACATATCAGCACAGAAATAATGACTTACTTTTGCAGGCAGCTGTAAGCTCCAAAATGGTTCTATTTTCTAAGATGGTAATGTTGCTTTTGAGTGTTTGGAGCCAGAAGCCAGCTCCAGCGAACTTTATTCAACTTTGTCAGACTTCCACAACCAATACATTTGACTATTCATTCATGTAACCATCCTGAAGTTGTTTCGAATCATGGAAACAGAATGGAAATGTGGAGTGATCATTAGGCAAGGCCATGGTAGATATAAAGGTTAGGTATAGCGAGTACTGAGGCATAGTTATGAAAAGATTGCATACACTTCTATAGCATACCCAAGACACATACACATGATGTACTTACAGAAAGTTACAGATCTAATGGGATGACTCATGCCTCTCACAAATGTTTATGGCAGTTTTGGCATTTTCAAAAGCACAGATACAGCTTTCAGACACTCTCAAGCTGAGATGTGTGAAAGAGAATGACTCTGAAGTCACAGAAGAATACATTCTAAAATTTTATTATGTGAAAAAATGGAAGGTCTTTTCTTGTAGTCTCAATACTGCACACTGCCCAGAGGCTGTTTTATTACATAATGTTCATCATTACATAATTCATCACACTTTAAGCCTGCATTAAGGTGGATACATATAAAAATTGAATTTAATAAAACAAGTCCTGGAATTAAAATAAAAAGTATATGTATATTTGCAATATTCAATTGACAATATTTAGCTCTCCAATTTTTTCATCACCTTCACCCAGACTTAGCAAGAAGATCACACCGACTCAGGCAAAAAGAAAAAAAAAACAGTGTCGAGGGCCAGTTCAGTCCTTTTTAGATTAAATCGCCTCTTTCCTCTCCTGTGACGCCTGTCTCATAATGGCGATAGCACAATGGTGGCTCCTGTGCTGTCTCCAAGAGTGAGCCGAGGACATGAAGCACCATACAGGCATACTGCCAACGGCAGACCGGCGGGGATTAGCACCGGACTATACCCGCGTATAATGACATATCGATTCCCCCCCTGACTCCTATCTATATTTTTCATCTGCCCTGATTATATAGATTTAAAAGAAGAAATAACACGTTAAATGTGGCAGCATGGGACAGGCGCAGGCCGATGGCGAAAAGAAAGCAATCTACAGCAGCACAAAGAAAATGCGAGGCCCACAGAGGCTGCTCGGGTGGGCGAAGGCGGACCCGTCCGCAAGAATGCGTGCCCCCCAGCGCAGTTTCATCTTTTCAATTTCAAAATCATTTTCTTGGGCTTTCGAGCAGGTGCGCACTTCTGCTGTGAGAGTGCTCCCCCGACGGCGCGGGCAAACACTCAAATACAAATACCTCCTCTGCCACACTGGGGACTGCAGGCCGGAGCTTTATCAAGCCTGGCAAGTTCTCTGCCTTAGCCATGTCTGCAATGATCCAATCATCTCTTTACCTCAGAGTGCGAAACAATCGCCCACAATTTGCTTGTTTTTGGCAACAAATATAACACGTTTGCTCCGTATATTTCAATATTGTGGGGAAACTACCCTCTGGAAAAGCAGCGACTGCAGACAGAAATAAGATCCTATTTCATTCCTGTGTTTTGATTCACTGCCTCAGAGGCATAGAGCCAAACTTAAATGGCGTATAATGCGACTGTCCTCTCTTAGCCATCAAATACACTAAAACACCCATCTGTATCTGAAAACGATCATCTTTCCTTATTGCAGCACTTGGGTAAAACCGCCAAGCCTAGATGTACTGGCCATGCTTTAGAGCACATCAATAGCACTTGAACCCTTCCTGTTTCAATAATCTTCCTGTACAAAGAGCAGCAATTAAAGCCTACTTGTCTGCTGTTGCGTCCACAAGTTTATGTCTGATGCAAGTGCCTGAACCTTATGTAAATGTATGCATGTGCCACAACCAAAGCGAGTGAATCTGCTGATATTGGACCTGAATCATTAATGTTTCAAAAGAAATCCCTCTCCCCCTTTTCCCAAACATTTACCCTGCCCAAAAGTATTTGAAACCACCTCTAATTAGTACAACCTGTCAGTGTCTGAGCCTGTATCGGTGTAATTATAGTGTATTTTTATTTATTATTTTCCTTATTTCATTGCTTATTTTAGTAGTTACATGTATTAGTCTAGAAATTCCATTCATCTGTTACGTGCCCTGTGTTTTCTGTGTTAACTCTCACACTGGCATTGCCCCTTGTTCAGTGTTTATTCTTTGATTGTTCCCTTGTTTGTAGCCACGCCTCCCTTCACCCTCCTCAGCTCACTAGACCTGCAGCCTACACAACTAGTCGCTCTTTCCCTTTGCATTCCCCCATTTCTCAGTAGATCCTTGTGAGTTTGTCAGCTGGTACTACAACGCGTTTGTGTTTACTTGTGAGCTTTTTCTGATCCCTTGTACTCCTGGCTATGGTTTAGTTTGTTTTTGGTTCACAATTCAGTCCTGTCCCTAATGTTTGATTGATTACTTGTGAATTTCTTCTGTAATGTTTTTTTTTTAATTTTTTATTATGACTTCTGTGATTTGGCTTTGGCATACCGACTTCCAAGTGACTGATTCGTGGGCTGCATTCAAACAAACTCTTGCGTCCTATCATCTACTTCCTAATCACTTTTCTGTAATCTCTGAAAAATGTCACAAGGTTAATGAGAGATGTAATTGGGCCTCATGAGTTTCGGAAAAGACAACAGCGCTGCTAGGACAATCTGAATGCAACTAACTAGGCGACTTGACTGTGCATCTCTTGCCCATCATGTTCAAATGTTTTTGTCATTCACTGGAGGGATGGTGGCAGCTTTAAATATTGCTGCTGCATGGAATAGTGGGATAGTTATTGGGTGTTTTTTTTTTTTTTGTAAAGGATGTTCAATGTACTGTACCCTATGCAAAAAGTGATGTTTGGAAGCACTGAAGCACCTCTCCTTCGAATTTAGATAATTCGAACACATTTATGATTGCCATGCAAATATTTCCGGGTCATTGACATGGAGTTAGGAACTGTCCAAAGCAAAAAAAGACTATTCAAATGCAGCCTTGGATAGTCTGACTCTGATTTTTGCCCTGAATAAGCCTGCTTCTGCCGTAGTACTCCAGACTGCCCGGTTCGATTCCTCCACCCGGCACAACCAGAGATGGCTAAGAGTGACATTCAATTCAAGACCTTTATTTGTCCCCGGGGGGCAACTGCTTCCGCTGCAGTGGCTACATCCACAACAACAACAACGAAAAACACAGATTCAAAATAACAACAATTTTGGGGGGGGGGCATGACTGGAAATGTGCTGATGCTACCTGTACATGACAGAGTTGAGCAGTCAGACGGCAGAAGGTATGAAGGAGAATTTATAGAATTTATATCTATTTGTTTTGGCTAGTGGTCGTCTCAAACAGGAACCAGAGGGTAGAAACTTAAATTCTGAAAACAGGGGGTGAGTACTGTCGGACGTGATGGACTCGGCTTTCTTTAAGAGCTGTCTGTTGTGTAGATCTGACAAAGTTTTATGTTGTGTACCAATAATTTTGCTGCTGATTTTTATGATCCGTGATAAAGAGTTTTTCTGTTTCAGGTTAAGGGATGTGCACAAACAAATAAAAGCAAAGGTAATAACAGACTCTAAAGGATTTGTAAAAAAAAGTGACATCAGGGACTTGTCAACCTGGAACTTGGCCAGCTTCCTCAAACAGAAAGGGCACTGCTGGCTGATCAGCATATTTGTATTGTTTTCAAATTTCTGCTTATGATCAGTTATGATTCCCAGGTACTTATAAGATTCATCAATTTCGACCAGTTTGACCATTAATTGTAAGGTTTACAAGGGCAGGCTGGTGGCGTCTAAAATCAATGCACATCTCAGCCAGCACTAGCTATGAAGCTTAAAAAAATGTAATGCACCAACCATAGCAGCAATTAAAAAAAAATTATGTAAGTACATTGGGAACTTCATTACAGGCGAAAATCCTTATTGCAATGATAAAAAATCTTTTCGTTCAATGTTCTCCACTCGTTCTATAAGAATAAATGGCCTGTACTGAAGAATGGTGAATCACAAGGCATGAAAAATACTTACCGAGCTATAAAAAGTAACTTTTACTGAACATCCTTTTGGTGCTGAAACATAGTGCAACAAAAGGGCAGAACTTACATCACATCAGCGAAACTGAATGCTGTTGCCTGGTCATCCATAGTACCTGCTCCTGTTGATGCATCTCTAACAACACAATCCCTGGTGGAACCTCTGCTAAGAACCTGAAAGCGTACACACGCATATCTGAGAAATCTCGAGCTATTGCCTCTTGTCGACCCCTTCGGCGACAAGATAACATTTTAGTCGAGTCTGCGACTGGCACTTCCTGTGATCCAGTCACTGCAATTGCTGGAGACAAACCCTGACCTTTTAACTCATCCAGACATTGGAACAGTGTCGCAACAGAGTAAGCCATCCAGTAGCCAATCAAAGCTTCAAAAGTTTCTTCTATACAGCATAAGGCTACATAAGTGTATAAATTACACATAGTTTCACTCTTTCAGTCATCGTGATGCAAAGTTCCCCGGTGTGCTCAGTCTAACATTTTTGAGAAACAGATTGCAGACATCTGACAGATCCATGTCACAGTCTAAACGCAACAAAGAAGGCTTCTTGACATGTATCCAAGTATGACTTCAATACTATCCACAGTATTTGATAGTGGCGGATGTGGCCGATTGCTGTGTGACACCACTGAGTGTTCTACATTTTTAGGCCCTACCAGACCCATAATACAAACCTCCATATAAAACCATAATGCATGATATTAAAATGTTCAATGGGAAAAATGCTCAAGGGCACGGGCATTGGAAGCAGTTTCTGCACTGAGAGACATGGTGTATAAGATGTGGTAGAAGCTTTTTCTTGATAAAGCAAATACAAGGGGGATTGCAAATCATGGAAACCCTCATTTTCGCATTTCAAGAACAGTCTTCAGAGAACTTAGTCAGGGTTGTACCAGCAACAGGCAAACGCTACTGTACATCGATCAGCCACAACATTGATACCACCTGCAAAATATTGTGTTGGTCTCCCTCATGCCACCAATTAACTCCTTTAAACTGACATCCACTTGAATTCCTGGACCCAGGATTTCCCAGCAGAACACTTCCCAGAGCATCACACCCTCTCCACCAGCTTGTCGTCTTTTCCACTGTGCATCCTGGTACCATCTCTTACCCAGGTAATTGATACACACTTACCTGGCCGATGCATGTAATGTACCTTTCTAAAAGAAATGAGACTCACTGGACCAGGTGACTTTATTCAGTTGCTCCAAGGTCCGGTAACAATGCTGACATGCCCATTGTCATAGATTTTGGAGGTAGATTGGGGTTAGAACTTCATCTGGTCTGCAGTGATGCAGTGCTTTTCGCTGCAGGGTGTGATGCACCGTGTGTTGTGTGTCACATAAGTATCATAAAATTCTCTGGGACTAGTTAACAGTGGCCCTTCTGACAGGTTGGACCAGATAGGATAGCCTTCATTGCCCTTGTGCATGGATGAGCCTTGGGCACCCAACACACTGTTGCTGGTTCATGGATTGCCCCTCCTTGGACCACTCTCAATCGGTACTCACCTCTGCTGACTGGGAGCATACCGAAAGACTTGTCGCTTTGCAGTTTCCCAAACACACTCAGCCATAACGATTTTTGCACGGGCCCCAGTTCTCCCACATCCAACAAGTCAACTACATGAACCAATTGTTGACTTACAATCTAAGGTCAGTTTGCAGACCTTGGCGTGGGCCGTTGTTACAGAAAAATCTATGTCATTTGCTTCATCTTTGAGTGATTTTAATGTTTTGGCTCATTAGAGCACACTGTTAATGTGGGAAGACATTCTTCATCATTATAAAAGTAATTTCAGCCAAACTTGTAAGTACAATGCTCCAAACCCCAGATGACGCTTTAAGAACTAATACATCAAATTTTCAATTAACACCTCTCTCACAATGTAAAAATGATAACAAAACCAATTACAAGCTATAGAGCAGATAACACCAAGCCCATTTAAAGAGAGTTATTCTTTTCTACGTCTCTTTTTTGTTTCTCTGAAAATGTCACATTGGTCACACTTAATTTAATGACTTTTTCATCCATTCAGAACATCATTGAAGAAATACATTGTCGCCAATTAATACTAAAGTTCTTCACAAAAGTTGAGTTTCATTAAATAACTACAAGGAGTAGTTTCCATGAATGGATGGTACGGAAACTGTTTCAAAGGACCATAATATAGGGACAGTAGTTTAAAATACATTATTAAAGTGACTTGCCAATTTGAATTTAATTAATTAAACGCATATGCAAAAAGTGGGCTATAGATCTTACTAAATCAGGGCCTAAGAATATTTATATACAGTATGAGCATGTGAATGTTTCCCAAAGTGTCTATTAATGTGTGTTCCAAGAATCGATACACATGGACCTCTCCCCAGTATAAACACTACCTTGTTGAAATAGCTGATGAACAGGTTTTTATTGTTTCTGATGGTAATGTTGCCAAATGAATTACGTGTAAAAACAAACCACTGTCTCACTTCTGTACACACACACACACACACACACACACACACACACACGCACGTACACACACACACACACACACACACACACACAAACACACAGAAACACACACACACACACACACACACACAAACATTATTGTGGAGATAAATATTTTTTTTTTTGAGTATCAACTTCACCCTGAAAGATAAAGGCTCTCCCGGATGGCCCTTTCATTACTTTATTTAGTCTTTTACGTTTAATTCCCAGCATTATATAATTCCCTGCATTGATATGAAGTGAAGAGTCCTTCTCAAGTCTATTATAAAAAGCAAAGCTTCTCACATCACTCTGAGGTGCCCTGAAAAAGTTAAAGAAGCATATGTTGTGTATAAAATCTGAGTTTGAAAACACTTTCAGTGATCACACAGGCATTGCAAAACTTTCTATATAACCATTTAATATGGCTTTTAAGCATCAATATGCAATCTTCTGCAATCATCAAGATTGGGACCACATTTCTGCTAAATTCCACTGTTCTGCCTTCTGACAGTTCGGCTCTGGCAATGTGCATGCAATGTCCATCTGAGAGGTTGTCCTGGATAGCCACTGGCCAGGCACCGACACACCCTCGCACCCTTTTTTATTACATCTAAATTGAACTGTGTGATTGTGCACTGGGCTCTGTCCCTCTGTCATACCATGTTTCTATCAATAAACCCTACCACTGGACTGTAATCTGCCCCTACATTTGGTTCCTGGTCTGGATCATAACAGCAAACATCATACAATAGCATATGAGACCAGCATGTAAATGCAGTGGTTATTTGTGCCTGGGTGAAAATGGCATGGTTGGCTAATACGGGGGGGGGGTACTCTAAGTGGGGGGGGGGGGCCAATTGAGGGATAGCCCCAGCCCCCCCCCCCCTCGCACCCAACAATGAATAATGTGCTGTGGTAAATGGGGCCATCAATGGGAAAAAAATAAAACATATTCTTGCGAACACGACTGTTTCACTTGCTCTGTTTCCCAGTCAAAACTAAATGTTACACCCTTGGGCTACAGACACGCTAGTACAAATCTGCCCAACAATATACACTTTTTTGTAACAACCCCATTGGCTATCCACCCCGGTTGCACATAGCATTGTTAGCAACTGGCACCTGAAAGCAAATAGCATCTGTCGATAAATTATGCATTTTTGACTCACAGGCAAATCAAGAAAGATATTCACATAGAATGAGATATTCAAAGGGTGTGAAGTAACAATTGCTGCTGGTACTTGTGAGAGAGCAGATGGCTGAATGTATGCACAATGTCTAAGAGAGAGGTTGTTTTTGTTTGAGAGTGTGTCTGCATGGGACACACACACACACACAAAAAAAAAAAAAAAATTAATTAGTAGTTATCACAATTTGGAGTTTTCGTTTAAGAGGAGGATTTTTACCGATTCAGAATGTAAGACACGGCCCAACCTGAACCTGCCACAGCAGCTCCCAGGGGGAAGAGACATTGCCCATGACTATTTGGTATTCATGATCCAGACAAACAAAAAGATTTAGTTCCATAATTGTTCCCAAAGAATTGGCAAAAAGACCACGTCTTACAAATCACAACTGATGACACTGGCAGGTCAAACAGATGACATTAGAGCGAGGTCATTGACAAATAAAAGCAAATGTAAATTGCAAGTAAAATGTAAACTGTAGAAAAAGTGGGAGTAACATTAAAGCACTCAAACAGACCTTGGAGGCATATTTTGTTTGATCCTGGGTGCAATGCGACGAGGATGCACATCGCAAAACCATCCATGTCAAAAATGGCCAAAGCAATTTAAAATATGCCCGGAGCCATGGAAACAACACACAGAAATATGTGAGGCAAGTCTAGAAGCTGCAGGGGGAATTGTAAAAAGACGGCAATGTGCTGTTACACGCTGGAAACACCATTATGAGTGTCATTTCACTAATGAGCTCTCGTTAGACGCATACAGATTGAAGAGTGTGGCTGTGAGCAGGTGCTTGCATATCCACAACACATCATAGCATAGCATGCCAGTGTAGACGAAAAGCGAAGAATGCAGTTGAAACCATATAATATGGTGACGCCCAATTCTGTTCCTTGAGATCTATGGTCCTGTAGGTTCTTATTCAGACCCTGAACACCAGAATCTAATTATCAGCTGCTCAACTGACTGTTGAATGAGATGTGCCTTGCTGGAGCTGGAGTGAAAACCTGCCGCAGGTCTCAACAGATCTGGCCCTCAAATCCAAATATAGCTCCGGTCTTATTTTCTCGCCAGTAATTAACAAGTTAACTGAACGATTAGTGCTCCTGATTGGCCAGACTGCCTTTACCCTTGCCTCCCAGGTAAAGGGAGGGTGGAAAACCAGCATTTCTTGGACCTCAAGGGCCATGAGTTGATGACCCCAGACCTACCGGATGGTAGATCTCACAACACTATATGGGACCCACGGGGTTGGCAATTATCCCACAAGCAGATACTATACATATGAGCGAACATTTTGAAAAGGTAATTTTTCAGTCAAGTGTTCAGTTGAAAGGCAGTTGTAAAAGCAGCTTGAACGTGCTGACGTCAATTTCGGAGCTTGGGATTGAGGCATAGGTGTAATGTGAGTAAGAAATGCTTCCTCTTCTACAAATCCACAAACGTACGCAAACCAGAGCATTAAAAGCAGCACGGCTCCGCTGCATTCTGACTCAATGTGATAATTAACTGTATATTCAAGGATATTAAAAAGAGTGTGAGGTTGTTACTTACACCTTGGTTCAGAGTGGTTGGTGATGGAAGAAAATACACATCCTACCCCTGTGTTCCCACCTCAGCATGCACAGATACATACACACACATGCATACGCACACACACATACATACTAATACATACACGCACACAAACACAGACTGACACAAATACACACAAACACACACACACACGCGCGCGCTTGCACATACAGCAGCCGGTTGGCATAATCAAAATATATGCATACGCAAACTGTACACACAGGATAAATTCACAGTTTAATGCGCACTGATTTGCCTGCTGATCACCCCCATAAGATGCCAAGCAAAGCTGCCAGTACACTGTTCCACTAGACAAACCAACAGCTAAAAATGTGTGGGTGATAATTAGCCATCAGATGCAGTACTCAGAGTTCACAGAGATCAGAGGGGTTTATGCCTCCCTTTTTCCAGTCATGATTCTTCTCTCACAAAGTACCTCTCCCCTCACTATAGCCTGACAATTGCTGGATTTGTTTCTTGAGTCACTCCAAATCATTTACTTTATCCAATAAAACTATTACCGGTATATGGAAGGACCTGCGGACCATGTCTTCTCACAACAAACATGGCAGCCTTCACTGGCATAGTACTTATCAAATTTCAGCAAAAATAGTGATGCAGAGATCAAATAAGGCAGTTTTTCTGTTCTAAAAGCAGGATTTAAAAAAAAAGGTTATTTGTCAACTCTGACTGTGTGAGAGTCATGGGGGCATGAAAGTGCTTGAATTTGGAAAGTGTCAGATCAGGCATGCGATTACAGTCCTACGTTACCCAATTAGGAGACAGGACTCCGGGCTGGAAGGATATAAGTTAGAGTCAGAAACATACAACAGAATGCAATTACCAATTTATTTCGCCAGGCAGGCACAGCTTAAATCACAAGAACCAATCACATCATTACAGAAAATGTAATGAAGAAGTCAAATCATACCTGGCAGCTCAAAACTACTCATATATACAAAGTGTACAATGTGGGAAGGATGAATACAAGCTTCCATAGTTATATCACGTCTGCACATGGCTGCAGGAGCATGTGTGGGAAATCGCCTAAGATCTTCCATGACTAGATTAAAGCTACCCACGGCATGGAGATGCACGTGGGGAAAGTTGAATGCAATCTTCCATTGTGATAACGGCTACACACATACAGATGTACGTGTGGGAAGTCAGCTGCGATCTTCCATAACTATAGACTATTTGCTACACGCGGCATGGAGATGCATGTGTGGGAAGTCAGTTGCAGTCTTTCTCGAATAGTTTGTTTTCCTACCTTTTATGCCCAAACTCAAGAAGCGCTTCCTATAGCGGGGCCATAGGTCACTTGGGTAATTTGAATCAGGAAGGCGCCCCCTCCCCGGAGGAACTTTGGGCTGAGACATTACTACGAGAAGTAGAAGTGTATTTCTTTTCATACTTATTGATTGAGGGTTTAGTACAATTTTAATCCCTACAAAATATGCCCCATGCGATTTCTGAATTTTAGCAGATTAAAATGATACCAAACACGACATGCTTGCACTACAGTTTGCCATGAAACGTCCGGTCCAATACAGAATTACAAGGATAATCCATATTAATGTTATTAATCAGCTCTCATCCTACAATATAACAGAAATACACATTATATTTGTAAAATTGTGGGTGAAATGAGTATTTTCACACTTTGATCCTTCAAACCTTCCATTCCCAGGGTGTAGTTCTGTAAATGTCTGGTTCATGACCCTGTGGCATTGTCCGGCACAGGGTAAGTTCAGGTAGGTCATTTTAGGGTGAATTGGGGGACATCCTGATCAATATGCTCCCATGGCCCTGAAATATCTTTGCCAAATACAGGTGCCCTTAAGACAATGGGGGTATAAATTCACCAGAGTCCTGCGTCTGTGAGAAAGAGGATGAGTTTGGTTCTCTCTGCATTTCCCAGCCCAGAAGTGTCTCTGCCAGGATGCAGGTGCCATTAAGATGAGTTTACCAGAGTGATGCATCTGTGACAAAGCGCACATAGTCCTCCCTGCCTTTCCAGCACGGTTTACAAAAGCATAGGCTGCCTTTGAACTTAAACTGAACAGACCTTTTATGAGAAAAAAAGAAAACAAAATCATCTCATGATTAACAAGGACGGAGGGCTTTTCTAAATTTTGATGTGTTTTCACCACTTGATTAATAAAACTGACTGTGCTGTGGACACCAGAGGGAACATACAGTAGCTGTCAGAAACAAATGCGTGACCATACAATATGCAGGAACACATGCACATGGACAGATAAATGCATGCAAACATTAATGCAAACACTTGCATGTATCCATGCACATGTGCAGACATATTCATGTAAACATTAAAGCAAACACATGCACAGACATGCAGTATTCACAGACATACTGTCTTATATACAGCTACTAACTGAAACACAAGCAAGAATACACATGCACATGCTGATTCATGCCTGCACAGTCAGATATATAGACCCTCATTTGCCCTGATATATATTACACATTTATATACATACAAATGTATACAGGAGTAAATAAGCACTAACAGTGCAAAACACTTGCTTACAGTTGTGCATTGAATTGAGGACGTGTTTTCAACTAAACAGATTTTACTGCAAGCATTTGTGTACAAAGTGGGTCGTGCAGGACCTTTCCGAGATTTGTACCCTGTTTTCATTCAGCTTCCTCTTTCCAGGACATTTTCAGGGTTTGAATGCATGCCCTTTGCAGGATGCTTGCCCTGGGCATAAACAAGCCAGTCAGCTGGGCTTTTCAATCAGGCATTTAAATGTTCATTAAGGGCAACAGAGGAGCGTGACAGACACAGGAAATGAGTGTTCCTACGGACTCAATAACACAGGACCAGAGAGTGGGAAACAGTGAGAATGAGAGAGAGAGAGAGAGAGAGAGAGAGAGAGGATATCAGGCTTTACTCTGTACCCCGATGGCAGAAAGTTTCCATTTTTACTGGGGGAGGATATTTGTACAACATGGCTTGCAGCCAAGTACGTCTTTTCCTGCCATAATATGAGGCTAAATTCCGAATTGTTGTATTATAAGAGACAATGCTTGCTGTAATTTTTATTTATGTATGCACATATTATTTCGAGGGTTTGGAGCACAATGGTGATATGTCCAAATTTTGTGATTTTGAGATTTTTACCTCCTGTCACACATTTCTATCAGCTAATTCAATAATTATATGTCCATGCGCGCCTCAGTTTTAAACAGAATTCACATTTTCATTTTGTGGTATGTCCAACAAAATCTGCTTATATGAATTAAACATTGATATTTTGATGAATAAACATGAATAGTAATACTAAATCATCTGTCTTCCATTGCAAACAAACTTAACTTCAATCTATCACCATTGTGTTATGTTACATCAAGTGCTAGAATTGTTGGAGCACGGAGGTGACATGTCCATTTTGGCAATTTTGGCCATGATGTTGCAGTACCACACTTATGAAAACTTACATGTTCAGTATACTTCTGAACCATGCAGTAAAAGAGTGATTGATATAAAAATGATGCAAATGATGTACCTGATTTAATAGAAAATTTGCAAAACTAAAAATCAATTTTTCTCAAAACCTCTAAAATGGACATATAACCATTGCACTCCAAACCCTCGATTTATTTATTTATTTACACATTTCCTTTGCTTTGGCAACACAGATGTATTGATTTGTCATGCCAATGAAGCAAATTAAATTGAAATTGAATAGAGAGAGAGATCTGAGCTGATCCAAAGTCCTTGAAAGGTTGTCCTCCTCGCACTGATATCATCCAGGAGCCCCATGAAGAGCACCAGGAGCACCCAAAATATGCAAAGATGTACTCTATTCTGCAAAAAACCAACTCTGTGCTTTACATGCTCAACCATTTGCTCAGTTATATGCTTTCATTTGCAGGAGTGCATGGAGCCCCACCCCGTCACCCCCCATATATTTTTAATGAAATCTGCAGAGAACCAAAGACATGACCGAGACCAGAAAATGATGAAGAGGACAGAGGGCATTTCTTTATGAATCTGCCTGAACGTCTGGATGAGTATTCATTGCTTTGTTGCTTGTATGACGAGCTCGGGTCATGTGGTTGTCAATGCATTGAGATTGACAAAACATAACCTAATGACAGCATTCCATTGCCACAGTGTAATTTATGTCTGAATTCACTCCCTGAGGCACATCATAGCCTTTTTTTAAATACACAAGCATGGCAATGAAAGTAGACAAATTGAAGGCACTATTGATGCAAGGCAGACCTGCAATTTCAAATCAGAGGCTTTTCATATGGAAAAGCTGACATATTCACAGAAACATATTGTAGGAGTCTAGAAAAGCCTAAATGAGTATCTGTGCAATTTTAATGCAGTGGCCTAACGCAGTGATTTTCAGACATGATCCTGGGACCCCCTTGTGTAGGCTGGTTTTAGTTCCAACCACAATTGAAATCCCAGAATTTTAACAAATTATTATTTTTTTTATTATTTAGCTGCTTTTCATTTTTAGAGGGATTATTTGCCTTCTTAAACCACGTTGGGTGAAAAATGACCATTTATTCCATGAATAATTAAAGCCCAATCTTCATGCTTGTGTTTAATTACCTATTTTCAAAGGGAAAAAAATATGAAAGGAAATTATTTTGAAACTAATATAATTTGAGACTGTGCAAAATCTACAAGTTGCTAATTAACTTCCTTAAAACAGATGTTGAATTTCTTTCAATTTTTTCCCCCTCACCTTAAAAATAACACAAGACAAATTTGACTCATCATAATGTGCTTTATCTTTGAATTCCTCATTATCTGATTAATGGCTTTGGTAATTGTATGTCCATAATTTCACCAATTAGAGGCCAATGATTCTTTACCTCCTATGGTTACAATTGTACCCTCATTTTATGCAACAAAAAGTAACTTGCACTGTAGAAAAATATGGAAGTCAGTGCATGCATAGCCATTTCTGACATAATTTGGCTTAAAAATGTAAAAAAAAACCTTTA
Source organism: Gymnothorax javanicus (assembly GCA_029692085.1). Classification (NCBI taxonomy): domain Eukaryota; kingdom Metazoa; phylum Chordata; class Actinopteri; order Anguilliformes; family Muraenidae; genus Gymnothorax; species Gymnothorax javanicus. The sequence continues at coordinate 23,185,997 of CM056205.1, forward strand.
GAACATGAATATTGCAATTAAGAGAAACTAAAAACCCATTAAAAATCTAGGATTACAATTGTGGTTGGAACAAAACCAGCATACACAGGAGGCTTTTCGATCAATAGAGAACCGGTTCGGCTCCTGCTCCAGAGCAAAGTTTGAAGCATTTCAACCAAAAATAGCAAAAATAGGTTGGTTTGCAACCAACAGTATTGGTTCCTGGTAAGAAGCAGATGCCAGTCAGATCCAAACAGGAATCATGGCAACATACGTTTGTGCCATGAGTGGGTGTGTACCCAACCCATCAAAACAAACAAGCAAAACAGAGAAGAGGGCCCCTTCCGAAACCGCTGTCTTGCACTTCACTGCTGATTGCCACTCCATATGAAGCCTCCCTTGCAGCCACAGAGTGCACTCCTCCTTAAAAGGGGAGGTTTATAGACACATGCAAGCCTCGGGACACATCAAAGAAAAAACAGAAGAAGCCGGCACCTTGGTTCCAGATGGACATGTTGCATTATACTGTACATGCCGTCTCCTCTATCGTCCTGCTTCCAACAAAGGAGAGAGGTCAGAAAGTCTGCATCAATGCAGACTCACTGTTGGCGGGTTTAACAATCCACTCCCACTCGATGCTAAAAGGATTGGAACAAAGTTCAACATGGCGGTTCCTCCACAGGAACACACTAATGGAGGGGGAGTGGGTAGGGTGAGGTAGTGGGTGATTTGGGATTGAGCCAAAGCATGTTGCCTGGTCATCTGAAGAAGCTCAACTCTTAGTGTTAATATAGACATCTGCTGAGTGTCAGTAGAAGCTCAAAGGTTCTATTCAGAAGAAACACATTGTTTGCAGAACTTCTTGAAGAGTTAGCGAAGGCAAGGACGCGATGAAGTCCACAAAAAATTATAAACAAGCTGAACAAGCTGAACGTCAAAATGCGTCAGTTTGTTACTTGGTGATTGATTCTGTGGATCCCACGATGTACCGAGAGTGAAAGGCAGCATTCCATTGGAACGCGGATCAGTCATTATTCAATCAATGCGTATTTAAGAAATTATCACGCGGAATTGAACTCTTCTCTCGCTTTTCTTTTCTCAGGGGTTGGAAGCTGAGAAATTGCATGAAGAAGTTTCAAATGGTCTTTTAAATCTATTTAAACAATTTAAACGATCAAAAAGCGCAAGTTAAATCGTCTGATGTGCGGGAAAGGTAGCATGGAAGTTTCAGAGCACTTTGTCTTTCGTAAAACATAGGCATATTTCTAAGTAAAAATTTTTTCTGTTCTGAATTTTGCCCATTATTTCGTCGCTGGTAGATCACAGAGAAGCCGTGTCTTCAATTGCCATGGATGATTGCAATAATCGGAAAATGTGTCAATGAAGGAAAATGAGGACTAGTCAGGACTAATTGTTGTTAAAAAAGGGATGTTTTATAGCCCCCAGATTTCCAGTTCTGGCAACACCACTGTCTGCACACCATTACTCTTGTATTGTCAGAATACATATTCACTCATCTTTTTTGACTATAATTGCTAGTGAAACTTGGCTGCTGTAAGTATTTTAAAATTCAGGGCACTGCACTTTACTCAGAATAACCACTTCTTTTTATACAGTAGCTGCACTCAGAAATAGTATGGGGACAGAGTAATAGTAAGTGAGAACTGTATCATTTTGGCAGAGAAAAGCTTTCAGCTCTCATCGTGTACATGGACAGAAGGGGAAATTTTAACTTTGCTGAACATACCAGCATAAACCAGATTAAACCAGTCAAGAAAGATTAAGGTGTCTGCTCAACACTACTATTTGCTTTTAGATAGTTGACTACCCATTCATCCACTAATCAGCTCGTCCAGCAAATTTGGGCACCTGGTGAGTCCACCAGCATGACCTGTTTAGACCAACTACAGACCAGCTTTGACCGGAAAAACATAGTTCAAACCCATTATATTACCCGCCAATCTTAAATGGATTTTTGAGCTGGTTGTAAATGGTTATAAAGATTACTTCACATTATTTTCCATTATTTAGAATGACTACTTTAAGCTGTCACACAGTATCTGATCCCCCCCAACAAAGGAAAAAAAACAAACTATAGCTTTTAACACCAAGACATGAAAAGGGACCGGAACCACCGTATCCAAAAACAGCACAAACTTGATACACTGCAGGTCAGATGGAGGATCAGAAGTGAAGCAGGCAAGGCGTGGAAAAGTTTGGAAATAACCCAACCCACCTCAAATTTCAGATCCTTTCAGCTCAACAACTTCCGGTGTTATGTCTGAGACTGACAGCTACAATACTAGAATAACAAACAACAACAACAACAAAAAGTTAGTCTTGGTGTAATACTGAGATGCAAAATCTTAACTTTGTCAGCAAGTGACACAAAGAACACTTGCCGATAAAGCAAGCGAGAGTAACAATTGTTAAGCAAAATTACAATTAAAACAAGTTCCTATTCTCTACTTGAGACTGAAAAATATGATTTTAGTCTTATTACAGCTCTAAAACATATTAGCACCATATTTTTTTCCAGAAAACTAGTTATATTCCCCTCTGATAGGAAAATATTATTTGAACCTCTCCCTTAATAGTCTTTCTCAACAACACTTTGACCTTTAACATTTCATGAGCCAGTGTTGAAACTTTGCATGTCTACTGAAATTCAAACTCATGTAGTTATTAAAGTTTTAGTCTTCTGTAAACTGAAGTTGGGTTACAGGAAAATGGTGCTATTTTATTTAAACTCGGTCGAAGTGCTGCACTTCCAGTGAGATTTCCCTTATCTCCAACAACAGGATTTCTGCATTATGGATAGAGCTGGGAAGAGCTGGGGAAACACATACTTTTGACCAATACTGGCTCCAAGAAGAGCAAAACAGGGTCTAGTACTGATGATACAAGGGTCAATAACAGTGTCATCCAAAATGACTGTTAAATTAACCTTTAAAACCCTTACGTACCCCAAGCAGGAGCGCCAGCACTAAGGAATTTTTAGTGGTTTGCTGTCAACCTCTGACCTTTAAATGCATAATTGCTTTCAAACATTTCCTGTTTAAGATTGCCTGATTATAATCAAACAATTTATTTATGGAATAATCAAAACTATTATACTTATGAGCTTATAATTATTAAGGAATTATTAAGAAATGACAAAGGGATCACTGATGGGCAACATTGCTAACGTAAACTTAATAGTGATAGTGTTACTGAAAGGATGGCGATAATACAAATAATTAACAAATCCAAAACTTGCTCTAAATTCCATTTCCATTTTTATTGTTTATTTTTTCAGCAGTTTAACCTCATTCTTTTTAAAATTGCTGTTAATCGAAATGATCATTTAATCAGTGTTCAAAAGAATAGGCCACATTTGTAGGGAAGCGCAGTCACACTCTCTTTGTCATGATGCGATAATAACTAATTTATTAAATTACCAACGATTTTCATGTCAAAGTGTTGATAATTAAATAATTTAGTAAATGGGGTTTTATTGCATAGTGGCTATGTGTGTGACTACCCTTTTTCACATTTGTAATTTTACCATGGTCAGCAACTCTCCAACTTTTGTGTGCGTTCCTCTCTATCTTTGAAAAAGATTAGATTTAAAAGGGGGAACATCCTCTGAGGCTTATTAAACCCTAGGCATATGGAAAAGTAGCGCAAAAGGAATTCACTATCCTCGAAAGGCATATTTTTATTTTATGTCATCATTAATGTGCATATGAAAATATTTGATAACTAGCCTAGGCGATGCAATGAATAATAATGCCCCTAAAAACAAATTGGCTGTTAATTCTATTAACTCGTGTTTGCAACTGAGCAAATTAATGCTTGGTTGATAATCAGTAAAAGTTAATGAGAACCTCTTTGGAGTAATTGGGCGTTATAGGTAAAGGTTACTTGAGGATTTTTATGACTCTGATGGAAAATCATTAAAAGTTCTGGGTATTAGAAGTTAAAGGGGGACTGTCATGGCCGCATATGTGTAGTGGTAGCTCAGCGATCGTAAGAGAGAAGTTCAGCTGTCTGCGATCGAGGTTGCTGAAGCAATATACTGTGTACCTTGGAATGCATGCATGTTTTTCACGTTATAACATACCATTTGTCTATTTCCTAACAGACCTCATGTCATCCAATATGATGTACAGTGAAGTCATTAGAGATTCCATGGTGGCACGTTTCTTCCCAGGGTCCATGGCCAGACATAGCAGCACACAAACAATTGTCTCAAAGTTTGTGCAAGCAATATGGATGTTTAAAAAAACATTGAACTAACATATACTATGAGTCCTGCCTTAAAGACATACTTTGTTTTGGGAAAGAAAAACTGTGATGAACCATTAAATATAACGTTACATTTTACATTAGTACAATGTAAAGTTAAATAAGCAATTTCCACCAATGACAAACTAGGAAAAATTGGCCAATTTTTTCAAGTTTACTGCTCATGCGCGGCCATGACAGGCCCCCTTTAAATGCAAAAACACCAAAGTTTCCTTTGCAATAAGATAACTGAAATAATACTGAATTTTTACATATCAGAGCTCATCAAAAACCATGTACATAGCAGTTTATAGATATTGGACGATTAATAATTTTTTTTAATATACTCGCGCATTTGTGCTTAGCAGGTTTTTGCATCCATATTGTGTGAACTATGTGGGAGTTGCGCCTCGCCAGCTTGATTATACGATATGAGTGTAGTTGCAAATATATGACTCCAGCTGGGAAAGCTCAACAGGAAGTCTCAATGCCTGTCCAGGACTGGGTTACTGTGCCAGGGCACTGAACAGCTGTTTTAGCCACATGCCTGCTGTCTCGCCCTGGTTTACTGAAGCCCTTTCCAGAGGTCTTCCAAGGTGCTTTCTCCAGTACATAGGACGTGCCCCCATCCGCATGTTTATCTCTGAGAATAAATCATCTCCGAGGTTATAATGGTGCACCCTGGTACTCCACACACATTTGCATTCAGAAGATGAACCAGAGGTAATGGCTCTGATGTGCTGGCTTTCTGCCGATGTGCACAGTTTTCCCCCAGGGCAGGGAAAAGGGGACCCACCTGTGACGCCAGGGGCTTGCCAGAAATATCTCCAACTGGGGCCTTTCATCTTGGAGTTCACAGGAACTGGCTGACAGCGAGTTTGCTTTCATCTCAACCCTGGCCTAATGCTATGCTTTCTCCGGCGGCGTTGAGAACAGGTCGCCTTGAACATGCACACAGCAAGCGCTGCCTTTGTTATTGCTTTTGCATCTGGCAGTTTCAGAGAAGGCAGTGAACAATGGCCATTATTTATTTGCTCCATTATGGCAAAAACCAGCATACTGTATCTCCCACAAGACATTTACATTTCCTTTGAGTTTGAGGGCACATTTTCTGTGCAACATTACTCTTACCGACAGTAGTACACGTGTCAGTTGAAAGTGCATTCACACGATTGGAAGAAGAAACTTTTCAGTCACCGAAGACATTTCAAGCTTCATCTAATACATAGGTTATATAGGTTTATAGGTTTATTATTATAGAGCCCTTTAAAACAACAACAGTTGACCAAAGTGCTGTACAAAACCAAATAAATAGTATAAAAGTTAAGCATAAAAAGAAAACAAATCAGGGACACAGGCAAGAACACACATTACACAGAGACACACTTATACAGAGTCAAAAGCCAGGGAAAAGAAATGTGTTTTCAGGAGGGATTTGAAAATAGGCACTGAAGGGGCAAGCCTTACATGCAAAGGGAGTTCATTCCACAGCTTTGGACCAATAACTGCAAAGGCACGATCCCCCCTGCTCTTTAACCTTGAGGGTGGGATGGTTAAAAGTAGTTGGTCAGTAGACCTCAGTGCCCTCAAGGATGTGTAAGGATGTAGGAGATCTGATAAATAGGGCGGAGCCAGTCCTTTCAGAGATTTGAAAACAAATAACAGAATTTTAAAATTTATCCTAAAGCGGGCAGGGAGCCAATGAAGAGACGCAAGTACAGGATTGATGTGCTCTCGCTTGCGTGTTCTAGTCAGAAAGCGGGTGGCAGCGTTATGAACTAGCTGAAGCCTGGACAAAGAAGAGCAGCTAATGCCAGCATATAGTGCTTTACAATAATCAAGGTGAGAAGTAATAAAAGCATGTATGGCAGTCTCCAGGTTACCAGGAAATTAAAAAGGTTTAACTTTAGCTAAGAGCCTTAAGTGGTAGAAGCTGGATTTGACCACATTTTTTATTTGTTTATCCAGTTTAAAATCTGAGTCAAGAGCTACACCTAGATTTTTGACACAGTCTTTAACATAAGGACCCAGGGGGCCCAAGTCCAGACAATTTTTACAGGCCTTACTAGGTTTACATAATAAAACCTCTGTTTTATTCTCGTTTAAGTTTAAAAAGTTTAAGGACATCCAGGCTTTGATGTCGTCAAGACAGTCCAAGAGCCGTTTAACTGACTGAGAGTCTGTGAGCTTCAGTGGCATGTAGATTTGGGTATCGTCTGCATAGCAGTGGTAGGAGATGTTGTATTTTCTTAGGATAGAACCCAAGGGCAGAAGGTATAGGGAAAAAAGGATAGGTCTGAGAACGGACCCCTGGGGGACCCCATAGGGGAGGGGTGCTGAGGAGGAAGTGTGTTCTCCAATATTGACAGAGAAACTTCTGTTGGCAAGATATGATTTGAACCACTCTAGAGCAGTTCCCTTGATACCAACCCACTGTTCTAGGCGATGTATTAAGATGTTGTGATCTACTGTGTCAAATGCTGCTGTAAGATTTAGGAGTACCAGGATCGCACAGTCACCTCTGTCAGTGATTTGTAGCAAGTCATTAAATACTTTAAGGAGTGCCGACTCAGTACTGTGACGAGCTTAAAAACCAGATTGAAATGGCTCTAGTAGTCTATGTGTGTCTAAATAGGACTGAAGTTGCTTCAATACAAGCTTCTCCAATAATTTGGATAGAGAAGGCAGCTTGGATATAGGCCTGTAATTGGAAAGAACTGTGGTGTCCATATTAGGTTCTTTAATTAAAGGATGGACAACAGCATGCTTAAAATGCCCAGGCACAATGCCTGTGGTGAGGCTGCTGTTCATGATAGATAAAGTACTAGCTCCAGTGGTCTCAATAGTATCTATAATGAGATGGGGAGGGATGGTGACTGTAGGCCCAGTTGAGGTTTTCAGCTGCCCAATGATTTCATGGAGGTGGGAAAGAGGCACAGGCTCAAATTTATTAAAAACTGTGGGACATGTGACAATGATGGATGGATCATTAGAGGGGGGAGATGCAAGAGTTCTGATGCTCGAAATTTTATTCACGAAAAAATTCAAAAATTTTTCACAGTTAGAGGGAGTGGCATCACTCCAGGTAGACTGGGGTGCATTTAGTGCAGTGTCAATGGTATTAAATAATGTGCGAGGGTTGTTGCGGTTCTGTAGGACAATGTTGGTAAAATATTTGGTTTTTTCATCTTTAACGACTCTTTGATATTTGACCCAGGTGTCTTTTAAGATATCGAAAGATACTTGCAGTTTATCTTTTTTCCATTTACGTTCGGCCCTCCTGCACTCACGTCTGCTTGCGCGTGTGACAGCACTCAGCCAAGGTTCTCTTTTATTTTTTGGCCGCATTTTTTTAACAGGGGCTATGGTGTCGAGAATTTTAAGACATGTAGCGTAGAATGAGGAGGTAAGGTTGTCCGGATTTTGGCATTCCACTCTGTGATTCTCAGCAACAGTTGAGAATGCTGCTGAGAAACGAGCAGCAGTGGTTGAGTTAAAAACACGGCAGTAGCGCGCAGGAGCGCATCGCTGAACATTATGGCTGGAGAGGGAGATTTCGAATAAAACAGGCCTATGGTCAGAAAAGACAGCGTCACAAATTTTAACGTTAAATACAGATAACCCACAGGATAAGACCAAGTCTAACGTGTGCCCATGCGCCTGAGTATATTCAGCCACAGATTGTGTGAGACCAAAAGATTCAATAAGATTAAGAAAGTCTTTAGCCATCAGTTTCGAGGGGCAGCAGACGTGTATGTTAAAATCACCTACAATTAGAACACGATCATACTTTGGCATGATTTCCAACAGGAAATCAGAAAAGTCATTGATGAAGTATCTGTTGTATTTCAGTGGACGATAGATCACGGCGCATAATACCGCTTGGGAAGGCTCGAGCTCAAACACATTAAGCTCAAAGCTAGAGAAATGGAAGTCCAATAGTTGCTTACACTTAAAACAGTTTTTAAAAACAGAGGCTACGCCACATCCACGTCCAGTCATCCTCGGGGAACTGAAATAGGTGCAATCAGGCGGCAACAATTCTGAGAAAGGGCTAAACTCACCCACATTCAGCCACGTCTCTGTTACGCACAGCAAATCCAGTCCATGAGTTTTAGAGATGTCATTCAAGATGAACGTCTTGTTGACAATAGATCTCGCGTTCACCAAGGCAATCTTGGGTGAAACTGAGCCGTTTGCCTTCTGGGGTGCCCGACCTAAAGTCCGCAGGTTTCGGGGGTTAACCCCTCCTTTGCGGAGTCGAGGTAAGCGCTGACATCGGGGGTGGTAATCCTCTGAAATGACAAGGGGCCTCAGCCAGGTGTATGAAGGTTCCAGGGAACGCCAGGCCAGGAAGCGATGGCAACCCGGTCCGTAGGTGGACAGAATCCGGTGAGGTACTCCTGATGACCGTGACAGGCAGATTTTGAGTTTAACCAAAAGACCGCTGCGCTTACCCCGGCGTTTGCGCTTCCTGCGTGGCAGCACAGGAGCGCGGCGTATGCAAGCTGGGACGTCCGATAGGAATGGAGGGGGATGAAAGATCTTTCTACTCAGTTCATGGAAGGCCAGTCTTTCAGTAGACCATCGGATATCGAGGAGAGATTGGCGATCATAAATCCGCAGAGAAAACGCTTTGTCAGTGATAACTGACAGAAGTAAAACAAACACGCAAGCCGAGAGTAGAACTGACAGCAGTGGACGGCAAGCCTTGAACACTGGCGCCATCATGCCACGTCAGCACATCCGATCAGCAATCATGGAAACCATGAAATACATAGTATTTATGTTCATGTATAAACATCAATGAGCCTAAACAGGGTATCCTGAAAGATTGAGTTCCATCTCGGCTTTTCAGGAAGGATTTCAAAGTGCTAAGAACTATTGGCAAATCGAGCATTGATGTAAATTCTGATAGGCCACGGAGTCGAGCTTGCTTAACGTACAGGAGGTGCTAGCTGCTGGAGAATCACCTGAGTGCATTTGACTGTCATCTGACTTTGCGGTCACATGATTGTTCGGCCGGTAATATGTTGGCCTATTTAAGTTTGTCGTCTCGAGTAGCTGTACCTCGCCGCGCTAGCTCAATAGCCCTCCTCCACCCCAGCTCCACCTGTCTTTTATAACATGCATTGATTATGTTCTCTTGTGACTAAATTACTGTTCAAAAACAATGTCTCTTTCTTTTGAGGTCATTGTTGCTGTCGGCTCTGTTCTATGGAGGGGGGGTTAGTAGCAGCTCCCTGCCTTCGGTTCCATGCTTGGACGGGCAGGGATCTCTCAGAACAGAGTCATGTCGCCAAACCCAATGCATGCTTGTATGCTAATAGGCCTGTGTGCTTTCAATAAATTTTCTCTTTTTGACAGATTGGTCCTGTCAGAATTATAGCAAATTGTAAAAAATAATAATAATAAATACATAATAAGGCATTCTTGTATCGATGCACATTCCGTCATGCGTTTTCATGCAATTCTCCAATTTGATGTGGTCTTCTTGCTCATCAGTTTCTGTTGAGAAGATATTTTTGAAAAAAAAAAAAAAAGCTAGTCTCACACCTCTTTTGAGATTTGCACTGTAAAATACAGATTGTGTGAACATATGGGTTCTGTCATGGTTTGTGAGGTGTGCGTGTTGTTTGGACCTTTCTTTGTAGCTCTCGTCCCGGGACGATATCGAATTCCTGGGCCATCGAATTCTTTGCCCAGCTGGTTGATTGAGCTGGGGCAGCGCTTCCCCAGAATCTATATAAGCAGGATGTCCGGCACGCCTCCTTCGCTAGAGTGTCTGTGTTTAGCTTCGCACTATAGCCGAAGATATCTGAAGTCAGGTTTTGTATGACTTTCTATCTTCTTATTGTTGGAGTTTCTTCTCCCTTTTTCTATCTCGCTTTGCTTCCGTGGTTCGGACTATTATACGTCCTTTGGAAGCGCGAGTACTTGCGTTTGGTCTATATTATTCTCTGTGTTTGTACTGCGTTCATGCTACTCTCTTTCTCTCTGTCGTTGTGCTTGGCCTCCGTATACTACCGGCCATTACAGGTTTATCTAATCTGCTGCCACCTGGGTAGCAGACAATGCACATCATTTGCAGTTTTACAAGTAACGCTATAATGCAACGCAAAACGCAAAGAATACGCGACCATTGTATTAGTTAAGTTTCGCCACCAGTTCTTGCAGGCTACAGGCATTGTGATCAAGCAGTCATCATACTGTTGTCCAACATGCCTGTCTTTGTAGTTGTGAACATAGAAAGAATGTGAAACATGACAACCAAGCTAACACAAAATGTTTTTCCAATGCTACTAGAATCTTTTGACAATGTTATGAATTTGCCATAAAGTGGCTGCAATATTGTGAGAATATTTTGTGTCAGCTGAGAAGGCTCTGCCTTGTGGTTGATGCCACAGAGTTTAGGTCAAGTGCCCACTGAACAAGGCATGATCTCAGGCTCACCCACACTGCATACCATAACCTCCTATATCCCCAAACAAATCTTCAGAGGAAGCAGAAGTCATCACACCGCTACAGAGGTAATTCCTGGGACTATGTTAAGAATGCTTATATTTATATTCAAGTCAGGTGCAGTTGAGGTATGGCTAGTTACCTTGATTACTTGTGGTTTCGAGGAATCATTATTTTAAAAGAACATGGGAAAGAAGCAACAGTAGCTACAAAGCAATGTAATTGTCCTCTGCCATTTCAGAAAACTTGAAAACATTTTCATTTGGAGAAAAAAAACACTACTGAATGCTATTCACAGTTTCACTGCTGATTGAAATTTCCAGAGCACCATCATAATTTACTCCATGCTTGTGTTAATCAGCTGTTTTGTTTGCTTATTTGTAATTGCCTTGCCTAATTCAAAATTAAAAATATACTCTCTTCCTCCTTCTATAAAGTCAACAACAGCCATGGAGAGATGAAAGAATTAATCAGGCAATATCTTGCAGGGAATGAGAAGGAAATGCATCCGCAGCATTTAACTATCAGGTTATTTGCCCATGTATATACAATTATTAACCTGATAGTTAAATGCTGCCGATGCTTTTGACACTACTTTACTATGTCGTGTATTTCTTATGATATTACCAATTAAGCACATTTTTTTAACTATCAGGTTATTTGCACATGTATATACAGTTATTTGCTTCACAGCAAGAAGGTTGTGGGTTCGAATCCGGCCTGGGGCCTTTCTGTGTGGAGTTTGCATGTTCTCCCCGTGTTCGCGTGGGTTTTCTCCGGGTACTCCGGTTTCCTCCCACAGTCCAAAGACATGCATGTCAGTTTAATTGGAGACACTAAATTGCCCATAGGTATGAGTGTGAGAGTGAATGGTCTGTGAATGGTGTGCGCGCACTGCGATGGATTGGCAAGCTGTCCAGGGTGGGTCCCTGCCTTTGCCCGTAATCAGCTGGGATAGGCTCCAGCTCGCCCCGCGACCCTACACTGTTAAAAGAAAGTGTTTTGAAACCCCCAAATTGGTGGCAACTAAGCTGCCACCAATAAAGGTGTTACAGACCGCTCTTTTTATAGTGTCTGAAAACACTACACAAACTACTGAAACACACACTAACAGAGTTCATGAAACACCACTTCAAAAGAACCAGTGCACTCAACATGTTATGTCTTGAAACACAGAGTGGTGTGTGCAAACACAACACAATTTGAGTTTGCAAACACTGTGTGGAGTAATGGAACACTCCTCATGGGGAGTCACGAAACACCCTGAAGACAGTATTGAAACACTCCTCATGGGGGGTCATGAAACACCTTGTAGACAGTATTAAAACACTCCTCATTGGGAGTCATGAAACACCTTGTAGACAGTATTAAAACACTCCTCATTGGGAGTCATGAAACACCTTGTGGACGGTATTAAAACACTCATCATCGGGAGTCATGAAACACCTTGTGGACAGTATTAAAACACTCCTCATCGGGAGTCATGAAACACCCTGTAGACAGTATTGAAACACTCCTCATCGGGAGTCATGAAACACCTTGTTGGCAGTATTAAAATACTCCTCATTGGGAGTCATGAAACACCTTGTGGACAGTATTAACACACTCCTCATCGGGAGTCATGAAACACCTTGTGGACAGTATTAAAACACTCCTCATCGGGAGTCATGAAACACCTTGTGGACAGTATTAAAACGCTCCTCATCGGGAGTCATGAAACACCTTGTAGACAGTATTAAAACACTCCTCATCGGGAGTCATGAAACACCTTGTGGACAGTATTAAAACACTCCTCATCGGGAGTCATGAAACACCTTGTAGACAGTATTAAAACACTCCTCATCAGGGGTCATGAAACACCTTGTAGACAGTATTAAAACACTCCTCATCAGGAGTCATGAAACGCTGCTTGTAGAGGTATGGAAATTCATCTGGGCTTTTGAAACACTGTGAATATTATTTGTTAGGCTCGCACACATAGATCACACAGGTATTGCAAAAAAGTTACAGGTCTTCATGCAAACAAAAAAAGAAACTTTCTAAATAATTTCTATGACTCTATTACTTGAAAAATTGTGTTCTGACAACAAAAAAGAGAAAAAATTCTGCAATGTGTTTTCCAAAGTCAACATTACAACATATACAAATATCCACAGTATAACTTTGCATGTAAGTACATACACATGTATCACAGAAAATCCCCAAATTATTTTGCCATTGGTCGCTTCGTTTGGTTGCAGCGCCACCTGGAAACCGAAAATTCAGGGCCAAAATAGGAAAAAACCAGTCTTATGAGATGCAGTATAATGAGAAATCGGTTCAATCTGCCAAACTATTTCTGATGGATATGTATATTTAAGTACTTGAACTTTCCCGTGTATCAGTTGCCACGAGTGGTAACTTGAAGAATGTGTGGCAGGGGCTCACAGTTTGGGGAAAAAAAGAAATGAAAATCCACTTTTTGGACTTTATTTTTGTTTTACTCCAGTGACATGCCTTGAGAAACTATACTTTATTGTAAAGGTCTATGAACATGAAATAGCATAATGTGAGAACACCTCCGGTATCTTGCTGGAGTTTTGGGATATTTGGCCTTGAAAAGTGAACTTCAGCTGTTTTGGCCCTATTTTGAGGTCTGATATTTCAATACTCCAGACAAGAATGGAGCTAATGAGTAGGTTGATTTATACCTTCTTACATGGTGTATGAAAGGTGCCAAAAATTTCTATGGCACTCCAAAAGTATTTTAGTGCTGCCCCCTGTCAAAGTTGTTAATACGACCTTCTCGGCTGATTTGGGACCATCTTTAGGAGTCCATAAAATTTACTCCAGCTAGATGGATATTTGAAATTTGGAATATCGTCAGACTCGACCATGTAGATTTAAGAAAAGGTGGAATTATTATGGCACTCTATATGGTAAGCCAGATATTTGATATGTAATCTCAGCTAAAACTGCCACTAGGTGGCGCTTTCTTCTGTACCTTATTTTACAGCATCTCCATCGATGTGCCACAGTAAAACCTTTGGAAACTTAATATATTAACTTGACTGATGAGAAAAAAAAAATAAGAATTTGTTATGGCGTTAAGGTGGAGTTCTTTGCTCTGCCAGGAGGGGGGCGCTGTCAGGCATTCAAGCGCGTAGTCAATTTCTCCAGGCAGGTGCCACAGGAAAACCTTCATGAATATCACCAATGACCTTCATTTACCTTATCTAAGTGAATTTTTCCATTAGTTTAGAACAATGCTGTCCTGGCCTCACGTGCACTCCAGAGAGATAGCACAGTAAAAATCACTTCTCATCGGATAAAGGGCAAGCGCATCCCAAAGTTTATACATGTTTTTACACCCTCCCCCTTTATGAAGCTCCCTCCATAGCTGTGAGGGAGACTTCACACAGAGTGACACTCGGTAGTGAAGTACTAGTGGTGAGGGAGCGTTTTGGAATTGGACCTATGGCTGCGTCCGAATAGTCTCTTTTGCCTTGAAAAGTTCCTAACTACTAAAAAAAGGATCTGGAGGTAATTACGTGGCAGCCATGATGAGTGCATTAGAATTCTTTAAATGTTAAGGAAAGGTGTCTCAGTGCTTCTAATTTACCTCCTTTAGCATAGGGTACACAGAACCATCCTTTTCGAAAAAGAAAGGAGATAACACTATCCCACAAATCTGAGCAGCAGCAACATTGAAAGTGGCGACCATTCATCCGGCCAATTGCATAAACATATATCGATGGGCAGGGGACTCGTGATTACGCTGTTGATGCTGCATTCGATTTAGCTCAGAAGTTGGAAGTTGGGGCTGGGAATGACGTCATACCCGAGCTGACCGTTCTATAAATTAAGTCAGAAAACTGACATGGGGTCAGTGGGGTGTCTTCTGGTCAGGATAGCCCTTATTAGCTATTGTTAGCAATAGGGTCATTCCATGTCAAATCATCCAGATTTTGAAAAATTTTCCAGGTCACCTCCTCAAAAATTAAAAAAAAATTCATCAGTAAATATTCACACAAAACAAAAAAATGCCAAATATTAGGCCAGTTTCTCAAAAACATTTCAAGTTATAGCCCTTCAAAATTTCAATAGTATTTTAAGTTTTTTGGCAAACCCATTTTCAGCTAACTCTGGCAACTTATTGCTCCAAATTGATTGATTATACAAGGCTGAAATTGGGTATACTAACCATATTCATCCCCTAGAATCTGAAAATGGCCTTAGCTTCCGTGTATCTTGATCCACTTTTGTATGGTAAAGCCTCAAAATCAGCCGAAAACACAAAACGCCCAAAAACGAGACCACATTTTATGACCTGTAACTCAGAAACTAAGTAAGATAAAAGGCTAGAATTCATTTTTTATGATTTTATGATATATCTCTCTGTAAGAATGCAGTAATCCAAGTAATATCATTTGTAGAAGTTTTTTAATGAAGTAACTTCTAAGTAAAGTTTTCCAGTTTTGCCCCAAAATGCCTTTTTTGGGGCAAAAAAAAAAAAAAAAATTACCATGTCACCAGTTATTCATCGCTCTGAAATTTTTACTGTGCAATCTTACAAATGTGAACAGTGTCTGACAAAAAAAAAAAATCAGAATGATTTTCAGGTTGATTTGTTGATTACAGTTGATTATAATGCATTACAGGGTATTTTTTGCTTGTGGGTCATTCCACGCCAAACTGAACAGGGCTCCTGGCCTCACCCCCTCTGATTTCTGTGAAACCTATTTTAAGAATAGCCCTTAGGACCAATAATGAGTTGCCCAAATTTCAGCGTCAACGGTGCAATAGTTTTTGAGATACAGGCCTTTGAAATTTGCCGACTATGCCCAAAGTGCCATTTGGTGCCATTTGGTAAATGGTAATGTCGACAGTTAAAATTTGCTGAAAATGTTTCATACAAGTAATCTCTTATCCTTTATGTCCATGTATAACAAGTTCCATCGACTAGCCGAAACTCCTTCAGGCAAACATTGATAGGATAACTATCCTTGATCACACTGAAAATGCTTGCTTAGCTGGCTGGTGTAACGTGTAACTATCTTATACGTTAGGCTAGCACGCTAGTTCGCATGCTCAGCTAACTAGCTATTTTCGTTGCATATAAATCAATAAAACGGCAAATCGCAATTATTTTGCCACTTAACTAGTGATAGATTAGCAAGCAGTCATGAATTAGCGGAGTAGCAAGGTCAGTTACGCTTTGACAGGTTGATTAGCTCGTTCATTAGCAACTGAGTTTTTATGCAAACACAGGACAAAGATACTTGGCTATGAATGTAAATTGGCTTTAGTTGCAAATCTTGATATGTAACTGGGTAAGCCAAACTAAGTAGGCTAGACCTTAGAGGAGCTAACTAAATAGCAGTCTCACCAGGCTAAACAGTCAAGTATGGCAATGCATAATTTCTAAGCCTTAAGCTAGGTTTCTTAAGTTTGCATTAGCTGGCAAACTTTTTATTTGGTGCTATTCATGCCAGTTAGCAAGCTACATGCTTGCAGTTCAACTCCACCCAAGTTAGTTAGTGAAGTAAAGGCTATTCACTTATTTTCTATTGACATGGTTAATGGCTACATGCACCCAATATTACTTTTAGGCTAGCGAACTAGCTAGCTGAGCAAGCGTACTAATGTTAGCTAGCTAAAAAACATTTTTGCAGACTTTGTTGGTCATATCTGTTCCATGTAAGCGCTAACTTGCTAACTAAATGGCAAAGTTATACAAGATATTCAGTGTTATCCATTGATTTCAATGCATCACAAGCAAGGCCGTAATCGCGAGTGAGTCCTTTGCGCATGCTCACAAGGTCAGAATCCTGAGCAAACCCTTCGCCAGAGAGTAAAAACAAAACATGCATCCCGCGCAAGGATGTTTTCCCGTGCAGCCGCGTTTCTTCTTTATTGAATAACTTCTGTAAGCAGATATTGCAGCCGCCTGGTTTAGCAGAGGGGAATTTATAATTTAAAAAAAAATAAATAAATAAATAGGTGGTCTTATGCCTACCGCCGTCACGTCAGCAGCCTTTTTTTAAAGGGTAAAAAAAAAAAACGGAAAACATTCAAACGGGAAGATAGCAGGAAAGAGGAAAAAATATGGTAGAATCCGTAAAAACTGGAGGGTTGACAGTCCTTTATAAGGCACTTTCGAACGCAGCTTTTTTAGTCAAAATCACACCAAAAATGTACATTTTAAAAACGCAGGCTTCCGTCTTTCAGGTTTATATCTTCAATTGCAGGATTAAATTAATTGCGCCGGAACAGAGTTACTGCAACCACAATACACCTACGCTATACTACTACCAAACATAATACAGGGGAAGTTCAGCATTACATATGGCGTTAGAACACAGACAAAAATCGTGCACGCAAATGAGACCCGCGCACAACATCCGCACGCGCAAATCAAACATCTGAGGAGAAATACACGCTCGCAGAACTTTTTGCGAGCGCTTTCAAAGCACTCGCGAGCTATATTGTATCCTGCATCTTTGCTCCCTCGAGCAATATTTTAGCCTGCGAGGAGAAATACATGCTTGCAAAATGTTCACCTGCTCACGTGCAGGACTTTCCACTGCTCGCTCGCAAGTGGGTTTTTTTTCAGTGGCTGATTTGCGATTGGGTTTTTTTCGGTGGCTGATTTTTGTCAGTGAGGAGGCGGTTATTGTCAGTAAAGAGGCGGGCATGAGGGCATGCCAACCCCGAATATAATTGGTTGAGCGACTTCGCCAGTTGGACAGCAAGGTACGGCACACCACTAGGACAAACGGAACAAACCATATAGCCCTGAATAACTTGTATTGTGGAAGTTCACGTTCCGCCTGTTCCTTCAGTAGCCAAAGCATGACCGACCGCAAAGAGGTAACGTTCATTTTGTATGTAAGAAAATGTATAATTACTATTCAGTGCATCATTTTTTGTTTGTCTTATTTCCTCTGCTTGACAGGCAATGCAGATATTTTAATACTCCATGATTTGCGTTTATAGCCACGTGTCCGCAGACTTTGAAACAGCTATCTGTCTGCAACAGGGTGTCTAGAAAACACAGACCTCGAAAACGCAGACCGCAGACCTCAAAACGCAGACCTTGAAATATTGGAATATGAATATAGGCTGTGTGTCTCGTTTTCGTCCCAGAAATTTTTAAGTACGTCTCTTATTTATTACAATTTAATGGCCAGTGATAACACAAAAACTATAGATAATTTAAGTCTGTATCGTGTTACCCTTACAATTATTGAGAGCTAACCGTAAACAGTCTATTCAGTGCTATTCAGTCTAACCGGAGTGCTATTCAGGCTAATAGTGCTTTTTAGGCTAAACTACAAAAAACGTTTTCGATTGCGGTCATGTTTTCTATTTAAAACCTTGACCGCTGCCGGTCAGTTAGACACTTCGAAATTCCTTGCTCATTTTTTTTCGTAGTACTCATTTTCTGAATGAGCAGTTTGCAAAGTCAGCAAGCTTCACTTAATTATAAATAGGCAAATGCCATTATGCCATAAAGATCATGTTCATGAAAAACAGCGACTTGGATAAGCCTCCAAAAATATATCGCAGCGTCTATGTGTCCAAAAAAATCAGACAGGGTTTTAATATAACTCCGCGTCGAAAAATCAAATGGTTTCAATATAACTCCGTGTCCGACAGTCGATTATTGTTATACTATTTTTCATGAACAAGGTTCACAAATCAAAAAAAAAAAAAAAGTGCCTGAATAGCACTTTGGTTAGCCTGAATAGCCTGTTTACGGTTAGCTTTCAATAATCCTAAGGGTAACACGATACAGACTTAAATTATCAATATAGTTTTTGTGTTATCACTGGCCATTAAATTGTAATAAATAAGATACATACTTAAAAATTTCCAAGGCGAAAACGAGACATATATTCATATTTCAATATTTTGAGGTCTGTGTTTTCGAGGCATCCTGTTGCGGATAGATAGCTGTTTCGAAGTCTGCGGACACGTGGCAATAAACGCAAATCAGCAGTGTAAAGTATTAAAATATCTGTATTGCCTGTCAAGCACAGGAAATTATAAGGCAAGCTATGTTACAACAATTATGCACCGAATACTAATTATACATTTTCATGCATACAAAATTAACATTACCTGTTTGCGGTCAGTCATGCTTTGGCTACTGAAGGAACAGGCGGAACGAGAACAACTTTCACAATACAAATTATTCAGGGCTGTGTGGTTTGTTCCGTTTTACCTAGTGGTGTGCCGCACCTACCTTACTGTCCAACTGGCGAAGTCGCTCAACCAATTATATTCGGGGTTGGCATGCCCTCAGGCCCGCCTCCTCACTGACAAAAATCAGCCAAAAAAAAAAAAAAAAAAAAAACCCACTCGCGCGCAAGCAGATGAATGTTTTGCGAGGATGTATTTCTCCTCGCAGGCTAAAATATTGCTCGAGGGAACAAAGATGCAGGATACAATATAGCTCGCGAGTGCTTTGAAAGCACTCGCAAGAAGTTTTACGAGCATGTATTTCTCCCAGGATGTTTCATTTTTGCGCTGATGATGTTGTGCGCAGGTCTCATTCAAGAGGCGATTTTTGGCTGTGTTCTAACGCCATAATTACAAGACCCAAAAACTCTTCCCGCGTCATAAGTTTTTTTTTTTTTTTTTTAAACTAAACATTTTATGAAAAGTGACATTTTCAGTCAAAGTATTTTATGAGTACATTAGATCACAGCTTTTGCTTCCACCTACTGTTTTTTTTTTTTTTTTCTCAAAAACAAAAAAAAAAAAACACACAAACACCCACCCAACTCAAAAGGTATCAATATTCTGGTACAAAATTGGCCATAAAAATCTTTAATGATTTGGCTAAAGAGATGCTTTTGGTACTAAAATGAAGCCATTTTGTCCCCTGTTTGATGAGTTAGGTGTAATTCAATGTTTTCAGAAAATTTTGAATCATTCCTAAAAAATCACAGTGACACAGTACAGAAGGGTAATCCAAAACAGGGTCTATAAACAGGCAGAAGATCAAAAAAACCAAAAAGGCACAGACCACAGCACAAAATTGCAAACCAGAGGGATAGTTGATAGTCTGAAATCTGAGGTCATAAGCCAAGGCAGCAAAAGACAGAAATCATGGTTGTACAGAAATGGGTCAGTAACAGGAGACAAACAAATCCAGGCAGGCACAGACAGGTATCGGACAGAAGGATCTCACTAGCACACAGGTAGCGCAGCACAGGAAAAGTTGATCCACATTCTAACAAAGAATGAGCAGAAGTGAGGAACTCTTATACACAAGGGAAGTAACGAGTGAGGCGGGGCAACAGGTGTGAGGGATAATCTAAACATTTACTGAGAGGGGAAAATACAAGAGGTAATTAACAATACAAAATGGGAAACAATGACAAAGCCTAGTTTCACGAGACATCCTTAAGCAATAACAGCTCCATTCAAGGAGTGCCAAAGTGGGGAAAGATGGGAGAAACAGATTAGTAATAGAGAGTTTCTGCAAATACTTTGCAACTAAGGCAAAGGACTGGTTGAGCTAAGCGGGCAGAGTTATAGATTAGTGTGGAAAGTGGAGAGATCCAATCAGTAAAGTTGGTAGTTTGTGCGATAATAATAGTACCCAAATAGTGCAAGTTAGTATGATAGTTATTTACAGGATTAGTATATTAATATGGATTAGCGGATAAACTAGACAAACACATGGAGCGTTAGGGGTATTAGTACTTAATTAGTAATTAGAGTTGAAGGAAGCAAACGATGTGAAGGAACTTGTGAAACACCGGAAAACTTCCGAAATCACCGAAATGTGACAGCTCGCAGACAGGGGCGTGCAAAAAAAAAAAAAAAAAAGAAAGGCAAGACATCACAGGCAGAACAATGTGCACGGAACTGGTAAACAGCAATTATGTGGCAGATAATACAAAATTCAACAGAATCAATAAACTAATAAACCAAGTGGAAATATAGGGCACTGGCGGCCCCAGAATCTCCCGCCAAAGCAAAATGTCAAAGTTTTTGTTGACGGATGCACACATGGAAGGAGCCTGATACCATAGCTCCCACGGCGGAGCTAATAAAACATAAAACCAGAATATACAAAAAAACAGATCATGACAGTGTTAATGTGTAAATTAGGCTTTTTGCTGTCTTTTAGTATAGGATGTGGAAATTGGTATCTGTTTGAACTACACTGATTGATGGATGTGACTATGGCTGATTAACAACTGATTGAGAACACCTGGATGATCACAACCTTTAATTAAATCTTTTGCACATTGTTCGCCTTGGCCACAAACCCTGATGAAGCCAGCTTGTCCGGTGAAATGTTGGTAATATTAAACTGTATGGTATTTGAGTGTGCTACCATTTAATCTTTTTTAATTCATGATATCCTAAAAATCTGCACTATTAGGTCTACGCTTCTTATGTTTTAAGGAACTATATTGAGCCATTACATCACTTCCTGTTTACTCGGGTATAAAAATGACATAACACAGATACAAAGTCCTATTGTCTTCCAACACCTTGAAGAAAACAAAACAACTGTCAGTTGGTCATAAACATTAATAAATCTAGTAATGGTTATAAGAAAATTCACAACAATTGAATATGCCGCTGAGCACTGTCAGGGCAATTATCATGCAGTTCCAAAGATATGGAACTGTTGAAAACCTCAAACATAGTGGACACAAGAGCAATTTGCCCCCCAGGTTACTATGGAAGATAGTGAGAGAAGTAACAAAATCCCAAAGAATCACTGTGAAGGGATTGCAGACCTTGGTGGCATCTTGGGGTCACCAGGTTTCAAAAAGCACCATCAGGTGCCACCTCCACAACCACCAGCTCTTTGGAAGGGTTGCCAGAAGAAAGCCTTTTCTGACCAGAAGAGACAGAAGCAAGCGCTCGGAGTTCGCCAGACGTCATTTAAATTATGACTGGAACAAGGTGCTTTGGTCAGATGAAACCAAAATTAGATGTTTCCGTCAGAAACAGTATCAGCATGTTTGGCGTGGAAACAGGGATGCATACAAAGAGAAGCACCTTATACCTATGGTGAAATATGATGCTGGATCAGTCATGTTTTGAGGTGTTTTAATTCAAGAGGTCCAGGGGCACTGGTAAAGATTAATGACATAATGAACTTCATAAATTATCAGGATATTTTGGCTGACAATCTGGTTGCCTCTGCCAGAAGGCTGGGACTTTGCCATAGGGTGGACTTTCTAGCAAGACAATGACCCAAAGCATACCTCAAGATCCACGCAGAAATGGTTCCGTGACAAAAAAAATCAATGACTCCATGCTGTTATCCTTGCCTGAGGCAGTTGCACTAAGCACTAACTGAAGGGTGCCAATTATTAAGAAACCTTGATTTTGTTGAAATTTATTTCGCATGAAATGGTTATGATTTTGGTTGTTTCCACTGAAACAAAGTATTTCACTCATGTTGGTATATTCCGTTTCTCAATAATTAGTTTTTTTTTATTTTTATTATTATTGTTGTTTGTGCGTTACCAGTCAAGGGTGCCAGTTGTTTTTGAGCCCACTGTATATAAATGTTCTGTTTTTCATCGCAACTCCAAATTTGTACTCAATAGGCTAAACAGGAGAAAATAGTTTGATAGCATTTGTTTCTTGTCCACAGCGTGGACAGTTCTTTCAAGCTTTGTCGTAAAATATTATGTTGCAGTGATTCACCAATTTCCCCCAAAACTACACTGTCAATTTTATGTTTTTCACAAGTCTTTATTACTTCAGTCAGTGTGTGTTCATCAAACACATCAACAGAATTGGTGCAATCCTCAATTATGGTTTGTATTGAGCTAGAACCAAGCATACTAACTTCCTGCTGCTTAAGAAAAGTGATTGTCAAGCTTCGTGTAACATCATACCTTGTACGTCTTGCTCCATAGTCATCACTCTCATTACAGCCACTGCACTGTACATCATGAGCAGTGTTTGGCAAATCTGTTTCAATATTCTCTTTCAGTTCATCTTTTAATGAGGTGACATCTGTGATGTCTGCTTATATGAAAAGTGTATGAAGGGTATACTTCAAAAGTTACATTATTGTGTTTCATCACACAAACAATAAATTGACTTTCTGCATTGTGCATCATAATGTGAGGTCAGTGCTCTCAAATTCTCCACTTTGTGATCACATGTTGGACATCTAATCTCAAGGTTTCAAATACTAGTATCAGGGAATTTATCAGAGAGCATATTTCTATGAATTCTACACGTGCTTTGTACAATATCCAATGCTTGAGAATATTTTGCAGCAATACTCCCTTTCAACATAGGGAAGGTTACAAGACACTGTGAAAATTGGCTCATTACTATGAATTCCAGACAGGTCATCAATCTTGCTATGTTTCTGCATTGGGTAATGCAACATAATGGACAAGGCAACATTTTGCAAAGAAGGTAGATACTTATACCTTTGACGTTCTCGGCAAACCTGAAGGAAAACATTTTATAAAGACCTGATCCTTTGCAGAGATTCACATGAAACAGTCCAGATCACTGCTCACCTGTAGGTCATTTCAAATTTGCAAATTGCATTAATTGCCAATTTGGAAGAAAAAAAATGCTCAATTGCTCAATTAATTGAATAAAATAGAAATCTGACTACTGCTAACTGACTACTAAGTCAGTTGCATATGTCACATTGTCTTTGTGGCAAAATATACCTTGGACAAAATCAGGGTCCTTTTAATGTGTGCTGTGAGTCTGCAGAGTTTTGTGTCTCTCTAATTCATTTGTAACAATTTCCTCACTGCTTCTGTTATAAAACAGCCATACAGAAGAGCATTCTGCAGAACTCAAGATGAACATACAAGAAGCCATACAGACAGAGTCTTATAACCAAAAAAAAAAGTGATTCCATATTTCTTTTTAGCTTTATAGGGAATGAACAAAATACCAACATTGGCCCCACAGGGGAACATTAACTAGCCAAGCAAATGTAGAGGTCTTATGGCTTTCCAGATGTGATTGCAACCAAATGACATGAGTAAAGAAGTTAATTTAAGTGACCTTTAAAAATTAGACAGTTAAATATCTGGTTTTAAATTATGCCGAACGATGTATAGCATTAGTCATTCTAAAGTGGGTATGGTTAAAGAACAAAGTGTCTCCAACAAGTTTCAGCTCATGTCCAAATTAAAAAAAATCCTGGGGTCAACTTAAATGTTTCTTTTCTGTCTGGTTAGAAAATGGGTCTAATTGTTTCAGTTTGTTGATACCCATATCCTCCACACACGAGTCAGTCGCTCAAACCACTGCGTTTCCACTCGGCAATTAGCGCAAGCACTAGTGAAATTATTACTTTTTTTTTTTTTTATATACCCGTAAAGGCAAACCCGGTCCGACTCCCAAACTTCAAGTAGTTTTGGTGTCTGAACCAAACCAAGTAATATCGATGCCTAAACCTCACCTTGACCGTAATCCTGACCCGAACCCTGAACACAACCAAGCAGTTAAACACAACCAAGTAGTTTTTCGTGCCTAAACCTCACCCAGACCCATAGACTTTCTAAAAGGTTGGACGCAGCACCTGGGTCTGAAAAGTGAAGCCAATGCGAAAATCTCAAAAAATTGCATTCTTTTTAATGGGCAGCAGATGGCGATGTCGGTAGTTGCAGAAAGAAGTTCAATGCTATAGATGTCTGAGGGAATGACCCTACTTTCCCACCTGATTTATTATTTGAATAATGATTTTCCACATTATTTTATGGTATCTATCGCAAGTTTCAAGTCTCCTTCAATATATCATGATGTTCAATTTTGTAAATTATAGTCCCAAATAGACTAGAACAAAGGATAAAGCCAGATGTGCTTTTGGAGCATGTCTATCCTCTGGTCCTCGTCAGATAAGGTCAGATCCACCCTTAGATCCACCCTTCGCTCCTCCCTGGATCTTCAATTCACGCTCTTGTCCAATAGGAATAACATCCAGTTTCAAAATGACAAAATGGCGCAGTACAAAGTGCCAAAATCAAGGCTTCCTAAATGGTACCCTGAAATCAGTGGGTGACATCATGGTTGCTTCGTCCATCTTCTTACACAGTCTATGGCCTGACCCCAGTTCTATTCCCAACCTTAAATGTTACTAAATACTTTCAGTGCCTAAATCTAATAAAGTTGCTCGAGACTGCCGTCCGTATTTTACAAACGATCAGATACGTATGTACGTATTTTTAGACTGAAATACTCAAGGTACGAATGCCTTTTGGGAAAGGCCAAGTACCGCACACAGATGAACTGCATTCTTGCATGGGTGCGAACATGAATGTCTTCAATGTTGAACTTAGTGCTTTAACCACGATGCTGTGCCCTGCGTTAATAACTGTTGGCATTAGTATGGAAACAGCATTTAGTGTAGGCCTACTGGATAAGTCATTCATTCATAATTATGAACCATTTCTAACAATTACACTGTAGTCATTTGATCCTGCATGTATGTGAGTTGTAATTAAAAAAAAAAAAAAAAAATTCTGTATAGGTTTCCTGCATATCTGTATTTTTTATGTTGACAGACATAAATATGTACGATAGCGAATGAGCGGCGATCCTGCGTTGGACACTGTTCAACGCAAAAAAATGATAGACTTCCCATTCCCTCGGTAAGGCACAGGAGTTATGTTCCTCGGTGAGTGTGTGGGCCTACAAGTCAGCGGCATTTAGATTGCCTGGGACATGGAAGCATAAACAATAGAAATACATTTCACAAATTCCATTTGAAATTTCTATTAACTGCGTAACAACAAAAAAATATAATGCAAAATCATTTCTGGTCATAGGCTATATTTTGGTTATTATACCCTGGAGATTCTTTTAATTGATTTAGAGTTTATGGTATGTTGCACTTCGACAGGAACAGCAGTAAACTTCCTGAGTTGGAAGAAAACCTGTTTTTTGTGTTTAAAATTAATTTTGAGTGCGCCGGAACACCAACATTGGGTTTCAAAGCAAACACCCTCCAAACACCAGACCTCACTCAAGAAACCCTGTTTTCTGTGTTTAAAGTTCATTTTGAGTGTGCCGAAACACCAACATTTGGTTTCAAAGCAAACACCCTCCAAACACCAGATTTCACTCACCAGCCTCCAGATCTGGTGCCTCAGGACACAAAACCAGTGTGTTGAAACTTTTTCTTTTAACAGTGTAGTGAGGAATAAGCGGGTATAGAAAATGAATGAATATACAGTTATTTGCATCCACAAAATTATGTCATTTTTTATCAAAATGTTGATCTTCACTCAGCTGACATCTTGGGTCCTCTAAAATTGTATGTTTTGTACACAATTTTCACATTGGGCTGTTTACAGTTGTCTGAAAATTAACCTTGGGACAAAAAACAACAAGGTTGGTATCACTCCCACAGTACAAGGATCTTCTAAACAACTTTTTTAAGCTGCTGCACTTATTTAACACTTTGCTGTACGTAAACCTTTCAACTGCCTGCTCAACCTTTGGTATAGCCCATGTTGAGTCACTGTATCTAACTGAAAGATGTGTTGAATTTAACTGAGTTCTTTCAGCAAAACATTTCTCAACCAAGTGCTAGAAATGGCTCAGTTAGGTTCAGTCAAGTTCAAGACATCTTCTATTAGATAGTGACTCAAAATGTGTGCAGCCAGAAGGTTGAGCAGGAAGTTAAAGGGTTAATTACACCTCTCAATTGATTTCAGCACAAAGTACTGAAGGTTTGGCATAAAATCCACTCTTACAGCATGAAAAGGGCTCCCAGTGGACTTCCATGAATTAACTCTGCACATTTCACACCACATTCTTGGGTTAGAGAACTAGAATGTTAACATCTGCATTTCTTCTTAATTTTGACTTGCAACTATAAACAATAATTCAAAGCATGTTAATATGTTGGCTTTTAGCTGAATTTCAGGAAGAAATATTGGTATCACCCTTGGTCTGTAAGCACAGACATTGCAAATCACCCTCATGATGAGCATCCATTCAAAGTCCGGATTATTACTTTGCAGTGAAAAGCATTAATGTGAAATAAGAATTGCCTGTAGCATTTCAGAGGAAAAAAAAAACATATGCGAGTGAAGTAATAACAAAATAATCCTGAACATGTTCACAGTCATGGCAGCTTGCAAAATAGCACATGCCAGGAAAAAGGTAATTCGTTCTCACAGTAAGAGCCCCAGGGGACACAGTTCCTGTTAGATGGATGGAGTTCCTGTTTCTCAGTGAGCCGTGAGATGAAGGAACGATGAAATTTAAATGAATGAAGTTCACATCACAGGAAGAGAGCTGTTCTTACAGAACATCTGGGTCACAGCACAGGTGGACTATCTATTTGGGCAGCTAAGAGAGGCAGCAGTTGTGCTGTAACTTTGCAATTAAGGAGGGTCCAGTTTATGTCCCCGTCTTCCAGGTCCATCCGGAGTGGAGCCTTCTCACGTTCATACAAATTTCCTCTCACTTCAAAAGACAGGAACTATAAACACATTTAACACCCCTGCCAGACCAACGGTTGGGCTTCAAAACAGGAGCTGTTCCCCAGGCACCGCACAATGGCTGCTAATTGCTCCAAAATAATGTGGATTACAAATTACCAAACAGGGTTCAATTCAGTATATCTAAAATGCTTTTTTTCCCATAATTTAGAGGGAATTGGACAAGAAACAGAAAAACCATTTCAGTCAGTCAAATTCATGTTGAAAAGTTCGTTACAACAACTGAGCACAGTTAGAGTTTGGCATCTAGACTCCAAACTCATCACTCCCCGCAGATTAGATTATATGAGATATTGGGAAGTGATGATTAAATATCTTCAAAACTGCATGGATGTAGAGCCTAGTTCTAGTGATGTGAGGATCTCCTTTGTGTGAGCCTGGCAACCACTGCCAAGGTCATTCTCCATGAGCTCCTCAGACATGAGGGGAATATTCTGTCTAATGAAGCTGCTATGTGTGGGCCAAGGTATGAGCCGTCACGAGGCCATTCTCCATAAATTCCATGGCTTCAAGGAGAATATGATATTTTGTGAAGCTGTTATGTATAGGCCCAGGTGCCCTCCGCCACGTGGCCATTTGAGACCATGCATTTATTTTGTAAACCAAGTATTTGGGTAGAAATCCATTGATGAGGGGAAACTTCTTTATATTTTTGTCGATAATATTGGCAGCAGCGTCACTGTAACAAAATACCAGCATATGCTTTGCTCCATTGTTTGTCCCAACATAACCTGCCCCCCCGCAGTAACCTGGTCATGTCGTCCAGAGATCCTTTAACATCAGTAGATGGTCCTATTTCTGTGGGCTTAGGGGCCCTTGCACCTTTTCCATCTGATTTGTGAAAGAACACTGGAGGTGTGAGGTGACTAGAGAACTGTGCTCTAGAAAGTGCAGTCCTTTGAATAACAGCCAATTTACATATCATTTACTGAGTTAGCATGGCTGCCACAGTGCCAAGGACAAAATCCAACAAATATGATCCACTCCACAGTTCTTCACCCCCTATATCTGACTGGTAAGTAATTCCTTGAATTCCAATCTTATTTTAATACTGCAGATCAGTCATTAATCATTATATGTTGTATAAATAATTGGTACACTAATACAGAGCTTCTTTCCCCTCTTGGAACATTTCAAAACAGCCTTGATTTTAACTGGGTATCAATATAATAACAGTCCACATTGAAAAAACGCCACTGAGAGTATTACCAGCAGCTGTGGGGTTCTGATCGAATTGCCAGAGATGTGAGAGGCTTCTGTGAGCTTTTACCCGGAGAATGGAAATCAGACATTTAAGCCCAAATAGCATGTGACATGACAAGGGACAAATAGCAGTTCGGCATAACAGTGAAGCTGACAAGGAGTCTGAGAGCACATTGGCACTAACCAGCGCGGCTCATTACCTCTGTGTTAGACAATGACAACCACCCTGAGCGAACATCGTCTTCAGTGCGACAGGCTTATTTGCACCTTTTTCATGCTGTAAAGTGCCAGCCTGGCTGAAAAATGCAGCTGAAATCAGTTGGCTTGCTTAGCTGCTCTGAGTCATGTTTTCAACAATTCTAACCGGTCACAGCTGGTGCGTTGTTGGGTACAGCTTGTCCATGGCTGGGCACACCTGATCAAAACTGGTGAAGTCACTGTCCCTTTGTAATGTCTCAACCTCTTTGCCACCTGACAGGACAAGCATTTACCCTCAAAACTATTGTGGCCATTTACATTAAATAATCAAAAGATTTTTCCTTATCCCAAGTCCTGCCTCACGGACTTTCACCGTTTAACTGCTTAACTACTTAGACCAATTGTGTAAAGCATTGGGGTCATTCTAGGACTGACCTTCATGAATTATTTTGCTAGCAAACATCATGTTCATATCGCATAGATACAATAGAAAACTGAGCAAAGCTAAATACACACTGCAGAAAAAAATGTGCAACATGTGAATCAGTGCAATCATCCCATTATGCTAACAGTTTGGCAACATCCTACGGATAACACCTCCCATTGCTAGGCAAACAATTTCCACAGCTGCATGTAAAAACAAGCAATAATGGCATGATAACAGCCACATTCTGCAATAAGAGAAAATTCCAGAAATTTTAAGCCAATTTCAACGGAAGATCACGCTGAAGAAGTATTTTACAGTATAACATTCAATAACAACACTCTAAAGACTGTATTCACATTGCACAAATGAATGTAAAGAGAGATTTTTTTTCCTTTTTAAAAAATTAACATTTTCTTTTTGAGTATCTACATAGGAGCAGACAGGTAAATATGCAGAGAAAAAAAAATCTGGCGGCCTCTTATTATTACAACAAAATAAACGAATCTGTTAATCCAGTTTCTTTGGTGTTATAGATAAAAGAGCCAATTGAATGCATAATAAAAGCCGGCGTATCCTCAGTAGCTGTCATTCGCTGATAGAGAGAGAGAAGCCTTCACACTTTTCTGTCTTTCAGCCGGGCTCTTTTATCTGCATTATGAGCAATGTAAGTAACAGCAGTGGGGTCTCTGAGTCAGATGCAATCAGAGCCGAGAGGACACAACACAGCAATCAACCAAGGCTGTGACCTCACCAGGGCACCTCGGGCTGACACCCTCTCTCATACAGCCCTGTTATCTCTCTCCTTCGCGCTTCGGCATAATGATGCGGGGGTGTGATTTGCTACTCAAAGGACTAGTGAAGTTCATCTTTTGCTCTCAGAGCTAGCCGAGTCACCCGAGTTTGTGTGTCTGCTCCGCATCTTGATAGGAGTTCGCAGCTTTCAAGGCCCCTCACCGTTACCGAGAGAAAGGGATGAGGATGAGACCACAGCAGGGCTTTGTCATTTCAAGCACCTCTCGTCAAGGCAATGTACATCTCCTATCTGGCCACAGACAAAAGTCGCAGGAGAAAGTGCGTCGCAGACTGACAGGGAATAAAGCCATTTTCATCGTGGATTCGCCCTCAGCAGTCAGCCAACAGCAGGCTTTGATATGAAGGGGTGAATCACTGTCTCAGGTACTGAATAAGTGACAATTCAGGGCATGTGCACTGTGCCAAAAGGAGGAAAAGGCTTTTTCTTTCAGATTAAGTGTGAGCGACTTTGCTAATGTGTCCAATGCAAGACAATGCACTCTGACGCCATTTCTTCTTCAGAATCTTTAAATATAAAATAATAACTTTTAAACATGGCGCCAGCTGATCTCCTTCGCTTGGCAAGCCATCCATCGCACTCGCGCTTCTTTGCATCAATGCTTTATCGCAACATTCACTCACGCTCTCATGACTATGGATGAATCAGAGCCTCCAATTTGCCTGACGTATCTCTGGACTGTAGGTAGGCGGATAGCTGAGTTCTCAGACAAAAACCCACACAAACATGGGAATACATGCTAACTACACACAGAGGAGCTGCAGGCCAGATTTCAATCTGCGACCTTCTTGCTGTGACGCAAAAGCCGCACCAACTGCGTCACCCTGCCACTCTCTTCACATTAATTATCAACCACTCAAAAGCGAAACGACAGCTACAAGACATCCATATAAGAGAGAATAATGGCTGACACAACAGTCACACAAGGGCCGTTTCTAAAAGTGTAGCCAGTAGCCCAGGTAGGCTGCATTTCAAGGCTTTTAAGTCGTTGCAGGTTTTTCCGTTGAGAACGTATACAGAAATGCAGCCTTCATCTTGCCTGATATCAGACAGAATTGTTGACATGGAAACAGAGCGCAAACGAGTTGACAATTCCGTCTCATATCTGGCCAAATGAAGGCTGCATTTTACAGCTATTTTCAAAGGCAACTTTGGAATGGAACAGTCTGCAAAGACGTGGCAGCCTAGAAATGCAGCCTACGGAGGCTGCAGCCTATGCTTAGAGAAATGTCCAGTTGCTCAGTCTTTGAGACTATTCTGTCCTTTACAGCAGCCAGTAAAAACAAGTGATGTAAATCTCTCAGAGCAGTACATGTTTCATTGGTCATAAGCATCTACAATCAATGTACAGTAGGTGTTTCCATTTGAACTCTCTAGAATGTTCCTGATGATTAGCAATGCAAACCCTCTCTGATCAGTTACTTTCTCTTGGCTAAACTAGCAACATGACGTCTGCACCACATATACCGTTCACAGAGTAACGACAAAAATACCCGTGCAAACTACTTATACTCATGAACAATAATCACTGCACAGGTTAGTCACTTGCAGAAATACAAAAAAATTTTCATGAGCTTTTCCATATCCTGTTGAAATTAATTGACAATCAAATGCAGCATGGATGAATTTCAGACAGCAAATTCTTAAAGTACTCCAGTGCCAAGTTATTTTAGAGGCTCTGTGAATTCAAGTTGCGTTTGCTCACAGTAGCTCATATCGCTGCGCCATCATTCATTTGACCAGCAGGGGGCCACAAGTTAGGGTCAGGCCACCATTTCAAGGAGCACTTTCCTATTGTTGAAAAAGAGACAGAACCTGTTTTGAGATAAGGAAACTGTATCCAAAGCAGAGTGATTCCTGAGGGATATGCGTAATTTGGTCTATTCTGTAGGAAGTTAGAGCTGTGGATGGTTTCCTATGCTGGCAGTGTAGCGTGAGCTCTCTGTCACTTGCCATATAGTCGGTTTTCCGAATCCTCCCACGAGATCTGAACTTGTCACCTTTCCTGTCTCTTTACGCTCTCTTACTGTTGCATCCTCCAGATCAGGCTTTTGCATGGACCTAAAGGGGAAAAAGCAGGAAGATCTGATAGACAGAACAAGAAGAGAGGCTTATCAAACTTGGAAGAAAAAACATAACTGAAATTCTGGATGATAACCTAAAATAAATAAATATTCCAAAACAAAAGATAGCACACCATTTATTTTAGAATATTGGACATTTGAGAAAACTTTTTTATTGACATGTTATTGATTTTATCTCTGAATATGTGCGATGGGTGCAAAAAAATGTTTTGAAATAGCAGTCATGCATTAAAACTTAAAATGTTTTTGTGAACAGGGCCATATGAGATTGCTGCAATTAAGCCCTACATAATGTGTGCTACCCGAGAACCTACCTTCAGCCATTTACCACAATGCTGCAACACTGAACATATATGTCATGTTACTGCGCCCACACAGGTGACTTCTTCTTGAGCTTAGCGATGCTATAGTATGAATACAAGACCAAACAGGGAGTGGGTCGCACAAAGGGTGATCTTACATCCATTTTTTGGACAGACAGTTCGTCTTTTCCTCTCTATATCTGGATGGACACCATTTAGCCCTCCTTCCGATAAAAAGGCATCTTTGGTGAGTAGAACATGAATTTTCCCAATCAGTGCCAGTATCCTGTCCATTTAGTTTGTCCAGTCAGATTTAATTTGAATGGAGCTCTTATTATTCTTAATTTGAGTCTATTGAAATGGGCGCCTCTAGTTTTTACTCCCTAGGGGATTCTAGCCATCAGGGTATGTCCCCCCCCCCCCTTCTCTGGCAATCCATCTGTCTGTCTGTCTGTCTCTCCACCTATCTATCTGTCCTGGCTTGTTACCCACTCAAGCTGCTTAAGCTTCGTAGGGGCAGCCTTCAAATTTAAACAGGTTATGCATATTGGGTGTCTCCAGAAGCCAATTTATGTCAAGGTCATTGGTCCAATTTTGACCTCATTTTTTGTGGGTCAAAGGTCAGACACACCCACCTGTAAGGCACTCCAAGGGGGTATAAAGCTCAAAGCACTGAGTATAATCTAGTGCCTTTTGGGCTCCTTTTCGGACTTGGGTGTCCTCCTTGTGGGATCATGGGAGAGACCACCCTGATCACAAATGAATTTCCAACAAGGTTGTCATTATTTCATTCAGTAACTGAGAAAATTTCAGTGGCAGCAATACTTTATGTTCCTCTCTTCCCTGCATGCACACCCACAAACACATGTACACTTACACACAAACACACACAGCTGATGCAAGGCTTCATGCTATCGTACGCTGAACCGCAAGAGTGAGCAAGAAACCTGTACCACTTTCAGCCTGACTCCTCCAAGCACACTGATGAAAATAAATAAGTTCCTCCGGAGAAGCCTCTCTCCTCAGTCTCTGTTTGTTTTCCAGTATATTTTATTTTGCTTGAGCTGTTCTTGAAACCTGTGATTTTCTTTCTTGTCTCATGACAAGCACATTCATGATAGGCCAGGGGAAAACCTAAGCTTGAGAGTAAAAAATGACTGAGAGAAGGCAAACTCAGTGGGGGTGGATGGGGTGTACAGCATGAAGACAAAGGGCCAATTTCCCCCTGCTTATCTGTAAGGGTGGAAGAGTGATGGAAGAACCATTTGACTTGACTCTGACAAACAAAATGGATGACATAATGATGGCTGTGGTGCTGGTGGTTTTAGAGTAGAGGATGGCTCGGATGCCACAAGAAGGATTTCAAGGACACAGAAAGTTTAAGGACGAGCATTTTACTTGTGTCCTCATTAAATCCTCTCAACTGTGTTAGATGCAGTGATGTGGGGGGTAGAGGTGTGTGTGTGTGTGGGGGGGGCTAATTCAGGAGAAAAGGAGGGACTCAGAGACTGTTTTGAAGTGTTTCACATTTCACTTGAATCAGAAGCCTGTAATCCCTGGGGACATGTATGGAAATGGCAGAGAACAGACAAGCCTCCCACACCAGGTTTGATCTCAAGCAACTGATCATTCTAACTGGTTGGGTACTGCATTGGTATCATTTTTTCAGACTCAACCTTTCATGAAGTACTGCGAACAGTATGTTCTCTCAAATACAAAGAACAAACTTTAATAATGCGTGTGTAGCCTTATTTTGAGTTGTTTACCAGTTTTAAGTCACAAAATGCAAGGATATTCATAACTACTCACCCTTATTATCATAAATATTCAGTAACTCATACCGCATAGCAGAGCACAGTCTAATTTTAAAATTAAAGCACTTAAAATTATTTATTAACAAGTGGTCACAACATTCTGTTTCTCCTGTCTAGACAAACCCTATCTAGGTCAAAGGTTCTTCACTGGGCAAAGTGGTTTGATCTGAAAACATTAATAGTTTTTGCAATATCACTGAGGGTCTTATAAAGATTGAAAAAGGGTTCCTCTGTATGCAGAAATGAAAGAATCTTTTAATTCTGAGCATGCACAGAGTCACATGACCAAAGCCACATGACGAAGACAAATGAAAATCCAAACTACAGGCACTCCTAGAGTGCAAACCACCGCCAAGGCAGCACAGTCCAAATCTTGCTGAGTGGGAGCAAAGTTCAGTTATCATGTGTCATAGGATTTCAAGATGGCTGCCTTGGCTGCCATATTGTTTGCTGCCATGGTGGCCACATTGTCTGGCTGATCGCGGTGAAAATCAATAGGGTCCATCCCTGATGTAATAGCGACCCACCCACAAAATTTCCATTCATTACTTTTGGAGTTATCTTGTTCACAAACAAACAGACAGACAAACGGCACCGATCACATAAACTCCTGCCAACTTCATTTGGCGGAGGTAAACATAAAGGGATCAAATGTAAAAGCCCTGTCCCTCTCAGCAGGTGAATTCATAACAGCTGAGAAAAAAAACAAAGCACATTCTACCCCCCAGGTCCACTTCAGAGGCAGTAAAATACCTCTTTGTGGCCCGGAGATTGGCTTAATACTGTCCAGAGTAGAACTGTGAGCATCTATGAGGCCTTAGAGACATCAGCTCTGTTCCTCTGCACAGACAGATCCACATAAGAACACTCCAGGATTTCATTTCACCAAAGCAGCTCAAGGTGTTCACTTAAGTGTTCATTAACACTGCTCTTTTCAGGTTATAGCGCTGTGATTACTGATTACGGCTCATCGTGCCCGTCCGTCATTACCAGGTTGTTTCCAAGATTGAAATCCCCTCTGTCACAAATGGTAATAACGCAGGATGTGATTTTTGTACCCGTGATCAGCGGATGTCCATTTTGTGTGATTCCTCCCATCGTCCAAAGAGTCTATTGAAGACTCCAAAGACATGGGCCTAAATTGAGCAACTAAATTGCCTGTAGGTGCTGCATGAGTATGTAAGCATATAGCAATCCCTACAATGGATTGACAAACTGTCAAGGAACTGAGCTCCTGCCTCTCATCCATTGCAAGCACTCTGGAATTGGTAGCCGCCAACGATCCCCCCCACACACGCACACGCACACACACACACACACATCCCTGACATAGTTGTTACCGCAGTACTCAATGTCGCCCTGTAAAAAAAATGAGGGAAATGCTGGAATCCTGGTAAGTAAGACTAAATTTAATAACCCACAACCTCAGTATCTTAAAGCAGCTTGGATTCATAAGGATTTACAGTGAACACAGTACAGAGATTAGCTTACAATTACTTTGAATAAAACAAGCAGGTTCAACTATCAGTTGAATAAGATGTCATCATTTGCCACACTGAGGGTTGATGTATAATTTGATATTTTGGAAACTAATGATCTAAACTGGTGTCAACACGAAGCAGAACAGTCGAGATGATTTCAGTCTCTCAGGAAACCAGTGTGGGTGGATACTGTTTTTATGGGCATCAGTCACACACACATTCAGACAGGGCTTTTGTGTGAATTCAATATAACAGACACAAAACAAGGTACATGATAAAACAATACCCCAGATACAATAAAATATCTTAATATTCTATGGCAAGACAGTCTCTTCTTACAGATATTATTTTTTAGGAGTCAACTTCATGAATGCCCTCAAAAATTTCCATTCAATTATTGAAAAAAGTCCACACTATGTTTTCAGTTTATGAGTACGTTTGATGTCTATTATATTTAGTTTTGATTTGTGAATCTTTCTTTAGTGTTTGAATGAGATTCTGTTGTTGATTTTTAAATGTTTCTGCTTTGTGTGCAGCGGGTCGCTTTGTCAGATTTTATGGTTTTGGGGTAAATTGAACAGTCGTAACAAGTGATATATGCGATGTTTTTCTCATTTTTTTCGGGTTAGTGATTTTGCAATCCAATAAAAACTAATTTCGGTTTATGAGGCGTGCGTGTGCAGCAATCCCATTCTTCTTTTCTATGATTTGAACCTCAGAGACAGCAGCTGGGAGCAATGGGGCTGTTGGGACAAGTAAAAATCTCCTGTTTTAGTTCATTGTACTGAAGGTAATGATATAAGAGAGAGCATCAGAGTGGCTGGGATGTTTTCAGTGACATTAATTCAATCAACAAAAAATGATGTTTTACTGTGAACAGCAGCATCCTCAGATTAAATGAGACAAGTCAATCATTTGTAGCAGTAGTGACTCCAGTGTGGACTCACTCTCTAATAACAAAGCTCAAGGCCATCGTGTTCAGATACTTCATGTTGCAAGGCTAGGATGAAAGGGTGCCGTATAAATGCTAATGCTGTTGATTTGATGGGCGGAAAGATGACCAGACAATGAATCATTGACTGGTGGGATCAGTTTATAGGGAGCACAGAGAATAGGAAGATATTACGTGTGAGATATTACAGAAGGGATGCCTCTATGAATGAAGCTATGCGCCAATTCAGCAGTAATAGATTATCTATAAATCTTGCAGCTCAGTATTGGGTAGAAGATAGCACAAACAGTGAAATATAAATTTTTATTTTTGACGATAAATCTCTGAGCAGGCATCTTGGCTCTCATGTGACATGTATGTGATGGACACAAGAGGAGGACAAACAATCAAAGGACATCATGAACAAAAATAAATAAATAAATAAAGGGAGTGAGATAAAAACAGATTTTGGATGTATGAATTTGGGGCTCTGGGATAGCCGGGAAACATTTTGCAAACAAAATTATGCAAAGAGTATTCTTAATGTTTAACTGAATGGATAAAAATTTTACGTAGTATTACAGAGCATGGCACAAAAGGCAGGGCTAACTTTTCAATAATAAAATTCAAGTTGAATAAAATGAATTCTAGGTAAACAAAAGTTCTCATTACAGCCTTCCTGTTAAGGCGAAACACATACGGTAGATGAGTCAATGGAGCGTGACCACGATAATTCCCTCCCAAACTGGAGTCATAACTGCTGCTGGGTGCAAGCCATTGCATCTATATAATGTCTCTAGAAGCGAAGCTCTACTCGCCCCATGCACTTTATCTTAAAATACACAGCATTTCCTGCGCGGCAGATACAAGTGCAACAAAAGTATACATATTCGGATACGGACACACACTGACTCGTACATGCAAAATCCACATCCTGTCAAGCGAAACAATGACCAAACAAAACACATTCAGATATTCTTTGACTACTGTACATATGTCCAGTATAATCGAGAAATTCTCATAAGGTCTCAGTGAGGTGCATAACCTGCAGCTGGAACCAAGGGAAGGAAAGGAGGTTTATTCTATGTAGTGGAACACTACTGCCCCCTGCCAGTCACAAATAGTATTGCTTGTTTGAATTAATTTGCATGAAGCAGAAGACCAAACAGCAATATGAAATTGACGCGTCACAATCAAAAAATGCGCCGAATCTACACCCTCCAAGCAAAATTATACTGGCTCCGAACACATTAAGAATGATGAAAATGCGCCCGACGGCATGACTAAAGTTTTGTTAAAAGCTTTGCATTTAGGAGGCTATCAAAGGACTATCACGTGTCCTGAAACTGCTAGGCAACAAGGACGCCAAACAAATGGGACACTTGCACCCGCTCACCTACAGAGCAGTTTTCAATGCTGGATTTCGACAATACAAATGGATTAGGTATAAACACGCGCGCATCATTCCTACGTCTCAGTTGCATGTAAAACGCGTCCTAATATTTTCCCATAATAAAGAGAAACGTTTTGATGGCTGGAAAAAAGAAAGAAGTGAGTTTGCAGGTACGTTAAAGACAATGTCTGCTTGTCTCAAATCTTAGCATATTATTCAGCGTCAAAAGTGAGCAAATAGTGACTTTTATGCATGTTTTTGCAGATGGCTGTCACAAACCAAGAACAATGGGATGAAATGCTTGCAATTAAAGGGTTGAATGGTATGCATTTATCCTTACTGAGGACATTAAACCTTCTGTAACTGACGCCTTATATCACTAAGAACTGAAAGCATTATTTCCCTTGACAACGGTTCTTCTGATATTGTATTGCCGTTTGTAACCAGTGCCATACCGCCTTTGAATGAAAAGTGACTCCTCAGTTTGTCTTGATTTGTTCTGCGTCTACTGCTGCCATCTTGTGTGCAATTTTAGTAATGCACAGGGGTAAAATCATGTGAGCAGTCTCGAAGATGAATCAACGACAGGTGTATTATTTTGCTCTTTCTTGACAGTTGTTGATGTGTATCAGCAATGGTGTGGCCCCTGCCGCGCTGTCGTCAGCCTTTTCCGGAAAGTGAAGAACGAATTGGGGGATGACCTGTTGCATTTTGCCACAGTAGGGTAGCATTTTGTTAAACAAGAAAAACATCAAAGTAATTGCATTTAAAAGAAAAAACTAAAAAGCAGTTGTTGGACTGAACATCAATTTACTTAAATTTTCTAAAATTATTTAGTACTGTAAACTGATGTCTGTTTTATACAATTTCATCGACAAAAATGTCAACTGGTGCTTTTAGATTTGCTTATAATGGTGTGCCTTCTTTACAGGCAGAAGCAGACACTATTGATGCACTGGAAAAATACAGGGGAAAGTGTGAGCCCACCTTTCTATTTTACGGAGTGAGTGCCAGCAGAAAATTATTTACGGCAATGTGGAAGGGTTGACTGCTTGTGTATAAGGAAACATCAATAATTAACTCATCATTAAGACAAGCTAATTAATTATTGATACATTGGTATATAGTATGATTTTCTACATGCAGTCAGAAATAAACACATTAGTCTGAGAAATGAGGAAAAGGTGCAGTACTGCACCCAATATTATTTAAATTTTGTATCTGGCTTTAGATATTTGCTCTCTTTTTCCAAACAGGTGTTGCTGAAGATAAAAAGCATATTTGAAATTCCAAATGCTATTGTGAAAAACTAGTTTTGTAAATAAATGTTTGTATTTCATTAAAAACAGTTGATGCAGATAATATAGTCTTGACCAAGCGCTGCTGTCAATATCATCATGGCTGTCTGCAGTTACTTGGAGGGATAGACGCGAGTGAGACATTCACTCTGCAAAGGGATGGTGGCAAGTTTTACATTCTGCTTGGAACAAGCAAGAATCACACATCCTGTGAAACTGTAGCACCACAAGACTGTGTCCCAAATTTTTAGGCAAAGCATAGTCTCACCAAATATTGGTCTGATTTAGTTTTTAACAGTTTACAGCTCTGTATAGCACATTTCTCAGTTTTTGGAAACTTGTAATTATTTTTGCAAACATTTTTGCCCTATGAAATTGCTGTAAATGTGCCAAAGACTAAATTCTGGTTCTTTAGCATGGAATTCAAGTAGCATGGCAAAGACAACTGAAGACTGTTATCCCCCCCCCCCCCCCCCAAGTGGCACAAGCTCCTGTTGTATTCTGTTTTTGTGGTAACAGCAGTGCTGGGGTTTTGGTGGTGTGTTGGTGTATGTGGAGTACAGAGGTGGGTGATGGTGTGTTTACGTGATTAGGGTGGAGAACTGGTGGCCTTCTTACGAGGTGCGAATGCCCCAGTCCTGCAGAAGATGGTGGTGGAGGAGTTGGCCCAAGAGAAGAAGGTTCTAGAACAGGGGGCAGAGCGCAGAGTGGTGAGACACACAAACACAAACACACACACCTGCATGTATGTACACACGGGCACAAACACACTCACACAAGCTCGCACGTACTGTATGTATGAACACATTCTTGCCTGCTATCTGTGAATGGCTGATTCACATTTGTCCACATTATTTTACTCTTCAGGTGAAAGATGAAGGCCTTAAGGGGGAGGAAGAGGAAGCGGAAGTCATTGGCCATCAGCAAAGTGAAGAAGATGTACTCGGTAAGACATGTACAGGTTTGGTTTATATGTTTTCTGTCCATGTCGTGTTGGGGAGTTCACTATCACAACTCATTCATTTATTCATTTGCCCATAGTGCCAGCCAGCAAATCGTACACAGTGGCCATCATTAAACCGGATGCTGTCGCGCACGGAAAAGCTAATGAGATCATAATGAAGGTATGACTAGCACGCATAGCCTTCTGTTCCTAAATATTTATTTTAAAAAATGGCAGTAGCGGGCGGTGGACAGAGAACAAGGAGGGCGATAAACATGTCTTTAAACTGCTTATTAGTCTTGATCTGTTTTCAGTCAATTTCCCTGGTAAAAGACACTTTAACTCTCCCCTCTCAGGTGTAGCTAATTGTCTTCGTTAAGACGAGAAATCAAACGCACCAGTTGAACGCAAAAAAGAGCGCATTTCAATCTTTTTCAATTAAACAATCATTACGCACAGGTTTGACGACTTGCTTAGGATGCGACAAAATTTAACGTGGAATATCCACAGTTTTTTGTGAAGAGTTGCCTATTAAGACATGTAAATGAAACATTTTATAGAATTTATTATTGACTCGCCTAAACATTTCATTATAAGGGAAACTAACATGTTGACCAAGAACAATGATTGAAATCGGGTCACCAATCTCATCTGTTTCAAGGGATGTTTTCTACCCCCTCCGTTTTCCGTCCACCGCCCGCCACTGAAAAATGGTCTCCTTTCCCTCCCTGCTGATGGGTTGTCTCTCGTCGGCAGGTCCAGGAGGAGGGCTTTGAGATTCTCGCCCATGAGGAGCGAACTCTGAGCGAGGCGGAGGCTCGGAATTTCTACCAGCACAAGGCTGCTGAGGTAAAACCTGGGACTTGGGGGGGGGCAGCATGGTGGCACAGTGAATACCACTGTCGTATCACAGTAAGAAAGTTGTGGGCTCCAATCCAGGCCTGGAGCCTTACTGAGTTTGCTTGTTTTACCCGTGGTTGCGTGGGTTTCCTCTTGGTACTCCAGTCTCCGTCCTCAGTCCAAAGACGTACATCATGTCACGCTAATTGGAAACTACATTTCTGCTTGATATGAGTGAGTGAGAGAATGGATTGATTCCCAC
Source organism: Gymnothorax javanicus (assembly GCA_029692085.1). NCBI lineage: Eukaryota > Metazoa > Chordata > Actinopteri > Anguilliformes > Muraenidae > Gymnothorax > Gymnothorax javanicus. The sequence continues at coordinate 23,227,157 of CM056205.1, forward strand.
AGTTTTTATTATCCCCCCGGCATATAATACGGGGGATATAGTCATGGGTGCGTTGTCTATCCGTCTGCCCGTCTGTCTGTGAACATTTCATTCCGGAGCATAAGTTGAAAACTTAAATATTTTTCCACAAAAGTTGGTGTGGAAATTAATCATGACCTGACGTGGTGCCTTTTGCTAATCCGAAGTTGATGACGTGGGGCCGGGGGGGATCTGCCATCTCCTGATGGCTCTTGTTAGTAGTGGATAAAAGGTGACATGATATGGCATTAAAGTGCTGAAAGTGTAGTTACACAATGAGCAGATAGTGACACTGGGGGGCTGAAATGTAGAGTAAATATCCGTGGAGATGAAGTCACTTTCCGAAGTAGTGTCATCCACTGGCTTCAGAGCGACTCAGAGGAACAGGAAGTTAATCTTATAAATACACACAGAGCACCCCCCAGTTCAGTTGTGCTTTTCAGGTTCCCAGTGTTCTAACCAAATTGGGCTACGTATTTGTCTCAGGCACGGGTGGAAAATGAGCTGCTGTGGGTCATGATTTTTCCTGGGGCTACGACTAAGCAAGTGTGTGGCCCTCAAAAGCGAGCGCCATTGGACTGTCGATCCGCCCAGTTTAAAAGAGCAGTTTTCTGATACCAATGAATTATGTCACTGTTCTTCCTGTAGTATCAGCCCTCTTCTTCACCCCCCTCATAATGTATTATCAGCTTTGGTCTGAACCTCTGCTCGCATTTGCACAGTTTCAATGCCCTTTTGGCTGGAAACTTTTCTTGACCTGGCAACCCTGTTGATCCAGTCACTTTTGCTGCCTCATTATTTTATATTTTCATGGAGTGTTATACCAAACCCTCTGAAACAGAGTCATATATTTCACTTGTTTAACCAAACTTTGGTGTACTGCTTGATAATAGTGTGGTGCCCAGGAGCCTAATCAAGTATGTGAATCGAGATTTTAACTTTTTGGCTACTCTCAGTGATGTAAAACTGCTGTACTGTATTGAACAGTTTGATTGTTGTTTAATATATAAGTTAAATGGAGCTTTTGCATTAGTTCAGTCTGAAACAGGAGTCCGGCTGGTCTCAAGCCTGTTTCTGTCCAATCATGCTTGATTTCAGCATTTCCCATTCAGCTGGAAAGCTTTAATAACTAGATCAGCGTTCATTCATTTATCCTGTGCCATGCCCTCTACACCGCTCTTACTCTGGCCTACTAAATATCTTCTTATCTCCCCCTCTTCTTCCCAGCCTCCTCCTTTACAAATAACATTGTTCATCGCAAAGCAGCATCTGTTCACATCGTGTTCAATAATTTTAAATGTAAACAAGATTTAAAAGAATCTCAGGCTCTGCCGGGGGGTTTGTGATCTCAGGGACTGTCTGTGTCGTGCTTGCTAAGATTGTTCCGGAGCATCATTTGAGCAGAGTCACTGCTAAACTCAAATGCATGTCATTGTGTAATAAATGGTGAAATCTAATGTAAGTGTCCTGACTGAATTGGTGTTGATGCAAATTATTAATTAGCTGATAGAGCCAGGATAACCAGTGGTCATAAAATACACACTGGCCCCTCCAGGAAAAGTGCACAGTCTTGCTTTATGTACATTCTCATCAGTGGATGCGCCCTTTGGTTCACAGCCTTACTTCGAGGAGCTGGTGCAGTTTATGTCCAGTGGACCCTGCCATGTTCTCCTAGTGTCCAATCAGGAGGGGTCTGATGATGTCATCCCTGCATGGCGGGAGTTTATTGGTCCAGCTAACACCGAAGAGGCCAAGAGAGACAAACCAGAGAGGTGCGTGTCTGAATACCTGCACGTGCACATATAAAATATAGGCTAATAAAAGTGAGTACACTCTTTTCCAGTTCGTATGAATATGTGATTCGCTTTTACAGATTAGAACACTCTAAAACCTCGGGTAATTCTCACCATGCCCTATCAACGGATAAATCTGACCTCATGTGGTAAATAATGCATAAACGTTTTGACTTTGAGTTGAATTATTTATTCAATTAAAAAACCTTAACACATAAGCCTGCAGTGAAAAGTGCATCCTACTGCTTCTATATTGATTAAGAAAGTAATTAGAGCAAAGTAATTAGAGCCAGGTGCCTGCTAATCCACTGTGCACAATCAACGAGCGACAGCACATCAGGTGGTTCTACCATCATCACTCTTCATCTATCTCGCTCTTGCTCTTTCTCATTTATCTACGCCCTCACCCCTCTATCTTTCTCTCAACCCCTTTCTCCTTCTCTCTTTCTCTCTCTCCCTCTCCCCCATCTCTCCCTTCAGCCTAAGAGCCCAGTATGGTACAGAGGCCGTCTTCAATGCTGTGCACGGCAGTGAGGACCAGGACCAGGCCAGCAGAGAGCTTGCCTTCTTTTTCCCAAACTTCAGGACGACCTCCACTCTGGACCAGTCAGGGACAGAGGAAAGCCGAGTCGAGAGAACCCTGGCCATCATTCGGCCAGATGCGGCCAGAGAGAAGAGAGGTGAGGCTGTAAGCCTTCAGATGACAAGAGCGATGCGAAATAACATGTACCCTAACATAACATAGCACAGAATAGCATACCATAACGTAATACAAAACAGGGTTACATAATGTAACAGAATATCATACCTTAATATAATATAAAACAACATTGCATAATATAGCGCAGAGTAGCATATCATGACATAATACAAAATAGGGTAACACAATATTGCGCAGTCACATACCATAACATAATGCAACACAAGGTAACATAATATAGCACAGAATAGCATACCATAACATAATACAAAATGGGGTAACATAATGTAGCACAGAGTAAGCATACCATTGTATAATACAAAACAGGGTAAAATAATATAGCACAGGAGAGCATATGATTATGTAATACAAAACAAAGTAACATAATATAGCACTGAGTAAGTATACCATAACATAATATTAAACAGGATTACATAATATAGCACGCAATAGCATACCATAACATAATACAAAACAGGGTAACGTAATATAACACAGAATAGCATAACATAATGCAAAGCAGGGTAACATATTATAGCACAGAATTGCATGCCATGACATAATACAAAACAGGATAACATAATATAGCAAGAATAGCATACTGTGACATACACAAAACAAGGTAACATAATATAGCACAGTAAGCATACCATAACATAATACAAAAGAAGTTTACATGACATAGAACAGAATGACATATTACAGCTTAATACAAAACAAGGTAACATTATACATGGCACAGAATAGCATTCCATTTCAAATTATGAAACAAGGTAACATAACGTAGTACAGAGGAGTATATTATAACACAATGCAAAACAAGGTAACACAACATAGCACAGAATAGCACGCTATAATATAGTGCCACACTTTGTACTGTTAGTGCAAAATAGCAGACCATAATACAAAACAAGATAACATAACATAGCACAGAATGGCATAATGTGACATTATTCTACGTTAGATAATGTAACAGCTCAGGATAGGATACTGTAACACTGTAAAATATAATAGCGTAACAAAACACAGCAAAAGAAAACACACCATAACATAACATTTCAAACAGGAGAGATCAAGTGAGTAAAGTGAAGAGAGTTGTTTATTATACAGTTGACATTGCCATAACATCTTGATGGGAAGAGTCTTTGGCGCTTAGGGCTCTATCTTTCACACTGCCCTACCCGTTGCCACTTCCCGCTACCCGTGAATTACGCATTTAGCAGCTTCCACTATCCCTAAACGGTATCTTGCGGCCACACTACCCGCTATATATTATGCCGAATCCTTTATTTGCGACTGGAGGTGTGCCCGTGGGCGTGTTTATGAGCTTTCCCTACAATTGCTATCTTGACCACACAGGTTAGGGAATGCGTATAGCGGGTCCTCAAACCACCCGCTACCCATTTGGCAATTGAAGACACGGCTTCTCTCCCCCTATGCGATCTAACAGCGACAAATGGGCTACATTCAGCTCAGAAAAATAATTAATTATAATTAGGTCTATGCACTGGCACTCAGCGACGTAATTTTTTTTTTTTTTTTTTTTTCCAGCGAGAGCGGCATTTCAGAACTCTTCAGCGAATGAAGGTAATTCTGGTGACAAGTACGTGGTTTCGATCCGTTTACATTTTCCAATCGGACAACTGTCTTTTTTTTTTTTTTACAGCAAGTTGCGTGACCGTGCTGCAAAAAAAACAGGTGTGCGTTTTGTCGCCAAATTACCTTCATTCGCAAAAAGACTTTAAAATTCCAAGACTCGCTGGAAAAAAAAATTACCATTGCTGAGTGCCAGTGCATAGACCTATTTATAATTAGATTATTTTTCTGTACTGAATGTAGCCCATTATTTTGTCGCTGTAAAATCGCATGGGGGAGAGAAGCCGTGTCTTCAATTGCCACTTGATTATTCTTGAATTGGAAAACGTGTTAATAAGGGAAAACCATCTAGAATTAGCCAGGACTAATTGTAGTCAATAAAGGGATGGATATTTTCTCCCAAATTTTCAGGTCTAGCGCCGCCTTGAGTATTATTTCCCACAGAACGAGAATGCGTGACAAAACTGGCGCCTCTCCGTCAGGCAGTGACGGAATTATGTCACCTGGTTGCAGATGATGTTTACACCGCTGCCAGCTGTCCGTATGCCTTGCCCGTTGCTGTTAGGGTTACTGTGGCACTATTTTTCTATGCTAGTGGGTCATTCCAACACCCTCTCAGCTCAATTGGAGGCATGACCCAATCATGGCAAAACGCATTTTTTTCTTTTTCTTTTTTTTTTTTCCTGAAGTTTCCATCACAAAAGGGGTAGGCTTGATGTTTTTTTTTTTTATTACATAACAAACATTAAACAATATGTCAATGTCAAATAATAGTAATAATAATAATAATAATAATAATAATACAATTCATGATTTACTTAACTAAAACAGATCCTCCCCTGTCTGGATTTGACCTCATGCACGAGCAATTTAACTTCGTCTTCGGAGAAACGTGGCGACCTTCCTCTCTCCATCATGGGTTTCAGTTTGAGGATTTGGGATAGCGCAGCCTGCTCCTAAAGGCAATGGCACCTGGCACACTGATTGGTTTAACTGGCGTAACGCCCAAACCACGCCTATGCCTAATATAACAGGTAGCGCAGGTGTTTAAGGGATATAGGCAGGTGTGCAAGATAGCAACTTTTGCGGGGGAACGCCTCTTATGCAATGCTATATCCCCAAATAACGGGTTTAGGGACTCTGGCGTAAGATAGGGCCCTTAGAGTCTAATGGAAGATGTGCAATCACGCATCAGCCCTAAGCAGCTGCAGAAAAAATCCTTTGCATCTAGACACTGGTGATCGGGGTGGCTGATGACTTCAGATGAGGCAGATAGAGCTGAAGAGTCTGATGAAGTGGCGACACTGATGAATCTGCAAAGACATGGCAGTGATGGGGAGATGGAGGGGCACACATGACGGCAGCATGAAGCACTAAAGCGTAAACAGAGCTGTTTAACAAGACAGCAGTAAAATGATTGGTTTGCAGTGGAGGAGTGTCTCTGTGTTAGTGGGTTGACATGAACTGGTTATGGAGCTTAACCGATTTCTCCAGACAATGACGGCCAGGATAATTATGCATGAGCATGAATGAAAGATGTGAATGGCTGGATGCAAATAGGAAATATAATATGAGCCTAAGCATGAGAACGATAGTCTTCCTGATTGAATTTATGCTTAGCTTCATAACATATGTAGCATTGCAGAGCATAACATAACACTGAAAAACAACTTTATACTTCACATAGCGCAGCATTACATAGCATGACACAGCAAAACATAACATGAAATAACTAAAGATAATTAAGAGAATGCACCGTTCTGTCCAGCAATGCTCTCAATTTTCCTTCCATTAAAGTTTCCCCGAGTACTTAGTTTAGTACCTTAAAATTAGGTAGTATCTGGCACTGTATCAATGGCGGAAGCATGTGATAATGGGCCTTGGTGCAAGAATTATTCCCCCACCCCTCCCCCCACCTCAGTCCACTAAAGCCCCTTTCAGATTAACAGTTCACTCCGTATCAGCACAGCAGCAGCTCCAGAGCAGCACTGGGTTAAAGTTTGATGTGAATTGATTTACGGCGGAGTAATTTACTGCGGCGTAGTTTACCCCGGAGTAATTTAAACCACCTCTGGAGGTGGTTTAGCTCCGGGGCAGCACTGGAGAAGCACCGGATTAAGTGCGATATGAATTGCACTCCTGCTCAGCACCGTATTAAATTTACTCACGCAGAGCGGAAATGGTCAGCGTTCATTGAACAGTTTTCCGCTCATGCGCCAAACGAAGGCGCAGGTGTCCAGGAAGTGTGTGTACTGCTGATCAGCGTCATTCAATACCATGACGACTAATAGGGTGGCGAGATTTCGATATGAATGGGTCTCGCCGATTTGATGCGGACAATTATGACTTTTATACGGTGTTTTCAGGTCGATATGAATGGGTTTAAGCGGGAGTGCCGATCGGCAGCAGCACCGGATTGCGATCGGGTGTGTAGATATGAATGTGGTATAGGTTCGCACCTGATCCAATCCTGTTGGTTTGCGCATACTAGATAATGCACCCAGTAAAAGCAATATATTGCCAAAATATGAAGGTATCACATCAGTTTATGTGTAAGTAAAGACACAATGTGCATGTCTTTGATTCATTGTCTCTGCCTTATGTAAAGTAAATTGCCCAATGTAAAGTAGCTTCCCAAAATCTTACTTTACTGATTGGGAGGCTAGCCCTTCTTATAAAAAATAATAAAAGTTAACTACTTTTGCTAATGCTATTAACTTTTAACATTATTATGAATCTTGACAATGTTGAAAAATTGATTAATCATTTTGCTATTTATTATTTAACTACACGATAGTATGTTGTATTATTGGCAAACGTTACTATCATATAATTTATCTGCTTGATAACTAACGTTTGCTACCTAATGATCCAGCAACAGTTTGATGCCAGCCTGATCACAGACCTAGAATTAGCTGGTCAGTTTCTAGTTTCTGTGCAGCCTAACATCCAACCTAGTTCACACACTGGCAACTTTTGATTTTTTTTGTTGAAAATGAACTCAGATTTGTTTGTTTTTTTAGACTGATGCCAATTCACTCAGATATTTTATCTAGCTAGATAGTGTTGTGGCAAAGCGATGGTGAGTAAATGTGAGCTTACCAGCGGACGCTTGCTGTCTGCGGTTCATCAGCTATTTTACTGCCGCACATCTTACGAGAAGACAAAAAACTAATAATCTAATTCAGGGAGTTTAAATCTCTCCCCCTCCTCACTACTTTCTTTTTTTTTGCTCCCATTCTTGTCTTTGCTCTTTATCGCTCGCATTTTCAGTGAAGTTGCTGAGAAAGGCAAGCTAACCAAAATAGCTTACGTTGATTGGTCGCCATATTTCCCATAAATCTCCTCAACAGGAAAGCAAAAGGTATTATTTTTTTATAATATTAACAGAATACATGCAGTCTCGCCACTGTCAGTTTCAATAAAAAAATTAATTCCCTTGGTCTAACACACGCCCCTGCATACTTGCACGAATATGAAACGAAGACTTATTAAAAACTTTAAAATATTTGTTCTCAGAATGAAGATTTGTTGGACTTTGGGGCTCTTTATATATTGAAAAATGCTTCCACTGAAATGTCTATTAAATGAAATGCACCAAATAAGGTGCTCTATCATGCTGACGTTATGGAACTCCTTTCTCGCAGGCCCATATCGCTTGCGGGCCTGGATGCAGCTGCACCCTCTGCACCCCTGGTATTTCCGCACCCGCACTGTAAGCAGCTTGGATTTCAAAATCCCTGCTTCTACAACAGCCAGATTTGTACTTGGAAGGCTTAAGAAATATTATTGGACTAATACTGTATTTCATCTGGAATGTAGGGAGGACCACATCTCTGTAGTCGGTCGGGACCAGTATTAACCCTTTAAATTTCAGTTTTTTTTTGGAGTGATTTCTTCCAGTCATTGCTTTAAGTCAGCAGTAGTGATGGTTATGCGATCAGTGCTGGAATGCTCAGTTAACACATTCTAATCAGACGTTTGCGATCTCAGCCCCTTATAAGGTTGAGAGTGACATGTCCTTAGGTGACCTTGTCAGGTAGCTGAAGAGGAAAGTGTCTGAATTTCACGTGTAGACTACTCCTTTGTCACTCTGCAGATGAGATCCTCCTCCGTATTGAGGAGGCTGGCTTCACAGTAGCCATGCAAAAGGAAGTGATGCTGACGGAGGACATGGTCAGGCAGTTCTACAGCCCTCACCACCAGGAGAAGGACTACTTCCCTGCACTCCTTCAACACATGACCAGGTAACCGTCATGTAGAAACATCACTGGTTGGCCAACGAAGTACTCCATTATCCAGTTGAAACACAGCCAAGAGTCTATAGGTTACTGCAGCGCCAGAAAGCTGCACAACCTGTTGAACCTTACAAACAGTCCATCTTCGCACTGAAACATTGCCTCATAACTGGTCTCAGTTCATTAGTTAAGAAAACTGGTTAAAACTGGGTAAATCAAACAGAATGGTAAAGGAGCTGTAGAAACATTCTGAAGCCACTCATTAAAAGACAAGAAAGTGAGTGAAAAAGTACAAACGCCTGTCACTACAATGCTACTGTTGGTACTTAAAATTGTACCGCTCTCCTTTTGTTTAATTTTCCATTAATGTAGCATATTTTTGCTTATAAATGATACTTATTTGTACCCAAAGAACACTGCCTTATCTTTCAGGATAGATTTGGGGAAATTTATTCCTCAAAGTACAACAATGTAATCTCCTCAATGACTATTTTTCTAAGAGTTATTTCCACATAATGATCATAATAATCTAAACTCAATGTGGAGACACTGCAAGCTGGTTTGGAAAAATGCTGTCTGAGGTGTGCGCATTGCGGGGACTGTAGTTAGCATCATAAATAGCTTTCAGTGATCAGATCTAGTCCCTGGCGTCTCGATGGTCCGCAGATACCTAAAAACCAATTTGGTTGTTGATAAGGAAATGCAGAAACATATCTGCATCAGCCTGTAGTAGAAGCAAATGAATAAAATGTTGATACCAAAACTTTTCCTCCACTATGCCAACTGATAAGACAATTCTGGCTCAGTATATTGATCCTGAGGAAAGTTTATGCTGCAGTGCATTCCTGTTACTTTGGCAAACTGAGGCCCATGTACTGAATGTGTGTGTGTGTGTGTGCGCGCACGCGCGTGTGTGGGCATGTATTCCTAGCCCACCTGGAGACCGAATGTCCACAAGTGATAGAATAACAGATTTCTTCATCCTTATGGGGGCATTTTGTGGTCCCCGCAAGGTAACTGAGCTATTTTGGGGTTAGGGATTAAGGTTAGGGTTAGGTTAAGGTTAGAGGGAGGTAAGGTCAGGGTGAGGAATGTAGCGGCTATGGTTAAGCAGTGTTTCCCGCAGACCAGGAAGCAATGTGTGGTAGCACACCAATGTTTTAAGAGACAGTGATGATTGTCATTTTGTGAAGGGGGGGGGGGAAGGGGGGGAAGAGAGAGATATTTCTGCTCTTCATTTTGTTGAGCGGGCTGATTAAGGATTGCACACATTCTGCGTCTTCTAGTGCCTTTCATACTTTTCCGGGTTTTTTTTTTTTTTTTTTCCAACGTGCGCATGCATTATCAACAGGCGGCAATTGCGTATTTACTCAGAATTAACGGGAATCCATTTGTGTCGGTCCGAATTGATTCTGTGGCACCCCGCCACACAATGGTCTATGTGTGGGAAACCCTGGTTAAGGTCAGGGCAAGAATTAAGGGAATGAATTTAAGTCGATGGAATGTCCCCACAAAACATGAAAACACAACTGTGTTTGCATGTGTGTTTGTGTTTGTGTTTGCAGTGGACCAGTGTTGGCCTTGGGTTTGGTCCGGATTGGAGCCGTCCAGCGCTGGAGAGAGATGCTAGGACCCAAAAATGTTACTCAGGCAAAAGAGGAGGATCCTGAGAGGTGTGACAAGACAATCATTCACATTCAGGAAATCCATTTGCTTTTACAAATACTTTCGAGATTCCCCACAGAACTCTGACAACTGTACTACTCTACTGAATCAAAATAGAGCTAAATTTGAAAATTGTTAGATGTAAACCATAATATTTTCGATTTTGCAATAAATCATAATTACTCACAAGACTAGCCTAGTTTAACTGGACTTTTATTGCAGTCAAGCAATTTTTTAAAATCTGATACTAGACTAACTTCTGATTGATCAGATTCTTAAAAAAAATTGTTTGACAGCACTAATAACAATGCTTCATGTAAAACCTATTTTGGGCCTCCTATCAGCCTCTAACACAGCAGTGCAACATATGGGGAAACTCTAGGCTTCTTCTCTGACAGTGACAGCCCCGCCTGTTTTGCAAATAATGCTGCCACTGTAAATCACCGCTGTGAAATCTGCCATGCTGTTCCTTTCGGAGGCTCTGGTGCAAAGGCAGTGTGACCTCTGTCCTTGGCTCTGTCCTCAGCCTGCGGGCCCAGTTCGCGGTGGAGAACGACCCCATTAACCAGATCCACGGCAGTGGGAGTGCGGAGGAGGCAGAGCGTGAAATAGAGTTCTTCTTCCCCCCAGAACGCACGCTGGCCGTCATCAAGCCCGACGCCCTGGAGGAGCACAAAGGTGCGGCTATGCACTGGGGCTGGTCAGTGTATGGTCAGCGTTCACTTGCTATGCTAACTGCACAATCCCAGCACATGTTGTATCCATTTGCTAAGCTAACTGTGCAATGCCCGCCTATCCAGTACCCATACGCTAGCTAACCGCACAAAGCCAGCACATGCCGAATAATTTGCTAAGCTAACTGCATGATGCCTGCAGTACCGATATGCTAAGCTAACTGCACAATCCCAGCACAACAATATCTATCTGTAAAGATATCTGCACAGTTCCAGAACTCATGGTATCCACTCACTAAGATAACTGCACAATCCCAACGCACGCTGTATTCATTTATTATTTAAAGTGCACAATCCCAGCCTATGTGGTTTTTACTCGCTAAGCTAAATGCACAATCTTAGCACAATCCACTCAATAAGCTGTCTGCACAATTCCAGCCCATGCTTTATCTATGCGTTAAATCAGCTCTTCCCAAACCTCTCTTGCATGTTTTAGATTTCTCCCTGCTCCAGCACAGGTGATTCAAATGATCAGCTCGTTAATCACCCCCTAAAGCTGATTGATGACAACCTGATCGTTTGAATCACCTGTGCTGGAGCAGGGAGGGATCTAAAACATGCAGGACAGGTGGGCCTCCAGGAGAGGTTTGGGAAGCACTGCTCTAAATGTTAAATCCCAGTTGACCAATCCCAGCTATTCTTGCACATCAAAGTCAGTGCATGTTACCGTGAAAATCAATATCACACATTTTGTTTTAATTATCAGAGGATCATAACCCAAAATAAGAACTCCTGTCTCTCTACCCTTTGTGTGGGCAATAAAACACAGTAGCTTCTATGGTGAATCTGATAATTGCACTCAGTCCATTTTGAAGTCTTGTGCTAGATTAATCATTTTTAGTGGCCTGTTTTCTTCTTATGACAACACAAGAAAGAGTCTCATTAGAACAAGTTATGTAAGTACACTCTTGGTGTAAGAATATCTTTCTCTCATTGTGATAACATATAAAAGTTTGCTTTTATGGCAAGATTCAGTTCTAGTAATTACAAGGGGCATTAGTATGCCACTTCAATTAAAGAATATTGCTATAGTGAGAAGTTTATCATGCTTTTCACTGTGACAGCTAGGGACTGTCATAGTACAACAGTGCCATACTGCTTGTATCCAGAGATTATTTGACCATGAACCACATAATTTTTTTTACATATTTTTTAACTGTTTTCAGTTTCTTCAACTGTCAATTTATCTGCTAACTGCATCTTGCAAGCAAAACTTTCACATATTTTCTATTTTCTTTGTATAAGCTTTGTCTTCAGTTTATTTTCTGCTTAAAATTCAAAACCTGCATACTGTAGAAGAATAATATATCAATCTACCTCATTACTTCACAAAATATTTCATGATTAGTTAACATTTTTTAAATGCTACTCCTTATCATTTAAATTCTCAAATGTGGATGTGAAGAAAAGGGAAGCTTCTGTAAGACACAATTAAGATAAGAGGAATTAGCTGCCATTGGAGTCAGGTTGGTCAGATAACCGCCATGGTTTTTAATCATGGAAAGCAAACAAAGGCAGACTGTGGGCAGTGATCGATGCAGAGGCTTCGATGGGTTCTGTCAAGTCTGCTTCAAACCCACATGGCCTCGCTGATGTAATCGCTGCTCTGAGCTGTGAGCTGGTCAGCGTGGGAGCTGAGGATTTTATATCCTTTCCACAGAGGAGATCCTGGAGCACATCCAGAAAGCCGGCTTCACCATCTCCTGTGCCAAGGAGACCATCATGTCGACGGAAATGGCAGAAGAGTTCTACAAGGAGCACAGAGAGAAGCCTTTTTTTGGCCGGCTGGTGGAGTTCATGACCCGGTGAGATGCAGGGGTCTAGTGTTTACAGGCCCCCAGTGCCGCAGTAGAATACAAATCTGCTATTGGGTTCAAAGGCCACCTCACCACCTATGCAGCATTAGCTGTGTAGGACACAATTCTCCCTATCATCTATTTTTAATCCTCTCATTTCATCACTCTTTGCCAAAGAATAACCAATCACTGCTCACCTGCTAAAGGGATGTTCAAGAATGATTGAATACATCCTCAAATTTCAGAAAAGATTTGTACACATGAAGGAAAAGACCAGCTAACATTTTGAAGGGTAATTCCCGCTAGGTCAAGAACAGCTAGCTATAGATGGGTGCCATAGAAAGCAGTGTAGACGTGCTCAAGCACATTGTGTGTGCTGCAACATACAGGTACAGTGCTCTGGGAAAGTGTTTGCCCCCTTTCAAATCTATTCTATTTTTGCTCATTTGTCATATTTTAGTGTTTCAGATCATCCGACAAATAATAATATCAGACAAAGAAACATGAATAAACACAAAATGGAGCTTTTAAATGATGATTTAAATGATTAATTTTGTTGGAGGTAAAGAGTCATTCTAAACCTATATAACCCATGTGAAAAAAATCATGCCTCCCCCGCCAAAACCTTATAACTGGTCGTGCCACCATATGCAGTGACAACTGCAATCAAATATTTGTAATATCTGGCAATGAGTTTTTTACATCGCTGTAGAGGAATTTTAGCCCACCCTTCATTGCAGTTATTTTAATTCAGTCACATTGGAGGGTTTTCAAGCATGAACTGCCTGTGTAAGGTCATGCCACAGCATCTCAATCAGATTCAAGTCCCAACTTTGACTTGGCCACTCCAAAATCTCAATTTTGTTGCATGTTGTTATGATGTTCTTTTTCCAGGATGCTGTGTTAAGTTTACACCAGATGTAACAGGACCCATGGCCTCCAACAAGTTCCACTTATGACTCATCAGTTTGCTAAATATTATCCCAAAAGTCTTGGGGGTGATCAAGATGTCTTTTTGGCAAATATGAGACGAGCCTTTTTTTTTTTTTTTTTTTTGTCAGTCATGGTTTTCGCCTTGCAGCTCTCCCATGGATACCATTTTTTTTCCCAGTCACTTTTTTATTGTGGAATCATGAAAATGACCTTAATCCAGGCAAGTGAGGCCTGAAGTATTTTAAATGATAGTCGGGGTTCTTATGTGACCTCCTGAATGAGTTGCTGATGTGCTGTTTGAGGAATGTCGGTAGGTCGGCCAGTTCTGGGAAGGTTCATCACCGTTCAAAGTTTTAAGCAATTGTAGATAGTGGTGCTCATCATGGTTCTCTGAAGTCCCAGAGCCTTCAGAATGGTTTTTAACCCCTTCAAGACTGATAAATGTCAGGCTTTTTTTTTCATCTGTTTTTGAATGTATTTAGATTGCGGCATCATGTGCTGTTTTTGCCTTCTGTTCATTGCCAAACAGCTTCTATTTAAAGTGTATATGACGCAAAAATTTTTTACAGGTATTTGGTTCTTTGATATCTGTAAAAAGCAATCTGACATTGAAACATTTCTAAAATTTAATTGAGCTCGTTTTTTTCATTCTAAAATACCACTATTTTGACTTTTTTTAGGACACACAGCCTAAAAAAAAGTGTGATTTACTCTCGGGAGATTGGTTAATTTGACTCACAACAAAACACGGCAGAAAGCAAAAGGAAGGCAGTGAATAAAGGAGGCAGGCATCGTGTGGCTGGAGCACCAATCAACCAGAGTATGAAAAAGTTTTACACACCAGGCCCATCGATGCATGGGTTTCCCTCAGATCCCACATTGAAGGCAAAATGGGGAAAATTCGTGCAGCGGCAACGCACTGATTTCTGTGAGTAAATGGAAGTGAAATGACCCAAAGCTTAACCATGCTGAGACTGCAATCAATTACAATTGCAATAATTTTTTTTTGTCATTTCCAAAAAAAGTTTTTGTTTATTGCATATTTCAAACAACCAAAAATGGGATAAAAACACTTTGTGTCATATACACTTTAAGTGATGTTTAGACTCAACAGGGATGACAGTAATCATGCCTGGGTGTATCTTGTGAGACTGAACCCAATTATCAATTAAATTTGTTCATTTGGTCGCTTAAGTGACTAGGAGTGCAATTACTTTTTGACCTTGGTCAGGAAGGGTTGGAAAGCTATTTTCCTTCGAAAAATGAAATTGTCATTTCAAAACTGCTTTTTGTGTTTACTTGGGTAATCTTTATCTCACAGAAAAATTTGTTTGATGATTTGAAACATTTAAGTACGACAGATACGCAAAAATAGAAGAAATCGGTAAGGGGGCGAATACTTTTTCACAACACTGTATGTGGATTGCTACATCAAAAAAATTCACAGCGTAATACGAATATATAAAAAAATTAATAGATAGTTTAAGAAGATCAGAGTAACGGAACTGAAATTGTCCAGGAAACATTATACGCGCAGAACAATGGCGCACCACCTGCACCTATCTGGTGCTGCAAAGTAATGGTGGGTTCTCCCACCATACTAAAAATATTTGATCATTCTTGCCATTGATACCCCTTCATATAGGTAATTGTCAAATCTTTTCCTTGAACATCAGATTATTCTGAAATGAATGAATTTCATGCATTTGTGGTTAAAAATAAGATTCATAAATTTATGGGTAAATGTAAGAATTGACCATTGTGTGTCTTCAGTTATTGTTTCGTGAATGAGATGAGCAGTTGAAAATTAGGTTTGAAAGAGATCACCAAATGTTAGTTTGACTCCAGCTCATGCCCTATGAGTCAGGACATTTCCTTTGACTGGTTTTCATTCACATAAAGAAGTAGTTAGAGAACTGTTCAGACGTTAGTGTTTAATGGCTAGGCCTTCTGGTCTGGAGAATTTCAGCTCCTTTTGTTCTGTGCTATTTGGGTTCCAACAAAAATATGCAGACACAAAATTAGTTTGATTAGAATCATCCACGAGTAGTTCCCACATCTCTGAATCTTGTAAACTGTGATCTAGAAAAAGATTTGTACTTGTGAATTTGCATTGCGTGTTATGTCTGCAAATTATTAGCTTATTATTGAGCCTCTTCTCTGTATATGCTCATTTCTTCTGCTTTGAAGAACACTCATTATTAAGTCTTGGTTTAATGTCAGGTAGCTTTAGCTCATAATAGACAGTGACAAAGTATAACATTATACAATCCTCAAACTCTCTGGTGACCCACTTAAGACTCAACTCTGCAGTTGAAGAAACACTAAAATAGCGTTAGCAGCTTGGTAAAGGTGATGCATTAGATGAAGGAGTAAGGAAGTGTAAACTGTAACATGAGTTAGGTTGCATACATCCTTGTGCTGCCTTTTTTTTGTGCCCGACTGTAGTTTACTGACTTGGAAACAGGCTTGCTGTTCATTGAGGACTGGGAGTTCTGTGTAGTCTTATATTGTGGCACTTTAAAGAGGCACAGGGGTAAGAGTAACGCATAGGTGAGTGAAGCTCCTGTATGAACACATGTGCTTACCCGCTCCCCCTGGCCCTCGCTCTCGGTCCTTGGCTCCAGGGGCCCCTGCCTGCTGATGGCCCTCACTAAAGAGAATGCTGTGGAGGACTGGAGAGCAATGATGGGCCCTACAGACCCCAGCCAAGCAAAGGAGGAGGCCCCAGACTCCCTCAGGGCCCGATTTGCCACTGACATCCTGCAGAACTCTGTCCACGGCTCGTCCAACAGCAAACATGCCAGCGAGAAGATTCGCTTCATCTTCGGGAGCATCCAGTCAGAAGCAGATGTTCCTTGGAAGGGGGAGGAAACCACACCCCCTCAAGGTACTGTTATTTAGAGAGAAGTAAAATCCAGGATCAAGAACTGAAGGAAGTCCTCCCCAATATTTTGTTTCAACCAGCAGATTTTGATAATTAGTGCAGTCCTTCAGTCAGTGGGCTGAATTAATCTGTGAAATGAGCTACCTGGCAGGATTTTTAGTTTTGGATTTCTAGACTATCCGTTTCTGGTCATCCAAGACTTTGCAGATTCGCTTTATGTTTTTAACACTGTGAGTGAGTGCTCTAAAACTCAATTTGAATTACCAACAGTGACATCAGCATCAGGAAGTTCAGCTAAGTTCTAATCTCATTTTGAAGTACTCAACTTTATTCAGAAAGGCCGGGGGGGTGCACACTTTTGGTCAAGTCATGGAGTTGCATACCTTATTATATTAATCAACCCCTAGGGTCTGTTAAAGGCGTCAATTAGCAGAATTAGGCATGTAATGTTTGGCTGGGATGAAAAGCTGTTCTCACACCGGCCCTTTCTGAATATGGTTGAGAACCCCTTCCTTACAAGGATAAGAACTGTCTGTTATAGGGCTTAGTACTGCTCAATATGTACTCTGCCAACTTATTTATCAAGACTTTGAGTTTCAAGGGTATTTTACTAGGGTAAGTTTTAATGAAAACGTGACGGGGCTAGTTCCGTGATTCCCAAGTTCTAGTGCTTGTTACTAATTTTTACGTTTCCCCGTGTCATCTTTGTTCAACCATTTGCACAGCTAATCAAGTGAAAGGGTATAGGAGTCCTGTCTAAGCTAAGGTATTCTGACAAGGCTGCCAAACTGAATCAACACTTACCAGACCAGCCAGAAAGAGGCCAGATAACTGCTGAGCAGAGTCTGGTAGCAAGGACAAGATTGATGAACGCAGTCCTTGTTTTTGTCAGTGTCACTGCGTGACGCTAAGTCTCCTTTGTAGATCCGGGACCAGAGTCAAGCAGGGAGGACAATGTGGAAGAGATGAAAATCATCAGCGAGAAAAACGGTCTGTTTTACTGTTAAAAACTATGATGGAATAACAACGTTTTTCTGGTCTGCATAGAAAAATACATGTGAAATGAGAATTCCTTTTGTGAAAAAGGTAAATTTCACAATTTGAATTTAGTGGTTTTGCCTGTGAAATTGCAAGGAACTGGCAAATGTTGAGTTTTCACATGCAAATTCCTTTTCCACTAGTTATTATTTTGTTAAATAAGGGCACATAATTGCCTTTTATATGAGGGAGTATGCAATATAGCATAACCCCTTATCAGGCTGATTAGGCTGATCTCATTCAGAGCCAGAATCAGACTCCTCCGCTGTTGAGCCCAGTGATAAAGAGCCCTCTGGGCCTCTACCAGAAGATGGTCCAGGACCAGCAGGAGGAGAGGACCAATCACAGCCCAGCAGCCAACATCCCCAAGAAGGTGGGGAAACCATGGCTAATGTTAAGTGATTTCAGCAAAAGTCATCACTTATTGATATTTTAGATATTTCTATTATTATTATTATTATTACTTTAATTGGAAACCTTTATACTTGCTTCTCCTCTCAAAATTTTTCAGATATTAATTACAAACCATGTTTCATGGATGTATTTTGCTCTTGTGCACCGTGCTATCATTTTTTTTTCTTTTGAAACGTTATTCTCATGTTTCCAAATTTTTAAAATCTCATCGCTGTTCAGTTGCTGGTTGAATACATTTTGGGGTAAGTAACTGTTTTGTGGTTGGAATAGAAAATGAGTCCAATAGTTTGGATTCTGCTCAGATCACTGAGCATTAGTATGAAACTAAGCACATGTCTGTTTGGGTGCCCGTAAAGAGCACATCACAGCACGTCTGTCTGCACCGTATAAATTAGAGGCAGAGGCAGCTCTGGAACAGGAAGGAGAATCAGCTGCTGAAACAGGAAGCGGAATTCCTCCACAGGAGGTCGCCCCAAGCAGCGAGCACAGTGAGGACCCCCAGAATTCACAAGAGAGGGCCTCTACACACTCCAGGAACAGTGACACCCACAGTTCAGGAGGAGAAGGCAAGTTCTTATCCATGAGGTGCACTCATACAATCTAGAACACGAGCCGTTGCCATGTATGTTCATGGCTTTAATTCCTATGAAAATCATCTGATGTGGACACACATATCTATAAGTTAGAGCTGGCAGTCGGCACTTAAACCTCATATTCATTGTTTCTTTTCATTTTACTGAAGTACAGTCAGTACAAATGATGAGAATTATGTCACTGTACAAGCACTTAAAGACTGCATTGTGTAAAGAGGTTCAGGGCCAGGGATTGTGACTTTAAGATTGCAGGTTCAGACCTAACAAGAGGAACTGTAATAGTTCTGCACTCTTTCTATGGCAACAGTGCTGAACTTTTTTTTTTTTTTTTTTTTAATTAAGCTGTATGTAGTAGTCTAGTGAAGTGCAAAATGTAATTCGTGGTCTGTGCCCTTGGATGAAGGCGTCTAGTAAGTAATTGAATTTGCTACATGATAGTTACATCATTTCCTGTGATGTCTAGGGAAGCAGTCACCTGATCCTAACCAGCCTGAACTACAGTCTACAGAAATACAGGGGCCTGGAGACCAGGAGGCAGGTCCAGGTAAAATCTAGACCTCACTCTTCTGACGCACAGTGGCTAGAATGACATCTGTATTTACTTGCACTTCATAGACTGCAATGTACTGCCACTTCTGCATTGTTGTTGCACATTTCATTGCAATATACTGCTTGTCAGGAATATTTTTTTGTCTATTCTTCTTTGTGCATCTTTTAAATATATGCTGATGCATTTCTTTGAACATTGTAATGGCCATAGTAGTTTGCATGAAAGAGTGAAAACACGGTGGATACACTTGCATGGATTTTAGGCCTGTCAATAAGCCAACATTTTTCATTGACCTGTTACTTTCTTGATAATTTAATCATTGAACTCATGTCTTTTGTCACAGAAACAGCTCCATCTTGACCTGGCAGACCTTGAAAGGCCCCATCTGGAGGTATCTTCAAAAAAAACTATGGCACATACACAGGAGAGTGTTTTAATATCAGACAATAGCGGTACACTTTAAATTCAGTAGGCCGTTTGAGAAAGTCTCATTCATTCCTCCAAAGCAAATTAAGAGGATGTCCTTTGATTGCCTGGGGGCAAGCATTTTTTTTTTTTTTTTTTTTTTTGTCTGATTCTGCCTCTGAAGAGTATGAAGTATTATGGATAAAACTTTCGCCGATTGAAATTTGCCTGGGGAACCAGGAAGCAAAAGTGTATTTTTTGTGGATTTTAATTACTGCTGAGGTGTGCACTCTGCAGAATTACAGGACATTAACTTAATCACATGCTGTAAATTGTGTTGTTAGCTGGAAAAACTTAATTTAGCAAGGTGAGCCAAAGAACACTGTGTGTGCTTCACTTGCTGTATATGTGTCCCATTACACTTGCTACATGAGTTTTTTTCTTCTTCTTTTCAATAAACTAGACTGGATGGGCTGTAAATTCTCAGTAAATCTATACCTTGACCTTCTGTTCATTGTTTCTCGATCCAGTATGCAGTAGTACCACATATTGTGTCCCTGTCCAAATACTTACGGACAGCACAGAAGTGCTGGCAATGCTTTTCTGTCCCTGGACTTCAGAGCATTTGAAAGATAAATTCTGCACCCATGTCAAACAATGACTTCCCTTCAATTACTGTTTGAAAGCCAAAAAGGGATGAATTTGCCAGATTATGAGAGTCACCCATTAGAGGCCATAAAAGCATTAAAATCAGAGTCCCACTTTCCCTTCATCAGAGCAGTGATTTGTCATGCTGATGGCACAGTGCACTATTTAGCGGGGAGAGTTAAAGAGCAGGTGGACAGATGGACTGAAGAATAATACAGTACATTTCAGAGGCTTAACACAAATGCAAGGCACTAACATTGAACCTCGGCTTTCTTTTGTCCTATTCGGTCTCCATTAAAAGATAACCAAGCCCATTGTAGCTCAGGTGTTTTCTTTTTTATCTTTGTTTCGATCCTGTCCTCATTACAACCGGCAAACACAAGTTAGCAAATGTTGGTCACGTGTCCTCGGAGTCTCCTCCACAGGCCTTGTGTTGCGCAGCGTAAAATATACGGCGGCTTTGCGGCGTCAGGGCTTTGTGGCATCGCGGCTTTCTGGAGAAGCCCGTTGCCAGCCGCCTCCCGCCCCCGAGCTGCCGGTCGTGAGCGAACAGCGAAGCAGAAGCTCTGGTGTCCTCAGAAGGCATTGTAAAGGCTGTGATAAATCTCACAGCGGTCCTTGGCGTTCCCTCCTATCTCTGACAGGGGTGTTATCTGTCTGCAGTAGCGGGCCGTCGCAGAACTCTTAACGACGCTAATATATAAACGCGTTAGCATCGCCGCGTGACAGCGCCTGGCAGGAGGCGGGGCGGAAGAGGCCTTGGCTCAGACACGAGGTTTATTTGATGAGCCTCACCCCCACCCCTCCAATGGCGGGGCCACAACTTGCGGTCGAAATGCGAATGCCACTTCACCACCATAACCTGGGCTTGCCGTCAGTCCCATGTATTTTACGAGGGCAAGACTATTTATCGCTCTGTCTGCTTTGTTTCCGCGACACGCCGCTGACACAACATGGGTCCGGCCCGGGCTGTGTTACTGTGGCACATTTTCCATTGATTTCCCATACATTACGTGAGTTTTTGCATGTGCGTTTGGATTGATTTACTGCGCGCTTTCTTTTAGGTTCTGCTGGAGAAGGAAAGGGTTGAGCTGCATGTTAAGCACAGGAGTGACTGCACGGTGCTGGCTAATTGCTTCATTAATATGACGTATTGATATATATCATCTGGAGCACACCACTGAGCTGAATGTAAATCGTATCATTAGCTAATTACCCTGTTTGGGCAAATGTTTCACCTTTTGTTATTAATGCACAGTAACCTTAATTTATGATACCGCTCGCAGACATGCTGTGCAGAGATGCCAAAGCAGTGATGAAAAAAAGATTTTTTTAAAGGAATTCTTCCCCTCAAGTTAACTGCCAGTGAAATGGAGAGGGCTAATTGAGTTACTTCCCCTTTATATCAAATAGTGGGGCTTTTCTCTCCACTGCACTGTTCTTGGAAGTTTCTCACCTATTTCAGCTCAAAATATGAACATTTATTCACCCAACAGACGGCCGAATATCCTCACAACATTGTTATATTTAAATTATGAATGAACAGTCGCCTGCAAAGACACAGAATGCTTTATTTTGAGAACATAAACCAGCTATCTCTGGTTTCACGCACTGCTCGTTAGCTCGAAGCACCAAATACCCTGGCCCCCCTGAGCTCTCCTTCAAGTTAGAATTGGATTATGACTACATTATGCGCTGAGAGGAATTAAAACATACTCACAGTAAAAACAAAAATATCCTCCTGCCCATTGGCACACAAGATTTCTCCAGTGCCAGTGGATGCTTGTATGTGTCACATCAATACGGTTATTACTGTAAAAAATACATCAGTATGGATAAAAGGCCTACAGTAGAACTGTGGGTAGTGTCACCAACTGAGGACATCGCAGCAAGCAGCAGTATAATTCAGATCCCCCCCCATTTTAGATCAGTCATTTTTGCAGAATGTTGATTATTCATTCAATCATGTTACCATTTACCCACGAGGGTAGAGATTGGGATCAAAGGTCAAACAGGAGTTAGGTCAGAAAGTACTGTGGGAAATCACATTCTCATATGCTACTAGTTAAGCCGTCCGTGAGGGGAACAGAGGGCTACCAAGGCTATTTAATCAAACCACGGCCACGCCAAGCCATGTCTGTTTCTGTCGGAGAGGCTCACGACAGATTTAAGATACTGACTGTGATACTGACTTTTCTGCCGCAAGAATAAAATGAGTAAAACAGAGAGTAAGTAACTTCAGAACTTCTCAAGAAGTAAATAAATAGAATGTCTCTCCATAAATAAATAGAAATGATTTCTTCCACGGGAAAGCAAAGTTAATGCATCATTTGTGCGGCGTGTTAAAAGATTGTTAATTGACTAAATGGTACGGGGTTGTAATTTCTGCGGGATTTCGGTTGCTAGCGTTACTAATTGGTGGGATGAAACGCCCTTGGGGAGCGTTAGGCAATTCTGAGGCTTCAGGCACGTTCACGAATAAGATGGTGCATTTTTGCTTCCCTTCCTGGAATCAACGCTCTATTTTTACTCCCTCTGTCACTTCCGACATGATCCCCAGTGACAGGTGCGAACGAGCCACCTTTAATTTGATTGCAATATGTGGGAAACATATAAGCGGTGAAGCTCATTGACTCCCTACGGAAGCCTGGCGAGGTTGATGTTAATACTTGTGCTTCAGTGCTCTTTCGGCATGAAGCAGCCCTACTAAAAAGTGCAATTTAAAAATGCTAAATGTAGGCAAGGATGCCTTGGAAGTTTCTTGCACCAGCATTCACTTAGTTATACACGGCAGAGATTAGTTAATTTAACCTAATCTTAATGTAACTTTTATCATGGAAAACCAAATATTTATTTAAAATGACCAAACCATCGAAAAATTGCTCTCTTTACAGTCGAACCTTTGCGACCGCTATATTTCTTAAGAGACGCAGAATATACCCTTAACTTCTTGCATCAGTCGACAGTCATGAGTATTGACGGAGAGCCCTGTCAGTGTTAGCATGCACAGGCATCAGCAGAAAGTCATTCTCCGCAGGAAATAGCTGCTCTCTATCGCGAAGCAGAAGCGGCAGTGAATGAAAAGCCCTTGGTGAGGCGGTGTGATAATTCCCTGGTGGACGAGTCCCGCGTACATACACAGCATTAATACTCTCCTCACAAGCGACTGCAGACTGGGTGATTGACGGAAATGTACCGAGGTGAAGTTGGGTGCGTTGGATAATTTGCTGTTTCCTGTTGCAGTAGCACACCCAAAGTTTCAGGAGTTGGGGTGGGGAGTGGGGAGTAAAGGGGAAGAGGGATCAGGCTGAGACAGGAAGTATCTGAGGAAGAACGATCTAAAAGGCCAGTGAGAGAGCGAAGTCTAATTCACCCTATATAAGAATTCTCAAAAAAAAAAAAAAACACACACACAAAGAATTACCTCTGGTAGGAATTTATTCCCAATGGATACATCTCTTAGTGGTACAATCATTAAAAAAGATTAATTGCTAATTGAAAATACAGATGCCGCGATTGGTGACTGTAAGAAAAACAGCCAAATGAAGTCAGGGTTCATGACCTATTTAACCTCAGCTATTATGACAGCAAGTCCAGAAGTCTGAATGTCTACATTATCACTGTGTTTCAGGAAGAAATAAAGATATGAAACACTGATATTCATTTGTAAGTCAAGGTTAAAGACAGTTGGCCTGAGATCAACCTACGTTTGCTCTTAGGCAGGCAAGAGAAATACAATCAACATCATTATGGCACATTGATAGCTTAGTTTTTATTGCAAGACAACTGCAGAGAAGCCACAGAGTGAGCAAGTTTTTGTGGTTTTCAGCATAGCCGGCTCACTCCTGTGAAACAGAGAGCTCACTCAGTGGTTCTAAAGTGCCAGACCCAGACAACACCAGGCAGCCATCGGCTAGTTTTACCGTCTCAGAAGGTCTTTATCAAGGTGCGCAAAGGTGTGTTTGTATTACCTGTCAGCCACTCAGTTCTGCTGAGGCCTTCACCCTGACAGATAAAACAGATAGAGTTTTACAGACATTCACTGACTTGTTAATCTGTGAGTTCCGGACCTTGGCACAATGCCCCAACGTCACATTGTTAAGCCGCACCTTGATCTTACGAATGCCTGAATGTTGACTGACCCTTGTTTTCTTACTGTCATCCTTCCTGGCTATTTTTAACTATTACAAGCAATTCAAATTTGATGTTTTCTCTCTACTTGGTACACTTGGTCACTCCAGAGGTAATGAGAAAATAATATGTTTTGTGGAAATTATAATTTGGAGGTTAATTTAAAAAAATACATCCTTCAAACTAAATCTGGGTTTTGGAAATCTTCCTGCAAACAAGTCTGCATCCAATAAAAAATGTCTTTCATCAGACTTTCCCTTTCCTTTTATATTAAGCAATGTCAAACAGGGCAAAGAAACAGCCTGGATAGACAGCCAACCACAGTGAACATTCGAAAGCACATCCCCGGAGCAGCTCGTGTATCCTTTGAAGATCAAGGCCGATAATGATGCCCAGGTCAGACCGCAGACACACCCTCCCCTTCAGAGAGATACTAAAACTGTCCAGCCACTCCGAGGGCAGCCATTTCCGAAGAGCCAGAGGGGGGCAACATCACAGACCGAGAAAAAAGCAACAGCACTGACAGGCTGCGACTACCTATAATTCTTCACAACAGGGAGTGCTTTCCTGACTTTCTTTCCCCACAGAAAGTGACCATGAATCTCGTGTTGAAGCGTCAAAGGCATAATTACAGCGCATGGTGCTGTGGGTAACATGCAAAATTTGTAAAGCATTCTGGAATTCTGAATCCATTAATGGAATTTCCATCACTCAACTTATGGGCACAGTGGATATGTGCATTATATGCAAACACTCACACCGTATACCTCCATACTCAGACAACTGAAGCAAAATTCCACCCAGTTATTTTTTATAGCTCGAAACTGCAATTCGTCCCACCGCAAACGGGGTCTTCACAGACAGCCAATCACAGTACGCCAATGTTCCGTTTCTTTGGGAGGCTTTGATTCTGATTTTACTCACATATTGCCTGACCTGTTCAGTTATAAGAAAAGACAAGCTATGGACCTTGCTATTAAGTATTGTGCCTTAATGTACATATTGTAGCTTAACTTGCATGTCGTGGCCGATCATTTTGAGATTTTGAAAAGTTTGAAAATGGAGAGAAACAACCATACGATCAAATGTCTTGCTTTAACGAGTCGTCTAATTAGTTCAGGACCATTTTTTTGCAGTCATAGTGAAATCTTATCAGCACAATGGTTTGAAAATCAGCCTTCATTTCCATGAAGATGTCCCCATACCCACCTAAGTGTAACAAGATTATTATTCTGAGCATGGAGACTAGAGGCTGTCCACCTAATGTAGGTTAGTCTAATATAATAAGCCATGCAGACAGCAGCCCTGAGATCGATAGAGGGGCCGATGGAGTGCTCTGGACAACCCTGATGGCTGTGGAGGAATGAGCTTTGTCACCTGACAGATCACATCAGTGACTACAAAAATCTGAATCAGACCTTACAGGCACACTGAAGCACAACTCATTACACTAGCATGAGGGCACTCTGGGAAGGTGTGCTATATGTGGGACAGCGTTTGTGTGCGTATTTATGCATTTGTGCACATACTTGTGCATGTTTGTGTGTGTGAGTGCGTGTGTGTGTTCGAGAGAGGGGATAGGGTGGTACCTAAAAATGTTCTCCCCGCTGCACCCTTGAAAGCAGTAGCATTGCTTGTTGCAAGTGGTAGGATCTACGACATGCAGTTAAAATATTAATTAATTAATTCTTGCCACTCCACAAAAATAGATTTGCTGACACATGCTTGTGATGAAGAACTGAAGAGCGATCTGCGAGCAAAATGAACTCTATATATAGCTAGATATTGCATTACCTTGGTGGGGTTATTGCGGTGAAAAATACACACAATCTTGAGTAATACATGACAGCGTCCATGTTGCGTTAAATGTTAGAATCTAAGGTGCAAAAGTAGGCTATACCTTTGCGCTGAGGGGTTGTTAATATCCAATGTATCCAACACTCATACAGCATCAAATGTATCTACGGCGTATTTGTGGGCAATATTTTGAAAACCCAGAGGAATCAGTGCCATATGTTTATTTATTTAGATTTTAACAAGATATTTATATGATATAATATGAAAAGCATTAAAAGTGGATAGGCGATGTCATAGACTTACGTTTTTGTCGCTGTTGTACTTGAGTATGTTTTGGAATTCTTAATTAATACGTCAAAATAAAGATGAATGTTCCATAATGATGGCTATCTCTGGGTAGCCCAGTTCCACGTTGGTTCGCTCGTCCCCGTCTTGCATCACACCAACGCCGCGTGACGCGCCCGTGCTTGGGAGCTGTCCCGGGAATCATGGTGCTGAAGGCGCTGCACCAGCAAGCAACCGCAAACTGCACAGACCCTACCCACAATCTACCGAGGATCTTTTCGTGGGGACAGACTGTATACTCCGGTGGAAGACAGCGGAATCATTTTTACTCATGTATTATCATTCCTGCTGTTGAAACGTGGATATGGAACCACTACAAAGAAAACGTGAATGTTAAAGATGAGTATACTCCCTGAGGAGCAATAACAACTCGATATCAACGGCGAGGGACATGGCTTTGATTTGATAGTTCAGCCTGATTTCTTAAAAACGTGCGTACTTTTTGGGAAGCAAGAATGGTGAATTATCATGATGACCGTGTTATTAGAAGAAAATGTCATCGAATGGTTTAAGGTGTCAGACTACAATCA
Organism: Gymnothorax javanicus; assembly: GCA_029692085.1. Lineage (NCBI taxonomy): Eukaryota > Metazoa > Chordata > Actinopteri > Anguilliformes > Muraenidae > Gymnothorax > Gymnothorax javanicus. The sequence goes on from CM056205.1 coordinate 23,253,968, forward strand.
GAGAGCATGCATATTGGCACCTCACCTCTAGGGATGGGACTGAGGCTCGGCTGGTCAGTGATAGGCTACGTGATCATTCAAACATCGTGTAGCCCACAATTTAAAAAATCGCAGGATAGTCTTCTACGGAATTAATCCATGAATAACGTAATTCAGTAGTCTCATAAAAACGAGCACTGTAATAAGTTCCGTAAATGAATGCATAGTATACATGAGAAACGGCTCCAGGATTGTGAAAGGTTGCGGGTCTTTGCAAATTGCAATGAAAATTGGCTTACAATCGTATTTTGAGCAGTCGATTTGCAATTGCCCTTTGAAGATAACTGAGAACCGCATAAGGGAGAATTTCCAGGACTGAAACACGTTTCGCTGTATGCCTGGGAGCAGACTACCTTTGAAATACTCACTTAGTTTTCCGTCATTAAAAGCATCTGTTTTAATTATTGCTGCTAGCTTACAACAGGCTACGTTCAGGCTTTAGGATATTGTCGATTTTCGTTTGACTTCGAGTATTAGATGGCCTTTAGCACAGACTTCACTACAGAAACAAACAGTTGAGCATCGCGGCTACGTGAATGACGTAGGCCAATCTGCGGACTGGCTACGATACTTGAGAAAAGTAAGCAATTACAATTACACTTCACTTTCTGTTTTTGTAGACGCTGGACATTTTAAACAGTATAATTAACAGTCCATAAGTACAGAAAGGAGTGCTGAACTAAGTGAAATTGCAGTCCAACATGGAAAAAAATTGAGAGTTGTGGAACGCGCCTCAGTCATCGTTTGCATACAAAACAAATACTTTCTAAAACCACTGACACCTGCACCTTCACATTATAACAAAACGGGCACATGTTGTTTGCAGTTGGTGTCATTGTATGGTGCTGGGGATTGTTAAGCCACACGCAGATGCACCGGCACCAAGCAATGCTGAAGAGCCGCTGCTGCGTCTTACTCGGTGACCTGAAGGTCCTCCTGCTCAGGGCGCCGCCGCCTTCGGCGCCTCCGCCAGCGTTAGCACCCATGAGCAGCCAAAACACGGAAAGCCATGCGAACGGAGCCAGCAGCGCTGACCGCGGCGGAGACAGCTACCCTCGCTTAAATGCCCCGCAGTCACACGGATGGACAGTAAAACCAACAGGGGGAGCTGTCCAAATTGATGTGGACAAAGCAACAGGGATATGGTCGGGTGCGGCGGCCGACCACCATGGGAGCATTGATCATAGCAGCTCTTCGGATGACTGTTCTAAAAAGTCAGAGGAGCTTCTCTCGATCAACAGCGGCACTGACAGTGGCATTAGGACTCCCTTGTGTAGGATATGTTTTCAGGGACCAGAGCAGGTATGTGAATTTTATATTTAGCAAAAACTTGAATATCCATGGAGAGGTAGTGATTTGAATTTGATGATTTGCAACACACATTTTTAAAGAAATGAGATTTTCATATTAATGAGACGAGTTAAGCAGAGAGTTCAGTTTGACTGAGCTGGGCCGATGTGTGCACTTCTGTAAATGATTAAGATTGACTAGTCAGTGACCTGCAACATACAGCTGTTTATAGCTTTTCTTATTACTGGCAATGCTATGCTAAGATTTGCAGAAAGAGTGAGGAATGCATTTTGCACTGGGAATATTTTACCATGATACTGATTCTTTTTATATTAAAGATATTTTCAGACTGTATGACACTTGACCGGTATCGCTGACTCAGCATAAGCTTAGTCCTGGACTGAGTTCAGTTTAGAAGGAAGAGCCTGCACACAAAACACAATTTAGTCCTGGAATTAGCATAATCTGTGGCAGTTAAACCAGCCCTATATGTACTATTAATGAAGCACAAATGTAACCCAAACTGTCTAACATCTTTGTTAGTGTGAGTCCAGTAGATCAGAAATTGGGTGGCTCTAATGATGCCTAGTGCAGCTAATGAAGGGAGATAATTTAAACAAGAGGTCAGAACACCAGGGCAAATCTGTGCATTATTAATACATCACCGATGCATTAATAATGTGGCTTCGGGGTAGGGGACCGGCTCTTCTGTTTAATGGGAGGATAAAGTAGGCACAGGAACATACATAAGTTGTTGAGTAAGTACGATGGCAAGTCGTATTGGCATATCCGGCATTTTATAGTAAACTGATTAAAGCAGTTGCACAAAATTATGGGCCATTATTTTGACAGCCTGAGATATACAATGACTTGCGAGGATGATACACATGATAACTCTTATCAAGGTATTATGCTGAAATAGTGTTACCATTTTCATAGGTTTAAACGAAAGAGAAAAATGAAACCCATTTACTAGCCTGACCCTGATTAGCTCCCCAGTATTTTCTGTGCTGAAATGGATGTAGTTAAGCATTCTTGACTGCATAATGTAAAGCAGCAAAACAAGAATGATCATTTTAGTACCGGGAATTAGGAACATTAGAGTGTGACCCATAGGGCTTCGAGTCTCATATATCCCCATGAAATCAGCAGATACATTTTCTTCTATTTCACTTGCCAATTACTAGGAACAGAACAATGGTGTTTTCTCTTCTGGGAGATGGTTTTAAGGACCAATTGGTCATATGGTCCTTTGATTTATATGATATAGGAAATGATGGATAGGCCATAGTTCATCATAAGGGTTCTATTCTCCGTGTGGATCTGGAGGCGTTACTCTTTTTTCATTGAGAAGGTTAGAAAATCAGACTTACTGTGGGGAAGCAAACAATATTGCCTTAATTTTTGCATGCAGAGTGCAATGCCATTCACGCTGTTGCAATTACATGCTTGAGAAGAACAATAATGGTTTTTCTCTTTGCCATCTGCTATGCTCCATAATTCTTTTTGATCTAGGGTGCAAATTCGCATTACTAAAATGGTTTTGGGAAACACTGAAAAATAGACCAAAAGCAGGCCGGTCCATCTGTGCTGACATCTCATGACTTGGAAATGACGTCTGAGCGCAAATCAAGCCAAGTGAACTATAGAGTGAGCAAACTGGGGACTTGACCTTTCAGGCGAAGTCTATGCTATTACTTTTTGATTTTGGAACGGCTTTTTAGAATTAAAACGACTTCCGTCTACACTAAAACGCAATCCTGGAGTTTTCAAACTGAAATGGGGTCAGCTGTGTTTTCAAAAGTATTCATTTTAGGGGTGCAAAAAGCATTGGAGTAGTGTGGACGCTAGGAGAAAATGTTGCAAAAGTTATGCATTTTAAAATGAAAAGATATTAGTGTGGACATAGCCTCAGAGTAGACTGGCCCAGGTTCTGGTGCATAAAAGGAAAGCAGTAAGGTCCAAAGGCACTGGATGACTGCAAAGTGTACACCCCAATTATGCGCTTCCACAAAAACGAACCTTCTCTCATTAATATTTTCCAGTCTGGTTATCAAAGTGAATCCTCTGTCGTGTCACTTTTTGCAGTGACAAAAGGCAACGCTCAGATTTCATCTGACATGCGGTAAAATAAATTAACACGCTTTCATTTCAAAGCATCTGACATCCCTGTATCATTGTCATTTCCCCGCCCCACCTCTGTTTTTGTTCAGGCTCTTAACCCTTAGAGCGCTGAAAACATTTTTTAAAAATATAAATTTCATTATCTTGTGCTGTTGAAAACCTATCATGTGGCGACTTGTTTAAAAGAGCTCCCCTGGGAGCTCTTTTAAACAAGTCGCCACATGATAGGTTTTCAACAGCTTTGATTTTGATATCTTACATCATTGAGCAACAATAGCTGCATTTAGCGCTATAAGGGTTAATTTTACACCTGCGGTCAATGCCGGCTTTGATGTGTCATTGTGGGGCAGACAGTGAGTTTTCACACAGCACCGATGACTCACATTTAGGATGTTCTCCAGACGGCCACTTTGAGTTTCCCCCCAGTCAGTGGCTGGCCCAGGCAGTTGACCCTTCTCTGTCCTTCCTCTTCCTCTCTGAAGATCTCTCTCCGGCAGTCTGGCGGACTACTTCTCTCCTGAAGTTGAAAAGTGCCAAAGTTAAACCTCTGGCACCACTTGAACCCAGAGGGCATGCTTTCAGAAAAGTTAGTATCTTAGTGACAACACACACACACTTGCAAAAACACACACAAAGTCTGCAGTACAAAAACCTATACTTGTCCTCACCTGAATTTGAAAAGTGACAAAGTTAAACTCCAGAAATTGCTTGAACCCAGAGGGCATGCTTTCAGAGAAGTTGGTTTCTTAGTGTCGATGCACATAGACTCACAAACACACACACGCACGCAAGCACACTAACATACACACACACACACACACATATACCAAAACACACATAAATGCTCACACATGCACACACAAATACACAGACACGCGCGCACACACACACACACAGTCTGCAGTACGAAATATATTCTTGTACTCGCACAAAATCCCTAAAGCCCTTCTTGGTGACAGTAGCTCACAGTATGCAGCGATTTTATTATCTCCAGTATTGTTTTGTGTTCCAATAACAGGCCTATACAAAGACAACTGCACTTTCTGAGATAAAGGTAAAATAGGGTCATTTTTGTACAAATAATCACAGTTTACCAGCAAAACAGGGACAAATTAATGATTAATGATTGCACCAGTGGCTATGGTACAGTTTTATGGAGCAATAGAGTCCGGCCCAATTGATAAGCTTCTTTCACCAATTTTAACCCTTTGTTGCATACCAAATGCCTACAGTGTGTTAAAATTGGATATTTCATATTCTTTTGGGACCATTTGATGGGATTTGCTGCAATTTTGTTTTGGGCAGGGGTACTAGTGGCTGGTCAATCTGTCCAGTATTTTGGACATTACGCACGTGGGGTGACAGAGATAATGTGAAGTCAAAAACACTGGGTCATTGATATGTATGATGTCTAGTGTTCTGGACATGGCTTAATTGAGCTATTTGTCTGGCATGCATAATGTCCAATATTTTTGACAGTGCATAAAATCAGGTGTATTCCAGCAAATACACTTGCATTACAAAGCTGATGTGTTTCAGTGTGTGCTATGTTATGTATTTCATTCTTTGAATTGAAAAAATTTTGATCAAAACTTGAACAATATAAGAATATTTCTGATTTTGATCAACTTACTTTTTCACTTGTGGATGCTGCCATTGTGATTGTGGTAAATCATGTGACTATCAGAGAGGCACCTATTGTGGAAATTCTGAACTGGAAATATCCAATAAAATGTACATTTTGTGTTTGCAGGGTATCTATTAGCCCAGGCAGCATAAACTTCACTTAAATTATGTCCAAAATATTGGACAACAAGCGACAAAGGGTTAATGCCTAGCTAACCATTTTCCGCGTTTCTCCGTTCCTTCTGCTACTTATACACTGGCAGCAGATCTCATGTGGCATAGTAAAATTCTAGATGTTTCTTTATAGACTTACAATGTACAAATGGCACCCTAGGTTTCAGATATACACTGTAAGGAGTTAAATTAGCACACAAACATTTGTCTGCGTGCCGGTTTAAAATTATGGTCAGGATGCATTATAAAAACAAAGGACACTGGGCATATTCAGTTGTCCAACTAGGATCAATTGTAAAAGAGCAGTAGAGCACAGTATATGCCTGAGAGTGAGATTAAGCTCTGATGTGTGGAGCGAGCCTGGGCATTATCATCCATAATGCAGCGGTAATGTTCTCGGCGCTCGGGAGCGTTCTCGGATCCAGCGCCGCCATGAAAATAACACCTCACTCGCCCATCCAAGTGCACTGATGGTGGAAAATGTGATTTACTGCGAGCTCTTGCCCGGGATTGTGGGAATGTTCCTGAGGAGCCTGCATCCCTGCGCTAGCGCTCACCCTACCGGGACCAACACCCCCCCACCCACCCCCCCATAGGCACTGTGTGGAGCGGCGGGTGGCGGATAAGGCATGTGGCCCCGGGGTCGGGGGGTGTCGTTACGAGACGGCAATGGAACAGGTGTAACACTGATGAAGGAGCACTCAGGGATTTGGCAGATAGGACCCCAAGGGCTGATATCCATCCATGAGCAGAGATTAAATAAAGCTGTGGGGCTGCCTGGAGTTTCCTCATAGGTCTTTTTGACAGACCTATTCGCCCTTATTCACACAGGATTTCAAGGGCCGGAGGGATGGGAGTGCTGATCTGAGATCAGCTTTCTCTGAATAAGGTTAACCCTGAGAGCGCTAAATGCAGCTGTTGTTGCTCGGTTCTAAGGGTTAAGGTATGAACCAGGGGAAATTCAATCATGTGACAGGCAAATTCTCTGAGTGGAAGTCTGGAATAAAATAGAAGCAGTCTGTTCTTATCAGTGTTTTAATGCCTAATCAGGGGATTCGGTCTAGAGCTTCATTCTGCACTCACACTCATTCACAGATGCATGGTCATGCACAGAGAGATAATTCATTACAGTTATTTAGCTGATGCCTACATCCAAACTGACTTATAGTCGATTAGACTAAGCAGGGGCAAATCCACCACAGGAGCAATATGGGCTAAAGGGCCCTAATAACTGCTCTTATCGTAATTGTTCAGATATGAAGGCTGAGCCTAGTCTTTGAGTAAATAAAATGTTAATGGATGTTCTCCATACCAATTTCAGTATAGTCAAAAACTACGCTTATTCTGTATCTGCAAAACTTGTCCATGATGTCGACACATTTGCTTGAGCCGCCAAGCTTTTGATTCACAAAACCATAACTACCATAGGCTGCCCTAGTAGACATTTATATCTTTGTTTATATACAGAAAAATACACACGAAAGGGTAGGGCAGGGAGGGTATAGCTAGGAAAAGTTTGCTTGGCACTACCAGGTCCAGGAGGGGCATAGAAGTGGGGTATAAGTGCATATGCCGACATGGAAGTCATTTCATCCAGTATAAATAATGCCTTGATCCAAAGCCCCACAAACACTCATGCTGGAGTGCACGCATGGTTAATTTTATGTGCTTCTAATTTGCTTCACAAAATGTAATGTAGCTACTAATTCTATCAGGCCTGTGCTTAGTAATTAGCAGATGGGTCTGAAGTTTAAATCTGGATTTCAGCCCAGATCCTGTCTAAGGAAGCATTGGAGTGTTAGATCGCCCTTTTGCTCCGCAGTGACTTCAATAGACGACACTACATTCAATTATTCACTGACCCCTTTTTAATATAAAATCAATTACACATTCTCTGGTTTAGTGTAAAAAGTGAAATATGAGGCTTGCTCTCTTGCTTAAGGGTATCATTGCACCTCCTGAACTCCCAGTCTTTTTATTTGCAAATCCAGCACATACATTATCTTGCTTATTACTGAGGTAATTAAGCACTGCAAAGTCCCATTCTTGAGGTGTTGGGGGGGGGTTTAAGGGCAGTGAATTTTTCCCTTCACACTGTGGGCCTATTGATGGAGCTGACATTTTCATAACCAGGAAATGATGATGATACTAATGATGATGATGATGATGATGATGATGATATTATTCCTGTGCAAGCACCTGCAACACTATGTTAGAAAGCATCTATTGTAGACTATCAGAATATCCATGACATTTGATAATTTAATTTCACAATGTTTTGTTCAACCAGAGGTTGAATAATTGGCATACTTATGTATGAGGACAGTAGCATTTTCTCTTTAAGATTAACGTATCATATGGCAATGTCATGCTAGCAGCATGATGTAATGGCTCAAAAAAATTAGTTTTGTATGCAAGGGCACTGGAGGTCATCACACTGAACCAAGAATAAAAGAAAAAAATACCCCTGTGGCTCATTGGGCACGACTTGTGTGTCATGTTTGTTTTCGCAAATTGTGCTGAGTATGGTGAGAGAGCAGACTTCACCCTAGGCAGTGACGTCACTTCCTCAAGCATGGGATTACTAATGTCTTACTCTAGTGGTTGAGTTTTCAGGAGGAATATTCATTCATTTTGAGGCTTCAGTAGCTTTTTCCCAATTTCAAGCAATTTCCTTTGTGGAAAAACAAATTGTAATACATTTTCAGCTCATTGGACATATTGGACAGTTTGTACACACAAAAGTGGTAATAATTCCCTTGATAACCCGATGTGGATATCAATACTATAAAACTAAACTGAATTGAATGTTTTCTACTTTAAATGCATGTTCATGTATCGTCTCAGTTCGGCAGTGTACTGGGGCACTGTCCAATAGCATACAGAATTTGAATGATAATAACAACATAAATATATCTTTGCTTTATTTAGCATGTAAATAATTTTTAATACTGCAAATAATTAATGCAAATGATCCGGAGGCCATTTGTTTACATTTGCTCAGTTCTGAAGTCCTCACCTTGTTTGGTTTGAATGAAAATTCATTAAATCATTGCTGAGGTTAGATTTGGAACTTCCTTTTCTATTTATAAAACCTTGATGCCAGTTATCCTTATGTGCTGAGAAAAAGCTCTTGATAATGATCCGAGGTACACTCACTGCAATGGAGCTGCAGAAGCTCAGGTAGTGTGCATTTTGGAGAAAGCCAAATCCGTGCGCCTGAAATCTTGTATAACTCCAAAAATAGGCTTTGTCCTCAGTCTGCACCCGTGAATCATACTGTTCTAGAAACCCTATATGCTCTGATTATAACACATTTAAGTTGTCACAGGAATTGTGTATTATTTGTTATCAGATAGTGGCACACCATGCAAATCATGGCCTTTTCCTGAGGCAGAGAGGAACAACCTGTTTTTCAGTATCATTGTTGAGACTGTGGAAGCATATTTTTGGTGCCCAGATGAATGAGTCACGGTCGTTGCGGAAACAGTTAGCATCAAATGGCCAATCATATCAGTAGCTGCACGCCCAAACATTTTACCCACAAAGCCTTTTCATCTGGGAAATATCCATCATGCTCCGTAATTATCGCAGTGGTGATCTTGTTTAGAAACTCCATTTTAGCCTCATGCGGTGCAGCCGCTCTGCTAGGCTGATTATATGCATTTCAATGGGACAAAGAAATCTATTGCAGTTCAATAGCCTACATTCAGTCATGTGCTTAATGAAGGCTAACAGACAGATATTGTATGCTCATATCTCTTTTGTTCCTTTGTCATACAAACCCTCATTGTTCTCATTGAATTATGTTTATCACATGCTGTAATATTCACATAGTCAATCGGTCTCTCGTTCGGTTGTTCATGAATACCATAGCTGCATGGGACTTGGATCTTCATGGCAAATGAAGTGAGGTGTGCATCAATAGCCAGCTCAGCCTGATGGATTAAAATCAGCTGTGGGTCAGCTGCTAGTGGGTGCGGCCTCTTGAAGCAAGAATATGAACATTGATTACCGCCACGAGAGTGATGTGACTGGAATGTGTCTTTAGCAACACGTAGCCAGCTATGCCTTTTCACCCATATCGCCTGATGTGTAACTTACTGCATTCGGTCAGTGAGCCAGTTTCATGCGCACTTTATGGATTTTGAGATGTATTTAAAGTTAATGCACAAGTGTCAGTCAGAAGCTTTTAGCAAGAATTCATTATGGCCGCTGCGATGCCGTAATGTTGGGAGAAGGCAGCAGGCATTTACAGTCAGATAATGTAAAGCTCTGCTTGCTTTTAAAAGTGAACTCGGCTACATTTTTAATGCCCCCCATTTTCTCCCCAGTATGAAATTGCCATTGTATAAAACCAGTGCGAGGGCGGATACTAACGCAGATCCAATCTGAGAGAGCGCTTACTAGCTATGGGCCATACTGCTACTAATGAAACATAATCCAGCACTGTGAAGCATTAGCATTAAACCAACACTGAGATGGTGAGCTTTACAAGTTGGAATCATACGAGCTGTGTTCCCCAGAACACTTACTTTCCTGTGTGTGGTAGCTATGAGCCACACTTTTATTGACACTCTGAAAACAAATGTGTTAACAAAAAAAAATATCATTTCGTAGCACACCAGTATGTCTGCGTATGGACAACATATTCAGTGCTACTTTCAACATGATTTGTGTTTAGTCTCCTATTGTAAAAGGTAAATTTTAAACTTGTGACACAAAATTAGTAAGTTCTAGGCAAAATGTGTTGACAGTAACACAAAAATTGTGATATAAAAAAGCGTGCTGGATATTAAGCCATCCTTTTCATAGCAGGATCAAAATTTGATACTGGACCATAGGACCCATCCGTGTGCCAGAACACTGATTTTCAAAAATATGCCTCCTGCCTAACAGTTAAACTACACTGCTGCTGTCCAAGTTAACAGCTGAATGTTCTCAGACTGTTGCTGCCATGTAGCAGCAATGTTTGAACACTGATAAAACATTATGGCCACATCATGAGAATATTGCTTCTAGGCTTGGATGAGACTGATGCACAGTCAAACACACCTAACACCGGCCCCACCCTGTGCAGGTCTATTTAGCTGCCTTTAGCAAATCAGAGCCAGGCTCGCTCAGACCTCTGGGGAATGACGGCCCACTCTGCAGTCTCTCCTCGGCGTTCTACGCTAAGTCTGCTAATGCTCTGCTCTCTCTATTCTTTTCCAACCCCTCTGACATCACACTCACTGCCAGATCTGAGTGTAAATTACTCCCTTTTGTTCAAGCTACTGAATGTTTACAGATGAGAAGCCTCTCTTTCAACTCGTCAGTGTCTATATTTCTCCAAAGACACACAGACACACTTTCATATGCACAATACATACTCACACACACAAGCAAATTCTGCAATGTTCTGCGCCATCACAAAAGCCCTTCACTGTGGCAGTGTCCTACGGAATATATTGTGCATTTTATTACCTCCAGTATTGCTAGTGTTCCTGCAGGCTGGTGAGACTGATAGAAAAAAACTGCTATTTATGGCGGCTTCTATAGGTTTCTGACATAATGACACATTGATAAGACCTTCAGATTCACCTGAGATTTAAATAAATTCATTTTAAAGATCATTTGGTGATGTGTTTGCTTTTGTAGGATGAAATTATTTTCTGTCTAGGTGCATGAAAGTTATTTTTTATGGTAAATGGTTATTGCAGAATGTTAATAAATTAATTATTTTCTAAAACTAACAGTGATGGAATGCGAATATTTACACTGGCATTTTTATTTAAAACTTGCTCACAATCTGTCAAATAACTGCTTAACACAGGATTTAGCTTCATTTTCAATGAAACAATCATTCAACCATTGATCAAAACATAATCCAGCTATAACTGTCAGGACAGTCCTTCACCTCAAAAAAAAAAAAAAAAAAAAAATCCTGCAACATCTCTAGTGGTTGTAAGTGGAAGCCACTGCAGTACATTTCATACATTTTATGATAGGCACAGCCACAATTAGCTACTGACCATTTGCGTCTCTCTCAACTAAAAGGAACCTTTTGCTCACCAGAGCTGAGCTCAGTGATTGGTTCAAATCAGAGAGACCAATTCTACCTATGTGCACTGAAGTGTCAGTTTTGAATCAGTGGTTGAATCTCTTTTTGTTTAAAGGTTCATTCAGTAACTTTTCAAAAAAAAAAAAACTCTTCTTATTTGCTGAAACTGTTACTCTACTGTATACGGACAGTAGCGCATGAGACAAAAAAATCAGGTATCTTAACTCCTCCCAGTGCTCCAAATGGCATTTGCTAGAATCCACAGCCCCCAAGCAAAATCTACCAATCAGAGGTAGGAGGAGTTTCTAACACAGTGTTAATCACATCTTGTGCAAATACTGTTCAGCCCCCTCTTCTGCACATGCTCTTTCCCCTGGACTAGTCCAATGTCTTCTGCGACCGGTTTTTTGAGGACCTTTGAGATAAGATGGCAGGGATGCAGCCACCTGAAATGCAGAAATGACCTATTCCTTCATTGCCAGCTACACCAACAAAACAAAAGCAAACAAACAGAGGAAAACCGAGCGATAACATTAACTGCTAGAGCGGTTTTTCTGAGCTGCGGACATTAAGCTAGCTATGTTACAGGACCTGAGATGATTTAAAACAGATATGGAGTTGTCAACATTTCTGCTACCACAGTTTTTGTTATCAAACACCTAGGCACATGCATTAAGTGCGTACTAGCTAGTTGTTTTGCTAAATGGAATTTGCTGTGGATTACTTTAATAATAAAAATATACATACCTGCTGGTCTGATTATGTATCTATCAATGCAAAGGCTGTGGTTGTTGGACAACGGTCACTAATGTCCAGCCATCATGTTGTAAATCTGGCGTCTTCAGTTGCCATCAAAACTAGCCTGTGCGTTCATGACAGCCTCCTCTGTGGGAAGGGGCTTTGGAGGCGGAACTGAAGCACAGCGAAGAGGGAGGAGAAGGGACCTGGCAGTTGTACTCTCTCAATTTCACAAGCAAAGTGCACTCTCTTCTAAATCTCACTGACTGCAGCTTTAATGAAGAAATTGTACACTTAGTGAAATACTCAGGCAATTTTCCTTTTAGTCCTCAAAAGGAAACCCATTTCTCCCCAGCATTCCCAGAAATGTGGCTCTAAGACAGGACAGATGGCAGAATCATGAAGACTGCAATGTGGTTATTTACATGACAGTTTCCCTGAGGACTGGTTTTGACACCCATTCTCCATCTATATTCAGTGACAACTGAAATAGAGTATACAGACACTGACCTACATATGCAGTCAACGTTCAGTTCACTCTTTCAGAACTGTCTGCCTGTATGTTTTTTTTCAAGCATTAATGGCATACATAAGTCAATGGAGTGCAGCGTGAGTCATTTGTTATAAATTGCTATTCAGGTTAATAAAATTATTGCTCTTGCTCCTCCAGAGGTCAGAAGCGGGTGTAGAAAGCTATGAACGTGTAAGACATGCATGAATCTGACAGTCAATTAGCGCCCAACAATGCTGCTTTTCTGCAGTTAGTGCAAGAAAATGCCACTGCTTTCAGTAAGACTGTGAAATCATTTAAAACTCTCAGCGGTATTAACATGTTTGCTCAAGCATTGGTGAAGACAAATACAGCGGCAGCCCCTGAGTAAGCATTTTGTTTTCTTGAGATGCTTTCCTTAGCGTTAAACAAACACCATTTACTGCAACCATGTAGCCCTATAAATGTGATGTGCTCGGTCCAGTGGTGAACATCGGTCAATAGTGGGTGACAGTTGCTGCTGGAGGGCAACTTCACATTGCAGTTTGCGTAAAAAAAGCCTAATTTCTCATTATATTAGTTGTCTCTTACATAATTTAACCTTTCCTGTATTACTTAAGAAATAATTGCAGAATACTTTAAGAATTCAAATACAGTATTTATTTATCTGCATGTGTGTTTGGCTCCATATCAAAGAACCATTTCGTGTGAATACCTGAAGTTGCACGAGTAGAGAAAAGCTAAAAAAAAATGAAGAGGGTCAATTTGGATGCTTTATAGAGCAATTACTGGTCATAATATTGGAGCACTCCCATTGGCCCTGTCAGCAGAAATGTTAATATCAGCCAACCAATTAAAATGATAAGAGGCTAACAGCTGGCAAACGGTTGCGTGTTCTGGTTTTACATTCCATAGATCAGTTGGACTATACTGTGATATTCCAGAGTTATTAGAGATGAAGGTAACAGTTCTGAAAGAAGCTGTATGCAAACAAGGCAGGTGCTATATCGGTATTCAGATCACTTAGCAATCTAAATGTAATTAAGGAGGTTTTGAAAGATTTGGGTTAAGAGGCAGATCTCGAGAGACACTACGATTCTCTTAGCCAGACAATGATCTGGCAGGGAAATGAATTTATATATTTATGTGTTATTAATCCATGTCCTTTTGGCTGAGATCCCAGTCAGGTATCATCCTGGCAAAGTAACTGAGGCCCATATGTGTCCTGACTATATCAGTACTGCATGACTGCCTGCTAGGTGGATATTAGAGTGAGTGTAAAACAAAATAAGGGGCTCAAACCAGATGGAGCATGCTGTTGTGTTTGTGTGTGTGTGTGTGTGTGTGTGTGTTTGTATACATGAGTGGGCAAATTTTGTTGCCTATTGGGGACTTTTTCTGGTATAAACACTGACCTTTCTGAGTCCAGTGGTTCTTATGGGGACCAAAGCCCGGTCCTAATGTGGCGAAACATCATTTCAGAGGTCATGGTTAAGGTTAGGCGTCAGATCTGAAGTGTAGTGAAATTAAAGGTTAGGATTAGGTAAGATTTGGTTATGGTTAAGGTTACGGTCAGGGTTGGGGTTGGGCTGTCCTCACTGGATGGAAGTCAATGCAATGTCCTAATAAGGATAGCCGCACAAACTTGTGTTTGTGCATGTGTGTATGCGTGTGTCTGAGTATGTGTGTGTGTGAGGAAGTTGTTTGATGCTGCAGAAGGATATTTATGTATTTATGAATTTCCAGCAAAGGATAATACGAGCTGTACTGCTCAGTGAGGCACAACTATAGTACTAGAGTCTACCAGTGCAGGGTGAAGAAAACCAGCAAACTCACCATTACCCATTTCAGTGATATTATACACAGGCTTCAAAATAATTTGAACTGTCTGTGAATTTGTATTGTTTGTTTTTCCTTTATTATATAAATCAAAAAATAAATTTCAATTTATTAATGTAGTTTGTGTATTCAATCATTTATTTATGCATTTAGCGATAATAAATGATTATTTTGTCATATTATTTTGTTCCTGTCAACCGTGTTTGGAAGTATTTGAAAAGTTTTGCAGTTGTTTAATTGAAAGCATGATTTAATTGTACTTGTGCAGTGCCCGTTCAAAAGCACACACTTTGAGCCGTGGCTGGGAAAGGTTCACTGTGGGCATGGGTTACCACATACTCAATTCAGTCCACCAAGCCCTGAAGCCCCACCTCTGCTGCACAGAGCTTTTTGCCAGTGTATTAAAGGTTTATTAATACTGAACGTGTTGCATGTCTAAATCGCACGAAATTCGACGCTGCATGTCCTTGGGTCCCCGGCGATACACCTGCAACGTATGAAGAGGATTGGATGAACAGTTCCCTAGATAAACAAAGGACACATGTAGGCACACACAGACAGGGATTCCTTGCGTAATAGTCAGATTTACTGGCATTATTTGAACATGGTTGAAGTCGATTGGCTGTATCCTCGGGACACAAAACTTCCTAACAATGAAGCCGCCACACAGTTGCAATGTTATAGCATAAAAAACATCTCAGGGACACAATGAGAAGATTCTGTGTTTGCTAGGCGTGTCTCCATGAGATTTTTCCATGTATACCTGCAGGGGGAGCTGTTGAGTCCATGTCGCTGCAGTGGCTCTGTGCGCTGCACTCACCAGCCCTGCCTTATTAAGTGGATCAGCGAGAGGGGAGCGTGGAACTGCGAGCTGTGCAACTACAAATACCACGTCATCGCCATCAGCACCAAAAACCCGCTGCAGGTCAGGCAACCATTCCAGCACACAGCATACAGTTAGCCTAACCCCTGAGACTCCCGGCAATCATATTACACTCTAGTACTAATCGATGTAGAAATTTTGTTTTTGAAATTCCCTTGATTGCAAGCAGCTTTGGGCATGATCTCTTTCAGGTTTGGTCGATCTTGGGCCAGATCTGGGACAGATCTGAAAGAGATCTTTCCCAGAGCTGCTTTCTATCAAGGAAATTTCAAAAGCAAAATTTATAAATTTCCAGAGTCACTAGCTATCCGCTTTTATCTTGAGGGGCCTTGCACTGCTCAACATTAACATGAATGCTGCCATGTAATGTGTTCAGCATGATTTAGCTGGAATGAATTCACACCTCCAACCCCTTGCCAAGACTTGACTCAGTGTTTTTGAGTTTTATGCCACATTTCTAGCCATAAAGTCGTAACACATTACTGATGCACTCCACAAATTGTCTGATTTTGGAATATCTTGTGATTCACTGGTTAACGATTTGACTGGGTGATCTGGAATGTTCTTCCTTGACATACCCGTGTGTCCCCTACCAGTGGCAAGCCATCTCGCTGACTGTGATTGAGAAGGTGCAGATTGCAGCAGCCATCTTGGGCTCCCTGTTCCTCATAGCTAGCATCTCTTGGCTGGTCTGGTCGTCTCTCAGCCCCTCAGCTAAGTGGCAACGACAGGATCTACTCTTCCAGATCTGCTATGGCATGTACGGCTTCATGGACGTGGTGTGTATTGGTGAGTATGCGATCCAGAAGGGCAACGGGTCATTTGGACCCTGTACCTGTTGGACCCATACAAGTTTGGCCCTGACCAGTCGGACCCCTGACCCTAACCGTTTGGACCCCAGACCAGTTAGACCCCAGACCAGTTGGAACCCTGACCAGTTGGAATAGGGTTAGGGTTAGGTTAGGGTTAGAGTCTGGGGTCCAAACAGCATGTAGTCCAACTGGGTAGGGTCTGGGGTCCAAGTGGTCAGGGGTCTAACTGGCTTGGGTCCAAACGGTACTGGTTCCATTCAGTTAGGGTCCAACTACTATGGGTCCAGCTGGTATTTACATAGTAGTTCAGGCAGACTGAAGATTCAATTCTGTGATATAAAAACAATGGTTTTATACACTGTTACTGAAGCCAATGTCCTCCCTAGTATTACAGTCGAACTGCTGAGATTTGCTCATTTGCACAGTTCTCGCATGGATCGAAGGAAGAAACCCATGGCAGGATTTTTGTTGTCTGACCCCTGACCTTCCCACCACCTGTTTCTTTACTGTGAGATAGAGACTGCTTGTGATGAAGACATTTAAATGCACATTTGTGACAGACTGAAGACATTCGATGTCTCCAGCTCAGAGAAAAAGCTTACTGCAAAGCTCATTAACTCCGCATTTTGCAAAGATTAACCTGCCATCTTTGACATTAGCTGCAGATCGGCTGGGGAGGTAAACCCAGTAAATCGATAGAAAAAGGCAAAGGGAGCGTGGGTGAAAAAGAGAGGACGGGGAAAAAAATAGGTGAAGAAAGAAAGAAAGAAAGACAGACAGAAAAAGAAAGAAAGAAAGAATGAAAGAAAGAAAGAAAGAAAGAAAGAAAAAACCGATGTGCAAATGGAAATTAGGAAATGTTGATGTTTTTTTCAGGCCCTGGACATAGTCTTGTTTAGAGTGGCCCAAAGCCCAGAGAGCATTTCTTTGGCATTTTGTAGTGACAGTGAATCACAAGCTTGACAAAGTGGTTCTATTGAATCATTCATACTTTTGGCAGTAGATCGAACCGTGCAAGATTTATTAATATTTCCTTTCAATGCTCCACATTACTCATAAACTCCGCTTTTCCATTGGTGTGACCCAGGACCTGAAAAAACATTTGCATGTATAACAGTAAATCCAGAATTATTTATGGATTTCAGAATATTATGACGATAAAATCTGTAACACTCACCTGCAGGGTTCACATATAGTTGACAAGAGTACATTTTTTGATTATTGCAAGAGTAAGGTTGGGCACGAGGCGAAATTTGTTCAAAATGAAGCAATTAGCCATCATCGCACATATTCTTGCAGCTGCCTGTCATCACTGATCAAGCCAATTAGCATGGCAGGACTAACAATGTGTTCTGGCCAGCATACAGCATATCAATCAAGCAGTTTATCTCATCCTTTTTCCGTGGTCTCCTTATTATCTGAACTACACCATCTTTTTTTCTGGAGACTGGGTCTTCTAAATGGTGCTACCTAGACCTTATGTCAGTAATTTGCAACCTTAAACTTTTGTAATTGGGTTCATCCAACTATGAGTTGATGACCACAGATGGCCTAGCCCAAACCTGTTCATTTTGTTCAGGACAGATACATATTAACCAGATACATTTCCCAGAATACAGAGGTGTAAACAGGCAGCAATTTCAGTGGTAATTTTCAGTAGTACAACACAAACAGTATATCTAAACTGGAGTAATGAGGGTAGTTGCTAATCAATTATTATTTTCAGGCAAGAAAAATCAATGCAATTACTTAAATATACATTTATTAAATGATTACATTTATAAACATTACATTTATGATTATAAACATCCTATTAAGCATTTCTTCCAGATTAAATAACAATGCCTGCGCTTTAAATACATTCATTTGCAATAGTACCATTTGCCAAGACTTGATTCAAAGTACCAACAAAGTAAAAAAAAAAATGTGTAAAAGTAATCACAGCTGCAAAACAATGCATTATGGGAACAGCTGCTGATATTGCGATGGGATGAATTTCCTGCCATGCAGAAAAACCATGGGGACATATGAAACCATAACAGGAACAATTCAAAAACGCTTCTCTGTTACACAGTAGTACTCTTGTTATGAGTCACTTGAAGTTGTAATGGCTGTTGAAATTGGGGTTTTTATTGGGGGAAAAATATACTTCAGTGTCATCTGGCTTGGAACTGTGCAGCAGAATCACCTGCCTCAATGCCTCTTATGTTCTAAACCAATCAATGGGCTTTCCAAAATTTACCGCTATCATCTATCCACCAAATTTATCATCCACCATAAATAAGCACACAGAGCTGACACATGAATTGCTGAAATGAAACAATGGTGCCTGACTGCATCTAGTGAAATCACTTTCCCTGCAAAATGGCTCTTGACACATTGTAGTTGTTATGATTATGATCCAGACAAGGAACCAGATACAGAGACAGAGTACAATCCAACAGTTGAGTTTATTGATAGTAATACGATAATGACTGTAAGGGGCAGAGCCCAGAGTTAATGGCACAGTTAAGTTCAGACGATAGTGAGCTTGAGTGTAGGGATTGTCTGTGCCCAGCCAGTGACATCCCGGGGCAGAATCCAGATGGAGATCACACTTGCCAGTGCAGAACTGACAGATGGCACGTTTAGAGAGTTTAGCAAGAACGATGTCCCAATCCCGATGACTGCAGAAGGCTGGAGAGGTGTTCCTAATAAACTGGGCAGAGGAACAAACCCCCAATCCTGGAAGATGGAGAGAAAGGCTCAGGAGATGGTTCCCATTAATAAGTCTCGGAAGAGTACTTCTGTATTTAAATATCTTGAAAGGTTATGACTAATTTTCGAAGATGATAAACTCTAGACGAGAAAGATATTGACTGTTTGCTTCTCAGGCATATAGCAAGTGACAATCCAGCAAGTTGGACTCTCAAAGCAATGGGTTATATATGCCATGGACACATACGAGAGTGGGGAAACACAAATGCTGAACAGCTGGCGGGGGAGGCACGCAAGATGTCAAACCTATCAAAAGAGACAATGCATCTAAAAGACATGCAAGTCGCTGGATGGGGTGAGGCATTCACGCAAGGGTTGTGACCGTACCCCAAATTCTCCCTGAGGGGTGCCACCTAGCAGCCCTGTGGTGAACCCCGGATGTCGGCACGGGAAATCGCGAACCAGGGAGAGGTCTAAGATGATGCGTCAGGGACCCAGGAGTGCTCCTCGGGTCTATGCACCACCCAGTCCACTAGGAACCGGCATCTGCATCCCCTACACTGAACGTCTAGAATTTGGCGCGCAGTGTAGGCGGGCCCTCCATTGATGAGCCAGTGGGGAGGCAGGGAGTGGGAGGAAGGACTGTAGGGAGACAGAGATGTAGGTTTAATTCTCAAGACGTGAAACACAGGGTGAATATTGGGAAGGGAATGAGGGAGGAGGTGCCTGACAGTCGATGAGGATAATGCACTGGATTTAGTGAATAGGCCAGTGAAAGGCAGACACATGTTTGACTGCTACTTCTGTCTCCTCAGACTGGAATAAAGGCAGTTGGTAACCCAGATAACACAGAAAAGGTGACATGCAGAGACCAGAAACTAGCAACGAATTTTGAGCCAGCTCCACCAGCTAGAAGACGAGACCACCTGGTGTGGTTACCTTCTAGAGTCTTGCCCAGCTCCTGGTTAAGCCTCTCCACCTGGCCATTGGACTCTAGGTGGAATCTGGAGGACAGGGCGCAGAGAGCCTGCCAGAAGCAGGTGGTTAATTGAGGGCTGCAGTCGGACACCACCTCCTGAGGTACGGCATAGAGGCGGTCCACATAGTGTAATAGCAGTGCAGCAATCTCCTGGCCATGGGCAACTTCACCAGCGGCACAAAATGGGCTGACTTGGCAAACCAGTAAGTGACGGAGAGGATAGCCATGAACCCATCTGAGTGGGGCGACCCAGTGCCACAATCCATGGCTCTGCTAACCCACAGCTGGCTGGGAACCTCCAAGGGCTGGAGCCGACAGCAAGGGCATTAGCTATTTGATTTGGAATGGCATTACAGCAACAATGCGTGACTGAAAGTTGTTGAGCATCAGAAATGAGGACTGGTTTGAAGACAATATTTAAAAATTCCCATTATGACTATAAGGGCATTAACTGAGAAGTTTAAAGTATAATATAGCAATGTTAAAAATCTGCCTGGAAGAGGAAATGCTAATTATGAATGCACTGTGAGGAAGACGGCAAGAGGTGTATGGCTTATACGTCGCTGCAGACTTGCAGACATTGATTATGTTATGGAATCAGAAAGTCCCCAAAACTATCAGGCATCTGCACAACCACAAGCAGTGATCAGATTAAGGAAAAAAAAAAATGATTAGCAATTGTTTTGCACATCTGAAAAATGATTAGCAAAAATGAGAAAACAGTATGTCAGATTTTAAATGACAAAAGGGCTTTTTTATTCTTTCCTAATGACAAACTACATTTACAAGAGAAATACAACTCCACTCTGAAAGCAAAACAAATTATTGCCAAAAGGCATCAATTTTATCCTGAACAATCATAATTTAATACAGCACACTTCCGTTTCACAATAAAATTTCTGTAAACTACTTGTAACCGGTGGTACAGCTGTCTTATCTACACCTTACTGTAGCATAATGTTGTTCAACGCCTGATCAGAGATGTGAAAGGATCCATTCCCATTAAAATCCAGTCACACAAGACACTCTCCAACTCAATCACATTTTGACATTACAACATCATGTATTTGAATGATCAGAGATCATTGTGCATGTTTCGAGAGAGGCTGGCGAACTTGCGATTCCCTAAAACACATTGCAATGGGACAAGTTTTACTGACTTTGATCGGCTTACCGTGATGTTTGGGTGGCTGGAGGAACATTCGGGTGTGTAAAAACGTAAAGCGTACATCCAGTCCAGGCGATTCAGAGTTAAAGCCGAGAGGGGACGTCTGATCCGGAATTCTTTTTATTAGAGTTAAAACCAAATCACATCGCTTTAGTATAACAATGATTACAAAGATTCCCTTTAACTAGCGTCAGCAAGATGGTAAGATTGATAGCCTTATAATCTTATGAGTAACGTAATACGCGATAGCATGCATAACAGGATAATGCAGCTAAACTCGCTATGAAATAACACGTCTCAGGCCCGAATTGTCTGTTTGCTCATTAGGTAAAATAAGCGCGTCACCAGTGTTGAAAGAGATCGTCTGCGTGCGATGGCGTTGAAAGGGACAAATCAGAGCTATAAAAACTTCTCCAATAGGCATCATAGCTAGCATAGGTTCACTAGCCAGCAAGCTGCATCTATGAGCTAGCTTTACCTATGCGATTGCTTTTGAACTTGCCAGCAAACGAGCTAACTTCCCAAAAATGTAAACGTTTAATTGGGTCGCACTAAACTGCTGCGAAACCTCAACTAAGTTCATGCCTATGACAGCTGGCGAAGTTAGTACAGTTGGGGCAAGAGACAAATCATATCACCTTGATATGATGTTCATTTACGAAGATTTTCTTTAGTTAACGTTAGTTAGCTAACGAACTACGTGGATATATCCAAAGAGCAACGTACGCGATGGCTCCGGATGGCTCACAAAGCTGAGTCTTGCCGTCACGGCCAAAGATGATAGAGCGTATGACTGTGGGTCAGAAAGCCTCTCGAGCCCAAGAGCATGCATGCACTCCCCAGAAGCTGATTGGTTGGTATGCAAATGAGGAACATCATTTTCCAGCCATTCTCCTATTGCAATGTGGCTCGGGAATTCGGAAGTTTGCAGGCCAGTGAGTCGGAAACCATGAAATCTAATTAAGATTTTTGGAATTGCATTTTTTTGCGAAGGGTTTGTTACGATGATTAGCATTTCTTCAAAACTGCTGAAATTTGATTCGCATTTTGCGATGCGAATCCGCCTAATCTGATCACTGACAAGATAACTTGGGGTTGCCGGAAAAAAAGCCTCCTTTGTCATCAAAAATAAACTGATGTGCCAACAGTTTGCCTAAAGGCACTGAAACTTTCAGTGGGCTGGGTTCTATAGTCAGATTAGACTGAAGTCATACTTTTTGGTAGGAAACCTGGAGTACCAAGTACCAGCAGATTTAAAATGAAAAACTAACCGCCTCTGCCAGAAGGCTTAAACTAGTCTGCGGTTGGATCTTCCAACAGCACAATAATCCAAAGCATGCTTCAAAGTCAATGCAAAAATAGTTCACTGATCACAGAATCTAAACCCAATAGAAATTCTGTGGAACAAGCTGAAGAAGAGAGTCTATAAAAGTTAAACGACAGATTTTAAGAATCTGGGGTCTTATTTATAAAAATTTGCATGGATTTCATACCTAAATAATATGTACGCACAAAAAAATAAAAATGACATTTTGTGGAAAACCTATGGGTAAAATAAACTGCATGGAATTTTCATTTATTTAATCGGGATGGACTTGGAATTTATTGACATTGTGTATAATTTTAATAATTCCCCTTTTTTAATGTCAAGTTTGTTTTTATAAATCAGAAATCTGCAAAGAAAGTGACATATGTATTTTTTTGTGCCTACGCACCGCTTATAAATGAGGCCCCAGGAGGGGATCTTGACTCAGGAATGGTTTCATATCCATTTCAATGTCTTCTCGAACTTCATTACACACAAAAGAAGAAGACTCTATTATCTTAGCAAAGGGAGGTTCCGCAAAGTATCAAATGAAGGTGAACCAATAATTATGGCACACATGTTTTTGAGATAACATTTCTTTCATGATAATAGTTATTCTTTTCCTTCAGTCTCTGTATTTCAGTTGAAGGCTATTACGTTAATAGTTTGCATTTAATATTAGGATAGAGAGGATAGAAAGACATTAATGTCATTAATAATTACATTGTGTATTTACCAACTGAACTAATATTTACTCAGTAAATTCACAAAAGTGCTGATATTAGCAGAGGACACTGTGAATAACATCTTCACCTCTACCACTGCTTTAAGTGTTGGGCCTAGCCCCTGGTCTGGCAGCTTGAAGGTTCTCATCTGCAAAGAGGTGGATAGGAGGGGGACGCCTGAAACAGATAACTTCCTGCTTCCTGTGAAAACAGGAAAAGAATGCTTGTGATGTAGATTCAATCAAGATGTCTCCAGAGTAGGGAGGGTCTGTAGCGTTTCACATAGAGTGATTAACTCATCACCCAAATGACAGAGAGAGGGGGAGAGAGAGAGAGAGAGAGAGAGAGAGAGAGGGGGGAGCAGAAGGGAAAGAGAGAGAGAGAGAGAGAGTTATTGATCTCTCACAGCTGATCTCGACCATGTCAGACGACGCACATGGATATTATTAAGTCTTCAGATGTGGTATATCTGCTGTCTCAAGACTCAGAAATAATTGGCTCCATATTCTGCTTCTAATTTTTCCTCATAATTAGCTCTGTTCTCACAGGCCTGAGAGCATAGTTGTGGATAGTAACACTGTAGCACAGCTGAGACAGATATAAGACAGTTACAGAAATAAGATTAGTTTCTGTGCATTTGCTTAGAAATGTCATTTTTACAAACTTCATTTTTTTTTTTCTCCAAGCAGTAGGACATGTTCAAAAGAAAAATACCCCACATCAGTACACTGGCACTGACCGGTTTGCAAACTAAACAGAGGGAAAAATGTCTGAGTTCCTTTCACCTTCTCTCCATGCTCATTCAAAATATCAGGCATTCCTGCTCTCAGAATAAGAAATATTTCAGTTTTATTAACAGTAATTTGGCTGCGGGGGAACGCAGTTATAACAACAAATATTAAATCTGTGAAGATTCTTGCTGTGTACATCAGTATGGCAGTGAGTGACTAAAATACAAGCTTTTTGAGTCAATCACACAAGGAAATTGGAAAGGAAAACACATCTTAAGTACATCATAACTTCACAACCAGATGCCAAAATAAACCATTTTGCCAATATTTTGTCAGATTGCAGTATGCGAGTATTCAAGGATCTGCATCTGTTTTTTTTAAATTTTATTCATAAAGACCAAAAACAAAGACATGCTAAATTTAACAAAAAACATGGAATAGTGAGGCAAACCAAAATTTAAGCTCTATTATGCCATTATGTACACATCCAGTGGTTTACCTACATGCCTACTATCACACCATACAAAAGGCATCAGTTCATTCTAAGTAAGATTGTTATATAGGCTCATAACTATATTTTCATGTGCCTTTATGTAATAATTTTATATAACAGACTGTCATGGTGTGGTATGAGTAGGCTTGTTACCCAAGATATTTTTTTATGCTGCTTGTTTTATTTTTACTCTGAAGAACTGCAGGAATTAAATTTCAGGACTGCAAAGCTGCTTTCTGCATAGACATTGAATTGATTGTTTTGATGGTTATTACCAATACCACAGTCTAATCTGGATATTTTTCAGAGTTAGCAAATTTCTAATGCTTGATTATTTACAAAGTCGCAGTCAGTTCTTACATACTGGATTACGTAAGCCAAGCGCTAATGAATGATTCAACTATTCGCAATAAGGTGTGCTCATAATAAATACATACAATAAAAACATATAATAAAGGCCAACGGCCACGGTCATTTAATTTTTTTTACTGAGTGCACATCTCCTCTAAATGAGAATATATGCACCGCCTGCCGTATGACATTTGGTTCAGGCATTGTGAGCGGGTCTGGTCCACACTGTTCTGTGCAGTAGACCACTAAAGTATTTGTTGTTTTGTTGTGCGCCGCATTGCAGTGTTCACCTGTGAATGACTAAAATGTCAAGTGTTGTAGCTCCTGCAGGACCTGCCAGAATAAAACTGTTTAATGGAGTTTGATGGCGTCCAAACCTAGTGCAAGATTTGTCAGGAATGTAAGGGGAGGGCTACAAGCTCTGAAATGTTGCCAGGAGGCTATGGATGAGTTGAGTCTGGGCTGAAGCACAGAATTCTGAATGCCTTCTCCCTGTTACTCTCTCCAGCTCTCATCATCCATGAAGGGCCCTCAGTTTTTCGCATCTTCAACCGCTGGCAGGCCGTCAACCAGCAGTGGAAGGTGCTGAACTATGACAAGGGGAAGGACAGTGAGGACGTAAAGACCGGAGCCAGCCCCAGGACACCTGCGCTGCCTACACAGAGGGGCGAGCCTCAACTGGAGGGAGGAACCTCCACTTCCACGTCCTCCCTTATGGCTGCGGCCATGGCTGCCGTCGCCGCGGAAACACCCACGACGGCGGTCGCGATGACTCAGGACTCCTCCGACCAGAGCAACGGTCTCACCTTTCCTGACCACCACTATGCGTACAACATCCTCCACCTGCTCAGCCATCTGAGGCAGCCGGAACAGCGAGGCCAGCCCAGCAACAGCAACCGAGAGCTGGTCATGAGAATAACTACTGTCTGAGGATCTGGTTTGAGGCCTCAGTATTTTCCCAGCATGGGAGACAAATGTGTGCCGAGAACAGCTGTAAAACATAAACTTTCTCTGTGTGAGACAGTAGAGAAGCCTTGCCAACTAGGGATAATGGCACAGTGACAACCGGTTGATGAAAGTGAAGGCATGGATGGGTGCAGATCACAGTTGTTCCCAGTGTTTTGACATTTATAAAATAAAAATGATGGATTTTGATTTCTTGATAGCTGTAGCTGAAGGATTTCTCTCATGCCATATCTACTGTTCCTGGTGCCAAGTTGTGAAAAGAAGCTTGAGGAAAGGCAGACATCTATTGAGTAACTATAAGATTCCTGGTCCTGGGCTGTTATCAAAGAAACAGCACCATGCAAAGCTTCAGGGATTCAAATAATTCAGCTCTGCACTTGGGCAGAGACGTAAACATAATATAAATCTCCCTTGTGACCGTTTTTAACTGCACATTGGTCAATCTGTTACCTCTTTTTGAGGGTCTTTGTCATATACTGTAAGAACTTGCATTCTCACATTTGTACTTTTGTATGTGAGACCTCAAGCACAGTAAATGTACTTTACTCTCATGTAAAGCTGCCGAGAAACTGTCTTATTTCATATTTACAACCCCAACTCAAAAAGAGTTGGGACAGTATGGAATATGCACATAAAGACAGACAACAGCAATTTCTAAATTTACTTTAACTTGCATTTCATTACAGACAGTATGAAGACAAGATTTTTAATGATTTCTCAGCTCAACTTCATTTTACTTGTAAAAATATATCCATTCCTGCCATTCTGGCCAGTAACGCATTCCAAAAAAGTTGAGATGGGGGCAGTTGAGGACTAGTAATTAGGCAAAATAATGACATGATTTGAAACAGCTGATGACAGCAAGTGATTATCCTGACTTGGAGCAGAAGCAGCGCTCAGAAAAGGCCCAGTTTCTCAGGGGCTAAAATGAGCAGACGATCGCCAGTTTACCCCTGAATGTGTGTGTGTGTGTGTGTGTGGGGGGGGCTCATTGAAAGGTTTGCAGTGTTCCTCAAAGAAACATTGGGAGGGATCTGGATATTTCACCCTCTACAGTGCATAACATAAATAAAAGATTTGAGGAATCTGGAGGGATTCCAGTCTGCAAAGGGCTAGGGCGCAAGCCTAAGATGAATACTGGTGATCTCCTATCACTCAGACAACTCTGCAACAAGAATGGTAATTTTTCTCCAAAACCCTTTTTACATCAGAATCAGCAGGTATATGCAGGATTTTTCAGTGTGGGTAACCCCGCTAAAAATAGGCGAACGACTCCTTTCACATTGCCAGTAGAGGAGTTTGTCTATTTTTTTTCTTTTCTGGTTTGTCACATTCAACATCATGAAGAAGCCAGAAAACAAGATTTGCAAATAGAAAGCAGTATCAGGAGAAGCTCTCCCACCTTAATCCCTTGCCTATGTGGCATCTTGCACAATATGAAGAACAAAATCGCTGTTACATGTTGTTCATGAACAATAAATTATCTTTCTGCCTGGATATTAACGTGTCAATGTCCAGCTCTTCAACACGCGTCAAAGCATTGTGTCAAAAATTTGCATGCACACCCAATTCTCTCGTGTACATCACTGCTGATCAGAGCTGGAGCCGATAAATACCTGCGACTACTGCAGAATCATTTGACCCGGGAATGAATGCTGATTTTACCCTTTCACAGTGAAAGACAAATGGACAATTTCACAAACAGTGAAAGATATTAGTGGGTTTTTTAGCCAGTGTGAAAGGGGCATCAGTGATATAACCACATGGGCTCAGGATTACTTTGGCAAACCTTTGTCAAGTACTGCAATGTGCCAGTTAAAACGTTCCTGTGCAAAAAGGAAGCTTTGTGTTAAGTTTCTCCAAGTGCCATTGACTTCTCTGCATGCAGGCGGTGTTGATGATGGACCATCACTCAGTGGAAACAGTGAATCAATAGTTCAGGTCTTTTTGGGAAGATACTTAGATACTTAGAGCTCCAGATCAAAGTAGAACTGGACCATCTAGACAATTACTGGTGACAAATCCAAAAGCCATGCTCTGTTAAGGTGTTGGTTTTGTCCATGACTTCGGCAGTGGCGTCTCCCACTTCTGAAAAAGCACCATTAATGCTAAAAAGTACTTTGAGATTTTGGATCCATCAAGATGACATCCTGTTCAGGGAGCTCCACGCATATTTCAACAAAACAATGCCAAATCACATTCTACATGCATTACAAAGGCGTGGCTACATAAGAAGAGGTTACAGGTGCTGGACTAGCCTGCCTGCTGTCCCAACTTTTCCCCAATAGGGAACTAGTGGTACATTTTGAAATGTAAAATGCAAGAACCCCGTAGCGTTGGACACCTTAAAGGGGACCTAATATGCCTTTTTTTTTCAAAATATAATATTCTTGGATGTCCAAAAGGTAAAATTATAAACTTTTTAGCAAAAAAAAAAAACCCGTTGAAATTCCACAATTTCTTGGCAATTTGATTCCTGTCATTCCTAACCCTCTGAAAAACAGGCTGTTCTGAGTGGGTGTCCCCTCCATAGGACAAGCTTAGTTCTCCTTAGCCAGCAAACTGAGCCACCTTGTCAACAGAGAGCGATGATGTCATAATCCATCAGCTACTGGCAAGTCTAAATACAGATGACTGAATAAGTGGCTAGCTAGATAGCTATCCATGAAACTACACAATGAGTGCGTAAAGGTAAGGCCCAGTAAAAAAAAACAAACATTTGTTTATCGTCCCCGCCTGTGCCTAAAATCAGTGCTGTGCCAATAATTTTTTTAATTTTTGAATTTTGCGCTAGAGAACTAGCCGCACATGTGCAGTAGACTTAAATGTGTTGAACGTTTTGGTTATTTCTTCAATAAAAGTTTTGTCATTTGTTTCTCACTGCAGAGTTTTGGGACCTAAACTTAGTTTGGGCGTCATTTGAGTTTGGGCGTCGATACCCTTAAACAGCCTAGCTATCATGTATAAATTGAAAGGCCTTGGATACCTGGTTGACTGATGCCTCATTTGCTGGGTAGTCTAACCAGAGCTACGATGCTGCCGCCTAAATTGGCGCTTGATCCTGTCAGATTACCCAGTATTGCTGAAATTAAAAAAAAAGTGCCCCCCGTGCCAATTTTGGCAGTGTCAGGTCTATAACTGGTAATTGGGGTGGCACAGACACGTCCCTTTTAGTCCTAGCAAGTTCTCAATCATTTTCCTTTATTGACGCATTTTCCAATTATCGTAATTGGCAACTGAAGACGCGGTTTCTCTCCATATGCGATCTAACAGCGATGAAATCATGGGCTAAATTCAGTAGGCTACAGTGGCGAAGACACAACTGAGAATTGGGTGCACAAAACATCCTTTTAAAACAATTATTAGTCCTGACCTGTTCTCAGTCATTTTCATAATTAATAAAAGGTTCACTCCGAGAGCACTCCACACTTAACAGGTGTTGTTTGTTCTCCCCAATTAGGTAAGACGATAATCATTCATCTGGACGTGTATTTGCTGTATTTAAATCAATGTTGTTCAAAATTGCATACCTGTCGACTCTCAAGTAAATAGCTTGAGCCGCAGGTTTTTTATAGCCTATTTAACTGCCGAGTGCCACTTTTTTTTTATCAACCCACGCAATACCGAGAGTGAAAGGCAATATTTCATTGGAACACGGATCATTTCAATCAACGCGAAGCCTATTAATAAGTAAATAATTTTTCTGTACTGAATTTAGCCCATTAATTCATCGCTGTTAGATCGCATATGGAGAGAAACCGTGTCGGAAAATGCGTTAAGGAAAATGATTGAGAACTTGCCAGGACTAAAAGGGACGTGTCTGTGCCTCTACCCATATGCTAAAAATGAGAAGCCAATGTAAAGTATTTTGTGAGTTATCGCGCTAATGGCTAAAATCTGCGAACACGGCGGCTGCGGACGAGGCGGCGGCAGCAGGTGGGGCGAAACCATGATATCCCCGAAACCAACTACTTAACCCTCTATTAACCACTGTAGCATATCTGCTACATAAAGTGAAAGGGTTAACAGCCTGGACACCCTGCTGGTTTTGTTTCTTATTGCCAAATAAACATTTGAGAATAACTTGAATGGTCCGTCACTTTAATTTTTCCATTAAGCATTATTACCCAATGTAGCAGATATGCTACATTTTTGGAAAAAGGTGGGCCAAAGAATTGAATTTTTTTTTTTTTAAACTATTTTTTCCAAATATTGGCCCATAATCAACATATTTGCCTAGGGGAATGATTTTTACACAGTTGGAAAGGTACTTGGTTAACAGAGGGTTAACTGTCCCAACGTTTTGGAAATATTTTTTCAAAATTGAAAAAAAAAAAGTGTTTATTTTGAAAACTCAAAATGCATGAGGTGAAACTTGTGCTCTAGTATTGTTTTCAACATATTACAGGTCAAAGATTATTTACAAATTACTGCCTTAAGTTTTAATTTTAATTGCACCTACTGTCATTACTTTTTTCTGATTTGGGGTTGTACTCTGCCAGTATTTTCAGAGACGTCTGAAAAATACTGCAATAAAACAATTTAAATGAGTTACCCCGAGTCATAGAGAGATTAAAAATAAATGTCTCTTTGAATTTTGCTTTCCAGCCACTGAGTGGCTATAGCAAAAATAGCAAAAAGCCAAAGCATGATTCCATAAATATATCAATTGCAAATGTTTTGCTGTATGTTTTCTTTTTTTAATCAGTTTAATGTGTGCATGTGTGTGTGCGTGCGTGTGTGTGTGTGTGTGTGTGTGTGTGTGTGTGTATGTGTGTGTGTGTGTGCATTCCAAGAGGGAGAAAGTGAGATAATTGATGCTGTTCTTTCCTCTGAATAGCACATTGAGTTCGAATAAAACTAATTCACGGTGAAAGCTTGCTTGTGTGCAGGTACATTATCATCACTAAGGTTTTTCCATTTTTGCCTTTTCTTTGGCTTGTGTTCCTGCAAAGGGCAGTAATGCTTTCCCACCTGCCATTCACCGCTGATGTTATTTAAAATGGTGGCAGGAAAAAACCGGGAACAAGAGCAATTAGGTATTGACGCATACAGTATTTGACTCAAGGCTAAAACGTTAAAAAAGACCAGCAATGACCGCAAGTTGTTATGTTTGTAGTAGAACAGTGATTCCACTTTTTTTTTTTTTAATCCTAAAGGTGTGCAAGTTCATACAGTTTATTAACTATAATTTCCGAAAGTATTTCTGTTCGCCTTGCCTTGAATGGCAGGTAAACATCAATTTCTCCATAAAAGGGCTGTAGATGGGTTCATAGGTGGGCAGTGAAACATTCCCTGATGGAAAGCAGGCTCTCTGACAGAGCAGACGGTATACAGGACAGAAGAGTCTGGAACCGAGACGAAGCTTCACTTCAGTTTTCATTCCCGCAGTATGCTGCTCTGTGGCCTTAATGCATTTTTAACAAGGGTCTATGACCTCATGGAGACAGTGTGAGAAGCAGCTGAAACAAGCTCCCCTAACATTTACACAGCCACAGCACAGCTCCCCTTCCTGTTTCACACACACTGCTTTTCTCTATACTTCCTTTTCTTACTTTTTATGAACATAGACAGTGATCACACTTCATCTTTCTTAATTACATGAGTTTTAGATTGTATCAGTATCATAATTTATATTATGTGGGTTCTAGTTTGCATTAATACCATTATTTACATTCCATAGATTATAGTTTAAATCAATATCATCATTTATATTGCATGAGTATCATTTTGTATCATTATTTACATTACATGGGTTATAATTTGTATCATCATCATTATCTACATTACATGGCTGATAGTTTGTATCATTACCATCATTTACATTACATTGTTGTGTCTGATGTAAGGAACCAAATGCAAGTAGTCCAAAATGCAAAAATCATGGTCTTTATTTCAGTCTGAGTCCAAGCCAGATAATCACAGAGACGGTACAGAGGGGCAATCCAAAATCAGAGTCGAAAAACAGGCAGGGGTTCAAAAGCCAGTGAGCACAGATTACAGCACCAAATCGTAAGGCAGTAGGAGAGAGTCAAGTGTCTGAAATCCGAATTCAAAAGCCAGGGCAGCTATACACAGAAATCATGGTTGTACACAAAAAGGGTAGTGATCAGGAGGCAAACAAATCCAGGCAGGCACAGACAGAAATCAGAATCGGGCAGAAGGGTGTCACAGAATCTCAATCAAATCACTGGCATACAAGGAGCTCAGTGTAGGAAAAGATTATCAACAGTCTGACAAGAGCTAAGCAGAAGTTAGGGACTATATATACACAAGGTAGGTAACAAGCAAGGCGGGGCAACAGGTGTGAGGAATAATCTAAACATTAACTGAGAGGGGAAAACACAAGAGGTAATTAAACAATACAAAATAGGAAACAATGACAAAGACTAGTTTTCACAAGACATCCTTCAACAATAACAGCTCCATTCAGGTGAGTGCCTACGTGGGAAGAGATGGAAGACACAAATTAGTATAAGAGATAGTTGCAAAGTCTCCGCAGAAACAAAGGCAAAGGACTGGGAGAGCAAAGTGGGTGGAGCTCAAGATTAGTGTGGAAAGCGAAGAGAATCACTTAATAGAATTAGTAGTCTGTGCAGAATTGATATGACCCAAATGTGCAAGTTAGCATGTTAGTTATTTACAGGATTAGTATATTAGTAAGGGTTAGTTGATAAACTAGACAAAACATACAGTGTGATTAATACTTAATTAGTAATTAGCGTTGAAGGAAGTAAACGAGGCAAGAAGGAACTTGTGAAACACCGGAAACTTCCGAAATCACCCAAAATGTGACAGCTCGCAGACAAGGGCGTGCACTGGCAAAGAACATAGAAATGCAAGACATCACAGGAGAAAACAGTGTGCATAATATGGCAGATAATACAGAATGCATGAACTAAACAAATCAAGTGGAAATAAACATAAAACCAGGACAGGCAGGACAGGCAGAACATGCAGAACGTAACAAACATGGGTTTTAGTCTATCATTATCATCATTTACATTACATGGGTTTTAGTAAGAGGTGTTGGTGGGCCAGTAGGTGGCGATCTTCCCTCTGGCGGAATAATCCCCAATGCCCCAGTGCAGTGACGGGGACACTGTACTGAAGGAGACGTCGTCTTTCGGATGAGACGTTAAACCGAGGTCCTGACTCACTGTGGTCATTAAAGATCCTATGACGCTCTTCGATAAGAGTAGGGGGTTCCCCGGTGTCATGGCTAAAGTCCCAACCTGGCTCTTTCGGCCTGCCACCTAATCATCCTCTGATCTAATTGGCTGTGCAAATTGCCCTCTCCCACCCCACCTCAACCCCCAGGGCTCCCTTGAAAAAGAGATTTCAATCTCAACGGGACTTCCCTGGTTAAATAAGGGCTAAATAAAAATAAAATAGTTTGTATCATTACCATAATTTACATTATATGGGTTTTTAATTAGTATCATTATCATAAATTATATGATAGGGGTTTTAGTTTGTTATTGAGGTGCCAGGCTCTTCTGGTTCTGTTTTTAAGCTTGCACTGAGATGGCATTTTTAGAATTCTTCTCAGCTGCATTCATTATACTCATACGGTGGCTCATGTTTTTCATGGACATTGGTGACAGGTAAGAGGCTAACACCCACCTGGATGCTCCAACAACCACGTTCACCCAGCAAGAATTAAACCAACTAGCACCTCCTGTTATAATTCAGTAGTCTGTTTTCAGGTCCATGTCTTGTTTCCCCTGTCTCCTCGGGGCTGCAGGATTCCATTATATTTTTCAGTCCCACATGTATTTGTTTTCCTTTCTCTCTGTGCATCGAGTCCTCCTGTCCTTTAATTGTATCTTGTTATTCTAGTACTGTTTCCTCATGTTGTCTCATCTCTTGCCCCACCTTAGCTGTGTTTCCCATGTCTCTTCCCACCTGTTTCATGTTAATTAATTTTGTCTGCATGTATATATGTTCCCATTTACCTTTAGTCTGTGGACAGTTGACCCTTTTGCCTCCGTGCTGTCTCAATCTGTTGTGTTGCAGTTCTGCTGAGATTACTCCTTGTTCTTGAGTCATCCTGAATTCCAGTTCCGTCCTGAGCTCCCTGGCCTAACTCTGCATTCGTGGCCGACTAACATTACTGAACCTGATTCTGTGCTGCATTCTGGCCGCCCGGTTACTGAACTCTGCCTGCCTGACAATAACTTCTGATCCTGACTCTGCGCTGCCTTTTGCCCGTCTGGTTACCGAACTCTGCCTATTTGACAACAATTCCTGATCCTGATTATGCACTGCTGACTGTGCCAATGAAGACTAGCTTATTCTCTGTGATTCTGTCTGCGACAGAGTGTTCTGTGTGCCATGACACCTCCCGCCTGTGACTGACAGAACTGCACAGTCAGCGCACATGTACTGTGTTCACTCTAAAACCCCTCTGGGCTTAAAAGCAAGAGCCTGAAACAGCGTCAGACGGCAAACATGGTGACGAATTTGCCAATGCAGCACATTGCTTATGCAAAAAAAATTACATGTATATGATTGAATCCCGGAAGACACAACCACATTGAATGAAGTTATGGCTCTCAGAGTGTTCCATCCTGTAGTGTGTGTGGGGCATTGATCCAGTCTGCGCTTTCACTGGCGTCCAGTGTGTGGAGAAATCAAATAACTCAGAGACCACTTGACATAAGACCCTAATACATGGGGGAAGAGCTATTACAACAGTCTGAAGGTATGGAAGGTTGCATGGAGTGCAGCATGAACTGATTCCTGGCTTCTCGTTTGAAATTTCTGCTCCAGGTTGAGTTTGTCATTTCTGGAACATCACCAACAGAACCTGAAATCAAAGGTAACCTGGCAGACAGATTTCAGCTATGGTAATATAGCTCTATTTTCCATGAAAAATATTCCTTATTGGTTGTGTAATCGGAGCACAACACTGCGCTACAGGAGGGTTGAAATGGTGATGATCTTGTGAGGTAATCTGCAGGCACCATTTTCTTGTAATATTATACCACCAAGAGGAGCTGCACATAATCAGATGATAATACCCACCAGAGGTAAATATATCTCCTTTGCCCACTCTCTTTCTCCAATCCACCTGTATCATGAATAAATATTTAATAAGTGGGTTGACATCTGACATGGTGGGGTAGTGCGGCTGAATTTTGTATAACTATGGGCTTTTAATTCACTGGCTTATTGCCAGTTCCCCATGGTAAACCTAATGCAGTTATTTGAGTTCAGCGTGGGCCTTTCTTTATCAGTTGCAGGGTTGAGTCATCACAGCTCGCAGTCAGTCTAATTGCTCTCTAAGGGCATGCTGGTATTTCATTATGTGCACAAAAGCTGTATTAGTATTAGCTAAAGTAAAGGCCAGTACATTACGCCGCTGATATGTCAGTCATTTTCTGGTAGGCTACAAAGAATGTTAGTAGCATTGCTATAATGGACATTTTTGCCAGATGTTGGTTTCCTCTGTCTTTACTTTGGCAGTGCTCAAATCAATTATTTGCATTTCTCCAAGCAAGGGATGGATTTGTTACAATATTTCTGTGGGTTAATTAATGCTAATTTGTTAACAAGAAGTTCTTACTGCATAGGACTGGTAATATGGAATAGCAGGTGGTATTGCAGATAACATGACTTTTGTCTATATTTTTTTAATATTTTTCTCACAAGCTTTAGTACAGAACAGATAGACCCTGCATGTTTATGTCACAGTATGTCTTCATGATAGGGAATAACTTCATTTTAGCAGGAGCAATACAACAAGGCTGGCCCTTTTTGATATGAGCAATGCCGAAAACTGTAAACAGTTATTTCATTTTTAAAACCCTTATATGCCAGAAATGAATTTATTCCCCAGTAAAATACAGGGGTCTCTTAGCTTTATAAAATAATAAAATTATTTGATGCCGAAACCTAAAGTAGTCGGACAATTCATACAAATACAATATATCATCAAAATGTTAACATTTTTGAAAATATTTGCAAATGGTTTGTGTCACCCATAACACATTAAAAAAGAAAGGTACTTCAACCTTTTTACATCATGTGAAAACCTCAGAAAAAATTGTGTTAATATATGCCAAATTTTAAACTCTGTACAGAGATTTTGTATTTGCTAAAGGAACAGGAAGAATTTTAGAGGGCGTGTGTCAGGTGGTCAGCTATTCACAGAAGCAAAAATCTGCCCATATCGACTCCCTATGCATAAACTCAATGACATTCGATTGTTTTGGACACTGATGTCCTGACCACCAGGAGGCTTTAATTATGTTAGACTAAATCATTAATAATGACACATTAAGAAATTAGTTTCATTTTCACTGCACATACACTTAGGCTTACAACCATCTAAAAGTTCCTGTCAAGCCTCCAGCCAGCACAATCAAGGCCCAGCAATCGAAAGGCCCATTCCATGGGCTGGAGGAGCAGATAAGGACTGATGAATATTTTTTTTTTTTTTCCGATGCTACATGGCACCAATGAACTGCAGAAAAGCACTGAGGGAAAAGACCACTATTTCTGTTTTTTATTATGTGTTATTGCAAGGAGTTTCTCTGAATGGTCTGACAATTCCTGATACTTACAACGATATGTGAAAATGAGTTGACATCTTGTTTGGCAACTAAAACTCTGACTGCAAGGTTTCTTCTACTTTGTTTGACTCTGAAATTGCAAGAGTGTTAACCAGCCAAACATTTACTTTGTTTTTCTTAGTGTCATCCATGCACTCAACCACAGAAGCAGACCTGGTTTGTTTACACTTGTAAATATGTTTCAAAGATTACTATACATAAGTTTTTCCAAACTTGATAAAATCATCCACACTGAATTAATTTTACCCCATAAAATAGATGTCATCCAATGTTTAAAACATAGTTGTTTAATACCCATTATTTAGCTTGCACCCTTAGGATTATGAACAGAGGTTTATGATTGTTTTCACTCTACATTCTTCAGCCAGCAGTCTCAGAAATCACTTATAATCTCAATCTCTGCAGCCATAAATGCACCTGCTCCGACTGAGGTCCATGAAAAAAGAGTAATTAATTTTCTAATGATCATTTAAGGCTATCAAGCCTGTCCCTCCGCATTTTTATTACATTAAATGTACTAATGTTTCATGGGATCCCTTCATATATTTTATGGGCAGAATAATTCTGAACTATTATAATGCATTTTAATGGTCATCTGCTAGACTGGCATTTTTTTGTAAAATGCATTAACTGCAAGGGCTTACCGGCGTGAGATAACAAATATGTGTCCAGAAAGTTCTTGAATGCGCAAATGCTGATGCCAGCAACAGTGACTGTAATGCAGCAGATTGACAAAGAATGACAGTTAAAAAACAAAACTATTTAAAAAACCCACCAGCCCAGCAGCTGTGAAGTCATTAAAAGCCACCTTCTGAACCAATGCCTGCTTTCTTTATTTAAAAAAAAAGTTATCAAAAGTATTTTTTCCTTTTTTGGACAAAAATAATAGTCTTAAGTATTTATTTTACTTCTTGTGAACCCATTTAAATTGAAAATATATATATATATATTCCCACATAAACTATCACATTTAGGCATAAGCATGACTGAAGTAAAACAAAACCACAAAAGAACAAAATAATCCACCATGATGCAAATAAATATTTCTTTTATATGGGTTCCCAAAAAGCATCTCAACTCACCTCTAATTCTCGATCCAGCGCACCCAGAAAAATCATGTCCCGTATTTTCTTTGTTTATTTTCATGATAAATGTATCACTACCTCATAAACCATGGCCTGGACTCAGCTAACAAAGCAGTTCTGTTTTATTCAGGATTAAATTTGGATATGGCTGTCTGTCTTTATAGACAGTTCAGAAAGTTCAGTGAATCCCAGAATTATCTAATCGAACTACATTGCCATGAAAGTTATTTCCATTCATCTGAAAGCAAGACAGAGAAAGAGAGAGAGGGGTGAAATATTGATCTCTGTTCTCTTGAAAGAGCTGGTGCATAAATTTTGGTTGGCAGAGGTCAAGCCAAACACCCACACGAGAATGATCACCACTCAGCTATTTGACTTTTTATTGTGTCGGCACTTCTCTTTCAAAAACGTGTGTTCCAACTGTTTTTTTTTTTTTCAAAATACGCCATCTTGTCCACCCACACCTCAAAACTGGCAAACACATGCCTCAACAATGCAAACATCTCTCTTACACACACAGATGCCAATACACTAGCAATTGTACGATGCTGTAGGCGTGTTAATTGCATTAGCCTTTTCCTTAGTCAGGTAACAAGCGTCTAATTTGTCCTGGATGACCGAGAGCATTTGTACTTAAATATTTTATCTGATAATGACCTATCCACTATCCACAGCACAGCAAGCTTCTTATTAGTGTTTCATAAAAAGCACAATTTCCTTAATGTCCATTGTTCCATGAAAGTGCTGTAAAAGCTACCCGTCTTATCGGCAAAATGTCATCATGCAGCAGAAGGGTTTGGCATTGTCTTAGTGAATTATCTTCCCTCTTGTATGGAACAGCTATTTAAAAGTTCACCTTCATTCCTATTTTTCACTAGGCATGAGAGAAATTCTTGACTGAGTTTCAAGATCTTGAGTCTAATTTTCCAATTTGCAATTATAGGTCACTTTCATGTTTCACACATCACACATAAATTAACGCCATGCTCATCACAGGATCACTAATGTGTGCTTCACAGCTCAGATCACCTGCACTTGCCATACCTTCCAGTCATGTAAAATGAGCATGTCTGTGCACTATTGCCTTCGTAAGCTCAGCTGTAAGCATTTTTAGTGCTCAGTGGAGTCAGGGAGTATTTTGGGAAGATGGGTAATTTTTCCTTTCTAGGGCAGCAACAGTTTTCCCTTTTTCCAGATTTCAGTCACAGGTATTTTGGATCAGTGTCCTGTGAAAATTTTCCTGAAACACGGATGGATACAAATTCCTTGGAAATCTCCCCCCTATGGCTTGATTTATATTTAATTCCTGTGAAACTCCAGCGAAATATGATACGTCTTAAAGTCCAGCTGAACTGAACAGCTGCTCGCTACACTCCAGTAAGGAGCGCACACCTTACTTTAATTGTTTTTTTTGATAGGCAAGGCCCTGAAATAAACTGATGCCATTTAACAGCATGACTGCAGGGGCCAATCACCTGATTTCAGTGGGAGAGTCAATGCTATCTCCTGTGTGCTTGTGAACGTCTTAGACAAATTCATGCATCTTTTGCGCTTTCTGGCAAATGATAAAGACACAGACGCACTCTGGTGGTGAAGCAGGTACCCAATTCTGCTGGAGTGTAAAGCTCACCACTAGGGGTCTGTCTTGGTCTTCTCAGTGAGGCAAAAGCAGTGATAAATTTGGTTGGGGTGGATGGGTTTGGGCCACAGAGAACAGATCGAGGTCCATGGCTAAAACAGGCCTGTGCCAGAGGAAATCTATATCAACTGTTTACAGCAATTAGTCCTGTTTGTCTGGATTTAAAAGCCGATTTGGACTGTAGCCATTCCTTGCAGTGAGTTAAGAACTAGAGGTTGACACACAAAGAGTAGGAAGAGGTACAAGAAGAAAGAAAAAAATTGCATTTGACTTAGTGAACTACATAAGCAGAGGATCTGTATTTGAACTTACCACTGCCTTTGAAAGAAATTAATCATGGTCCCTCACTATTGTTGCTTAAAGCACAATCAGATAAAAAACAGCATTTTCTCAATGGATTGGGAGAGAACTTTTTGTCGGATACCATCACTCCCATGTGACGCATTCAATACATACTTAGTGTACAGATAGAAAAGGTTGAATAAAATATCTTTGTTTTATCTTTGGAATTTCACAAAAAGGTGAGAGCAAAACCATTAATGTAAAAAAAAAATGTTGATGCAGTAGATAAATCTGCAAAGCGAGAAAATTACACTTTATTGACATTTCAAGTCATCACACTGTGCGAACATTGCAAATTATCAGGAATTTCAACTCTGATGCCATTGAATTCTGTTAACGACCTCTTTGTGAAAAAAGTAACGGTTACCTTGCACAGTCTGCAGAGCATAATTTTAAGGAAGGAATAGTTCTGGGAGTAGAAAGGGTCTGATGACACCACTTCATAGTAACACACGTGTTCTGTGAACAAGCCATTGCCATCCTTTTGGGTAAAATTCCCAACAGTGTTCAGTGATGAGCCTCGTGCTGAATTCACCGTTTACATCCCACCCCGAACAAAAATCTGAGAAAGACACAAGTTTGAAAAACAAATTATTGCTCCAAAAATTTAAAAAAAAAAACTATATATAACACTGTTTTAGCTCTACTCTGCTACTAACTTTTAAGAGGGTCAGAACCAGACTGCCGCTCCAAATCTATCCACTGCCAAATGTCTTTTTCTCCACACTCCCTCACAAGCAAAAGTTAAGTTTCTCAGAAGAAAAACCTTTGCCTGAACCATTTTCCGCTGTTTGTGAAAATGCCACCTGCCTCTTTTTTACGGCAAGTTGGTGCCCATGAGCTCTGTAAAGGGACATGCAAGTGACTTAAAGAAATGGTGAGTGGGCACCGTTCCGCTAAAGGTTATGTTGACATTGCTGATAATGAAGTCCACTCAGCAGCACGATTTTGGAGGGAGAGGGAAGTTCATGGGGAGGGGAAAGCATGTTCTCTCATTTCATACTGACATAATACACTGTACAGCATCCCTGTGGGGAAATATACATCATCAGCAGTCATAGTTGCCAGTACTGAACAGCAACAAATAAGGCTAATAAATGAACCAAAGCGCTATATATCATTAAAACCTTGCAGTTAATGGTTGATCGACATTGAAAAATTTCCATAAATAGGATGCTAAGAGGAAAAGGTTTCCCAGAACATTCCCACCAGATTGCTCTCAGTTCAGTTGGAATGTTATGTAAATGTTGTTCCCATAACCATGCCAATGTTTCCAAGGAAAAGCTGCCATATGAGAAAAGATGAAGCAAAGTTTTAAAAGCTCAAAGGAGCAAGCTTATGCTCACAGGAATAAGAGCATAAAAATATTGCAATTACATCCAACAAAATCTCTTAGAAGAAAGCACATCCTGCACAGATGATGTGAAAGCAATATGAAATGCAGTGAGAGCTCAACCTCAGTGCTCAGTCGGTGCTTACTGTTAGAACAAATGGGGATTTAATTAGCTTCTTATGGTCTCAGTCAGCATTACACAGTACAGTGGGATTATTTTGGTTACTCTTTTACATGCAAATGAGTCTTTATTTTCACTTGTTAGTTGAACATTAATTGAGGATAAGTACTGGACTACAATTAGGCCATAGTAATACAGGGTGGGGTTCAATGCCTGATGTACAATTACCCTCTCTCTTTCCAAACATTTAGAGAGTCTTTTTAACACCAAACTGAATTTTCCAGGCGACTAAAGATCCAGGGCCATGTCCAAAATGCTGTGCCCTCGTAAATACTGACTATTTAAGATATTACTACTTATCTACTGTACACCTGAAAACAGACATTTAACATAACAAGTTGAGTACATTGGATGAAAAAGCTGTTGAGTCTACTAAATTGCCACTAAATGCAGTTCTCTTAAAATTGTCAGCCTATGCACACATTTCCGTGGTTTGGCGAGCGTAGTCGAGAAAACACGTCTCAGGGCGTAAACCATAGTTTTTCGGTGGTCTCACATAGAGGGAAACAAACTCCAATCAACTACGTTGATCACGGGAGGTGCTTTTTACCATATGGACAGACGCCTTACGGCACATATGTCCTGCCACGGGAATATAGCGTGCACAGTAGATAGTTTGCTTTGTAGATAGTACGGTGGTGACAAGAAGGGAGCAGTGCGGGTTGCTTTCCATCAGGGGGCACTGTCCATTAGCAACAGGAAGGGCCACAGCTCTCATAACTAATAATCACAGCAGCCTCTCAGTTTGATGGCTACCTTTTCTATGTCTTCAGTCTGAGCACCACGTGGTGCCATGGCTACTGAGCCCAGCACAGAACAATCATACATATTGTGGACACAGAGGATTATGCTCAACAAAATAGGAATACATAGGTATATGTCATTTGAGTATTTTAACATTGCGTATTTGGAAATTTCCTGATTCAGCGCACTCAATTGACCTGATAACTGCAATGGAGAGCTGTGTTGAGAAATGGTCAAGAGTTCACCTAACCAGTGCTACAGATGTTTCCGTAATAAAATCCTTCGTGGCATTTTTCCTCTTCGTTTAAATCATCTTTTTCAATAATGCCATTGAATGCATTAATGCATAATGCCTCCCCATAGATGTCTCCTTTATGCAGGAAATTATTATGCAGGAGGTATTTTTGTCATACATTTATAGACCATTAGACACAGAACTGAAAGTCACTCTTGGCTTCACAGTGGCATTTCAGACTAGTTTCCTGGTTGGGCCCTGCATTTAGGCTTGCAGTCTCATCTAAGAATGAAGTATATTCACAAACTTTTCCCATCTTGCATTTTTTTCCCGCACTCACAAAGACGTATTCAGACTTTAAATTTATCATGTAACCTTCTCCTGACATTTGCATCAATTTGACTTAACATTAACAATGGATCCATTATTAATATTACAGTGTATAATTACAGAAGTACTGTAGCTATGCAGTCTGTACCCAATAAAGGAAACTCAGACTCATTATTTTTCTCTAGTCTAACTATAGTCTATAATCACATTCAGTCAACTACTTTGATTGGACATGGACACGTAATGCATTAACACAGAGGCCTATAATTAAATTTGAGCTGATTAGGATTGCCCTAGAAGAAGGGCAGATTTTTTTTGAAAGCCATTGAGAAACTCAGCATTTCTTCAGACTCCTCACACATGCACACAAACCCATCTGAATCGCAACCTCTTAAGAATCCAATTCACTAAGATTGTTTGCATGTGCAAAATATTTTGGCACATGCACAGTACCATAGCCAATCACTTGCCATGTTAGTGGTTTTGCTGACGCTAAAATGTTTTGCACGTGCCAAAAGGTCTTTTTAAATCTGACTCTCCAGCTGCAACAATCATTACACTGAGATATTTGTATGCTACCAAAACTAAAAAGCACTGCATGTGAGATTTTACAGTTTGTTTTGCAAACTTTAAACACACCCAGTTTTTGAAAAAAAAAAAAAAAAAAAAAAAAGGAATGGCTGAATCACTACCGAGGTTTTAACAACAAATGAAAATTTCATAAAGCGTTGTGAAGGAAAACTGTTTTAAAAAAAAAAAACCAAAAAACAAAACTAACATTCTCAAAAAGACAAATTACTTTAAAGTGTGACCAGAACCATACTTCTAAGAAGGCTGGGGCCAAACGATTTACAGCTGCCAAAAAATCCCTCCCTGAAATGGAATGAGTGTCGGAGGAGTTTTCCAGCTGCGAGCAGCTCACCCGCAGACTCTTCATTTGGGGCCTGTTCTTGTGTTCTTGTGTTCCTTTTGCTGTTCTTTGGGTCCACTGGGGCCAGCAACAGTCACTTTTCAAGGCTGAACGGCTTGTTCCAGCAGAGAGGAGGTGCCCGACATGAACACTCCATAATAAAGCAGCATTAACTCCACTCTCTCCTCTGGCTCAGGTCGCAGAGAGTCCCTGATAACAGCAGGAATGCGTAGGAGTCTTGTGTTATTGAGAAAATGGAGAGAAATAGCAGACACCTTGCGAGTGAGTGTATTTGTGCACGTGAGTGCGTGTGTGTGTGTATGAATGGCTGCGAGAGTGTGTCAATGCATGTCAAGAGTGTTTGTGAGAGTGTATGTATGCGTGTTTGTGCATGCGTGCGCATATGTGTGCATGTGTGTTAGAGTGTATACGTGTATGTAAGAGAGTGTTAAGAGTATTAGTGCGGTGTGTTTGTGTGTGTGTGTGTGTGTGTCAGTGCACAAGTACATGTGGATGTATGTGTGTGTGTGTGTGTGTGTGTGTGTGAGCTAGAGTGTGGGCATTTGTCTGGGTATGCCTGTGTCCAAGAGAGAGTGCCAAGCGTATGTGTGAGTTTGCGTGTTTGTCTGTGTATGTGCTCAAGCATCTTAAAGTGTGTGTGTGTACATGTCAGCATCTTTAATATGTGTGTGTATGTGTGTATAAATGTCTGTCTTTATGTCTCCATATAAACAGCTGTTTTCATACATTGTTGATCTTTCAAAAAACCTTTAAACCAAGGAGAGCACAAATCACTACAGAACTATAATGTTTTAAACTTGTTTTCCTTATTGCTTAAATGAGTGCGCTCAACACTGGATTGGTGGTCTGGAAGGTGTGCACTCCTCCCTCACTCCCAATGCATGCTGGGATATGCGCCAGTGCCCCCCTCCATTCAGATCAGGAATAAGCAGGTAATGGCTCGATGTCAACAGTAAACTATAATACAGTACATATATTTTTTTTTTCTTTGCTTTTTCACTCAAGCCTCATATGCAGACTTGACAGGATCATAGATGTAAAACAAGTACAGATATTCAAAATTTGCCAGATCTTAATCAAATCCATGCAGTCGAGTGCAAAATTGAAAATTAAATCATGGACTACAAAGCGATACAACAAAAGGCACATCAAAGCATTTCAATTTTGCGTGTAGAACAAGCAGAGTGCAGAGCACACAGTTCTACTGACTTGGATTCTCATGACATCCTTCCTGCGAACTCCCCCTAGAGCCTCTGTAACTGCACTGCTTTGCTAATGAGCGGAAATCGAGGGAATAACAGAAAGGACGCAATTTAGAGTTAACTGATCAAACAAAGAGTTCTGTTCGTGCAGCTCGGTGGATGGCAGGACATCTCATTTCATTTTCCAGCTGAGGTTGTTTCGATTAAAACTGCGCAGACTCAGAGGTAATGTGTTAATAAGCAACACTTTTTTTTGTCACATCACAGTTTTAACACATTGTGTGTCGTTCTGTGTTGTGTTCAGGGGATAGCACACCCTTGGTTGAGTTAAAATAAATGCAGAATGTGTTGTCCTGAACTAAACACAAGGATTTGTTGATGAAAAACACACTTTTGACCTCCCCCACCCCCTACTCCTTGAAACACAACAGAACAAAACAACAGTTTCTCAGGAACTGCGCACATGTTGTCTGTCTGCTTCATTAAATCATCCAAGCTGCATACATCAGCACAAATTGCTGTTGCCCCCAAACAATGTGGTTTTTAGTCCCAGATGTTCAAAGCTTTTATAAAGTTAGCGGAGAGAAGTGGATGTCTGCTATTTTTCCTGTTGTCTGATAGAAAATTACCTTATTTGGAACCCCACAGTAGAACTGCACACTCTCCATCCTGGACTCTATCATTTCCTGTCACGGAGGCTGAGCCAATGCATTTTCTTTCATTGCAGACATACACCAAACGCTCTCACAAGGTTACTGGAATGTTCCCCAATGTTACAATACTTCCTCAGTATTGCAGCAAACATTGTGAGGATGGTTTGTTTCAGCTGGGAATAGGATGGAGAGGTGACCTTAGCAAAGTTGCCTCCTTTATGTGGTCAGGCAGTCACAGCATAGTCATAGGATG
Source organism: Gymnothorax javanicus (assembly GCA_029692085.1). Lineage (NCBI taxonomy): Eukaryota > Metazoa > Chordata > Actinopteri > Anguilliformes > Muraenidae > Gymnothorax > Gymnothorax javanicus. The sequence continues at coordinate 23,298,950 of CM056205.1, forward strand.
TCTGTTGCATCCAAAAAAGAATGAAGATCTTTCCCAGCTGCGGTAGCAAAGCTGGCATTGTCTTCAATTGATCTGTGTGTTTGTGTGTCATCAGGCCAAACCACAGCAAAATTATGCTGAAACTACAATAAAACTACTAGGAAAGCTGTTTTGAGCATTTTTGAAAGCATTTACATATATTTCTGTCTGTTTATGAGTTTGTCTATTTGTGGATAATTGTTTTGAACATGGTAGCATCGCAACCTTTTAAAGATGCAGCCTTCGAACTTCGCAGGTGAATAGTTGTGATAGAACGGAAGGCTGAGTTTGAAGATGGGTTTGTTCTGAGCTGTACTGTAAGCAATACCCTGTGGTGGCCGGTACGATCCCAGATGGTCTCTAGTTTCTTACTGATATCACTGAAAGATCCAACACAAAAGATCATGTAACTGCATACTACTATCCAAAATGCACTCAGCTGATTTAACTCTCAAATTGCATCTTTTGATTGGGCTTGACATTTTGCCCTATTCATTCAAGCCAAGAATTTTTAGGTTGGTTGTTTGATGGTTTGTATGTTGCATGATTTGCATGTTACCAAAACAAATCAAGAACAAAACCACCCTGTCAACCTCAAGCACTTTCATCTTTGACTCATTACAGGATATCACCCGATCGTAATGATACAGTGCCTGAGTAAATTAGTGTTATAAAGCAAATCTGGAACTCTGGACCTAATGGTCTTTTTTCACCATGAAATATTACAGTATCTTAATTTCATCAAGAGGCCCATGGGATTTAGGTGGTGTATGATATGACTGGACCTTGGGGTTTAGCAGTTAAACAGAAAAACCGCCTTTTTATTTTACAGTCAAACAGTTTAATTGGAGTCAAACAGATGGACACATTTATAACCACTTCCCTTTGAATGGTTGAGATCGGCTTATCAAGATAGCTCCATAAAATGGACAAGTCATGCTCCATTTCTTGTGTGGAAACTGGGTGTTGTTCTATCATTGCTTCATCAACAAGAAGGCCAATGATAGGACCAGAGTTAATATGTTGGTCATGAATTTGCATTTAGTCTGTCTCTGCTGTCTGTTAGCATGTAGACCAATGGACTTTCAATGGCAGTAAACCTGGCCAAAATGTGATGGTTGAGAATAAGACAATCAGAGATCTAGTCCAAACTTTCCTGTCGCGTGAAAGGGTAAATTTTGAAGCATACAGAAAACTCTTATCAGCCCCTAAGACCTCTTGGCTGACAGAGAAAGACAATAACTCCCACACATAATGACATGCTGTTGAAACAATCAAGGATTTCTTCCGAGTCAGATAGTACGCTGGCGGTAATTCCAACATGGATCTAGATATGCTCGTGAAAACCTTCATATTAAAGCAGACCGACTACACTTAACCATATTCATTAATTTCAAATCCTATGTGATAGTGTAAAAAGCCCAAACAACAAAATTTTGCGACTATTAAAAATAATGACAGAAAGTACTGTATGCATGTACATGCCGGTATACGTTTGTCCATGTATTGGTATGAAATATGTTGAGGATAGCCCACATGTCAACATCTGTATTACCTAGCCTCTGTGTATTCCTGTACAGAAAACAGATTTTCCATATAATGTTCTCAAGGCTCAGAGGATGTACATAGTGTTTCAGAAGAGCTGTACTCCCTGCTGGCTCCTCGTGTATTTCATTTCCTTCCGTCGTAAGGCGCATGATGAAGTGGCTTTCTCATTAGGAGAAATATTTCATCCATCAGTGCCAAAGGCATTTTCCAGGGATGAATCCACAGTAAGACTTCCTTTTGTAAGTAAGCTCGTTATGCAGGCTATATATTTATTTAAAAAAATACATTCATACATTTCTCAATCACATATGCAGAGGTGATCAGTCAAGGGGCCAAAAAAATGAAAGTTCCGCTATGTTTTTGTCCTGACTGTGAACTCTGCCAGCTGATGTTTCCAATTAGTTATGGCCTCTGGCTGAAGAACTGCACTAGCTAAGAGCAAATCTTGGAGGTTGAGTCTAAATACAAGAAAGAAATTTCACTCTCTGCACCAGGATTATACTCCTCTGCATACTGTATACCAGATATCCCCAAATCTGTCCCTCCATTCCAAATCCAGCTCAGATTTTCCTTCTTTCCAGGTAATTAACCCATTGAACTCTAACTTTTTGCTTAAGTTTTCCCTTAAGTAGGTTTAAAGTCAGAAAAAGCATTTTTTCATACTGATGGACAATGTCACATTCATATTCTATATCTGCTGGTTGCAGCACTTCACTGAAGCTACATCACATTTATATCGAGAAAAACTTTCAAACTCAGGATGCCATGTTTTTATGGCCGCAGCAGGACTGTGATTTGGGAAAGAGAGCTGTATATGGTAGGGAGTGTTTCAGGGAAACATATTCTGATAACACTGGATTGGAAGCTCACATGCAAGGAAACCATTACTTTAGCCTTGTACAACTCCATTTCCAAAAAAGTTTGGATGGCTTGTAAAAAGTAAATACAGTCAGAATGCGATGATTTACATGTCATTTAAACTCTATATTTAGTTGAAAATAGTGCAAAGACAACATATCAGATGTTCACATTGTGAAAGGTTGTTGTTTAAAGAAATAAATAAAATAAATAAATATATATATATATATATGCTCATTTTGAATTTGATGCCAGCAATGCATTTCAAAAAAGTTGAGATAGGGGCACGTTTTCTGCTGTGTTTCATCACATCTTCTTTTAACCACACTCTGTAAGTGTTTGTGAACTCAGGAGACCAACTGTTGTAGTTTTGAAAGCAAAATGTCTTCCCATTCTTACTTGAAGTAGGATTTCAACACTTTGCAGCCTCCTTTGTAATGTTTTTGTTTCATAAAGTACCAAATATTTTCAGTGGAGGACAGGTCTGGACAGCAGGCTGGCCAGTTTTACACCCAGACTCTTTTACTACGGAGTCATGCACTAATGCATGCAGAGAGCGGAGTTCGGCATTGTCTTTCTGAAATAAGCAAGGCCTCCCCTGAAAAAGACTGGATAGCAGTGTTTGTTGCTCCAAGCCCTGTGTATATCGTTCAGCATTCACAGTGTCTTCGCAGATTTGCAAGTTACCAACACCATGCACACTAATGCACCCCCATACTATCATGGATACTGGCTTTTGAACTGTGTGCTGATAAGAAGTCGGATGGTCCCTCTCCTTTTCAGCCTGGAGGATGCAGCATCCAAAATTTCCAAAGGGAATTTCACATTTTGATTGATCAGACCACCAGACAGTTTTCCTTTTTGACTTAGTCAATCTTAAATGGGCTTGGGCCCAGAGAAGGTGACAGCGTTTCTGGACCTTGTTTATATATGGTTATATATTTACATGGTAGACTTTTAACTTGCATTTGTGGATGCAGTGACAAGTGAATATGGTTTTCAGAGGTGCTCATGAACTCACACAGTGATTTCCACTCCTAAATCCTAGGATTTAGGGGTGGAAATCATTGTGTGAGTTCATGAGCACGTCTGAAAACCATTTTCACTTGTCACTGCAAACGCCTTCTCTGACAGCTGTCTGTTTGAAATGGTGTGCCGTCTGATGTCCTCAGCCATTCAATACTGGTTTTTGACCTCGTCCCTTGCGTGCAGAGATTGCTCCAGATTCTTTGAATCTACTAATGATATTATGTTCCATGAATGATGAAATCCCCAAACTCTTTGTCATTTTACATTGGGAAATGTTATTCAAAGATTGGTATTCACAGTCTTTCAGAGAGATGTGAAGCCCTTGCTACCTTTACTTCTGCAAAACTCAGCCTCTCTGGGATGTTCTTTTTACACCTAATGATGCTACTGACCTGTGGCCAATTGACCGATCCCAAGCCCCGCCCACTTTTGGCTATGTCACAATGGGGCAAGCAGGGGTCTGACCGAACCTCGGACAACTTTTACCTCAGGCAGCCGTCAAACCAGGCATTTTGGGTTTCTGACGATGGTAAAACAATGTAACATGTAACAGACACTCGATATACCGACTGTGTTAAAGGCGTGTTTTTTTATTCCATTTCCAAAACCATAATAAGCTTTTTAATGTATTCCTAAACTAATTTTAAAAAAAAGATTTGAAACAGTTGTGAAATTAGTGTCTTTTTCATTGGTGATAAATCTCACAAGATAATTACAATTTACGACACAAGAATATTACAGAAGGCACTTTCATCAAACAAACCTACGCAGTTGTATTCTCATGCCTTTTGCAGCAATATTCATTTAAAGGGCTGTAATAAAATGTTTCATGCTAGCTAGCTAATTAGCCATCCCATTGACTTGAATAGACCACTGACTAACAACAAACGCTAGCAATTGATAACGGTCACCAGCGAGCTACCTTGGTACCCTACCCTTACCGTCGTGGGGACTGCATTAACTGGGCAGTTAATAAAATTAACAAGGTGGCTAACAAGCTAGTTGCTTGTAACTGACAATACTTCTTACCTGCATAATATTTAAAACAGTGGACAAGTCGCTTTGTCTGATTATACAGAGTTCAAAAAGACAAGGAGGGGAGAAAGGCTTGGCTGTTAGCTAGAAATCAGGAGAAAATTTTTTTTCTGTCCCCTCGATCCGTGCTGTGCAGTGATCATTTCTGAAAGCAATGTTTTAATGGGACAGGGGCAAAGATGATGCTGAGGAAAGGAGCAGCCAGAGTTAACTGGCGCTTCCTTTTAACAACGTTGGCATTAGCCATATGATTCAATATGAACAATTTGGTTGACGGCAAATATGCTCAACCAGGGTACAATGAAGTGAGGAAACCAGAGAGTAAATTGATATCGAACACGGACATTCATCGACGGTCCTCATAACGGGGAAAACTTCCAAGCACATATCTTATTAGAGGGTCATTAAAAGCCTCGGTCACGTTAACTTAACTTTTCTGCTCGCACTTAAACATTGACACCGAGTCACATTTCGATCCCCATTAGTAGGGGAGACCGGGTCTAGTTGTTACACGTCCATGTTGTTACATTCTAAATAGTTCCGATAATAAAACACAGACGGCGCTCTAATTTTTCCTGCTGCTCCGCGAAGGTGACCCGTGTCTTTACGTGACAGGACGTACGTCGAAAGTCACAGCTTAGTGTTTCATAAAAATGCTCGAAACAGTAACTTTCTTGGTGTTTGGGAGATTTCGATTCACATCAAGTGTGATTGATACATATCCAAGATTTTCTGGATTATGAGAGAGGAAGACATTAGCCACTGTGTCATGACACACCCATGTAAAGATTGCACTGGAACATTTCAAAATGTCGGGACAATGGCGAAGGGTTGCTGATGGACTAGTTGATACACCCAAGTTGTTACAGTAAGAACTTGCCCCAAAACCTGTAACAACTTGGGCAAATTACCTCATTGAATGACTTTCTACCTTTTTGTATTTCAGAAAGATGCCTTGAAATTACAAACGAATAACAAAACGTGGCAATGCCATTAGAGAATGGCTCAAGAGGTTCCTTACTGTGGCTTCGTGGGATAATAGTAGTAAGGCATCCCCCTTAACTTGCCTAATTAAGTGGGAAACACATCTCACTTAAGCAAATTCTTAGCGTAACAAAATGCCCCACAACCTGCAACAAACTACCCCTCCTGTAACAAACCTCCCGATATATGGGGTAGTTTGTTACAGGTCACAGGGGTCTTTCCTCACCTGCATTACGCATGCGCAGAATATAGGGGTTGCTGCAGATCAGTCACGTAGTCTAATAAACTTTCTATCTTTACAGTGCATATTGATAACAAAAACCTGATAATGTCAATTCTACAGCCGTTAAAAGAAAAAGTGTAACAACTAGACCCGGTCTCCCCTAAGTGTGCCGCTTTTCATCCTCCAAAAAGCACATATTTAGGGAGACAAAATGTCGATGCCAAAATAACACCAACTCGCATGCAACACATCAGTGAACGGAACTGGCGCCGCTATGCTTGTTGTTTTGCACTCAGGCAAGGCTGAAGTTTCCTGGGGCCTGTCTCGAGAAGCTGGATTAACATATCCGGGGTTTCCCTCAGTTACCCAGCTGCACTTAAGACATCCGCGGTCTTGATTATCCGTCTCACGAAGCCATTTATCAACTCGTTAAGTGAACCCAGGAGTTTCCGATCTAGATCTGTGCGCGCTCACATAAAAAGGGCGGTGTTTGCTGCATACAACCAATCGCAGACATGGAAAAATCCTCCCGAGCCACATACTTCACGATGGAGGAGCAGACAATAATCTTAACACAGTGTCTAGAGATACGGCAGTTTTATGGGTACAGCTGTCGATTTGAAGGGATTGGGATAAGGATTAGTGATTATGGTTAGGGTTAGGGTTAGGGGTCAGGGTTAGGGTTAGAGTTAGGGTCAGGGTTAGGTTAGGGCAGGGTTTGAAGTTGGGACTGCCATACCTCTCTGCATTGAAATGCATTGGAAAACTGCAGTACCCGTAGCAACTGCCTAATCTTAAATAAATACGAGGAATATAAATCCATCATCCAGGCAAAAAGCAACATAGTTGCAGCTGCCAAAAGCCGCAAGGAATGCTGGCAAAAAAAATCGCCGACTGTGTCAATGCTTAAATTAGTGGGATTATAATATTACTTCCCCACCATGACGGCACGAGTAGATCTGACTATAGTAACATTTGTGTGTTCCATAAATTTATGTGTTTATGAAATTTGTCGTTATGGCATGTGATTTTGGCCTTATCATTTCAGATGCGACCCCAGTGGAGCAAAAAGAGCATGGGAGCAAATAAAAAAATAAGATAAAAACATACTGCAAAGTGGTCAGTATGCTTACTATATCTTATACGTGTAAGCATATGTATATGTACATGTACATGGCTTTACTTCTTCACACTGTCTCTGTTGTAGGATGATCACAATGGAATTGTGGAATTAGTAATGAACGGCTCCAGCAGCTGACAGATAAATGTAGTCCTTCTGCGGAAAACCTGTACCTCTCGTAAAGACATTTTTAGGCAAATCGAAAGGATTACAGCGATCGCGAAACACTCTTTCACGCCTGAGCGCTCTTCGCACAAGTTGTGCACCTAGACCCACTGGGTTCTCATCAAATGGGCAGGCCATTTTCCAAGAGAATTGATTGGTCAGTAGGTGGGGCTTTTATACCTGCTGAGCTCTTACCCCAAACTTAACCTGCTCCAGAGCAGGTTAGGTGTTCAGTGTATGTTGCCATGGCAACCTACCCCGATAAAAAGCAAACCACCTTCGTGATACGGAAAACCCTGGGTTAATCCAGAAGTTACCCCGCTAAGCCGAAATCCAGCTTCGTGAGACAGGCCCCTGGTTAGTTGTCCGACCTAGCAACAGTAATAATGGGAGGCGGGGCTTGGGATCGGTCAATTAACCTAACTAGCTTTTAGATGATCCACAAGGTGTATTTTTTAGCATCTTACAACTTTTCTAGTTTTTTTGGTGCCCCCATTCCAACTTTTTTTGAAACATGTTCATGGCATCAAATTTGAAATGAGCAAATATTTTCCAAAAAGCAATATAATTTCCCAGTTTCAAGATTTGACATGTTGTCTATGTACTATTTTCAATTAAATATAGAGCTTAAATTATTTGCAAATCATTGCATTTTGCTATTATTTACATTTTACACAGCATTGCAACTTGGGGTTGTAAGAAGATAGTCAGTGCCACTGTTCTCACCTGCAATTGAAACCAGAGGTCTCGGGTCAGAAGAGCAAACTCCTGACTACTTCTGCACTCTCATTTAAAATGATTGATGGGTTGATGATAAACGGAGCTGTATTCCTTACTAACTCAAAGTTCTGTTTAGCTGACTGACCTTTGAGCTGAACCCCCATATAAGCCATATGAGAGCTGCTACCTGCTGTTTTCTTAAATAACACCAATGGGGGAATCCATACCACAAGGAAAACGTTCCAAAATACACCATGGTACAGCAGAGCAAAAAAGTGCGGCTGAACTCCAGACAGTGAAGTATTTCGAGTACTCACGTTCTGTATTCCCCTGGACTTCCCAACGGGTTGTGGAAAGCAGTACTTCATGAACCCAACTCAGTGCCTTCAGAAAATGGACAAGAAAGACAATGAACGGCTTACATGTTCAGCAGTGCCAGCAAAATGCACGGCGCTTTCTCCATAGCCTGTTGCAATGCCACAAATTTGGACCATTGATATTGCCTTATTTTTCAAATACTCTAGTTATGATTTCACCAGTCAGCCAGCAGTGAATTGAGAGATTTTGATTTGGAGCAGCAGAGATGCACCATTGCCTCATTTCTCAACAACTCAAAGCGGAGCACAAAATATTTTAACATTATCTATGACCAATGTAGACACGAGTATGTTTATGTAGCTTATGGGCATGCATATGTGACACATCTGCTTTGCATATATATATATAAATATGTCATCAAGCACTCGTGCTCTGCTCATACGGAGATGATTGTACAATGCTCAGCATCTGTGTGGTGTTTATGTGTATATGACAGATTTGTTTGGGCGAGGTGATGGATTCCACGCGAGTCCCCTTCGTTTCCGAGGAAACCCCGTCCTCTGTTTACACATTGCCGTGGCGCTTTCTAAAAACCAAATTCAACCGTTTGACCACCAACTATTAAATCCTCAGAATATCTCCTCACCACAGCCCAAGAACAGGATCAAAGTCTCTCTCTGTGATGACCTCACTCCCCAGCTCCTTTCTTCTCACAAGCCCCATAGGACATGAAGAATCAAAGGGTCATGGCCTTGCACTGTTCAGAAGGTAATACACTAATCTCATAGCTCACATACAGGTCTCAGGTCAAGGCATCGCAAAGTCAGTCACCGCCATAAACAATGCCCCGGGCTCATAAACAGATTTCAAGGACTGGTCTGGTGCCAGCGCGTTCCCCTGATTTACGCCGAGCCTTAGCCATTACGCATGTATTATTACCAGATGTTTTTTATTATTTTTTTCCCCCTCCTTCACCTCCTCCACTCATTTTTTTTTCCTGAGCGTAAAATGAAATATCTTTTTTTTATACGGCAGAATGAGATCAGTGTGGAAAGATTGTGGAAAGCTAACTCTAGCCTCAGCCGCCCGCTCCCTCCTAATAAAGCTCAAACAGAAATGAATCCCGGCTTTGGGGGATATTAAAAAGAGAAAAAAATGCACCCAAGCACACCCATTTCCCCTCATTTCCTGTGACTATTTTCTTCAAACGTGCCTCAGGTCTTCCACGACTGTTTTAAACCGCCCACACCTAGGCCTGCTGTACCCAGCCAGACGATTCAAGCCCCACTCCATACCCTTAAAAAACCACCCAACAACCCGCCCAACTCACGCCCCACCTCTGACGTGTCTTACATAATCCTCTGAGTATTTTTGTCCACAGAAATAACGATTTCAGAACGGGAGGAAAAATATTTTCCTTCGCTGCAGGAAAAGACTGGTCGCTGCTTTCTTTTCTTCATTATTTCCAAACTCTGCAAAGAGTGCCATGCTTTGTGCCTCCTCCATCATCATCACTCATCCCACAAGCTCACAGATCACCACTCCACCTTCCACTATGACGAAGGGGAAAATGCACCCCTAACATGCCAAACAAAAGGCAGCATATTGAAAGAAAACTGTGTCTACCGTGTGGAAAGACTGCCTTGTGAAAAATGTAGGCAAATCAGGAGTGACCTGTACCACAGATCAGGTCAATTCTTACTCACCACAGATTTGCAGATTTTACTGAGTTTTGGTGCTTTTTTTCGCCTGCATCTTAACTGTAATTTTCCAGACAAAATATTTCCTCTGTGGAATGCATATTGAATATAAAACTGGGACTATTTTTATTTTGTGGAGTTCTGACTCTGTTTAGATTTGAGGTTAGAGTCTTGAGTTATCTATGCACATCCTGTTTGTATTAGCTGAGCGCTCCTCTAATTCTTTTTCTGCTAACTTGGAACTTTGATTGACCTTTCGATGAGGGTCAGGACCCAAATGGTTACAGCTGCTACAGCAAGTTGGACAAGAAATACTAGGTGAAAGAAGACACATCGTTTTCTTTATTTTTCCTCAAATTTATATACATTTTTGCAAGGTTTAGGAAATATGAGGTAGAGTACATCCATGTGCCTTATCATGATTGGTCCAAATGAGAAGCATATTGGTGACGGTGCAAAAGAGGAGGCACCATATAAATTTCAACCCAGGAAGTGTCCACTTCGATTGATTTTGTTGTTATGGGAACTGATACATGATACACGAGAACTGCACAATGGATTCTAATGGCACACTTTGAAATAAAATTGTTTGGAAGAGAATTCAGGGCACATTTGCAGCTATCAATGCTAATAGTGAAAGCAGCAATTAAAGCTGTCTAATGAAGATTCATGTTTGTAGACAAATGTTTGGCAACCATTGTGCTATTGTTTAGTAAGCTATGTCACCGTCCCATGGTGTTTGAATATTTCTGTCCATTTTGTATAATCCTAGGATGTTTTCTGGTTTGCAATGCCAAATTAGGTTCAACGATTCAACTGACTGTTTAAGCATTCAGTAACAACATAGCCAAAAACTGTTCCAAGAAACTATTAAAATTAAGAACAAGGTCTTTCATGGAAAATTTCTCGAATACACCATTGCCATTTTCAAGAATAATGACATTGTCAATTCAAATTAGTTTCAACAGAAATCAAATGTCTTTCAGTGAGACGCTTGCAGAATCATTGTAGGATATTGCCTGGAACACATTTGACTGGTACTGAAAGCTGTCCAGTTCCTTTCTTTGAAATCCTGCAGTCAAACAGCAGCTGATCAGTTTCCACTCAAAATTCCACTGAATGCACCTCAGACTTATGAACCAGCTGCTGAGCTCAGGCCGCTCTCTGTGTTTTTTGGCCAGCAAGCCTGGTGCTGTGTATCTAGATGTCGCTGTTTCCCTTTCAAAAACAAAAGGAAGACGGAGGAAATTCTGGTTTTTTTCTCACCCCCCCCATTCCACCACAGGGATTTACCCGCCTTCTTTCTTTGTCTCTGTTTTGGCAGGGAACGAGGTCATGCTTTTGGTCTGGCTGCCGCTCTTGAGGCGATGCAGATGTGCTGGGATACCTCCCCCACAGACAGTACAACAGACAGATGCGGTGGAGGGGGGGGGAGAGGGGGGGGTTCAGTCACACAGGAACCACAGATCCCAGGCCTCTGGCTCCGCAGCTTCCGGCGTATTGCCTGCTTTTGCTACTTTGCATGTTCCAGGAGAAAGACCAAATCGCAAAATTCAAACTTTTGAGAACTGAGAGGAGCAATGGAAATAATGACTGACTTTGTTTCTGTTGCTTGAGAATAACACATTTATGAACATAAAGTTGGGAAATATTAGAAAAAGAATACCCATCTAATAGAATAGGTTTTGGGTTACATTGTCTCATTTGTCATCTGAAGTGAAAGCAAACTTATTTTTGATTAGCTTGTAATATTTGGTCAAGCCACTTAGCTTAATGCAGACTAATGATTGGTGAATCAAACCATTCTGTCAAATAAAGGTGCAGAGACACAAGCCAAACCCACCCACTCAATGAGTTACAGAGAAGTTCTGATTCTGTTAAAAACCCTGAAAAGGTTGTAAAAACACAAGCTTTCCATGTTTTTTTGCAAGAATGGTACTTTCTTGAGCCACCATGGTGACGATACAGAGGCTACAAGCAGAGTTTCAGTCAGGATTTTAAGGTTTGGCCATGAGTGAACACCATCAATAAACTCAGAACTCCCGAAGAGACAGATGTCTTTCCACAAAGGGGCTTAAGGAATGTTTTCAAACACAAACTTTTTTTCTGGCTCATATTGTAGTTCCCTTTTATTTGAGCACTTTGTAAACTTGTTGATAATTCCTTACTGCACTCTGAATGGATCTGTACCAATGGAAAATCTTATTCCTTCAAACCAGGTTGGTTTGGCCTGTAGGTTACAACAGACAATTAAATAAATAGCCCAGGTAAGTAAAATAATAAGTAACCAGACTTTGTGTTTTAAATGACTAACTCGTCAGCTCATCAAAGTCATCCCCTGTCACAAATAAAGGAACATTATCAAAAGAGCACGAAACACTAAGAACAGGGGAACAGTGATAAATAAATTGGCCTTGCTGTGCCCTCAAACTAAAAGTATTATCAGGAAACAAAACATTATTTTCCTCACACTTTACCCTCAATAATGCTATGATTCTGGCCTTGTCTGTAGTTAACTTGCAATTTTAATGTTCTTCGGTACTAAAACATATTAAAACACAAAAATGTATTTCCACCAGTAAGGGCCAGTTACAGCGTAAATTATATTATTGGAGCCAATTCGTTTACATATGCTTTCGATTCAGCCTCACTCATTGAAACAGTATTTTCAGAGGATGAAATTTGCGAAGGGTTCAGTACGGGTTGCCTCCGCCCTCTTTCAGCTCACTTGCCTGTGAGCGGGCGTCTTCCCTCTTGTGCATCCTCTCCCCGCGGCTAAGGGGGACAGCTTTAACTGGATTTACCAAACTTTTTTCCTATCCTTTTTTAAATCCCGTAGTTTGATTTTTTAAGCGTTTGTGCACGCTGAGGTGTGCACGAACACGATCTCGGAATTATGGTTCTAAAGGCATCTATTTTAGCACTTTTGTGCTCTCTATTGGTGGGGGCGCGAGCTCAACAGGTCAGACCAAGGTTTCAAGGTAAGATCAAAGTTTGATGTACGTTACATTAAGTCAATCGTGTTCTATTTTTTAAGTGCAAGGAAACCTTAACGTGAACTGGGTCTACGTATTTTTCAAAGATATGAGTGGTTTGCAGCTGCACGCGCCCATGATACCCAGTGCAGAAAATCTGATTTGTGGTTGAACTTCGTAACCATAATGTCACCTTTCGCTGGAAAAATGAGTTTTCTTTTTCAATATATTTATTCTATGTCCAGTTGTCGTGACAACCGTAGAAATAATGGGGAAAGGACGCAACAGATGGTCGTGCGGTCATTTTACGCATCTGAGATCACAATGAAGTAATCGAGACGCAGCTTTACTTATCAGACATTTTGTTTTTCCGAAAGTCAGTACTATTTGAACTGCATGAATGTGCAAGAAATGTTTTTATTTTTATTTATTTGTTTTTTTAATAAAGTAGCTCTTCAGCCTTGTATTCATGCAATATGCTTAAAAATCGCACGGTGCGCCCCTTTCAACATCTAAAGAACGCTTTCAAACATTGTACTAGATATTAAATATTGCGTTTGCTAAAGGTATAGCTGACCTGTTAATAATTGTGACAAGTTGGAAAAAAAGTGAGCAGAGATCCAAGCTTCGAGACAGCCCTTATCTGAGCTTTTTTTCTCTCTCTCAAATTTGTGCTCTCAGAAACCCAAGTTATCATTGAACAGGTAGAAAGTGACTGTTCTGTTCTGTTTATTACTCGTAATGGTGAACAAATTCATGCATTTCACCAAAATAATAAGCATATTTAGTTAAGGAATTTGGAAGGAGTTTGGTTTTTGACAGTATTTTCTCAAACACGATGCAGATTAAGTACAAGAGCCATGGCCCCCTCTCAGGAGTGAGAAGGCATCATTCAAGAAGGCATGCACCCCCTCACAGTGCATTAACTCAGAATTGGGAAGGGGGATAGTTTGTTACCCAGTAGGGCATCATCAATTCAGAAACATGGTGAAAGATGGGTTTCACTGTGACAGAAAGCCTGCTGTCTGTACCAATACATGGCCATATTGTTGCAGCTGAATGAATGGCATCCCCATGTGCCCAGCTTTTGTGGCACAGCTGTAACAGAAGGCCCCTGTGCGTCATCTTTGAGTGTTGTGCCTAAATTCCCTGTGGGAAATTATTACAAGCAACAATACACAGCCACTACAGAGCTTATATCAGTGACAGTTATTGCTAATCTTTCAATACATTTTTTTAAAAATGTAATCATTGTGGAATGATGACATTATAAATAGTATAAAAAGCAATGTAAGTATGTATTAAAATTAAATGAATATTAAATTCAGTAAATGGGAAGAATTTTTGGAATTAAATCATCTTTATATGTAAAGAGATCCAGCACCAAATTAAATAGTGCTGTTTCCTGGCCATTTCATAGTTTTCACATTTTGGGGGCCAAAAAATAATTGGAAAAAAAGAACATAAGATTAAATAAAGTTATGATATTAACACTTGGTTGCAAATACTTTGCATCCAATGGCCACCAAAAATCCTCTGACCTAGAGGCATCTTTGTTGTGTATCTTTCGGGGCCTGTGCTGCAGCCATCTTCAATTCCATTCAATGTTTGTTTTAGTGGCTCCTTTGCCTTCAGTGTCCAGCAAGTGAAACATATGTTAAGTTTGATACTGGTCAGGTGATGGACTTGGCCAGTCAAGAGTATTCAATTTTTTGGCCGAAAAATGCCAGTGCTTGAGATTATTGTCCAGCTGCATTGTCACTACCATTCAGCAAGTTTTTAGCCTTTTGGTTGGGTCTGAGGAGATAAAATGCTTCTGTACTCCAGAAGTAGAGTAACAGTATGAATTGTATACCACAAAAAATAGGGTGCACAATATGAATTTGGTTATATCATCCACAACAGCTGAGGACAAAAACGTTGTTTACATTAGAGCATGGGTGCAAATAATTTTGCCCAGAAAACATGGCCGGATATTAAGGAGGGTCCACTGGCTCAGGGCTGCCATGAAATTGGTTCAGGCCAGTTGACTGATTTGTCACTTGCCCAATCAAGCTCGTACCCTAGCTGTTATTCAGTACTTATACTACTTGCAAGGCATGTTCTGGAAAAATTAGGACAAAAAGTACATCCCATGATGTATATTGTTATCATGCAAAATTCTAAATATATTTTGTGATATACATTTCAGGCCATATCACCCCACTGAATAATAAGGAATTCATCCACCAATTACAACATCAATGAACACAAGTGAGCAAGTTCCAATGGCAGCCATTGCTAGCTATGAAAGTACCTCCACCATGTTGCATTAATGTGCAATTATGCTTTGAATCTTTCTCCACACTTTCTAAATCACTCTAGAACATGCTAATGTTTATCCACTGTGACATTATTCCTTATCAGTTCTTTTACTGCTCTTGAATGTGTTTTAAGAAGTCATGAATCATGTTCTTGAATTATGAATACTGGATTAGCTATTTACCTGTTCCTGTACAGTTCAGGGACATAATTCAAAAACTGTCCATGACAGGGGCGGATCCAGGGTAGTTTACGTAGTTTCCAGAACTCACTCAAACACCTCATTGATTGGCTGGAAACACTTTCATTGTGTTGGAACTCACTCAAACCTCATTCTGATTGGCTATTCATGTTGCAAACTACTCATGGAACCTACTCACTTCAAAACCTGGATCCACCCCTGCATGAATTCTTCATTAATTCTTCTTGAAACCTCCGCAGGGGATCTCATCTGCCCATAGGATTTCCCAGAACTCCCTGACAACTATAAAATGGCCTCACTATTCTTAAGGCTTACCATTGGGACCCTTTGATGTGGTGCAAGGGCATAGGTTTAATTTGCAAGTTGGTCAGGACATAGGCCTATAGTGCAAGTGAGCAGGAAAAAAATCTTTGCAACAATTTGAGTGTAAATAATGCTTTTTTCGTTTTCAGAGATTATCCTGATGAGCGTTTCTTTGATGTTTTTTATGATGCTAAGCAAGAGGCCTCTGTAATTTTCACAGATAGATGCCATATTCAATAATTTGTTTCTCTATTTTGTATCCAGATACTTTTGATTTGATTTTTGAAAACAAGATGACAACTGTTCTTGTTTTTGTAAAATCTCCATTTCAGGGTCCACTTAAACTTCAGACAAAAACTGGGTACTGGCCAGGCACTCACATCCACTTGCCGACTGTCTTGCAGAGGCAAAATGGTTGAACTGGAAACACATAACCAGCAGCATGTAAAGGAAAGTCTGAGGACAGGAGTCAGCCTCAGTAGCCAGTTATTCAGCTAGCTAGCTGCATAGCATTGTGGCTAGTTAACGTAATGCTGTCTGTTCGTCTCCAGGTCCTCTACTGCTGCACATTGCGTTAGGCGACAAAAATAGGGATCTACTTTAGGTGGTTTTACCCTTGCCTCATCTTCCACTCTGCTTTCTTTTTTTCTCCCATTTTTGTGTTGTTATTTGACAGCATTTTCAGTGAAGTAACGTAGAAAGGTCAGCAAGCTAATCAAAATAGCCTACTTGGACGTTAGATTGGTCATCATATTTCCTGTAAATCTCATCAAAAAAGCGAGAGGAAGGATATTTTCCATCACGTAAACAAAAAATAAATAAATAAATGGAGCCTATCCACCATCAATTTCAGTAAAAAAAAAAAAAAAAAAAAAAAAAGTTCAATTATCTAACATAGTTAAACAAAGGCCCTAATGGACGGACATCTTAAAAATGTCACTTCCCCAAATTTTTTGGCTTTGCTATTGTTATTCTGAAAAACAACTCCTAGAAGGAAATCATGTAGAGCCGATTGCTGCCTTCTCCAAATAATGACAAGTCTACCTTGGGTAGATACATTCTCTGTGACTTATGACTGCCATAATTATCACTTTGCCACTTGGGGATAATTTGCAAGCAGATCTCCATCACATGCAGCCCTGGGTGCAACTGCTACCTGTTATTTCCGCCACTGGTTGTCAACTACTTGAATTTCAGCTATTGTTAGAAATTTTTTCACTTTCCACAACCTTCACTGACTGCTGCAAATCACCCCTGCACACTCCCGAAACCTGTGGACATTGGAACCTATTGATTGGATATATGGTTATGTTAGCTAGCTAGCCAGGTTTGCAATCCTGTCTATTGAGCATCTTTGTGTGCAGTATTGTTTTCTTGAGACAACGTTAGTTACGCGACTACTGCCAGCATAAACGATTCAGATTGGGCCATTGACTGCCAATGGATTGGACAAAGCCACATACCGTGAAGAATTCTGGTATTGGACTGGGGCATGTTAGATTTTACGATTCCGCGGTAATTTCATTTTTCCCATTGATCCAAAATTGGTCAGATATTTTTTGCCACATCTGAAAGTTGCTCAGATGCCTGACCATCCCTACCCAAATCTATGCCTGTGGCGTGGTCGCTCAGTGAGGATATGCCAGTGCTGTGTTCTCTTTATGGTTATAGTATGCCTTCATTTCGATATGGGACAGTGTTCTTTATCTGTTGAATGTTTATCTGTGCTTTATTCAGATCATCAATGTGTTTTTGCTTTTTAAAAATGCATCAAGCGTTTTTTTTTTTTTTTTGCATGAAATGCTTTGGATGTGTCTCCAGCTCGACATTTTATGTGCGTTCTTGAGGATAATCTCAAAATGAAAAGGCTCAGGGCTGGCAAAAAAAAAAAAACAGTTGAGTGACCAACTATTTTTGGTCCTGCATAATGGATGGAGCAATGGTGCACAGAAAGGTTTCTTATTACTAGAGCCAAAACAACAAAATGTGTCTCCTCTAAAATTCAAAGGAATTTCACCAAACACTCTCTCTCACAATATTTTGGATTTGGCTTTATGCTCCACAATTTTAAGTGTGCTAGTTTGCTATCCAACAATGCATGTGCGGCTGAACTGCATATTTTCATTTTTTTATGTTTTGGTATTTTGATTCTGCCATGGAGAAGTCGCAGTATTTTTAATTGATAGTCCTCTGTCTCCCATCATTTGGATGGTATTTGGGATACGTTTCTGATTAGCTGGTAAGCTTCCTTGGCACAGGTGTAAGAGAGTTTTCCAGATCTATACTCCAAACATTTTGACAGCAAATCTGTTCTTTGGAGTTTTCCCCAGTTTGAGCATCAAAATTGTGCTGGTGTTAGTCAAGGTAGCCATTTTGAAGCTGAGGAATAATAAATGGAAACAGTCAGAGACATAGGACATAGACCAAAAATCAGATTTATTGAACAAAATATTTATTGAACTAAAAAGAGGGCACTAGAAGACTCAGGATTTGCCACAGGCTTAGTGAGACAAGGGGAAACTCTGCAGTTGATGACTGAAGAATTATCACATTATAAAGAAATTGACCAAAATACCAGTCTGACAGACCAGAAATACTTATAAGGCGGAAGGAATGAATGTGTCAATGACTGCGGCTGTTGGAATTGCAGCGACTATATTGCACAATGCCAAACACTAGTTTGCTCCAAAAACAAGACGGTCTGAGAAGAGTCTGCAAAGTTCTGGAAAAAAACGTCTTGCGGACAGATGAGACCAAGATAAACTTGCATCACGCTGATAGGAAGAACAAAGTGTGAAGGACAGAAGGAATGGCCCAAGATCCAAGTCACCCCCTCATCTGTTTTGCATGATGGTGTTTTGGTTTGGGCATGTATGGCCGCCATATGTGACAGTACCAACATAATTAATTAAGCAACTTATCTGCCTCAATTCAACCTGATGCCAAAATCTGAAACATTCTTGACCAGCCAAGTCACCTGGTCTGAATCCAACGGAACATGTGTTTCACATGCTGAAGAGGAAACTCATGAAAAGTCACCCGTGAGACTAGCAGGAGCAGAACATGGCTCCAAAGCTGGCCTCAGTAAGCATCATAAGAGAAAATACTGAGCATCTCCTTATGATCTGGTATTGATACCGCTCAGATTTCTTGCAAGTGTTGCTTGCAAAGGATATGTGATGACATGATGAACATGATAACGTTTGTTTACGCTGCTATGGGACAAATATTTTGATGCTCTAAAATGAGGGGCTGTGTATGCAAATATGTTATTTCAACGTCATGAAACCTATATATTTATGTTTGTTTCATAGATAAAAGCCGATTTATCTGCACTTTAACCCTATAAAACTTACAAACCCATTTATGGGGCCATCAAATGCAGCTCCTGTATTCTAACCTATGGAATTTCAGGCCTATTTTAATTTCTAGAGGAGATCCCTAGGTCTTCAATGATCCCAAATATTTGCCGCTGAATTTCAGAGAAGAGTGTGTGAAATGATGTACAATATCTAGGCATTTTCGATTTGATGTAATGTCGTGGCCACAAAAACATGGCATCTTGGGTTTGAATATTTCACTCTGTATAAGTGTGATGGAGCTTCAGTGAAGTGCTGCAGATACAGAGTATGTATGAAACAATATCCTACATAATGAAAAAACATGCTTTTTATGACTTTGAATCTTCTTCAGGGAAAATTTAGTGAAAAAGTACAGTTTAAAGGATCCATTACCAGGAAAACGCATTTTTCCCAGTTATTGCATGTATACAATAGTCATCCCTCACTCTGACAAAATCTGAAAAGTTTGGAGTCAAAGCAGCTTCCTTCCTCCCTTTTTTCCTCATCCGGACGCTTTCTACTCCTGAGGCATGAAAATGGAGATTTCAGTTTGGGCACCCTGATGACGTGTACAGCGCAGAGGAGGAGGAGTCGAGGTGTGGCTCGGGGGTAGCAAACCACGCCCACTGTTTTCCGCTAACACGCCCAAGACAAATATCGGAGACAAGAGCTAAAGATTCTGGTGCACACGAATGCTCTGTAGATGGCTGCCAGAATCCACATAAAAACGTTTTTAACATTCCATCAAGCGATGAATCGCAGAGGAACAAGTGGATTGCATTTATTTTTGCTGATAATGTTCCTGCAGCCCCTGCCACAAACCTATTCCTGCGTGCTCATTTCACGTCCGACTCTTTCCCCAACTTAGGCCAGTACAAAGCTGGCTTAGCTAAAAACCTGTGCCTCCAGAAAGGTATTGTTTCAAAACTATGGAACCCACCACTTTAATATTGTCTGTAATTGTCAACTTTCGCATTAGCTGACAACTTTGTTCCCCCAACTTCAATGTTATCATTACATTACCGCAGGATGGAGTGTGGTGCAGTTCAAAAGAAACTTGGCAGTATACCCAATACGTAAACGTTACCCTCACAGCCACAGGCTCGCCTGACATGCTGTATTTCCGTAGCTGTAGTGAGCTCACTTTCAGCTACAGTGAAGATACACACATCATATGAAACTAGACAAGCTAAGGAATCTATAGATGTCACAAACGCTATGCTATGATGTCGGTAAGCAGGCGAAATAACGCTCCAAACATACGCTAAATTTCCGCTAGCAAAAAGCTAACGTTAGCTAGCTCAGTTAATTTAGGCCAGCATTAACCTTGCACATTCTGTTAATTTGTTGATGGATGGCTGTATATTATTGTCTTTTTATGCTGTCCAAACACAGCGTGTTACTCTTGATTATATGATTATGGAACTTAGATGAACTGATGTTAGCTTGCATGTGACATTTATGTTCCCCCTGTTTTTAGGCTATTTCGCTAGTACATCTCACGCAGTGCTCAGTGCATCGCACTCAGACTGCAGGAGCACATCAAAGCCACCCAGAATAGTCGATAGATTTGGATTAAGCCATGGTGAGGTCACACGTTGCGTTACTATGCACGCGTTGCTATGGCTGTGCTTTCAAGCCACTCCTCCCTCCTCCCATCCTCTTCCCTCACACCACCCCCTCCGCCCAGCCATGCCTCTATCTTCCGGCCGAGTCAAAATCTCGAAATTTTCTTGCGAGAGCAAGATTGGCTTGATAAAAAGGGCAAAATAAATATAAATGTTGCGTAATTTTTGCAAATTACCGCAAAACATTATGTTTTAGACCCAAATCACTTATTTTTAATGGGTGTAAATACCAGGTAATGGATCCTTTTAAGGGTTAACCACACAATTTTATATTTTTTTCATTTGATTACTTGCCTAAAATTGCAGGGTGCAGAGACAAATTAAGGACAATATACCTTTATTCCAAATATTGTGGAGCTCACAGTTGATATTTTGTTAAACCCAGAAGTGTTTGGTCAATGTGTTATGATCCAGACAAGGAACCAGATGCAGATTTATGGTACAAACCACAAGGGAGTATTTATCTATAGAAAGACAGTAATAGTGGTAGGAAAGGTCCAGAACAGTAAAGGCGGCAGTCCAGCTTAGTTGGTAACATAGACTGTACAAAAAGATGGATGCAGCACCCTGGTCTGAAAAATGAAGTCCATGCAGAAGTACTGTAAAATGGCATTCTATTTAATGACCAGCAGATGGCGACGTCGGTGGTTGCGGAAAGAAGTTCAATGCTATAGAAGTCTATGAGAAAATGACCCTACTTTCCCACCTGATTTTTCATTTAAATAATGATTTTTCACATTATTTTATGGTAGCTATAGCAAGTTTCAAGTCTCCTTCAATATATCATGATGTTCATTTTTGTAAATTATGGTCCCATATAGACTAGAATAAAGGATTAAGCCAGAATATGCTTTAGGGGCGTGGCTATCCTCTGGTCCTCCGATACGGTCAGATCCAGAGCCACGGTCCTCCCCGGATCTTCAATACACACTCCCGTCCAATACGAATCACATCCGGTTTCAAAATGACAACATGGCGCAATTCAAATTGCCAAAATCGAGGCTTCCTTTACGGTATGCTGAAACCAATGGGTGATGTCACGGTAGCTTCGTCCATCTTTTTATACAGTCTATGGTTGGTAATGAATGAAGTGGGTGGGGGCGTGTCCACTCCTAGGCCAGTGGCCATCCCAGGTTAGAGGCCAAATGATGAATCCCCCACGCTGAAGAAGAAATGCTTGACAGCTGAACCGAAGAGTTAAACAGGAATGTAGTCCCAAGTCTGGAGACCAATGAAGGCTTGGGAGTTGTTTCTTATAAACTGACTCAGAGGAACAGACTGGAACAATGGATTAACAAGAACGCAGTCCAAATCCTGGTGACGAATATGAAGGGTTGGGAGATTGTTCCTATTAATAAGACTCTAAAGAGTAATTACATTTTTATTAATCATCAATTTACTGAAAACAGCAGAAGGAGACCTAGCGCAATACTTGAAGAGAAAAACTGACTGGCAGGCTTTGTAGGGTAAAAGCATGACAATCCAGCAACTATACTGAATTCGCTATTAACTTTTATAGAAAAACATATATAAAAGGAGCCTGGCATACAAATGATAACACCAGGGAGCAAGGGAGGAAACAAGACAAGAAATCAATTAAAGGAGAAAAAAACCACAAAAACACATGCAGGCTGCTGGAAAAGGGGAGGAGCCAATTAAGATTGTGACGCAATGAGGGAAATAACTTCTGTTGTTTAGGCCCTGTAGCTCTCCAGCGCAGTGGTTTTGAAATAAAACCAGATCATTCCAGTTATCTGGACCAATGGTTAGAACTTGACTCCTTAAAAAAAATCTGAAGAAATTCACAGTTGTTTATAATCATAAGATGCAAGATTTTGCTGAATATCAGGTTCATATACAACCCCAATTCCGAAATAGTTGGCACAAAGTGTAAATTGTGAATAAAATCAAAACGCAATGACTTTCAAATCACACCAGCCAGTATTTTATTCACAAAAGAATAGAGATAACATAGCAAATGTTGAAACTGAGAAATATTAAAATTTTATCCACAAAATGAGCTCATTTCAAATTTGATGGCTGCTACAGGTCTCAAAAAAGTTGGGACAGGGGCCTGTTTACCATGGTGTAGCATCCCCTCTTCTTTTTAACACAGAGTGGAGGCGTCTGGGTATTGAGGAGACAAGGTTCTTGAGTTTAGCCATTGGAATTTGATCCCACTCTAGTTTAATACAGGCTTCCAGCTGCTGGAGAGTTTTGGGTCTCCTTTGATGGACTTTTTGTTTAATTATGCGCCAAATGTTCTCAATCAGTGAAAGATCAGGACTGCAGGCAGGCCAGTCCAGCACATGGACTCTTCTACTACGAAGCCATACTGTTGTAATAGCTGCAGTATGTGGTTTTGCATCGTCCTGCTGAAATACACAAGGCCTTCCCTGGAATAGATGTCATCTGGAGGGGAGCATATGCTCTAAAACCTTTATATACCTTTCAGCATTCATAGCGCTTCTTAAAACATGCAAGTGTCCCACACCATATGCACTAATGCATCCCCATACCATCAGAGATGCTGGCTTTTGAATTGAACGCTGATAACTGGAGGGGGGTCTTTCTCCTCTTTAGCCCGGAGGACACGACGCCCATGATTTCCAACAAGAATGTCAAATTTGGACTCGTCTGACCACAGGACACTTTGCCACTTTGCTACAGTCCATTTTAAATGAGCCTTGGCCCACAGAACACAGCGGCGCTTCTGGATCATTCTCAACAATGGCTTCCTTTTTGCATGATAGAGTTTTAGGTGGCATCTGTGGATGGCACAGCAGACTGTGTTTGCAGACAGTGGTTTCTTGAAGTATTCCTGGGCCCATTTAGTAATGTCAATGACAGAATCATGCCGGTGAGTGATGCAGTGGCGTCTGAGTGCCTGAAGATCACGGGCATCCAGTAAAGGTCTTCGGCCTTGTCCCTTACGCACAGAGATTTTTGCAGTTTCTCTGAATCTTTTGAAGATGTTACACACTGTCGATGATGAGACCTTCAAAGCCTTTGCAATTTGACGTTGAGGACCATTGTTTTTAAAGTATTCCACAATTTTTTTACGCAAGCTTTCACAGGTTGGAGAGCCTCTGGCCATCTTTACCTCTGAGAACTCAGCCTCTCTAAGACATCCCTTTTATAGCCAATCATGTTACACATCTGATGCCAGTTAACTTAATTACTTGCTAAATGTTCTTTCAGCTGATTCTCTTATATATTAATTGTTTTTTCAGCCCTTTTTTGCCTGTGTCCCAACTTTTTTTAGACCTGTTGCAGCCAGAAAATTAGAAATAAGCTCTTATTGTGGATAAAAATGTAAAATGTCTCAGTTTCAACATTTGAAATGTTATGTTCTATTGTAAATAACATACTGGCTCATGTGATCTGAAAGTTATTGCATTTTGATTTTATTCACAATTTACACTTCGTCCCAACTATTTCGGAATTGGGGTTGTACAATCTCACAGGGATTAAAGGTCATGCATGAATGGTATGCTATTTTACAGAGTTTCAATGCCATCATTTTTATGCCTTCCCAAAAAGCCAAATCCTTGAAACTTGCTATCATACCTACACAGGACCTGAATTTTCAAAATCTTTAATCAGATTTGGGCTATCTTTGACACTCACAGAGATGTAAGACAGTCAAATTGACAATTCTGGCCATGCTGACCTTTGTTTTCAAAATTGAGGGGTGTCCACAGGTTGCATAGACTGTCATATTGCAGTTATATGAGGGGGAGGCAAAGTTCTTTTTACGTTGTCATCCACTGGTGTTCATCACTTTCATTTATGAAATTATGAATGTGTAAAATAAGCCCCACAGACTGAAAATCATCAAAAATGCAATTTATGCCCCTGCTATTTTGACTCTGTGGAGACCCAAGAAAAATTCTGAAATTTTCACTGAAACATCTAACAAGTTGAATCATTAAACTGTAAAAAACAACTTTTGTTCTCGCCATCTAAAAGTTTTGTTTGATATGTTGTGGCTATATTGTATATACAGCATTATGTACAGTAGAGTCAAGGATTTAGCTTTGTTGGAAGGTATGAAAATAATGGATAAAGATTCAATAAAATGGCGTGCCACTTGTGAATGACCTCTGACCCCTACAATTTGAAGGGCCATCATTCAGTGAAAAATTCTTGGACCTACCCAATATTTTGCAAAATGTTGTATTTCACAATGATTAACAGGCATGACTTTGTTCAAATTCTTTTGAAGGGGTAGAGTACAGAGCCTCCCAAAAATTGGTCTAGTTGACATGGAATAACCCAACCATGAGCATATAGTTAATGAGCAAAAAGTCGTATTTCATTGGAGGATATTTATTTCCATACATATCAGATGATGTGCAGAGAAACCTGTGTATTTACTGCATGTTAGAAACTCCACATTCCTCCCAAGGTCATGACCGTGTTTTCATGTGTGCTTAGTTTATACCATATGCTGGAGTAAGCAGACATTTACGTTTCACATGCCTTACATTCAGGAGCAGACTCTTCACATTTGATAAAATGGTGTAATCTAGGACTTGAACTTCTGGGGATGCCTGTAACTGGTGCAGGAAATGAAATCATGCGGCTAGTTCAGTATCTTACGTGTTAATGTGAATCTTTCCACAGAATGTCCTGTGGATCTGTTCTTTGTCCTGGATACCTCTGAGAGTGTGGCCCTGAGGGCGAAACCCCCAGAGTTCTACATTGACCAGCTAAAGACCTTCACCAAGAACTTTGTTGATGAGCTCACAGACATGTACTGTTTGACACTCATTTTTATTTTATTTGCCCTGTATAATAACCATTAGCACGTATGATATTACTTAAGAATACTTACTCGTTACCGTGGAAAAGTTTGACAACTTATGGTGTTTATCAAAGCTAAGTTCTTGCTTCACTGTATCGTTGTTCTGCCTCTGTTTGGCAGGCGCCAACCCTGCGACCGATTCCTGACATGGAACTCAGGCGCGCTGCACTACAGCGATGACATCATCCTCATTCAGGAACTGAGTGACATGAACAAACAGCGAGAGGAGCTGAAAAAGAATGTGGATGCCATCTCCTACATCGGGAAAGGGACGTACACTGACTGTGCCATCAAAAGGGGCATCGCAGAGCTTCTCATTGGGTGAGAATCTGCAGCCGAATGTCGATAAGACACGCACAGTTACAGTCACTTACACTAAAAATCCTCGTGAACATGAAAATGATCTCAATCCCTAATTCAGATATTAGGAGTCCTGTGATTTTTCCCTCAAGCAGTCTAGATACTGTAAGATACTCTCATCTTAACCTTCATCCTACCAGCCAATTTTACATACACAAACTACTAGGCGGGGTCCGTATGGACCCCAGGAGGGAATACCTTGAAATCAGTGCAGTAAGAACAGATTCAATGCAGCAAACGCACATAACTTTATTGAAGAACAAAATCCACTACTGCTGAATATCAATGTGTCTTATAAATACAAAAACATTGCAATAATATTGCAATAACTAGCATGCACTTAGCAAATTATAGCACCATAAAAGAAATTTTGGCATTATATACATGATTTTTGCAGCTCATGCAGGTGTAAAACATTCTGGATTACAACCTCTGTCTTTTCTTACAGAATTTAAAACAAAAAAGTAATTGTAAAATAATTTAGGGCTTTTGTTTTGTACTGTAGGCCTTAAGGCCTCTGCTGCTGTGTATCTAGCTTGTCTTTGTCTGTTGGCCATAATGAATCTGAAACAACCAAAAAGAAGTTAACTTTTAGCGTGCTATTCAATTGTAAAATAAAAGACAGATAAGTTCTACTCTAGGGTCCTCAGTAACAAATTAATAATACCTTCACAATGCAAAATGCTGATCTTCCGGTGCTTCAGTGTTTTAATTAAGACATAAATTCTGACAAATTCATAAAACGGCGAGGCAGTATGTCACATATTTTTAAAATGGAAAACGAATATACAGGTGCGGGGTCCATATGGACCCCACTTGGTAGGATGAAGGTTAAACATCTGTAAACATTGTCATGTATAGCCAACACAACCATCATTAACGCCCTTCGTGAAAATACACAAAAATTACTGCATAAAATAAACAATAAACATGATGACCGTACATGGCTCTCATTGCATTGTGACATTGATGCTCTTTCCATTGATGGAACTACAGTCTATTTTTGAGAGTTCTATTAGGAATGATGTTCAGCCGAGCAACAAATTCTTTAAAGTTTATGGAGTTTGCATGAAACCAGTCACGCTGTGAGCATCAATTCTGGAAATCCTTCTCACGGAGAGGGTCTGAGGAACTGGGCACTCAGTGCATTTCAAATTCGTGTTTAAATTGCTTCACTCTCCCAGTGTAAGTTGAAACATGATCAGTTGTGGAAGACTTAATATCAAGTGAAATCTGTATATGTTAAGCGTATCAACCAATCCCACCTGGCTGGGGTTTAAAATTGTGTTCAACAGTCCTCAGCAGGATTTCAGTGACAACTAGCACAATATACATTAGTGTAAATGAGTAGACCACATTAAGAGGTATAAACTGGGGTTAGTGCATAGTTATTTGCCATGGATAAAGTAACAACATCTTCATTGTAACGTGAATTATGAATGGGATGCAGCCTGTGGAACTAGTTTCGGCAGACAACTTGAGACATGCCCTCATCCTCAGAGACTCACCCATGCATATCAGGCCCTGACCCCCCCGTAACTTGGGCTATGTAAGCTGTTCTCCTGCTCAGCCCCTGCTTTTAAAAACAAGCCTCTGCCTGTTGCTGTGCTGCGCCACTCTCTGCCGCTGCCAGTTACACTGTCTGCTGCATCACTTGCATGCTAGGAGTTAACATCCCAACTCCACCTCACCTGTGGGCTCAGGGGGGGATATCCTGCCAATCTCTGCTCTCTTCCTCACGGGCTCAGTTGGCCTCTGGGTATGTCAGAGTCAAGGACTGAATGCCAAACTATCATTGTATCTATCTGCCAAAACTTTTCTTAACTACCAACACGTGAGCTGGCTGACTGAACTATTCATTTTGGTTACAGCGGTTCCCATTACCATGAAAATAAGTACATTGTGGTGGTGACAGATGGACACCCTGTCACAGGCTACAAGGAGCCATGTGGAGGCTTGCAAGAGGCTGCCAACGAAGCCCGACAGCACGGGATCAAAGTCTTCGCAGTGGCCATTACACCTGACCAGGAGGTATGTCCCATCAGAGTGAAGAACACTGGGCCATCTGTTGCTTGTTGGTTTGACTGATGGTTCAAGCCTTAACCCATTTAAACCGGGACAGCATGTGCGCATTTTAAGAACGTGTCGTTGCCGACACAGATATGCGCGTAATTTTGAAAGTACCGTAATTATTGTAAGTTTTGCGCAATAGAAAAAAATTCCAACTGTTCCTGAAAGCTGAGAAGCTGTGCTTCAGCCCAAATACAGGTTACTATGGTAAATATGGCAGCATGATTCTCTGCTGGGATTTTTGCATTAGGCCTTAAAGGGTTAATACAGCAAATAAGATCACTGCAACTGCTGGGCATCAGCTAAATCAGGGATCGGCGACTACAGTCCTGAAGGGCCACAGAGTCTGCAGGTTTTTGGGCTCTCCTTTCTATCAGCATGGAATTAATGCCTGGAAACCAAAGTGAGTGGATTTATTACCCAATCAGTGAAATGTAAATTAATGACCCGTGTTGAAACACACCAAAAACCTGAAGACACTGCGGCTCTTCAGGAATGGAGTTGCCCACCTCTCAACTAAATAATAGTTATCTGATGCCTGAACCTGTTTTTAAGGTTTGCTAAATCCT
Source organism: Gymnothorax javanicus (assembly GCA_029692085.1). NCBI lineage: Eukaryota > Metazoa > Chordata > Actinopteri > Anguilliformes > Muraenidae > Gymnothorax > Gymnothorax javanicus. The sequence continues at coordinate 23,327,227 of CM056205.1, forward strand.
GTCTGGTTATGACACACTGGGACGTCTCATAGTGTTGGTTCAATCTGTTCCATGCTGAAAACAACGAAATAAAAATTGTCTGAATGAGAATTTTAGCCTTGAGTCCAGACTTCAAATCTTATTTCTATTTCTAACTTGCTAAATAAGACTTACTTACATTAATAGATGTATTTTCTCTTTTAAACGTGAGAGCAAAATAAGTAAGGTTTTCGTGAATGGGTACTGATTCAGTGTTTTCATGTGTGCATCATTCTGCTCTACAGGATACTAGGCTGTCAGTAATCGCCACCAACATGAACTACAGACAGAACTTTACGGCTGCAGATGGAGTGATGTCCACCCAGCTAAAAACCATCCACAACATCATCAATATGATTGTGCGTATCAATACACCATCAAACCCATATGCAAAACCATTCACAGTATTATCAACATGATTCACTGCGAACAAACAGTTATTCAAATACCATTCATACTATCTCCGACATGATTTGGGCACAACAAACAATCTATACTATCTACTCCATAATCAACATGACTCAATGCCAGCACACTTACACTCAATACCATCCATACTAGTATCAGCATGATTTAAGGTAACAAAGACAGACTGTAAACTGTAAACATCATCTTCAGAATGATGGTGAGCATCAAAACACTATCCAAACTAGGCTTAAACCATATATTAAATAAGATTGTGTTTGTCAAAGTGCAATCATATACACTCGCTACACCATCATCTGCATGATGCGCATGCTATATCAACAGTATATTATCAAATCCATGCTCAAGACTATCCATACCAAGATTATTAAACTGTTATCAGCATGATTTTGTGTGCACACGTTGTTTTAATCATTTTGTCATTAAAAAAAAAACTATTTTCATGTGAAGTGAGGAATATAGTTGATATTTGTTCTCTGATTCTCCTTTGTCCTTCAGACAAATGAAACAAAGGATGTGGTATGTATTATTCCATCAAATACCCTCCGCTTTACAAATTTATATTTAAAATGATTAAGTGAGTTTAAAACGATTTCACATTGACTTTTCCTTTTGTTTTTCAGTGCTGTTCCTTTGACTGTGCTGTAAGTTACTCCAGTGGTAAAAACCACAAAGCATTTTTTTTTTTTTTATCAGAACTTAATCCATAATATCCTAAATCAAATTGTGATCTTTTGATTTATGAGGAATCTCTAAACCCTTTAATATGTTTTCAGGCTAAAACAGGTCCGATTGGCCCCCCCGGAGATGCTGGATCGCGGGTAAGTCCTGCTGCATGCGTTATTATGGGAGGACACATGCGATCAGACTGCCATTTTAGTTTACAAGGAAGCACAACAGACAGGTTCGCAGTCGCAATTGCTATGAGGCTAATGATTATGCTTTGTGAGAGAGGCAAGCGAGACAATGCTGATGTGCTGTAACCCAATGTGTCTCTGCATTTTAGGGTGAGTCTGGCAGAACGGGGATGCCAGGAGAGAAGGGAGACTTTGGTGATGTGGTAAGAACTGTGTGGCCGAATGTGTCCTCTATCACCCATGTATCATTATTTCCACTGTAGTCAGCTGCTCTCAATGACCTGTTAACTGACAACTGCACATTCTACTGAACGTCATAGCTGCATAAAGCATTTTTCCACTTAAATCCAACTGACCTCCCGCGAATTTACTGTTATCTTTCAGTCGTTTGATGGTTACAGGCATGCTCCCATTAAATGCATCGTGCCACACCAGTCCAGAGAATGTTGGACTGACTCCGACTGAAGATTATATGTGTGAAGCTTGTAAAAAGAATATGAACTTTCACAATTATGAGTCAGCAAATGAAGTCAGCTTTTGCCCTGAGCTGGAGAGCTCCAGGACAGTGACCCCTAAAGAGCCAGCAGTTTCTCATAAAACTCCAGAAAAAGCTTGTCCTGACTTTGACCGACCACACAGGCCGGAGAAAGTGGAAATTTTAACCAGATGTACAGCCCATATAGTGCAGTTTTGAACTTTTACGTTTTAGTGCTATGGCTCAACGCACACCTGTGCTGCAGAGGGGTTACTTTTCCTGAGCTGTTCTCGTATAGTATGCAGTCACTCGGTACCTAATGCATTATACTGAGACTGTCCAGAGTGCACTGCCAGATGGTACCGCTCTGTCAAACACCAGATTATTCCCTTCCTAGAAGTGGCAGACAGCTGCAAGGCCATCATTAGTTATCACTCAATTGTACTTCCTCCATTTCTTTACTCGAGGCCAGCTGTATGGCTCAGTTAGCACTGACCAGAATTAGATGTAACTTAGCATTTATCGCTGGTCTTTTGGTGTGATTTATGAAGAGTCGAGAGCACAGATTAAGCTAGTGTAAACTGTGTCATCCCCTTAGATTTATTCTAGAAACAACTGTCACCTGCGCAGTTGAAGCCAACAGACCCATTTGGATGTGTGCACTGTATATAGAAAGACGCTCTCCTCAACTAGCTTAGTGGCTCTTACATCTGACCGTACATTTGTTTCAAGACACATTATCATAAACTAAAGTCATTCAAAAGGTCTTGAGCTCCTGAATAGTTATGGCTATTCTGTACTCTTGTATTATTCTGAAATCAACAGATGTACAGAAACATAACCTCAACTCCTCTGTCCTGACAGGGACGTCCAGGTGACCCAGGACCTGTCGGTTACCAGGGCATGAAGGTACTGTGCAAGCCACCTCTTTTATCTCTTTTTTGTATATTCCAGTGTCTGGCCAACTGATGTGAAATTAACTTTTCTGTGTGTTATTATAGGGAGACAAAGGGACAAGGGGCGACAAGGTAAGGGCTGAATCTTTTTTTTCACTTTTAATGATTTTCAGAGAGCTACTAACAAAGCTACTGTTACTACTTCTACTACTAACAAAGCCTCGCAGTGATGGGATCAAATATAAGCAAGGAAGCCATGTTATGTGGAACACGCATGTCGTGAGTTAAGTATAAATGCTACAAGTTAAGTGCGCATGCTTGATATTAAGTATGAATTGATCACAGGTAAAGCAAAATACTGCACGATTAGTGCTCTTTGCTGGTAAACACTGAGCAAAGAGCACTCGCTATTGTGCAATTAGCAACTCAGTATAACCCGCAATGGTACATTTTGACCAGTTCAGTCATAAAATCAATGTTAACATCAAATAAATTTTGCAATGTTATATTGTATAGCATTGTTACCATTATTGGGTTTACCTCTCCTGGACATCCTCCACATGTGTGGTTGACTGGAGTTGTGGTGTCAGAAACAAAGCGACTGATGTATTGTTGAATGTTTATCTGAACTGCAGATGTTCTTACGCGGGACAACTTTGACAGGTTCAGATTTTGTGTGTCCATTAGACTCTGTTATTTTCTCAATTTAGTACAGTATCTTCAGTAGCCACACTGCAGTACCCAGCAAAAACGGAATTTCAGCCTGCAACCTCCTCGATGAGAATTAAGCTCACTAACCCAGCCACCACTCGTACACGCCACAGGACAGTCCAATTTAACATTTAATCAAGTCATTATTCCCAGGAGTCAACCTGTACCACAGGGATGCATTTTTATTGGAGTGTTGAATTTCTTATTCTTTCATTTTTTCTCATTTGCATACAGGGTGAAAGGGGCCATAAAGGATTCAAGGTAAGTTTCTAAAGCACCTCAAATCTGATTGGTCAGTTGTCTTTATTTATTATTTGTGGCATCGTTTAAACGAAAATGGTTCTCTGCATAAAACTGAAATAATTTGGTCTGTGGTCTTTTGTTCTCATAACAAGGGCGTTTTAAGAGCTGGAAACAACAAACTTTTGAAAACAGGTTCTCAGGTGGCATCTTGTGGAATTGCCACCCTTACTGTCGCCTTGTGGACTAGCAATACACAATTATTTTGAAGTCCGTGACGACACAGCCACACTACGCACATACTATCTATCACGTTTTTAACCCACGGAGGAAGACACATAAACAATGGCGGACTATCAAGCTGTGCTAGGCACAAGCTGTGTGCCTTTGTGCACACTCGCAGGCTCATGTTGTTCTTCTGTTTTGGTTATAGACCAGCATGGCAGAGTTAGACCACCACCTATAGGCCTAGCATTCATATAACTTTGTTTTCAATCGTTTTTGTGAATTCATGTGAACAAAGTAACTTTTTGAAAGTGCTAAGGAAACTATTTTTCTTTTTTTTGTAGCAAAATTGTTGTCACGTAAACGTACTCTTAGCTTTCTCTTCTAATCAGTGCTCATGCCACTTTCTCATCAGGGCGACAAAGGACACCGTGGTATTGATGGAATTGATGGACGCAAGGTGAGTGTTATAGCACTGTCTCTCTTCCACACACACACACACACACACAAAAACACACTCATGCACAAACGCATAATGCACCTGATCTTATACTCATGCATACACACACATGCATACATACACACTCACATGCGTACACGCACAAAACACACACACACACACACACACACACGCATACACCCACATACAGAGACATAAAATTCGTACACTCAGGCCCAATAATCTGGCTGGCTTGAACAGCTGTATCAGCTATGTTACCGTTAACAATACAGAAATGCATAGCAGCAACATACTGCAAAATGCTCCCAACTACCAACTAACAACCAAATATCAATTACAATTTTTGGTAATATGTTCTCTAATCGTCATCCTCATTGTGCTTGCATAGCAAAACAAAAATAAATAAACGAGATCCTTAGCATGTGAGTCTGGTGTCTGATGTGCAGGACTCCCTGTGCCGGACTGGGCTGTGTCAGATCCCTGTGGTGCTGTAGACTATGCCCTGACTTGTGTTCATTCACAGGGAGAAGCTGGATTCCCAGGCCTTCCTGGTTGCAAAGGATCTCCTGGGCCTGATGTAAGTGCACTCTATTCCTTTCACCTGTGGGTCCAATTGGCTTGCAGGGGGTGTTTCTGGCCAGCCACTCGCGAAGATGCAAAACACTTTTGCCCTGATCAGTTCCACTCCACTTTAGACGGAAATAATACCCTCCGAGTTTGCACGTGCAGTTCTCCAGGTGTATTGCAGCATTTGAGGGAATACTTTGCATGGAGATTCCGGTCCTGTGGTAAGAATGTTAGATCCTTTTGTGCGCTCTGTTGGCTGTTAGCATTGTCGTGCTAGCAGTAGGCAGCAAACAAATCTATTGTGGGCCAGTTCTGTGGATACAAATCAAACTAAGACTTTTTTGTGAGGGCAATCTACATTCCAGAATGAATGAGTTTAGCATTAGGCTTCATCCATGTCTATAAAACTGGCTCTCTAAGCTTCTGAAAAAGCAATATGATATGGTGCAATGCAAGGACAATACTGTTTATATGGTCAGTTTATTGCCTTCCTTTGACCTTTTGGCTTTTCGACTGTATAAGCAGGAGTTTTCTATAGTGCTATGGGAAAAATGGGCTATTAGGGAGATGGTTTTCATTTTCTTTTTTAAACTTGGTGTCTCTAATTCCACCCAAATCTGGAATGTCCAATCAGAGAACGATATACAAGCGTGGAGCCTTCTCGGGAGAGTGCAGCCAATTCGCGATTCTCCTCTGAAACACATCCCTGTCAGCCGTCACTTCTTTTCACTCACAGTTTCAAACGCTGTATGCACAGAACGAGGACAGAGGAAATTCGAACGTGAGCACACTCAGAATGCAAATGACAAGCGGCCGGATGGTCAGATGCTTGTTCAATGAACTACGCTAACCCGCATTGACTGTATCCCTCCCATTTCCCTGAGCAGTGTGAAGCCAGTTATGAGCAGCTCTTATGAGGCTGCTTGCAACAGTCGATACTGGCATTGCTGGACTCAAACTGATGATGTGGTGGTCACTCTTGTACCGTGAGAGGCGCCTTTACTGAGTGAGCCAACCTAACAGCAGGAAATGTTTTTCTTATTTTTAATGACATGAGTAGTAATTCCCAGTCGTGAATTAGCATTTGCCCTGTAACTTTAGCATTGTTAACTGCCATTGAATGGGAGAGCCACTGAACTGTAGCTTTCAAGCATTCCAGACGTTCTGGGGCAGTCACAGCTGAATTAAAGCTGAAATCAGATGGCTGGAGACAGTATCTGGAATCCATCTTTTCTTGGATGACATGCATATGACCATAAGCAAAATCTGGCTTTCAGGACTGCTAATGCTTTCATTCGTCAATTCAATTAGCATAAAGGCCCAGTCATAGCATGCTACTTTGCGAAAGAGTTCCGCATTTCACAGCGAAATGGGATATGATGCAATCGATAAGAGGGTGGGAAGTGTCAAATGAACACTTGTTTTGCTTGCTTACAAGAATTTTCGTTGGCTGACATAAGGTGGACAGCGCTAATTGATGGGTCAATTTTGAACATGCTTCAACTTTCAGTGATGCGATTATTAAAAATTGCTTCACAACGGGACAGGCCATTTAATTTCGTCCTTTTGCACTCAGGAAATTAAAATGACCATAAAATTTTTGTTGTCTTTCTTGGTGCCTTTAGGGATTACAAGGAGAAGCTGGCCCAAAAGGAGATCCTGGGCCCTATGGCCCCAAAGGAGACAAAGTAAGAATGCAAGACTCTTGTCTTCAATGTCCTTATTTTTTGATCACGTCATTCATGCCCATGCTGAGAGAGGACATAGTGGAGTGTTCACTGCCAAGCCAATTAATTCAGTATGGACCATTTGTATCCCGTAAGAGTTTGCTTAACACTCTACTTTTTACTGTGTTGGCATGAATGTTGGAATAAAATAGCTTGTAAACAGACTATGATACTAGGGTTTCACAGAGAATGAAGAGTGCGACTCAAACTGGCAGTATGGCTGGAAATTTCTCCTTGTTGCATTGACTTATGTAATGTTATCAGATTAATTCCTGATATAAACTCCTTGAATTCATCAAACTGTGCGTTTTCCCTCTCAGGGAGAGCCTGGGAAAGATGGCGAGCCGGGAAGACCAGGAAATTATGGCCGACTTGGAGACAAGGTAAACAGGAAGTGATTAGCAAGGCTGGCTAAATGGCATGATACAATTTTGGCTCCAGTTTCAAAAGAGGATGGAGATTAAAGTCAGGGAATAATTAGTCTCAGAATTTGAATGCAAAGATCCATCAATCTTTCAGGCCCCTTATTAGGGGTTTTTTTTTTTTTTTGTTGTGTTCTTTTTTTTATAGGGTGAACCAGGACCAAGGGGAGTCAATGGAGACAAAGGGGAGAGGGGCGATGACGTAATTACTGTCCATCTTCTTTCCTTGCTTAAGATCAAATTAATTGCATTGGATTCATTGCTCTCATTGAATACTTTTAGTTTTTATTGTTCAGTGCCAGCACAGATAGCAATGTGTGTAACATATCTTTCAGGGAAAGCCGGGACCAGATGGACCTCGAGGAGACAGGGTAACATTTGCCCATCAGTTCATCATACAGACAACTTTTAGATCTCCTATCAACATCTGAGCATCACAAATCAATGTCTCTTTAAGGACAAATTAATTCCTTCTAGTTCTTACTAAGACTCTTTCTGTGACTGCAATAAATGTCTTGGTGTACTCCTAGGGAACTGCAGGAGAGAGGGGTGAACAAGGTTCCCGTGGAAACAGAGGACCCAGGGGAGATAGGGTGGGTCTCCATCCTCCATATCTTTAGCTTGCCCATAGTATTCTCACCCATTAAAGCCAAGTTAGCCTCATTAGCAGCATTAATGTAGCTGAGACTTGTTCATGTCTGAGTATTACCTGACTACATGCTGTGAGGAGGGAATGTATGAGGCTAAGGCCATGCCAAAAGCAATTTCCAGCACACTATATGACAAGAAATATCTGGAAACCTTTTGGTTTGGGGCTGTTTTTCATGGTTTGGGCTAGGCCTCATAGTTGCATTGAAGGCATATTTTAATGCTAGAGCATGCAATCTCATTCTGGATGATTCAGTACCTCCACTAGAGTTTGGTGAAGGCCCTTGTATGTCTCAGTATGACAGTGCCTTGGGAACAAAACAAGATCCAGATGGAGTGAAGCAAGGGAAATACATATATTATCTTGGCATTCGTTGTTCATGTGTAGTTAACAACTTTCTCATCCATCCAGTGTACTCAATTATTGTGAGCAAGATCAGGCAAGTAAGTGATAATGGGTACTGCCTAAATATGTTGCACATTTCTTGATATGATCAGCAAAAACATAATGCCCCAATATCTGCTTCAGGGTGATCCAGGCCCGATGGGTGAGCGGGGTCGAGAGGGATCAGCTGGACCTAATGGAGAACCGGTGAGAAAATCATACCAGTCACCCAACATTTTACCCTAATGTAGACCTGATGGTGCTTTTTCAGGAGCATGGTGGACATAAGGTCCACCAGTGACCTTATGTTCTCATCCAATGTGGATCTGAAGTACCTTCATTTGATTGCAGTGCACGCTGCTTCAGCAGCATAATTGCCTGGTGTTGTCCTATGAGCTTAGCCTATTCTGCAACAGTAATACAGGACAATAGCCACCTGAATTTATTTGCATCTGAGCAAGGTTTAACATGTCCACATTACATTGAAAAACATACGTGGCCAGAAGAAACAGCTAAAACAACTTGCAGACCAAGAAAGAGCAAAACAAATTGACATTCTTTGGAGTAAAAAAAAAAAAAAAGATAATTCTCAAATGTCCAAAACCTGTTGAAGGTCACAGGTTACAAAGTCATAAATATGGGCCTTCACTGCAAAAAAAGCAAAAACATCAACTCTCTAAAGGGTAGGGCTGAAAAAGTAAAGCACTGAGCAAAAGAGCATAAGAGGACAGGATTTATGGGAATTTTTGGCTATGGAAAGAGGCACCAGGGTGGCCCCCCATTAGAGCTGGCTGCATTGCATACGCCACTGTGCTGGGGGCTATCCGCTGGGTGTTGTGTACACCACGTCATGCCAAGGGAATCATACTGACTCTGAGAACCAGAGATGCAGCCAACTACACTATAACACAGTGCTGCAGCTGTGGCTCTCTCTCTCTCTCTCTCTCTCTCTCTCAGTGTGACATCAAGTATTAAATGCAGCAAAAATCACGATTTTTTAACACTACAAAGACATCACTTCTTGTGCAGACCAAGTGGTCGCTTTAAGTGCTGTTTTTCAAAAGGTGTGGTGAATCCATATAATGCATACCATTGTAAAAGCAAGCTATTTTTTATGTACAAGACACAGACGGCAATAAAGCAAGAAAATTATTTTATATGCGAAATTTCAGCATGTTTCTGCACATAATCCATACCACACTTTTTATAATGTAATTAAAAACACAAGTCCATGCTGAGAGGTTAAAATGTTAATATTTTAAATGTGGCACAGTTAAAATGTTATACTTGTTAATAAGAACAATAGGATTTTAGAAAGAAGAAGTGTATTAGTATTCATTTTCCTCAAAATATTGAAGGCTTGTCAAAGTTCAGTTGGTATTCATTCACTTTTTTCCATTGTCTGTATGCTGTTATGCAGAAATTCTCTCAAAAACTGATATACCTGTCTAAGTTAGAGCACATCTTCGGAAAATCAACTCAACCCATTTGCTTACTGCCAGCAGTAGAACTGCATAACTGATGTGTACTGAATTCTATATTTAGCAGGCTGTTGATTATAGCTTTGTATATGCATGAATGTTTTTTTTTTTTTTTTTCTTGTTGAATAGACAGACTTGCCTCATTTAGTATATTTTTCCCAATTCTTTCTTGGTGACTGAAGATTCTGTATGCTGGGAATGGAATTTGTTGAGTCATTTCTGTTTGCTTGTCCCTGTTTGGCGCTGCGTAGACATAGCACCCCTAACTTGCCAATGTCTTATTTCATGAGCTGCCTCAGAATAATCTTAGGTTATAAGGCCATGGCAGTGCGGTTTTCTGATCATAGAATCGGTACTTTTTTACCGGATACATGCTTGTAGCCCTTAACATATATTTATCCTGTTGAATTTACAGCGCAGAAATTTATATTTCGACAAAATGATTGGTTTTTATCATGTGACAGTGTTGAATTTTCTCAGCAATACTGAGAATAGGTTTTCATGGTCATACCAGACACTTTTTTTCCACTTTGGCTATAGATTTATGTATTTCTATTCAATCTTTCAGGAATAAAATGCCTGTAGAACTTCTTTCGTGTTGCAGAGAGTCAATATCTTAAGTGAAAAACTACTTTTTTGGCTGGGACATTTTTTTTCCAGGGGTAGAGAGTTTGAAATGATCTGCTTCCAAGCATATCCAGTTTGCTGGAAATTTCTGGGGAAATTCAAATTAAATCAATGAATAGACTGATATTTCAGCCAAGGACTACTTTTTTTTCTTGCTTACTGACTGAATTCTTCCATGTTTCAGAGTTCCCTAGGTAAACTGAAGAAACTGCCGCCTACAAAATTTAAAAAGGAATAACATTCAATTTTGCAGAGTCACTAGGCTCCTTATGTTTATTTGTTGAAATAGCTTCAGACATTAAATCTATTAGGACTTTTCATAAGATGTTTTCATCCATCTCATTCCATTTGCTGCCAGTCAATGGTTTCATAGTTAGAAAATGAGACAACGGGCTCTTTAACAAAATTAGTCAAATGTTTATTTGCTTCTCGCTATCTTCACACCACAAATGACCCACAGTAGTCCTCATACACCATTTTATAGCTATTCATAATTAATTATATTTAATTACTGTGAATTTTTAGGATGGAGGACTGGGTCAATTTGCATTTCTGAGTAGGCCTATGTTTTCTTAGATAACTAATGTCAATGAATGAGTCACCAAACATTATTTCCCCACTCGGCCTACTAATTAGTATCTGTTTTTTTAGGGTGAAATTGGACGGCCCGGATCACCTGGATATAGGGGAGACGAGGGGCCTCAAGGATCTGAGGTGAGACACGATGATGCTTCCAAATGGACAGAAATGGTTGCTGGAAAGGATCGAGGAAGCTGACCTGAGAAATTGAGTTAAACTCTGGATCTTTCCACTTGATATGGAACCGATCAGTATTAATAACCTAAAATCCTGAAGCACCATCCAGTCTTAGCTCATTAAGAAATTATTACAAGCCACTTCACCAGTCCACCCACCTCCGAGGGATTTACGGAACACCATCGTGGATGAATAGTGGATGCTCATAGGTGCAGACAGAGGCATCGATTGAAAGTAGATGGCTTGCAAAATCGTGGCCAGTTGTGTGGCCACACTTGATCTCAGCAGCAACCCAGAAAAAATTTTCCAATGTTGTCAAATCATGTTCACAGTGACCTCTTCGCCAAATGCTACTGCATTGCTTCTCCAAGGCATGTTTGCCTTTTTCTGCCTCAAAGACAATGTTCATTATGGCTAGACTTAGCAGCACACAAACAAATGTCCCAAAGTTCGCACAAGAAAAATGGTGCTTAAAAAAAACTGGACTAAAATATACTATGAGTCCTGCCTGAAGTAAATAATTTGTTTTCGCAAAGAGTAGTACAGGAATGACATGATAAACCGCAATATAAACAAGCAAATTGGCAAATTTTTTCAAGTTTATAAAGTGGTACTGAGCATGTGTCCGTTTCGTGACAGTGCTCCTTTAAGCATCCTAACAGCAACTCTTTACACAAATGAAAGGCCCTGATTTCTTCTCCTTTCCCATCATTGGGATGCAGTGCATCTGAGAGACTGTGTGGTGATCTCTCTCAAGAACTGCTGTTGTCTCAGTCTATTCTTTCATTAATGTTTCAGGGGCCAAAAGGGCCACGGGGAATCAAAGGGTCCCCAGGAGACAGAGGGCAGATGGGAGAGAGGGTGAGTCATGTCCTCATCCTATAAGCTGACCCACGCGGATGGAACAAGCATGGGAGCAATACAAGGAACACAGGGAATCGTGTCGTTGCTCTGCATTTCTTGGGACGACATTTGGCCTCAGATCAACACTCTTATGGTCTTTCTCACAGAACATGAGATGATACACGATATAAAATGCTGATTTAGATTTCCTCTGCACTACTGTAATCTACTGCCTACACGTTTGCTTTTATACTCACGCTAAACATCTTTGTCTGGTCAATACAAAGATGGTTATCATTAGCAATACCAGATACCACAGGAGTTGTTGGGATACAGTCAGATGTTCTGTCCCTCTTGTATTCCTCAGCTTTTTCTGTCAATGTTTTAAAGATACTTCAATTATACTGAATTATACTGAATTAATTAAATAATTCTGCGAGTAAGCCACACATTTGTAGCTCATTTTGCTGCTTAGATGTCAAACCTGTAATTAAAGGGAATGACTACATTGTCTAGTGAGCATTAAATTACTTGAGGGAGAATATACTACTTTCCACATGATACAGATTCAGCAGCGCTGCCATTCAGTCTATCTTCCAGAGTTGGAAAGTTGACGTTTGGAAAGTAAAAGTCCTCCACAGTCTCAATCACTTCAGTTTACTAATTAGCGTAATTCTTCAGTCAGAAAATATGACACATTAATGAAATCAGCTGTTCAGACCTCACAGGAGGAAGAAGTACATGGAGGGATTTTCACTTTCTGACTCCAAAACTTTTCTCTGCTTTGGACTTCAGTATTTTTGAATTCCTCTTGCATGCTTCAATGTCAATGAGTCAAATTGCATTGATCGGCCATAAAAATGTCCTCGGTTTGGCTGCGCTGCAGGAACACAATATTGTGGATCAAATTTTAATGATCACTGTAGAACAAATTTTTAGAGAATATATAGTGTTCTTCTTTTAATTTTTGTTTTCCTGTTTCAGGGAGAAGATGGATCTGCAGGAAATGGCACAGCAGGATGCCATGGCTTCCAAGTAATTTCAACTCCACTTTAATAACACTGGGTTACAAAAAAATGATTTTTGTAAGTTGTCTCAGTTTTTTCAACTGTTTTAGGACAATTTTGCAACACAGAATCCGAAAATGACATCCGTTTCTCTCGATCAGGTCAGGTTTTTGTGCTAAGTCGATTTTAAAAAAATCTGATCTTCTGACTAAATCGATTACATTTCTGTGACATTATAGGTTGATTTTTGTTAATATTTCTTATCCGAAATAGGTTTTTAAGAGAAAAAAATCGTTTTCTAACACAATGTATTAATTGGGAATTCCAAACTTCAGACCTCAGACAACTCTTCTTGCCCTTGGTCCACCGACGCTGGTGCTCAGTGCATGTCTTACATCCATGTGTGGCGCCAAAGCTTTATCCTGGTCACCAATTTTCATACCAAAATAAACATGGTAAGCACGCTTTATGAAACTTGTGACTGGATTCCTGTTAGGAACAACGGTGTATTCGCCGCAGATGTATCAGAATACATCGGGCTTATTTTTGCAAAATCTTCTGCCCGAAGCCATTTCATTCACCTGAAAATAAATATACCTGTTAGTCATAAATTGGCGCATGTGAACTCTTCAGAGTTCGTCATTTCAAGGAATAAAAAAGAATGTTGCATCATATAAAGTGGAAATTCCCGTACATGTAAACAAAAATGTAAAAAACAACATGGTGATATTTCAAAAAGTTGACCTGATTGAGCAAAACCAATGTGATTTTTGGATTCAGCGCATCAAAACTTTCCTAAATCAGCTAAAAAAACTTAGACAATAAATTTGGTGTTGACCAGTAATGAGCATAAGTCAATTATCACTTAACTCCCATGTAAGGGAGGGGTTTATACAGTGGTTAAACAATCTTGCTGTTCTGCAGGGTTATCCTGGTCCTCGGGGGGATCCGGGAGAGCCGGTAAGTAATGAATGTGTTACTCCGGACCGACACTTTTCAACCACTGAGATTCATTTTTCCACTATACCGCATCAGAAAGTGGAATAACCCTGTCTGGATTTTGAAATGTCCCTAATCACTAAATTGACTTTGAATGTAATAATAATAACAATTATCATTATCATCATCATCATCAAAGTCTGAATATATGAGTCTGACTTTAATGGGAAGAATCTCCATGGTTGGAATATGATGGCTTATCTTGAGACAAACGTGCTGTAGATTGGAGCTGTAAGAGTCAGAACTCATTGAACAGCACACTGAAATTGTGCAGCTCAGTGAAAGCCCTGCTGCCTCTCTTTCCTAGGGTGGAAAAGGAACTCCCGGGCCCAAAGGAGACGATGGGGAGCCTGGTGAACCGGGAGCAGATGTGAGTCACACTGAACTGTCTCTCTGTAAACTTAATGGGAAAAGCATGCACCCTCTGTACTGTATCACCTTCTCCCCTCCGTCTTTCCTGTCTGTTTTTTAAAACATCTCAAATGGCTGAACCAGGTCATGCTCCGTTTGAGTAAATGTGTAGAGTAAGAACTACAAACAAGGTACAGATACATTTCATTACAGTTTCTCAGTAGAAGGTTGGATGTGCTGCTGCCGTCTGTCTCGAGCCCTTTTAGCTGTGTATGTTTCGTCGCTCTGGAAACAAGCTACTGGGATTCAGAGCGGGGCAGGAAATGATCTTGCAAGACTATTTTACCAGTTTTTTTCCTTGCAAAACCTCTCAGCATTTCTCATACTTTCAAGACTGTTAAAGAGTGCAAAAGCAAACAGCTCAGTTTCAAAATGGAAGCCACATCTTACTGTAAGAAGAACTATGGAAGTTAGATTGTCTTGTAGTTATAGTAACATGGAGCTATCTGAAGTTGTCAGAGGATCTTATCCAGTAAAGGAAACAGGTGGAAGTTCACGCAAAATTATCAACATTTCACATTTACTTTTTGGCAATATGATTTGAAAGAATCTTCCCAGTTGCTGACCTGTCAATGAAGAGAAATTGAATTTAAGTTTAAGGGCCTAATTTGTCGGACATATACACTTTTGTATTTATGGAAAATTGTTTTGATGTGAAGCTCTGCTCAGCAACATCTCAACAACAACCTAACCGACCCTCCTAATGTACACTGTCACTGTGGATGCAGCTGGAGAGGAGTCCATTGCCAAGAATGCTCTTTTATGGAGCTAAATGGCCTATTTTGCATCAACAAGGCCCACAGCCAATAATTGTTCCCATATGCTTAATATACAAAAAGCAAGTCTCAAAGCAATGCAAAGGGGATTTTGGAAACTCCTGCTTGAACATGTTTCCTGCATGAGACCTTGTTGGTTCACATAGCATAGTTTTATATAGCTTTGATGCTGGGATTGAAAAAGAAAGAAAGAAAGAAAGAAAGAAAGAAAGAAAGAAAGAAAGAAAGAGGGCAAACACTGATGGACAAATGGACCTGCTCTAGTATGGCTGGCGCTGTCTATTGCCACAATGAAAAAATAAAAACTGGATGTAGTTTGTTCTAAAACTGAAATAAATATTGAAGCACAATTTAAACTTGACGAGAGTGTCTACACCGGGTGCCATTATTTTTGCTGGATTGGCTGGTCTGAATTTAAACACACAATTGTACTGGACTTTCCACTTAAAAACTAATTTCTCTTTCAATCAATTCAGTCTCCTAATTATCTGGATAGCTATTATTGGTCATGTTACTTAATTCATTTGCTAGTTTTTGGAAGAAAGAAATGTTTGTAATCATTATCTGCTGTTGGTGAAGTTATGTAGTTTGCCTTGATATGTCAATATTACCTGTCAGGCAAAAATATGAGAAAGTTCTGGCTACACTCTTTATGGCTAATGAATAGCCAGCTACTGCCTGGTTCAAACGTGTATTGTGCAAATTCACTGTGACTGCTTTGCTGTCTTACAAGCGGCAAGATTATGATGATTTTATCAGACAGTCTCAGACGAATGTATGGGGTAGCCCTTCAGAAACTTGCGTAAACTTCAACATATTGTATATACCTGGAATCTTTATAAAAATGGCTAGCAGTATAATTCAGGTTGCCATCACTGTCAGTTGAAGTGCTGAATTATAACTGGCACACCAAAAAGGTTAGTTGGTTTATTTTCTCTTTTATCCATTAAGCATCATATGAAAATGAGCCCGCAACTTAAGCGGCGGTCAACATTTTACCAGCAGTAAAAACACTCTTAGCCTTTATGATATGTGTGTCTCAGTCCCAGTGGGCAGCGAGTTTTATGATAGTCAAAATGTTTTCACAGCACTACAACCACTGAGAAACTTGCCTACTGCAGCTTTTACTCTAAAAGGCATCTTACTTCCCCCTAAACTCTTTCCGCACTTTCCCAGAGCTGGTTCTGAGATTATAGTGGGGGAGTTTCATGCTGCCCTCTGTCATAAATTGGGCTGATTTGTGGCTCCCTTGATTTGGTACTCATCCCATTCCCATATAAAGCCCTGTGGAATGTGATGTCCCGTCACATAGTGCGCTTATACAGATCAGTATAGGGAATTATCTGGTTGCGTTTTTTGGCTTTGAAATCTTCTGATTGCTAAGGAAAGCCCTTGCTGAGTCAGCATTTGATCAGATTTGCTTGGGATGTTTTCAATGCCATGTTTCTCATAGCCAAAGGA
Organism: Gymnothorax javanicus; assembly: GCA_029692085.1. Lineage (NCBI taxonomy): Eukaryota > Metazoa > Chordata > Actinopteri > Anguilliformes > Muraenidae > Gymnothorax > Gymnothorax javanicus. Next base: position 23,343,645 of record CM056205.1, read on the forward strand.
GTTAATTGCCATCCATCGGTCTGAGTGATTCCCAGTAATGCCCTCTGGAAATATGTTCCTCTCCATCTCCAATTGTAATGACACGCTTGCAAACCTGATTTAAACCAGCTGCACCTCCATTGCATTTGTGCCCTCATAACCCTACAAGAAACATTGCATTAGTGACTCTCATCCACATTGTAGGCCACACACCAACACAGGAGAGCCAGCACCAATTATACGAGACATTCATCTCACTGGTGACAACTGCTGCAATACATCAAACACCTTTGCCAATAAATAAATCAACATGAGCTTCAAATGCTATATCTATGCATTCAATAAAATTCCTAAGGCAACAATCACTCATTCACATGTCCAACAGGGTACTGTGGTGCACTTGCTCTGATTTTCCTTATATACATGCAGCTTCTTCATTCAGTAATTCAGGGAGTGCTGCTAAGTATATGCACAATCATTATGCTTTAACTATATAATAAAAAATGTAAAAAACGTGAATGCATGTACTGAGCCTGTTTCCCAGACTTGAGTTTACATTACTTTTAAGCAGGGTCATTTTTCTTAGACGGCCATTTGATTGAGGTAAACAAGTTGTGGTTAAGATGTGTAAGCAAGCACTTGGCAAGATTACGAGACGGGAGAGGTTGATTCTTGCTTTAATTTATCAACATGTTGGCGATGTTTTGCATGAGGCTTAAAAAAAAAAAACAGGCTTTTCAAATATTCTGTCCTTTTCTGAAAACCATCTCATAATTCAGGGTCAAGTCAGTCAGGGTTTTTGCAACAGAGTGAAAGCATTCAAAGAATCAGTTTAGTTTCACACGTAAGAGTGCCAAAAGCGAAAACTTGTGAAAAAAAAAGAAGATAAAAAAGGCCGGGCACTAAGTTTTCGGCTGCACATTTTTTGGGCTATTTAAATTTCAGCTTTTTTAAATGACAGTCTTCTAGAGTATTTGTTTACAGATTTTTTTTGTGAGAATCTTAAAGGCATGGGGGCTTTTTACTTTAAGTAACAACTCAGAACATATTTGTTTAGCATAATGCTATGCGCATGGCACGTAATTTCAGGCCTCTGGAGTTGCGCGCTATCTGGTTAAGTGAAAGACTGTACAATACTGCTGAGGGAGAGTACTCCGCTGATCTGCTTTGAGATACTGACCTGAAGTTTTAGTGTAGCATTTTAAGGGAAACTTCTGTGCTCTCAGACAATGGTAACAAGAGTCCAAGCCACATTGAATATTAAGCTCATTTTGCCATTCTGAAAGAGTCCAATGTGGCTCTTTCTACCTGGCAATAAAACAATTTGCCAGAATAATCACTGCAAATTACTGCTGTTCCTCAATGCTCCAATTCAGCCCTGACTACTGTGTAAAACAAAATGGCTGCCGTATGACTTTGGTAAGCATTATATATTTGTAGTGAAAAAATGAAAAATTCATTAAGAGATATTCATCTTCTCAGGCTATGCATATGCATTTTAATCACTGAAAATAACTATAAAAATGGAAGCATCCAAAGCCTCATAAAAGCTCTGTGTACCTAAGTTCTGTTGCCAGCTGTTTGTCCATTTATTGCCAGGGATCCTTTAAGCGAACTTTTGAAATATTACAGAAAAAAAAAATACAAATTGGGCACATCTCTATAGACTAGTTTGGAGCGAATAAAATAGGCTGCATGGCTATTTTTGTTTTGCATGGCTAAGTAGAAGAAACAGCTGATCAGTTGTGTCAGTTTAATGTTTTCTTGGTCAGAACTTTGCCTATTCAGCAATGGTGTGTCCAACTCCACATCTGCCACATTAACTATTTTTCATAAAAGGCCAAAACCAATTCAAGCCACAGTAAAAACTTTTTGCGCAGAAGTTTTTTTTCCATCAACCGTTCCTAAAGGAATACGTCAACGTGTGCATAGAAACACATCAATGGAAGTATGGAAAGTTCATGGAAAGTTCATCTCCAGGATAAGAAAGGGCATACTGTGGTGTCATCACCACAATTAATTTTAAAGCATCATAAAGGAGAACTAGAATTTCCGCCTTGTGGTTGTATACCTCCACAAACCAGTCCAGTTGTAGTTTACATCCCTACTGTCCACACTGATATAATATATGTAGTGAGGACTCTGATGGAATAAACCACATGGGATGCAAAGTTTGTGAAAAAAACTTTAGGTTGGCTTGACAAAGCCAAATTGTTATTATTAGAATGATGCTAAAATTTCAAACAACCCAATCCCCTACTTTCTACAACAAGTACTTCAATATTCATGAAGGGTAAAACTAAACCAATCAGCAAAGAGGGCAGGACTATATCAATTAACAGGTGACCCTTTCCTGAGTTCAACAACCCAACTTGTGCTCTTTATGATACATGGAGCAATAATTGCAAAGGAGTAAAGCTAAGCTAATCAGGAAAGGGGGCGAGGATTTATAGATGAATATATGACTCCATCCTGAGTCAAATAACCAAACCCCAATCTCTCTATGACAAACGGTTCAATAGCTATGAAGGAGCCATTAGCCAATCAGGAGAAGGAGCTTTGCTTTTTCAACTACCATCTGATCCTTTTCTGGGTCCAAAAACTAAATCCCCAGCTCTAAACTACAAATGATCTGATTATTTTGAAGTATAAAAGCTCAGCCAACCAAGAATGGGTGCAGGGCTTTGGTAATTAACATGCAACTATTTCCTAAGTCCAAAAACCCAACCTCCAACTCTCTGTGATGAACTGTTCAAAAGTTATGAAGGATCAAATATCAACCTATCAGGAAAGGGTGTTGGGCTGGATCACTTGACAATTGACTCTTTCGTGAGTCCCAACAACCAAACCCCAGGCAAGGCTTCAAACAATTATCATGTGACCCCTTTTCTTACTCTCTTGGATGAACGATTCACTAGTTATGAAGAATCAAATACCAGCCAATCAGGAAAGGGGATGGGGCTTCTCCATTCAACACATTATCTTGAGTCCAGCAATGCAAAGCCAACTCACAATGACAAACTGTTCAAAAGTTCTTAGAGATCAAATATCTTCCATTTAGGTAATGTGTGGGATGGAGTGATGAAAAAAGAGAAGAATGCTCTATGCCCATGTGTACATGTATGATAGGGGGCAGAGACTACAACATCCATCCTTTGGGAAAGTCTTAAGTGTGAAGCTAGAGCGTGAAACAAGTTTGAAGGCTGTTGCTGGAAAATTGCCAGACTTGGAAAATTAATGGAGTTTAAAGAGATGGAGAGATAAAAAAAGAAAGGAAGGGGTAGGGCTACAAAAACATCAATAATCCATCCTTTGGGACAGTGTGAAGCAGGGTAGAAAGATCGGAGGTTTTAGCCATCAAATTTTGGGAGCATGAGGGCTTCTAAAAATTCATGGAAGTCTATCAAGCTGATAAAGAAGAGATGAAAAAGGAGAATTAGAAGTGGAAGATTACCCATAAAACTTTAAAAATGTTGAATCTAACCCAACATGAAGCTTCACTGCAAGTTTTTAGCTTTGAAAATGTATATGAGTATGAGCAATTTTGATAAATCGGCCATTATAAGTTTAGGGGGACTGAGAGTGGGATGGACGTGAGGTCACTTTGACCTTAAGGCATTAAAATCTAATTTATTCATCCTTGAGTACAAGGGAACATTTGTACCAGATTTGAAAAAATTCCCTCCAGGCTTTCTGGAGAAAGCAGTTTCAAAGCAATGAGATGGACTTTAAGTCACAGCAGCTTTGACCTTTGATCACAAAATCTAATCAGTTCATCTTTGAGTCCAAGTGGACGTTGTTGCCTAATTTGAAGAAATTGCCACCATGTGTTTCGGGTATGCCATGTTCTCAAGATTTGGATGGACGAACAAATGGACAGAACGACAGACATACGAATGGTAATATGGCTGGACTGACAACCTGAAAACACACTGCTTCTGGCCATGGCTGTAGCTAGCTCAGAGACATAAGAAGAACACTGGTGAGCTCCGAAACTGCACAATCCCCAGTAGGCCCAGGAATACTCCTGCCTTTGACAGCTGAAGGATTCCCAACGTGATGAAGAACCCCTCATGCACATTTTCACCAGATCAGAACATTTTTATAGCGGCAGCCGCAGAATTGTGATGTGTGCAAGAGCATCATATCACTTCACGCAAAAACCTCCAGCCTCAGTGGATGTGACATCACCCTGACCGTGAGATGATGATCTCAAACACTCTGTTAAGAAAGGTCTTTTTCAAAGCCAAAAACTGTAAAAATTCTTGACTAGCTCAGGCGATGACGTGACCTGAATCCAATTGAACATTTGTTTTATGCTCTGAACGCTGCCCCCCCCCCCCAAAAAAGGGGTCCAAGACAGCTGCATTATAAGCCTTGAAGAGCTTCACCAGAGACAAAGCCCAGCACTTGATATCAGCGGGTCACAATTTTCATCCATTCATCGTGCATTCCTTACAACAGGGATCCCCAAATCTGGCCCTCAAATCAGTTCTAGGAAAAGACTTGGCTGTTTCGAAAAGATAGCTTTCAATGCTTTAAAAGTCAATGGTTATCTTACCACCATGTATGTGTTCTGGGGACTACACTCCAGCCATGCAGTTCAAGCAGTGGAGTCACACTGGAAATCGATTTGAAGGGCCCCTTGTGGACATCTGTGCCAAATGTTCTGCACTGTTGGGGCCGTCACTTTTGTAACAGCCATGGCTCAGGGAGACAGTACCCCTCAGAATACTTCTGAGTTTCCTTAGGTTGGCCTTTATTTATTTTCACACAGATTTTGTTTTATCTCCGATGCAATGTTTTGGTCAGAAGTGACCATAAATCAGCACTTCTAGACATGTTCAGCTTGTTCAGCTATGCTCCTTTGTCTGGCATTTTGCTGAAGGTGTAACTGAATTTAAATTAAGCGTCTCAGTATCTGAATCTGGTCGTTTTAAGTCAAAAGAATGATGCTAGTCCTTGAAACTTGCCCTCTCCCCTTTGAACTCAAAGAGCTTTACGTGCCTGAGACATCAGATCCCTTTGAAGTGAGCAATCTGAAAGTAATGGAAGAAACACACAAGATATGGGGGAAGGGGCTCTTAGTCTGGAGGACCCCCTCATTGAAATGACCATGTGGCTGGCATTATCGAGTAAACATGTACGGCAACCCCGTGTGAACCTACGACTGCTGCACCCAAGAACTGAAACGTTTGTGGAGCTGCTTTGCTCTGCCAACTAGAAGATGAAGTTTGTACTAAAGCAACAATCATGTCTGCCGGCTGTCTGCCTTTCCCGTTCTACTATTTTAAGCACTGTAATGCTAATGCTGAAAAATCAGCAGTCTAACATCACAAGTCAAAACAACACAGCAGTTTATAGCTTACAAGACAAGCGTAACACAGCTGCGCCTACTGCTTCAATACAGGTTCTGGAATTAAAACTGGCAGGAAATATTTGTCCCTATATGTTGTCTGATGATAAATGCTTTTTTTTTTTAGAGTGGCAAGACGGTTATTACTGTGCCTGCATTGATTATGAAAAAAGGAACAATATGCTCATTAATATCTCAAAAATTTCCAAAATATTGATCCTCATGAGTCCAATGAGTTCCTAAGAGGAACTGTGAGCTTCGGCCACTGGGAGTGCACTTTGTGATACAGATTGTTTTTTGTTGTCTTGTAGAATAATGTACCTGGAAATCCAGGCCCCAAGGGACTTAAAGGCCACAGGGGACCAGAAGGAAAATCGGTAAGTCTTCAGGATCTCTCTTCGCCAGGCATGGCAAAGTTAGCCACCAAAATGCATTGATGGAGTCAGCATGGTTACCGTATGTCAAAAAGACAGCATTTTCTTGCTTACAAAGGGTTCCGTAGTCAGTGGTCAAGTACATGAACAATTTTTTCTGAATCAAGGCTGTCATAAAAACAATTGGACTGTTCAAAAGCGCACTGCATCTTTTGCTCAAATCCCTGTTACAGAACATTTTCTCTATCAGGACAGTATCAAGGGGGAAACGCGTTCATTCTTGAGGCCAACCAATCAAAATCTGCTTCCTCCCTAAATGTTATCTTACTCCCCAGGGGAGGTGGTCAGACCTCTTTGACCCTCTCCACAGTAAATGGAGCGTTTGAGTTATGTGCTTGTGGTAAGAGGTTTGCAGTTTGCAGCTTCCTACTGACTGGCCTAGCTCTGGATGACCGACAAAGAGGGAGAGCATTTCAGCGGAACAGACGTCAGCAAAAAAATGTGCCCACTTTGATCCAGTGGACAAGCTGAGAAGGAGGAACTTTGGTTCAAACTTATGCCTTTAATTTTCTTGAGGAATTCCTGAAGACAAACTCAATTTAATTTTCGCTGTTTGCAAAGGGGCATTCCTAAGCAGAGATCTGTCACACATTCGAAGTAACCTCAACCTATGATAACTGAGATCTACCATATGATTGACACGAACCCTCTGAATAATAAATCATGCTCGTGTAGGTTATTTTCATGGATGATTTTCAGAATATTCATTTCACTTCATTTTTTAGGACATTCTTTGCATTACTATGAGAATTAAACTTGAGACCTGGGAACTGACTATTCACAATTCAGAGGGCAGTTGATTATAAGTGTACCCAAGTCAGTATCATTCTCTCTTGCCTCTAAACCAATCTCTTCTCTCCTGATTAGGGACCGCCAGGGCCACCTGGACCTTCGGGAGCTGATGTAAGCATGACAGTTATAAAATCAACCATTCAAACCAATAGTATTACGGTAGCACTTAACAATAAGGGTACATTAATTAATATTACTTAATACAGTAATAAGCATTTACTAACAGCTAATTAACATTTAACTAATGCATCTGGTAATCATTTACAAATGATGTTTACATCAACTATGGTAAGAATTTATACACTATGGTTTAACAGTTTAACGTGCTGCAGAAGGGATACTTATAGGATGTTTTCAACTTCCCAATAAGGGAAACACAGAAAATTAACAAATGGTCAATTATGGTTGCATAATGCTTATTCGACTATCTAACACATTAGTTACCTGCTAATTAACTGACAGTTAATAAACTAATGTTAATTAATGTTAATTATTGTACCTTTATTGTAATTGTATTGTTAATAGTGTTACTTACAATGCAATCTATATGTATTGGGATGTGAATTGCAGTTCCTACTTGGGACACACAAACTGAAAGTCGCTACCTGCAAATTAAATCTGATAATTTCAATTTACTGCGTAGGTTTAGATTGACTGTGCTTGTGAACAAAGCCAAATGCATTAAATTCTTCGACTGTACAATTGTTGCTGTATGCATGCTTGAACTGTACCTGACTACTTATAAAGCACTGTAAGTTCCTCACTCTCCAGACAATTTCTCACATTAGTTCATGGATTGCCACATTCTCCATGTTTAAGCGTGTATGTCAATGTAAAGTACAACAAAACAGAAATATTTTGTTTTCTGAGAGAAATGCTTTCAGCTGTGTGTAACTTTGTGCATTGTTTCAATATGGTTGGTAGGAATGTGAAATCTTGGATATCATCATGCGGATGTGCTGTAAGTACTGGCACTCTTTATGTGTGACATTCACAGTTTATTTCAATTTAGTGCTAACTTCTGCATGTCTGCTGCTATAGAAGGAAAATGATTAAAGGAACAATTCTTGAACAGGGCTTAATTTAGAATCTAATAACGTTTAAATTAGAATTGATTGTATTCAACAAAAGTCTCATACAGTTTTCAATTAATAAAAGGCAATGTAGCCAATTAGCAAAAGGTGAAAATGTATTCTTACCCTTCACCAAACATCTGTATTGGACATATGGAATGTTTGATTTTCAAGTAGGCCTTGGGGAATCTTTTAACAAATGATCTTTGGGAACAGATTGTAGAGGAATGCTAAAAGAACAGTGACTTTATGAACCCTTCAGCAAGGGCAGTGGACATCACACAAGGCAGTTTAAAGAGATTTATTAAGTTTATGGCCAAGAACTTTCAAACCAGAGTATAACTGTTTGCCTACAGAAGCTGAACTCAGGCAAGCTTGCAATAAATAGCAATAGTTAAGAATTCAACAGCAAACTATAAATTGTGCCACAAAGGATTTCACATTCAAAATGCAATGTTTTAAAGCATAGTTTTACAGTAAATGTTATATAATATTGTTGTGTAATAATAATCCATTAGCCAATGCATTTTTTTCCTTTTTACCAGCTTGCTGTGGTGAGTACACCTTCACTGTGTATGCAGAAACACATAATTAAATTAATGAAAGTGCATTCACAAGTCAATGACAGTCGCCATAAGGTAGTGATAAATACAGACCAAATTTGCGCATATACGTCGTACTTGGCCCTATGGTCTAGTTTAGATGGAGGTGTAGTACCCAGATTCAGAAAGTAAAAGCCGTCCCATTATTTTGTACCAATGACCTGAATTTGCTTGCGTGCAAAAATTCTACAACCACTATTAAGTGAAATCAGCTATTCAATTTTCCCCCACAGTGCCAGGAAACAAGAACATATTAAGACCTTTTTTGTACTTCTTCTGTTTCAGTTGTACTCTCGATATCATTGAAAATGAGGGCATTTCCTTGATGATTTCTCCAGATTAAATAAAGTTTGAATGCATGAATGCATGAATGAATGAATGAATATCAGTCACAATTGCAAACAGTTATTTCATGGTTAGTTAATGCACAATTATCAGCCAGGAATGGGGAGTTTAATCAGCATCTCATAATACACCTGTGAGCCTCACTGGTCACTCATGTACCGCTATGGCTGCACGTTCACCTGCGCACTCGATGTTTCTCTTGCTCACGTCCATGTGAGTCTGACTTGTGAACTGCAAGGTGGTAACATTTTGATAACGACACTATGCATGCTTTTACACTGCGCAAGCTTGTCTATGTCAGTGGTAAGGAAACCTGCCCCTAGAGCCATAGCCCTGAATGGATTAGATGTCTCTCGGCTCTATGACAAATCTGATTCAAATGCCTTTAGCTTTTGAAACTAAAACATGCAGGGCTGTGTCTCTATTCAGAGCAGGGTTCCCTACTCGTGGTCTATGGTCTCCTGACTCAATTGGTTGTGGCAGTAAGCGGTAAAAATAAATATGTTTGGGGATGAAACTTTTTGTTTAACATCTGTTGATGTTTATAGAAAGCAAGTGTGGCCCTCTGGACATCGTGTTTGTGGTAGACAGCTCGGAGAGTATCGGGGCCAATAACTTTGCCCTGGCTAAGGACTTTATCGTGACTGTGATTGACAGACTGATGAAAGACCAGCACGTCAGGGTGAGTCAAGGCTATTCAAAGACAGCGCATGACATGTTAACCTTTGAAGATGCGGGATTTCAAGCATGTAATTAAAATGTTTTCAGCCTCTTATTTTATTAATGAGGCAACCTCCTCTGGTATCTGAAAGGACTAAAATATTGATGTGGAATTTTGTAAAAATGTTCCCAAAAAACTCATCTTCCAAGGGTTAATAAAACAGAACAACACAAGTTGGTTGAGGTCAGTCACTGAGGGCCCTTGTGATGTCATTTTGTTTCCCAGTTTGGAGCCAATGATTCTCGGGTGGGCGTGGTGCAGTACAGCGGTGAGAACGCTCAGGAAGTGGTGCAGCTCGGCCAACAGAACATCAACAGCCTCACAGAGCTCAAACAGTATGTTGCCATTGTGATTAATCCTGTTAACAGCCAGATCTACACCCCTGTTTGATGCGCAGAGTATTTACATGAAGACTTTAAAGGCTTCCTCAGTGTTATATCCACCTTAGCTTCCTCAATAATTACAAGTTCAAATGAAAAACATCCTCAGGATGATGGTATGTGATTAGGGAGTGTTTGTGCGCGGTGGACATACATGACTCCTCTGCCCTTTTTGCAAAATTGGGCTCAGTTGTTGTCTGCACACACACATATAGAATATGCTTGTCAAGTTTCATGATGATATGTAAGGTAATAACAGAGGAGTAGTGCTGCAAAGTTAGTGTTAGCATCCACACCAAGAAGAACAAGAAGAAGAAGAAACTGAGTGAGTTTTTGGTCCCTCGTCCCGTGGACTAAAACGCCCCCATAAAAATCTCCTCTCAGATTTTAGCCTGTGGAACAGTCCTCCTGTGGGACAAATTCAGAGGAGAATCAATCAAAACTAAAAAAAAAAAAAAGAAAAATTACTATTATGCGTATTTTTAAGATAAGCACTGAGAATATGAGTGTTTGACAGATGATGCTTGTTCATTCAGAGCAGTGAAGGACTTCAAGTGGCTTGCTGAGGCTACATACACAGGAGAGGCCCTGCAGTATTCCTGGACCAACCTAATCAGCAACATCAAAGTGGAGAACAGTGTGGTCCTGGTGCTGACGGACGGTCGTTCGGACATCATAAGAGATAGAGTGCCTCTCAATGTGCTTTGCAACAAAGGCATCAGGGTGGGTGAAGGAAAACAGATGCCCGTTCTCACTCATAGGCCAGTGTCCCCCCTCCCCCCTTAAAAAACAAATCACTAATGCGTGTACAGATAAAGATCCAAGGCACTCACGTTGATGTGAAGAACCCTTAGGCTAGAAGACTTAAAAATGCAGTGCATTGAGGCTTAACAGCTTTCATTAGTACACCGATCAAATCTGTGCCCTCATGTTTGCATGCCTTGCAGGTGGGTGGGCTCGGTGTAATGGATTACACTGGGAGAATGCCCAACCAAGAGCAGATTGAGGGCATGGTTTGTCAGGACGATCCCCGAAAACCTGGCTTCTCCTTCGTGCTCAATAACTTTGCTGAGCTTCTGGACGACACATTCCTCCAGAACCTGACAGCTCAGATCTGCCGAGGTATAAAGCTAATCTTTATATCATGTGTTTTGAGAAAGCCATCCATTTTAAAAAAGATGCATTTGCCCTATGTTTCATGTTACGCCTTTACATTATCTGATGTTGTCTCACTAATGTAAAATCTGATTTCATTTTAAATATATTCTAAGACAGTACATTAGTTCTATTTTGGTCTGCAATTGAAGCAAGACATTGAAATCTTAAACCCCAAATAGCTTACGCAAAAATCCAAATAGGAATCATGGTTCATTTCAGGACGAACAGGAAGTGAAAGATATTTTTCCACATCCTGTGTGCTGCTTATCAAGTCAAGTCTAAGTGTTTAAAACACTGGGAGACTGTATGACTTTTAGTTTTATTGGCTTTCTCATGAGATTAGAAGCATTTCCTTTAGGCGTATCCTATGCTGATGGAACTGATTTTTGGCTGAAATGTTTTTTCTTTCTCCTTTGGTTTTTTCAGAAAAGAAGGCCCCCGACTATAGATGTCCCAGTAAGTTCTAAACAATATAAATTTCATATCACTGTTATTTCCCTACTGTTGAACTAATCTTTTAGACCAGGGAAAGGACAGCTTTATGACTGTTCTTTTTAGTGCCACCATTTAACCGCACTGTAGAATGTTTGTTGATGCCATGACATGTTTTGAGACCATATTCTCTTGGACAGAGGCTTTTGGAACAGACTGTGTATGGATTTGTCTAGTAACTTTTTGCACTTAACAACATGAAAATTACAAGTTTGCATATTTTTTTTGTTGAAATTCAGATGCAATATTCTTAAATTCTGCTGCTTTCCATTACCACTCATATTTGCTTTCCCTGCAATAATAGCAGATATTTGTGATGTTACTCCTTAAAGGTCTTAGCAGGTTTGTGTCATCGTAAGTGATAGTTACATCCGCATTACAATGTTCAGTTAATTTACTTTAAATGCTATACAGAGCCAAGCGGTGAGCAGAGCATAATTCAGTTAGCGTCATCATGACTATATGTCTTACAATTTCCCTCCCGCAGTGTCCTTCAGTGCTGACACCGACATCATCATCATGATGGACAGCTCTGCCAGCGTGGGAGGGAAAAACTTTGAGGTTACCCGCAAGTTTGTCAAACGCCTGGCGGAGCGCTTCCTGACGGCGGATTCGGCAAGCAACGTGAACGTGCGCGTGGCGGTGGGCCAGTACAGCCGAGACGCCTCAATGGAGGTTGACTTCACCTCCAACTACACCCAGTTGGCGGACAAGGTGGACAATGTCGCCTTCCAGAACGCCGCCACCGACGTGACGGGCGCCCTCAACTTCGCCCTCCAGAGGTTCCGGCGAAGCGGCTCCGCTAAGAAGAAGCTGCTCATCTTCTCTGATGGGCGCTCGCAGGGCGTGACGGAGAACGTCATCGAGAAGCGGGTGCGGGAGGTGCAGGCCGCGGACGTGGAGATGTACGTGCTGGCCGTGGGTAGCCAGGTAAACGAAGCCAACCTGCGCTTCCTGGTGAGCAGAGGCCGGCCGTACGATGTCACATACGCGCAACGCCACCTCCTCAGGGCCTCCGACTACCCATCCCTGCTCAGAGGTGTCTTCTACCAGACTGTCTCCAGGAAGATCTCGCTAGATTGAGGCAGTTCTGAAGAACAGACGGCGATGATTGGGCCATGGAAGGGGGTGGGGTGGTGACAAGGGCGGAGGGTTTGGGGGAATCCGGGAAAAGGGCGTAGATGTAAAATCCAGGTTCAGAGAGTAAAATGTCTTTCCATATGGGTTTTATTCCCACCGTATGGATTTGACAATAAGCACAATTCTTCAGCCAGAGCGTAGTACTACAATAATTGGTGAAATCAGTTGGCTGGGTTAATTGGTGGAACAAACTCATCTGCTTTTACTTTCTGACCCGTAGACCGGAGAATACGGTGGGAGGCTAAGATATTTTCTGTGATACATACTTCAAACTTGGTCGCTTTGGGTGTTTGCCTTATATTATCATTTCATTTTAACAATTAGGATCACTTATTTGTCCAGTCAGTTTGATGTAAGTTGGTAAATCTGAGCACTGAAGGTCTACTATGGCCCAGAGAGTAAATTCAAGTACAGTATAACTGCAATTGTTTGCCCTTGGATCTGTACCACCAATTCATCGTTTTTAAATATATTATTACCCATGAGCAACACACCGAAGGTGTAAAAGTGCCTACAACTGTCCTGATTTAGATAATACTTGTGTGCACGAGAATTATGCAACTGCCTGACACAATTGAGATCTATTCAAGTGTTGATATGCTGGATATACTGCCCATCGAAAAAGTCACCAGCATTATGCTTTGTATAGATCTGACCTTTCAGTTTGCTTCCTTGAGCTGTTACAGTATTGATCTAGTGGAAGACTTAAGAAATATCATATTGTAGAAGAATCTGTTTAATTGTGCCAAGTAATTTTGTCCACTTTGAACAAATGTTTGCCTTAACTATTTTCTGAAAGTTTTATTTTTTCGAAATTACCTTGCCCATTTTCTGTTTTTACAGTATTGAATCCGCTGAAGACAATGATTGTGCTTTTTTTCTGATTTTATTAGCATTGAATTACATATCACATAAATATATCCAGTGGTGCTGTCTTTGGTGAAGCCTTCTTCTCTCAGGCTTTCCGGTTTTTAGTTTTGTTTTGTTTTATTTTTTGTTATATATATATTTTGCCATGGAAATGAAAGTACAACTCTCTCTCAAAAAACAAGACATTACCACTAGGTTTTTGTATGGATTTCTTCACTTGTTGAAGACATTCACAGCCTCAGAGCTACTGTAAGGAAATAAAGGGTGCTTCACCACTCAGGCCCAGCAGAGAGTTTATTTCTGCCTGGTTATCAGTGCTCTGCTGCCAGGGGTTTGGGTTTGTTTGATGGGTTTCACATGCACAGACACACAGGGATAAAGCTAATGAGAAAACCAGCCACGGCTTTTTTTTCTGCAACAAAGGCAAGAGAGCATCACGTGGCCCTTAGTGTCAAATCGTCAAAAGCACATTCATCTGAAAATTGTTCTCCTAGATATCTTTAGGTCTATCAGGAGTATGACTAGATGGAGGCTTTTTGAATTATGGTGCTTAAGTACTGTAAATGCTGTGATCCCATAATCAGGGACCTCAGTGTTACGATCCATTGCCTGAGTGAAACAGAGACTTGGTCCTCGCCAGTGTGCAGGTCTTTATAGTATCAAATAGAATGCGGATTATGAATGACAAAAAATGTAGTGGAATGAATGCCCTTATATAGCCAGATGAGTTAAGTTGCACCCATTTATTTAATTGGGAGACATGTCAGTTTTTGGTCTACTGCCACGTGAACAAACACTCTGGGTAGGCTACTCTGTCATGGATGTCGTCTGATTTAGGTATTAGCTGCGCTCGCAGTAGTTCATGGGATTTCACAAGCCTTGGACAGTGTGAAGGAACAGAAACTTAATTGCATAAACCATTGCTTTTTTCGACAGCTGGCCAGCTTTCCCGAACATTTCCAAAGTGTCAGACTGACTGATTATTAGCAGCAGATGATAAGTAACAAGTAAGAGACACTGAATCAGAGAGCACCTAAAATAAAGTGGGATGGCTTGAGATTCACATTCGACCAATGAGGATTTAGACTCAGCAGGTCATGAGTGCACACTCTGAAAGGTTACACAACCCATCCTGCTTTTACTAAAGAATCATGTTGACTCAAAGAAAAGAGGGTTTCCTGTGTTAAAAAGCAAGTCAGAACTATGGGCCTCTCATTGTTAGAATTTTCTTAAATCTTAAGCAAAATGTACACTAATGGCCAAATGTGAAAATATGAGTAAATATGAGTGGCATAATATTTGTGCATGTAAATCTTTGCATATCACACACACCAAGGTCTAATCTTTACAAGATCTGAACACTATGCACACAAGAGAAAACCTTGTTGCAGAAATTAGTAAAAAAAATAAATTACCTTTTGCTGCTCATTTAAAATATGTCCCCGCTCCATACAAATCATATTTACTTATTAGCAGATGCTCCAGCTAAAAATGTAATTTCACAAAGCACTATTGGGTCTTATAGGCATAATTCAGTTGAACATTTGTTGGTGTAGTCCGAACCTAACTTACCAACGCTTTCTTAAGTTGGAAGTTCCAACATTATGAAAATATTTTTTTCATTACCCTCACACTCAAATTTTGGGCCTCCCTCTACCAAACAGCGGATTGTCTCAGCGCTGTTGCTTTAGCACCCTTACCTTAGAAATCATGTGCTTGAATGACCTATTGAATTCTGTGCCCCAATGAACATTGCCTGGGGACTAATTTGCGTAATGTATCCCAGTATGGACAGTTTTGGTAGTGGCAGCCATTGCTCACTCATCGCCCAGTGATGAGGCAGGCAATCTGAGCAGACCCTCATTATTGCTTCACAGTCCATTCAAATCAGATCATAGTTAATAAGAAGATAAAATGAGATGCAGTAGACTGGCTGCAAATGCTTTATTCGGGGTTTTTTTGTGTGCGCGTGTGTATGTGTATGCGTGTGTCATTTTGTTAGAAATTGCTTCAACACGTATGCTTCTTTGACTGCATCAAAAGAAGAAAAAAATCACCATACCCATTTCAGCAAACACAGCAGTCGATTAATTATTGCAACAGGCAGAGTTGATAATAAGGACTCCATGCCAATAATTCTGATAAAAATTAACAAGGTGGGTGTTTTGTGGAAAAGTGAAAGTAACTGTTTTTGGCAGCCTAATGTGAATTTGACAATCTGATGGAAATACAGATGTTGCCTCTTTGATGCACACCATAGTGTGCACAGCAAGAGATTTAATGTTCATTCAGAGTACCGTAAACACCTTGGGAGCAAACATAAATTTGCCTGGCCAGGGCTGCCTAAGAAAGATAATACACTATATCAAATACAAGTCAAACAGTACATGATGTGTCTGAATGAGGAGTGAGGAAAGGCATCAAATCTGGGTGACACCAAAAAGAGTTTACATTCCAGCCAATCATTTTACCCTCCGCACTTCTTGTCCCCTTAGAATGAAGTCCTTCCTATCAGATGTCCACTCTCACCTTTTATTTCTTCATGTAACATCTTCGCGAAATCTCTGTTGTGTGCAATAGACCATCTGGAGGACTCTCTGTGGTTGTAAAGAGCTACAAGGCTGCCTATCTTAAAAAAAGGTTTCATCAGTTTTGAATGTAGCGGCACAAATTCATCAGGCCCAAGGCCAATACATTTATAAGACACATTTTACTTGGAAGTGCACTTCATTAAAAACACAAATATCCTTTATTTTTCAGACTTTGGGTTCAGAGAAAAATTCCTGCCACGTTCATTTGCTTGAAATTGCATTTTAAGTAAAATTATTTCAGCACCTTCTTCATGACTTGACATTTTAGTAATACCAAAAATACCAAGAATGCCAGGGGACAGTTGCATAACAACTTCCTGTTGTAAGTCACAGCTTTACAGTGCGTCCATTTTAGGAGCACATTCTCATGTAAACTGATTTTTGTGCTGAAAGGAAAAATATGCACGTCCATCAATCAGAATGATTAAAGGGCTTCAAAAATGTTTCAACTTTGGATGTTTTGTGAAAGGAATGGCTTGAGACTCCAAATGCAGTTCAGCAATGGCAGGGCGTTTATTAGGTGAGCTCATGGTCATACAGAACAGAAATCAAAGCCAGGCAACAGGAATGGTTTAGGCAAGGCAGAATCGTAAATCAAGGGACAAGCAGAAAGATCTATAAACCAGGATGTCAGTCCGCACAAAGACAGTAACACAGGGAAATACTAAAGGGATTGGATGGGGAAGGAAAAGGGGAGTTGGAGAGGATAAGGGTAGCACAAAGGAAATCTCTAACAAAGTTGGTACAATGGGAATAAAGGGTAAACGTGGTACTCACAATCACTATCTCAATCACACAACGCAAACAACAACGTAAACAAGACTCACGGGAGAAATCACGAAATACAAACTTGCAGAAATCGAGAGAAAAGATGCAGAAACGAGACTTGACCAAAGCGAGCTTAGGCGGAAGAAACGAGTCGACAAGAAGCAGCAGGAAAGTGGGTCTTTTATACACAAACAAATTAAGTGGAGGCCCAGCTAAACTCAGAACAGGTGAGAGGAGAGGCGGATCTAGAAAAGCAAGGACGGTGATAGGAGAGAGAGAGAGGAAGTAGGTGGGATCCTAACTTTGAACTAACTAATCACCCGTGCCTAACTGAACTGCTCTAAGTGTGGATAGTCCAATCAGAACAGCAAGAGAGAAGGAAGAGGAATTACCAAACCGAAATGGAAAAGAAAGAGGGAGAATCTTTTAAAGACACCACACAAAGAAACAAGAGGAAAGTAAGACATGAGACTGCAAGCATTCATTCTCTAAACATGAAACATGTAACTCAGAATAAATATATAAATACAATAAATACACTAGAAATATGCTAGAATGGACTAAAACCAACTAAAACCAAGCATACAAACATCACTTCTTAACATTTTGTGCTCTTTGGGGAAGAAAAAAAATGGCTTTGAGCCGCCCTAGAATTACTAACCATGCAGTCTTATTCAAGCAGCAATGTTATGCCACTTACACAAGTTTAAATGTTAACAAACATCCTAAATTAATCTTGTGACTATAACCCTCACCAAATACGGGATATGCATTAGCAAGGCATATAACTGACTGCTGTGGGCATTGCAAGTGTCTTTTTTATCTGCATTACTTTTTTTACATCTGGAAAATAATATCTAACCATATTCAGCATGTAATCTGGTAGCGTTCCTGGGGGTGGCATAAGGATGGTGGAGCCTATTTGCACGTGGATTGGGTGAGAGGCAGGAACAACCCTGAACTAGACTCACACAAACTTATACCTATGGGCAATATGGAGTCTTCAACTGACCATATGCGCATGTATTTTGATAGTAGGAGTAAACCAGAGCACCTAGAAGACACCCACATGGAGAGAGCATATAAACAGTAGGCCCACATAGAATGTCTTGGCTCCAGACAAATGTATACATTTGCATTCAGGAAATAAATCATAAAAAAAGCCAATTTTTACATTTGTAAATATTTGTTTTCCCCTTTGCTTTGCTGCAGCCATTTTATTTATTTATTTTATTAACATTTATTTAGACCTCGAAAATCATTGAGGTTTCCCTCATTTACAATAATGTCGAGATACAGAATTCACATTAACAGGGGGAAAAAAAAAAAAAAAAAGTGACAGTAATCATTTAAAACAGTTGCACACAACAGGAAAATGGTTTGTCATCAACCTTTTGAATTTTTGAAACTTTGTTGCAAATAATTCCACATTTTTGGAGCATCAAAGCTAAAAGCACATTTTCCAAATTCAGAGAAAACTCGTGGAACTTGAAGCATTAAACAGTCAGTAGAGTGAGTTTGGTAATGTCCAGAGTTCAACTTCAGCATAGAAGTTGTAATGTATGCAGATGACCGTCCAATCAGGGATTTATATATAAAGAGATACAAGTGTTTATCCCGTCTCTGTGTCAGAGAAGACCAACCAACTTTGTCATAGAGAATACAGTGATGAGTGTTATAGGGATCACCAGTTATGAATCTGAGAGCAGAGTGATAAACTGAATCCAGGAATTTGAGGGTAGAAGCAGTAGCGTGTCTGTAGAGAATATCGCCATAATCAAGGACTGACAAGAAGACTGCTTCAACAATACTTTTTCTACAACTAGCAGGAAAATTACTTCTATTTCAATAGAGAAACCCCAATTTCTGACGAAGTTTGCCAACAAGGTATTTAATATGATCCTTATATAAAAAAGATTCATCGAGCCAGATACCTAGATATTTATACACTGTGACCCTTTCAATATTGCTTCCACTAAGTGTTGATATCTGTAGACTATTAAAGTCAACATCTCTGGCTTTAGAGAATATCATAAATTTAGTTTTGTTGGCATTTAAAACAAGTTTTAGGCTGATAAATGCAGTCTGAAGACTGTTAAAAGCAAGTTGTAATTTCTCCACAGCGAGATGTACAGAATTGGCAGAACAGAATAAAATAGTATCATCTGCATAAAGATGAATATTACAGTCAGTTACAGAACATACAGTATTGTTAATGTATATAGTAAATAAGAAGGGTCCTAAAACTGATCCTTGTGGAACACCTTTTGTTAATGTTATAAACTCAGACTTAGTATTTCCGGCTTTTACACATTGTTTTCTATTGGAGAGAACTCTTGAACCATTTACAAGCATTTAAATCAAAACCAATATTAGAAAGTGACTGAACTAAGAGTTCATGATCAACTGTATCAAATGCTTTTGACAAGTCAATAAAAACAGCAGCACAATGCCTCTTTTTGTCTAAATTAAGGATAATATTATTGACAACTGAAGTGACAACAGATACAGTACTATGCATGGGTCTAAAGCCAAACTGATGGGTGCTTAAAATGGAATATACTGAGAGGAATTTTTTGAGTTGATTATTTACCAGTGATTCCAGGATTTTTGGCAGACAGGGTAGTTTGGATGCTGGTCGATAATTATCAGGATCACTACTATCTCCTCCTTTATACAGAGGAGTCACTTGAGCAGTTCTCCATACTGAAGGAAGTGTGCCAGAATAAATGGAAAGATTAAAAATGTATGTTATGTGCTCAGCGATAAAGGGAGAAGAGAGCTTTAAGAAGAATGGATCTAGATTGTCTACACCAGTTGATTTCCTTGGATTAATGTTTTGTAGGGCATGATAAACTTCATATTGAGAGAAGGGCTGCAATGTGAACTGAGAGGTATGACTATTTGCCTGAGTGTAGGTAGATTCATTCTGTATGTTGCCCATACAGGCATTATCAAATAGGTGGCCTGCAGCCGCAAAATGTTTATTAAATGCCACAACAAATATCCTTTTGATCTGATAATGCATGATTAATGTAATTAAGGTGTGTGGGTAAAGAATTGTTGTTTTTATTTTTTAACAAATTTACTGCTCTCCAAAATTTCGCTGGATCTGACTGAGATCGGTGAATAATAATAATAATAATAATAAAATAATTTATGAGAGAACATGGCAGTTTTGTCATATATAAATTAAGAGTTCACACTTATACGCAACTGACTATGCATGTGAGCACCTGTCCGAGTTATTACCTGCCTGAATTTCGCAGGTGCACTCAACATTAACATCCAGTTCAAGCCAAATATACTTCTAAAATGAGTGGGAACCAGCAACACAGTATAAAGTGAGCACTGGCTGCAAATCCTGATCATGCATCCACATTTTATGAGAGAGGCCCCTGAACACTTCCAACTTGTGATACTCCCATGGATGTTGTAAGATACGAAGGTGACCAGGGAGTTACATGTTCAAATATAAAATCAAAGGGCTTTGGTTTCCGAGATGGATCGTTCAGATTGGAATGGCTGGCTGCGAGCCCATCTTGGTGCGTCAGTACTAAAAAACGGATTAGTCCTGTCTGTGGGCCGCCAGACCCGCACAGGCCTTGATGTTCCAAGCCATTCTTCAAAGCATAATTCTGCCATTTTATGTGCGAATGTTATGACATCATGATATCAATCAAAAGCACATCTGTGCATAGAACACCGAGCCAAAAACAAGCTGGAGACATAATAGTAGCACAGAGATGCGGCCATCTCCGAGCAGCACTCCAAGACACAAGTCAGCGCACTGTGACAGCACAGACCAAGAAAGAGATAACATTTTCAGAGGAAACGTACAAACACAAGGACACAGAGAGCTTCAAGATGGTCATCTTTCAGAACAGTTCCCAAAAGAGTAATGGAGCCATATAATATGGACTTGTAAGAGTTTCCATCGTCTCCCCGCCAGCTGCGGTCAGGTTTCTGTGAACTCATAAGAGGAATGTCGCCCTTACTATCTGCGACTGACAACTCCTTTCCTCTGGCTTTCTTAGACACCGGATAAATGAGTTGACCAAGACAAATGAAATCAAGGATAAGTAACGGCCAGTTAATCTTCCAGAGACAGTCATAACTGCAATTACATTTACACCATTTGCCCAAGGTATCTCTGAAAATACACAGCACAATGGAAAAAAGGAGAGAGTGAAAGCAGAATTTATTGTGCCAAATCACTAAACCCTCTCCATTATGGATTCAATTAATAAAGAGCAGTGATTCAAGGACTGAAACCATATAAACTTTTTATTTATTTTAAATAAACCAGCCAAGTTGCAGCTCCACAGACCAGAACAAATGTAGCTAATTCGCCAAAGTTTTTTTTTTTTTTTTAAAAAGCCAAATACTGGACAGAGTCTGGAGACAAAGCACCGTATGCAGTATCTCCTCCTGAGTATGAGATGGTGTGGATTGAGCAAGAATAAAGAACATCAGACATTTGGACTTTGTTCCATCACACCCCAGGTCCATTAGTCTTCTAATGACTAATAAACAGATGCCTAACCTGGAGTCTGTTCGCTCACAAATGTGTTCTCTATGTGTAAGGGCTGTTCAGTGCTGTGACTCAGAGCTTCCATACCAACGTTTAAGAGAGGGAGACGTCTCCCACATTAAATAGTGAAAACCGCTTAAACAGTTTAAGCACACGTGTGTGTGTGTGTGTGTGTGTGTGTGTGTGCGCGTGCATGTTCTCAAAAGGACAAAACATGCATCAGCCTACAAAAATAAATCCTGAGAGAGATCGATGTGGAGAGTGTGTTCGAAGATTTGAAATGGTTCTCTTCATAGGAACAAGGTTGTGCTAAAGCACTGTGTCTTTGTCATACTGTGAGGCCTCTCTCCTAAAACAACAAATCCCCTGACCGCAGCTGCTGTACAGTTTAATAAAAATGCTCTGCGCTGCAGAGCCAGAATGGCACAGACCATGGAAAGATCATTTAATTTCACTCGCTACAGGCTTAACTTAGTCTCATTGCTACATAAAGGCTTATTTCTGCCTCTTCTGTCATCTTTTTAGACATAGATCACCACCTGTAGCAAAAGCTGCGCTTACAGTAAATAGCCAAATGCTTCAATTACAAAGCAAATTCCAAGGGACCATTTTAAGCCCAAATGGTTTAGAAGCAGCATGATTACATAAGTAATTACAAGTGCAAACACATGTAAGGATTATGCAAGTACAAGCTTCTAATTGTCTGGGACCTGGGTGGACCTCCCCCCGTACAGATCAAAGCTCATATTTAGTCATCATTTTAAATCAAACACTGAGTAACGAGGGTAGATAAAACTCCAAATATTTTTCAACAATAAACACAGAACAGTGTAGGTACAGTATATTATGTTTATAAGGAGGTTGCATCAGATACATGAGTGGTGTAGCTTCGACTTCATACAAGCACCAAAGGCTTCAATTTACAGTCTCTCACAACGTAAACATAACTGTACTGGATCAAAAGCCACCAACTAGTCAAGATGGGGGCAACTGTCGCCGTACCTCAACGATGCTGTCACTTCCATAATGTGCCAAAAAATAATGTGCATGCCCAAGCAGTTCAGCAATTAGAACTATTTGTTCCAAAATTTATTACTGCAATTTGTGAAAATCTTTATTCAGACAGTGGCAAGTTTTAATCTGAGTTAGTACCCCAAATGACAAAAGAATACATACAGTACATGAAAGAGGGTTCACCAGCATATTTACAATAAATAACTGGAAAACCTGCAACTTTTTATTGATGTAAGTGGAATTCAGTTGTGATGAATGTTTGGCCATTAAGCAAACACCTGGCACACAGCTGGAATCAAGTAGGGTCATTTTTACCCTTTCTAAGAGAGAATGAATGTTGGCTTCATACTGGGAGACAGATTTCCTGTCTGGAAGAACGCGTCTAAGGGAGACTGTGAAATATGAAATGGTTTTAGAGGTGACATTGTAAACTTCACTACAAGGCATAGTTAGACAATGACACTGATGCACAGGGACGTGCACTTTTGGACAAGTTCAGCAGCTACCAGATCAATGTGTTCAACAGACCCTCTTTATAATAACTGAGTGAATGTCATTCATGGTAACTCTAATGTAAAGCTTCTTAATTGAATCCATATCCTACAATTACAGTTGGAAAGGACTAGGTAGGTATAATGATAGGCAGACAGGGAACTGTAAACAGGAGGAGAGGTACTGTATATGAATTATCGGGAAAAATTGTTTCATGGACCTTGTTCACTGTTTTCATTCAAGATTTACAGACACACACAAAAAAGACAAAGCAATTTCACAGCATCAAAGATGAATTCCCAACTCTAATCATATTAATTCACACTTCCTGAAGTTTAAGTGCCTCAGTAAATCCTAGAATCTTTAGCTGTGTGGAGTAACCCATGCAAAATAAGGCAGCACTGTAACTTAATGAGAAACTAGCAGTGCAGGCACAGAAAACCCTCCCCCTTGCACATATTTTAGCTCTTCAATGAGTTGATCCATTTCTCAGGTACAAGTGCTCTCGGGTTTGACCTTTTAAGGTCAAATGTCAAGGTACCATTTAGATTCCCAAATAAGAGTTATTACACGTGATTAATACTAACTATGTGGCTATCTACAATGTCTTTTAGCATTCGGTCGCATACCCTATGCAAGCAATGACTATTTGAAGTCTGTCATACAGACATCACCAGAGGCTGGGTGTCTTCTCGGGTTATGCTCTGCCAGGCCTGTACTGCCACCATTTTCAGTTCCTGCTTTATTTGAGGACTTATTTGATTTCAGCCTCCTCTACAGCATGTCAAATGCTTGTTTGATTAAACTCAGATCCATTGATTGGTTCAGCCAGCAGAACCAAAATAACAATCAAAGTGACACTATCGTTAACTCCTGGATAAGCTGTTTGTGAATCTAACCGCCCATGGATGGGCTAACGGCAATTATTTGATTGATCGATTGATTGATTAGTGAGTGACGCTCGACTCTCATCACAACACTCCTTCCTAAGCTTCGCTTATCCAAGAGTAAAAATGGGTCACTGTCCAATGAATTATGGTGCCCATTGTGCTCGAGCATTGAAAGAAAAAAGTTAACTAAACCCAACCAACCACTGCGGATTTCCCATTGTGGTAAGCTGATAAGAAGCAGAGATGTAACACAGGCCCCCCGACTGAACTTATTAAGCAACCCAAGAGCCAATACATTCCAGATGGTGCTGCCATGTCATTTTAGAATACAAAAATGTTGTACTCATCCATCTAAATAATGCACACATGGTGGACTCAAACCCCTTTCATTACAATGAATCATGTAAAATGTGCTTGGATAGCAAGAAGGGTCAGCATTCCGTGGCCATTATAATTTTGGGGGGAAATTTTGGATTTCTCATTGTAAATCAATGGCTAGATTGTTAAGATATTTTTTGAAACAAAATTAATTCAGCATCAGACAGTCGTGCGGTATGTGAGTCATCATTAGCTCCATAACTGATGGATCTGCCCAGTACAAACATGGGGCTTGAATCATTCGATCTCCAATAAATTTTTATCAACTGCATGCACCAGACATTTAATTTAATTAATAAAAATGCATGCCAGGTCAAACAAGATAAGAGCTTTAATTTGTTTATTTGTTTGTTCAACAGGCACATAGCACAGCTTCTCAGCTGTACCAGACTTAACTTTTCATCTGTAGTCCCTTGGTTCAGAAATGTTCAGAGTCGAGTGGGATGGAATTACTGGCTGTGAGCACCAATTCCATTTCAATTATAAACAAAGCAACATTTAATCTTAATTAAATAATTTCAAGTCAACTTGAGAAGATCAGTTGTATACATTGATCCAACGGGTCCTCAAGTCTTCTCTAGTTTGACTTCCTATGATAGCCAAGATACAATTTTTTTTTAAGTTGTAGTTATTTTCACAGTGAGGGCTCACAGTTCTGGGACCTCTAAAACTGTTGTGAGACTCTTATGTTTTGATGTTCAATAGAGTTGAAACTCAATTTCCCTCACATATTTTTGTTCCCTCGAGTTGTTGCTCTGATACGTTTGCAGCTGCAGAGCAAATTTGTTCCTGAGAACTCCACCACTGATTTCCTACAAAGTTATCTGATCTATGAGCGAAGTGCTTTATATTTCCCAGGAATTGTCAATGATGATAATCATGCACCTCAATGAATGCCCGAATCTCCAATTGTCCCAAGAACATAAAACTGTTTTTAATTAAGCATTTATAGATATCTGCACATGTTGATTTATTCAGCTGATTGAGGTTCAATTGAATTTAGGATAAAATGTTTTTCTCAGGAAAATTATTTCTGATTACAAGCACCTGCGCAAGCTAGTATGTCACTTCCTTGTTCTCATGATAGGGAACTAAAATAGAGTAAGAAGATCATCTCAGTCAGGTATGAACCAGCATTTCAATGCAAAATGGGTTTTCTTCATATTCACAGCTCCACAGCAGTTTACTACACTTGGGCTTCTTGTTTATTTGACTTAAAATCATTTACTCAACAGAAGAAAACAGTTTGTACATATGCATTTCATGTCATGGAATAAAGCACATAAAGGACTCAAAAAAGTCTGTTTGCAAAGCTTGAAACTGCAGTGCTATTTCCTGTTGGTTTCTGTTCATAAATAAGGGGTCATCTTTTAGTTATTACCCTAAAAGACCCCATCGTGACCTCGCCACCTCTTCCAACAGTTGCTCCAGGGTTGCATTCTGATATACCAATTCTACTGGCTATATAGACATCATGAACCATTGAAGAAAATTTAGAAGTAGTTTTCAAACACTCCTCTTTTTCACCAGAAAAATTACCAGAAATAAAGGAATAATTTACATTAAATGACACCAGATGCATACCACTGTTTTAGTCTATTTGTATGGGCCAAAATTTAAGTTCAATTTTAAATTCAACAGTGGTGTAAATTTTATGCAATTAATTTACACTGATCCTAATTTTCATTGCTGAAGATGGGCCTATACTTGTTAGTGTTGTCCATTGCGTTCCTATGATGTCCCCTTTAAAAACAGTGGCTTTTAATATACTGTCAATCTCATCTCTGGATGGTGACCACCAGGGAAACAGAATCCTTTTCTCACAAACATTACACAATGGGCCTACTCAATTTTAAGTCCCAATTACAATATCATGAAACCCCATCTGTTTGGCTTGGCAATACTGCAGCTTAGCTTATCTTTGCTTCTCATCCCTCTGGATTCTCCTTCCACGCTAGATGGACGAAAAGCTCGCTATTTGAAACTGTATCCTGCGTACAAAAGTATTGGGGATAGTATGGATCAGCAGTCATTACGCCACTGCTGCTACAGCCAACAAGTTTTCACCAATCAATTTCAAATTTGGTGTGGACCTTGCCTATGATGCCTTGCCAATCTAACTGCATAATCATTGTTAATATTCACATATGCTTTATTAACAGATAAGGCCCATCCTTGTCAACACCCTAAATTTCACGAATGTTGAGAGATTCAAATTTGGTGCCAGTACTTTGTCAAGACAACATCAAGCCTAGCAATTTTGGTGGCATTAGCGTATACCAATAATCACATAAACGTGGGATATACCTGCGTATTCCCTATTTTTTTCCTCTCCTTTTTCTGTTCGTCAGTTATAGTTAATAGTGCATCAAATTCAAAATTTCACTCATGTATGCATGGTTGCTAAGTTGTTTTCTGAGTACAATACTGAATCACCCACCCCCCCCAAAAAACTTCCCTAGAACAAAGGCAGTCCTCAATTTGGGTACAATTCATACACAGTCTGGAGAACATTTGGACAGGTTTGTGGGATGTTGGCCATGCCCTGAGCAGATTCTGTTGGTGAGCAGGAGGATTAGTAATAAAGCACTGACACTTCTTGGTAGTTTAGTGATTGCACTTATGCTGCCGTAGAGCTTCAGCTGTTTTGATTTTGCAGGGTGGTCTTCGGCAGCATTCTCAGAATGAAAATCAAATACTGCATCCAATGCCAAGTAAGGCGGGGACTACAAATGAGAGGAACTCAATGCTGCCAGTTGCTGGAACCTGATGTCATGTTGGTTTGGAAATTGTAGCTTTGCTAACAAGCAGAGAATCAGTGACTTGCAGCAATGAGAGTACTTTGTCTGCAGTATAAGGCGAAATGGTGACTCACTTTGCGAAACTGAAGATCCTGGGTTTGCCCCAGAATGTCTACAAACAATTTGAAATAAAGGTGTTCAGACTCTGATATGGAAAGGTCCTTGAATATTTCAGTGGAGGGCTCCTGGGGAGATGTTAACTAATTTATAATGCTCTGGACAAAACTGGTATGAGTTAAGTTTGGCCTCCTCCAGCAACAAGCACATTTGTGGTCAAATTGATTTAAATTCTGTCAAATTGGGAAATAAGAGCAACTGTGATTGTTTTCCTGAAAAGACAAAACTGAAATAATTTGACCTCAAGCCTACAGAACACCGCTCTTCAGTTGGGTAAATAATGATGCAGCACAAAAGCTGTAAAACCTGGGCTCAGAAAAAGAAGGCCTTCCCCAATATGTTTTTCCAATGGCCTGGATCTGCCCATCAGCACAATTCTTCAGCCAGTGGGTAAAGCTGATCAGTGAAATTACTGGTAAGCAGATTGATGTTCATGGCTGGAAGAAATACCTCACTTTCTAACCTCAAGACTTCACATCTCAACTGTTACGGCCCTCAGAGTTGAGCATCTGTGCGCCCATGTGGAGTCAATACATTTCTCTCAGGAGGTTAGCTCAGGTCAGATCCAAACTGCATCTTCACTCTGAGATTGACTTCCTATGACTTCAATGTCGCTACACACATGCACACTGGCATGATTACAGCAAACCCTGTTGAAACCAAACATCACTTAAATAGAACCTATCAAGCAATGTGGATTAGGCAGAGAGCAGCACGGGATGCCGCATTTCAAAGAAATTTAAGAACAGATGAGAAACAAATTTGTTGACATCTTTCTGTCTGGAAAGATAACAAAACAATTTTTAAGGCTATGGGACTCCAGCAAACCATAGTGAAAGTCATTATCTACTAATGGTGAAAACTTGAAACAGTGGTGAACCTTCCCAGGAGTGACTGGTCAAGCAAACTTTTGCCAACAGCACACTGACGTCTCATCCAGGAGGTTGCAAAAGAATCTGGATTAAAATCTAAAGAACTGCAGGCCTCGCTCAGCTTAATTAAGATCAGTGTTCATAATTGAAGACCTGGGTGCAAGAAGTACTTTAGTCACAAAATAATACTGTTGAGATATTAAGGGTCAAAGTTTTGAAAACATGCTGTAGATACGTTTTTTAAAAGATAACATTCAGTGGCGTCTGCTGCTAGTCCCAGGGGTTATACAAAGTAGACAGACAAGTTTTTGTGGAAAAATAATGCTTTATTACGAAAAAAACACGAAAATCAGTTTCGGACTTTGGTACTTCTTACCAAAAAATGCCTGGACTTTGGTACTTATTGCCATAAAATGCATGGACTTCGGTACTTTTACCACAAAAATGCCGTTTCAATCATTTTCTGATTGCCAAACAATCATTTTTGCTACGCTTGTCACATGACACATGCTAGCAGCTGATTGGACAGTCATGGACTTAGGCACTTGTCCCTGATGACGTCAAGGACTTGAGTACTTCTGCAAAGACTTAAGTATTTCTTGCACAAAAAATTCAGTAGATTCAGGGAAGGCCGTATATCAGTATTGAGGACTTGAGTACTTATATTTGGAATTTTTTGGCTTTAAATGATGCACATGACACTCTACTTTATGGTAGTAGTGTCAGCTCATTTTTTGGAAAACGTGACTTAAGTACTTCTTGCACCCAGGTATTCAATTCCAAAAGAAAGCGACGAAGCAAAAACAGCATCAATGGCAGAGCTGCAAGGCAAAAACCAAAAGAACACAATGGCTTATCTCAAATTTGCCGAATGGTATAATACTCCCCGGACTATTGAGTCAAAAGTGAAACTTTTTGGAGGACATGGGTCCTGTTATATCTGGCATAAAGCTAAGACAGCATTCCATAACAAGACCACATACCAAAAATCAAACACGGCAGTAGAAATGTGACAGTCTGGGACTGCTTTGCTGTTTCAGGACCTGGGAAACATGCCATAATTGATGGAACTATGAATTTCGTGCCATAACAAAAAATCCTGAATGTCCGGCCATCAGTGTGTGACCTAAAGCTTTAGCACAAGCTTGGTTATGCAGCAAGACAAAGATCCAAAGAACAAAAACAAGTCCACCACTGATTGACTATAAATCAAATTAAGGTTTTGGTGTCGTCTTGTCAAAGTCTTCACTTGAATCGACATGACCTTCAACAAGCAGCACATGCTCAAAAAACCCTCCAACTTGTCTGAATTAAAACAATTCTGCAAAAAGGGGGGGGAATCTTCCAAAGCGATGTAAAAGACTCACTGCCACTTATTGCAAACATTTGATTGCAGATGTTGCTGCCAAGGCCAGCACAAATACTGATTAGGTTTAGAGGGGCAATTATTTTTTCACCTGGGTTTTGAATAACTCTTCACCTTCAATAAATGAACAAAAAATGAACTGATCACTTAAAAGCTGCTTTTTTCTATTTACACATGTTGTCTTTGAATGGTATTAAAATTAGTTGGATGATCTGAATTATTTAAATATGACAAATATGTAAAACATAAAAGAAATTGGCAAGGGGGAAAATACTTTTTTCACAGCATTGCATTTCAGATTTTGATGCTTAAACCCAGACACACAAGATACGAGATGAATTCAATGCACGAAATTCAAAGTGATGTTAAGCTCCTTTTTGATACTGAGGTTATACACTCCGAGAAAAGAGTTACAAAAGGAACCTTGTGATTCCATAAAACATTGGATGACAACCCTGGTCCTAGAGATCCATACTGTCCACTGTTTTTCCTTGATACGCAGCATTTAATTGGTCTATCAAAGCACAGTCAACAAACAGTAATTGGTAAAAACAAAAATCCTACAGGTCTTGAGTTGGCCATAGAGGATCCCGATCTTGTTCAAGGTTCTAAGTCAGACAAACTGAATAAATTAGGGTGGTTTCATTCTTTTCAAACCTATGACAGAGGCAACCTAGAAGGGCTCCTCTATGAAGATGAGCCAAGACATCTTTTTTCTCCCCCAGAGAAAGTTGAAGTGTATTATGTTTTGGAGCAAGATCCCGATTGATGCTTCTGGACCAAGCTTAGATAATAATGAGCCCCAAAGGAGATAAAGGAGATCATCAGTAGAGATTATTTCACAAAGCTGAGGTCACAGTGGAAGGTTTGGGCGAAGACCTACTAGTCTGTTTTTACACACATTTATCTTTCTCTCACAATACTCATAATTGTTGTCAAAGCTTTTCAACAAATGAGAACTCCAAGGGTTCAGGTGAACAAGTCAGGCACACTGATGCTAGGGAGTCTGCCATGTTGTGGTGCGGAGGCGTACCTTTTGGCTGTTGCTGGTCTGGGTTCTCAGTTCCACTTCCTGAGTCCTCCTGAAGGAGCAGCCGGGGGTTGGAAACTCTGCCTCCGTGAGGAAGCTGCTGTTGGCAGGAGAGCGCTGGCAATGCGTACGTCAGCCTAACGATTCCCAGCTGCATCTGACTGGCTGACATCTGGAGCCAATTTTCCCCAAAGCGAGAGTAGAAAGCGCACGACGACCGGCAATATGAATTCTAAGGAAAAAATACCAAGAAAAAAAGACGAAAAAAAAATGAAGGAACTAATTTACAGCTTAACGCTTTGCAGTAGATCCCTGTTTCCTCTCTGTATGCCCTTGCTATGTAAAAATGCAGCATGTTCCAAAGAAAAACAGGTGCTATTGTACTTTATAATGGCATACAAGTTCATCGTGACTAGAAAAGCTTCTGAAGCTGAGGTCATTGGAGTACTGGTTGAGACTGTGGCACTAATCTAAATAGGCTTTGTTATCTTAATCTTCAGTTGAAAACAACAAATACAACAGATAAATCAGCTAATGTTTTCGCTGCAATACAGTTCACTCATGTTTTCCAGATGTTTAACCAGCGAGACATTCATGTTTTACATTGGTTTAGTTAAACATGGTTAAGCTTAAAATTTCCTCAACATAAAAGACCCATATCACAGACACAGATGAATTCTAGTTTAGGACTAAAATCATTTTTGATTGGAGATTCCTGCCAGGCCTAATTTCATCCAGGAATAAACTGAACCTGCATTCCCATAACTGGCTCTTTAGCACTGTCAAATCATTTCCCTTCATGTGTATCTCAAGAAGGATCAATAGTACTAGTCCAGACTCATTCATGGATAAAAATGAATGAAGCACAGGCACATTATCACAGATTTCTAGTGTTACAGTAAGGGTTGGGTATCATTAGGATTTTATCAATACCAGTATCAATGCCGATACTGCTTATCGATACTGGTATTTATCGACACTCATATCAATACTACTCTCCATTATTTAGTGCAAAAAAAGCATGAGATAAAAAGATGTTAAAAGCTTAAGCATGTCTTTTTAATTGTAGGTGCTCTGGCCACAAAATTGGGAAATCAATGTGGTTTGGGCTCTCTCCTGTATGACCTCTCATGTGGCTATGGCTAATCAAATTTCCATGAGACATACAACAAAGAAATAACTTAAAAACTTATTTTCATACATAAAAGTAATGATGTGTCAAGTGTACATATATCTGTGATGTAAACTTGGCCAAAATGATCAACAAAACAATTTACAGGGACAATTTACAATTATTTGGCCCACCATTTAACAATTTTTGTCAAAGAAAATTTACATATTCACATTTAAAACGAGTTATGCACAGGACTAAAACTTGAATCTGAAAAGAAATGATTAAGGTTTAGTCAAGCAACTTGGAATATGACAGCCAGTGGCGGATCCAGGGAGGGGGCGTATGCCCCCCCGTTCGGCCCCAAAAAGGGAGGGGACTTCTGGTAGTTGCCCACATAGACTGTATAAAAAGATGGACGAAGCTTCCGTGATGTCACCCATTGGTTTCAGCATACCATAAAGGAAGCCTTGATTTTGGCAATTCGAATTGCGCCATGTTGTCATTTTGAAACCGGATGTGATTTCTATTGGACGAGAGCGAGAATCAAGATCCGGGGAAGAGCGAGTGGTGGATCCACGTGTGGATCTGGCCCTATCTGACGAGGACCAGAGGATAGCCACGCCCCATGAAGCATATCTGGCTTAATCCTTTATTCCAGTCTATTTGGGACCATAATTTACAAAAATGAACATCATGATATATCAAAGGAGACTTGAAACTTGCGATAGATACAATAAAATAATGTGGTAAATCATTATTGAAATAATATATCAGGTGGGAAAGTAGGGTCATTTTCTCATAGACTTCTATAGCATTTAACTTCTTTCTGCAACCACCGATGTCGCCATCTGCTGGCGATTAAATAGAATGCAAGTTTCAGAGACTTCCGCATGAACTTCACTTTTCAGACCCGGGTGCTGCGTCCATCTTTTTATACAGTCTATGGTTGCCCACTGAAAATGCTGTGACCACGTTTTCCACATAGACTGTATAAAACATGGACGTAGCCTCCATGACGTCACCCATAGATTATTGAATATCCACTCTGAAGCTCATTTGATTGCTGTTCACCCCGCCTACCTCTCGGCTAATCCAAAAATGGGCAAAAAGGCGGACCGTTGCTGGAGCTGAGGCAGGCCAAATGGAGTCTGGCTGCTGAAACACACCCTCCTCGCTCGAAGCTTTCAACCATAGACTGTATAAAAAGATGGACGAAGCTACCGTGACGTCACCCATTGGTTTCAGCATAGCATAAAGCAGGGGTCGGCAAGTAACTTGGGCTGCGGGCCAAGATTTTTCCCCACCACTAGGTGGCGGGCCAGAGGCCGGGCTATGGCCTATTTAGACGCTGCGATAGGTGCCCCTAAGGTCCACTCGCAAAAACCAGGCCTACACGGAGAATGGTGAGTCTAATAAAAATAACTAATAACAATAAATAAACTATGTGGACTGTGCACAAGCCCATCGGAAGTCTCTTTTGATAATTTAATAAACTTAATGGACTTAGTATCTCTTTCAATATTGAGTCATCTGAAATTGTGAAAAAGGCAATGATGGCAATGATAGGCCCAGGATAGGTCTATTAGGCTACTAGTAATATTAGTCTATCTTGGGCTACGTTAATTTTGAAATACTTGGTTCACCGCCTCCTTATAATAATACAACAAACTGACTATTCGCACTTATATGTGTGGCCAATGCTTAATTTTTTTCTTGGACACACTTCGCGCTTATACGCGTGGCCTATGCTGAATTTTTTTCTTGGCCACAGCTTAAAATAAGTTTGGCTCAGAAAAAAATTTAGCTTTGGACACACTTAAAATAAGTGTGGCCAATGGAGCAATGTGCATCTTGGCCACACTTATAAGTGCGTCTAACGCGAATTTCGATCAATTTTTGTTCTTGGACGCGCTTAAATAAGTGCGAATAACATCGGCCATAATACAATGTTTGCTGTATTGGTGGAAATAGCGTGCAGAGAGGAGTAAGCTGAATTAAAAAGATGTCTCTGTCAAAAGGTCTAAAGAGGAAAGTTGACAGCGAAAACAGAGCCTATAAAGAGGAATGGAGAGACAAATTTGCATTCATCTTACCCAGTTGTAGTAATGGAAAGCCCATGTGCCTCATATGCCAGGAAGTTATCGCGGTTTGCAAAGAGTATAATGTATAATGTATGATGTCAAGCGGCATCACGAAACGAAGCATGGCTCCTTCAAAATTGAATTGAAGCGCTGACAGATGGTTATACAAAGAGCAGCAGCATTCTAGTGCGAAATCTAACATCCCAAGAAAAAGCCACAAGTGCGTCCTTAAAAGCGTCTCGGTTGCTTTTTTTTCTCTCATGCATTTCGTTTCAGGAGCATCTGTGCCCACCACCTCTGCCATTGCGTGACTGCCTGATCATCGTTTTATTTTATTTTACTTTGCGTGAAAGCCTTCTGGATTATGCCACAGTTACTGTCTTGTTAAATAAAATATAAACCTGTGTTTCCTGTGTCGCTCTGACGCAAATATTTTGTTGCAGCACGACTGTCGGCCTGAAGTTCAGTTAAAGACAGCGCATCCTCTCATAGGTCGCCCCATTATGTCAAAAACGCAAATTTTCCTTTTTAGTTGAAGAAAGTGAAATAAAGACAACTAAGATTAAGAATGCAAATCCTGGCCCTGGTATTCTCTCATTTCTGCTTAACATCAGGTGCCTGGTAGGCTATGGGCAGGAATCGCAGGAATAGCCTGCGTTTGAAAAAAAAAAAAAACTTCGGAGAGAAAAAAAAAACTGTGATGGAATCATCTGGCGGGCCAGCGAAAATCATTGGCGGGCCAAAATTGGCCCACGGGCCGGCTGTGCCGTAAAGGAAGCCTCGATTTTGGCAATTTGAATTGCGCCATGTTGTCATTTTGAAACCGGATCTGATTTCTATTGGACGAGAGCGTGTACTGAAGATCCGGGGAGGACCGTGGCTCTGGATCTGACCGTATCGGACGAGGACTAGAGGATAGCCACGCCCCTAAAGCATATTCTGGCTTTATCCTTTATTCTAGTCTATATGGGACCATAATTTACAAAAATGAACATCATGATATATCGAAGGAGACTAGAAACTTGCTATAGCTACCATAAAATAATGTGAAAAATTATTATTTAAATGAAAAATCAGGTGGGAAAGTAGGGTCATTTTCTCATAGACTTCTATAGCCTTGAACTTCTTTCTGCAACCACCGACGTCGCCATCTGCTGGCCATTAAATAGAATGCCATTTTACGGTACTTCCGCATGGGCTTCATTTTTCAGACCAGGGTGCTGCGTCCATCTGTTTACACAGTCTATGCTTTCAACCTGGCTACGGCTGACACGAGGCCTAGAAACTAGATCAGCCCGATGCCTCATAGTTCGCTGTGGCCGAGATGCTGGATCATATCTGCCCTAGTAAAGGAATGGAGCCGACAACTTGCTTGCGGTGGCGGGTCGAACGCTGTTTATATCCGCGAAGTAGTTGCGAGACAAATGCTGTACATCGCTGGGAAGTTTCGGCTGTTGGCTCTGTGTGTATCGATATCCCCCTCGGAGTGCGAGCGAGTGCTCGGCTTAGCTCATTGACGCACCTTAGCCAGGTCCCATTAACGGTACTATGGTCAGTAACATTGCATTACGCAACCTCACTGACAATCCTAGTTTACCTGTATTTTCCAATCTCATACTCGCACATTTTGATATGAAGCATTATCACCCTACATTTTGACTTCGGTCGGTGAATGCTAAATTAATTGGTTACTGCGGCCAGCATACGCATGGGTTATCAATGCTAACACGGCTTGGCGTCTTGTCCTACGCTAAACCATGGTTCTTTCATCAGCTGCCCAGTTAATCTATTACCTTCATATTAGCGAACAATACCACTGCGACGCGGAACTTTTCTATCGCGTCGTATAATTAACGCAAGGTGCTTCTGGACCTCGACGAGGAGCCCTTGCTCTTAGTTTCACTTTTTTTTTTTTTTTTCGTGTAAATGGAGCGTCACTGGACACGGAATATAGCCGAACGTGGCTAGTTAGTGACACTGTTTTCCATTAACGTTTGGCTTATGAAATAGGTTAATGTAGTTGGCTAGCTTGTGGATGATGGACTTTATGAAGAAACACATTTAGCGACCGCTAGATAGCTCGCTAGATAACGTAGGATAGGTTTACTAGGCAATTTAGCTAGCTAGTCTCTCTATACACAATAATATATAGGTTTTCGCACTGAAAATAGTGCGAATCCATTTGTGGCAATCGTCGCACTATTAGCTCTTGCTGTGCGTATCTATTGACTGTATAATTACAACAATATACGGAGGGCTCTCCAGTGCTCTGGGGGATCAGCTGAAGGACCTCGTCATCTGGTAGTGTGCTTTGGTAGTTGGAATGCTGTAGCTAACTAGCCAGCTAATGACTGTGGCAGGCGTGCACTCCCTGTGGCATAGCTGGACATCTTGAGCAAAAGCTAACTAAGGGATTATTGTATTCATTCTCTGGCTAGTTGACGAGCTTATTCTGAGACTTGCTACTACGTGCCAACATCGAATAATATTAGAATTTCATTCACCTTAGAAAAACAGACTTCCAACCAAATAGCAAGACATTATTTCCCCGATATTTCGATGAAAACTTCTTCAGTCGCAAACGCAGCCCAAGGGTCAAGCTTTGTGACTCCAATTAGCCTGTGGATAGGCAGCTTTGGCTAATATAGAGTCTTGGCAATGAACCACTATTATTAATTGCATTGACTTGTCAAATTGGTCACATTTTCTCATTCTTTCCAGCTGTGGATATATGATGTTATTGGTGTAAAGACACGTGACTTTACACATCCCGCCCCCCTGCCTGGTGATCTCTGGATCCGCCACTGACAGCCCTACTTCATACTGCATCAAAGAATGCTGGATCAAGTCAATTTGCGGGCATACTCCTCGTATATGTGTACGATACCGAAAAAGCCCAATTCACACCTACGAGAAATGTTTTGTAAGATCAATTCTAGCATACAAGAAATTCCCTCTTTAATCAGTTTATTGTTTGTCAGTTTCTATTATTACTATAGAATTGTACAAAGGATGAGCCCAATGGCAATGGCAACTTCAAAGAGCAAGATCAAAAGGAACAGTTGAACCTATTCCATGACCTCAACGGCTGTAGGAAAAAAGACAGTTAATTCTTCATAGTACTAAATTCATACATAACAGAACTATACAATTCTAGGTGATAAAAAAATGATAGTTTCATATTTGCACCCTCTGGTATATGATAGACATTTTTTTTAATATACGCGGGGACAGTCTAAGGCCAAGTCCACATGTACATGGGTATTTTTTTAAACGGATATTTTTCTATGCCTTTTAGTTAAAAAAAAAAAAATTGTCCACATCAGAACGCAAAAACTGCTACAACAATCAAATTAAGTATTCTGAGCCAGTAGGTGGCAATACCGTCTATATTTAAATGGTCTGATACCAGAGAAGGAAATCACACAGCACAACTGTGGGCTTGTGAAAAATGGGCTGCGACATCATCGTTTAACAAAAACTCCATTTTGCATATCAACACGGATACACAGAAATCGGTGTATTAGAAAATCTTCACCCTGGGCTGCGTTTTAAAAAATGTTCGTTTTTAGTGACGTAAGACATTGTTTGCAAATGTATAGAAGGCCAAACTGCAGAGAAAAAAAAAACTACGTTTTTTAAAATACCCGTATACGTGTGGACTAGGCCTAAAGCACAAGGAATGCGCCTTCATTTTGGCTTAACTTGGGAGAAATCTCCTCGTCAGAATTTGACACTCTGTTTTTGGGAATATTGCACGTCTGTCGAGGGTAAAGATCGCTGAATAGCTAATGTTAAAGCTAGTTCAAAGTTCTTGATTTAACTAGCAGACGATTTGGACAAGCTGTTCGGCAGTGGCCTGTGGCAGTGTTCCAGCTGACGTCACCATTTTGTGTTACAGAATCATAAAGGAGGCTGCCTTGCCTCTGTTCCCCACAGCCCACTAAATGGCTAGATACTATCTTTATTCAGTGCTAATCAGTGTCAATTTTTCATAACCAGCCTCTGCTGCCACACATGCTGGATATAAAACCCTCCAACCACTCCGGTACAGTTACTGGATCTGCATGTTTGGTAGCTTGATAATGAGCTTTTCTAGTGCCATAAGTAACCTAGCTACATGATTTCAAGTCATGGTTATGTTTCTTGATTAATTGTAGCTATACAGCTGGCAGATAGACTCTGCTTCAATCGCTAGGTATTAATGAATATTTGATTATGAGTTCTGTGTCAGGTAGCTGATTGGCTTAACTTATTTAAACTTACAGTATTTAACGAGCAGTGTTCAAACAATGCTTAGCTAACATTCTCAGATTTTACATAAATATAGCTACATCCCTAACGTTGTCTGTGCTTGGGCTCCCATACACCCGCTGCCTGTAATCCAGGCGATAGTGTGTTTGGGGCCTTTGCCTGCCACATCAGGGAATCCGTGAGGCCAAAACTTCGCCATCATTGACTGACCACTCGCCACACTGAGCAACCAATTGAGCGCAATGCGGTAGTAATACAATTTGCCAGCCAGCGAAGGATGGGCTCCCCTACTATAGTCAGGTTCCTCCTGAGATTTCTTCCCATCAGAAGGTTTTTTTTTTTTTTTTTCCACACCACTGTTTGAGGGTTTTTCTCCCTACTGGGAATTTTTATAGATTTATTTTTTTGTTAAACTCATTTGCTATTTTTGGCTTAAAGGCCAGGCACTGCCCTTTTGCACTACGGTAAAGCATCTTCATGACAGTCTTTCTGTGAAGGGAGCTATACAAATAAAATTTTCAAGTGGTCCAGAAGGAACCAGGCATTGAAACGTTAAAGTTAAATGCTTTTAAATTTAGACTGGCTGACACTTGTTTACAGGGGTGATCCAATGGAACCCATCTGCTCACAACATTAATGCAAGCAGTTGTTCCCAGGCCTGTTTGTTCGCCCCGCCTCAGTTCGTCTTGGCAAGAAAAGAACGCTGCTCCTGAAAGAGGCCTCTATCCCCAATTCGCTGACTTTCACCATTGCTCCACTGGGAGCTCAACACCACTGTGACATCACACACTCCAAGGAGTGGCAAATGGTGCAGGAGACCCGGAGTTATGAAAGTGAACATGCATAAATCTGCCGAAGGTTCAAACCGTAGTCTTGATGATGGTCTTTCAAATTGCCAATCAACAGTTAACCCTCTGATGCACAGCCATGGTCACATGACCCAGTTTGATGAGATAAGACAGATGAATACAATCATTTGTAATATTTTTTAAAATGTCATCAATTAAATATCTGTAATGCTGGATAATAAACTGCATCGTTTCCAAACACAATAACTTCAAAACATTCGGCCATGTACCAATTTGTATTGAAAATTACTCTAATTAATTTTAGAATTCTGTTGCGCATTATAAGCTGTTGAATTTGTTGCGCATCGGAGGAATAATATCATGCCACCCAGTATGACCACTGGGTAAAACTAGACTGTCCAGTCGGCTGCGACCGCATGGGTGTAGCCTCCGTAAGCCTGCTTCCCCCCTTTTTTCCGCCTTATTTGGTGAATACTGTCACCATGGCAACTGAAGCAATAGGAGTCATAAGTGAAGTATAGCACATGTCCATACGAAATATGAGAGTACTCGTTCAAAAATTGTAGCCTGTACTGCGTCCACAAGGAAATGTCTGTTTTTTGCCACTAATTGGCGTATTATTCTGCCAATACTGTTGCCATGGCAACCAAAATCAACAGGTGTC
The DNA here is from genome assembly GCA_029692085.1 of Gymnothorax javanicus. Lineage (NCBI taxonomy): Eukaryota > Metazoa > Chordata > Actinopteri > Anguilliformes > Muraenidae > Gymnothorax > Gymnothorax javanicus. The sequence goes on from CM056205.1 coordinate 23,382,762, forward strand.
ATAAGGGAAGTATAACAAATGTCCATACCAAATATGAAAGTAATCGGTCAAAAATTGCAGCCTCCGGCGGCGGAGACAACACGTGTGAATCCATAGTAGCTGCCCGACTTCGTCCGGGGGCTACAATTAGTGCCACTGGCACTCTTTGACAGAGGGCCAAATTGATTCCACCCTCAAGGCAATCACAGTTTCTTTTCTGGAGGTCAATTTCACACACAAAAAAAAAAACAGTTAATAAGGAAAAAGCTTTATTAGTCTTGTAAACTTCAACACACAACCTTTATATCTCAAAAGAAAAATATGCACAAGGATTCTAATACAACCAGCTACATACTGAGTTAACTCTTTTTCCCTGTCAATCAGGCCAAGTCCCAAACATAATAAAAGGTGTCCATTCTCAGCAGAAATTTTTTTCTGCAGTAATTCAGGGATCAAATGCAGGCTTTGTCGTAATTGATAGGTCCCTGGAATTTTATCATCAACTACTTACTAGAGAGCCAAAAGAAGAATACATTATGATAAACTACAAAATGAGCCATTAAGTTTTCATAAACTTTTGAGTAGCGATTGATTTTGGTGAGGCATTAGGAACTCCATCAGAAATTTTATATCTGCTGCAAGTTGACAAAAATCTTGGTGTAAGACAAAAAACCGTATTATGGTATGCCAGTAAGAACATCTCTCTTATTCAGGGGCAGCAGATAATAGAAAATCTGGCATAATCCTGACAGATAAGCATGCAATGTGTTACAATGCACATGGACCACTGCTTTTGACGATCAATAGCAAAGACAGAGTAAGAGAAATCATGAGGCTGTAGTGAAGGCTGTCCAGTGATAGCGAGGCTAAAGAGGAAAGCAGCAGGGTCATTCCTTGTGAGTGAGTCATCGAAATACTCCCAAGGGAACAGACACAGCGTCTCCCCCCACACACACACACACACACACACACACATACATAGAATGCATGTGCACACTTAACACACACATATACACATGGGCATGCAGCTACCTATCACGCTCACATACATGCATATTCATACGCGTGCAAGTGCACAAACATGTACGCACAAAATTTCTCATTTTAAGGAAAGTAAAGGTTCTTGCCAGGAATGGGGAAATATGGAAGGACCACACACACACACCAACCGCTCCTACATTTCTGGACAACTTTATGCTTGAGCCAGGCAGCAATCTCTGAAAGGTTTCACAGACTTCAATCAGCAGACTGATTTTTTACCTGGTAGGTCAGTTTATGTTAGGTGAAAAGCTTCCTTAAATTCACATTAGAAATACAATTTTTCTAATCTACTTTTATAGTTCCTCTTGTAAATATTCAGATGTGAGGAGCTCCACATTCATAGGATTAGTACAAATGTCTTGGCTCTGGAAAATCATGGAATAGACAAGAATGGTCTGTGAGACCAGGCTGAAACTTAAAATTGGACATCGGGAAAGGTTATGGTAAAATACGACATGCTTGTATTGTGGGAAAATGAAAAATTGCAGTTTTGTGGCCATAAAAGTAGCGAAAATTTTCCCTGATTAAGTTTCAGTCTGGCACAAAACATAAGGAAAGAAAAATGGGGGGAAAAAACTTCCTAAGTGAGTCACTGCTGCGCAGAAACCCGGGGATCCACCCACATCTAACTGTAGGGTCTGGCAAGAACCAGGGAAAAAACAACTGCTGAATTTACATCTGCACTGATACTCAGTGTATACACATCACGCGTGTGACGTACACAAATAAACTACACCCAAATCAAGCTCCATACATCTACTTACATGGAAATGTGGTGAGGTTGTGGAGGGCAGGCCAGAAATAGAGACTTAACAGCAGCAGGTGAGGGAATTGTATCACAGCATTTCACAGCTGGGCTCTGTTCCTCTAATGCTGGCCCTCTCAGTGTTTATAATAATTGACTCCTTGTTTGTTAACAATGACAACCTGACCAAGACATTGTATGCTGTGCTGGGGAGATGGGGCGGACCACATTCCTTCATCTGTTTTTACATCCAGGTCAATTTATATTTTGTTTAATGGCTCTACAATACAGCCATTTCTGATGCAACCACATACGCTTTGTGCATTGGTGTTGTATCGACTGAGGTGATGCAAAACACCACTGTGATAGGATTCTGACATTGGACATGGTTAGTTAGTGGGTGTGTTATTTTCTCCAGTTCTTGCTGTGGAGTTGGAGGATGAAATGGAAGCTTGAGTCTTTGTGTTCGCCTCAGGTATCAAGTGCCTTGGAATTCGTTTGATTGTGGGAAACCATTCCTGTCCATAAAAAAAAAAGACATATCCCTGGCTTTTGCTTTTTCGTTATATAACTGAAGTCCATATGGAATGGACATTTATCTGCGTGGGATTGCCGCAAATCCCTGAGATCATTTATTTTTCTAATCTGTTGCTAATTTTTTTCAAATTATACAAGTAAGCTGTGACAGACTTTCCCAGCTCTGATGTTCATGCTCAAACTAAATAAAAAAATCAATTAAAAGTTTGCACTTTGCACAATGGCATCCTCCAATGGCAGCTGAAACTAAGTAACTGCAAAATGTAAAACTTCTAGCAATAGAATAAAGACCCTTTCCTGCATGAACTCAAGATTGAAATGTACAATCATCCATTTTACAGCTCTGCATTCCAGCATGTTTTGATGTTGTTATACCATCAACTATACCGTAATAAAAAATAGCAAGTTCAGCAAATTGTTGATTCTGTTGAGTAGTCTCTTTGCCCTTCCAAATTTCATTTTAACTTCCATGGCCAAAAAGGTTTTCTTCATGGAAATTACTAAATTTTGCTGTGGACATGGAACATACAGTATAAGTGTCATGCCCGCAATACCACCTTAATTGAGTAGGCAAAGGCTATTCCCCTAACCGCTGGACGAATTGTAAGGGTCAGTTACGTTATTCACCTAACCATCTTCAGCCAATGAAATGTGTGGAATATTTTGTGAGCGACATCTTTCGGTGAAAATTTTTGGCGCCATTTTAATGGTCTCATCTGGGGTGCAGCATCACAAAGACGGTTGGTGGAATAAGTACAACCTTCCTTCCTGTACCACCAACGGTTGGGGGAATAGCCACTCTCAATTGAATGACACTGTTATTCAATTATCAGTCACACCTGTTCCTCTTTACCAGTCTCATCACTGCTTCCAATAGAAACCAGTCATACATGCTCTATCAGCAGGTCACATGAGAGTCTCTGTGTGTTTTGTCCAGTTTTTGCCCTGAATACTCGGAGACCTTGGCTGCATCAAAATTATCCTAAATAGGTGGCCTTTTTCTTTTCCTCTCCTCTTTTTCTTGACCTCACTCAAGAACATCAGGTAGGTGACAGGAAAGCTGCAGGGAGATTTTAAAGGTACCTTGGGATTTGTTTGAGAAAGATCAGAGGTCCTGTCTTTCAATACAAAATGATCAAAAAACTCTGAGACACAAATGATGCATCCATTTGTTATAGCTGCAAAAGATTGTGGTCCATATCAAATCTTTTCTTTCTTCCAAAATTGGTCCTGTGTTTCCTTGCTGGAAGGATGCAACAAAGGAGCTAACTGCTTCCTTTCCTTCGTGAAATGATAGTCAATTAGGACGCTCCTTATCATGGCTACCAGCTGAACTATTTCTGGTTTATGTCCACTGGCGAGAATGGTTGGACTTTAAAAAATTTGGATGGACCCCTTGGAAGGAATCATGACAATATTGAAAAATAACTCATAATGCCAGGTGAAAATAAAGGTCAAAACACTCATCGCATATTGTACATGTGCCTGAGAACTAAACAGGTACTGAACGTGAAATTATACCATCTTTCTTTGCTAGAGGTCACATTATAAACTGAATGTTTCCTGAGTCAGATCAGTTTTGATGCATCCAATTTTTTATATAACGTAAAAAATTATGTATTGAGTGCATAAATGCATGTTTCCCTCTCCAACAACTCATCAAAACACCTGAAATACTTTATTTGCTACATTTTTCAATGAACTTGATTGGACCTAATCTGTACAAACAAGGGCAGGGACGAGTATCGCCAAAAATCATCACTCTGAGCTCAAGCAGAAAGCTAACAGTAGACAGCACTGAATGCCTTCCAACAGGTTAGGGGTCAACCATAGACAAACCCAGAGCCTTGTACTGAATAAAAGAATACAAGTGATCTCTTGTCTGAATGGTTATTGTGAATATTCTTTGAAAATTGTTTTTGTGTTCACATAAGTTTTCCACATAAATTCGAACAGCGGATGTCCCACCTTTGTGGCCCCAAAATTTACTCAATTTTGCACACAGTTTGTCAATTGATATTGTGGACATGGTGACTTGTAAGTGAGTGTATGTGTGTTTGTATGGGTTGGTGTGCGCACGTGTATATATTGGAGAACCAAGTAGTGCGTTTTCATGTTCCAGGACTTCTGGTGTAATACTGTATACCCAAGCAGCGATACACACAGCCCACACAAGAACCCGATTGTACTGAGTACATACCACATGGAGCAATTCATTGTGGCTTTCCTCTCACTATGGAAACAGCCAAACATACTGTCTCAATGATGCTGCTCATACTCTAAGAATCACCACAGAATCATGATTTTATGAATCAAGCTTTAAGTCAGTTTTCTTCCCACTGCCTCCCACTTAGATTCAGTAATGTGGAAAATCTTGCCAGTCCTGAGTCAACATTGGTTCTGAATATTAACTTTCAGACAACCTGGCAAAGTGGAATTAAACTGGTACTGTACTACTGGAAAAAATACGCCTTTCAACCTATTGAATCTGTCATGCGTTTCAAGCGTTGAGATAAAGAATCAGCGGTGGAAAGTCCAGTGGTCAGAGAGTAAAAAGTCCTGTTATGAGTATGTTCCACTCTTTCCCTTAGCCTGTTGATTTCATTAATGAGCTATATCATCTCATGCTGATTAGCAAATCCTTTCATTTGAACAAGAAACAGAGGAGACCCATGATTTTCTGATCTTGGGTTTTCCAACTCAGTGAAGACCTGATTTTGGCAACGCAAGGGCTGATGGGCTTTAGGCTCACTAGAAGTGATTGGACCTTTAGGTGTACATAATATTTGGACCAGGGCACTGGTAAGTACTGCAGCTATTCACACCCAGGTATTATGTACTATGGTATGATTTTAGCATCCAAGTGCAAATAGTTGTTTCAGCTGATCACCATATTGTGAATGACACCAAGTTGTTATGCAACCTTACAGTATAACTTAATTCCACAAACTTCTAGGGGGTTGCTAGGCCTATTTCAGGGATGTCAAAAAAAATAATAATTGTTATAATTATAATAATAATAATAATAATAATAATAATAATAATGAACTGTATTAGTTTAAATCATCAATAGTTTGGGAAGAGCATGCCAGACCAGCCTTCCCCAGTATAAGCTTAGCCCCCTCATCCATAAATCTCTAGTGACATCTCGGGAGAAAATATAATATTGATTTAATCACAAAAAAGACAAGTACAAAATACTCAGATCAGCCACCAAGGGATGGCTGATAACTGGCCAGGAAATAAAACGCAGTAGAGGGAGGGAGAGATGGACAGGAGGACAGACGGGAGGTATAAAAAGGCACTCCAACACTATAAGATGTAGCCATATTAAATTTTACAGAGAAATCTTTGAACAGTTTTGGGATTTCTAGCCCAGAAAAGAACGGGACGGCTGATATCAGGCTATGAAACAACACGTGGAAGAAAGCCAGGCAGACGGAGAGGAGGATGGGCTGAAGTATGAAAAGGCATATCTAAACAATAAGATGGATCCATATATGTAATTTTGTGGAGAAGAATTGAACAGTTTGGAAGTTCGGGCCCAGAAAAGAAGCATGATGGATTGACGGACAGACAGACAAGTGGAATGACAACACTTATCACTTATTCCAATACCCCAATCCATTTTGTGCTGGAGGATACTGGACAATGATCTTTGTTGCACCAATACTGTTGAAAACATTGTTGAAAAGGGTATTAATGTGATTATGTTTTTATCTCACTTCGCCATTAGAATGAGTGCAACATAGTGTTCATGTCCTTGACTTTTTTTTTTTTTTTTTTGGGGGGGGGGTTAAAAAGCCAAATAGCAGCTGTGTGGCTAATCTCACCCAGGTGCAAATGCTACGGCAGCATAAGGTTTGCAACAAATGGCTTTGCAGGTGTTTAGGATGAATCAGATGTACAACCCCAATTCCGAAATAGTTCGGACAAAGTGTAAATTGTGAATAAAATCAAAATGCAATGACTTTCAGATCACATGAGCCAATATGTTATTTACAATAGAGCATAGATAACATTCCAAATGTTGAAACTGAGACATTTTACATTTATGTCAACAAAATGAGCTTATTTCAAATTTTCTGGCTGCAACAGGTCTCAAAAAAGTTGGGACACAGGCAAAAAAAGTGCTGGAAAAGCAATTAATATACAAGAGAATCAGCTGAAAGAACATTTAGCAAGTAATTAAGTTAACTGGCATCAGGTGTGTAACCTCATTAGCTATAAAAGGGATGTCTTAGAGAGGCTGAGTCTCTCAGAAGTAAAGATGGCCAGAGGCTCTCCAACCCGTGAAGGCTTGTGTAAAAAAAATTGTTGAATACTTAAAAAAAAAATGTTCCTCAACGTCAAATTGCAAAGGCTTTGAAGGTCTCATCATCGACAGTGCATAACATCATCAAAAGATTCCGAGAAACTGGAAAAATCTCTGTGCATAAGGGACAAGGCCGAAGACCTTTACTGGATGCCCGTGATCTTCAGGCCATCAGACGCCACTGCATCACTCACCGGCATGATTCTGTCATTGACATTACTAAATGGGCCCAGGAATACTTCAAGAAACCACTGTCTGTAAACACAGTCCGCCGTGCCATCCACAGACGCCACCAAAAACAATATCATGCAAAAAGGAAGCCATTGTTGAAAGTACATGTTCTGTGGGCCAAGGCTCATTTAAAATGGACTGTAGAAAAGTGGCAAAGTGTCCTGTGGTCAGACGAGTCCAAATTTGACATTCTTGTTGGAAATCATGGGCGTCGTGTCCTCCAGGCTAAAGAGGAGAAAGACCACTCCTCCTGTTATCAGCGTTCAGTTCAAAAGCCAGCATCTCTGATGGATGGGGATGCATTAGTGCATATGGTGTGGGACACTTGCATGTTTTAAAAAGCACCATGAATGCTGAAAGGTATGTAAAGGTTTTAGAGCAACATATGCTCCCCTCCAGATGACATCTATTCCAGGGAAGGCCTTGTGTATTTCAGCAGGACAATTCAAAACCACATACTGCAGCTATTACAACAGCATGGCTTCGTAGTAGAAGAGTCCGTGTGCTGAACTGGCCTGCCTGCAGTCCTGATCTTTCACCGATTGAGAACATTTGGCGCATAATTTAACAAAAAGTCCTTCAAAGGAGACCCAAAACTCTCTAGCAGCTGGAAGCCTGTATTAAACAAGAGTGGGATCAACTTCCAATGGCTAAATTCAAGAAACTTGACTCCTCAATGCCCAGACGCCTCCACTCCGCGTTAAAAAGAAGAGGGGATGCTACACCATGATAAACAGGCCCCTGTCCCAACTTTTTTGAGATCTGTAGCAGCCATCAAGTTTGAAATGAGCTCATTTTGTGGATAAAATTGTAAAATTTCTCAGTTTCAACATTTGCTAAGATATCTCTGTTCTATTGTGAATAAAATACTGGCTGGTGTGATTTGAAAGTCATTGCGTTTTGATTTTATTCACAATTTACACTTTGTCCCAACTATTTCGGAATTGGGGTTGTATTAATTTGCCTTTTTCAGTATCAAGTCTTCATTGTAGCCACCTATTTGCCAAGAAAAATAGTGCATTTCTGTTTGTGACAGGTTATGCAGACAGGGAGTACTGAAGCATCAACCTCTGCCAATATAAGGGATGGGTCTTTCAGATCTATTGAACAGGTGCTTTTTCTTCGTTGTGCAAGAATTCTTCGTCATCAACAGCAGAGATCTTCCTTCGTCAACTGAGACCTTTAAAGAGCTCAAAGGAGATCATAATCATGCTCCAAATAGATGATTTTAGTAAGTCAAAGGTTTGGCCCATACAGAAGCAGATAATTTTTTCTCTTTTTTCACAGCCTAATAATGGCTCCTAGTAATGGCCTTCACTCGCATTGTCACAACTCAGGTTCTCTTGTTTTCAAAGGGCAATAATAGACTCCAAAAGCAAAGAAAAGTCAAGAATCTAGAAAAGATACTGAAAACTCCCTTATATTTGCACTAAGAAAGTAATGGAGCACACCAGATTAATAACAAATACTCAAAAAAAAAAAAACAACAATTTGATCACTGGCATACTTTCAAATGTAAAGTCATGCATCAAAATCATTAGCCTTGAAATAGACCATAATTCAGCAATCACGTCTTCATCATTAAATCAAAATATTTTACTTACACAAACAATAAAAGCTGAGATAATTGCTTCAAACCCATATTCAGTGTTTGATTACAGATCTAAAATTGTGGAGTACACAGCCAAATGAACAGATAAAGTCTTTATCCCAAACATTATGCATCCAACTCAACATGCGATACATGAGTTTATTCAACAGTGAGCTTCTCCTGGTTTCTCCTTGTTTACCCTCAACTGCTTACTCTTGCTTACTGCAGTAAGTCTCAAAGAACCACCCACGTGGAGCACACTGCAACAAGCATCAAATATCTGTTCATTTTCCCTCCATCTTCTATAAATACAGACTCCGTAGAGCACACAGTCATAGAGGAAATGCCATCTCAAATCTAAACGTCCTGTGCAATTGCTTGCAAACTCAAGACAGGGATGGTAGAATGACAACTTTTTTAAGAAGTCAGCAAATCTCAGAAGCACATTCATGGAGGCTGGGAAAGGGTAGCAGATTGTGGTTCGAAACATAAAATGTGATGGACTGCACCCTGTTAAACACTCGGGGGCAAGGTTTATAGGCAGGAGCTGCAGGCCTGTTCACGGGAGAAACTCACAAAATGGCTGGACGGGTATAAAAGCGAAGCCACCCAATTTTGAGCGCTCTCTCTCTCTCTCTCTCTCTCTCTCTCTTTCCATCTTTTAGCAAAGTAACTTTCAGAATGCTAACCCATTGCAGGGCACAGAAATTTCCATGAACAATGAACAGAATTCCAATGAATCCCTGGGGCTGTGCAGTTGCAAAATCAGGCAATTCAGCTGTCAAAATAAGGTCATCGACACTGATCTGATATGTGGCTAAAAATGGCAGCTATCCATCACCGTGGATATAACACAACTGGTAGTCACTTAATCAGTTCCCAGAATTCCTTATTAATTGCTTGGTAGCAGTGGAATTGGTCGTACAAATACATCTAGTGTATTATTACTTTCATCATAGGCAACTAAATTCCTTATGGTGCTTGTACTTGTAATTATGCGTTTCCAAAATTTGCATTTTAGAGGTGGCACTGGCGCCGTTGATTAACGAAATAAATTGTATCAGAACGTGAAATGAATTCCTGCAATTATTAAAGCGAATTTCTTTGGAGGAATTAAGTTCTAAAGAAAAACTGTAAAACATGCTTTCCATGGAACTTCAACACACAGCGCTCTGCCTGTGAAAATAACACCAGACTGCTGCTTGGGTCAGTTTCTTAATTCAGCTGGGTTGCAGGTTGACATAAACTCTCTGACAAGACAAGCAATAGATGAAAGATTAAGTCTAACTATAGACATGTTTAGTGCACCAAAAGTGCCAGACAGATGAAACAGGTTTGTGGAGTTTTTCAGATGTGAATTCACCAAGGGCGTTAAACAAACATCCACTGTCAACTCATCTCTGCATACTGCCCCCTGCCCCTGTTAATGAAGTAGATTTCAATATGTGTGCTTCGTATGAACAGTGAATAATTTCCCTTCACAATCCATTTTCCAATTTACTTTTAAAGTTTTAAACTATGTGTGAATCATTAAAGTTGCAATACTCAATTCTTTCATTATTTTACACCTTCTTGTGGCGGTATGCTGTATATTTGTAGTTATATCTCTTCAATGTGTTGACACAAAATTTCTCCTTTATATTTGATTTTATAACCCCAGTTCTGAAGAAATGACACATTATGGAAATATAGCGGGGAAAATAAACAGGTACAGTATTTACTTCATTGAGGCCTCACTGGCATGCATAAAAAGCAGACATTTTACATTTCTAAATTTAAGACATTTTAATTGAATTTGGAAAGAATTAGTCATTGTGAGCTGATGGTACGGCTTTCAGCTCTGATTTAAAATTGAGCCTAACAACAGATTATTTGAAGCTTTAACTTTAGAATGAAATTGTTTATTGAAAATATACACTTATTTCAAATCTAATGATTGCAAAAGACAAAATTGGCGCTGAGGAAATTTAGGAAGGGCACAGAAATTTCCATGAACAATGAACAGAATTCCAATGCATCCCTGGGGTTGTGCAATTGCAAAATTAGACAATTCAGCTGTCAAAGTAAGGTCATCGACACTGAGCTGATAAGCGGCTCAAAATGGCTGCTATCCATCATCGTGGATGTAACACTATTAGTAGTTATTTAATCAGTTCCCGGAATTCCTACTCAATTGCTTGGTTTCAGTGGAATTGGTCATATAAGTACATCTGGTGTGTTTGTTCTTTCATCATAGGCCTCTAAATTCCTTATGGTGATTGTACTTGTAATTATGCGTTTCCAAAATTAGCATGTTAGAGGTCGCAATGGTGCCGTTGATTAACGAAAAAAAAATTGTATGAGAACGTGAAATGAATTCCAGCAATTATTACAGGGAATTTCTTTGGAGGAATTAAGTTCAAAAGAAAAACTGTAAAACATGCTTTCCATGGAACTTCAACACACAGCGCTTCGCCTGTGAAAATAACACCAGACTGCTGATTGGGTCAGTTTCTTAATTCAGCTGGGATGCAGGTTGACATAAACTGCCGGATAATACACGAAAGATTAAGTCAAGTTGCAGTAAGAGGTGATATGAAACAGGCGGTGTTAAACATGGGATCCAACTGTGATATAGTACAAATGGAGGCAAAGCAACTCAAGAGCACAGATTGGTGGAGCCTCACCATTTGTGAACAGATGCATGAGCTCATAATCCAAGGTTTTGAGGACAAAGTTCTCCGAAGTCAAACTGGCAGGATTTCGGGCATTTTTCACCATCTACAGTGCGTAATATAAGTTGGACAAAATCCGGTCAAATCTCCATACATAAAGAGCAAGACAGAAGACCACCTCTTCTGAATGCGTGTGATCTCTGATCCCTCAGTTGTCACTGTCTTGAGAACTGTCATGTGACTGTAATAGATATCTGACTCCGACTGACAATTTATGGTGCATTATGAAATAAAATTTTTTTCAACAAATATACTGTACAGTTTTGTATCTGAAATAGAGGAATGGGTGAAAATCACACTTGGCCAACTGGTGTCTTCAGTGTCCACAGTGATTAAAATACATGGCGATGTTACACAATGGGAAAAGAGTTGACTGTGCCAATTTTTTTGAGGCTGTTATCACATTGCTAATTTTCAATAAACAATTAAATGCACGCCACAACAACAAATAATGTGTTGTTGCATTGTTTTCAATGTAGTTGTGGGTGAATGGACAATCCAAATCAATCCTTTTTGATCTTATTTGCATTTTCCATGATTGACCCCACTTTTTTGAGATTGGGGCCATAAAAAAGGGCAACCGTCTCTGCCAAGTATGGAAATTTATTAATATCCTCCAATCAAGAAGAGGTACTGATCTGAGGAGACTGGTAGCAAGCACAGACCATTCCATAATTATGATAGAAAGAGCCAGTACTGCCATCAAAAAAGCTTCATTCAAACTAGGTAAATGCTGTTGTCAGATGACAACAAGGTATATCCCAGAGACTACTGCACTCTCCCAGTAGGATTGCTCTTTTATGCACCAAGAAATTCCTAGCAAAGTTGATCTAATTCCCATTATATCAAAGCGCCTTCTAGAATACAGGAATTAATCTTAACCTGCTTAAATCAAGGCAAAGCGGCAGCCCAACATTTCAAATATCAGCTAAAAAAAAATTTGTATGCATGCCTTTTTAAGGGCAGTAACCAGATGGCAACAAACTGTCTGTTTTCCAATATTTATTCTTTCCAGAGTATATGTGAGTGTAAATCTTAAAAAGAAATTATGAAAATACATTTCTATTCAGCCTATAATGGGCGTAGGGGACTCAGCTCCTAGACAGCCATAGCCTTGCATGTTTTAAATGTCTCGCTGCTTTAACGCACCTTACGCAAATGACTGTAGCATGTCAATGGCTTGACAACAAGGCAATCATTTGAGTCAGGTGTGTTAGAAAAGAAAGGAACCTACACTGTCTCATTTCAGCAGCTGCATTCTTCAAAGGTTGCATTTGAAGACCAAATGCGTCTCAGTGGCACGACAAGGCCATCCAATTTCAAAACCTCCTCCGAAATGCAGCTGATAAATGCGGCCTTCTTTTACCTGAAATTGGAGGACACAACTGGTGTATCCTTCGCAACCTGACTTGTCCTAGCATTCATTTCAGTGATGAGAAGTAAGCAGCAGAGAAGCAGACACTCAACTGCAATTTTTTTTTTTTTTTTTTTTTACAATTTTCGCATGCTAATTTCATCATCAAATTCAATGTTCAAAATTTTGAGGCGAAAAATCATATTTGCAGATTTCTAATACTGACAGTTTTACAAAATTGGGGGCAGATCGAAAATTTATTTGAATGCGTCTGAAGCTTCCAACTGGCGTTCAAGGTGCTATGTTTGCTCACCCGCTAAGTGGGGTTAGCTGATTATCCAGCCAGGCAGTCACGTTCACTGACTCTACTGCAAATTGACTGGCACTTTCTCATGAGACCAATCTCGTGGACAAGAGGCTTTTATTCCCCCAGCATATTCTCTAAAGGCTATTATATCCCCAGCATGTCCTCCACACTGGTCAAACAGGTTTGAAGTTACGTAGTACAGTGCCTGACAAAAGTCTTGTCGCATAAGGACATAGTAACTAAAAATAGCATATAACTTTATTTCTAACCAATCAATTGTTACAATAAATGGTCCATTTTAATGTCAAGGGCTTTCACATTAATAATTTGGTGCAAAATGAAACCGTCAAAATGTGTTCTGATGTTCACAGCTTGGCTAAGCCCATAACATCTGTTTTTGCTAGGACAAAAGTCTTGTCGTCTCTTCAGATGATGCAACAAATGGCAGATTAGAGTTTAACCTATGACAAATACTGTAATTAACACATTCCCAGATGTGTATAGAAATAACCCCAGCACACCAGACTTTCATATGAGGTGCGACTAGACATCTGACAACATACCAAAGATTCAACCACAGACCAAAGTGCTGATCATCAAGACCCTGAAGACTGAGTCTGCTGCTGAGGTGGCAGACATCTTTAATGTATCCAAATGTCAGGTAGAGGGGATGAGAAAAAGATTTGAAGAAACTGGTGACGTTCATGGCAAGTGCAGGTCAGACAGACCCCGGTATGACAACTGTTTGAAAGGACCGTTTGTTGCTTCAACTGTACAAGGCTAGCCCTTCTTCAACTACAGCGAAGCTACATGAGGAAATGTCACCAAAAATCCCGGTATCTACAAGAAGAGTTTGTCCAATTCTCTCTCAAAGTGGTTTTCATAGTCAAATTAGTACACAGAAGTCTGCATTAAACAGAAAACAAAAAACCTGCATTGCATTTGCCAAGGCCCACAGCTCGCAGAAAGGATTGATACTGGAAAAGTGGCTGAAAGTCAATTTTTCTGGTGAATCATCCATTGAACTGCATGCCAGTCGCTGTACAAGACCTGTTGGAACCCTCATGGACCCAAGATTCTCCCAGAAAACAATCATGTTTGGTGGAGGAAAAATCATGGTTTGTTGTTACATCCAGCATGGGGGTGTGAGAAAGATCTGCAGAGTGGATGGCAACATCAACAGCCTGAAATATCAAGAAGTTCTTGCTGCCCTACTTATACTGCTGCTCCTTCTCATTCTTCTGCCTCCATGTCACAGTTCCTGAAAGGGAAGAAGGTGAAGGCACTCCAGGATTGGCCAACCCAGTCACCTGACATGAACATTATTGAGCATTTCAGGGGTAAGATGAAGGAGGAGGCTTGGAAGATGAAACCATAGAATCTTGATGAACTCTGGGAGTCCTGCAAGACTGCTTTCTATGCCATTCCAGATGATTTCATCATCAAGTTATCTCAGTCATTGCCAAGACGTATGGATGCAGTCCTCCAAGCTCATAGGCGTCATACGCAATATTAATTCTTTTTTCCAAGGCACCACGGCTTTATGTTCTGACATTATAGTGGCATATTTGTGTATTCAAAATAAAGTGTATGTATAATTTCCACATTTTTTTTCAATGCGACAAGACTTTTGCCCAAGCAAAATCTGACCTTTCTGTACAAATTAAATTATAAAACTCAATCAATGACACAAAACTCTATTTTGGTATATTTCGCATAATCTAGAGGGCTTTGCCTTTCATTTTTTGATTCCAATTGATCAACTACAAGTCAGGTTATTATTTGTTGTTCCTACAACTTGGATAAGTGACAAGACTTTTGTCAGGCACTGTAGATGTAGAAGATGTAGATCAGTGCTGCAGCTGAATTATAACTAATGACATTACCATCATTAATAGTGATGTAGCAGTAGTAACGTTCATAAGGGAAATGTTGAAAGAGAGAGCAAGAGAGAGATGGATGTATCTATATGTTACAAACTCGTTCTGCAGGCTTAAAGCCATCAGAACTGCACTGTCATGTTTTCTTTGACTGCCCAGGGTGTTGTTGAGCCAGGGAGGATGCACGCTCAGAAGTAGATGTGGCCCCAGCAGCACAGGGCTGTGGAGGGAGATCAGCACCTCGATTTAACAGAAGGTTTCTGTGAAAGCAACATGGATGTTGATGCCCCCTCTTTGAAGCCTGAAGTTGTTTACTCATCAGCTCTGAACAAATAGCATGAAGGGAGGCACATATTGAATGAATTTTAATTAATTTAAATAAAGTAATTGTCAAATACATTGTGAATTTTATTTACATGACCAATGAATGAATGAATGACTGCATGAATGACAGAAAATAACTGATTAACTTAGCAACTGATTGAGTGATTTATTTAAGACAGCAAAATTATTTGATTTAGAAAATGATTTCATGAATGAAATTTTTGAATGTCAAGAGTTCAAATTATTGAAAATTTAGAGTGAATAATGACAAATTATGATTAATAGACCACTGAAAACCTGAAAGATCGTATAAAATGTGTATGCATGTATAAATGCAGCTGATCAGGAGGTGCCGTGTAGTGCTGCTGGACAGGGTTTGAGTCCTTTTTTCAAGACCCAAAAAATAAGAACTAAGTGCCTCCGGTCTTCCTCGAGTCCTGGGTCTTGCCAGACGGGCGGGGGAGCTTGATTATGTATGTATGTCATCGTGAAAAAGAAGTTGCCATCATAATTATCGAATTGTAGAGGTTGTGCTGGACACATCTTTATTTATCATAGAATTGGCTGGCTGGGATCGGGGGGGGAGGACATGAGGGAGATCCACCCCCATGGATCTTTCCTTTAAAATTAGCTGTGTAAAGGAGCTGTGTCATGATTACTGCACATGCTCGCAACTTTGAGCAAAGAAAATCCACTGGACTGCAAGTCAAAATCTAGAGGGTATTTCTCTTCTCCTGTGATTGTTGGTGACGGCAACCAGCTTACATTCTTCGTATGCCTGGGCTAGAGCTTAAAATAGCACTTTGAATCCTCGAATTTCCATAGAAAGCTCCTTAATATAAAAAGCATAATGCCGGAGTAACAAAACATATGCAAAACGAAGACGGATTGGCAAGGATGGAATCAGATTATGACTTGCAGTCAAGCAGATTCACTTTCTTAGGATGTACGTTCTGAGCATGCGCAGTAATCGCGGCACAGCTCCTTCAACGAAGCCAAAAATGAGGAGTCTTCTCCCATCTTGAAGCGGGGGGCCCGCTTTCGAAAAGCCTTCCAAGGTGAAGATTTCAGGAAACTCCATTTTCAGTTTACATATGGACAGGGTAAAAGGAGTTGCTGGATTGTTACATCAGAGTGTGTTCCCCTTATAGCGAGTTTTAAAAGGCGTGTAATTGGCCGACATGGTCTTTGGCTGCATTAAATTATAGGTAGTTGCTACGGGTACGGCAGTTTTCCAATGCATTTCAATGTAGAGAGGTACGGCAGTCCCCATTTCAAACCCTGCCCTAACCTAACCCTGACCCTAACTGTAACCCTAACCCTGACCCTAATCATAATCCCTAATCCTTATCCTAATCCCTTCAAATCGACAGCCGTACCCATAAAACTGCCGTATCTCTAGACACAGCGTAAATGGTATCATCGCCACATGTTGGTCTCACATGCTCTTGACAGCGCTTTTTCTGCTTTGTAATCTTACTTTAAAAAATAAAAATTGAAAAAAAAAACGAACAGGAAAAATCCCGCATTTAAAAATACATTTCCGCGTGGACTAGGCAGGTATGGCTCCCAGGGAGCAGGGTTCCCTACCCCTGGTTTGTGGACCTACTGTGTAACTCTTCTTCCGTAATTAAGAATTTATTCCGGTTATGAACATGTCCACGAAAAACGACCAAGGACAAACCAGAGAAATGAAAGATTTAAGCACCAGAACTTACGCGTAAATAAATCGTTTGGTGTTAATGTTACATTGATTGTACGCGCGTTGGGTTACCTTTGTTCTCATAAAGACTTAAGTGCAACGCTGCGATTTTACTTGCTCCCATCGCAGCTCTGCAAATGCCATTATTACACAGAAGCAGTTCTGCTATCTTCTAGCCTTTCCCGTCCCTCTTAGCTGAAATGAAGATAACAGGGCGCAGTTGAGGGAGGGAGGGGAGCGGGCGTGTTGGGGTGTGTAAGATGTGGATCCACAGCATCGCCATGTGGACAGAACTGGCATGACATTATTGCGTTTTATTTGGAACGAGAAGGAGGGACCACAAAGTTTAACTTGAGTCCTGCCGAGAGACCGAAAGAATACTCCTGAAGCAGGACCTCTTCCACCACTCCCTGACATCCATTATCTGGATTTAAACGACTTTTTATAGTTTTTTTCGGGATGTGTAAATGAAAATTTGCGCCGGTTAGTGCTTCTGAAGATCTGGGCTCTTTTTTCCACGGCAGGTAAGAACGATTTTGTTTGGTAATAAAAATGTTGCATACAGCGCTGCTATTTGAAGTCGCATTCATGTAGAGGGGCTGAATTTATTGATTTTCTGCAAAAAAAAAAGGATAAAATTAAACAACTTTACGCATAGGCCTACTTCTGAAATTATTCCGAATCACGTTCAGTATGCTATATTAGTTTTTGCATCGCATTTAACATCCCATGAACATATCGAGCTCAGTTCATTTGTGGTAGATGTGACTAAACCTGCTGAACTTACAAATTGTATGCACAAATTCTTGCCATGTAGTTGACTCGAAACACTTTCAGTGATTAATGACAAGCCAAATGTTTCATCGACTAATAATAAGCCTATATTGTGTGTGTGTGTGTGTGTGTGTGTGTGTGTGTGTGTGAGAGAGAGAGAGAGAGAGAGAGAGATATCTTACTGTCAAGTAGAAGATTCTGTAAAAAATTTGGTTGAGTACAAACACTATGGTCTAGGCTATGGGATGGAATTTTTGTGCCATTGAAGTACAAATGGGTTAGGAGATATTGGGGCATAGCCTTACACTTTTAAACTATTCGTTTGATTGAAATATATTTGCCTATTTGAGTAAATAAATTTAATCCTCACGAAACACTACTTTCCTATAATTATACGCAATTTGTGCTCGTCAAACACTTTCCTTGGGATTACAGCGCAACCTAAATTATTGGCGTTGTCCAATTAGAACAGTGTTCCCTGCTCCCTGGTATGTTTCATCAGCGCCCGAAGTGTCAGGAGAGTAAGTGGCCTAATGTTTAAATACTATACAGGCTGGACGAGGCGAAACCGATTTATATAACGCGTAGCCTACATTTTAATTGCAGATGGTCCATTTGTCTCACACGAACACCATTAGCATGAAAAACGTCCCAGAAGACACAGATAGCAACACAGTGTCACAACGTGCCCCACGCTGGGCTAGCTGTACGCCTGCAAGGCTTTACAGGTTTTGCTTGGCAGTGTCACGGGTCAAAACCAGCTCATAGCCTAAAATACAGTGATTAATATGACAAATATTTGTAAATGCATGCTCTTGTTTCACCCTCAACCTACAGGATTACTTTAGGCCTGCTTCTTAGAGATCCTCCGAATAGGCCTTGCGATTTTTACATGTTTACATTCAATATATGATAATCTTATGCGTAATGCAAATAAATAGCAATCAAGTAAAATTATTTCTACCATGCTTTTGAGTATTTCCGATTTATATATGGGTAGGATATGTATTTTTCATCTAAATATAATTCAATGTTTTCCTCAAGAAATTATTATTATTATTATTATTGTAAAGTAAATTTGTAAAAGTACATATATATTCACTCTGGAGATTGCTTGATTGCTCTCTTCCACTTCCTGCAAACCTTTTACTGTTAATATGACGTCATGAACCTCCAGTGGGCGTGGTGTTGAATACATACATTCATCAATAACTCATTCCGCTCTAAGTCCTTTTATTCATGTTCAAATCACTGACCTTAGGAACTTGTAATCCAGAGACGTTTGGAATGTGTGTCGACATCTGACATCCACCAATTCTACTCTTCTGTCTTTACCTTTTCATTGGATATTTAATGTGTTTTAATTGGATATACCATCCTCCTCCGGGCCTCTTTTCATGGTGTCATTAAATTTTTGTTAACGGTTTCTTGTAAACCCATATAAATGCAAGGGTTCAAACTGTGACCCTAGTATTGATTTCTTGTGGTATGACAGACTTAACATTAAAGCAAGAGAAGAATGTTGCAGTGATAGACTTGTAATGTCTCTCATTCATCATATTGTTTCACTGACCTTAATATTCACTTGCCACTTGAACTCTATTGTAAAAAAAAAATACAGTAACCTATAGTTACATTAATGAACTCTGGACGACTCCCAAAGTGGAGGAGAGTATTCGGTGGAACGATGGATAGGAGATCGGAGTGAAGGCGATGTTGTATGGACTTGGTCTGCGATTGTGCGAACGTTGGGAGCCCCAGGTGGCGACACTCAGGGTGGGGCTCGCGTCTCTCGTCGGTGTCCGTGTAGGCTCCTGAACCCCCCAGGGTCCCAGGTGGTGGCTGTTTCTTGCTTCCCTCTTGGAGAGGGGAAGCGTGGGTGGGACGTAGAAATGAGACGAGCAGGGATTGTGGGAATGAAGGCGGTATATATAGGCATACGGACGAATAGGAAGGCGCAGTGGGAGTGGACTTGTTCATTAACCTCTGTTATTGGGAACACCCTTTATTATATATTCACAATCACAAGGCTCATTAACACGTTGACTGCCAGCTAATGGCGGGTCAGGGCCAGCGCCAGACTTGAAAATTCGGGGGAAATTATCCATCCCTTTATTGACAACAATTGGTCCTGGCTAATTCTAGATGGTTTTCCTTTATAAGCACGTTTTCTAATTCAAGAATAATCAAGTGGCAATTGAAGAACGGCTTCTCTCCCCATGCGATCTAACAGCAAATAATGGGCTACATTCAGTGCAGAAAAATAATTTAATTATAATTAGGTCTATGCACAGGCACTCAGCAACGTAATTTTTTTTCCAGCAAAGCGGCATTTCAGAACTCATTTGCGAATGAAGGTAATTACGGCAAGTACCTACACCTGTTTTAGACTTGCTGTAAAAAAATGCTGTTAAACTGGAAAAGGAAACGGAGGAAACCACGATACTTGTCACCAGAATTACCTTCATTCGCGAAGAGTTCTGAAATTCGCTCTCGCTGGAAAAAAAATTACCATTGCTGAGTGCCAGTGCATTGACCTAATTATAATTAAATTATTTTTCTGCACTGAATGTAGCCCATTATTTGCTGTTAGATCGCATGGGGGAGAGAAGCCGTGTCTTCAATTGCCACTTGATTATTCTTGAATTAGAAAACGTGCTTATAAAGGAAAACCATCTAGAATTAGCCAGGACCAATTGTTGTCAATAAAGGGATGGATAATTTCCCCCGAATTTTTCTGGCGCTGGCCCTGACCCGCCATTACGAGTTATCTCGTAGTTGGCAGTCAACGTGTTAATGCCTGCTGCAACAGAAGATGGATACCAGTGGTACCGGGTTTTGAATTGCAAAACCAGAAATAATATTTAAATATCAGATTTAATTCTCCCTTGATTGACACCAGTGTCATGGTTCAGTTTTCGCACTTCAGTGAACACGGCTAATTTAAATTTTGTGAAATAAAAGTCTGTTGCGCATGGATGTGCAAGGGTTCATATGAGATCTGTCGCCACGGATGACAAGTTTCATTGGTGTTTTACTTGCATGCATAACACAGGAAAAAAATATCTACATGTTAACCCCCTACCCCTGATACAAAAATTTCACACTCATGACAGGTTTGAGTGTATCATGCCAAACACAAGGGGCTGTTAATGCACATTCTTTAAGCTTGTTTTGAGCTGACTTTTTGAAATTTAAACAAGTCAGTCAGCATAAATCAATGCATCATCTGGGTTTGCCCTCTTGGTAATTGCCTCAAAATTGCACAATGGGTATAAATTTGTGCAAATTCTGTGCATTGGCCTTCCTGTTCATCTGGATGTCCATGTGGATTGACAGAAGAAGATGGTCAGACCTCAGTGCACACCCCAGCAGCGATCTTTCATGGTCACCGAATATCATCAAAGTAAAAGTGTCCCTGTTGTCCTTGAGAGGTTCCACCGAGAAAA
The DNA here is from genome assembly GCA_029692085.1 of Gymnothorax javanicus. Taxonomy (NCBI): domain Eukaryota; kingdom Metazoa; phylum Chordata; class Actinopteri; order Anguilliformes; family Muraenidae; genus Gymnothorax; species Gymnothorax javanicus. Next base: position 23,403,705 of record CM056205.1, read on the forward strand.
CCCAAATATTCGCCTTCCGTCACGGTCAACCATCTTTAAAAATGCACGCAAGCACCTTGTGAGTGGAACCAGCTGAAATCTCAACAAAGAGCGGTGCTGTCGACGTCGCACTGCACGAACGGCGGCGAACGTCGAAGCGGCATGGTGGCACAGTGGTTAGCACTACTGCCTCACAGCAAGAAGGTCGTGGGTTCGAATCCGGCCTGGGGCCTTTCTGTGTGGAGTTTGCATGTTCTCCCCGTGTTCGCGTGGGTTTCCTCCGGGTATTCCGGTTTCCCCCACCCACAAAAACATGAATCATAGGAACACTCCAACCAGTACCCCTGACCAAGGAACTGGCTTTAGAACTGGAGTTGGTCCCCGGGCGCTGCTCTGTGGCTGCCCACTGCTCCTAACTATAGGATGGGTCAAATGCAGAGGACAAAGTACCCCACGGGGTTCAATAAAGTATATCTTATCTTATCTATCTTATCAGTTAGAAACCTCCTTGAGGAACATCATGCTGGCGAAGAGAGAGAGCAAACAATCAGCAGCAGATGGAACGGTCTTGGGTTATCTTCTTCAACCTTTAATCGCATTACCTGCCTCAACTTGCACTTTCGTCCATATCAGATGATAAAGCAACATCACCTTCTTCCTGGTGTTATGCAGCACCGTTTAAATTTTTGCCGATGGCTGCTTGCACAGCGACAACGCTTCCTGGAGGATTTCATCATTGGCGATGAATTAGGATTCGCCATGAATGCCATAGTCAATTCTCATAACATCAGGGAACACCAACCCCAGGGAGAGCAACTGCTTGATTTTGATTACCAGCGCAATGATGATAGGCACAAGGTCTGGGTTGGTTTGGTGGGAAGTGGCTCCATGATTGGTCCTTTCTTTTTCGCCAAGACTGCCTCCAGATGTTGAACGAACGTTTGGTTCCAGAAATCACCCACATCCGCAAGTTTCGGCATCACCGGAATGGTGAATTTCAGTGTGCCTGGTGGGAGCAAGATGGGGCTCCCCCACACAGAAGGCGGATTGTTGCCGACCGCCTGACTGAACTGCTTAACAACAGAGTCGTGGCACTGGACCGGCCAGTGGAGTGGCACCCGCATTCTCACAACCTGACCCCACTGGATAACTTCCTCTGGGGCCACCTGAGGTCAAAGGTGTACGTCACTCCACCTACTGATCTTGATGACCTGGAGAGGAGAATCACAGCTGAAGTTGAACTCCTGAGGCCGAACTGAGCCATGATTAGGCATGCCATCATGGATATGTTGAGAAGGGCAAAAATTTGTGTGGCAAGTAACTGGGCCCATGTGAAGGACTAAACATGCTGGAATCCTTTGAAATTTGAAGTGTCTGCCTTCCAGTTAAAATCCTGAAGTAATACTATCCCAATCTTGACTCATTGAGCAAATTTTGCTATTCATTTTCAGTTTCTCATTGATATGTGAAATCTTTGTATGGCAGGTAGGGGGTTGCATGTAAATATTGTAGCCCCCGGACGAAGTCGGGCAGCTACTATAGATTCACGTGTGTTGTCTCCGCTGCTGCCGCCACGTCCGCGTCCGTAGACACTTCCTTGTGGACGCTCTACAGACTGTAATTTCTGACCGATTACTTTCATATTTGGTACATCTGTTCTCTTTCACGTATGACACCTATCGATTTTGGTTGCCATGGCGTCAGGATTGGCCGAATAATATGCAAATTAGAGGCGAAACGTTGAGATTTCCTTGTGGATGCAGTACAGGTTGCGATTTTTGACCGATTACTTTCATATTTGGTATGGACATGTTTTATACTTCACTTATGAGACCTATCGATTTTGGTTGCCATGCCGACAGTATTGGCCAAATAATATGCAAATTAGTGGCAAAACATAGAGATTTCCTTGTGGACACAGTACAGGCTGGAATTCTTGACCAATTACTTTCATATTTGGTATGGACATGTGATATACTTCACTTATAACACCTATCAATTTGCCATGGCAACAGTATTGGCTGAATAATGTGCAGATTTCTGCAGAACATACACACTTCCTTGTGGACGCTGTACAGGCTGTACTTTTTGACCGATTACTGTCATATTTGGTATGGACATGTGTTATACTTTACTTATGACACCAATCGATTTTGGTTGCCATGGCAGCAGTATTTGCCCAATAATGCGCAAAAAGGGGAGAAGCAGGCTTTCGGGGGCTACACCCATGCAGTAGTGCCCGACCAGTCTGTCTAGTTTTTTCCCTGTTTTATGCATGCAAGTAAAACACCCGTGGAACTTGTCATCCGTGGCAACAGATCTCATATGAACCCCTGCACTTCCATGCGCAACAGACATTTATTTCGCAAAATTCAAATTAGCCGTGTTCACTGAAGCGTGAAAACTGAACCGCAATACTGGTGTCAATCAAGGGAGAATTATGTGATCTATATGGTTTTTGTCTGAGAGTCTCCTTTTTTCAGATAGACTCTGTATATTCAGTATATTTTCATTGCTTTAACTTGCCATCAGACAGCCCTATCCTTTGGAATGAATGTTTTTTTTTCAATCATAGAACTTATGTAGGTAGCAATTAAGGTTATTCCTATTCCTTACATGTTGCGTGCTTGTAAAAGTTCTCAGTCAAATGATTGTTTAAAAGGCATAAAATTACCATAGAACAAACTAAATAATTGTGAACAACTGCTGAAAATACAACTGAATGCTTATAAAGCAGCGTGTGAAATGTATTTATCCACTCCAGTTCATTGATCTTTTTTTTTTTGTTTGTTTGTTTGTTTTCTTTTCTCATGTCCAAAAATTTTCTCCTATTATTGGGTAAGGTGGGGCTATTCTGGCCCAGGGGCTATTCTGGCCTACTACTAGGGTAAGGTGAGGCTATTCCAGCCTACATTTACCTTCTTTCCCTGGTAAAAACACTAATTAATCCTTTTCTTGGCCAGTAGTTGTTCGCAACTATTGCTAGAGCTATCAGAAACAACATCTTAACAGGTTTTCTGCATGTCTCCAACAGTGTGTAATTTTTATCAAATAAGTCAAAAATATATAAGCCAGAATAGCCTTTAGGCTAGAATAGCCCCACCTTACCCTACTTGTAACACCATTGCTGGCTGATTTTTTTTTCTCCCAAAATTAAAATGTTCTCCTTCTAGCTAAAGAACAAAAAAAGCAAAGATTTCTTTTGTGTGCAATCGCTCGGCTTAGCGCGATAGAAACAAAATGGCTCTGAATCTTGAGTTGTCGTGGGTCTTTTTATCTAGGGACTCTATAGCGACGTTATCTCATCCCATAACTGCAAAGTTTGTTAACTCTGGAAGAGACCTGCCTCTGCTGGGTAGTTGGACCACTGGGGGAACATTTAGTAGCACACTGAGGTCCTAAAGACTAGATCTGGCGTTCAAAACGGTTTAAAAATGCTAACTACACAAAAACCAACAGGGAAATGACTGTCAGAAACAAACCCTTTTATTACTTAGTGTATAACTACTGTATCATGGTATGTTAGAAACTTCAGATTGGAAACGCATTGTTTACATTTGTGTGAGTGTGGCTTTTTCAATGCAAGTGAATGGGGAGGTAAATTTCAAACACCTTTATTTCCTTATGGAGGCATTGGATCTTGGTGAGTCAATTGCAAAATGTATTGTATTGGTAACTGAATAATAAACCCTATATTTAAAGTTGTGAAAATATAGCTATAAGATCATTCTGTTTTAGCACCAGAGCCAGCTATAGATAAAAGTTGAGGATGCAAGTTGTTTTTAAGCATTTTGGGGACCACAGTTTAGGGTCACCAAAACTTTCCGTCCGCATCTGGCTGTTTCACCCTTTTAAAGTGTCACCAGAGCAGCTTCAAGAGTAAACCCCACAGTGTGGATTGGTAAAGCTATGTGTAACCCATGTGTACATCAGCCCAGATAAAGCTGTTTGTGCAGTTTGAAATGAAGAAAAATCATTGATGTAATTTGTTAGCAAACAAACACATTAGCGTAGCCTCCACAAAAAATAAATTAATTAATTAACTAAAAACTTATGAATCATAGCCCTGCCATATGGATGAGGTCACACACGGCTAAAATCGAGGATGTCAGTTTTTCCCAGTCCCTGTAATATGTCTTTTTATTGTTTTCATTTCCCAGACAGAAGACACAAGAATGATTTCTAAGGTAATCTTTCTAGGCCTCCTTTATGGAGCGGTCACACAAGGGCAAATCAATGGACCGCTGGTACGACCGACCGCAGAATGCAACAGTGAGTGCTTGCCATATGCTTCCCAAAATATTCTGACCCATATATCTGAGATTTATAAAATAATGATATGATACTAATGCCATTTAGACAGCTGGTCTTATATCAGCCATGACTTCAATTTAAGCCACGTGTTTTTGCTTCTTTCTTCAAATCCTTTTTCAAATTAAGCAAGGAGCACCAGACTTACAGAAACAGTCCTGGTTAAACATAAAGAACAGAATACTTAGTATAGTTTCATATTGAAAATAGAATGTTTGACTTTAGTCATTTAGATACATTAACTTTGCAAATGCATGTAACTGTGGCTGATAAAGGACTCAAGAATGCCATCTAAAGTTAAAGAGATTTCCGTTAAATTTAGCTACATGTGGAGATACATAACAGCTGGAAACATGAGTTGGAGTTACCTTCAAAAAGATTCTGTTTTCTTCTGCATTCTCCAGGAAAGATTGAGTGCCCTGTTCAGGTGTATTTCGTCATTGACACGTCAGAGACCATAGCCTTGCAGGAGCCTCCACCTGGCAGCTTGGTGGAGAGCATCAAGCAGTTTGCTGAGATGTTTGCACTGGCGCTGGATGATGTGGACCACAAGGACATGGTGCAGATCTCGTGGTCCCTCGGTGGGCTGCATTTCTCCCAGAGGCGTGAGGTCTTCAGTCAAATATCCAGCAGGGACAACTTCATCAGTGGCGTCCAAGGCATTAATTACCTAGGCAAAGGCACCTACATCGACTGTGCCCTCACCAATATGACCCTGGAGATGTCTCGTGCCATCCCCACAACAAAAGTAATCCAGTTTGCTGTTGTGATCACGGACGGCCATGTGACAGGAAATCCCTGTGGTGGGATCAAGGTGGCAGCAGAGCGTGCGAGGGATGAGGGGATCAAGATATTTGCCGTGGCAGCAACCAAAAATGTGGAAGAGACGGGAATGAAAGAGATTGCGAGTTCTCCTGCCGACCTGTATCGTAATGCCTATATGGCAGTCGACCTCAGCTCGTCGCCTCCTAAAATCATGGAATCAACAATCTCCCGAATCATCAAAACCATGGTACAAACATAGAATTTGTGTTTATTTAATACAATGTAGACTTCTCAGAAATGTTTATTTATGTTCAGATTTGTGTGTCTTTAAATGCTAGAAAAAAACCTGTCATTGCCATATTCTTGGAGAATCACACTCCAGTCAGCCAAATCATGTGTAAATACTCAACTGCACCTATCACAAATAGATACAATGCTAGTTTACCATCTAGTTTCTGACCTTCACACCTGTGGCCCCCTAAGCTTGAGGAGAAGAAAGACGAAAGTGGCAGTGTAGCTCCAAAAATCATTGATGAGGTCTTTATGGTCCAGCTCTGGGAAAGTTGTAGGAAGGCTACAATATGAGATTGTACGGACAACAACTATCATTGATTAGAAAAAAATTAAACCTTATCTAAATATCATCCTCAGCAGCATTAGCTATATAACATTCTACTTCAAGATGGAATTTCAGTTAATTGCCTTCCATGCAATGTCATATTGTAACCTTCCTCTTTGACGCAAAACTATGTCTCAATCATTTATGGCAACGCAGCTGGTTGATAGCCTATTGGCTGAGCAAAATAATAGGAAACAGGTTGTGAGTTAACCTGCATCATAGTAATGTCACTGGTTGTATACAGTTTAGTTTCACAAAAGCAAACGTCCTGACCTGAGTCGGCAAACCCACATTTTTAGAACGTTTTCTTAGGCATATAAAGCCAAACAAATGCTAACGCAGAAAAAATGCACCATTTTGTGAGCTACAGGAATTCAGAAGCTTCAAAAGATGATGACATTTTATGTCACCATAAATGTGGACAGGAAATGCCCGATAACTACTGCACGGAACAATAATGAAATCTTAGGGGATCTGGACAGTAATTCTACTGATTGATCCTTGCAACTGAAAGAATTTGCACTTAGTTGCTAATTAGGAAACGTAAAGGGGAAAGGGTTTGGAGAAGTAATTTGCTTCAAGGTGAGGTGACAGGAGGGCTATAATCCCTCTGATAGCAAGTCCAGGGTGGAAGAGGTTAATGAGAATTTCATACAGATAGTTGTCATTATATGGTATATAATAAAAGCATACAATAAGAATTTAGTAACTAATCAGACGGAGCATGTCTTTCAGAGACAACTAGTTTGTCTGCATAGGGAGATTATTTTGTAATTTTCATGGTAAGAATACAGACCACACACAAATCTGTGGCATGCTATACAGTTGTCTTTAGGTGCCACCATAATACTGTCTAGAAATTGAAAATATGCTAGAGACGTTATATTCACAGTTTCTATGACTACAATGATGACAGTTATTATCTCCCACCAACTGTCTTTATTATTTTTTTGTTGAACACGTGCCATGCATTAACCTTGCTTGATCTTATATGCAGAATTAGTTTTAATAGCTCTTGTCTGATCAATTAGCGTTCGCAAATGCCTTTTCAATCAGGTTTGGAGTAGGATGCTGCCTGGAGAAAAGTAAAACATTAATATCTGGGTGCCAATGCCTGCTGCTTACAAACTGTGAAAAAAGATTCAACCAACTGCCTGTATTTCTTTTGAAAATTTTCAAAAATGCAATTATTTTAAACACAAATATTTATTAAAGGTAATTGTTGGTGTATTATTACCAACAAATAATTTTTTATATTTCAACATAATTTTTAATATAAATGAGAATTCTATGAAGGCCCAAGAATTGAGCCTTGAGGCACTCCTCATGGAATCTGGGCCCTTGTTGAATAATTACCAGGGACATATTTCTCACTTTCATTAAAATACTTGCTAAACCTTTTGATAGCAGAATCCTGAAATCTGTGCTTTATTTCAATACTATAATTAAATGCCGTATATATGCTGTTTTTTCAACCACAACAGTGAGTCCTGAATTTTAGCAAAGAATCATTTTTTAAATTGAACTATTCATGCTTATAAGGATTATTTACTCTTTTAAGCTATATCATGTGAGAAATAGCTGTGTATGGCCTGGAGAGTGCTACATTAATTTGCAAAGAGGCACATTTTTTGTTTTATATAACTTTAAGCTGTAGGAATTTGGCTAAACAGGGTAAATATTCCCTATAAACATTAAAAGGACCCAATTAAGAAAAAAATAACATGTGTTAAGATTGCAGTTGCAGTTAGAATGAAAGCTAAAATACAAAGTGGGTCCCCAGGTCTGGCATTTAAAACCACTGATCCGCTGTATAACAAGGCATTGGTTACATACAGAAATATTGCAAAGGATATACAGTGCTGTGAAAAAGTATTTGCCGCCTTCCTGGTTTCTTTTTTTTTTTTTTTTGCATATTTATCACACTTAAATGTTTCAGATCATCAAACAAATTTTAATATTAGACAAAGATAACCCAAGTAAATACAAATTGCAGTTTTTAAATGATGATTTCATTTATTGGACTGTGGACTGACGAGACAAAAGTTGAACTTTCTGGAAGGTGTGTGTCCCGTTACATCTGGCATAAAACTAACACAGCATTTCATGAAAAGAGCATTATACCAACAGTCAAACATGGTTGTGGTAGTGTGATGGTCTGGGGCTGCTTTGCTGCTTCAGGACCTGGACGATTGCCATACTTGATGGAACCATGAATTCGGCTTTCTACCAGAAAATCCTGAAGGAGGATGTCTGACCATCAGTTTGTGACCTCGAACTCAAGCACACTTGGGTTATGCAGCAAGACAATGATCCGAAACTCACGAGCAAGTCCACCTCTGAATGGCTTAAATAAAAAACAAAATGAAGGTTTTGGAGTGGCCTAGTCAAAGTCTGGACTTAAATCCGATTGAGATGCTGTGGCATGACCTTAAACAGGCCGTTCATGCTTGAAAACCCTCCAATGTGGCTGAATTAAAACAATTCTGCAAAGAAGAGTGGGCCAAAATTCCTCCACAGCGATGTGGAAAAACTTGTGGAATTTGTGAGTAGGATCATTCACCAAATTGCCAATGCACTCTCCAGGCTGTTCATTATATTTCCTGAAGAAAATTGCCACCTCTGGCTCAAAGCTGATTACTTGGCCATCCTACAACCAGGTGGAGTAGTATATTGTAAAACCAGAAAATTGGTGAAAGACTTTGGTGCTGAGCCTCCCTGAGAAATCAATTTAAGTAATAAAATAAATTAAAAAATAAATAAATAAATGATACCAGATATATCATGAAATATGCATCTTTAAACAATGTTTATATTCAAGGTCAAGTCATGGCACGCGTGAAACCTTACTACCTGTAGCAAATGTTTGCCTCTTGTATTTGCAATCTCTATCCTTGTCTGCAACTGCATGGAAGACCACCATTTCTCACTCTCATTGCTGAATAAGCAGTGGAAAGGAACATACTGTATGTCATTCCACGTGTCTCTTCTTTCTGGTAATAGAATGTCTGATCCAAATTTCCCTTTTATTATTTAAAACAATAGTCTTTGTTATTTGAAAGAAGCAAAATAAGGTTTTCATATCAATTAGAGACATCATTTACATGCACACAGCAGTAGAAATTTACTTATAATGAATAAATGGGCGTGACTGGCACTTGTCAGCAACGGACTCAGATCAGCCCCCCATCAGCTAATCACTGTGGACATAGGGGATAAGTGCATATATGAAACACAACTTCATCTGTTGCAAGGAGGTCAAGTGCACCCCTTACTCTTCACGTAGGATTTAGCCCAAGTTTGTTGTAAGAGTTGCTCTCAGCACCTTTGTAAATAACTTTTAAAAAGTAACACTAAGTTAGGATTTCATAGCACCACTAAGGACTTCTCCTTGCACTATGATATGATTATTTGTGAATACGCCCCAAAAATTTTTAAAACAATCTCAGAACAAAGATTAAATTGACCCACATTGCGGAAAATCCAGAGCTGTAGTGGATTTAGCAACAGATAAGTTAGCTTGTTAGCAACAGATAAACTGCTTCTGGAGTGGGATTATTATGTTTAGTTACCTGTATTTTCATTTTGTTTTGAGACGGACCACATATAGCTGTTATGTCATAGCTATTGATACTAAACACTTGGCAATTAAACTGTACGCAATTTTTAAAATGAGATTTTGTATCTTGATGATTACATTCATCATTCAACGGAGTGGTTACAGGCATCTGCCAAATTAAATCAGTTGACCAAATTGTAACTTGCACTGTTTTCTTACATTTAGTCTACTATTTGTATAGCTGTATTGTATTACTTTTTTTTAACAGTGATGAGTGATATTTTGCTGTGATTTTTTTCTCACTACAGACCCATCAGGCTTTCCAGGAGGTAAGAAACTACAAAGTATCTTCTGTCAAAATAACTTGAAATAAATGGCATTTCTTGCAGTGTTTCTGGTTGTCTCCTTTGTCGCGGCTGCACTAACATTCTTTCTCACCTGCAGTGTTATACATTGAGGTGTCTAGAAACAGAGGGCCCCCTTGGTCCAAAAGGCCACAGAGGAAACAAGGTGGGTCATGAGTTCAGAAGGCATAGTTCCTATTGCTATGTCTGCTACCTAAGATTTCTAAAAGACTTTTGTTCTTCATCTCTGACTGTTCTGATCATTGCAGGGAGCAAAAGGTGACCATGGCTTTGCCGGGCTGAAAGGTGACAAGGGTAGACAGGTAGGTCAGCCTTCATAAACTGACCACTAGTGCAAGCGCCCAGACCACACAGCCATTATGCAACACAAAATTACCTGACAAATAATGATACTTCTGTATGTGCTGTCCTGCCTACCATACAAACAGTTTTGTCACCTGACAATCTTGCTCCTAATTAAATTAACAGGCAGCTATTGAACAGGTATTTAAGGCTATAAGAGTGACCATTCTTCTGCCAAATTAAAAAAAAAATGTACAACCTTATAAATCATTGATAATATGATCATGTCATTTCTCTTTTGGTTTACAGGGTGACCCTGGTATCGAAGGTCCTATTGGCCATCCTGGGCCAAAGGTAAACCTTTTATGCAATTGTCTTGTGATACTTTTTGTAGTGTACTGTATTTTTTTTTTTGTTCAGCGTCACATTAATGTGTTTCTTTTCTCCACTTTAGGGTGAACTTGGGCCCAAAGGAGAGAAGGTGAACAGTCTCTCAAATACTAAAATAAAGAAAAGAAATGGGTAGTAATACCACAAAAATGTGTATGTGACTGATTAAGTGCTACCATTAGCAGTAAAGTAAGATATAACTGTACAACGACCAAGCAACAGCTTAGAAAATTGTTGAAATCAACAGAAAACTTTGGGAAAATATTCCCTGGTATTGCATGAAGGCAGATCTGATTTTGACTCCTGGTTTTTGTGCCCATAGGGTGAACTTGGATCTACAGGCAAGAAGGTAAGACATGTTACGAACAAGTTGAGATGATGCAGGTATTGAAGTGTTAACTTTGGTTAACAACATATCTGGTTCCTGACTGACACTTGATTTCACTTTCAATTTAGGGTGTGAGTGGTATCCCAGGACGCAATGGGACGGATGGTCAAAAGGTAAGGCACTGTGTCCCCAGACTATGACTTGACTCAGTCAACCAAAAATACATCAGATGATTATATCATCTTTTCTTTTTTTAGGGAAAGATAGGTCGTATTGGAGCTGCTGGTTGCAAAGGGGACCCAGGTGACAAGGTGTGTAAAAAAAATATCGACGAAGTCCAGCCATTTTTAAAATCACAAACAGACAGCACACTCCAGTCCTGTGGGAACAACACCATAAGCCAGCCTTATCCTCACCTGCACATGAAAAGTATACATCTATGATGGTAGTTGGACTGCTACTGTGCTTCAGCTCTGCTGTGTGGACCACGGTCAGATCATCAGTTGTCAAAATTCGCAGTGGTGCGATTTATATCATGTGATGAGGACATGTTTTGCTTGTGACAGGGACCTGACGGATATCCAGGAGGTTTCGGCGAAAGCGGACTGCCTGGAACTGCGGGAGATAAGGTCTACATCTTTAAGCTGGGTTATATCTGGAAACACTCCTGGGGATGCAATTAGTACTCAGCATCTGTGTATTATGCAATACTTTAAAAAGTTGTGAGAACTTTCATAGCACAATAAGTCCCTTTAAGTAAGAGCATCCGCTTTCACACTGCAGGGAGATCTCGGTCGCCCTGGGAGATCAGGCCCTCCTGGCCCAGTCGGAGATCCCGGACCAAAGGTAAAAGATGATCTGATACTGCAGGATAAAACATTCCAGTTTTTATTTGAGCCATTTCTCTTTGCAAATCAGTTAAAAATACTGGGATTCTTCCAGCAGAAGAAAGTGATACTTACCCCGCATTAAAAACTGACCCTGAACATTAATTACATATCGCTTACATATCATCTGTGAATAGTCAAAAATAAGCAATCTTTAAAATCTTCACCTAAAATTCTCCCTATTTGGGATTATTTCTTGAAGTCCATTTCCAAATTTCCATTTTAGATCAAACTTAAAACTGGCGGATTCCCACAATTTATCCATATGTAGGTTTGTGTAAAACGTAATGTTTGTAGTCAGTGTTTTTTGTACGGATAATTCAAGACAAGGTTTACCTTTCAGGGTGAGAGAGGAAGTCCTGGGACACCGGGAATTCCCGGGGAAAAAGGACCTTCAGTAAGAACCTGTGCTCAATCAATATTTTCATGTCTTACTGTTGAAAACATTGCTGCCTCATTAACGAATGTAATGACTTAAGCAGAGGAACGTGCATGCAAAAGAACAAGCATCGAAAATGCAAGACGTGTCTTATAAATGTTGCTAAGACGGAGATGGTTTTCTTTAATCAGTCTTTTCCTGGAAAAAATCAGCACCTAATGACCTCTAGTTAATTCTGAATGCAACTGAAAGTAATTGTTTTGTGAGAACAAACAGTTGTTGCCGCAGATATTGTTGTGTCCACCAAAAGCGATAAATTAGGTAAAGACATTATCGTAAAACTATCATGCTTCCTTTTAGGGGACACCTGGGGGACCTGGACCAAAAGGCGAACCTGTAAGACAGCGTCTAAATAAATACTTTATATCCTAGAGCAGGGCTATTCAACTAGGGCCGGTGTGGGTGTAGGCTTTCATTCCTACAAAGCACTTACACACATGATACTACTAATCAATCTTTTTAGCCAAGACTCTTGGTGGTGATTAGTAGTATCAGTTGCTTAAGTGCTGGGTTGGAATGAAAGCCTGCACCCACACTGGCCCTTGCAGGATAATGTTGAATAGCCCTGTCCTAGAGTATTGCGTGACATACAAAAAAGGGACTGAAGTCTTTCTGATTTGGTCCAAATGTCCTGAGTGGATTTGTGGTCCTCTCAGGGAAGAAGAGGAGACTTTGGACAAAAGGGAAATGCAGGACCTGAAGGACCAAAAGGAGAGAAGGTACGGCCCCCTGAGGGAACGTCACTATAATGAAATCTGGGAAATCTTTGAAGTCAAAAACCAGCACTGTCATTCATTTTTGAGTCTATGTTATAGACCATTTGAAGGCATTTCCCCATTGACCATCACTGATACACACAGGAAAGAAGCCAATTTAAGGCCCCTGATATTTTTATTATGAATGACACCCTTATGGCGCTTATAAGATGTTTAGGTGCTTATTGCACCTAATATCCTATGGTTCATCTTAGACGTTCAATGTCCTACTGGGTATTATTGATACTAATTGCGTAGAAATCTCTTCATGGCATAACTGAGACACAATATGAATGAAATCCCTTTTACGGAATTTTCAGTAGATAACCCATTAGTATGTAGATCATGCTCAAACCCAATTTCCTCACACAGGGTAGACTATGATTTCAGAATGGAATTTTCCCCATTGAAGAGAGAAAGTTGAAGCACATTGACCCCCCCTTGTTTTACAGGGTGAGCCTGGTCCAGAGGGAATGAGGGGTCTTGGCGGTGAAACTGGAAACAAGGGAGCCAAGGTGAGAATCGTTCACTTTTGGAAAAGGTTTGGGAGAAAATGTGTGTTTAGCACATTGAGTTGTGCAGCATTTCTTGATTTTTAAATTCTAGCTACTGTTTCATGAAAGTGAAATCAAGGTCAATGAGGGCTGCTGGATTATGGTGCTGGTTTTACAGTGGAGAGCGACCGACCAAGTCTTGTGTCATGCCAGTGCCAACTGTGGCCAGAAGCCTCTTGTGAGCAGCTCATTATTGGCTTTGCGCTGCTCAGGGCAATGGGAGGGATATAGTCAGTTAACTTTGACATTGTTTGTTGCTCAAGCGCCTCCTGCTGGTTATCCAGGCACTTGTCAGTGTCAGCGTAAGCTAGCATGGATTTGGGCTTGAATCTACAGGTTTTGAATTTACGATTGAAAAGCAGTAACAGCTGACAGGCGCGTTTCACTGGAGAACCATTAACTGTCTCACTCTCCCGACTTGGCAGTATGAATCGCTGACCAGTATGCTTGTACGTAGTTTGCTGATTGGACATTCTAGATTCAGGTGGGATTGGAGATTCCATTTTTTTTTTTTTGTAAATAAAAAAAAAATAAGGATGCTGAACTGTAGCTTCTGAAATGCACAGCTGCACAGGTCATCAAATATTAGTTGTTCCATGAGAAATCAGGACAGCACTAGACCATTTGTTATTATAATTTGTGGAGTTTAATTACATCAGGTCATAATCACATCATTGGCCAATATGTCCCCTGAGACCAAGGCCACTGTTCATGAAACGTCTTAGAGTAAGACCACAGCTCAAGGATCAGTTTTGCTTTTTTTTCTGCTAAAAGTGGATGTGATGAGAAGGTGGGCTGGGGAAGCTGGTCTGAGATCAGTGCTCCAGCATTTGAGGTGCATTATGAATACAAGCCTAACCTCAACACCACTATTTAATCCTCATTTTTTGCCTTTATCTGTGATTTTCTGTTTATAGGGAGATATTGGCCTTCCAGGACCAAGGGGCCCTCCGGGACAATCAGGAGAGAGGGGGAGAAATGTGAGCTAAAGACTGAGCATTTCCAGCTCAAAAATACTATTTCCACTTGGAAGCAGTTTCTGGAGAACACCCAGTTTTACATTATTAAAATTTAAGGAGTTATAAACCAAGGAGGACCATTTTTGCAATTAAGTGTAATGGTTGTGCTGCGTGCACAGTTCAGATGCACGGAGCACAGGAAGTTAAGGACTGGACTCAGGTGCAAGGATGGACTTGGTTGTATATTTATTATGCCTACTGCACACAGAAGGCACAAACCTTGCAATACAAAACAATTGGAAATGCGGTTCCTTAAACACTATTAGTAATACAGACTCTTGGCTTTAGCTACAGTAACAATGTATTACAAATAGGAAAACAAAAAGGAAACAAGCTTCCTTTATGTAAAGTGCTGCATATACATGAAAAGCACTAAGCCTAAAGAGTTTAGAGTTTAGATACGCGAATATGGAGTATAAGTCTAAACAAGACTAACAATGCCGCTCAAGCGTGGATTTACAAGACTTCATATTGAGACTGAGTGAAGCTCAGTCTTAAATACACACTGCTACTACCCAGTGGCTATGAGAAACAGGTGCAAGTGATAATTGAATAATGAATGAAGTGCAGTCCGGGTATAAGTAGACCGGTGAGCTGGATGGCTGGAGGCGTGGCCTTACATTAAGCAAAAAAAGACCATAGCTATATAGACCTGCAAGTGTATTCCTACAAGAATTTGTTCTCTTTATTTTAAGGGATATAAGCATATTGGTTTACTACCTGAAAAATATTTCAGTTTATCTTTTTTATTTAATTATTTGTATTTTTCATTCTAAATCTATCAGAACTTGTGTCACTTGGTATCTTGTTTTGCAGACCTGCTTGCCCATAGAGGGAGAAAAAACTAAATCTGAAGTATTGATTGGCATTCCATTTCAGCAAATTACAAAAATTGATATTGCAGTGAACAAATAATGTACAATGGAACTAAAATTACCCAAACCACTTAGGTTAAGAATCAAATGGGTTCACTTTCACATGGTACGCACTGCTATAATAGATTTTTGGCTTGGAATGAAAGTAGTTAATGAGGCATTGGTATGAATACAATAATTCACTTGCGTGTAATTCATACTCTTAACTGACCATCAGCATTTACAAAAGTATAAGCATGGGTGTAAACAGGCTCCCCATCTCCCTGAGCATAGATTAGGAGGTTTTTAGGATATCAGGACCTTCTGCTAAGCCCCTCATTAGCGCAATGAAAACTAAACTTGACACTCACATGGAAGACAGAGCACGGAAAGAATGAGACACACCAAAGCAAACCTTGATATGCACGGGATGTTCATTCTGTAATGTACAGTATTCAGTCGTGGTGTTGAGCGTGCTTCACATTATGATCCATACATGTGATCTTACACACTCATAGGGTACTGCTGGCGATCCTGGTGATGCTGGACCCAGGGGAGATCCAGGCCCTGAAGGACCCAAGGTAAGGTGACCCATATAGAAAGAACAATGAATCTCATGGCAAGACATGCATGTCTAGCACATATTGAAGTCTTTCTTCCAGCCATTTTGGAATTCCCATTGGCAACTGTAGAACCATCCCATAACTGCAGCATTGTCCATACCTTAAGTTGGCTACATACAACTTGGTACATTGCCCTAAAAAAACAAGGCCTTCACTAAAATGTGCAGTTTGAGAAGCCAGATAGTGGTCATTTTGTAATTTTTGAAATTTGAAAATTTCATCGTCTTGTTTTCCATCCTCATTCATTCCATTTAGGGTGACTCAGGAAGACCAGGATTCAGCTATCCCGGGCCAAGAGGACCAACGGTACAGCCTTGTTTTTTCGATTTAATGAATGACTAATTGTGCTCGCTTCAACAACAATACATAGCCAATACAACTGACTACCGTGCAAATGTTTATAAGCTGAGCTTGAACATATAACATTACCACACACAGGGAATCGAACATTCATCATTAACAGAATGTTGATAGCAAAAGGAACTCACTGGACTCATACTTCAGGAGGGCCAGCTCATAGCTCGGTGATTACAGTGTTCGACTAAGTTGAGGTTCTAGCCCCAATGTAGCCCCGAATGATTTCAGTGCAGCTGTTGAGCACCTCTTTAACCCCATACTTCTCCAGAGGCGACTGGACCCTGCCAAGTCTGATGAACAGCAAGCTGCCACAAAGAAAAGCATCAGCTAATTAACATTAATGTGGTAACTAGCGGGTGTCTCCTCATAGGGTGACAGGGGAGACAAAGGAGGCCCCGGACCTAGGGGGAGCAGAGGCGACTGTGGGCAGAAAGGAGAACCGGGTCCGAAAGGTGGATCAGGAGAGCCGGTGAGAAGCTCCAGTACGAAAGCACCATACTGAAATCAACAAGGCCTCTACTTACCGAGTTTGTTCAGCATTCTCAAAGTAAAGCGACCGTCTTACGGGGGGGATTGCAACTGCAACGTGCCACCCACATTATAGAGTTTGAATGCTTAACAGCATTTTACATCCAACGCAAATTATTCTACATGGGGTTTTTCGAACTGCTGAAATCAAAAGAATATCCGATGTCTTATTTACCATCACAGATCATGGATGTTGTGAAATTCAAGTATGATTATCTTGTGACTTGCGATTCTCTCAGTGTTAAGTTGCGCACTTACAATGCAAGAAATAAAACTATGCTGCGGCTTTTCAGGGAGAACCAGGACCTGAGGGTGAGCCAGGTCCAAGAGGTCCTCGAGGAGAGGATGGACAAGATGTATGTACTTCGCATGGCAATTTAAAACTGGTAGTATTAAAATTATGAGGATCCTTTTCATTGAAGGTTGTACTCTTTTTCAGGGTGGTCCCGGTCCTGAAGGTGACCCTGGCCTTACCGTAAGCCATTTTTTCCCCCAAGAATAAAGGGGTCCTTTTTTTGCATGCGTGGTCATTATTGCATGAATTGTGATTTCCACATTCTGTTTCGTAGGACTGTGATGTAATGAACTACATCAGAGAAACTTGTGGCTGCTGTGGTGAGTATGGGTGGGCTCTAAGGAAGTTTGATAAGGCAGCGTTTATTTAAGAACAGCAAAAATGCAGCGATCAAAAGCACATTGGGTAACTACCACTAGATTTTAGGAACTGTGCCTCTTTCAAAATGGCTGACTGTTTTGCTTTCCCCTCTGAAAGACTGCGAGAAGCGCTGCGGAGCTCTGGACATAGTCTTCGTCATCGACAGCTCTGAGAGTGTCGGCCTGACTAACTTCACTCTGGAGAAGAACTTTGTCATCAACACCATTAACAGAATGGGCTCCATTGCAAAAGACCCCAGTGCTGAAACAGGTCAGCATCCTGAAAAGACACATTAGTTCTCTGGTGATGAGACTGTTTGTGTCTGCAAGATATTTTCAAGATTGTGGGACATGTGCATTAAAATACCTACAGAGAGGTCCTACAAAGTTCACTGCGTATGATTTTACATGCAATCAAAGTAGAGCAGTCAGTATTTTAATATGACAGTAAGTACATCCATAAGTCCAGAAATTACAGGCCTATAAAATTTAGACAGTTCAAATGCTTATAGACCACCCTGTGTTTACACAGAGAACGATATACAAACAAGAGTCATGAATATGTACTAAATATAGTTGGTGTTATCTGTTGGTATTTCCTGTAAGGAACCCGTGTGGGCGTGGTGCAGTACAGTCACAGCGGAACTTTCCAGGCGATTAGACTCAACGACTCAAAGATTGACTCCCTGTCGGCCTTCAAAGACGCCGTCAAGAGGCTAGAGTGGATTGCAGGAGGAACCTGGACGCCCTCCGCCCTGAAGTTCGCCTACGATAACCTTATCAGGGACAGCAGACGCGCGAAGGCGAAAGTGACCGTAGTGGTCATCACGGATGGCCGCTTCGATCCGCGAGATGACGACACCCTGCTAACGTACCTCTGCAACGACCCCAGTGTTGATGTCAACGCCATCGGCATCGGCGACATGTTTGACCAGGTGGAGGAGAACGAGAGCTTGAGGTCCATCGCCTGTCAGAGGAGCAACCGCGTCATGGGTATGAGGCGCTTTGCCGACCTTGTGGCGGAGGAGTTCATCGACAGGATCGAGGAAGTTCTCTGCCCAGGTGAGCCTGCGCTCATAAGCAGCACCAACGATAATGTTGCAACACCATTTTACAACACTGGAAATCACATCCTTTTGTAAAAACATATTCACTCTTTCTTTTGTATCCTAGATCCCATTACCATCTGCCCTGATCTCCCTTGCAAATCAGGTAAGACTGATTGTGCTGCGAAGGTATTGTTTCTTTGAGACATTAACCATTGCCCTCAGGTCTCACGCATTGAGGGCCAGCCTCACGCATTGGGTGATTGATCTTATGGCCATGCACAAGACCTGTCAAATCTCCCACACTGGACACACATCTCATGTAATCTGGTGCTCGAGATACAAATCTCGATCATATGCAACAGAAAATACAAACTAAATTAATTTTAACAATGACAAGCGCGCAAAACTTGCAAGTTTTGCAGTGAGGGAACAATATTCAAATCCAGCCAAACCCAAAACCAACCCCCACCCCCAAGATTAATGGATTTTTTTGAGAAATAATCTTTGAGAAATCTCACGGTTTACAGTTCTGTAAACCTGAAAAGTTATGCATTGCACAAGCATGAAAAAGTTCTATGGGGAGGTAAAACATGATTGATGACATTGGTGCAACTCACCTGTCATATTTTTTCCCAGTAAAATGTCCAGGGTAATGGAATGCATACAGTACGTGTCACTGCAACCATGGATTTGATTCACTGCTGAACATTTTACTCAGAGTTTTCAAAAAGTTAACTTTACACGGCTAATGCGTTGTCATAATTACCTCATTTTCTAGCACTGGATATAGCACATATAAGAACATAATAACCACCTAGAATTGTAGTGGTCGGCATGCAAAGTGTCACAAACCTTGGAGCTCTATAGAAAGATCAAATTTAGAATGTCATTTCCCATCCATCACTTACTGCTGGGTATGTACTCTCCATTTCTCTGAGATGACCCCTTGTTAACATACCTGTGGATTTCACCAAGTGGTCCTGCCATAGCTCTTGTTAGCTGGGCCACAGCCCCACCACTCATTCTTCTTTACTCAAACTGTTGATTAATCTGCCTGTGCTGCCTTTTTCTGTCTGAAAAACGAGAGCTCAGTTGAATGGATTTTACAATGACAAAGAGCAGCTTTGAGCAGCACACACTTCAGAGGCTGCACCTCCCAGAGGAGATTGAGAAAACTGCTGATAAATTGTCCCATGCGACGGTCTACACCACATGAATAACAACAGAATGCATTAAAATTTGCCATCAGTGATGACAAGAAATGGAATCCAAAGAGAAGAGCAACATCACATTTTTTTTTTGAAAAGTCTATCTGAACCAACTGTAGATTAGTAATGCAGCCATTTTAGCTGCATTGATAGTATTGCTTAAAGTAGTATCTGTAGCTACTATGCTGATCTAGACCAGTATCTCTCTAAACGAGTGTGTCATGATGCAATAAAAGACAACCCATTGGGGGAATTAAAATGTCAGTCCTTCAGCTGAAAAATCAGTTCTACTGATGCTAAAATTAGGTTTTTTTTTAATAAAATTAAAAAACATGAGGCATAGAGAAGACTATGTCAGAGGCATCACATATAGTTGCACTCTGACCAAATCAACATCTGTATAAATAAATAATTCGTTACCAAATGCCCTTGGACACACACCAGCATATCTGCGTTTTGTGCATCAAATTTCAAGATTCCACAAATTTTACACAAAAAACCTTGACCAGCTACTACCGTGCTCTGTGGGGGGAGCCAGCTGCTCGGAGACTATTAAACTGCTGTTTTAACGCTCACTTGCAGATGTGGCACCCCCTTGGGATGGGTACCCCTTATATGAAACCCTGGCAGAAGAGGGCATCTACGGTCTCATCCCAAGCTCTCTCCTGGGGGTCACAAATATGATCGGCTCCCTAAAGGAGGAGCAAATGTCTGATATCTACGACAAGGCCGTGGCCAGTCTGGCATACACAGCCCATCGAGCCAAGTTTGCCAGGGGAGATGACAGGCAGCAGTGGACGCGGCTGTTCGTTGACTCTTTCAATGTGGTGTATACAAACTTAGTGGAGGACCCCAACAAAGCACTGGGCTTATGCTGAAATAATGCAGAAAGAGTGTGGCCATTTTCTCCATCCAATGCCAGAGGCTCAAAAAATAAATGATCAAGTGTTTAGGATGGTTTATTACTGAGCAAATAACCATAACTGTCATAGTGAAGTTAAAAAAAAAAAAAAACTGTGGGGCTCCGTGTCTAGAATGAGGGATATTGTGTTTTAGAGGAGTCAGACTTATAATAAATAGATAAGTACTTATGCACATTATTGTCCATCACTAGTTGACACCCAAAGGCTGGAAAACTTTGATTATACGAGTATTGTCAAACTTGTAGCTGCATGAATGACATACGCATAGTGCAATAACATATCCAGTCTCATCTCCAAATATATGAATGTACAGTCATTCTTGAACTTGAATTGTATATCAACTCAAGAATGCAAAGCTCTTATGAATGTCTTAATAATGCGTCACCATAACGCATTAAATGTAGTTTTGCGATTTGCACATCTTTTACATCTCTGATCTTTCGCAGAGTGCAACAAATACAGCAATTCTTATAAAAGGATACTCGCAATATTAATTAACAAGAGCAGCATGGATTATATTTATTATTTGAAGTCATCTTGCCATGTTGGACTATGTGATGAAATACAAATTAATGCAAATGACTGCATCAAGTTTTATGCCTCGTCAAATGACATGAATGTTTAGACACTGAATGATAGTTGAATGTTATAAAAATGAATTTTCCAGTTTCTGTGATTTTATACATCATGGTTTCAAATATATAACATATTAAAACCATCTCAGAAAATTTTTTTTATTGAAAATGTTGCAACCTTGAAATAAGCTGCTATTTGATATCATATTTACTTTTACGGTATGGTGAAATACAGTGTCCATTCTTGAAGACTCCTTATTGGCTCAGCTGCTAATTGCAATTTTAGAAGCATATTTGTACATTTAACACATGAAATAAATCACTGCAAACTCATGTTTGAGCTACTGTGTTTTGTACTACTTACCTTGAGAGTCCCAAATTTTGAGTGGCTTTTTCTTATGACAATTCTTATTGTTTAATTTTTCAAAAACAAAATAAGATTGTTAATGGACACAATAAAACATATGATATTTGCATTCCTCAGAACCGGCTGTGGCAATCTGTGCCCAGAGGCCCGTTGACCTGGTCTTCTTGCTGGATGGCTCGGAGCGGATTGGCGAGGAGAATTTCCGCCGTGCCCGTGGCTTTGTGGAGAATGTGGCGAGCCGACTGAGGCTGGCGGATAGGAGCGACGATGACAAGCACACCCGCGTGGCACTGCTCCAGTACGGCAATGAGAATGAGCAGCGCGTGGCTTTCCCCCTTTCACACAATATGACCCAGATCCTCAACGGCCTGTCGCAAATGACGTACATCGACTCATCCTCCAACGTGGGCACGGCCATCATGTACGCGGTCAACAACATCGTCATGGGAACCAGTAGCCGACTGGCTAGGCGCAATGCAGAGCTGTCCTTCGTCTTCCTCACAGACGGCGTAACGGGAAGCAAAAGTCTGGAGGAAGGCATCGACGCCATGCGTCGGGCAGAAGGCGTTCCCACGGTGATCGCCTTGGGCAGCGACGTTGATCGGGAGGTGCTGACGAAGCTTGCGCTCGGAGACGAGTCGGCCATTTTCAGAGGACACGACTTTTCGGACCTCTCGAGGCCAGGGTTCCTAGAGCGCTTCATCAGGTGGATATGTTGAAGAAGATCCTATTGGGTACCAGGAGTGGGTGGGGGCCAGGCTTTTCTCTACATTGTTAAATTTTACATAATTACAAAAAATGTAATTTTTTGCCTTTTTCATGATTTTTTTTTTTTTGAAAAGCGTTTTGAGGTTAAATTCGGTTGAAGTTGAATTGAATAATGTACTCTCATCAAGGTGCTAATTATTTTTGAGTTTTTACCTTTATCTTTGTAAGAACCATTTAGAATGTGCGCACTGTGTGGTAAGTGGAACACCAAACGGCATTTGACATATTCAGCTCTGGTACCTCTTTGCTGATAATTCAGTAGAGACTTTACATACAAACTTTTCAAGTCAAAGCTGTCATTATCTTGGAAATGAACTAATTAAATGTTAAAGATTTAAAGTATACACTGAAACTGATCAGTCACATCCTTAGCTTGTACTTGCATAATTAAGAGGACTGCTATTATGGTCTATTCTACAGAGCGGTGCATTCACAAGCAATACAATGCAATGGAGACAAGTGAAACACCATTAAAAAAGGGCTTTACAAAATGTAGGCACAGTGATATATGTGACTGTCCTTCACACTCAATGTTTTGTCAATGTGCAACTTTATGACAGGCTATTTTTCTGATGCCTTAGAACAGAAACCAGCCCTTTCTACAGCAGATTCTGGTTTTAAGTTCAATAAAACAATCTGTGGTAATGTCTCGTTTTGTCATTATGTCTCATTCATTATTGTACAATATTTACCTTTTTTATTCTTTTGGTACAATACTGACAAATGTGCTCTTCAGTTGCTCAAATATTTTATTCAGGGAGCCACTAAAAACTATACTGATTTGGGGTGCCTCACCCTTTTCAAAATCCTACGGTGAGGAGGATCAGCTTGGAATTTTAAAGTGCACCAATTATGTGACTTTTCACTGATCAGTCTTGTATTCTTGAACTCTACGAAAGAATATTTAAATGCATGATTATTTAAAAAAAAAAAAAAAAAACTTAAGTTTTCTCATGCTTGCCAATTCTGCAGTACCTGTCTGTGAAAGCTCCATTGAAAGTCCTGCCCCCGCCCTCCCGAAAACCCTAGTGTGCTCTGATTGGTCAACTTGATCACTCACTTGTGATTGGTCCACCGTTCACGGCCTTTACCATAAATGGATTTCCGCTTTAGAAACAAGTACCGGTTAAGCCTTGTGGGCGTAACCCACTTGATTCAAGGGCGTGCCAAATTATCTGCTTGGTGCGAAAATTCAAATGGTGACATCATCAATTGATGGAAAAAATGGCCAGAAGCGATTGGGGCGTTTCAGTCAGCTCTGGAGCAGTGAGTTTTGCGGCAGAGCGTGCTTCTTCTGGAGGTGACTTAGAGTTGTTTTCCAACATAGACCTTTTAAATGCACAAAAAAAAGATATGATTCACGCAAGGACATTAAAATAATGAAAAACCATAATAGGTGCACTTTAAGAGAGCCAGTGTCACCAAAAAATTGCATCAGGAGTGTAGATCATATGCTCCAGTTTATCCTTAAGCTTACGGGATCTCATCTACATTCTGTAACCATCACATGAAAAAGCAAAGAGCCCTCAACAAAGAGACATTTGATCATACTCTAGCCTTGTGTCCAGGATTTCAAAAAAGGTATTCAATACGTCTTGTAACATTTCCACCTTTTTCAGTGCGTATAATTACTTTCACTTTCATGGTAGCAGTAAAGTTACTTTTGAAGAGAACTGAAGTTTTAGTCTGCAGTAAATGATGTCAATGGCCAAATGAAAAAATATCTCATTAAGTGAGATGACAGTGTGTCAATTGTACTAGTTCCAGGTAGGAATAGAAGAGGATGACTGCAGTTAATCAGGCCAGCTTACATAAAATCCATCTCAAGACCGACAAACTCTGTTACTGTATTGTACAGTAACTACAATGCCTCATGCAAGAAGCAGCTTTTCGCTTCCAAAATCATGGTGGCCTTCTAAAATTACACACAGAGTGCATGTGCCAGACACGTGTCCTAACAAAATAGCGAGAACAATTCAGTCATTGACTGAGTTTTTATGGATCTGGAAATCCCCCCTGGCACTTTCATCCCAGCTTCTTAACAGGCGATTCAAACCTAAATTCACAACTTGACAGAAATGAACTCAAACCACCACCACCTGAAGGGACTCAGAAGGTCCAGTAACATCTGAGATCTCTCAGCCTGTGCCAGATGCAGATTCCACTTCTGGGGCAGTTGGGTCACAGAAAACATGCTTCTCCCATTTAACTGAAAAAGAATGACTGCTATTTATAGATTCTCATCGCACCATGTCATCAGTGCTTTATACCCTTATGATCCCTTATAAATGAATTCTTATGAGCTTACCTTCCTTAAAATATTCTTGAATGGAAATGAATGAACCCCGCACAGCTGCCCAAATATAGAGGATACAATCGCTGCCACTAAGCAGCTGTCCCTCGGAGCGGGTATAGATAAAGGTCACATAATGCTATTTTTTGGCCAGACGTATTCTTCAGTGTCCAAAAGGAAGATATATAAGCCATTTAGCAAAAAAAGAAAAAAACCTTAAATGCCTGCTATTTCTAGCCCATTCCCTGCTTCAGAATCTTTGCCCTCCGAAGAACATGCCGTTTTGACTGTGCGTCCCATCTATGACAATGAGATCTGCCCTGATAGGCCAGAAAAACAGAGCTCCTGGGCCCTTTTATTGTGTGTCTGAAGAGAGCTTATAAAGCCAAACTATTCAATCTCTCAGTGCACATGAACTGATTAAGTAATTAACTACACAATGAGTATGGAGAGGTAGTGTGTGCAGGTTAAGCAACTTTTGAGGATGGCACTTTAACAACAATATGTGACATGCAGTCGTCATACACGTTTAACTACACTTAACCACTCTTTCCAGGGCTATAATGGAAACCTGGATCCACACAGGACAAATTCCGATAAGATTAGGCAACCCTGGTCTTCACTTCATCAAAACATTTATGCCACCTATGCACTGTGCATTTTGTCAACTGATTACAGCCCATACTGCATGATTAAATGACATGTTGACTGCATCCAAAGCCTGGTAAGATCATTAACCTCACGACCTTCAGCACAAACCAATAACATTCAGAAAATTTGGTTGCAAACATGTATGTCAAATTCACTAATCGCGGGCCTAATGAGGGTCAGCGCTGGGTGAAGTTTTCTGCAATGAACAGCAGGATCAGGTTAAAAATGGTATAGAATGCTCCACAGTATCTTCAGCATTCGAACTGAATAAAAACAGGGGTACGCCAGTGAAAAATGCTTTATAACTTCGACAGACTTCTGCACCCATGACTTTGTTTAAAAGAAAAGAAAAAAAAAAGAATTAAGTTGAAAATAATTAGTCTTTCAACAGAGAGAATAAGCCACCTTGAAAAGCAGCCTTCAACTGGATTCCAATCGGAAAGTGGCACTCCAGGTGTAGCAACTGTACAAAAAGGCACATGTTGGAAGAACACTAAATACAGAAACATGCCAAGTACAGCTACATAAAATGGACACGGTCAATCTGTGCAGTACCACTTGGTTAGCACTGAGGATTTTTTTGGTCCAATTTTCCATTCTTCCCTTCTGGATCAGCCACATTTACACCATCCATCTTGGCCTTCCGTTCCAAAATATTCCGCATATCACATCATGTCCAACTGTGAGGAGAGCAAAAGCACAGTAAACTTACATTCAGGATCCAGTACTTTGTCCCCATAAAACAGAATTTTACATGTACATCCCACGCAAGTACACATAGAGGATGTGAGCAGCTGACAGTATAGTGAAACCCAAAGATTGAACATGAAGACACGCTGACCCGTAATAACCTAAAGAGATGTGCATCACTGGTTCTGATGCACAAAATGAAAGCATTAAACACATCACTCCAAAACTAGCCATGTGTTAACCACGGCCCTTAATTATGACAGCGGTTTGATGGTGGCTGCCAGAGCTGCTCACTGCGATGCCAGAGATGACCCAAACCCGCATCTTAACCAATCCTGAACTGTGTCGTAACTGAGGGGTGTGGTTATGGCAGAAGTGTGCACAGAAGTAATGTAGCACATTAAACAGCAAGAGGATTCCATTTTCCAAGTCTGAAAGGGGCATGTCTTTACTATTTGCAAGATGCATAATCCAGGAAAGACATGCTAATTTGACATGAAGACAATTATAAGTTTGCTGAAGAAATGGAAAACTGCAGAATAATGTAAAAAGAAAGCCAATTCAGAAAACAAGATAGTGCACATTTTGATTAACTTCATGTAACCACAAGTGTAATGACTGCTGAGCAATTTAATCAAATGATTACAGCAAGTTAGCCAAGACACTTAGTAAACTGAAAACCACGATTAGTTCATTAGTTGAATCAGTTGTTGTCCGGCTGAGATAAAAGTAAAATCTGCCCTTTCCTGAGAACATTGGACACCCTTGCTTTACAACAATAACCAAAAACAACAAGGAATGGCTCCACTCCAGATACATTCCCATTGGTAAACGTTAACATAGAACAACTTGACCATTATTTGACAGAGGTTAAAAAATAAATAAATTAATAAAAATCACAAACCAAACACAAAAACAGTATGTGTAAACAAGCCATTATTTTCCTCAGGAGAATGAGAAAAATAAGCTAGATTTTCAGAAAGTACTCTTACCAAATCATCCACATCATCTGCCCCAGTCTCTGGCACCGGCTCCATCTCCTCCTCCTGTTTCACAGCAGCCATAAACTATAAAAAAACACAAGGGGCCTTAAGGTAGTCATTACATGCCAAAGGCCACAAGGATCTGAACTGGCCTTTTGGTCTTAGCGCAGAAAAGTAATGCTGAGGTCTTCATGCCTCATCTTGAGCAATAAACCAATGCAGCCATAATAACCCACTGCAGGTCAACAGTCAGGGAGAAAGTAAATTGGTTTCATGTCTATGAGGAAAGCCCACAGTAAACAGGAAGTGTGAAAGAAAGGTCACCTCTTTAGCCTCCTGCTTGGATACTGTACTTCCTGCAACTTCCTCTGAGCTAATGAGAGACAGGGACTCTGCAAATGAACAGCAAATCTGCATTTAAAAAAAATTCCAGCTGCCAGCTACTGTGCAACAGAGCTACTGGCTTTCACTATCTTCCTATCATACCTTGTGCAAGCAGATCCCAGAACTGCTCCAATCCCCTGTTGGGCACGCTCTTCTTCAGAGATGACAGGTAGCTGTTGTAGAACTCTGCGTTTTCCAGCTGCCAGAGGGCAAGAGGCACATTACACATCCTGAATCGCTTAGATTACACCTCACTTCACTAATGTTGCACGCTAAAACACTCAGGCGTATGCTCTATGTTTCCATTAACACACAACGCCTGGCCTTGCCAAGGGTATGGGATCAAATTCTGCCGCGGCCTTTCCGTGTGTGGTTTGCATGTGTACGCACAAGTTTCCTCCGAGTACTCCAGTTCCCTCCCACAGAAATGAGAAATGCATGTCTAACTGGTAAGAGACTTCACAGTTTACCAAAAAAAATGATGTCATAAACTGTCTTGTACAGTGTCTCGCGCCCCCTGGTGGTGAAATGCAGACTTTCTAGGGCCTAGAATCTAGGCCATCTATTAAACACTCTTAAGCCATAGAAAATAGTTTAATGCAGTCGAACGGCAAATAGTCCATTTTTTTTTTTTTCCTACGTTCTGTAATAGAAGTTCCAATAGCCAATTTTAGGTATTTTTATTGTTTCATTTGTATAACGGCCAGTAGCAGGGAAAATACTGTACTTGTATGCCACATATGGAGGAATAGAGGGGCAAGAAAATGCACCCCACTAAAAACATTGGATCCCTGCTGTCGTTTCTTGTCACAGATTAATCCACAAGCTGGTCCTGAGCAGAAAGGAGTCCCAAGTTGTTAGGATGAACAGCATGGGGGCGCTAGAGAGACCCAAGACACTACACAAAACTGTGTCTACAGTATCATTAACTGAAAAACACTCAAAAGCCCTGAAAGTCAACACTAGTGTGATCTAAATTCAGTCCCACGTACAAGACTAGAGTCACGCAGCGGCCAACCATCCATAAATCCCCAATCAAAACTGTGTACCCCAAGTCAAGGCAGCAGGGGGGACTGCAAGCCGTCCTAGCATGCATTGGGCATGAGAGAGGAACACACTCAGGACAGGTCAGGGCTTATACACCATTCACACACACCCATACCAAGAGAATGGGCACTGTAGACTATCATGTAAGCTAAATCTGCTTTGGACCATGGGAGTAAACTGGAGTACCTAGAGGAAACCCACTCTAACAAAAGGAGTACATGAAAATTTCACACAAAAAACCCTGGCCAGGAGAATCTAAGTATAATTACTTCATATCATTTTTTTCTAATAGAGGAGGATACCAGTCTGCTAAGACAAGTATAGCACTAGTTAGGTTCAGAATGCAAAGTCACAATCAGCTTGAGTAAATTGCTTATCAGCCGGGTCTTACCTTGACGGACTGCCCTCTGAAGGCCTTCATGCATTCCAGGCATTTGATATAGTAGGGGATGCTCTTATTGGGCAACAACTGTTCGATCCTGCCGATCAACTGCTGGCAGACTGCAGAGGACAGAAGTATGTGTGTGTGAGAGAGAAAGGGTGTGTGTGTGCGTGTTTGTGTGTGTGTGTGCGGGCGTGAGAGAGAGGGAGTGAAGGACACAACCGACCGCAGAGACAGAGAAAGGCAGCCCACAGCCAGAAGGAAAAGCCCATCACTGATAATCAAACATAATCAAGACATTCTGCGGTGGCCTAAACACTAGAGGATCCCAGAACTGGAGGGTGGCAAGCCAGCTGTCAACTAATCAACCACACCCCATCCAAACAAAGTGTTTAACAGTTTGTTATCAGCATACTTCTTGCGCTGATACCTTTCGAAAATGGCACTGCAGTCAAACTTTGTGATTGCTAAATATGTAGAACATTCAAATCAACATTATAAAGTAAAATCAGTCAGAGCCACTAAACTGGAGAAGTGGCTAAATTCCACAGGCACCCCCCTTACAGGACAGACACTTCCTGCTTCCTCCATGATCCATGCCTCTGTCCCGTTCACTCCACCCCTTTAATGGGTCCCTATCTAATCCTATGCACCGGCTGCCCCATTCTCACCCTGGTCGAAAGGGAGGGTCTTCTCCCGGACCATAGTGCAGAAGTCTTCAACGGGTTTGACGCTGCTCACCTGGAGGAGGGAAGGACGCAGGTGTACACTTCTGCAGGTGAAGTTCCCCTTACACAATTCATTCATGAGTGCATGCGCAAATGCTAATGGTACAAGAGACTATAATTGCAGGAGTAAGACCACACACTACTGTTGTGTAAGGACCAGCCGGACCAAAAATTAGCAATGAGACAAAACTGCAAGAATGTAGCGGGGAAAGTTTGCAGCAGTGTAAACTACCCTGCTTCAGTTTGACTCGAACTGGCCAATGGCACTAGGTCTTGTTTCTAGTGGCTGGTTTCACAATTTAAGGTATGTCACCTGTTTCAACGGCCAATCAGCTTGTCACAAAGTCAGCTGTTCGAGTAAGCTGGATAAAATGGCGGTCTTGGCAGTTATGGATAGAGGAAAGCAAGGATTGCATTGTCAATTTGAGGAATAGCTTAAACAACATGATACAAGCCTTAACACATACTCACTGTCACTATCCTTACATATAGGGTCATTCCATATGAAATCACCCAAAATGAGGGGTGCTCCCAGCTTGATGGTCTCAGAATTGCTTCATTTGGTGATATTTTGTTGCATGTGATGAGCAAATTAAATCGCAGGTGGTTTCAAGTTGATATTTCGTTCCGTTCTCATTTTATGGGCCCCCTCTGGTCACAGTTTGTGACCATTTTCAAAGGGTTGTAACCGATGAACTAATAAGGATACAAATTTCATTCTTTCAGGATATGTTTATTCTGTCTAATAGTCTGCAACAAATCTTTTAATATAGTGGTTAACCCTTCGAGTGCTTTGCAATTAACCCCTAAACATTGAAATTTGGTGCCAAACATGTCGATTTCAAATGAAATATTATGCACGTATCCTTAGAATGTTCCCTTTGCCATTTACATTGTTGATAGTATACTTGATGGAGTTTCAAATGAAGGTAAAAACATCTTTCTATCTTCATCCAATTTGGAGCAACATTAACCCCTTTTCAGCTAAATACCGAAATGGTGCACTTTTTGACCCTCATTTTGACTATGTGGGCCTGTTTTGATTTTCAAAAAGTTGGCCTCAAATGAAAGCTTATTCAAAGAACTTCAATATGCAACACAATCAAACTTGGAACAAATACTCCTACTTGAAAAAATAAGACCCCTTTTAAGCGCTATTTACACATCAGCACAACTACTCTCAGTGTACAGGTAAATGTACAATAATGTACAGGGAATACTGAACTCCACTCATTTATTTCTACTTTCAGTTGCATGCTCTTTGATCATTTGCAGCCTGTGTCATTTTCTTGTATTTGTTTTCCCAGTAATTTCAAGATAATTTGATAGACCAGGCAGAATTGTTACTAATGTGGATGAAACCCTTCAAACCGTACCTGCCCCTTCATGCCCTTTATTTGCGAAAAGGGAATTGGGTAACTTTAACTGCTTGAGCCTGGTTTCCTTCTCTCTTGTGCTCAAGATTTCGATCATAAATACTGCCTGTAGATGTCAGCATAAAGGTGGTAGGTGGATCCCCTTAGTAGGCCTCCATGGTTTCTGAAAACAATGGCTGAACCATCATAATCTTCCGAATCTAATCCCCCATGCACTGTTGGCATTGTGAATGAGTCCCTGTCCATTTATGTACATTTACCTGTACACTGAGAGTAGTTGTGCCGATGTGCAAATAGCGCTTAAAAGGGGTCTTATTTTTCCAAGTAGGAGTATTTCTTCCAAGTTTGATTGTGCTGCATTTTGAAGTTCTTTGAATAAGCTTTCATTTGAAGCCAACTTTTTGAAAATCAAAACAGGCCCACATGGTCAAAATGAGGGTCAAAAAGTGCACCGTTTCGGTAATCAGCTGAAAAGGGGTTAATGTTTCTCCAAATTGGATGAAGATAAAAAAATGTTTTTACCTTCATTTGAAACTCCGTCAGGTATACTATCAACAATGTAAATGGCAAAGGGGACACTCTAAGGATACTTGCATAATATTTCATTTGAAATCGACATGTTCAGCACCAAATTTCAATGTTTAGGGGTTAATTGCAAAGCCCTCAAAGGGTTAACCACTATATTAAAAGGTTTGTTGCAGACTATCAGACAGAATAAACATATCCTGAAAGAATGAAATCTGTATCCTTATTAGTTCATCGGTTATAACCCTTCGAAAATGGTCACAAACTGTGACCAGAGGGTTAACGTGGGCCACGCCCCCTTTTTCGGGGGCCCATAAAATGAGAACGGAACGAGATATCTACTTGAAACCATCTGCGATTTAATTTGCTCATCACATGCAACAAAATATCACCAAATGAAGCAATTCTGAGACCATCAAGCTGGGAGCTTGGGCGATTTCATGTGGAATGACCCTATAATCTAGGATGCTGCAAAGTATCGTACTACAAGCGACCAGAAAAGCCTTCAGTTAGACGAGGAAGTAAAGAGTTTTTGCTATAGAAACAATGAACCGTCCTGTTCCCTCACATTAGTGTAAATAGGCAGGTTTTTAGAAGGTTGCAGATGATACACATTGAGATTCTATTGCAAGTAGTTGCGCCTTTCAACTCCAGCACAGCCCTAATCCTTGGTTTAAACTCGAATTTATAAAAAAAAAAAAACCCTTAACTTAATATTTTAATTACGATGTAACAGTCAGCGGTAACTGTACATAATAAAGTCCTAGAACATCAGCTTCAAGTTCAAATAAAAACAAACTGACTCATTAAAGGGCCAAGTTTGCCAGCCACTCACGCTTGTAACAGAGCCTGCAGAGATCTTGCTTAAGTTGTAGTCTTCGCCATCCTCATCCTCCTTGGCCTTCTTGGAGTCGGGCTCTCCATCTTCACTGCAGAGGGAAAGATGCAACAGAGCACACACAGTTCTCACCTTACCACAAGAACTTACTGCCAATGTTACACCATCGCAGCTACATGGCATTAACACTGAATGTTCAGTGTTAGAGGCATCCGCTTTCTCTCTCATACAAGTCTCCGCAAATTCCTACTCACTCCGGAATCTGAATGTCTGACCAGGGGCTCGGCAAAAACTGTAATAATCTCCAATGAGAACTCCCCCATATCTAAACACTGAAGTCCTGCACAGCGCTTACTTCAGCACTCACTGTGGTATCCAGACGGGGCTATTTATTCGCCAGCATTCCTGAGAGCTGTACAGGAGTTGTGTCCCATAGAGGATATTAAGGAAGAAAAACCACTTTGGTCAAAGGTCCAAGGCCCTCAACGGACTTCTACATCTGCCCCCATACATGCCCCAAGGAACAATCATTACCCTTTCCCAAAAATGTCCATGCTGGTCTTCAGCTGCTTCTTGCGCGCGACCTCCTTGAGCGGGAACTTCTTCTGGACCTCCGTCAGCTCAGCCCGACATCGTGCCCCGACCGCCGGGGGTCGCTCGAGAGCCGCACGCAGCCAGGGGTCCATCTCGGGCAGCGCCGCGTTTGGGTTAACCGCCCGATGGTGCAAGCACTAGAGCCAATAATGAGCGGGACAAGAAACGGAGGATGAGAGACAGGGATGAAATAAGAATAACAATACTGGAGGAACAGGAGATAAAGCCTCAATGCCAGGAAGAGGCCTTTAGAAGAGAGAAGATAGCCATTTACGCATTTCCCCAAGATAAAGTAATTTCCTTTGTCCAAAAATTGCCCCGCAAAGCAGGCGTTACCCCTCAGCCCCTGAATTGTTTGGAATGAAAATAAATTGACAAAGGCGTTTTCGAATTATCCTGCGGAATACAATAATGAAGATAGCAGCTGTAGCAGCCATACTGGACATCCGAGTGCCACTAAATTCGATAGGCTTCTGTAAGTACACAAGACCAATCAACAGAGCTAAAATGGCGTAGACCTACGAAGGCATTTTCAAGTTATCTTGTGAAATACAAAATTCAAGATGGTGGCTGTGGTGACCATAATGAACATCCAAGCGCCGTCAAAATCGATAGGCTTCTGTAGGTACACAGGACCAAGCAACACAGCAAAAATGGTGTTGATTCATGAAGGCGTTTTCAAGTTATCCTGCAGAATACTAAAGTTTACGGGACAGACGGGCAGAAATCGCACATGACGACAATACCCCTTTGCACCTCAGTCGGGGCTGAGGGGTAAAAAGCCATTCCTGTCAGGAATCCTGGTCATATACCTGGAAGAGCCTTTGAAACTGTGGATTGGGTATCTGGTTGACTTTGAACATGTCCACCGTCTCACCATCCTCTGTCTTTTCCACCAGCATCATGGAGTCAATGAGCGAGTCCACTGCAGACAACTGTTCCTCTGCAATAACACATCAACATGTACTCAACGTCCATGCAACACTCCACACGAGCCCTCATAACATTCCACACCGTTCCCCAACACTCCCTCAGCGTCTACGCAATGTTCTGCAAGCACCCTCTTAACTTCTATGTAATGTGCTCCACCTGCTACCTTTACTTCAACACCTTCCTCAAACATCCCATTAACTCATACAAATCATTATGAAACATTGTCTTCATCTCCTTTACCACATTGCAAAAACACTCCCTAAATTTCTACACCGCATTCCTTGAAACATCCTTTAAATTCCATGCAAAATTCCCTGAACAAACTCTCTCTCTCTCTCAAAAAAGTATCCTTAACCTGTACACACACAGAGGGACAAGAACTTAAAACTCATTCAATGTGGCATGTAAAGGTAACGCAGAACTCATTTACAAACCTCACCTGAGGGCTTAAATTTCTTGGTCTCCAGAGAAGGGAAGAGGAACTGCCGGAGATCCTCCACATAGGGCAGCTGGACATACATGAGACACTGGGGACAGACCAATCAAGGAGCAACCGAATGAAGGGTCATACCAATATGCAGCACCAAACAGCTTTTCTACAAACCAGACCTGAGGTCCATCTTTCACATTAAATACAAAAATTATATTCATTTAATGTCAGTTAAGGCTATGTTTGTTCTTCAACCTTTATAAAAGAAAATGAGTTATTTAGGTTTAATAGCCTGATAAATATTAAAAATAACCATCTTTACCAAGTACTGATAAATGATAATGTCACTCATCTGCCCGGCTTTATTACCATTACTTCATTCCAAAATAGAATTTACCACACTGACTTTTCACGCTTCCACTTCTGAGGACTATGTCAGCATCTTGTTAACTAGCATGACCTAGACCGTGTTTAACCTTTCAAAATGACATTATTTTACCATTTTCTTCATTCCAAACATAATTTTTACTACAATTTAAATACAAAAAAAATTAAATTTACTCTGATTTAACAGGGTTCTCATTTTTAAGACATTATGCCAGGACTCTTAAGTTCTGAAGCTGGACTTTTAGCAGGTTTAGCTTGGCCAAAAACAGCATTTACCATCATACTTGCACTCGCTAGAAAGGTATGGACTGCATACAGCCTGAAAAACACTAAAACCTGCTTCATTCAAGTGTTTTTCCACCCGAACCAATAATAGTGGCTCCCCCAAAACTAGTGACTGCAGTGCAAACAGTGGAATGCCCGGAAAATGACCTCAGAAAGGCACGTGTGGAAGCAGGTACTGCCCTTGAGGTCATGTGGGGTGATGACGAAGTCTGTGACAAGGAGACCCACATGGACTGTTCCATTTGAATGACGCAATTGACAAGTTAAGTTCAGGGCTTCCATCAGCAGTTTCCAATGTGAAAAAAAGTCTTCACCTTGCTAACATCGTCCCACCGATTCAGCCAGACTGGGTGTGTGTCATATCACACTCCCCTGTCAGAGAAATTAAAATGTAAATTATAATGTAATTTGACCCCACCTCGTACTTCTCCTTTATACATGGGAAGGCAGCCCCCACTTGCGGGTTGCTCCTGCGGTCGTAGGCATAGCGAATGATGGCCACCATCTCTAGCTCGTCCAGCGCCCGGATCAGTGCTGACAGGGCCACACCGGCATGCTAACAGATGGTAAAAAGGCGGGAGAGGGGCAACATATGTGTGTTAGCTAAAGCTATACTCATGCACATCCTGAGCGAGAGACTAAATATAGTACAATCAAAGACCTCAAAGGCTAAGAAGCGCTGGTTCTCCACTCTGTAAATACCCAGATATCAGGCACGAAGCCGGTCCGACCAATCAATAAAACCAGTCATTCAGTTAATTACCAGGAAGGAATGAGCGCAGTGGATTTGAAGATGGCCATCACAGGACCCTAAATTATTCTGCTGCTTTCTTACTCAACCTTTCACATTTTCTGGGTGTTGCTGCCATTTTCACAATGACCTTGAGTTTTGCCCCCGCCCCCCCATCCAATAGAAAGGACCATCCTGTTTACTCACAGATTTTAAAAAAGAGACCCCTTTCACATGTTTTTTTAGCCTCACCTCATCATCTTTTGGAGCAAAAACCTTGATGACCTGGTATCCCATGAACTGGTGTCTCTTTATCTACATCAGGGAAGAACAGAATAAAAAGAGTAAATTACATTTCTGAACAAAAATCATTTGAGTGGCCCTGAAGACAAGCAGTTTCATTAGATCTATTCCTCCAACATCACTCATGAAGCTAGTTTACCCCTATTTCCCCATAGGCATTCCAGTGGAGTGCCTTCTCCAACGGAGCCTCACACCCAATCACTAATTTTAAACAAAAGCATTTAGTAAGGACTTTGCCGATAAAAAGAGACTCTGCACTGCAGTAGACAAAAATACTCCAGACGTGGTTAACCAACATCCACATTACCTGTTCCTGCTTGCAAAAGCCCAGCACAGAAAAACATTTGCCATCAGACTTGTACTTCATCTGCTCCTGGTCCACCTTGGAGAAGGGCACGATGTCACTTCCATAGCGGAATCCTGCAGACAGAGGCAATACCGTGCAAACCATGTGAAGAGCGGATGACCCTCCTCAATAGCTTTGATTCAGTGCACTTATGATCAAACTGTCATCCATGCCTTCC
The DNA here is from genome assembly GCA_029692085.1 of Gymnothorax javanicus. Taxonomy (NCBI): domain Eukaryota; kingdom Metazoa; phylum Chordata; class Actinopteri; order Anguilliformes; family Muraenidae; genus Gymnothorax; species Gymnothorax javanicus. The sequence goes on from CM056205.1 coordinate 23,439,946, forward strand.
TCAAGAAGAGATTGAAGAGCAATAGAGCTCAGAGTGGAGTGTACCAAGTCCTGGTCTACAAGCTGGATTGGGTGCCTTCCATTTCAGTGAGACACGAGTGAAGTTTATAGCATTGCTGGATTCTGAGAAATGGCTGTGTCACTTCGCTTGCTCTCATAACCTGTGCACCCCTCCCCCACTCACCCTGGATGGTATCTTCCTTCGTCACTTCAGTCTCATTGTCATCCTCCAGGCAGTAAACTGTTTCTCTCTTGACGTCCTCCTTCTGGTGGGATTGAGCGTCCACTATGGACCAGGACTTTTTAATTTTCTCTTCTGTTACCTGAGGGATGGATGGGATACAGAGATGCATTGCATTGTATTCAGACAAGCACTTCATCAGCATGTTAGTCAGCACAGGACTTAGACTAGTATGGGTCAGCGCTCATAGAGCAAAGATGCAAGGGTAGATTACAGTACAGCCCTCAGTAAAAGTAAAAACTAGCGCGCTAGCAGCGTGCGAATTAATGCGCTAGCTCCTACCGGCTGGCGCGCAAGGCCCGCTGGTCACGCCTGAATGGTACCCAGAATGTACCCTTAGATATTGAGACATTCAATGCCACTGCGTGACAGGAGACCAAGTTTATGTCTGGTCTGCTTTATTTGTCCCCGCCCGTTTGCACAATTAAATGTGTCATTTGTTATCGATATCTAAATGATGACGGCGTAAATACAATATTAATTTCCTCTTCGGAGACAACTGTTGAATTCATGAGAAAGACAAAAGACAGATTCATGTGGAAAACAGAAAGAAAAACAACATAAAGAATTATTTTATTTTGAAAAACAGGCATCAAGTATTGTATTTTTCATATCAATGCTGAATCCCTGTCTGCACAAAACTTAGAAATCAAAGCAATATTTGTGTTCTATCTAAACTGTATGTTAATTGTATCCCCCCCCCCCCGCTTTGCCGAAATCAAGTTTGAGGTAATAGTTTTGATGTGTAAATTTTTCGTCTCCTTACGATCGCTTCCGTGTTGAGCGAAAAGCACGATATGCTACGTGTTAACAAACTCTGTGGTCGCGAAACAAATAGAGGCGAAAATCTCGTTCCCGACAGATACGTAATTTGCAAACTATGAGTGGCAAACAGAATGTCAAGCGGGATTTTCCGATGGTTTAGTGGAGTAGCCACATAGAGATTACTCGCATACGCGACCCGCTTCGGCTGTTTCGGTATACCCCTGCACAGCTGAATGGGTCGCTGCAACCCCTATGCTAAGCCCATTAGCGTTATCAGAAATAATTAAAAACGGTAGATTTATGCAAAATTACCGTTGCTCTGATTACGCACGTATTAAATTGTGCATTTTTTTTTGTCAAAGCAATAACCACACAAGAGACAACTGGCGAGAACAATCTAGGACTTTTTCTTGCCGTGCAAACAGAAAATTGGAGTGATTTGTCCTCAGTGATGCGTCTGAGCTAGCACGTGAACTAGCACATTAGGCGCATGAACTAGCGCGCTGGTTTGACTTTTACTGAGGGCCGTACTGTATATGTACATTAATAAACAAACAGTTGCTAAATACTGACAGCTTTGTATCCTATGATGCGGATGGACAAAGAGTCGCCGATGGTCAGCTGACATGGCCATCCCATGGGCCTCCTCTCAATTCGTTTGAAGATTGATAGCTTCTCGATGGCGTCACTGCAAGCAATAGAGGAAACAGTTTGCACGTCAATAAAATGAGAAAGATAAAAGACAAAACAAAGTCACTTTAATACTGACTGATAGTAACAGTATAGATTAGCCAATCATTCCCAGATATAACCAACCCTGTGACGAGAGAGGCTTCTGGAATGTTATGTTCAACATTCTAAGTCAGTGTTCTAGAACTCCTGTGCATCCATACACCAGGAGTGAAGGTTACATCATCAGCAAGTGAATATTCAGGATGTAATGGTCATCACATGCCAGACCTTACACCCTTAAAGGCTACAAGCCTTCACTGAACACCCTGGTCTGTTCCCCGGCGGCAAGCCAAACCTGAAGGAGTACACCTCGTCCAGGCTTTCCTCTTCGTCCAGAGAGGTCATGATCTTCCGCACCAGTTCCACTCCCTGCAGCTGCTCACGCGTCAGACCTTTTCCGCCATAAGGCGGCCGTCTTGAGCTCTGTCCGCCCCCCTCACCATCTTCATCGTTGTCGACATTCTCCTCCTCCTCATCTACAGGGAAGGGCAGACTGGAGAGAGATACAGGACAAAGGTCAGAATCTGTTCTGTATGACATCAGACAGGCTTCAGACTAATGAGGAGCCATGACAAGGGCGTGAGGAGCTAAAAATATAATGAAATGCCCACAAATGCTTACACCCCCACAAATGGCAATCTTTGAGCAATGCAATAACATCAGGTCCCCCCAATCATGCATTCAACAGCGGCGGTAAGCAACCTAGTCACTGGCAATCCACTTTTCTGCAGTTTACTCGACCACTCGCTCCAACCACAAAGGCACACTTCATTTAACTGTAGATCTTGTCGCACTGCTAATGAGTAAAATCAGCTGAGCCAAGGTTGGTTTCAAATGAAATCCCACAGGATGATACACCCGCCAGAAATGGATTGTTTCCCACCTCTCAAAAGGGAACATTGAAGGGCACTAGACGTCCCAATGAGAAATATATCTCACTATTTCTCACGAGTGTGCATGTTTATAGGCCCAAACTGAGCAGAGTGTACACAGGTGAACCCAAAACGAACAGCAGACATACAAGAACTGCAGAGTGATGCCTGCCCTCTTGACGTTGGCGATGATGGTGTCCAGCTGATCAGCACTAGTCTGGGAGCAAAGGTCAGTCAGGAGGGCGATGTTGAGCCTCTCATACTTCTTCCCTCTGCAGAGCGATTACAGAAAGATAAAGACATGAAGGGAGAGAGCAAAACAAATGCCAAAGGACAAACATTACAAACACTTGTTCACGGCCTAATACACTGAACACAATCTAAAGCGACACATGGTTTTCCCAACTCCCACAAGTTGAAACATGTCTTTCACCAAAAATACAAAACCAGAAATGGTAATCACCAGAGAAAGGTTTAATTAAACACAGAACAAAAGTAAGCGTTTTGGTCATAAACGACCTTCGTTGGTGCAAAGAGAGCAAGACACTCCAAGCACTAATGGGGTATGCAAATTGCAGCACAGAGCTCTGGTTCTGCAGATCTGAGGCACTACATACGTACTCAAATCATAGCTTTGAAATTAGGGCCATTTTCCCTGAACACTGGCACACTGCCACCCAGTCTGATAAACTAATATTCCAGCACCTACCAATGTTGTCACATAGAACGCAGCGCAACCTGTGTGATTATCTCATCAAATCTGACACACTGGCAAAATAAGCAAGCTTGGGGGCACTAGTGGGTTCTTCCCCTGTGAAAACTGAGTGACTGGCAAAAATAGCCTTAAGACACGTGCAATACCACAGGGCATCACTTTGAAATCACAAATGTGATCACATAAACACCAATGACATCCACTTATTATTCTGTCCCTGAACTTTTCAGCAACCAACCTGGTGATGACACGCTCTCCATTTCAAATCTATCCTATTTAAGAAGTCAGGGGTGTCGTGCACTGTTTGACTGAAGAATGTTGTTAGAGACCAAAATGTTTACTTTTGTTAGTTGTACAATAAAATAGTCCTCTGGTATTTGTCATCACTGACTATCTGTGTCCAATGTGCAGGGCCACTACAAACTCTACTACTCTAAACTCTACAAACTGGCTAAACTTTTTTTTTGTTGTGGGGCACAACAGGTACGTCCTTACCCTATTCTTTAAAAAATAAGAAAAAAGAAAAACTTGCTCTACAAACAAGCAAGCACATGCAGAGTTTTAACAGGTGACCTTTGACTGATAGCTAATTTACTGTATAGCAGATGGAACATAAAGCATCAATGTCCAACCAGTAAAAAGAAAGTTACATGGAGTTATTGAGGATATTCAAGCAGCCAAAACAAAAAAGTATTGCAGTATTTCCATGAAAATAAATTACACAGAGGCAACAAAGCATTGCATTTCCCTCTAAAAAAGGGGCTTCCACTACAACTGTGGTTGGGGACCCCAAGGTTAAAGGGCTCTTACAATGTCTCCTTCTGCAAAAGGTCCATGCACACAACAAGGGCATCCAACCCTAGGTGAAGTCATTGTCAAGGAATTGAACTTTTTGGCATCTGCATCAATCACAGCAGAAAAAAAAATGCATTTCTGCAAAGAAAATGGCTCCCATCAAAAACAGCTTTCATTAACAGATTATTCTTGAAAATTTATCAAAAAAGCTAAATAAAATCTACAGTTTATCCCAGTCAATTGCATCTTAGCAACAAAGCCTGCTGAGCCAAACAGCAGCTGAAATTAAGAAAAGTACATAAACAACACAGTTCACAATCATTGGGACAGTGGCAATGCATAGGGGAGCTGAAATTGATAAATGATTCGAGAAAAAAGCCAGAAACTTAGAAATAACAGTCGCCACTTTAGCCGAACATTTATCGTTTTCAAATCCAATGAGCTGAAGTACAGATCCAAAAAGCAAAAAAAGATATATGTACCAACGCACTGCACCCTAGTAACTATGTAAACCATAAACAATTGCATTTACATTGACAGAACGTAGAAAGATAGATAGATAAATAGATAGATATACTTTATTGATCCCCAAAGGGGAAATTCACATGTCACAGCAGCACAGGTTAAAAAAGCAGGTAATACAATTAAAACAACATTAAATAGAATAGGGGGGGGGGGAATAAATAAATAAATAACTTGCTGCATAAGGTGGATAACTTCCGTATAAGATTGTTAACAATGAAGGATACAGTCGGCCTGCTGGCTACCAGGCTGAAGTTCATTCTGGATATCCTCCAGCAGTTCAAAATCCGGCATCATTAGATGGCGGCGGACAAAAATGTTCTGGTACTGACCATCTCCAGCCAAAGGATTTTTAGTGTCATCTGTCCCAAAGAGCACCAATGCCAATTCATCCTTAGTCTCTGCAAACACCTGCGTGGGACGGAAGGATTATTTTAATCTGGTAAGAAATAACCAGAAAAAAGGAGAATTTACATAACCTCTGCTCAGGTATTAATGTAAACACAGAGTAGTTGGTGAGAATTTGGACAGCCACCAAGTTAGAAAATGATGGCAATTACAGAGAATTATCACTAATATGGATGAACAACCCTAAAATCAAAGCTGACAGCATGCAGTTTCATCTCAGATTCATTAGTTTGACTTAAATTTCTGGACTACAAAGGTAGAGCAAGACAAAACTTGAATGACAGCCCAAATGCCCATGGCCTGCTTGGCACGTCTGATAGGTTTGAGGAGGAAGAGCTCGCACCTGACGCTGTACAAACTTTTGGATGACCTTCTTGGCTTGATCAAAAGGTGCTTCCTGACCAGGAGGAGAATTGCTCATGGAAAAGCCCACATCCATGCAGAGCACCAACGCGGACTGCAGAAGCAAGAAGATATGTTTACATTTTACATAAATGTACCACGACTAAGTCCAAGGGCCTCATTTATAAACGGTGCGTAAGCACGCCGATTTATGATTTATAAAAACAAACTTGACATTAAAAAAAGGGAAATTATTAAGATTATGCACAATGTCAACAAATTCCAAGTCCACTCTGATTAAATAAATCAAAATTCCAAGCAGTTTATTTTACCCATAGGTTTATAAATTAGAAATGACATTTTGTGGAAAATAACCTATTTTTCTGTGCGAACGTATTATTTAGGTATGAAATCCACGCAAATAATAAGGCCCCAGGAGAAGCGTCAAGTCATGCACCACAGAAAGGGCACAGCATCCTCCAGCATGGTTCTGCGCTTATAACTTGCCACAATGGTAAAAATCCACCGCCCAACCTTACTAATCTTTCAGTGATAAATAAGTGCGCAGCTGAGTGAATAAATAAATAAATAAATACATAAAGTGTAATAGTATGACCTCCTTGTCAGAACTGCCAAAGCTAGTGCTGAAGTGAAAGTATAACAACAACTTCTCCACGAGGCGGCAGGTTTTAGCTAACTAGCGCGACAATTCTAAACCGAAGTTAGGGGGGCGCTTTCGGCTGAACATGTTTTAACATGCTTATTACTGCGATCACTACTGAGCAGCACACCTTATAAAATCTCAGCAGGCTAAATAACAGAGCGAACCATCATGAAAAGTAAGCGCGATTTGGAAATTACGGTCTTCAGCTGGTAACTCTTTTGAAAACTAGCCGGCTAGCGAGCTCACCATTCAATTAATAACGGACGTAACGTCCAGGCAGCTAACTTGTATGCGAGCCAGATGACAAAATTATCCATCAGGCACAGACTAACGCACAGTATACAAGCCAACAGGGTAACTAAATATGGGACGCCAGCACAAGATGTAGAATAATTTGCAAGCTGCTTCGCGTAGCATACAGTCAAATGTGTAAATAAATAGCTAGCTAGCTAGCTAACATAAACAAGGAGCGTGTCTGTGTATTCTGTTCAGTGGAGCATGTCCACACTAAGCCGCAATGTGCCCATAAAGAGCACCATCCCACTGCCTAAGAATAAAGGCTTACACTTGCTCAGAACAGTATCTACTTGGCAAGTTTAACAGAGGAGAAATCGGATCGCTTCATTATATTCAATACTGTTTGCAGCCTAGCAAGTTTATTGTCCAGGAAAGCTAAATTAGTTTATCGACCGCGAATCCTGATAGTGGGCTTTTGCATTTCAGTATAAGATAACGGATTTACCGCCTGTCATTCGGAAATAACTTATTACTAACGAATCGGATGTAATGCTACACATTAGACATAAATTACCTTAGCTGATCGCGCCATTCTCTCGTAGCTAGCTGACGTTGGTTAGAAGTTGTGGGCTGGGTCATCTACGCTGTGTTCCCTCTGTTTTCACTCCGGAGAGAAATGCGGCGCGTTATGAAAGTGGACCTACCTACTCGATCATGCACCCTTTCTGCAAGCAACTGAAACATCCTTGACTGCTAGGCTTAGGCGGGAGGCTCAAATATGAAATCTAAACCGGTCTAAATCGGTTTTTAAGGTCATTTAACGACGACGACGACAATAATAATAATACCGGTAATAATAACAACAATAAATCCTTATTAATAACTTTGATGGTCAAGATCATGCAGTCAGCTGAAGACCAATAAAGTTGCTTAAGAGCAGGCACCTCATGTCTGTACCCCTCTGTCACCCATATAAATGTGCCGTTCACAGGTTTATGAGCCATATTTTGTGACTCCACTGGCCCGTGGGGAAATTCAGCAAAACACAATGAAAGGGAATATCCCTAACTGTAGAGAGAGAGAGAAAAAAAAAAAAAAACACAGTATACCAGGTATCACTACAAACCAGCGCATGGCCCTAAATATATGCACCTTTGCAGTTTAGTTTCCCACACTGGATTTGAAACATTCAATTCTGAATATTTTACACATGCAACCTATCTAAGTATTAAAACTGAAATTAAGCAAACTTTTTAAAACCATAATGGAGCAAGGATCTGACTGAAAAAAGTGCCAGGCCTATAGATTAAACACAATGGTTTTTTTTGTTTGTTTGTTTTTTATTACATGTTCCACAGACCCGCATTAACTTGCGATATGGAGGATCTTTTTCATGCTTTTGTTTAACCACTGACATGGCTATGTACTGCCCCTCAAAATTCTCCATTAGATTCATTCAATACCATCTGCCCCCATCTTCAAATGCAGTGGCAACACTCATGGGACAAACTCTACATAACAACATCACCCTGCTTGTACACCTCTGTGGCTCACTGTAAAATTGGACACTATTCCTCACCTAACAGCCTTTGCAAATGCCATCAATATTTTTTTTCATCATTACGTTTACACTCAACGTATAATAACATGCATATACATACCCCATTACTGTCAAAGTTGGGACAGTATAGAAAATGCAAGTTAAATAAAAACAATGATTAATAAATCATATTTGATCTGTACTAAATTGTAAACAGTACAAGACAAAATTTGTTTTACTTAATCAACTTAATTTCTTTTCTTTTTTTTTTTTAAATACACACACATTCTGAATGAGGTTCTGTAACAGCTTTCAACAGAGTTAAGAAAGGGACATTATAAGACTTGGACAGTGTTGGAATAATTGGAATAATACAGGTATTGAACAAGTGACACTACCATATTTGGAAATAAAGGAGCATCCACAAAAGAACCACTTGCTTTGAAGCAACGAGTGGTAGCGGCTTGTCACTTTGCAACAAAACTGTGAGACTAAATAATCCAACACTTTGAAAACAACAGCACCCTCCATACGGAGCATAACATTATTAAATGATTCAGGGAATCTCAAGAAATCTTTACGCAGAGAGAGAGAGACTGAAAATCAATATTGAATCAGTGCCCAGTCCTTCATATGACACTGCCCAGCAGGTGGCACTAATCTAAATAACCTTGGTCAATAAAAAGCCCTCATCATTGCATCTACAAATCTGAGTGAAGACTGTATGCAACAATGAAACCATATTTCAAAAACATCCAAAATGCTGCAGCTACCTCTGCGCTACAGCTTCGCATGTATTTGCATCTTTGTATTGACTTCGAATGTCTGTCATGCAAAAAAATCATTTTGCGTCTGGTGTGAAAGCAGCTTTAAGCTTACAGTATTTCAACAATCTCAATAACAAACCACACTCAACATGTTTCGACAGTATGGCATCCAAAGCTGCTATACTGGCCAATAGGCAGTTCAGACCTGTCTCCCATTGAAAATATGTGACACTTTACGAAGCGCAAATCATGACAATGCAGTTCCCAAATGTCTGAGCAGCTGAAGGTGGATATCAAGAAAGAATGGGAAAACTCCTTCAAAACGGAAAAAATAGTTACCTTCACTTCCCCAAATTATTTCTCAGAAAGCTGTTGAGGAAAGGTCCTGAAATACACAGGTAATCACACCCAAACCTATTTGGGATGTGTCGAAAGCATATAATTCCAAATCACTGTTTCCTCCCAAAAAAAACGTACAGAGGGGAAAAACTTTAATATTTTGTCTTTGCATCATTTTTGATTTAACTCAGGTTATCAATGATATTGAACTCAATGTTTTCATCTTTAGTTTGCATTTTTCATATCACCCAAACATCTGTGGAAATGGGGTTATTGGTCAATTAAACATGGCACTCTGCATCTACTGTATAAACTCAGTGTGGGCCAACATCTCAAAATCAGATTCCTCATTCCACCCTTGATTTTCTCTATTAATCTCAAAAAGATACTATCAAATCAGTTATCTGTGTTGTGATGCTTGTGCAACTTTCAAATAACCCTTACACCCAAACCTTATACCCAATCATTGCAAGAAGCAAATAAACTGTAACAACACATGGAGAAAGATTTTAAAATGTTACAAAGGAAAAAAAAAAAAAACTCTTCCCACTGTTCGAGCACCTTTTCCAAAATCAATTTCAACCACTTTTTAAGAGTATTTTTAAGGTGCATTATCTAGATTTTCCAGGACCTTGCAGCAATGGTAAATTACATATTAGTCAAAATACTAAAATAGCAATTTATTATCAAAGTAATGCAATTATAGTTAAAATTTCAAGCATTTTCAAGCACTTTATTTGAAATCCAAGCACTGTTTCAAAACCTTGAAAGTACCACATTAAAAACAAATGTTTTCAAGATTTCCAGCATCGATAACAACCCTCTCATCATCATCATCATCATCATGCAGTACCTCACAATGTAAACTCGAGGGTTTTTACCTTGATTTTATGTTCCAGATGTGGGCAGGTTCTTCGTTTTAACCACAACAGATATTCAGCTAATTTTCCTGTTACGTACATGCGATGTTCAATTCTTGACATAGGGAAGCAAACAAGAGGTTGTCATTAACCCGATCATAATCACACAAGGCCAATGCAAATTGGTTAACATTATACAATATTTATTACCCAATACAAGAGCAGAATTTTAAATTATAGCAGAATAAATTAAAAAAAAAAAAAAAAAAACAGGAGTGGTAAAAATATGAATACCACATATTTTGTATCAGTGTAGTGTGTATCCTGTGAAAGAAGAATTTAGCATTACACATGAGTATCTTTTTTTTCCTTCACTTTAACTGTACATACACAATTTAAAATGTTCATACACATACTTTGGTTCCACTTATGTGCCAACTCATTAAGGTGCCCACTAGAAATCTTGAGCCATTAAACCTTTGCTTTCATGCATAAAGATTGAATAAGTTAACACAAATACAGCCCATTTACACTGAAGTGAAAGTGCATCAACAATAGCTCAAACCATGGCTTGCTATTCCCCTGCTCCATCTGCATTTCACTTCACTGAAGTGTCAGTCTGTTGTGCTCAATACACATTTCCATGCGCTAAACATCACAATGTCGGTCAAAATGAATGAGCAGTAATTCATTCAAGCAAGTTAAGCCTATATATGACATACAATCTGCCAAATCTTAACGCTAATTTCTCATGTGCCCTGGCCAGAAATCAGTACATCCATTTGGAAATGAAGACATCCAACTTGGAAATAAATAATTGGAATACCTGACTTGTCGAAGTCTCTTAGGTAAGATTTGTTAAAGTAAACGGGAAAGCAAAATAGCCACAGGCTCACAAAGAAACAGAAAGCTTCAGTACCACTCACAAACTTTGATAGGTAGAAATATTGCATTAAATAAATATGCTGCTGTCAGTACAAAAGCGCCAACATGGATAACCAAAAATACATTAATTTACCTGTTTTAAGCCATACAATGAAGACCAAGTGAAGTAACCATCAGAAAATCAAAATCCCTATTAGTCCTGAATCGTTACCACAGCAACAGAACAAAGTACAAAGCCTGACTCTTTGAAATGAATCAGTGTTGGAGGGGCTCCTAGTAAAACAAGGTAGTGGTAAGGGAAGATGAAAATTTATGCCATGTAAACATGTAAAATGAAATTTTAAGGCAGGACCTTGTCAAGCAGACCAAGCATCTTTACTTCGCTCTAAAAATAAGAATAGGTTTGTTTTCAGCACTCTCGCCATTATTTCCTGTATTTGAGGTCTTGAAGATTTTTCCCTGTCAGGCCCTAATTAGAGCTAACAGTCTTGTAAATCATGACACCCCTCAAAGTGACAAACCCATGCGCATCACATGAACAGGTGAAGACTCATAAATACACACGCACGGTTGCAGTTTCCAACCATAATAATATCAGGGCCGTCTCCACAACTGGGCCCCATATTTTCTTGAATCGTCAAGAAACGTAGGCGATATTCAATGGATAAGGCGATTCCAACAGTGCACTGGATTTGATTAGAGACTGGCGGTGATGCCAGTAATCTTAACAATGATTTTCTGCATGAGCAGACAAGAGAGCGTGTGAATTCTCTGTCGCAACATGCACCAGCACGGTCACACAGAGGTGGTCTGCAGGTCCTCGGCCACCTGTTTTCCCTGTAGGCTCCCGGAGATGGTGTCTGAGTCCACAAGCTCCACGATGCTGTAGGGAGAGCAGTCCTCCAGGCCGATCTTCCCACAAACCCAGCCGCAGAAGCCCTTCTCCAGGTCCCGTACCGCCAGCCACCACTCCGCGAAAACCCAGGACACCTGCGCCGCTGCGGCGTACACCCCCAGTGAGAGGGACACCGCCATAATCAGCAAGGGGTAGGAGATGATGAGGAAGGGGCATATGGTCACCTTGTGCCAAAAAGTCCTCTCCTCGTTGTACACCAGGAATACGTTGTACCAGGTGAGCGTGCCGTAGTAGAACGAGGTGACGAAGGAGAGGAGGAAGACCACAGGGGCACAAGAGAGGCTCCACAGCACCACGTGGGGGCCCTGACCAACCCCCAGACCACAGGGGCGTTTGGCATCCACGCCCTTCTCACACTCTGCGTCCAGACGCTCCTTGGACCGGGCCAGGTCTCGGAGCTCCTTGTCCGTGAGCGTCACGTGGATGTCCACCATCTGACCCTTCTTCTTCCCCCGTGTGATGGTGCCCGTCAATGTCACATAATGGCTGTCTGGAGGTAAGCTCCAGTTTCCTGCCAACATCCACAGCACACAAAGTAAACAATTAGTGGCATGTTCCTGTGTGCAGACACATGCATGGGCACTTTTCATTCGCAAACTAAAGCTACAGGCATTTCTCGGTATGCCATAGCAGGAGACTAAAAATGTTGCAGACACTGCTGAAGTGGTCACACTCCACAGATACAGATACACAAAAACACCAGAACTATAAAGTACACGGTTAAAAAGAAAATGTTCAGCCATGCATTTCTCAAACCCATACACCTGGCCGGCTGATTTCACCAATCAGTTATAGGCATACGTCTTGGCAGAAGATAATAAAGACTGAGGGAAAAGAAAAGTACCGGGGGACTTTTCCTTTCTGAACCAGGATTTTTTTTCTCTGACAAACACAAAGACAGACACACGGCAGCCACATGAGAATGCAAGCGTGAGCCAAACCCAGAAAAATGAGGCAACGCAATGGGTGTTCCCCAACACAATCTGGCAAACTTAGAGCTGTTAAATGTGCTGAATTGATGGAGGATCATTTATAATGCAGTGCTCTTGGCAGACGAAAGCGAAGGCATCTTGTCTGTACAACTGCCTCCCTAAATGATTCTGATTGAGCTCGACAAGCTTATCCTATTAAAAGATACAGTAAATTGTGGGGCTGTAAAGTACCCTCTCTGCCAGACAGGAGAGACAGTGGAAGTGAGAGGAAGCCTTCGGAAAGCTCACCTTCCCCAGAGGGAGTGCTGAGAAACTTGGCCCCCTCCTCTGAGGACTTCTCAGTCCCCTCCTCCTCTCCACCCAAGTCCTCCTCTGGCGTCCTCTCCGTCTCCGAGTGGTACACAATAATTGACTCCGGCCGCTGCTCCTTCTTCCTTCTTTTCCGCCGGGTGCTGGTCCCAGTGTCCTCTTCCTCTGCCGGGCATCTTGCAAGCTCCGACCTCCGAAGCGATGCCAGCCGCGGGCTCTCGGCTCTCACCTGCTCCACCTGCTCCATGCTTGGTTTGGGTCACTTCAACTCCCCCCAATCTCCCACCTAAGTTTGCCGCTCCAAAGTGTCAGAAATATCTTAAAGGAGAGGCCAAGCACCTGGGCCCATTCTTTGTGTGTATGTCGGCATTAAAAATAAAAAAAAAAAAAAAGAGTGAAGGAGTGAGAGCCGGTGAGTGAGAGGGAGAGAGCAGCTGAACCAAACAGTGATATTTTTTCTTTCTTTTTTTGTGAAAAAGGCATCGCCCCTGTCAGCATCATGCATTTGCTCTAAGCTATGTCACTTCAAGCAATCAAGCTCTGCACAGATGACAAAGACTACCCATACATACAGGCCTATTTCTAGACTAAAAGGCTACAAAACAGCTACTTTTGTTGTATACTCGGCACTTTGTGATAGAAAACGTGAAGAAATCGTGTTTCAGGCTACCTACGCGACGCTGCGTCCGAATCTGTTTGCTTCGATTGAAAGCATATTGGTATATCAAGGTCACAGATTAAGTGTGTCTATGCAGGTGAAAAGACGAACATCTATCAAATATTGTATGCAAACGCAAATGCAAACCCCCGTTTTCTTGGGGATAACCAAACACCGGCAGTTAGGTCTTCAAAAAATAGCCAAATGCAAATGCACACAAGTACATCTGGCTATAGCTAGACTGCAAAATATTTCTAGTATATCGCACAAAGCATTTGTTAAAATTCGCCGGCATTTACTCAAAATTATGGAATTGATGAAGAATTCATGCTAATGAACGCTTAGTCTCCGCATCGTTAAACTAACACCAAGATTACACATCCTTTGCATATGATGGAAATATTTATGCAGAACCTGCTTTCGGCTTAAATGGCATTAGCTTACCTAGAAAAGAAAAGCCTAAATATTGCAGCTCCACCGCGTCATTATTTTGTGTTAATGTGCAAGCTATGTCAATCCGTGATGGCACTACACAATGTAACAACGCCCTCTCTCTCTGTCAGATGCCTCGACACGTAGTCGGCAGGCTTTAGCCTACCAAAGAGCAAACCATCTATCGAATTCAGGGTCTCCTTCACCCCGCCCCCAATGGGCCGAGACCACAGTTATACCCAATCGGAGATGCATCTCTGTTCTCGTATTAAAACAATAAAATTCATAGCGAGACTGGGCAATCTATGGGATTGAAGATTAATATGAAAACGTCATCTGGGATAAGCACTGGATATATTTTTTGCAATGACGTAGCCAGCCTATTTAATTTATGTTGCATTTCATTCGAACATTCTGTCGCTCAGCACAATTAGGCAGTATTCAAGTGTAGCAAAGACGAAACATTGTTAATCCCAATAATCGTCGCTCTCAAACAAACGAGCAGATTAATTAATACTTATTTTTTTTAATCCATGAGTTAGCTAGGACTAAGGTTTGGATACGTGGTTTGAAAACTTGCCCCAGAGGCTACCCTGTGCGTGCCATTTATGTTGCAACCACGATTGCAAGCTATTCAAGTTGAGTGAGAAAATGAATTACGCTCACACTGGCGGCCCTTACGGACTCCGGTTTTTTTTTTTTGGATTATTTATTTGATTGCTTGTATTTTTTTTCTTCTTGTTCTTCTTCTTCTTCTTTTAGAGCTGCATAGACACACAAATCCGACTTCATATCCGATCTTTAAATCAGAATTGATCCATTCCTAGACTGGATATAAATAATGAGTGAAAACGGTCAGATCGGAATCCAGTTTTTTGCCTGTATGCATGCGCCGAGCGCAGTCAAAAACCTAACATGCTGACCATCTGGGCTTATCTCGCATCTCAACCTCATCGGGTAAAGCTGATGAACGGTTTTCCGTCCTCCAGGGCGAAATACCTTCCAAACGTTTGCCACAAGCGCGTCCATTTTCCCGGTTTGAATGAGGTTTTAATGCCATGAGCGCTCTCACAAATATGACGTTTTTGTAGTTGATGACGCGAATTACTCATGCAAAAACTTATCAAAATGCGCATGCCCGCCATTTCAGAGGGCAGATGCATTCACTTTATACCAGTGGTTTTCAACGTCAGTCCTGGGGATCCCGTGTGTGCTGGCCTTTGTTCCAACCACAATTGCAATCGTAGGATTTTAACAAGCTGCTAATTTGTCTTAATTATGTGCATTTAATGTTTAGAGCAGTTATTTGCCCTCTTAACCCACAACTTAACAGAAATATCTATTTGCCATCAAGAATTTCAAAAATAGCATTCGCACATTGCAGTATATCGGAAATAGCAGCATAAAAGGAGAGAAAACAATGTAACCAATCAAATTAATGATGTAGATGGCTCCTAATTAGTGAAAACTACTTGGCTCATCATGACAAATGTAGTCCACAAATAAACCAGTTTTGTGTTATGTTGATCTGATTAAGTTTACCTAAAGCTTTTTGAAAGAACTTGAAACAGTTGTGTCCAGCAGCCTAATCTGGGGTTTATTGATTTCCTCAGTGTATAATTTGATCTGTTTGACATGTAATGTTACTTGACATTACTTGCAGTATTGCAATAAACACACTATCGTCAAGGGTGTTTTATTCTTCATTGCATGTATGGATGTTCCTATGTAACATTTGACTAAAGAGATATACAAACAACTCTGAACATGAAAAGCACCTAATTAAGACAGTCACAGCTTGTTAAAGTTCTACAATTGCAATTGTGCTAGGAACAAAAGCCAGCACACACATGGGGTCCCCAGGACCGACGTTGAGAACCACTGCTTTATACGATATAGGTCACTTGAAATTGTGAATGAGCACTGTCATGATAGAAAAATTTGATCGGCGCAAAAAAAAAAAAAATCAGAATTGAATGAGGCATGTAATGTGAACGTGGCGAAAATGACTCCGACTCAGATCTGAGCCAAATCTGACCTACATCTGTTGAAATCGGCACAGATCCGACCCGAAATTGTTTGCTATATGTCCATGTTCGTATCGTGCCACACTGCAAAAATAACAGAAGACCTATGCGTTTTAATTCAGAAAATGACCAACTTTTGTTAATCAACATAGGCTCTGAACCTGTCAAAGCAACTCCCAACCATTAGGGCTTATTCCCCAAAAAAGAATAATGAATTCAAAATCAAAGAGTCATCAGAAGATGACATATCACCCTGGGCCCTGCAATCTAATCTAAGAAATCCCAAAATATCAAAAAGTACCAGTCTAGGACCTGATTAATATGCACGGCAAGTTTAATTAAAAAATATTTAACAGTACTTGAGTTCTGACCCAGAAACAAAATGACCGTGGACAGACAGATGACCGCACTGACACTATATCCCTCTGCATGACATCCCGGGGGGGAGGGGAGGGGAGTAACAAGCGGTACCAGGCATGGCAAACCCCTCCCCTTGCCCCCCCCATTGTTGTTCGAAGAGGTGATCCACTTGTCAGGTGCATGCACGCTAGGGTTTGACCTTTCAAGATCACAGGTTATGATGTAATTTTACTTGCCATGAGTTATATGTGATCAGTAGCAACCAAGTGGCTGTCTACAGTAGCTTTTGATACATCTCCTTCTGAAATCTTGTCACCTTTGGATTGACCTTTCGGGGTCACTCAAGGTCAAAGGTCATGGCATCAATTTAATTTCCATTTATGATTTCCTATGTGCTAAATGGTAACCAAGTGGCTATCTATTGGTGACGCTTAAAACAACTTCATAAATTCATAACTAAATTAAGTATTTGGAGTGCAGTGAGAGGATTTTACAAAGTCCCATGAATTAAATGGAAGTTCGGACATGATTTATTTTTCAAGAAAATCAAAACATTATCTGGGAGGTCCTAGGTGAGTTGGTTTGTAATAACCCACTGGGGAGTGACTTATGTAGATCAAATGATCAAAACAAAAAAAGCTTACTGTAAATTTGTATTAACAAGCTAGATGCCTTCAGTGCAGGCATTCAATTTAGATGGATTAGGAGTTAAAGTGGGAAGCAAAGGCCTAAAGCCTGATCTATAACTCCTGTTACATGAACTTGCAGTAAAAAGTAACAAGGGAGACAGAAAATGTTGACTCAGATTTTATTGTGGGATGTTCAAGAATCACAATAGAGTCATAGGAGTTTCTAAACTGTACAAAACATAAGCACATGGTCTGGATTACTGGTCTTTCAACTCCTTAAGTCTTCTGATGGCTGACTTGACTGTGACAGCAGATGTTGTGCTGGAAAAAAAAAAAAAAAAAAACAAAGGACAAAATTCAGAGAAAATGCTCATGCTCCTTTTCATTCAGCCTCATCTTCATAGCAAAACCCATATCAATAAAGTGTTCTAATAGTCAAACACTAACTGCTTATCGCACACTAATTTTAAGAGTTGAAAGTCATTTACAACCATGCAAAAATTAATGCTATGATTGCTAGATTGCCATGCCTCCACCTGCCATACCTTTAGACACCTAATAAGTTGATCATTGGTCCCCACATACAGATGACCTTGCTACTTCTGCTAACTGTAAGGTAACTCAAGTTTCATTTATTGTCTACTTCTAGAATTGGACATTACCCAGAGGCGCTTGGGTACTGCGTCCTGAAAACGAGGCTATGCACAAGGTCACTACCCATCTAGGTCAAGGGTAGCCAGAGTGTATGCCAACTTGGCGAGTGGCATAACCTAAAGCTTCGACCCGATGACCAACAAAACCTAATCTGTTCAGCTACTCTCTGTGGCCAATTACCATGTGCGATTTGGTCAACCTGTCCATTCCTCCAGTAGATTATGCTGCAGGATCAGGGTCAAAATTTAGATGACTGAGAAAACGGAGGAGGCTATATCCTTAGCGGAGCCAGCAACTGATATAGCCAATAATAAGCCAGAGATGATAATGGAGAGGCTGGCCGTGGGAAATGAGAAGCCAACCACTCATTTGGCTCAATTAGCCTAGCCAGTAGTCAGTCCTGTGAGTTGCTCCCAACTAGGAAGAGAAAGCTGGCAACCCACAGGATCGGCTTCTGGCTTAGGTGGTTGTGTGCTGAGGCTGGAAACCTACTGGATCGGCTATAGCTTGGCTGGCAACCAACATGCCGAGGTTATAAGCCACTGGATCGGGTACTGGCTTGACTATTAGCTTGCACGTCAAGGCTGGCAATTAGAATATCAAGGCTAGTAACCTTCTGGATTGTCTACTTGCTTGGCTGGACATTAGCTTGCCGCACAGACAGACAGACGACCGGAAAACCGTTTGCTTCCCGTCCACTGTGCGGGGCAGAGGCATAATGAAACAAATTCTTGTAATTTTCCTGCAAAATGACTAAATGATGGAAGAACAAAACCGCTAGTTTTTAAATGTAAATTTTTTAGAAAAACAAAACATTATGCCACTCTTCAATTAAAGACAGATCAGGCAGAAATATTTGCCCCATAGAATGTAGCTTACTTGTACGTCCAAGCACCTCCGGCAACAGTTTTCATGCAAGACCCACAGTGCCAAATGCCAACGGCCCTTCTCTTCATCTTGGTCTGCGGACAAAAGGTCAGAATGACTTAATCCAACAGAAAACCCACGGCTGTCCCACACAATGGCTGCAATGAGCAAAAGCGTTCACAGAACAAATCAATGTTGTGAGTGTCTGTGAGTTCTGTCTGCCGCAGAGTAG
This sequence comes from Gymnothorax javanicus, assembly GCA_029692085.1. NCBI lineage: Eukaryota > Metazoa > Chordata > Actinopteri > Anguilliformes > Muraenidae > Gymnothorax > Gymnothorax javanicus. The sequence goes on from CM056205.1 coordinate 23,458,645, forward strand.
CTACCAGTCAGGCACTGCAACGTATAGTTGCAGTGAAACAAAAAATACACTGCAAAAAATGAAAAATACTTATCTTATCAAGCATCATTATCTTGTATTTAAACTGAAAACACTTACTTCCATTACATTTTTCTATGCAAAACAAAATTTTTTGCCAATGTGGTGAGGTAATTTTGATTCATTCATAGATTTGCCAATGGGATATGAAAATTTCACTTGTAAAGCAAATTTTAACAAAAAATGAGCTAGTATTTTCCATCTGAGAGAGAGAAAAGAAACTTAAGCCTCATAATAAGATTAAAAGACTTGCAAAGACAGTCACCCTTTGCAGTGCAGGTCAACACAGTTACAGCCAGGAAAGGTAACCATCAGTTAACAAGAGACAAATCAACTGACTCATGATATTTGATGGTTCCACCATCTCCTGTTGCTGGGGTCAAAAGGACAGCTGGAGCCTGGAGCGGTCTCCGGTTTCCACAAATGGTGGCACTGCTGCGTCTGAGTACTAACCTTCCCACAGAAGGAGCAGGTGTACTTGGCGTGCTGGCTGATCTCAATCTTCTTCACCATCTTCCTGAGGGAGGCCCCGTAACGGGTGCCATACTTCCCCACGATCCCCACCTTCTTGGTGCGTTTGGCCTGAGGGGACATAAAATTAATCTTACAGTAAATGTGCATCATCTCGTGGCTTTAACCCTCTGTTAACCAAGTACCTTCCCAACTGTGTAAAAATCATTTCCCTAGGCAAATATGTTGATTATGGGCCAATATTTGGAAAAATGGAAAAAAAAAAAAAAAATTCGACCCTTTGGCCCACCTTTCCAAAATGTAGCAGATCTGCTACATTGGGTAATAATGTGAATGGAAAAATTCAAGTGACGGACCATTCAAGTTATTCTCAAATGTTTATTTGGCAATAAGAAACAAAACCAGCAGGGTGTCCAGGCTGTTAACCCTTTCACTTTATGTAGCAGATATGCTACGGTGGTTAATAGAGGGTTAATAGGAAAAATATGTACATCATTTCAATTTTATATGGCTGCAATTCGTTCACTGGTAATACGCAACTTCTGTGTAACCAATATTGGAAAAAAAGAGGTGAGCAAACCCAGAGCAGTTCAAGCTGAAATTGTGCTTCATTAACAGTCAGCAGAGACAAATTGAACTTCAGTTCACTCATTTTCATTACATGGAACAAAATGTAAACTCAAGGCAAAAACGCAAAACAATCACAGCAGCTGTGCGGTGCTCAGTCCAAACTGTCTTTTCTTCTAAGCAGACAGATTTGAAAGACAGATTACACCATCCAGCCTCTATAGAGGAAATGCAGACTCCGCAGCCGTCCTTTTCTCCCAAAAATAGAGCTTAAAGCTGCGAGTCACAATTCTCTTCAGTAAAGGCACACAACTTAAAAGGACTGTGAGCTCTGGGGCTTGCCTTTCACTGGAAATCAGTTTCCCTGCAATAAAATCCTTACGAACCAGGACTACTAGCACACAGATCCTGATAGGCTGCTTCTCTAACGTTCACTAAATCTGTGTGGGGGAAGAGAGCATCAACACTGAATGCTGACTGGAGCCCAGGCCCCAGAGGAGCAGTACATGATTAAACCAGAATATGCTGGCGCTAGGTGATGCTCTGTTGAAGCAATTAGTCTTCATCTAAATAAAGGCTAGAGATATGGCAGCCATCATATGCTTGGAAGGTTGATTCTGCACAAATGTGAAGGGAAGCCAGCCAGGAGCAATCCAGTTACAAAATAATTATTAAAAAAAAAAAAAAAAACTGCCTGCAAACCGAAGACATTTTCTGTAGAGTGGAAACCACATTATGCCATACGTCAGGAAAATCGTACTTGACCATTCACCGCTCCCAACAAATGAAATTACTTGACTCAGTCATCGTCTTAGTCTTCACCCATCAATCACCAGCGTTGGTCAGGCAGACCTTTGGACGCACCCCAGCCATTACAAAACATCTGCAACAGGTTTCCGCAGAGCAGCACAATGTTATATCGGCACGCATTCCAGTAACAGTGTGAGTTCATGATGCATTAGCTAGGATAGTATATAGATCAGTCCCCATACTGGCTTATGGGGAACAGTTTAAAGTTAGTTCCGGCATTTGGCATGACATCTACAGGAGCAAATCTTTGACGATCTGCATTCCCATCCTGATGGCACCCTTTTGATTCCAGGCTTAGTCAGCGTTTCCTTGCAACTCCACAAGACTAGCCCAACAAGGTAGAAACCTGGCCTTTTAGAGGAATACAAAGGCAGCTGGTGAATCCTCAGTGTCACTACCATAATCAATTCCTTCAAACTCTGCACCGTCGGTCTAATCGCAGGTGGAGGCAAGAACACCACACTCATCTTGGTAAACAAATGCTGACACCCCTAGTTTCTCCCACATTAGCAAAATCAAACTCTGTACTGAGGTGACAGATTCTGATTTTTTAATTCTGATTAAACTAATTCATCAAGAGATGAGGATCTTTGCACAGGGCAAGCAGAGCAATGTTGTACTGGGAAAGTTAAATCAATTGTCACAAATCAGTATCTGACGTCAACTGACTAAAATCTGCCCAGGATTTTAATTCTTATACCATTAAACCAACATATCACGATGAGTTAAGTCATTACAACCACCCACGGAGGATGCAAATAATATTATCATGCAAAAACGAGCATGTCATGGTCTGCAGACAGACCTTCTGGTTGCAGACCAGCATAGCCGATTCTCCAATTCAACTCAGAGGATGTTATAGCAACGGGACCAGAGGGACAAACCACGAACTGGCTACAGAGTGCTCAGCGCCCAAAGCATAAGGGCAAACAAGGCTATCCCATTTCTTCCAAATTGAAAGAAGGGCCACCATGGCACAAATCACAGAATCTTAACAAAACTTATGTAAGAAAAGTGTAACCGCACAGTGCATAGCACCCTGCTGTACATAGTGCTTTGTAGCTGCAGACCAGCAAGAGCCCCCATTCTAAGCCCAGTCCACTGCCAAAAGAGCCTACAATGGGCAAGTAAGCATCAGGAATGAACCTTACAGCAATTGAGGGTTTCCTCGTCCAGTGGGTCCAATATCTTTTCCAGTATGAGCATCGGCCAGGTACATGAGCACCATTTACCTGGAGAAGAGATGGCACCAGGAACCACTGTGCGACTAAGACAAGCTGGTGGAAGAGCCATGATGCTCTAGTAAATGTACCGCTGGGAAGAAACCCTAGGTTTGGGAATTCAAGTGGATCCAAGTTTGGCAAAATTGTTTTGGAGACATGAGGAGGACCGACATTATTGTGCAGGTGGTTTAATGTTGTGGCTTATTTGTGCATGCACTCTTAGGAGTATGATCAAGCTGAGAGGTTTGCAGTCAGCCTCCAGGGCCGCAGTTCATAACATCACTCCTGGGGCTCCTCATGTGTTTGCCAGTATCTGTTCCAACCACACCTGCAATCACAGAATTTTAGCAAGCTACAATTTTGTCTTAAGATCATTACCTGTACGGAACAGCTATTTACCCACAAACTACATTTTGAGACATCAATGCATGCTATGAATAATGAATAAATACCATAACCACACTGTGATATGATGAGCACTTTGTAAAAAGAGAGAAATCGATTGACTGATTAAAACAAATTAGTAGGTTCCCATCTGGCAATACCGTGGGCACGAAAACGATCAAGAAAACGGTACTCAAAACAGTTTTAAGCCGAATTTCATACAAAGTATTTTTGAAAGGACTTAACGCACATGTTTAACAACCAAATTTCGACCCTACCAATTTTCTCAGCGTCTAACTTGCTTATTTTCAAAGATTTTGCAACCTGACATTACTTGCAATACCCGAACACAAGCAAAACGTTCAAAGGTCTTTCACTCTTCATGGCACGCATGGACACTTCAGCCAAAATGTGTCTTGAGGGTTAGAAACTGCTCACGCGAAATTCTCTTAACTTAGATAAATCAGCGGGGTGTCAGGATCCCACGGTTGCAATTGAATTTGGAGCAAAAACGAACTCCAGGACCGACGCAGAGAACCACAAGCTCGGGTCGCAAGCTAGTTACGCAAGCTAGTTACGCTAGCTAGCATAGCCCAGTTCTTGGTGACATAGCGACTTAAATACCATATCATGTTGCACATGAATACACACATTACACCCGTTTTCCCCAAAACGCTCATACTCACCACCTGGGTGATAAAATTCAGCTTCAAAGAACAGTCTCAAGACATTCAAACTATAAAGTACGGGGTAACTAGCCATTTTGGCTAGAGACATTAGCTAGCTGGCCAGCTGCAATGGAATTATAAGAATAATCCAGGATTTCATCAAGATATAACAAAAATCGACTCGGTGTGTAATAAAACATGACATCAGATATATAGCATGTATTTAATATATGACGAACACGAGGCAATCAACAGTGATGAAGGTGGATTCTCGTTTCTGGTAAACACAATTCATTCAGACTCACCATTGATACGGAAAAGATCTAGGGCCGAAAGAGAGAGCTGTGACTGCGCAGGCGCATTTAGGGCGCCACAACGCTTGGTATTGTGGGATTACGGAGGACCAACTGTCGCGTTGATGTCAGTTATATTATCTTGCCCGCGCGACTGTATGTTTCGAACGTCCTTACTTCAAAATATAACCTATTTGAGGCAGCTAGTTAGCTGACTAAATAACCCAATGACAGTAACTTAGAACTTTGTTGGCTACCTTATGTAAAAGTTCCAAAAATAATAGGCGAAGTCGCCACATCAAATCCTGTCAATTTTTATTAAAGTTAGTGTAACGCAAATAAGTTCGGTTTTTAGACATTGGCTAGCTTGTCACTGTTTGGTAACTGGCTGGCTTAAATTAAATATTAAGATAGCTGTCTGGTTGAATTTTTTCATCCTCCTTTTTGTTACGTTTGGTAGCTACAGGTAAGTTATAGAACAGTAAGGGACACTTACCATGTATCGTTATTTTTACGCCTGAATTTTTGGAGCGGGAAAATGTGTTATAACTGAGATGGGGAGGTAACGTTAGCGTTGTGGAAGTTGGTATAACTCGGTGTTGACAAGCTGCCCTGTTGAAAAAAGTCAGAGAAACCATTAGGCATATTCTATTGGTTTCTAATGGTTCCTGGTGGTTTTGTAATGGTTTCTAATGGCTACGTATGTTTTCCTAATGGTTCGATTTGTTTTTCTAATGGGATTCAATTGTCTCCTGCACAAATCTACAGGACTTTAACTGGTCCCTACTAATGGTTTCTACAGGAGTCTTAATGGTTCCCACAGGAGTCTAATGGTTCCTTCACAAGTCTTAATGGTTCCTACAGGCGTTTCTGTACCACTCTAATGGTCACTATACAGTGGTCTAGTGGTCACTACAGGGTGTAGTGGTCTCTAATGGTTCCTAATGTGATGGAGGAACACAGATGCTATAGCCTTCTTTGGCGTTCACATCTGTATGAATTCTAGTGGGTCCTTGTGCAGGTTATGCAGTATGTTTGTAGATTGCAGTCTTCAGTGATTTCATTTAATACATTCCAAGATCACCTTTGGCCTTTGCGATTAAATTTGTGATTAAATCATTGTTCATGACTCATCCATCTAAGAGGAGGGAAAAGAACACAACCTGATGGTTTGATGGTTCATGTTCTGAAAAAATTTAATTAAAATCACAAACTGCAAGGAGTTGTCAAGCCCCATATGTCCAGTTCCCAATTCGGAGGGGAAAATATCCGAATACATACACAATTACACATATGTATGGACATGTCTCTGGTGCCCAGTGTTAGGACTCTGCTATAATTTCTGTTACAGCAGAAGGTTTCTTAGTATGTTTTTCTAATAGTTTTAGATCCTAATGGGACCAGTTTTCTAATGGTTTTAGCTCCTAATGGAACCAGTAGCTTTATAATGGTATTACATTCTAATGGGACCAGTAGGTCTCTTAATGGAATTACATTCTAATGGGACCAGTGGGTTTCTAATGGTATTACATTCTAATGGGACCAGTAGGTCTCTAATGGTTTTACATCCTAATGGGACCAGTACGTTCCTAATGGTTTCTTCTAAGGGTTCCTAATGGGGTTCCAATTCCCATTAGACCATTAGAAACCTAATGGTTCCTAATTTTTTTCTAATGGTATTCTAATGGTATATTTTTCAGCAGGGTGGCAACGTAATTTTAGCTCGCAAGAGTGGTGTTCAATGACAAGCGGACAAGGCAGTAATACGACGATATGATGTGAAATTTAAACACAGAGAGGATTAAGATGTTGAAGGACGTGACAAGGGAAATTCTGGCTGGGTATTATGGATGTGAACAGGGATGAAGTTTATAGAATTTGGTAACGGTTTAGGGATTGTAAAGAAAGGGTAGCTAGGTTTCAGGGGGAATTGTGTTCGGTGTAGGGTTTTGTTAATGTATGAAGCCGTATTTGGAGACAGTCAATAATTATTAAATAAAACGCTTTGGTGGCGGGCGGTAATAGACAAAATGGTTTTCAGCCACCATTTAACCCTAAAGACCTTTTTTTTTTCATTTTCTATTCTTATGCCAAATATCATGTCTTCTTCCTCCTAGTAACTCATGATATGGATTTGTATGATGTATTTCCAATTTAGCTTTTTATGTTATTTTTTACCTGTAGATAGCTATTAAGCATGGAGGAATACGATTCTGTGGGAAATGTGGATAACCTCTTATTTCAGTTGGGTGAGTGTCAGCTTCGTTGTAAATTTGTTGTCAACGTTTTTAATTAATTAGATAGATTTTAATGTACTAATGTTAACTCACCAATTGACCTAACGTTGCATGAATGAACAGTTTTGCAGACACGAGAGTTATCTCAAAAGAAGGATGAGGTAGAAAAGCAGATTGAAAGTAAGTAAAATTAGTTACTTGTTCATTGCCAAAATGTTCTTCTTTTACTATTCCATGCCCCCCCCACTTATCACCCCAATACCCATCTCACACTCACTAGCACTGTCATCTTCCAAGTGACTGCAGTGTAATTGTAGTATCTCTCTCTCTCTCTCTCTCTCGATTTCTCTTTTATAAGGATGTAAATTAGACATAGCTGAGAAGAAGACTCTTCTTAAGGAGACCAAACAAAATATTGAGAAGCTTGAAGAAGACGTTACAAAGAGAGAAAACCTGATGAAGTACTATAAAATCAATTCAAAAAGGTACATGCGAGAGCAGAAAGAAGTGATGTCATAATAACATGTACCTGTGTTTGTACATCTGTAGTTGATATATATCTTGCTTAATGTTTGTTTTCAGGCTCAAGGCAACAAACAATCTGCTGATGCAGTATGAGAAAACACTGCAGCATGATTTGGAGAGAAAGCAAGAAATCTTCAATCATGATGTGTAAGAGTGGTGTCAGTTAAATTTAAGTTCAATGTTTCAGTCTGCAGTCTATTTGCCTCCAAATTAGTGAATGCTTAATTCAGCGGTATATTTTCAATATTTGGTACAATTCACAGTCTCAGCATCATATTTTATTTGTAAATTATTCCTCTCAAGGAAGATGTTTCAGGAGAGAATTGAAACCTACAGGAAGGTATTCGAGGAGCATCAAGCTCGATACTTTGAGAATTCCCTGGTTCAAAAGCTTATGTCGGCACAGGCTGAGAATGATGGAATTGAACAGAGGATTAGAGCTTGTGAGGAACAGATTGTTGCTAAGGGAAGAGAACTACAAGCGTTGCAAGGTAACTGTTGAACTTAATGTTGAACGTAATGTTGCGTGACTTCACTTTCTAATTTGTCTAAAATTGTGCCATTTGTCTGTTTGTGACTGTGATTTGCTATGCTTTCCTCCTTTTGCGTTACTCATGCTTACAGAAGGGTGGCATATTCTTGACACCTCTTATATTTGTTAAGTAATGTGATTGTTTTGCTGTTGTGATCTGTCTTAATCAATTTCTCATGGCTTCTACCATCTTGCTTTGGAGTTGCACTCTAAAACTAGCTTGCCAGCTAATACTGACCCATTTACGATAATGTTCAAGAATGTGCACCGTACCTGCAAAAATAAACATTTTAACATTAATAAAGCAAACATAAGTTTTTCAGAGTTTCCTTTGTATAAAGGGAATTGATAGATTTTCAAATGTTTCTTAATTATAGATGTCGCACCTGATCCGTCCGTCACAGAGTGTGCATCAGGAAGGTATCTTTTTTCAGTGGTCGTGATTGTACTGCATGCTGGTGATTTTAGCTCACCTACATTAAATGATCTTAATTGTTGTTTGCCCTCAGGTATTTGTTTTTTTTTTTTAAATCAAAATATGTACTGATTGCATTATCAGCCAAGTACATGGTATAGGCTCTTTCAGAGTTTATATTATTTTATTTATTATCTCTTATTTATTATTATTTATTATCTCTTATTTGTATTCTATCAGTTTTAATTGCAGTGGACATCTTAGTGTGCATAAGTCCACCTTTGTGCTTCAATTTTATTGTGTTGTCCAATAAACCCCCTTGAGGAAAATAAGGCCAAAAGTACATGTTATGTTTGCATCACAGCAAGGTGCTAAGGCAAATTCAACTCAAATGAAGTACAGTATATTGGAGCTCAACAGGTACCACTTGTTCTCTGCAGGGGCTAGTTTAATGCTGAACATTTCACTACTTGTGTCGTGGTTGTTTCTTAACTTGCCATTCTCTGGCCCAGCACCGCTGAACAGCAGGGTCTAGTGGAGCACCAAGGTCAGGCAGATCCACAGGCTGAGGCCAGCGCTTCAGTAGAGACAGGATTCCCCTCACGCCCGCTCACACCACAGCAGGTACAGTCACCCCTCCACTGAGCCTCTTCTCCACTGCACGGCCCCAGCTGTTAGGGCCTGCAGCATAAATATATGTAATGAATTGATGACAGCTCTGCTCACCAGGTCCATGGAGTCATATAAGAGCTGTCGGATGTTGCTAGAGGCTTTTCATGCAGGCTGCTTGATTTGACTGCAGGGCCTGTTTGGCACCAGAGCATGTGCACTGGGTACTTATGATGGAAGTGACAAATTGGAATAAAAATTTAATTTTATTGGAATCTGCCAGAGGAAAAAGTAAAATTAATTGGTCCCTAGTAAATAATAAATTTCAAAGGTAATGTGAATGCAAAATATTGTCAGATGTGGAGAAATTTCGCTAGTCGTAGTTTTGAGTGGACTCGATGTGTTTTTGGCACAAGGCTGCAATACTGCTAGTAACCACTAGAGTTCGGAGTTTGAATGGAATGTCAATCCATGGTCCTGTGGACTGGGGTCACAGTAAGAAAACACTGAAAATATGTCTGTTCAACAAGCATTTTGGTCTTACATTTAGACTTAAAAACCTATCTGTATTACTTTATTGCCAATATTGCCTATGAAGGGATACACTTTGACTTAATTCAAGATTTACTAATGCGGAAAGGGAATGTCTGTGGAGCAGACAGCAATTTAAAATGAGAGGACATTTTCTGCATGAGAAAAAACAATAAGATTTTGAGCCTTGATACAAGACTGAAAAGCTTGTTTAGACAGACTATTATGTTACTGATCTGTTGCCAATTAACCTAATTAGCTATGAGATGTTCCACCAGGTGTATTTCTTTCACATTATACAACTTTTCTAGTCTATTGTTGCCACTGTCCCAACTTTTTAGAAACGTGTTGCTGGCATCAAATTCAGATATTTTTCAAAAACAATAAAGTTTCTCAGTTTGAGCATCAAATATGTTGTCTACGTACTATTTTTAATTTAAGGTTAAAGCGATTGCAAATCATTGCATTTTACTTTTATTTACATTTGACAATGTGTCCCAACTTTTTTGGAAATAGGGTTGTAGTTTTAATACAGTAGAGATAACCTGAGTAAATGCAGAATGCAGTCTTCAAATGCGATTTCTTTTATTGAAGGAAAAAAGTTATCCGAGCCTACTTGGCCCTATTTGAAAGAGTAAATTCCTCCTTAGTTACTAAATCAACTAATTTAACAAATATAGTCAATAATTGGATTCAATATCACTAGACATGCACAGGCATTATTAACGCCAGCCGTGGTGAATCTGCACATCTCTTAAATAGAGCCCCTTCGGTGATGAGAGGAAAGCAAAAAGCAGCACATGATGCTGAGATTTAAAGAAATTTAAGAACACATGAAATAAAGTTATTGACATTTATCAGTCTGGAAAGGGTTACAAAGCCATTTCTAAAGCTTTGGGCCTTCAGCAAACCACAGTGAGAGCAATTATTTACAAATGGAGAACAATTTGAACAGTGGTGAACCTTCCTAGGAGTGGATGGCCAACCAAAATTCCTCCCAGAGCCCATCGACAGCTCATCTAGGAGGTAACAAAAGAACCCAACCCAGACTAACATCTAAAGAACTGAGAGCCTCACTTGCCCCAGTTAAAATCAAGTGTTCATGATTCCACTGTAAGAAAGAGACTATTCAAAAATGGCATCCATGGGAGATTTGCATGGTGAAAACCACTGCTGACCAAAGAGTACACATAAGCTTGGCTCATATTCGCCAAAAAACATCATGACGACCCCCAATACCTTTAGGATAATATTCTGTTGACTGATGAGGCAAAAGTGGGACTTTTTGGGAGACTTGAGTCCTTCGACATCTAGCGTAAAGCTCAATTGGGTTATGCAACAAGACAAGGATCCAAAGCAAATGAGCAAATCCACCTCTGAATGGCTCAAAAGGAACAAAATTAATGTTTTTGGAGTGGCGAATCAAAGTTCTGACTTGAGTCAGACTGAGATGCTGTGACATGACCTTAAACAGTTCAGGCTCAAAAACCTGCCAGTGTGGTTGAATAAAAACAATTCTGCAAGGAGGAATGGACCAAAATTCCTCCAGTGATATAAAAACTCATTGCTAATTATCACAAACCTTTGATTGCAGTTGTTACCAAGGAAGGGAAGACCATTTGATAGGTTTAGGGAGGCAGTTATTTTTTCAGATGGGAGATACATATTTGAAATATATTTTTACATTCAATAAATGAAATGACTATTTAGAAGCTGCATTTTGTGTTTACTCATTTTGCCTTTGTTTTTTATTAAAATTGGGCGTATAATCTGGAACTTTTAAATGTGACAAATAAGCGAAAATAGAAGAAACTGGAAAGGGAGCAAATGCCTTTTCTCAGCACTGTATGAGAATTAAAATCCTAGGCAGACTTTAATTAGGTTGATATTGGATACGGAGCCATGGAAATTGATTTTGCTTTCCCAGTACAACATCACACTGTTGGCACTATGCAAAGATCCTCAACCTCTCTTGCCGAGTTGAATTCCTTAATTCAAATCGGTCACCTCAGTAGAGAGCTTAATGGATGGTCTGAAACATTTGTATTTGACAATTCAACAGGTAGAAGAAATTGGGAAGGGGGCAAGTACCTTTTCACAGCATTGTATGAGACTAACTGATGAGGTAACTGCCATAGGATCTGTGCCTGGAGGAGGAGCAGGAGGATGGAGGCAGTGAACGAGTGGAAACCTTGAGCCAGAAAGAAAAGCCAAGCGATGAAGTGTCCTCTGAGGAGAATGCGACACCATCACCTCCAGTGGTCCCCGATCACATGGACGCATGGCTCAGCCACGAGGCTGCTGGTGCGTCCACATATAGCATCAGTTTCAGTATGCCACAGGCACTTAGAGGTGGTGGGGTAAACCAGGGATCCTCAAATCAGGCCCTCTAATCCAAATCCATTCCTGGTCCTTTTTCCTCCCAAGCGACTTGCTAAACAATTCAGCCCTGCTCACTGCCCAGACTGAATTCACACCTAACTTGCAGGTAAAGGCAGGGTGGAAAACCAGCAGTTCTTGGCCCTTGAGGACTGTGAGTTGAGGAACTGGGGTGTAAATGCTGCGTCTTCAGCACTGTAGCACAATTATACAGTTCAGTCTGTGAATATTTGGACATGGGCACTGAATAAGGGGCTTTAAGTTTTAAGTGGTTTCTACAATATAGACGTGGGTACCCTCAAATTACGATGCCGAGAGTTTCTACTTCAACGTGATATTCACCATCTTGAAATGCAGTCTGCCACAGTACACTGCCAAAAAACAAACATTGTGTTTTAGACCAAGTGCTTCAACTGCACTTTACATGTTGAAAGAGAGGTGTACACCTTAGCATGTACTTGCAGTCGACTGGTGTTTCAATACATGTACTGATAACATGCAATTATCATTAGGTGAGGTCGCAGGGCCAAGCCAGGAACAGACTGATGCAGTGGAAGTACAGGTGAACAGCCAATACGCCTCATTCCACATAATGCGTCATACTAAAGACCCAGAGTAATGTTTTATTTCATTATAATAGTCAAAAAATGGCTGTAGTGACACACAATATTTAATCTTCACAACAGTGGAGAATAGTGCAGTGGATGATGTGCCTCTATCAGTAGGCTGATGCATTTTAGGAGGAATCAAAATTAGAGGGAAGACTCTGCATAGTCCTTCGCTCTGATTTTTTGATCATTGCTTACGATTCAATCCCCTTGTGTGTGTTCATTCCATTTGAGCGCAATCAGCGCAGCCTGGGCAATTTTGAGATGGCATTGTATGAATGACCAATCCTCTGCACTCAGGAGGAGGGCCTTGCGGTTTTTGGAGTGGCGGGAACAGAGCAGCGAGAGGGTAGAGGGGATGTGCTGAAGTTGTTTAGCTGCGGTGAGGAAGAGGAGCAAGGAGGGTCTGGAGGCTTTCCGCAGAACCCCCCAGCGAGAATGTCGGCTGTGCAAACCACTCCCACATTCTCGCTCCGGTAAGACAACTCACATCAGCCAATAGAGCTCGTGTCCCCAACAACTCAGTGTTCCTTCACCCTCCCCCACACGCACAGACACACACACACACACAAAATATATATAATATCTATCAATAACTAATATTAAAAAACTGAACTATTCAACAGATTGATTGGTAATTATACTTGGAGAGTAGAAATGAAAGTGAGATGGAAATATAGCCACCAATTCACTATTTGGTTAAAAAGGCTACATAGCATTGACCAGAAAAGGCCACTGAGGCCGACAGTGCACACAAGTTTCCTACCCCCAGGGCAGTGTTTCTCCTCTCCAGTCCTGAGGACCCACAGCCCTACATTTGTGTGCCAGCTCAGAAATAGTATGATACAGTTCATCAACAAATCCTAATCATCCATTTTTTGGTTAGTTGAATTTGGTGCGATAAACCAGGGCTGGTACCATATAATACTTGGATGGAGGATTTGCAGGGAAACAGAATTAAATATAAAAACCAAGAGACAATTGAATCGATGAGTTCAATTCGGGCCTATTTCCATGCATTTAATGCGTGGAGTTGGGCCCTTATTAATTTACCGATTCAATTGTTAAAGTAAAAACTGATTTTCGTAATTATTTTGAACATAGGAGGCCAAATATTAAATATTTCGATTTTTCATCCTGGAATTCAAATTTCATGGATTAGTCTATATTTTGAAATAAGAATTACCCACAAGGTAATGTTAGTTTTCTGTATAGTTTTACTGCGGCTTGTTCCGTTTGGTGTACTTATTTTGAATTGATATATCAGTGATAAAGAACTTCACCAAGTCTTTCTCCATGTCCAGGTCGATCCATAAATCAAGCAACCACTTAATTCCTATACAAGTCATTGTTCCTTATCCCATAGGTCAAGGATGTCATATCTGACATCCAAAGCGCTCTATGTATTTAATATTAACCATCGTTTTTGGGGGACTTTGGAAAATAAATCCATAATGATAAATCCAACACTGAATGTGAGGATATGATAATTTATCCAATTTCCCGCATTGAAAACCACTACTACCGTCTTTCTCAATCCAATGATTCCCCTGGATTGGGTCCATAGACCAATCGTAGGCTGTGTTCTTCACTTTTGAGCAATCAGTGGCTGTGTTTTTGACTGACAGCTACAGTTGTTGGTAGCACTGATCTGTGAAAATTATTTATATAACTTGATTAGGGATTATAGGGTTTAAGTTATACAGTCATTATTACTCAAGGAGACCAGGTGAACTAAAAATGGAAAAAATGGCTTAGACCCCAGAGGGTTAATTAAAAATTATGTCTTAAGGTAGTGTTTCTTAATTTGGGACACCTGATTCAATGAACCAAGAGACTGATGATTACGACTAGCTGATTTACTGAATCATGCCTTTCTGAGATGGACGAAAAACATGGGTCCCAAGGACTGGAGTTGAGAAACACTGCCCGAGGGCATACCTATGCTTAGTGAAACCAGATACCATCACATACCTCATCAAACCTGAAAACTCTCAGAGCCACCGATCTACAGCCTCACCTGGTTCACCATTTCAAAAAGTGACTTCTCTGTGCGAAAGAATGCTTCCTAATGTCATATGGCGCATGAGGGGAAAGACAGACATGGGGGGCTTATTCCATGTGCTCAGTTTCCTCATCCATCCTTCCTTCCTTGTGCCTAGCCTAGAAATTTATGGACCATTATTTCAGAAATTCCAATCTGTCAATGACCTCCTCCAAGAAGGTCATGTTTTTGGGTTGATTGGTTAGTTTGTCTGTTCGTCAGCAGGATTACAGAAGAAATTACTGGCCTTATTTTTCATGAAACTTGGTGAAAAGTAGTTTGGGCCAAGGAATACCCCGTGAAATTTTGGAAGGGATCCATATCACGGAGAGGATACACAAATTATTTTTCTGTTTCTTTAATATTATGAGACAGGGCATTTGGCCTTGGCAAAATAAATGTCATTTATCTTAAAATCCAGCAGATAGCAGTTACGCTCAATAGTGACAAAACATAGCCAATTGTAGAAGTATGATGGTTGCACCTGCAAATTAGAGTGCCATAAGAGTGGACTGTCGGCGTTGGCAGAGGTGTGCGCTCTCCACATGCCTCTATTGTTGACATTGGCAATAGAAATTAGATGTTTCTCAAAGATCTCTTGATCAAGGAAAGATAAGACCATCCTTTGCTGAAAAATTCCTGACATGGAAAATAATTCTATGACCTGTGGATCTAGGTATTTCCATCTGCCACTGATTTGCCTGTAACTGATGGCCCTGCGAACTAACCCTTTGAAGGATCAAGGACATTCTATTTTGCTTGTGCATATTTTCTCAATTAATCCATCTTCTTTTCCTTTACTTATCCCTTCCCCTGCTTCAAAAAGCTAAGAGTAAAAAGAGTAAGCAAGGAAAGTAAACGAGGATGTAAAAACTGGGAACTACAATGAGCCCACAGACTGATTATTCAGCATTTGCCAGTAGTTGAGGTCTCTGCTGTCTAGCCCCAACCCCACATACACACAAACACACACCATAAACAGTACCTTCGACTACATTGTATTGCCCACCAAAGTGGCAGATCTGCTTTTGGCCTGTAATACCAGTTTGAAGACATTCCAGGGGTATTTGACCAAGCTATATTGCTAAGTTTGGTGGATAGTTGCACTGTGAGTAAAGGCTGTTGCTGCCAGTTGTACTTGATTCCATGTTCCATATTTGCAAGGGTGCTCTGCAGATTTTACCCAAAGCATTTATTTCTACTGACTCTATAATCCTGCATTGATAAACGGGGCACTGGTTTGTCCGGATATGCTGCTCATATGTGTCCTACCATGCTATAATAGAGTGCCACGCTTGTTTTCAGCACTAGCCCTTGCGGGTCCCCTGGACCTTTCAAACCTTCAGAAGGAAAGTCCCCAACTTTCTTCTTCTCCATGAGCATGACTCCAGAGACAGCACAATTCCCCGGGTTCGGCTGCAGCTTTGAAGGAGAATCTCCCAAGGAAGGGGAGGTGAGGGTCCAACAGTTCAAATAAAGAGCCACTTTGGAAATGCTTTCAGGCATGCAGGTCGAGTCCAGTCTGCAAGTAACCATGTCCTTTCATTTCAGGACATTCCCTTCTCTTTCACAAGCTCCTATTTTGAAAACAGGGTAACTACTGTCCTAACATCCATCCTCTGTCAAATTGATGTAAAATGCTGGCGTTCTCTCATTGGTTCAATTTTGTTTTTTTCTTTGCAGAAATTATTGGATTCCAAATCATCAGGTGATGTTTTTTTTTTTTCATTAAAACCATTCACTCTTGGGAAATAGATCGCTTTTATGTCAGAGTTATGCAAATAATGTAATTTTGTCAAGAGACACAAGTTTATTTGGTGTAAGGGTTTCACAGGTAAACATCCGCTGAGACTTGATTAGATTGACGGGACTATTTATCAGCATAAATTGATTTTACAGGCTTCCTGATGGACCAGATGGAGTCTCAGGCTGATGAGGAGTTTGAGCTGTTTTTCTCCAACAAGAGCCCAAATCAAACCTCAGCTGGGCAAAAGCAAGGTGAAGCCAGCGATGCATTCTTCTTCAACTTTGGACAGCCTTAACATGTGATGAGCATTTTCATGGAATAGAAGGTTTAATATACTCCAGTTTAAGGCATAAAAATATATTAACATATTTATCAATGTTAGAGTTACATAATTGTTTGATTTTATGGGAGAGTTTTTATGTGTTGACCTGTTTTATTGGAAATCTGTGATGCTGGAAGATGTATAATATTGAGGAGTATATTTAACTGCAGAAACTGAAATGCTCCAAGATGACTAAAGCAGCAACACACACACAAACACACACACAAAATACAACAACGACACAAGCTTTCAGTTATACTTTATGACATTTTTCCAACTTAGGCTTGAACGTTCAAGCATTTGGAAGGAGGGTTAATCTGTTCAGAACATGAATACATGCATCCCAATGCACTGTCAAAAGTCTGTCTTATTTTGTCTCAAAACTGAGATTTCTCCTTTATGAATCTGTAACATAATTCTACATACTCTTGGCATGTCATATATGCAAATGAACTGAGTTTTGATGTGTTTATTCTCTTTTACATTTAGTAAGTCGTTGGTAGTGTATGAAGTGTCTATGGACCTGTAAGGCAAGTTAAATCCACTCATGAATTGAAATAAATTATTTTCCTAGAGCAATTTACAACTTCATATGCAGTTTCTGATGCACACAGGTAATCCTTTTCAGATATAAACAAAATAGGCCAAACTTTAATAGGAACTGTTCAGGAACTAGCGTTCATCTTTTAGCAGTGAAACATCTCTGCTGTCACTTTGGTTGCAAGTAGGCTCAACTGAGTTTGTGACTTTGTCCAACAATTCAAGCCAATCTTTCTCAATACATGGCAGTAAAATACATCAGTGTGTCAACAACAGTATACCCCATGGGTTTCAATGTTGCAATTCTTTGGTTGAACCAAACAATTTTGGAAACTCAATGCCCTGGTTAATGTTTTTTTTAGGCACTGATGGCAATACAAACATTCTCTTTGAACCATGAAATGGAAGTGGTAGTCAGAAACATTCTTCGGTCAAACAGAGGTCCCCATTTGCAACTTCCCTTCAGAACGTCTCAAAAATTTACAGAAGAAAATACTCTGAGTGTCCCTCATTAAAATACAAGTGCACAGGTGGGAAAAAATATGAAACATATAAATTCTCCAAAAATCCTAAATATGTGCTTTGTTCTCTTTCATGCCATGCGGTACAAATGGTTTTGAGGCATATCATTACAACTTCCAAGATAGTAAAACAAAATTCAGGAAGTTAGCGCTATAATGAAATAAACTGCTGCATTTATTCAGCCAGAGATGGCATTACAAATGGGAATGTACAGCAGACAATATGAGTTTAAAACTCCTCGCAGATATAAACTACTCTATCCAAAAAAAACATTATCATAATTGTATATATAATTGAATACAATTATTCATGACCAATTAAACGACTTTCAAAATATCATAATTTTCTATTAGGAAAAATATAGTAAATGGCTATTTGAAAAAGCTGAGTATTATCCATAAATAATAATACATGGGTGACCATTTTTTTTTATTATGGTGACAGGAGGTCCAGTGGGACCATCAAGTTGTGCAATTTTGCCTCCGATTTCCTGTTTCACTGTCAAAATGACAGCAAGGACTGGCCATCAGAAACACGGAAGCTGAACATCAGTGTTGAGACGCAGGAATACATACATTCTGTGTGGTTTGGTGCACGTGAGTTACCGCAGCTCCCCTAGTGGAGAACACTGGGGAAGACGGGCAAAGTGGAACTGCCAGCCTTCTACAGTGTAAACCCTGACAAGTGTGGTGAACTCAAATGTTTTGTGGAAACTGTTTACCTCAAAAAAATTCAGTATGCCAACTCAATGATTTGTGTTCACAGCACCTAAAAACGTAAAAAATAACTTTGCCTCATTTTCTTTATGTTCCTTCCACACAATGCAATTAAGTTGGCCTACACAATTTTTTTTAGGTAATAGGTTTCCACAAAACATTTGAGTTCACCACACTATCAGGGTTTAGGTGTATGCCTTTAGTTTAACACTCAGAACCCAGTGTCTATGCTGAGGGTCCTGCGGGTCACAGGTCTGACCTCACCACTGACGTAATCAGTAAAGCTTGTCTGGTATTTCGCCAACATCTTCAGCATGAGACGCAGGTTAACCCACCACTGCGTCTTGGGTATGCGGTGCCTGCAAATACACACAGTGGGTAGGAAAACTGATGTACACAGTAGATGGCACCAAGATGACAAAAGGCATGAAATCATTTCATCATCATTCTTTAAGATTTTGGTTTTGCTGACAACATCAGTTAAATGTAAACTTGAATAGAATCATAACTGTTGTAGTATTGGGTTTTGAGAGAATGTAGTAAACATGACTTGGCCTTTAGGAACATTTGCACCACACTCAAACAAAAAACTTAAAACAGATGACAGACAGTCTGTTCAACAAACTCACAACACAATACTTAGGGGATAAGCTAAAGTGATCTTTAAAAAAGATCACTGGTGTGATACTCACTTGAAATCAGTAATTTCCTTCAGTTCAGACACAGGTTTGAACTGTACTAACTTCCGAGTCATGCCAACCAAGCAGGCCGTGTCCGGGCTATTGGCAAACACGCGTCCTGGGCGGGATCAGAACAGTGTCAAAACTCCACATCTCCATTTCCTCTACTGCCAGGTTTCTACAGCGGTGCTTCCTCTTACCGAGTCTGAGGGCATCGGTCATCTTCTCAGTGAGCCACTGTACGGCCTTCACACCCAACTTTGTGCCAAAGTTCCTGTCGAAAGGTGTGGGGGATCCTCCCTAAAAGGAAACCCATTTCAATCAAAAAAAGGCCAAAACTGAGAAAAAATGGAGAGCTCACATCACCGCAATGAACTCCTGGGCATGTAGGTCTAGTTGAAAAGGAAGAAAAAATGGTAACCACTCACTGCTAAAAAATTGGTCTGACCTGTAAAGGTGTAGATTTATTACAACTCACATAGATAAATATAAAAAAAGTGCACAAAAAAGAAAAAGAGACAAACATCTTGGTCACACTCAGACCATCATCTGAGCACTGATAAAGGTCTGAGTGTGACCCAAGCCTTTGTTTCTTCATTTCCTTTTTTGTACACTTATATTAATCTATGTGACCTGTGATAAATCTATATCTTTACGGGTCAGACCAAATATGCAGTGTGCGATTAGCATTTTTTCTTCCTAATCAATGATTGGCCACCATCTTAATTTATTAGTTTGTCTGCAGGGTTACCTCAGCCCTGTTCCTGGAAATCTACCCTCTGGAAGGTTTTCATTGCAACCTTAATCTGGCACATCGTATTCAAATTATTAGCAGCTAAACATGCTCTCTAGCTTTTGCTGGCGGTGCGTTTTACCCATGGAGGTAATTTAATGGAACTGGAAAGAGCGAGGAAGTACCACCCCTATTACTTTCAATGGGAGATGCTAGGCTAGTTACTTCAGCCCAGGAAGTACTGAATTGACCGACGCCATCTATATAAAAATGGCGTTCCATGGGTGCTTATTTCCGGCACCATTTCATAAGATTGCCAATCTGATTACACAGCACAAATTGCCAAGAAAGTGTGTCGTCTGCGGATTGGCGAATGTTTTCGAGGGAAGTGACGAGCAACGCTGTTAATCCGGAATGCGCACGCACTTTTCACTCTTCGTTGAACTGCTAAAGTCAGAGCAACAGCTGGACATTCAAACTCGTGCACAAGCTGTCATCAAGCTCTAATTAGCAGTTCTTATTTTACAGGTCCTCTTGAAAACATCGAACAGTTGCGTCAGACAAAGAGCAAAATAATGAAGGAATACCGAATACATTTGCTTTTGTTTTCACTTTATTTGGCAAGAAAAAAATGCGCACTTTTCAATTGGAGTCTATGGAGATGCCGCATCTTTGGCCACAAAATTGCCTCCAGTGGGAAAAGCGGAAGCAGGAAGCTAACATGCTGACTGGCTGAAGCAAAGGTACTTCCTCGTTCTCTCTGGTTCTATTATATATCTCTATGGTTTTACCAGGGTTGGAGTGAAAACCTGCTGCAAGGTAGACCACTGCCATTGAGACTCCAAACAGGTACAGTCCAGGCTGAGGCAGAACTCTTACTAGGGTTGACCAGGTGTCCTGCTTTGCGCTGTACCATACAACATTTTAGCTTTTATCCTGCATTCAACATATTAGGACACTGTCCCACATCTTTTTGCATCTAGAAGCTGTTCGAAAATCGGCACTTGTCCAGTAGTGATGTACTGTTTGCTTTAATACCAGTGTGGAGCTTAGGCAATATACAACCCCAATTCCGAAATAGTTGGGACGAAATGTAAATTGTGAATAAAATCAAAATGCAATTACTTTCAGATCACATGAGCCAATAGGTTATTTACAATAGAACATAGATAACATTTGAAATGTTGAAACTGAGACATTTTACATTTTTATCCATAAAATGAGCTTATTTCAAATTTTCTGGCTGCAACAGGTCTCAAAAAAGTTGGGACACAGGCAAAAAAGGGCTGAAAAAGCAATTAATATATAAGAGAATCAGCTGAAAGAACATTTAGCAAGTAATTATGTTAACTGGCATCAGGTGTGTAACATGATTGGCAATAAAAGGGATGTCTTAGAGAGGCTGAGTCTCTCAGAAGTAAAAGATGGCCAGAGGCTCTCCAACCTGTGAAGGCTTGCGTAAAAAATTGTGGAATACTTTAAAAACAATGTTCCTCAACGTCAAATTGCAAAGGCTGTGAAGGTTTCAATCGACAGTGCATAACATCATCAAAAGATTCAGAGAAACTGGAAAAATCTCTGTGCGTAAGAACAAGGCGAAGACCTTTCCTGGATGCCCGTGATCTTCGGGCCCTCAGACGCCACTGCATCACTCACGGCATATTTCTGCCATTGACATTACTAAATGGGCCCAGGAATTTCAAGAAACCACTCTTTGTAAACACAGTCCTCCTAAAACTCTATCATTGAGCCATTGTTGAGCATGATAACATCAAATCTCATTTAAAATGGACTGTCAAAGTGGAAAGTGTCCTGTGGTCAGATGAGTCCAAAAATTCTTGTAGGAAATCATGGGCGTCGTGTCCTCCAGGCTAAAGAGGAGAAAGACCACCCCTCCAGTTATCAGGTTCAGTTCAAAAGCCTGCATCTCTGATGGTATGGGGATGCATTAGATGCATATGGTGTGGGACTTCATGTTTTAAAAAGCACCATGAATGCTGAAAGGTATGTAAAGGTTTTAGAGCAACATATGCTCCCCCTCCCGACATCTATTCCAGGGAGGCCTTTGTGTATTTCAGCAGGACAATGCAGAACCACATACAGCAGCTATTACAACAGCATATTTCTGTAGTAGAAGAGTCCATGTGCTGAACTAGCCTGCCTGCAGTCCTGATCTTTCGCTGATTGAGAACATTTGGTGCATAATTAAACGAGAAGTCCGTCAAAGTCCCAAAATTCTCCAGCAGCTGGAAGCCTGTATTAAACAAGAATGGGATCAAATTCCAATGACTAAACTCAAGAAACTTGTCTCCTCAATGCCCAAACGCCACTGTGCTAAAAAGAAGAGGGATGCTACACCAGTAAACAGGCCCCTGACCCGACCTGTAGCAGCCATCAAATTTGAAATGAGCTCATTTTGTGGATAAAATTGTAAAATTTCTCAGTTTCAACATTTGCTATGTTATCTCTGTTCTATTGTGAATAAAATACTGGCTGGTGAGATTTGGATTCATAGCGTTTTGATTTTATTCACAATTTACACTTTGTCCCAGCTGTTTCGGAATTGGGGTTGTAAGTTGAAAATAAATTTATTTCAATTACATTTTCAGTTGGAACTTGCACATAATAAGCACAAATGAAACACGTTAGTCCATTAGAGCTTTAAAGTGAAAAATATATAAGTAATAAATAAAATTGTAAATATATTCATTAACAGTTCAACAGAGAGGTAATTTGAAAGCAGCTCACAAGTACTGCCCCACAATGGCTATCACAGACTTTTAAGGTGGAATGCTCATCTTTGCTGTTGTAGGATGCATGAATTGACATTGTGAATTTATAACCACACCTTAAAATTTAAACATGATTATTTTGACGCATTTCACTTGTGCTATTTGGATATTAGATTCTTCATTGACTGTTTTTTTTATGCAGCCAATTCAATGAAGCACTTAGGTTCATTATTATCGCACCTCTCCCTAATCAGCCTTTACTCGGTATAAAAACATTTCAGCTTTAGTTAAGGACCGTTATCTTTGTTGGTCCAGTTTTTGCCTTTTATTCTGGTGATGGAAAAATATTAACACATTTTTACTGTTATGAACAATTATGTTTATTGCATACCTTTTTAATTAAAAAGGCCATAGATTGACACGAGTCAGAGAGATAAAAAGTTAAATTGAGTGGTCTCTAGTGCTTTTATAGACAGTTAAGTGGGACCAATAGGTAAGGCAGTTGCATTTATGTTCAGATATTCCCACTCAGTGGTGTTTTTTGTGTGCAAAGTTGCCCATATGTGCAGCTAATTATGCACAAATTAAACATACTTCAGTCTAAATACCAACAGAGCGTATTGTGTGGGATTTAATCAGCGACACGACAAAGCATAGAGATGTTACAAACCACATGGCTTTTTTTTTTGACTTTGTATCAGAATTTTAAGACGACCTTTCAGCATTGGTAACATGTCCCACACAAACGTACTGTTTGTCCCACATTTGGTTTGTTGTCACCTGGTCACCCCATCTTGAATAGTGTCTCTGTGAACTAATGTACTGCCCATTTCTAGGCCCGTTTCTGCCAATGTACCTCCAGAACCACTGTGTTGCCTTATGGCTGATGTGCTCTCTGATCCCCCCTACCTGCTGCAAGTGTCCAAGCACGTTCATCCTGCAGTCAAAGATGCCTTTGGCTTCAGCTGCGTACAGGTTGTGCATGAACTCAGTAGAGTAGTACTCATGACATTTCTCATTCCTGCAAAGTGTGGCAACAGACATGCCTGTAATTCACACCATAAAAACTAACTTCCTCTTACCCAGCACTGTCAGGCTCATTCAAGCTGTCCAATACAATTTCGCAGTAGAGAATTAATCAGGAGAGTTATTTATTGTATAAGTAGTTTATTGCATAAGTATTAAAAATAGAGCCTATAAAGCACTATTCACATGCTCATTGCACGTAACAACACCAGGTTGCTGACTTTCATCACGTCTCTCTCTCTCTCTCTCTCATTTCTCATACTTCCTGTCCATCTGTACTGTCCTATAATGAATATAAATCTTTGAATGTTGAAAATTACAGCAAGTCTGATTGGTTACTGTGTGGTTTGCTCTGATGGGAGCAACATAGATCTCTTGTTCTTCAAAGAAATGAGTTCACTCACCGTAGCACAAGCCCTCTCTGAATATCCTTCTTCATTTTTTCTGACAGATGTTCCACATTTCTCTGTTAGAAGAGGATGTTAAAAATATAAACCCAAAATCTCAAAATTTTGTTGACTGAGAGATTACATTTGAAAAATTAAACCCGAGCAAAGGCACTGCATAAAAGGCAGCTGATTGTCTGGGTTACCTTGAGGTCATCTATGTCGAATGGCTCCTCAAAGATGTAAGCATGGTCAGCTCCTACAGCAATACCCGTAGTGGTGGCCAGATAGCCGCAGTAGCCGCCCATGGTCTCGACCACAAAAACCCGCCTCTTGGTGCCAGTTGCAGACTGTTTGATCTTGTCACAGCACTGTGGGGGACAGGGCAGTGGAAATTCAGCTACTTGATACTGTTTGGTAGTTCTTCCTCAGAAGGACTTATTAATTAAAACATGGTTTCACTTATCACTTTCAGCAATGTTAAAGAGGATAATCATCTAGGCATTCCAAAATGTGTCAAACACATTACTATGCACATTTTACTTGGAGGGAAAAAATTGTTGGTACTATCCAGAAGACCATCAAATGCATTTGCTATAGTCAGCTGTTTCAAAATCATACCAAAAAAAAAAAGGAAGAAATAAGTAGTATACAGAGCAATGTATAAGTATTAGGCTATCAAAACATTTTATTTGTTTTGGCTGTGTAGTCATAGCCATATTAGACACCGTGCCACTATTTTCAGGGCCAAAAATTTGCAGTACAGCTGTGTGTGTCTGAATCATTATTTCATGCAGAGACAGAAAAAGGTTTAGGGTTATTCTAGGGTGAAATTATCATTTTGAGTTGTGCCGTTGCGTCAAATATGTGTCAGGTGCAGGTAAGCAGGCCACCATGTGGCCAAAAATCTACGGATTTGTGACAGAGTACGAAATGTGACTTTTGCAGATTACGTTTAATGCTCATATTAATTTTAATCCCCTGAAATGGAGGTATGGTTTGAAAATAGCTATAATGTATATATGAGACCCCAAATACATGTGTAAATGCCTTCAATTTCCAGCCAATAGTCCGCACCTTAAGCTCATTCATGTTCGTCATTTTGTTTTAAATCAGAGCACGCAGCAACAAAAACAAGAGCGTAAGTAAACTCATAATACGCCCATTATCAGGCACATTGTCAGAATAAAAGCAATTAAGAGATTGTGGCATCTATAGAAGTGTAAGGCTGTACAAAGTGATGTCCCATGTTAGGTACGCAATGCAGTACATATGTTTGGTGGGAGGCAATTATTTGAATATAATAACACTGGAAGGGGGATAACGCTTGGTAAAACATCACGGTGCTCTCAAAAGTAATCTTCCACCGTAGGCGGTAGTCTAACCTTAATTTTGATCAAATCCATAAAGATCTCGACAAATATTTGCTTGTATAAAGATGGTTCAAGAAAGGGGAATAATTCTTGGTAAAAACACTGGGAAATTCTTTAAAATGTACATGCGCATCTTAACCCATAAGAAGTGATGTGACCTTCATTGAAAAGAACCCACAAAAAGGTCTAGGACTAGTAGCGTTTACAAGATTGATATTGGAAAGGGGAATAGCTCTTGCTAAAAACATCTGAGCTCTCAAAAATGTACATGCGCTTCTTCAACTGTATAAAATTACACAACTTTAATATGGAACCAGTCCGGAAAAATTTTCTATGATTAGTTTCCTACACAAGAAACCTTCTGGATGAACAGACAGAAAAACAGAGCGCCATACCATAATATGCCCATTATTAATGACGGGTGTATAATAATATTCATAATAATAAACTGTCCAAATACTTGAGTGCAAACATTTGGAGTGCACAGGCCTTCATTTGTTTAAAAGATTTTTTTTTTTTTTGCATGTAATATTACCTAAAATACACGTGCATAACCTTAAAACCAGTCATACAGGCCTTGTGTAAATCAGAGATGTGTGTCACCGTGTGAGGGAAGGCTTGATTGACAAGCTTACCTCCATGGCAGCATTGACAGCGGTGTCTGCCCCCAGGCTGAAAGCAGTGCCTGGGACATTGTTGCTAATGGTGGCAGGGATGACACACATGGGGATGCAGAGCTCGTCATAGCGACTGCGAGCCTCCATCAGTTCCAGCAGGCCTGAGTACCCCTAAGCGTGTGCGTGGGAAGGGGGTACAGAAAGACACAGCACCACTCAAGGACACCGCCACGCCTCAGCCATTTCAGGCAAGTCAAAGCTGACTCAAAGGCACTTGTATACAGCAGTTTTTTGCATGTCTGTATTTAGTGCATTTCCAGTCTGGGGTGCCAATAATCATAAATTGAAAGCATTTGGATTGGCCTAAAATATTTTTCATACTGAAGGTCTTTTCACACCAAGGACGTAGAGAAAACGAAACAGTAATGCGGAATACTTTTTAACGGCAAAATTGGAAAATGTTGGATTCGGTGTGGATAGGCTCATAGAGATAAATGGATTTAAATCTTTTAATTTTTGTTTTGTTTTTCGTTTTGCGCTTGGCATGAAAAGAGCATCAGTCTTTTTTTGAATAGCAGTAAAAGTAAGAAATTAGGAAAATTAAATGACAAATGAGTTCAGGCCATTGGCTGTTACCTCAAAGCCTCCAACAATCAGGAGGGACTGTATTCCGAACTTTCTTATTGTTGCTACTATCTCCTCCATGTAGGGATTGGGGAGAGTTCTGTACAATGCCCACAGAAAAACAGATAAATGTCTATCAAACTTAGGCACGTTGTATCTGCACATTGCACTCAAATATCATGTCAGCCATATTGGAGCTGCATTCACTGAATATCCAATGAAGCTGTTCTTTCTCTTGCCCTCTTTCACTCTCTCACTCTCAAACACAAATGTTCTCACACCTAAGCGCACACAACAGACTCACACACACACACACACACACACACACACACACACCTTTTAGTCCCGAGCAGGGAGCCACCTTGGCTGGTCCATCCTCTAACATCATTCCATGAAATCTCGTTCACCTTTAAAAATGACAGTGATTCAGAGTGGAGCCCTTTCCAGTCCACAGGGACAGTGTGGCATAATTATGAAAATGATATTTACAGTGACCACACTCATATCTATTTTTATCTTTGTGAAAAAATAAATCATAAAAATTAGACAAACAAAAGCCATCATTTCCTCATCATACATACAATGTTGACACATCGTTTCCCAGCAAACATAAAAATTCTAAGTCGTCTGCCCACAACATAAACAGAAAAGCCAGTCAGATGAGGGGTCACTGCAGTCGAAAGGATAACTCAACAGAGGGGTGAGAAATTTGACAAGAATACCAGAATTTTCGGAAACACATCACCCAGAACTGCCATTAAAAAATGGGTTCCATGCTATTTGATGCTCTCAAACTTTAGACTCCAGCCAGCAGAACTTAGCAGATGTGGGAAAATCCAAGTTCAGTGAGTCCTCCCCACCATTTTGTTCCAATCACCACTATTTGAGCACAACTCTTTGGCCATAAAGAATAATTATTTACAGTAATGAAACCAACTGGGCAGACTTAACAGGTGATGGAAAAGCATGTTAAAGACATTCACTTTCTGACCCTAGAACTTTCCACCTGCAGAACTTACCATCCCCTTGGCGAGGCCCTCAAAGCCGTTGTTGATGGCGTACACCTTGTGACCCAGAGCACACCCCATTCTTACAGCCGACCTCACCGCCGCGTTCATACCTGCAGCAGGGGCGCCCACGTTCATGATCGCCATGGTGAAATCACTCTGCCAAGGATGGGGGGGTTGGAGTATATGGATACAGGCAGTCGGACAGAAACTAGAAACAGATTTACACTATATACAAAGTTTGTGGTCAGAACAACATGGACACAAGAAATCCCAGTAAGAGAATTTAGTACCTTGGACTGTGCAGGCTTTTGAAAGGCCAGCAGTTTGTAGGTGTTCCAGTTATTCTCAAAGCTCCTGCAACAAGGACAATTTTGCCTCTCAGTACATATGACTCAAAAATACAGAAGCATACTGTATGGGCTCAGACACGCACAGACACCATGGGTCAAATGGGGTTGTGTAATGTGACGTAATCAGAATCACTCACTTCCCACGCAGCTGGATGGCCTCGTCAAACCTCTTCTCATTCATGGCCCTCTGCACCTCCTTAGTCTACAGACACAGTGCATAACACCATCTGAACCACATTACACCCCAAATTTACAGTCCTGGCCAAAAGTTTTGGCAGATACATAATTTTTTGTTTTGCAAACTTTGCTGCTTCAGGTTTTGAAGATTATTTTTTCACATTTCTATGGTATACTGAAGAACAATTCTAAGCATTTTATCAGTTTCAAAGACTTTTATTGGCAAATAATTCAAATTTATGCAAAGAGTCAATATGTACAGTGTTGACTCTTCTTCATGACTACTGCAATTGGCTCTTGCAATGCCCACTAAGATGCTGCACAGTCAAGTTTACACTGCCTAGCCCAGATGTTACACTGTCAAATTA
The DNA here is from genome assembly GCA_029692085.1 of Gymnothorax javanicus. NCBI lineage: Eukaryota > Metazoa > Chordata > Actinopteri > Anguilliformes > Muraenidae > Gymnothorax > Gymnothorax javanicus. The sequence continues at coordinate 23,486,921 of CM056205.1, forward strand.
ACAGTGCCTCACCCATATATTACACTGCAAAGTTTACAGTGACCCAATCTGATGTTGCACTCTGAAGTTTACTATACCTCAGTCAGATTATGCAGTGTAAAGTTTATAGTATTGGATTTTTGGAACTGCACTCAATCATCAGACTTGATGATTGAGAGAATACAAGGTGGGCGACAGGATGCTATACATAAAGCAATAGAAGTTCCTGCTGTGAATGAAACATAAATGATAAAACCATTAAAATAAGATGGAAATAATGTTCCTTTACTGTTTTTTGATGAGTATGGGGGAAGGGATGGGGGGGTGCATTGAATTACCAGTGTCACACAGTCCATGAGCGGCAGGCGTACAGCCTCATTTCCAGATAGTCCAATGACGCAAGGAGGGGTATCCTGCTCGGCCTCTATCAGGGCTACTACTGCCTCTACACCCAATCTGCTGCTCTGTGGGTAAAGACACAGCTGAGCTTCATAGCTCAACAAACACAGCTGACCTTCATAACAAGGCGGACACAACTGAACTTCATAGCACAACAGAGATACAGCTGAGCTTCTCATCACTAAAGACACAGCTGAGCCTGATATCACTATCCAGACACAGCTAAAGATCATTTTATTACAAAGACACAGGACAGCTTAATATAATTAGGTTTAGATCAAGACAGACACAGCTGAACATCACATCATTATACAGACGCAGGAGAGCTTCACATCAAGAGAGATCCACCAAAGCATTATTAAGACCAAGCTGAACTTCACATCATTATAAAGACACACCCGAGCTTCACATCACTACAGACACAGCTGAGCTTCATATCACTACAGAGACAACTGTGTCTCATATCACAAGCACGGCTGAATTTCCTATCGTCACAAACACAAAGCAGGGCTTCCTGCCTCTGAGCTTCATATCGCTACAAAGATTGGCCAAGATACATATTACTTTGCACATCAACTTCACGTGACCAGGGACACTGGTGAATCATCTTGCTCATGCTCATTTAGGCCTGCCAATCATCAACAGGGTGGGCAGTTTTTGTGCACCAGCAAAGACAAACACTAAGACAGCCACACTGTCCTCTCCTTTGACCAAAATAGAGCAACGCTATGGAGATGATCACACCAACATGCCAATGAAGACAGAATAGACACTCCCACTGAGGGCAATTTCATAATCCTGTCATTATTTACACAATGCACATCAAGTACCAGACATTTCCTCACAGAACAGTTGAACTGTACCAAAGGCTGCCTCAGTCACTTGGCACCAGTTATCTCCATTTCTTGACTGGCTAATCAGCTATGGTGACTCACCAAGACTCTGTCGAATGCAGAGGGAGTGCCGCCCCTCTGTACGTGACCCAGCACTGTCACGCGAGTATCATAGCCCAGCCTCTGCACCACCAACTGCAAAGAGAAAGCCCAGCCCATCAAAGGAGCCTTCAGTACATGAACAAACAACTTTTAGTGTTGTTGGCAAGGTTGTTAGGGAACTGGATCAAACCAGCACCGCAGTTTTGTGTTCTAGAATGAGCTACCCTGGTTGCCCAGATCACAACACTTAGACTAGGTTAATATCAAGTTATATAGAAATTTCTTTCCAAACAAATTCATAATAATAGTTTGAACTGCCTTTTAATAATATTGCTACTACAATATCATTTAAAAATATACTATTCAAAGTATAAAGCAGGTATTGTAAAGATTCAGATGAGATTTGTCATAAAGGATTGAGATTATCAGAGACACTAACATCCTTCACATAGTTGGAGGTGATGACGTTGCCTTGCTTGTCGAGGGCTCCCTCAGCGATGATCACTATGTTCAGCCTGGAACCACCATCAACTCGGCTCTATACAATTATAGCAAGCATAAATATTAAATTTCATTCACATTTCATTTATTTTTGCAGATCTGATCATCCAAAAGTGATATACAGTAGGTGCCTACCAAGGCTTACTGGACCAACCAAAGGACAAGGAGTAATTCCCAAAAAGTATCAGTAATCCATAGCCATGAATGCATTTCATACGTTAAGGGTGGGCAAAGTCAGTTATGTTATGGCTTGCCATGACTTGAACGATGGCATGATGAGAGATGCTAGAGCAGCAATATCGAAATGAAAATACGACTGAACCTGAAAAGCGCCTGAAAATTAAGATACAGGTGATGCGCAATATTGGTACAATGCTGCAGAAGACCAGGAAAGTGTCGCTTCAGGCCCAGTCCGTAGACTTGCATCTTCAGACAGCAAATACAGACAGACTGGTCAGTGTGCTTTCCTCATCAACTGGCATAGAATCAAAGCACATTTAAAGCATATACAGAAACTTGCTTCAACCAAAACTAATATGTAGCCCATCTGGGGGATGCGTGGCAGCCATTCTGTGCCAAAACGCTCACCACACATCAGCCAAGGTGGTGAGGGAGACGTCCCATCCAGGCCAGCCACACCACCCCACCCCCCTTCCTTTCTGTCCTCACCTCGCCCAGCCGGGTACAAAAGTGGTCCTCCCAGCCTTCGTCTGGGGGGGGCCTCAGGGATAAAGAGCCAGTCTGCCCCCGACGCCAGCGCCGAGACCAGAGCCAGGTACCTCAACGCATAACACACAGGCACGGCCGTCAACATGGACAAAATACCGCCACTAAACAATTCCAGTGAGTTCATGACTCTGGAACTATAAGGCTCTAGATGAAACTGAAGGATATCCAAAGAGACACTTACCCACAATGCCGTCCCATGACCTCCAGAACAAATGCTCGCTGGTGGCTGCAAAACAAAGGGACAGCACACTCAGAGGGGAGGGGTCACAAGGCTCTCATACAGAACATCTTCAATCTCTACAGGCACACAGTCACATGCTACAGATTCTGCAATGTTCAAAAAGGATGTTTTCTCAAAAGGTCTTCTAAAGAAATACATAGATATGTATACACTCAAAGAGAAATCAGGCTCACTACTATTTTAGATTTAAAATACAGTGTAATAGCATTTTAAATCAACTAAAAATCCATAAGGCCTGGTACAGTATGTTCAGTAAGTATTTAGACAGTGACGCAGCTCTAAAGGACTGTGTTTTTTATGTGGTAAACACAATATGAATGTAAATGCACTCAAAGCCTGGTCAGTGCGTGAATCTAAGAGTGTTCAGAGCACAACAGAATTCTAATGCAGACTGTACAGTATATGTAACTGAACCCTCAGTTGGTAATAAAATTTAATTTACCCTCAGTAATGCAGAACAATGATTCAGTGGATGACTTTAAAGAATATAGACTATGTGTGATCATACTCTGTTGCCTAACTGCAGAATTGTAATCAGTTCTGAAACACTGAATTCAAAGGCACGTTTGAGCAAGTTTTCATTGCAAGAAGTCACAGGAAATTGTTGCATTACATAACCATCACGTGAGCATGAACTCATGCCAAAAGCCAAAAAAGGCAGCAGTGGAATGCAGAATCCTCCACTGAAATAAAAAAGGAAATCTGGATAGATATCTTGATTTAGTCAAGATAACTAAACGATCACCATTCAAATTGATCCAAAATTGCTGCTTATATCCAGTATCATTAACACTGGCTTCTTGGTATACTCTGACAGAAGATATTTAACATCAAACGACAAATCCATTTTCCATTATCTAACCCACGTATTTGCACTTACTCCTGGACAGGATCCCAGGGCAGCTGGAGCCCAACCCAGCATAAAGTGGGTGAGAGGATGGACTAGACTCCGGAGAGTCCACCAGTCCATTGCAAGGATCACACATAAATTATTTATACACTCATGGGAAATTAAGAGTCCTAAATTAACCTGGCTTGCATATCTTTGGACTGTGGCAATAAACCCATGCAAACATGGGAAGACAAACTCCATGTAGAAAAGCCCCAGGTTGGAATCAAATTCGTAGCCTTCTTGCTGTGAGGAAACAGCACTACCCACTACACTATGTGCCATTTAACCAGGAAATGTACCAGACAGACAAATTCAGAAAACCATCCACTCCAAGCATGGTGAACACAATGACACTCTCTGCCCATAAAATGCTTCCTATTAACATAATAATAATAATAATAATAATAATAATAATAATAATAATAATATGTCAAGACAATATAAATGCAATATAGTGGTTACCACATGCTTGAACACAGGCTATTGTTTCAGTAAACATTATTTGCCAATCATGTTAGCTGACCTCTGGGCAGTCGTGATGATGGCATCAATGACCTGCATAATCCGCTGAAGGGCAGAATCTGCCCCAATGGTCATGTCCGTGCCACAGAAATCATTGTCAATGGAGCCCACCAGCCCAACGATGTTCAAGTGGCTGTGTGTTTGTGCCACCTTTGCTGTGATCTTCCCTGCAACATTTTGGTACACAGGTCCACTCAGTGAATGAAGTGCTCTGTGATTAACAAGAGCCAACAACACAACTGCCTCCCAGTATAACAACCTCTATAAACCAGATGATCAATCAGGTTGAAAGCAGCCCAAAAAGCTCCTGATGTAAAAATAAATAAATAAATATTTAAAAAAAAAAAAAAACAGGTGAGTAGATATAACAATTAATTCTAGGTCATATAAATGGATTGCATAGCTAACACATACACAGATTACAGTGATTTAAATATTAACTGCCTCATTCAATCAACATCTCTGATAACTACACTACTTCACCGATTTCATAAGTACCTTTATGCATCCATGCAGCCACACTGGTAAACTAGAAAACAGTTTTACCAACTACAACACAGTCAATAAGAATTAGAAAAGTTGTTTTCTTTTTCTGGCTTTTTCTCCTGCGAAATGGATTTGAAAACGATGAATGGAAGGTTAAAGTAGAGCCTCTCAGCTTTGATTTGTGGGTATACGCATCCAAAGAGCATGAAACATCTTAGGCCTTTTTATACATAATAGTAACACAGTGATGAGAACAGGCAACTCAGCTCAGCTAACCCTAATGTATACCTAACACTTAGGATACTTAAGGACTAAATAGCATCAAGCTTGGTCTTGAGCACTCCTAGTTTCTGCTTCCACTGTATGACCTGGAAGCACTCTCAGTGAGAAAAAATACCTCTTAATGATGAAAATGTACCTTCCACTGGCAGCTTTATGGGCGAAAAGCTATTCAGAGTATACCGTGTTGTCTGGTTTGTGGTATGTGCCATGAAAGCCTCACCCTGTGAAACAAGTTGCTCCAGCAGACTGCTCCACTCGTTACGGAAAATGTGAGCCCCAGTGAGGCTTCCGTCCCCTCCACACACGCACAGGTTGGTGATGCCAAGCTTCACCAAGTTAAAGGCTGCTTTGAGTCGACCCTCCTGAGTCATGAAGTCTTTGCAGCGGGCACTGCCAATCACAGTTCCACCCTGGAGGACAGACAGAGTGGCACAAGGTTTCCAAGGAAAAAAAGAAAAAAAATATTTCCAGAAGCAGGATTACAGATCAGGATGACAAAGATTACAAGACAACCTTCGTCTGAAGTGAACAGCAAACAAAACATGCTCTTACATGTTATAAAATATGTTTTCGGTAATAATAAGATGAACAGAATAAACTTTCCCAATTGAAACAATCACAGAATCTGCCATTCTCCCTTTTACAGCTACATCAAATGTCCAAATGGCTCTTTTATGACAAGAAGTAAAAAAAAAAAAAAAAAAAAAAAATTGCTCTTGTTGAAGATCTGAATTGTCTGCTTTCCCATGAGTGTTCTGACACCCAATAGCTGAACATATCAGCAATTTAATAAAGAAGGCTGTCCACCAATACAACCACAATATAACCAAAGAAACACAACTGTAGTGTTCAGTAACACTAGTAGCACCTAAAAACCGAGAAAGTGCGCCTTTTTCTGAGAATTTCCAATAAAAGCTTAGAATACACCGAGGTTTACTGAGGTATCCCGAAGTCTGTCCAGTTTACTGAAGTTTGGACAACACCTCAGTAAACCTCGGTTAAATTTTCCCGAAACACACCGAGCATTGTCTGGCCTACTGAAGCTCAGAGACCAGTTGTTGTTCTTACTATAATGGCGGTGGTTTGCCCTTTGCCAATTCCTGTAGACAGCGCAGCCTGAACTGAGCCTGTAATTCATCTGGACTGCATCTAGGGTCTGGCTTAATTACACTGTAACCTCGTTGAACAGGCAGTACTGGTAATTTGCATTATTAATTGGTGTTTGGACTGCAGTACTGGTGGAGGGTCTTTAATGAGGCATGTGTTTTGACTGTCTTCACACCTCCCTTTGTTCTGGTGTGAGCATAGGCCTAGCAGACAAACTTCGGTCTACCTCGGTGAAATTTTCCCAAGGAATACCGATGTGGTCTCTTAACTTCAGTGGGCCAGACAATCCTTGGTGTGTCTCAGTAAAATTTTTCCGAGGTTCACCGAGTTGGCCTCAAATCTTCAATAAACCTCGGTGTATTCTACGTTTTTGTGGGAATCTCTCGGAAAAAGATGCACTTTCTCGGATTTTAGGTGCTACAGGTGTAACCTACGGCACATGCAAGTAACAATGATGCCAGCTAGGCTAACCACATTAGCTAAAACATAAATTAGTACGCTACACATGCTAGTAGGATGTAATGATCAAATCTGCAGCAAATAATGAAGAGGAAGTGACGTCATCAATCAATCAATTGGGGATGACATCATCAATCAATTATTCAGTTATCAATAGCAATTAGTTATTATCCATTTATTTGCAGTAATATACAATATTATCAATCTCATTATCATGTATGCAGCATTTTACACAGAGTTAATATCCCTATAGTTATGCATGCTTGTTTTATTATTAGATTTTTATTTTAGTATTATTTTTATGTATTATACTATGATTAGTATGTTTGTAAAACTAATATTAGACTTTAAGAGGAGTGAGATCTGTTTTCCTGCTCTGAAGGTCTTTATGTGTGTTTCTCAGGACATGGGCTGTGTTTGAGAAGAGACCAGGATGTGTGTGTGTTATTCCATAAAGAGAAATCATTACTTAGGAAACTGCATCATTTAACAGAACACACTGTACTTATTTATCCGCCCCTGGGAACTTGCCACAACAATGACAGAATTTTATTTTACAAAGTAGGGAAAGCATGGTTAAATTAAGCCTGATGTTGTCGTACACATAAAACAATGATCCCAGTCTCTTTTGCAGTAAGGCATACATCTCATTAATTAATGGTATTGGACTGGTATTTAGTATTGGTAACAGGACTGAAAAAGTAAGACTGGAGCTTCCATAGCAATCCTGCAACACAAAATACCGCAAGAAAGAGCTCATATACCTTGTGTGCTCATACACGGTCGAGTCACATTATCATGACCACCAGCTAATATACAGAGTGACCCCCCATGTGCAGCATGGACAGCAGCAAGACGGGCTGGGAGTATGTCAGTAATGTGAAGGAAGGTTGTCACAGGTATCTGGAGCCATGCTGACTGCAATGCATCTGACAGCTGCTGGAGGGTGCCTGGTGGAGGATCCATAGAGCGAACATGAGGATCGAGGTGGTCCCACAGATGCTCGATTGGGTTCAAGTCTAGGGAATTAGGGGGCCAGGGAAGTACAGTACATGGAAATCTTGGTCGTGCTCTTCCAACCACTGTCGGACATTTCTAGCCGTGTGACATGTCGCATTGTCTTGCTGGAAGAGCCTATCCGCCCCAGGGAAGACAATCAGCATGTATGGGAGTACATGACACATGACAGCAACGAGTGATATGTTCGCAGAATACCTAAAGCACACCTTACATACCCATCAAGCCAGCTCACGACACGTTCCTTATTTTCATTGGCTACGCTCTACTGACATCAAAAGTAGAAGGTGGTCATAATAATGTGACTCGACCACGTATAAAATGTTCAACTGGGCACAGTGTGAATGAACAATGCACAAAACCCAGTTACATATCCTGAATATGTAGAGTTAGAATGTACATTTTTACCTTCAGGGGAATACTGCAGGCTAGAAAACAAATGATACGAGCTGAGTCCCCTGGTTGAGCTGGTGACTATAGTAAATGGCTGAGGGGGATTATTTACCCCAGCTTCAAAAAAATCTGCACCTAGTGCCATGAGGAAATAGTAAATTAAAAGTAGTTAAGGAAGACAATGCACCAGATTAGACTTTCAACTGTTGGGGAATCATGTATCATCTAGCTTACGTGAGCCAGCAATCTTATCTGCATGTGTCTGGGATTAATAGGGTTGCAAGCTGACTCACTGCTTTCTGAAAAGTGGGTCAAGTAGTAACATTCTGGGGGGCCTGTCTGGGCCTCCTAACGCCCCTGAGCAAAGTTCTCAACAATAACAACAAACCAAAAAGCTGTAAAAGTAAAGGTCATCTCATCTACCCTGGAAATCTGAGGTGTTCACACTGCAAATAAAATAATTGGCTTTGTGTAGGGCACTGTATTGACCCCCCTCTTGGTCCCCTTCCAGCCTCATACGCTGAACTACAATGGTAAGAGATAGGGGTGGGTGTGAACACGGTAAACATGACCGACGAGGGCAGCAAACAACACTTGCAACCATAAAACAGAAACAACCCCTCAGAAACATGCAATAGCTCTGCTCAAAAGAAAACCAAAACTGAGAAGCCAACAGCAATAAAACAACAAATATTAAGCGAGAAATGCCAGTGGCACATATAAGTACTAATTGATTCTGATCATTTTTCAGTCCGACAGTTTAGAAACAGAGGAGTAGCACAAAGGATTTCAGTGAATACATCTGTGAAAGATCCCAACTCATAACTGGGTCCAGGCATTTTATAAGTATGGTTTAAAACTGAAAGAAAAGTGCAACAAGCAGCTTTTCAGTTTCAACAAGGGATCTGTGGATGCTAGACACAGAGGGCACCAGCTGATAATGAAAAATGCAGAAACCATGAAACTCAGGATAAGATAAAGGGATGTAGGCAAGATTTCAGAATCACAATTAAAGGTGAACTACAACAGGGGCACACCATAGACTGTGTCGAAGTACGTGCCTTGTCAGCATTGAGCAAGCAGAAACAGACAGGGCTTTTCCACTGCATGATCTCTAGTTTACAGTTCAAACAAACTGCACTATGATAAGAATGCTTGTTCACAAATGATTTTTGAAAAAGGTCTCCATTCCATGTTTAGCAGCCAGGGCCACGGAATTAAAGAATAAATTCTGAGCTGGGCATTTCACATGGTCGTAACATTTGAAGACGGATGCCTCATCTCCTGGATGGTCACTGATTCAAGTTGACAATGACCGGTTGAGAGGTTTATTTGAAAACCTCACATGAATAAAGGCACAAAATATGGGTTTTTGATTGTAGGTTTTGGGCCATCACAGTGGCACACTGGGTAGTGCTGTTGCCTCACAGCACAAAGGTGGTAGGTCTGAATTCAACATGGGGACTTACAGTGGAGGACTTGGCATATTGTCTCTGTGTTTGTGTGAGTTTCCTTCAGGTACACTGGTTCCCTCCCACAGTCCATTGACACGCTTGCAAGAGTAATTGGAGACTTTCCTTAAGTATGGGTTTGAGTGAATGGTGTGGGATTCCTGCGAGGGACCGGCAAGCAGTCTGGGGTGTGCTCATACCTAAAGCCCATTGAATGCTGAGATAGGCTCTAGCTCCCCCAGGACCTTAACAATTGATCAGAGGGATAATTAACAGATGAACAGATTTGCTCCTGCTTTATATGAAAAAATCAAATCTCCTGTTCCTCAACCTAGATCGAGACTAGACAGATTTAGCAACATTTCAGTTTGCGTTTCTAACTGTCGCACCTCCTGAGGTGCCCATGTGCCTCAGAACATACATGACAATCCGTTGAACACATAACCAAATGGTTATTCCAGTCAATTTAAATACTTTAATTACCGAGTGCTTTCCCCAAAAATCTCTGAGTGTGTAAATACTCCATTACTGTCCACTGCCCACCTATTTTGTGGGTCTCTATAACCCCATGATTTTGCTTAACCTTATGGCAATGGGTGTGTCCACACCATCCTGCCCTTTGCCATGTAGCCTTACTATAGGAGTAAGGGGATAAGGCAGGCTATAGGACTTAATACTGCATATGAAAGTGCGGATAATACTAATACACTACCAGGCCAAAGGAACTTGAACATTCCTTGGTCTGGGGCTGTTTTCCATAGTTTGTGCTAGACCATTTGTTCTGCTGAAGGAAGAAATCTCCATGGTACAGCATACAATTACATTATGGATGACTCTGTCCTTCCGGCAGTTTGGGGAGGGCCCTTTTCTGTGTCAGTATGACAATACCCTCAAGCTCACAATGATATTAATACATGTTTTGTAAAGATTGATGAACTCACAGGAGAACTTAAAGAGCTAGCAGAGCCTGACTTCAACCTAACTAAGGCTTTTCTAAGGCATTTGCCTCCATTACAACCTTGTTTTATGATTCTGCTAAAGATCTTAATGAAGGCAAATGTCCACAATAATATGAAGACAGCAAGTGGAAAGCAATCCTTGATGACTCTAGGTCAAGGGTGTCCAATCTTATCCATAAAGGGCCAGTGTGGGTGCTGGTTTTAGTTACAGCCCAACAATAACACACCTAATTCTACTCATCAAGGGTTTTACTGAACCCCCTGATCAGTTAATTAGTGGAATCAGGTGTTGTAGCACTGGGCTAAGACAAAAACCTGCACCCACACCAGCCCTTTATGGATAAGATTGGACACCCCTGCTCTAGGTTGTCATGGCTGCCAAGGGGGACCAACTCCATTTAGTGCTGCATTAGGAGAGGTGCTGGATGGGCAGAGGTTTATATCCTTCATGTGATGCAGAATGCATAATCCTTTATTTGACACAAACAGCTTACAGCTCCTCACCAGCTGAATGATGTTGCTAACACTGTGCCAGCGAGCCAGCTTGATGTTGTCACCCCCATCTACAAGTCCTTGGTATCCCTACGGCAAAACCAAAGAAGGGTGATTAGTCATACTTGACATAAGTGACTGCAAAAAATTAAGTTTAGAGAACCATTAGCATGGTAAAACTCAAAAATTAGAAAATAGATGTAGATTATAGACTGCAAAAAACCATGCCAGTAGCTCCAAAAAACAGAAAAGGATTATTTTTAAACACACCCCCCGTATTCAGAATTTTGGGTTTTGAGGGAGCAGCCTACACATGCAGACTGGTAACTGTGTTATTTACATAGTTCTGTAGGGAAATTCCAGCAACAGGGTAACACAAGCACAGAAAATTCAAACATGGAACAGTAACTAAATTTGTATACCGGCTTATTTTTGTATATGGGTATGAGGATCGAAAGGATTTGAAGGTTTGTGACAAATCATATTTTTTGGGTGCACATGCATGCAAGTTTGCATGCGAAAAGTTAAAATTTTTCCTCCTGAAATCATAGTTTTCAAACTTGGGCTATGAACAGATGTATTATTTGATGCAATGAAACATTTTCATTACCTCCACCAAGGAGGTTATGTTTTTACCCCGGTTTGTTTGTTTGTTAACAGGATAACTCCAAAAGTTATGAACAGTTTGTCACAAAATTTGGTAGGCTGATGGGAGGTATTCCAAGGATGAATTGATTAAATTCTGAAAGTGATCCAGAACATATTCTGGATTCTGGATCTGGAAGAATTACGATCAAACGCGGGTGTGTGTGACATTTCTGACTGAATAACTCAAAAAGTTATGAATGCTTTGGCACGACACTTGGCAGGATGATAGGTGGTAATCCAAGGAAGAGATGATTCAATTTTGAAAGTGATGGGAACACATTCTAGAACAAAAAGAACAGATATATATGGAGTGGAGGAGGTATGCACTCTACCGAGTGCCCTCTAGTTTTATGTGTTCATTTCAAAGTGTAGGCAGCACCATTAGTAGTTCATCTGAAGGTATATGTGTTCTCTACCCAAGCAGGATAAGGTAGATGATTTGAATCCATAACATGAGTAACAAAAAAGTTACTTCTTTTTCATTCTATAATGCTGCTGAATACTATAACAAAACCCAGGCAGCACCTTTTCTATGTTCTCGCCAGACATGTAAGATATAAAACTGAGAAAGCAGTCAATTGTCCCTGATATAAATTGATTCAAACTTTGAAACGCGAGTAACATTGTGAAGTGAGCAACGTCCAGTGAAGAGGGGTGTAATGTGAATAATTAGCCAATAAATGCAAATATTATCATAATTCATTGATTCTTAAATGGCAATTAAGCAGTTATTGTCTTAAGACATAGGTGGCAGCTCACCCAAGGTACCGAAAATGCAACAGGTGTTCGAGAAAGTTCCATTTTGAAGTTGGAGAAATAATTCTAATAAACAATTTACATGATTTAGGCCAGAAAGTTTATCAATGAACAGTATTTGACATGGTTTCACAGAAACAGATTGATTTCAAAACATTTAAATGTAGTAATGCCAGTAAATTAGTTTAAACTCAGTTTAAAGTCAATGGCATATATGGCATGTCATATAGTCCAGTGGCTTAGGGTCCATGTTGAAGACGATTAGTACAGAATGGATGAAAGTGTGAAAATTGGACCAAGTAACAGTTTTGAGATAATCCAATATGGCCGCCACTTTACCTGGAGTGAAAATTGCTATTATGCACCATTTGTTGCAGTGAGGCACATTACATATCAAAAGAAAGAACTTTTAGTGTATAATTCATTTATGTTACTGCCGATGTTACGGGCACACCTCCGAATGATATATTTGTTTAAAAAAACTTCCATATCACAAATGCCATGAATATTAGCTATAAATAGCTAATTTTATTGCATAAACTTTTTTATCGTCAAATTTTCTGTACTGAAAGAACTCAGATAAAATATTTAACATGCATAAATAACATATTTTAAAATTTTAAATTCCTGCCATCTGAAATCAGTGCTTGTTGTAATTTGTCTTCAAGGAAGTAAAACCGGAAATACAGTGACAATGCAGAAACTAAGGTTAGAAGTGGGACGGAATTCAGATGAAATTTTGCACAATTTTGTGCATTTTGGTGACTATGCATTTGCACATATACTGAATACAAACTTGTAAATGCATAGGAATAAAAATAGCCACATTATGCTTTCAGGAAATATCTGAAACTAGTGCTAATGGTGTACTAATTTGAGCTTCCATCCTTGCAAACTCTTCGGAAAAGATACTATCTTACACACAAAATCTTTTTTAAGAAGGTCTACCTGAGTAGACATCAGATGAAGCAAAGCATATTTTTACATTTTTTAATTTTTTTAAATTTTGTAATAAAATTATTTCGAGATGATTTTGATAAAAATATTAAAAAATGAAAATAAGATACTATATTCCCAAAACATCTCTTATTGGTTGCTGTTCCTGAGTTGACCTCAGATGAATCATAACACATTGTTGTGATGTCTCATTAAAATACTATTTAGGAGAATAACTTAAAAGATGATTTTAAAATATTTTTACTTTAAAACTGTTTAAAATTAAAAATAAGATAATACATTCTTAAAGTCATCTTTTAATAGTTTTCCTTTCTCAAATAGACCTTAGGTCAACTACATCTACAACATACATATTATTACTGAGTTGGCGAGTTGCGTAATTTCACACATCTCTGCCAAAACCACCAAGAATAATGAGTCTGTGTTCCGCATACACCGGTTTTACTGTGTGACAAAGACGATGCGCCAGGTTTCGGACTTAGTTATGACGTGAAAACTGCATTTTTAAGCCGTTTTTGCAAGTAAAACCGGCTAATTCAATCAGCTGTTATTGTGTTAAAAGAAACCTAGGCTGCCTAAATTGCATCGAAAAACAATGGCCACGCAAATAGCCCGTGCGCAGCGCGGGTATCGGCTAGTTTTTAGGACTTCTTAAAAATAAGAAATAAGATTCTTTGGTCAAAACAAAAGAAATAAGTTTTTTTTTTTTAAAATACCAATTTTTGATCATTCACCTTTCCTGTGTATACCATGAACGAACCCCTACAAATTTGCTATTATTTCCTGAAGGTGGTTTACCATATTTGCAAATTGAATATTACATATATTGTCTATAGCACATCTAATGCTTTGGCATCAAACCTTCAAAATACAGATTTAAATATGGACTTTTGCTAGGGACAAAATTTTATATGCGCATTTAGCATACAGGGGTATCATTATATATGTTACAAAACAAGGTAGACTTAAAAAATTAAATTTTCAACTTTTTGCTTACTGTGGTTTGTCGGCCATTTTGAATTTTGGTATATGTACATGAAAAATTTAAAATCCAAGAAAGCTCCTATCATACATTTGTTTATGGTCTCTTAAAGTATCTTTGTGCCAATTTTGGAACTTTTATCCAACTTGTAACAATAATTTCCTTTCGCCACTAGACTATTATATGTACAATCCACCATGCGCTTCAGGCCTGGACTATCAGATGTTAGTATGAGTGATCAGAGATCTGTCCTGGGGCGATTTTTAAAATTGTGTAAAAAAAAAATATATTTTTTTAAATTGTTTAATTGTTTCATAATTCCATTTTATTTTAAATGCCACTGTCCAATGTTGAAAGGCAAAGAGGATTCCGTGTCAATGGTCTTCTATGGCCCTCTCACTGTCATCAACCATGATGCCAATAATTTGAAATTTAAGGACATCAGTCACATCCAAGAAGAGTTTCAAGAGTTTGAGAAAGCAACTCCGATGATTGGACTGAGGTGGGACACGTGGGGCAATGTAGGCATAGGGTGGCTCGTGTTCTAAAAAGTGCCAGGGTCACCACACAACAATATGACATTTACCATCTATATAGACTGTTGCACAGGTTGCAATAAAGATGAGAAAGTTGAACGTTAATGTATTGGTGATTCAGTAAAAAGGGCAGTGGCACCAAAGTGCTGCGGGGATGAAGTTGATGGAGTTGCGTGTAAGGGGTTTCCATTTTGAAGCTAGTGGTGCCTAAAACACCATGGCCAACTATTCTGTTAAACAGAAATGGTTGTAAAGGTCATGCAAATCAAAGTATGGTGAACTTCCAACGCTAGAATAATAGCGGTAAAGTGAGTCACGTAATGAGAGTGACAACATTTTTCTTTAAAGGCCTTGTGTGCAAAGTTACTCTTGTATTTTGTAAAAATGTTGGTTGGGTGATAAGTTTTAAAACATATCGACTGCTTGGAGCACAAAAAGTTTAAGTGCATTTTTTAAGTTTTGAAAAAAGCAATGTAAAATTTTGACACGATGTGAAAAATATGATTTGCATCCAACTTACTAGTTTCTTGGCAGGTAACGGTGTTTAATAATCATGTTTCTGGACAGTACAATTTTGCATCAATAATTTGACAAAAAGCATATATTTTCAGCAAAAAATTTATTGAATCTTTTTGTGCTCCAAGCAGTCAATATGATCCATTTTATTCAACAGTCGATTATTAATAAAAGATATACAACCAAAGTTGGGTAAAAAGAAAGCTACGTTATTTTTGCATGAATAATGGTAAAAACATTCAGTCTGCCAGCATAACCATTAATTTTAAGTTCTCACTTCAATACTTTGAAGATGGTAAAAGGTTATCACAGAGTAGATGACGGAAAGTTGATTCAATTTACAGAATAGTAAAACATCATGTTATAGCGAATTACAGTAAATGTAACACAAGTAATGATGAAAAAATTGCCCTGAAGCGTGTCAAAGCACAGTACGTGCATGTGTGCACATAGTTTTTCAGTATAATTTATTCATGACTATTACCCTGTTACCCATTGAGAAAGTGCATAAATTGATGAAAGAAGTCTTACCTCGTGGATAAGATACATTTTGGCTCCCATAAATATTCCCATCCGAGTCACTGCACGGACAGCTGCATTCATTCCTATGGTGAAGGTGAGAAAAATATGCCTGAAGCACACTGTCCATGTTTGGGGCTCAATACTGTTTTACAAAAATCATGATAATACATTGGCATGACTTTAGGGCACTGTGGCAGTGCTTAGAAATGGGCCCCAAAATTATTAGACATGCCCTCCGGGTATACATCACACCACTATCCATATGTTTACATTTGAGCGGTAAACTTCCTTTCCTAAAGGACATGACCCGTTATGGTGATTTTAATCATAAGAGGGGAAAGTCCACCCTGACTTTTGCTCAACACTATTCCGCACGAAGTTTACCAACAGAGATTGTCAGTGGAATTAGAATTTACAGTGTTGCTGTAGAAATGTAATATTACCACAGAGAGAAAACCTGCTCCAGACAAAAAAAAAAAACCTCCAATTCAATTGTACACATCACAGCCGCCACATACTAAATACGGAAATCTTAAAGAACTCGTTAAAACAACTTCCTGACTCTGTTGGCTCCTAGTCAAGAACAACCAGGAAAATGAAAACAGGCCCCACGATACAAGAGCCTACGTGATGAGGAAACGCCTACACGCAGAACTTGGAGTTCAATCTGTTGCAGTAAGAACCAAATAGTATTACAGAACCAGTCAATGAACGTGGTAAAAAGCATGCTGCGCTGCACCATGAAAAGCTGAATACCAAAGCGTAATTCGACTTGTCTATACACGCCTGTTTTCAACAGTTGACTGCCGAACCCAACTTGCTCAATGCACTTCGTCGGACGGATGTGCAAGAGAAGAGGAACGTAACTGCCGGCATCTTAAATAGGCCCTAATAAATCTCGCCTACAAGAATGAAAGTCAATGGGGCGCGAGCTAGAGTAACCGTGAAAACATCGATCTAAGGCACACAATAAGGCAAGCGTCAAAGTATCATGAACTAGCCTAATGCCGAGAATAAAACTGCTCTTCCATGCACAAGCTGCGAACATGAAGGCGAATTTAGTTTGGAAATAAAATGCATTTCCAGGAACGAAAAATAAGGAGGTGCGTATGGTACAACGATAGCGTCGGTCTATTTATCCAGAGGATTTTTCCCTTGTAGATATTTCGTCCAGGTCATGCAAGAAGTCAACCCACCTTGCGCATCCCCTCCACTTGTCAGCACCCCGATAGATTTGCCAGCCCCGGTCATCCGCAGGTTCTCAAAATCCAGAGTTGCCATGGTGTGATTCGGTTATAATATATCGGCCAAACTATCAAAACGCAGCCAGTCTGGTTTCCTCCGACAAAACTTTCTTAATAAAAGCTAGGACAAGGAACTTTTCCTGTACTCGCGGACCTTCGTATTTAGTAAAGTTGTCTCCGCCCAATTCCCGTCGTGACCGGTGAAGATAGCTTCTGTACTCCACCCCATCCCGCAGGTAATACTATTTGCGGCGAGAAGTTTTCAGTAATTTAGGTTGTGCGAGCAGTGCGAGCAACAAGTTTATTCCTTTCTGAGGCGTTTTTCTGGAGCCGAGATGTTTTGATGACACCGCACGTCAGGAAGTTCCCAGCTTCGTCGAAACCAGCTTTTCTGCCTCCCACAGAATGAGCTGATTACTCATATTGGCTCTATCTCCTGTTCGAAGTAAATCCAGATGGTTGGAATAAAGTTCTGGGGAGGATTTCTACTTTCTGCACCCGGACTTTACACTCCAGAGCTTCAGGGTGGAATGGTTCATAGTTTCATTATTATAAGACCAAACGGCTATTCTTAGCCCTAGCTTTCACAACTTGATTAGACTTTTTATTATTGGACTTCCTGGAACTAGCTTATGGACATGCAACTTTGTTGAACTGTTTTCTTAGCCTACTTGTATATAAAATAAAACATCAAATACCGCTGAGAGACATAGGTTACGTAATGTAACGCGCCTCGCTTCAATTTAACGGTGGTGTTTTTATAAGTCTAGTCTATAGGTCTGTCTCAAGTTGAAGTAGACCTATACCAAGATACCGTGAGAAGACATTTGAGAAAATCTTTTAACTCGTTATAACTAACATGGAAAATTCAGTTTCCCTGATTAAGAAACACAGTATTTAGATGGGGTACAATATACAAGTGGGGCAGGAAAATTAGTAATAGAACATGGTTCCCATCACAGGTTTGGCCACTAGGAGCCACCAAAGCAATTCTGTTAACGCCAGGAAGTGTCATTCTGACAAACCCCAGGGTATTTATTATTGCAGACGTTATAGGATCTTGGCTAAAATTAATCAGAAATGAGCTATTTATCATAGAAACATCAGAAAAGGGCAGGGAAATAATATTTTGTTAAGGAACGAGTTTTCCCAGGAACCCGCAAATTTGACATCTCCAGGGCTTAGAAAAAAAAAAATGTCGACTGAACAAAAATTTCTAGGATTTTATGCCGAGAAGCGAGTGAAATCCATCGATCCGGGGTTTGGAGATCCAAAAAGATTGAGAAAACAGTTTTCTGGGATTTTGGCTGAAAAAATGCTGAATATTTGTCGCTGACTGCAGTCATGACAGATTTTCAACTGAATATTTAATTTTGGTATTTTCTCTCCACGCACTGTTTATAATGACAATTTATCAAGATGGTAAAAATATTCTAAACCTCCCTTAGGTTAATAAATAAACCCAGTCTATTAGGCAAAAACATAGAAACATTTCACATTGTAAATTTTATTTGAAAATCATGTAATGTAGGCCCATGACAAAGACTGTATATTTGAATTAATATTTTAAACTCAACCCAACCACAGAATACAGTCCACTGAGCCGTTTGAGCCTGTGGGACTTTGTATTTTACCCACCATGTACTCATTTTCAAGTGATTAAGTTTTGCTTATTTCTGCCTTCTAGGGGAGGGTAGGAGAGGATGTTTATGAGAAGGTCGCCACAAACCTTTCATTCTTTGTCTATCCTTAAAATTAACTAATCAGCAATGAATGGTGCAATGTTTCACATGCAGGTCATATGATAATAGGGACCATTAAGTCAGTAATTTGTGTTTTGAGCTACTTCTGAATCAGACTGAGCAAGCCTGACTCTCTATATACGCCAGTCCTGTGTTATCTTTGCATTTTCTTGGCAACATATTTCATGTTCCGTAGGTGCTCTTGCATCTCAGGCTAAGCAGACATGCCAGGGGGTGACTTTGAGGCTTTCAGAATGATCCATGGTTTCACAACACAGATCGCAATCAAATATGCTCTGAACATTACAAAATATTTTGTCCTTGTGTCTTGGCCCGCACAGATTTAACAATGCTTCCTTGTTGTTATTTATGTAAAGCGTGTATGTACCAGCGCCTACATCAGCAGCTGTCAGGAAGGCATCTATAGCCTACTTGTTCAGGTTCCCATCTGAAACGTGAAGCTTTGTGCTTCAAGCTCCAGTACAGACAAATTTCACATGATGTCGCCAATTACTACTGCTGCCATAGTGGCCGTCAAGTGTGAGAGCAAGAAAAGTTAACATTTGATCCAATTTTGATT
Source organism: Gymnothorax javanicus (assembly GCA_029692085.1). NCBI lineage: Eukaryota > Metazoa > Chordata > Actinopteri > Anguilliformes > Muraenidae > Gymnothorax > Gymnothorax javanicus. The sequence continues at coordinate 23,506,248 of CM056205.1, forward strand.
CATGAAGACAAAAGTGAATGGCAGTTACTGCAATAATAATTCAAACATAAGCTCTTAAGTATTAATTATTTAAATCCAAACAATGTCTTTTTTGGGCTGGCTGTGCATATAAATATGTTATCAATTAAGTGGGGTAATATTAGAATAATACACGCGTTAGCCCATTAACTTGGGAGACATTTTTGTTTTGTAAACAGAACCCTCTGATCTCACCAAAAATGTTGTTGGATTTATTCTTGCGCTCAAGAAACACCAACAAGTAGGCTACTATTCCTACACAAAGTATTTAAGCCTGATATGCTGTTTCAGAAAAGGCATGATGCATAATTCTGATAGCTTATGTCCTTATCTTAAATATTATTAGACGTGAAACATTCAAGAACTAGTTGTGCCCTCTATGGATTAATAACTGATATATAGGGATGGTTTCAGGACCACAGAAGAGCTCACTGTATTTCCACAGCAAACGTCAGCGACTGGCTATCTTACAGTTTCGGCTATTGCATTGGATAGAGAAAGCATTACACAATACTGAAAATATCAATTAAATTACGAGCCTCAAAAACATTTAAATGTATTATTGGCTGCATTGCAGCTGTGAGCCAGCCCAACAATCACAAACATTCGTGACTCATTATCTGAGTCATGGAGTTAGTTCAATGCTAACACATGATGGGAATTACCATTAAAGGAGCAAAAGGAAATTAGCGATAATATTAATGGTCCAGCCATATACTATGTTTTAACTCATCTTGTTTTATTATTTATTCTTTGCAGAAATTAAGTGCTGCAAGCTGCCATTCAGAATAGACAAAATTGCGTCGCAGAGGTGTTATCCAGTCAAAACCAATTGTAATTCATGAATCTGATGGAGAAATTTAGTTGGCACAGGAAAGGATATCAACTTAGCTTGCATGAACATAAATATTAGTTCATATTCAAATGCTAAAATTTAGGTTTGATATTTAGGTGCTTTAACATCAATATTGGGCAATTTTTTTCAGTTTTACTCAGAAATATAAGGATGTTAGAGAATTATGCAAATCCGCACAAAGGCATCCTGCCAGATGTCTTGTGTATGGTCAGGTTTTTTTTCCATATACCTCTTCTAATGACTCTCTTCCAATACCTTTGGGATCCAATAACACATTGCTTGCTGGTGTGTTGCCCATGTCGCTGACGGCCAGTGCGCCGGCATACTCTGATGATCACATGACTTAGTGGCATAGATGAAATCTTACTATTGCCAAAGTAAGATCAGTACAGCTATAAGGCACAAGTGCAGTGCCCTGAAGCACGGTCACTCTACTCCAGGGAGGACAGGCCCAATTTTCAGTCTAACGAACAGTAAGTCACTTAGATGAAAGCTTCAGCTAAATCACTAACTCCCAAAGAGTTCTGCTGGTCTGCAGGGGTGGGTGGGCGTTCATGCAGTGTGGTTGTCTTATTGCCATTGATCGGAGAGGGAGCTCCCTGGTTCTTCAAGGCCACAGAGGCCTCCAGGTTTGATGGTGGTGGTGGGCTGAAGAAGGTCACCGTGAGGAGGGGTCAATGGCTTTATGGTTCCTTAGGGTACCTTCTACATGCTCTGCCTCTGAGGACTCATAGTCCAGCTCCCTGTAATACAGAGGGCTCTGCAGTCACACAGAGTCCAGAGAGAGACAAAGAGAATCATCAGTGGCTTCACTTAAAACTAATTCATAAAGGTCAGTTTTGCGGACACATATTAAGTCCAGTCTTGGACTAAACTCAATGCTGAATGGTGCGTGTCCATGCGAAATTCGATTTTGTCCAGGAAAAGGCTTAATCTGCGTCTATGCAAACAACGTATAAAGAATATTGATGCTCAAGTCCAACACATCATACTGTAAATCTAATATGACCACATTTAAACTGGTTTCCTCCTTTCTCACATACAGTGCAGTGAAAAAAGTATATGCTCCTTTCCCGATTTAAAAAATTTTTCTTTGTTGTCATTCTTTTTTTTAATGATTTTTTTGGGGAATTTATTCCTTTATTTGATAGTTATACAGTGTAGAGAGACAGGAAGGTTGGGGAGAAGAATGGGGGAACACATGCAGCAAATGACCCGAGCCGGAATCGAACCCAGGTCGCTGCGGGAAGGACACAGCCTTTATGGTACGCGCGCTTAGACTGATGAGCCACCGGGGCGCCCCCTTTGTTATCATTCTTAAATGTTTGAGACCATCTTCGGTCTATACTGTATCTGGATCACAGAAGAGCTGGAGCCCATCCAAGCTGAGTATGAGCGAAGAGCAGGGACTCCCCCTGTACTGTTTTCCAATCCATCGCAGGGCGCTCATAACATTCACACACCATTCTCCTGCACAGTCATACCTGCGGGCAATTTAGAGTCTCCAGTTAGCCTGACATGCATGTCTTTGGACTGTTGGAGGAAACTGGAGTACCCAGAGGAAACCCATGCAAACACGAGGACAGCATGCAAACTCCACACAGAAAGTGCCCGGGCCGGTTTCAAGCCCATGACGTTCTTGCTGTGAGGCGGTAGTGCATCCCACTGCGCCACCATGCTGGCCTCAGCCAATGTGATTAAACACAAAACGAAGTTTTTAAATAACCATTTCATTTATGGAAGGTAAAAAGTTATTCAAAGCATGTCACCCATGTGAAAAAATAATGGGCCCCCTGAACCTAACAAGCATGAAATTGTTAGGTCAATCCTCCACCGTGGAACAGCTGATTTCTGGCTTGGAAACAAAACGCAATGTAGGGACAGACAGGAGGACGGACTGAAGTATGAAAAGGCACATCTACCCAATTACATGTAGCAATACATGAAATTTGGTTGAGAAATATTGAACAGTTTAGGAGTTCTGACCTGGAAAAGAATGGGATGGCTGATATCTGGCCTGGAAAAAAAACGTGGGGGAGGGTCAGATAGACATACAGAAGCAAGGACAGAAGTATGACAGGCTACATCTACACAACAAGATGTATCCATATATAAAATTTTGTTGCAAAATATTGAATGACTAAAAAGTTCTGGCCCAGAAAAGTAGCTAGACGAACAGACGAACGGATGGACATCTGAAAGGGCAACACTCATTCCTATCTTCCCATCCACTTTCTGGTGTTTGCAATAACTAGCAACGAGACTTTTACATTGCTGAGGAGGAATTTAGGCCTACAATTCTTTGCTAAATTATTTTTATTTAGTCACATTGGAGAGGTTTCAAGCCGGTTTAAGGTCATGTCACACCATCTCACTTGGATTCAAATCAGATCAGGCCACTCAAAAACCCTCATTTTGTTACTTCTGAGCCATGCAGAGGTAGACTTGCTTATGTGCTTCACATCATTGTTCTGCTACATAACCTAACTGGGCTTGAGCTTTGGGTCATGAACTGATGGGCGGACATTCTACTTCAGGATTTTCTGGTAAAGAGCAGAATTCATGGTTCCATCAATTATGGCACGTCACGCAGGTCCTGAAGCAGTAAAGTAGCCCCAGACCATCACATAACCACCACTTTGACTGTTGGTACGATGTTCTTATTGTGGAATCCTCCATTAGCTTTATGCCAGATGTAAATGGACCCGCATCTTCGAAAAAGTCTCACCTTTGACTCTTCAAAAAATATAAAATATCTTTGGGCTATCAAGATGTTTTTTGGCAGATGTGAGGTGAGCTTTTGTGTTCATTTTGGCCAGAAGTGGTTTTCTCCCAAGGATGCCATTAGTTCCCAGTCTCTTCCTCATTGTGCAATTGTGAACACTGACCTTAATGGAGACAATTGCGGCCTGCAGTTCTTTACAAATTAGTCTGGCTTATTTTGTGACCTATCATGCAAGTCATTGATGTACTTTTTGAGGAGTATTTGTTGGCTGGCCACTCCTGGGAAGGTTCACCATTGTTCCAGGTTTTCTCCATCTGTAGATAGAGGCTCTCACCATAGCTTACTGCTGTCCCACAGCCTTTGTAGTCCTTTCCAGGCTGACGGATGTCAACAATTTTGTTTCTCATCTTGTTTCTATCTGTAGATGATGACATCATGCGCTCCTTTTTGCCTACCTCACATTGCCAGACAGGCTCTGTTTGATGGATGTTTAAATTCAGCAGGGCTGGCAGTACTCGTGCCTGGATGTGTCTAATAAAATTGAACCGAATTATCAATTAATTTCTTTATTAGGTTGGTTTAGGAAATAAGGGGGCAATTACTTTTTCACACTGGGCTAAGTCAGGTTGGATAGCTTTATCCATCTTTAAATGATATTTTTTTTTGTTAAATGGCACTCTGTGTTTACTCTGGCGTCTTTGATGAATATTAAAATTAGTCTGATGATCTCGAACATTTAAGTGAGATGAAAAAATAGAAGAAATCAGGAATGGGGCAAATGCTAATTCACAGCACTGAAATGTGGTCTTCCTGGAGCTGAAATGAATAGTAGGACAAATAATTGCAGCTGAAGTGTAACACACATGTAAAGCAGTCAGTAGCTCAGAACAGGGGTGAGTATCAGGATCCATGTATAACGAGGGCAAAGGCAGCTGGAGGAGCAGGAGGTGGTTGAGGAGCAGGCAGCAGTAGAGGATGGGGACACAACCAGGCTCTGGAGTAGAAGACCAAGAAGGCAGGAGCAGGTGGTGCAGACCCTGACCTCCTGACTGTGCTCATCAGCGTGAAGCTTCTCCAGAGAGATCTAGGTCGTGACGCGACGCACTGTGCACTGTTTGTTGGAGAGCCCATCAGACTGGGTACATTTCCCAAAAGCTTAGTCGCTGACTATGTTAGCAACTTACATAATTTTTTTTTTTTTTTTTTTTAAAGATTATTTTTTTGGGAATTTTTCCTTTATTCGATAGTCATACAGTGTAGAGAGACAGGAAAGTTGGGGAGAAGAATGGGGGAAGACATGCAGCAAATGACCCGAGCCGGATTCGAACCCAGGTCGCTGCGGGAAGGACACAGCCTTTATGGTACGTGCACTTAGACCGATGAGCCAGCGGGGCGCCCGCAACTTACATAATTTCAGCCAGAGCTCTGGTTCAATCTAAGTTATAAACATACTGTAGTTTGCAACTAAGTTTTTGGAAAAGGTACCCCTGGGCAGAGATGTTGATAGGAATGTCAGAAGGGTGTGACAGCAGAAGCTCACCTGGGGGCCCCTCCTGGCCGGCCCTGGGGGCCTCTAGAGGCCTGCTGTGGGAAAGGTTGCTGGTGATGCTCCCCTCTCCTTCAGATGTGGACAGGTTCTCTGAGCTGAAGGTGGAGCAGGACTGGAAGCTGCCCATGCAGTGGCGTGGTCTGAGAAGCCCCAGAAACATGATTAATCACAGAAACACAGCATCAGAGCAGGGCAGAGCCTGTGAGAAGCTGTAATCGGTGTGTGAGTCAGAAAAAATTAGCAGCCCCTCAAACCAAACATAAATAGCATATATTTTAGAGGTCAGTTGCAGGGAACTAAGCAGCTGCTTGCAAGTGAATGGGTCAAGCCAACTTTGTACAGCTCCTTTAGACTGACAAGTTTTAGCCTAAGTTTTATGAAAACTTAAACTGATATTCTCCTTATACGGAGGATAAATTAGAATTTGGCTTCTCATTATCTTTTTCTCAAAACAGCTATTTTTCATATAGACACGAAGCTTTAAGGAGTCATGCTTTTATGACCAGTGTCACAGACAATTCTTCCAAATTCTTGCCTGAATTCACATTTTTAATTATTCTTAATATAAATATACCAAAACATAAGGTTGATCTACATCTGTAAAGTCAGCACTAAAACTCACTAAGTCCTGAATTTCCTGTCTTAAGACTTGGTCTCGCCTACATATGCCTTGCAACAGCATTTCACATTTCACTGCAAAGCAAGTCATGATGCAACTGTCCGTAGCCATCTTGGTGCTCATTGCAATTCATACTCATTCTTTTTTACATTTGTTTTTATAATCAGCCAAAGCAGAATTATTCAAAATTTTATGATGTGAGACCGGTAGAAGAATGCTTCTGCCCAGTGTCAAGAGCAAGTACAATGTCTTCGGGCAGGCATCTGGGCAAAGTTAAACTTCACTCAACTTTCTGCAATGCAAACATGCAAAATCACTTCACAGCAGGAATTTGCCAGTATTTTTCCTTTCGCACAAATGTAGATGGGAGTCAGCGACAGAAAGAGCAAAATTTTTCCATTTTAAATGTTGATGTGACCAAGTCTTAAAGAACTTCATGAATGGAGCCTGGGGCAGCTCTGGACAAGAAGGTCAACAATGAAATGATCGTCTTCAGGATATGAAAGCGTCTTACCCCTGTCTCCTTGGAAATTCAACCTCACTGTCCACCTCGCCTTCCTCCTCAGATGACTCGTCACCAGCCTGGATTAATCAGAACACACTGCACTCAGCTCCTCACCAGTGGTGTTCACTCCTTATTATCACATGAATTAGGCTCAGTCAGGCCATTATCAACACTTTACTAATCAGGCTCTTTGGATCCATTATCAGCACTACATCTATGGATAAGATCTGGGGCTTTTCTTCTTTCACAAGTCTTCTGTGGTTGTCCTCCAGTCATTTCCACCACCACTGCAGTTGATTAAAGTAGTTCTACATAAGCTACATAAGTAGTGCAACAAAATGGTGTATACTTGGACGATCAACAACCAAACTTAACTCCCAAAGCAAGTGTTGTTGTCAACTGGAATTATTCACAAGTATATCCTGTTTATTCTGCCACAAATAGGATCTCAGAGTTTGCAAATGAGGAAATGGCAATAGAGGAAGAGGAAATGGTAACAGACACCATTTCACACAGCACACATCACTGGTCCAATTTAATTCTCACCTCCAAGAGCTCTGGGGGGTAAAGGTCGCTGGGAGGCTGTCCCGGCGTCACTGGCTGCCCCTGAACAGTGGTGATGGGGGTTTGTGGGTAAGGTGGTCGAGCCTCATAGGAGTACAGAGGTGGTTTGAGAAAGGCAGACTTAGGCCTGGTCTCCTGGTAGCTAGAGAAGGGGTGGGCCCAATGCCAGGGGAAGAGTGAATCAGCTGCCACTGTATTAGCGATGAGGTCGGGATCCGCGCCAGACAGCCTCCAGCTCTGTTGGTTGTGAACAATCTTTGGGCTGTGCAGGCTTGTAGCAGGGCCAAAGTCAAACAGGTTGCTTGAGCAGCTTGCTACCTTAGTTGTATTGCCCTCTGGTGGGTGGAGGGCACCCTCTGCTGGGCACTGGCAGTAGTGTTGTTGCTGAAGTGGCTGCTGCTGCCCTATCTCCCAAGCCTCGCCTTTCAGGGATGCTGGGAAGTCATTGTGGCTGCCTTTGCTGTTGGCTCGTCGGTGGCGGGCCTTGCTGCGGTGCCTGGCCTTGCTGGTAGGTGTGGACACTCTAGGGCTGTGGGACAGGGGTGAGGGGGAGGGTACTGCCTCTTTGTAGAGGATCTCCTCACAGTGAAGAAGATCTGGCCTGTGGAGACCGCAAGAAGTGATCAGAAACTCTACATGAGGACGCCAGGCTTCATTTGGAAACCATGGGTTAGAAAACAGTTGTTGCTGCTGAAAGAAGGAATCATTTGCTTGCAGAGGTGAGATATCCAGATTCAGAAATCCAGTTATCTTGCCATCAATTTGCCTCGACCAAGAACTACTTGGGAGAACACTTCAATGTGGAGGTAGAACCAAAATGTGAAGTCAGCTGGCTGAGTTCATAAATACCCATGCACCATATCCTGGTCTTTCTGACAGCTGAATGTCACACATCTACACCCTTGTAATAACAAATCAGTTCTAAATGTCAATTTTTTGGTTTCATCAAGGTGGTTTGACTTCTGACCTTTTGGCAGTTTTAGCCCCAGGCTTGTGGGATAAGCTGCCTTTCTTCTTATTGAAGTTCTCCGCAGCATTGACCTTCACAAAGGGCGGCACAAGGTGGCTCCTACATGTACCCGACCGCTTCTTCTCTATGACCAGCTCCCTCCTGTGGCACAAGTCAGTGTCACAGAGACACCGTAAAACCTGAGGTACTCAAGTAAAGGACAGGTAATTGGACACAACCCAAAGTACACTGTTCATCAAACAAACATGAGGAAGATGAGCAGTGCAATCCATGTAATGAAAGAATAAAATAACAATGGGATTGTGATCACAAAACTGAACTACTCTTTTATTCAGTGTGTGTTTACAAAGTGGAATACTTCCACTTACTCTACTAGTCAGTAGTCTGGAAACACCATTCATTTTCAAGCTGTCAGGGATGAAATCACACTGTCTGTTTTACAAAAAAAAAAAATCACAAAATCTTAAATTGAATGAAGTGGCCTCCTTTATCTGTGGTAACTGCTTACAAAATTCATTGAGTTTTTTTTTTTTTTTTTAATATAAAGAAGGTCCTATGGTCTCAAGGATTTACATCACTCAGGAAGCTGCTAAGGATATGCTTTGGCTGTGGTTTGCTTTTTCATGATTTTTCCATCCAATCTGTGCCAACCTCGGGTTATTTTGCATCCTTTGTAATTATCTGGGCCTCTAAGACCTTGTGTTTTGAAGGCTTGGCACTGTGGATTATGCTGGGACTTGGGTACTGATATGCAATGGAAAAAAAAGGTGTTTTGTCCTTGGATGCAGATCTAATGGCGGCGACCAGTGGGCACATACTTCATGAGCTCTTTTTCCCGGACTTCAAGCTGCAACATAACAGCAGTCAGCTCCATGTAGAGGTCGTTGGCTCTCTCTAGCTTCCTCTCGTAGTGCTCCCGGATGTCCAGAGCATGGCTGAGGGTAGAGAAGGAAGGATAAGGAATAAATACAACTTAGAAGAAGCATGTTATTGGGTGTGGATGCTTGTCTCTCACTGAAGCTCATCCTTTCGCTGGCGAATCAGCTCCTCGTCCAGGTGGTGGATGCATGTGCCTTCACTCTTTATCCTCTCAAAGTGCTCCTTAACCTCTTCCCTCCATTCCGCCTGTTCCAACACACAGACGGAGTCACTTTAGAAGTCCCCGTAGAAACTGACACTGCCCAGCATATAGTCAGAACTGAGCACCATGCAGCTGGAGCTGGTGCTAGGCTCACCTGAGATTTAAAGTAAGTCTCCTGAGGGGCTCCCAACACATCAGCAGAGGCGATGTCCAGGTGTAGGAGAATCTGCTGAAATGAGGGCCGGTTCCTGGGTTTCCCCTGCCTGGAGAAACAGAGGAATGCTTGCAGTAAATCTGCCCATCCCAGCAATCCTGTGCCCTCCAGAAGTGGAAATGTCCAGGCGCCAGAAAAATCCAGCACCAGCTGAGATTGTATTAGTTTAAGTGTGTTTTTGACATCAATAACTAGGCATTGCTTTCCTGTTACTGGTGCTTGCTGATTCAGTGCTGGACATAGCTAGTCTGCAGCTGGTAAAAGTTGGTTATCATCAAAGACTAAGATGGTGGCCAAACTGGTGGACTTGCTGACAGTAGCAAGCTCAACTGGTAAACTGCAGGTCAAAAATTTTAATTTTCTTAATGTGTTGAAAATACAACTAGTATTTCAATCAGCTTGACCTACCACAGCTTAGATTGTACAAATTTTGAAATGCTGGTAATTGAAGCAAACAAATCTGCGGAAGACTTCCACGTTTTGGATCTTTTGAGGGATTTTCCCACCTCTGTGACTCAGATTTCAGCTGAGTGTGGGGTGCCAGTGCTCTCTCACCATGTCTGCTTCATAAGGATCTTGAATCCATCAGGACAGGTTGAGGGCACGGGGAGGTGCAGACTGTTGCTCCCTACACCCCAGATTATGGCAGAGGAGTCCACATCCTTATAGGGGATCTCCCGGTCAGCAGCTCCCACAGCACCACCCCAAAGGACCTGAATGGTGGAGGGTGGTTCCAGGATCAGGGGTCAGGGAAGGAATTTAAAAAATTGATTAATGTCAGTACAACTGCAGAAGCACTCAACCACTAATGATACCAGCTGGATTCCCACCTGGATAAAAACCAACTACTAACTTCTCTAGTCAAAAACGGCCATGAATTCTCAGACAAGTGTTGCCAGCTTCTCTATTCAGCATAAATTATTACAAATCACAATCATAATACTCAAGAATTCTCATATTCTCAAACATTCCTCAATGAATCAGCCTTTAATTTGCAGCAGAAACCAGAGTCACTCTGAAAAACGTGATACAATGGAAAACTGGTCGTTGGTGCTTTGAAGCGGACTCTAAAGGCCAGTATGATCAAACACTAGTGGGAATGGAGCATTTGTGTAATTGCTCCGATAATACCCACCAGATGTCCACCTTCTCAGAGACTGGCTCATTTCGGATCACCTCTGGCGCCATCCAGGCCACCGTGCCCGCAAAGGACATCTTGGTACTCCTGTCACTGAGCTCCTTGGAGGTCCCAAAGTCTGAGATTTTCACATTATCGTTTTGGGTGACCAACACACTGAGCATTGCAGAGAGGAAAGAGAAAAATAATGACCAAATAAAGTGACAAGTCTCAAATAGTCCACACAGACTTCATGCATCACCCCTTCTGTTTCTACTTGTTCAGTGCCTCACCAAACACATTTTTTCGATGCCAATTAGGTCCAAAATTAACTATGCAACACAAAATTCTGTGTGTGGTGGGATAGAGTTAAAAAGATTGATGAATTAACTGAATTCATCTATTTCAATTTAGAGAAGACGGACTTTAACTTTAATTGCAAGTTCTGCACTTAGAGCTGAGTGTGGTGGCCAGTGCTAAAAGTGGATTGGAGCAAAAGCAGACCTTCCTGCTGTGAATCTCTGCTCTGCTCCGGTGTCCCTTGCATTAACCCCCTTACACAAAATGCGTTCAGTTTGCTGGCCCTTGTTCCTCCTACCTCCCAGTACTGAAAGGTGCACCTCAGGGCTCCATTTTAGGACCCCCGCTTTTCACAATTTATATTAATAATATTTGTGATAATGTATCAAATGCTGTCTATCATTTTTATGCAGATGACACTATTATTTACTGCTCATCCCCTACCATTGTTCAAACCTCTGAACCTGTTCAAACCTACAGTGTCATTTAACTCAACTTATATTGGTGCTAAATGCTGACAAGTCTAAATTTATGTTATTCTCATGCAGAAAAAAACAATATCTACTTTTCCAAAGATCTCAAATGTACACAGCAGGTTTCCATTTTAGGCATAAGGCTGTAATGTCTGCCAGGACAAGTTCAGGATTAACAGCTATTTATTAGTGTGTCGTGGCGAGAGTAAAGCTGCATCCTCCCGCTCAAGAGTCTGAATCTAGAGGGTCCATTACAACTCCAGCTGGGTTGTTCTGAGGACCTCGCACAATGGGTGGTATGTCTCTGGGGAGATACAGAAGCTAATCCCCACACTTTCTGCCCTGAGTGCTGAAGCTCCATATTGAAAAGAGGAGACTCACTTTGGGGACTTGAGGTCCCGGTGGATGATCTTGTGGAGGTGGAGGTAGTTCATGCCACTGGCAATCCCTGAAGCCCAGTCCACCAGGAGTCGGGGCTGACCATGCGTCCTGCCCTCAGGACCTCATACAACTGGCCCTGAGCACAGTACTCCATGATAATGCAGTAACATGGTGCCTGCGTACACACAGCCCTAAGGGAAAATCATAGAAATGGTGAAAATATGAAGTGACCATCATGTTCTTTTTTTCTAAATTTTTTCTTTCTAGTTTTTTCATTTTTTATACACCCCCATTTTTTCCTGACAATTACATGCTCTGCTTTAGGCATGTATTGAAGTATTTAGTCTTCTACTTTAAAAAGTTTTTAGGTGTCAGTTTTTAGCAGAGGTATAGAAGTTATACATTTGCAATATGCAATTTGATGATGGGGCTAGGTTCAGGGGAGGAATACACATTTACTCACACAATGCCTGCAATCACCCCCACTCTAGCAAACATAAACACGCATACACATACACACACGCTCGCGCGCACACACACACACACACACATACACACACACACACACTCACTCACTCACTCACTCTCACTCACTCACTCTCACGCACACACAAAAGTAGCACAGTTAAAGCCTTCAACACAATAGAGCCAGGGAAAATCATGCAGCCTTTATACACTTTTCTCTGGGGAACGGAGAGGCCTGATCAATGAAGTTCAGCTACGCTCATAATAAAACACATAGATCGTAATGTCATCAGGCAGCCCCTACTCTGGCTCCAGTCTCAAATGGCAACAATCTGAGACTGCAGCCTCCACTAATTTTCCTCCCAAACCTCATTAATCTGTGCCAGAGCTGCACTTACACTCAGCAGAACCTGAACTGGCTACTCTTCAACATTTGTGCTCTAAACAAACATTTGCATGCATGCATACACAATATGCAAATGCATTTTGATTTCAGAGTCGTTGTGCAGTGAATCCAGGTGTGCTTGCGCTTTTGTGTGTGAATGGAGTGGGTAAACAGTTCAAGATGAGTCAAGCCCTGGCCAACCATGAACTGGTGATGCTGGAGTGTGTGTAGTACGCAGAGGAGGACTATCATGAGTTTCTGCTACCCATGAACCAGAGCCAGATTAGTCTTTCCTGTCCGCAGAACTACAAAGTGGTTCCAAATTCAGATGATTGGAATAAAGTACTGAGGTGTAGAGAAGCAAAGATCAGGGGTCAGAAAGTCCTGCCGCTTATCTTTTTTCCAACCAACTTCACAAATACTCCAACTCATAGTATTGGTATTGGTGGCTCGTGTTAACGATGCTGGCTTTTTGTGGAAAAGTACACTAGAGGCACATCAGTCTTACAACTTGGTGTAAGTGCAGGCCCTCTATGGTGCAATAAGTGGATGGAGGAGTGTTGACTGTTTGTTGACAAAATAATTATGGGTAGTGGCTCCAGAGTTATAACTCTTAAGTGTAACTTGGAACCTGATGAAACAGAGCATTCTATTTAGTATGCAGTAGATTTATCTCATGCCTAACCTTTTTTTCTGGGGATTCTTTGCACCTGAACATTGAATTCATGGACAACTCAAGCCCTGTTCTCACTGTGTGGTCACTGGCTACTGCTGTCCTGCTGTCCTGATCTGATCCTAATCCAGTTCTACCTCATCCTTACCTTGCCACTTCCTGGAGCTATAGATCCTACTGCTTGGACATTTTAAACAGTTTTATAGACTTTAACCCAAATTTATTCATTAGCTTGCCAGTGGAGGCTGGGCTCCCCCACTACAGCCAGGTTCCTCCTGAGATTTCTTCCCACAGGGGAATTTTTTCTCATCACTGTTTAAGGTTTTGTCTCCCTATTGGGAGTTTTTTTTTTTTTTTTTTTGCCTGATTTGCTATTTTGGGGATTAGGCCAGGCACTGCCTTTTGCTCTGTAAAGCGTCTTTATGACAGTCCTTCCGTGAAAAGCACTATATTAATAAAATTGAATGGAGGCAAATTGAATCCTCAGCTGATAAATTGTGCCAATTACCAAATCATGCAATTGGAACAATATACTGGGGAGGACATTTACATGTTCCACCTCTGTTGGGGTGGATTCCAAATCCCTGAGCCTGGATTTTCCTCCCTTATTAGTGGACCTACTTGAAGTGGATGATGTTGGGGTGCTTGAGTCTGCGCAGGTGTTTGATGTTGGTCTCCTTTGGTTCACGGACTTTCTTGATGGCCACTTCCTCCAAGCGGAACTTTCCCAGGAAAACGGCGCCCTGGGCCCCACTGCCCAGCCATCGAAGCTCCGAGATCTCCTCAAACGGCACTTCCCACTGGTCTACAAACAGCAAAGTAAATAATCAAATGGGAATTCTCATTGGTCTACATACATTGAAGCAGATAATCACAAGGGAATTCTCATTGGTCTAAAGACATTGAAGGAGATAATCACATGGGAATTCTCATTAGTCTACAGAGATTGAAGGAGATAATCACACGGGACTTCTCATTGGTCTGCAGACAGTGAAGGAGATAATCAAATTGGACTCCATTGGTCTACAGAAGGTAAAGTGGACAATCACATGGGACCTCCCATTGGTTTACAAACAACAAATTATAAACTCACATGGGACCACTCTTTAGTCTCCTGGCATCGAAGTTATAAATCAAATGGGACCTCTCGTCAGTCTAAAAACAGTGAAGGTGTGAATTGATTGAGGCTTTTCATAAGCCTACAGACAAGAAAGGAGTGAGCTGAATGGGATCTCCCATTGGTCCACAGACAGCTAAGTGTAAAAAAAAAAAAAAAAGGCACCACCCTGAAGTCTACAGACAACACTTTGTTTTACAGGCACTACTCACAAGAATGAATTGAATGGGACCACCCACTGGTATACAGACAGTGAAGGAGTGCATTAAATGGGACCTTCCGATGGTTTACAAATGGTTAAGGAGTGAATCAAATGGAACTAATTTGTGAATTTCATGCATTGCTGATCCCTCTTCCTGTAACTGTTTGCAATCTATGTTGTATTGTTTTTTTTTTTTTTTTGCTGTTTGTCTATGTAATCCATCACATAGGATTGTAAGACCATGACTTAAAGCGGAGTAAAGGCCATCAGTTTTAATTTGAGAGAATGTACTGTATATTACAGTGCATCCATACTGTTTGAGGCATGTGGGAATTACAGTTGACCCTTCAAGGACTCTGTCTACCAGAAATATTTGTTGTGAAGGCGGAGGGGTGTGGCAGTGGCGCCTTAAGTCTGATAGACTTCCCATAATGCCCCTACAAGCAAGCACTTATTAGGCCACCATTTCCGCCAACTGTTAATCTGGTGGTATTAGTGGTTACCAGCTGCTTCAAATTCCTATAACAGCTGATTCTTGTTTGAACTGCTCTGCCTGCATACACAATTTAGGTATGAACATTAATAAACCAATAGCATAGCACACCCCACACACACACACACGTGCGTGCGTGTGTGTGTGTGTGTGTGTGTGTGTGTGTGTGTGTATATATATATATATATATACACACACACACACACACACACACACACACAGTGCCGTGAAAAAAGTATTTGCCCTCTTCCTGATTTCTTTTTTTTTTGTGTATTTGTCACACTTAAATGCTTCAGATCATCAAACAAATTTAAATTTTACACAAAGATAACCTGAGTAAATACAAAATGAAGTTTTTAAATTATGATTTTATTTATTGAGGGAAAAAAGCTATCAAAACCTACCTGGCCCTCTGTGAAAAAGTAATTGCCCCCCCCTTGTGAAATCATGAATTAACTGTGATTAACCACATTTTTTTTGTTGTTGTTCAATTTCGCTGGCCACTCCCAGGCCTGATTACTGCCAGACCTGTTGAATCAAGAAATCACTTAAATGGAACCTGTCTGACAAAGTGAAGTAGACAACTCATCCAGGTGGTCACAGAAGAACCCAGAACAACATCTAAAGAACTGCAGGCCTCACTTGCTGCAGTTTAAGTCAGTGTTCATGATTCAACAATAAGAAAGAGACTGGGCAAAAATGGCATCCATGGGAGAGTTCCAAGGCGAAAACTGCTGCTGATCAAAAAGAACACAAAGGCCCATCTCACATTTGCCAAAAAACATCCTGATGATCCCCAAGACTTTTGGGGAAAATATTCTGTGGACTGATGAGACAAAAGCTGAACTTTTTGGAAGGTGTGTGCCCCGTTACAGCATTTCATAAAAAGAACACCATACCAACAGTCAAATGTGGTGGTGGTAGTGTGATGGTCTGGGGCTGCTTTGCTGCTTCAGGACCTGGACGACTTGCTGTAATTGATGGAACCATGAAATCTGCTCTCTACCAGAAAATGACCTCAAGCTCAAGTGCACTTGGGTGATGCAGCAGGACAATGATCCAAAACACATCAGCAATTCCACCTCTGAATGGCTTAAAAAAAAAACAAAATGAAGGTTTTGGAGTGGCCTTGTCAACGTCCAGACTTAAATCCGATTGAGATGCTGTGGCATGTCCTTAAACAGGCCGTTCATGCATGAAAACCCTCCAATGTGGCTGAATTAAAAGAATTCTGCAAAGAAGAGTGGGCCAAAATTCCTCCACAGCAATGTGAAAGGCTCATTGCCAGTTATCGCAAACGCTTGATTGCAGTTGTTGTCACCAACACTGGCACAAGACTGGTTTAGGGGGCAATTACTTTTTCACATAGAGCCAGGTAGGTTTGGATAGCTTTTTTCCCCTCAATAAATGAAATCATCAACAAGAGCAACGCGGAGCGTGGTATATGCCCCCATCCGTATGTTTAATTGGGGATAAGATTGAACAGGTTGCTAGTTTAGCATGGTGAAAAGTGAGAGTGAATAATACTGAAAGTTAAACATGTTAAAAGAAAACTGGTTTTCGAATGAAGATGAGGAGTTTTTTAGTTATTGCATGGAAACTGAAATCAAGATGGCTGCTGTAGCAGGCATATTGGATATCGCACAGCACTGGTTTTCGAAAGCAACCTTCCTCTACCTACCCCCCATACACCAACAAGAAATGAGATGGATTGGACGAGGCGTTCTTTAGTTATTGCATGGAAACGAGAAGTTTACGGCCAGACGGGCGGACTGAAGGGGCATTGACATAATGCCCCCTGCTCATTCGAGGCAGGGGCATAATAAAAACTGCATTTTGTATTTGCTTGGGTTATCTTTGTGTAATATTAAAATTTGTTTGATAATCTGAAACATCTAAGAGCGACAAATATGCAAAAAAATAAGAAATCAGTGGGGGCAAATACTTTTTCATGGCACATACATATACGTATATATATATATATATTTTTTTTTTTAAACCTTTCTTTTTTAAATGCAACTCCCTTTCAGGTATTTGACCTTTGGTATCACATGGTTCATACAATATGCATTCGGGAATACAGAGTCAAAAACCTCAAATTATGTTGCAGTCTCGGAGTTAGGTTGGTATCACTGAGCTACTGCCTGATTCAGTGCGGATCATCTTAAGCATAATATTCTGTTCACATTTTGGACAAAAATGTATTGGCAGTGTAGCATGTGTACTTGCTGAAAATGTTCTACAACTGTATTTTACATGATCATTGCTGAAAAAAATAACCCAACGCCATTGAGTTTAAGTGTTTTCAAAAATGTATTGTACCAATGAGTTTTGCATCATGAAAGAGGCCAATTTCATCTGAACCCCCTAAGAGGGTTAATGATGAGGTGTGAGAGTATGGGAACAGCCGCACCTTGCTGCCGGAGCTTGTATTCTGTGGAGTAGGTCTTCCCGATGATGCTCCAAACAGGCCTCAGGCACCCTAGTAGTCCGTGCAGGAAGCCACTGTCACCATGCCCCGCCCTGAGGAACTGGAGCTTGGCATCATCGTTGTAGAGGTAGTCCTGATCACTCCCTTCACCCCGTGTCCCATCCTTGCCTCTGCAATCCCCAAAATCTCCAGCAGAGGGCGACTCTCTGTCCTCACGCTCGCACAACTGCAGGACGCTGTTGTCGAAGTGCCTCTTCTCACGTGATGAGTCCTCACCCAATGCCTCTGTCGGGGATTTCAGCCCCCCAGGCGTGATGTCTTCGTCCCGCCCGATTGGCTGCAACTCCGGCTGATTGACAGGGTGGAGCCTGTTGGGATCCACATCAAGGTTGGAGAGAGGACAGACGGTGGCTGAGGGGAAGAGTACTGATTCGTCTTTTTTATGGTCTCATCCACAACTGTCAGCTTTAGCTTGCCCCCAAGCAGACTGGGGCAGGAAGCCCTGGGGACAACCTTTGGAGTGCTTCCCATGATGCTTTGCATGTGCAATGCCAGGAGAAGAGAGCAGAATAAGGGTCTTTTCTACTTCTGACTCCTATTTAGGCTCATAGGAAATGCCTATGAATCAGACAGACAGACAAACATCAAAACTTATGAACAGAGGGTCCCCATTGTTATAATCCCAGAAATCCACCCAGAAATCCTTCATCCATGCATATGGACCAAGTAAAAGTATACTGGACATGACAGATGAGGGGTTTGGGAAGTTCAAACTCGGAGGACGCTTTCACACTTAGAACGATTGTTTCGTACTGTGCCACAGTACGATTGTCCCTCCTCCCCCCCCGGTCAGCTTTCACACTAGTAATATCATATCGTACCCGAGTACACTTGCATAGGTCAAAATTCCGATATAGCATCTTGCAGTATGTACCAAGGTGGTTTTAAATGGGGAAATATTCAGAAAGAAGAGGAAGCAAACCCTTGCTTGGAAAGAATTCCGTATCCAACCTCACCTTTTTTTCGGCTTTTTATTTGCCAATACCATTTTAAAAGGAGGCGCCAATATATTTCAGGGGGTTTTATTAGTGAGAAGGGGGTTTAGAATGTTAATATCGTGAATGCATACGCTGTGCTTGCCCTAGCAACCCAGTGTATCATCAGTAGCGTGGATTACCACATATAGCAACACAAAAAATTAAACTCTAAATTTTATTGACTGGATGTTTGATGTTTTTACTCACCCGAATCTTTCTCTGGGTACCCAAACATCAAGGTAAGCCAAAAAAGTACTGATTTCATTCAATATTGGTGGAGGCTGAATATGGAATTTTTTCCCCTTGCGTTTTTGGCCGATTATGCCTTCCACTGCCCATATACCACGAAAATGTATCTTTCTGAACTTGAGCTGCCTGACTTTCGCACCACGTTCCCACTTAGAAATATTGCAGTCGTATTTTCTTTAGTTTGTCACAGCACTGATTTATTGTTCTTAGATAACCACGCGAAGGTAAGTACTCACAAATTATTCCATAAATCTCCGAGTTTTTGTGTATAGTATGCAGTTGTGATTTATGTTTTTGTCCACCTAAATTTCGAGCAAGCATTGAATTTCTTCATTTGAATGGAGAGATCCTTTTGCCGCTGAGTTTGTTCAAACAAAAGAGCCATAACAAGTAACAGTAATCTTCCGTGCTCAAGTACGGCAGCTTTCACATTTGGTACAAGTATGGAGGAACCATGCTGGAGTCCACCTCTTCCAAGCAGACTCAAGTACCGTGCCCGAGCACGCTTGTGTTCACTCTTACCAAATGAACTGGACTTTGGGGTCAAGTGTACTCGGATCCGTGCCCGAATCCCGAGTGTGAAAGCACCCCAGTGCTGAAAACTTGTGTGTATCTTCATTTATAGTTAGTCAACAGGATGCTCTCAGCCAAACTGAGGCAGGATGAATGTCCATTGAACAACTGTTGTGAATACACCTGAGAAATTAATCAGATGAGAGGGATTTTAGAGGGTTTCTTGAAGCATAGATAACATGTCACATTTGACCCATGCAACCTATGAGAGAGAGAGAGCAGACATTGTGAAGACTTGCACTGTCTGCTCATGCAGTCTCTCAGCGTAAGTGCAACTGAGCTCACACCCTGACAAATATAACCATCTGTACCATCTCTTTGCTCACGAACACTCACTGTGTAAGTGAAAACGTGTACACATACATGCTGAAAAAAGCAGCATGTCTCTGCACCTACATACAACAACAGACAAACAACACACACACACGCGCGCGCACACACATTTGCATGGCTATTCTCACAGGGACTTTAAATTGTGTTCATTTTTTTACAGCCTTGTAACCAAATTTTGCATAACCCTAAAGGTTAATCATACCCATAACTTTAACCAATTAGCTGTACTCCTCAGTAATCCTCCGTGACACACACACACACACACACACACACACACACACACACTGGGGAGGGAGCAGCTGGTAGGGGTGGGGGGAATCACATTTACCCCCACAGAGCACGCACAGGACACACAGGATCTGAGAGGAGCCAAAAATCCATGCCACTTCCACTGCTCTACTGGACAAGGCAGCCATTCAGAGCTCAGCCAGCAGCCCTCTGTCAGAAGAGCACAAACCCTCTGCACTGCAGCCTGTCTAAATCCACTTTAGCACAGACAAGCCTTCCGCAGCAGACTCAAAACCATGCCCTCAATGTTTAACACAAGGGGTGATAACAGAGCACTGTGCATGCATACAAACATATATGCACACACACACACACATGCGTGCATGTACATGCATGCAGACACATGTGCACGAACATGCATAGCAGAAAAATACAGAGGAAAACGTCACACGCACATAGAAAGAGACATGGAGGTATTGGCATTCAAGGATGTGTGTGAGTGTGCATGTGTGTATGCATTCAGAGATGCCTATTTGCATATGCGTGTGAGTGTACAAATTTATATGTTTGTGTGTGCGTGCATGTGTGGGTGCGGAGTGCGCGTGTGTGTATGTGTGTTTGTGTGCTTGATACCCTGCAATATTTGCCTAAGAGAAATAGACTCAGTATACCATTGGACCAGCAATTCCTGGTCTTAAAATGTTCCACCACCTGCAGTATTTTGCCTTTTAAAACCAAGTCAAGCATAATTAACACATCATTTCTCAGTACAGTTCATGTTCTGGATGACGCAGATCATATTGCCATGCTTTGGATCCCTGTTCCTGAAGATCAACCATTTGGTAGGTTTACATTTTATGACCACTATTGGGCATACATGTCACAGCAAATTACAGCTCAACAGGCTGTTTAGGGAAAAGCCCAGTGAACTATGGGCAGAAATTCCCTGAGTGTTCACTAGCACGGCCCTGTCCCTTCATGCTCTGTGCCAAAATAATTCTGCCCACAACATATGCTCAAGCAGCGGTCAGCCTTTCACTGAGGTCTGATGGACACCAGATTTCCCACAATAATGCAGTAGTGAGAGGGGTCCATAATGCATTGTGGGACGAGCTTTGGAGCTTAAGTGCCTTTTTGTTGCATTAGGAACTGTTTTCTCTGGAGCATTAACCCTGGAAGTAGCAACAGTTGGGCTTCTTCTAATGAAACCTCAAATTGTAGGGTCTCAGATACTGCTAGACATATGCATACGTGTGTGTGTGTGTGTGTGTGTGTGTGTGTGTGTGTATGTGAGGGGAACACGCATAAGCATGCACATACACACAAATGAACATACAGTCTCGGCACAAGCCTAAAGAGTGAGTGAATAAAAGAAAACACGTGTCACATTTAGTGTGATGTCACAAGTTCAACAGAAAATCACAAAATGGCAGAGAACGGTATATCACAGAACATCATCAGAAGCTGCAGAACAGCCCAAAAGCACAGCAGAGAACATCCCAACAAACTGCAGAAAAATCAAACACAGCACAGTGTAGATCAACCAAACACAGCAAAACAGAGCAAAAAAAGCCAAATGCAATATTGCACAATACAGCACAACACTTCAGAAGAGTTATTAAGTCATTACCAATCTGTAATGGCGTGTCACAAACTTCTCTTTAGAGCCATTCATCAGGCTATGAGAACATATATCCAGACTAAAAGCCAGAGAGGGAGAGAGAGAAAGAGAGACAGAGAGAGAAGAA
This sequence comes from Gymnothorax javanicus, assembly GCA_029692085.1. Classification (NCBI taxonomy): domain Eukaryota; kingdom Metazoa; phylum Chordata; class Actinopteri; order Anguilliformes; family Muraenidae; genus Gymnothorax; species Gymnothorax javanicus. Next base: position 23,527,554 of record CM056205.1, read on the forward strand.
GAGACTGATGTTGCCAACAGGCTGATACCATCTCGCCTTCAAAGGATTAAAAAAAGACTCAAAGCGACAACAAAGGACACAAGAGGAGCCGGCTCCATTTGAGCTGGTCAGGAAATTGCCTGCTCCAGCTGCTACACACACAGCCGCTGTTGTGCCATTAAAGGAGAACAAGCACAGGCAGACACTAATATAGAAGTAATATTGTTACAGGAAGCTGACTGAAGCCATGGATGGCACAGAGGATCGCACACGGCACAACATGGAGTGAGAAGGAGCAAGCAATGGAGCATAGGTCAAACACAGGCACAACAGGACCCGGACTACAAAAACCAGTTAAAATATTCCATGAACAATTTATGAAAATCTTTCATTGTTGCTTTTCAGTTTGAGCTTTTAAAATACAAAACATTGGCTAGTGAGGTGAGATACAGCATTTTTTAGCAAACGGCAAATTAAAACAAGCTAATATTCTACAATTCTACAACACGGGCCCATCAGGGAAGTTAAAAACAAGAGGAGATTTCAATTTACCTTGAGTACGTCCTTTATAGGCATTTTAAGAAAATGTTACCGGAGTGGTAAGGGGTTAAGAAAAAGTATTAGTTATGAAGTCTCATCACAAAACTAAGAGATTTGTCATGACAATTACATGCAGCAATTCTTACAAAAATACACATCTATCTGTCTGTACAGAAGCTGAAATGCTTTGAGACTGTTCCTATTACAGGAAGTGCAGTACGGCACTACTGCTGTGCCAATGAGGAGGCACAGAGACCTCAAGGGGGAGACAGTGAGCTTCAAGGCACCACAAGAGGTAACAAAGGCTCACCAACGAAAAACCCTCTGACATTCACAGCTTGGGCCTCTCTGTGTGGAGTTTGTACATCCCCCTCGAGTTTGGGTTTTCTAAGGGTACTGCAGTTTCCTCCCACAGTCCAGCGATATGCATGTCAGGCTAACTAAAAACCATCAATTACCCATAAGTATGAGTATGTGAGTGAATTGTGTGTAAACCCTGTGATTGACTGGTGAGCTGCCCAGGTTTGGCTGGCATAGGTTTGTGCTCCCCAGCAACCTTGATAAGGGAGAAGTTGTTTAGATTAGGGGGTTCTGAAATTAATATTCTAGTGCTGATGTAAAAATGGAGACTAGTCACTACAATAAATGCTGAAGAGTTCCAGAACTCTGGTGGAATTTGGACCTTCCACAAAATGGACTCTTCAAAGGGTTTGAGTCAGTTAAAAAAAAAAAAATGACTTCATGGGTAGAAGTGTAGCGCTGTAGGGTGACCCTAGAAGACCCACGTGACTCTAGAAGACTCCTCGCTCCTGCAACTGTGTGTTTACCTTTCACAAACTCCCTCATTTACAACACCAGCTGCCAGCTCACTGTAGCTCACCTTGTTACATTGACCTTCATTACACCGCAAAACTGGGGTGACACACAGACTTTGACAGAGAGAGAGAGAGAGAGAGAGGGAGGAAGGAATGAGTTTGAGAAAGAAGGGACAGAGCAACAGCAGGGAGACACAGAGAGGGAGGAATAGCTCCTCTCAGAGACCTGCTGTCTGAACAGAGGGAAATAAAATCTCCCTGAGCTCCTCCAGCTTGTACAGGTCTCAGCCTGACTCCCTCTGTAATACATCCATCCTTCAAAGAGCAGTGCCAGCCTCTGCTTAAAACATGCACTTCACACAAAGGGCTTAAAATAGCACACACACACGTGCATATGCAAGCAGACACATTTAATGAATGACTGTACTCAGTACAACCGAAGTACACACACACACACTTACAGACTAACGAGCAGCCTTGTGCATTTCACTGAATGAACTGTACACAGGCACTAAATATGCACATACAAATATGCATGCTCACAGATGCAAGCACCTGCTTGTGTATGTAGACATACACACAAGCACACACACACACACACACCCCTTCACTAAATAGATATTCACTAAATATGACAAATGCAGATGCAGGCATACTCGTGTCATAGGATCAAAAAAAAGTTGAAACACTGAATGTGCACACACAGGCATAATCCCTCTGTCTCTCTCTCTCTCTCCTCTCTCCCTCCCTCCCTCCCTCTCTCTCACACACACACACACACACACACACACACATGCTGCTCCATGTTACTCACAGATTGCACAGCTCTGTCACATGATCCTGCATTTTGAGGTCAAAAAGAGCAAAGAAAGAGAGAACCAAAAAAAATCTTCAAATTGATAGATGGATGGATAGATGAAGGAGAGGAGAAGGCTGACAGAAGGGGCACCCTGCCGTGTCAGTGGTGAGCGGTGAGAGGGAGGGTCCTCGTGTCTTACTCACATTTCTGGGACTCACCCACATCACACTTTTCATGAATGAAGCTGCCTGCTTGTGACATCACAGGATTCCACGAGGGAGGGGCCTAGTGCTGTGGAGGTAGGGACAAACTGTACCAGTGTACCGTGTGCATGTGTATGTGCCTGCATATGTGTGTGTGTGTGTGTGTGTGTGTGTGTGTGGCTTGTATAGCTATACTTGTGAGAAACAACTCTTAAAATACCTCAGTGTTGTGAGGACATCTGGGGCTGTGAGGACATTTTGGGAGGTCCTCGCAGAGGATTATGGCTAAGTTGTTAAAGTTATGTTCACGGATAGGGTGTGTGTGTGTGTGAGTGTGTGAGCCTATGTGAATCTGTGAGCACCTTTTTGAGAGTGTGTGTGTGTCTGTACGTGTCACCATAACCTATGCCCACATCCACTATCAAAGGAATTGAATGAAATTTGTGGCCAAAAGAGCAAACACAAGTTAATCTTTATGGACAAGGCGGCGAAGATGACGACCATGTATCCATAGTAGCTGCTTGATTTCATCCAGGTGCTTCAATTATACTAGCAGAACACGTGATGAAATTACACAACTGAAATGTTTAACAAGGAATTAGGCGATAATTTATGCTTTACGACTGATTTATACATTGCCAAAATGGACTGCTCATTGCAGGCAGGAACAGAAACAACTGAAGCAAGTGGTGCCAGGCACAACAAACCCCGCCTCTCGCACATACTTTGACCAACTTTTCCTAAATTCAATGGGCATCTATTCTGGGTCAGTGGCAATCCCTAAACCCAATCTGGGGTGAATCTGGCCATTAGTTTTGCTGCTAAAGTGTTAACAAACAAACAAACACACTCACAAAGAAACCAAACCAAAAACAATACCCCTTGCCCTCCCCCTTCGGGCGGGGCGGGGTAATAAGGAATAAACAAAATACAAGAGAGAACGGTTACCAATTGCTGGCCACTAGAGGGCTTCCTGATAGAGAAAAAAAAAATCACTTAAATTATTAAGGATATGTCATATACAGTATTAAAAATAATAAATTAATTAAATATGGGCATAGCCTGTCTGGCAACCATATGATTCTGCGTGGAATGCTTCGCACCAATCAATTTTTGTGAAGCAAACTCTTCTGTTGGGATGTGCATTTGAACAATTCCCTATTTAATTTCCTTTTTCAAATGAACCCATATTTCATGAAGCGATAATTTATTTATGGCATAAATTCATTTCATGGTAATACAGCCGTGTGATCTAAATCATTGGAAAATAACAAATGATAAAACATGTAAACAATCTGTACATAATGATTGAAACCAGTAAACACTTAGATTTCAAATACCTGTAAAATGTCAAACAATGCATTTGTATTGCCTTCTGGTGTGATAATGCAAGCTGATTATGATGTTTATGTACAGCGCTCTATTTAAACAGGTAACCTGCACATTTATTTAAGGCTTATAGGGTTTTCAAACATAATTACAAGAAATGTGCACATAATTATCCAGCAGGTAGTGTAACATCTGAGCATGTCACTGACTTCTGCGCAGCAATGTACATGATATAGGCTTGCACTGAAAGCCACTCATTGCAGTGCATTTGAAAATCCTCTGTCATCGCTTCCCACAGGTATCAGAGGTCTGATGAGCAGAACATTGATGGCCACAATGCATGCTGATCAACATCCATCACACAAGTTCTACAAAATCATGCATTCATTTCAAAGCTACATACAGCACTGTTCAAATGTTTTAGCCTTCCTAGATTTCTTAATTTAAATTTGGCCTTAGATGTTTCCTTATTTATTTATTTATTTATTTATTTTGTTTTCCTCATTAAGTTTTTGCAGAGAAAATATATTTGAGGCATCGCGTTAATTAACTTTCAAATATTATTTATATTTCACTTAAAACAGTCAATACAGGTAATTCAGCCTTGACAGGGCCCTGATCTACACATCATCAAGGCTGCCTGGGAATACCTGGAGAGACAGACCCAAGTGAGACTGTGAGCCAGCAGAAGAACTGTGCCAATTATCTTATAAAACTGTAAAACTGCAGGACTGTTCTTAATTTTTAGGCAAAGGGTAGTGACACCAAATATTTCGTTTTTAACAGCTAAGAGATCTTTATGGTACATTTGTACATTTGTATGTATGTATAGTATGCATATTTGTACATATATGTATACATTGTACATATACACAAAGTTCAGAAACCTGTCTTTCTGTGATTTTTGAAAGAATCTTTGCCTCATGGACTTGTGCTAAATGTGCCTGAAACTTACTCACAGTACTGTATATTCCTACCATATTCACGAAAATGGTACCATATACTGCATTACGAATGGCTTTTTGAAGCTGGGTTAAGTTCTCATTGATTGATACACTTAGCGGACTTGGAATCACACCCAATACACATGTAAACAGAAATAAATTTTCCCAATTTAATTTACGCATGAAGTCTGAATGACGGAGAACTGAAAATGCGGCCAAGCTTGTGGCAAATCACTTAGAGCAGAATATTTCTCATGAGTGCTCTACATATAAAAGATAACCTTGAAGGTTTCAAAGTGCATCAGCGATTGTCGAAAGCCTGTACAGTCTTTGGATAGTGCGTCGGCATCAGAAGCGGCTGCCGTGCAAGTCAGCGACTTTGCGGAGGAGCTCTCTCTGGTATGAACACGCCAACGTCCTGCAGCTCACTTCCTGCCACTTAAGCAGCTCATCTGAGACCTGGCTGCTCTCCGCCTGAGATAGAGAGTAAGATTTAACATTAAACATCATAGTAGTACTAAAACACTATCGTTTTTGCAGAGATCTAGTTTCTATTCTCAGCCAAGTACAGAAAAAAAAGGTCAAGCAGACAGGGATCCGGAGGGCTAACAGTCCATTTGTTTGATAGACAATTGCATACTGCTTTGCTATATTTAAAAAACTTGTTATTCAATGGCAAGCTTGAAACAGCACTGCCCAGACACCTTGTGGGTACTCGGAGTACCTACTTAATGAGCATTCTCAGCCAAAGCCAACATTTGGCATTGAATGAATAATTATACCAGTAACAATGTTGACTCTACCATACATTTATAAATGGATGATGTGGGAGAGCACAAAGAGGAATATGATATTGAGAGAGAGAGAGAGAGAGAGAGAGAGAGCATACCAAGTTATTAAGGTCTGCCATCAGCAATCCCCTCCTGTCTAGGTGTATGTTGAAGGCAGTTGTCTCCACCCAGGCATTATCTGTGTTCCTTTGGTCATCCATATAACCGTTGTACACCTGCAACAATCAAATACCATTTAATTTTCTTAGTCATTGAATTGCTCCTTGATGACTGAACATGAAAACGACTATCCTGATGCCTACTCTTGTAGTATCTTTTCCTTAACCGTAGACAGCTATGTGTGTGTGTGTGTGTGTGTGTGTGCACCTGTACGTTTGTGTATGAGTGATAAAGAGTGTGTATATGACTGTGAGCACAAGCGCGCAAGAGTAAGCAAATTTGTGTGTAAACCTGTGGATGTATACAGTATGTTTGTGCGCATGTGTGTATGGGCAGGCGTGTATGCTTACCTGGTTCACCTCTGCTGCCCTCTGTAATTGAGCTTTGATCTGCTCATACAGGTTACTGCCCAGAATGTTCTCCAGTCTCTGCGGAAGAACTTCGCCAGAGAGCAGTGGACCCTGAAGGAACACACACACACACACACACACACACACACACGCAACGGCCAGTGTCTGTCAGAGCACTACTGGCCATGTCTCAACCAGGGTCTCTGTGTCACAGCGATTCTTAATCCAATCAGAAAAACGTGATGGTAATATGAGATTAACTACCTTAATATTCTTAAAAAAACAATTGATGTTGTAAGACAGGGAAAGTGTGCTGTTGGACATACAGTACTGAGAAAAAACAAAATGTGAATAAACTTTATCAAAGTTGTTAACTGGCAAAAAAAGAAACCATAAACATGCTCAGAGTTTTGGAAGTTACACTGCAAAGGCACTTTATTCATGTAACCATTAGGCTAAAAGCTAAACTCAAATTTTGCATGAAGCATTAGGCTCACCCCAGGTATAGTCCAGACCCCCTCCTTCTTATCCCACACAGCCAAATACTCCAGAGCGGATTTCCGATCATCTTTCCAACTAGAACAGCATAGAAAATGAAAATTACACCATGGCCTTTCCATTACAAATAAGCCAAAACCAATGATGAAAACAACTGCACATTGCTGTACATTTCCTCATCACGTTGAGACTTTCACCCAACTGGCTGTTGAGTAACTGTAAAACGCAGAAGCATTGACAATCCGTGTTGAGTCTCCTGGTCTCATATACTGCAGGGATCTGAGTGGATGGCTTATTGCTGGTTTTGTCAGCGCACTGACAAAGTCAATGCCAATTAAGTAAAAACTCTCCACAATAAGGTTGTAAAAAAGTTAAATAGGAAAAAACCTTGAATGCAGACCATCTGTTATTTTATCAGTGATCCTAATTTGTGGTCTGGCACTGAGTTCTGAGCTTGGAAGTCCCTCTATGTCTTATTGTTTGCTTTGAAATCAAATAATTGGAGTTGATACAATGTTCTTTTAAAAAAGTCTGAATCTATAGTGTTTGAGTGATTCCTGCAAAAGCAATCATTTGCAGAGATGTTTTCTTTTCCTTCTTTAAATTATTAGGATACCCAATATTGTACCTACTTCTCCTCCAACAATTTTACAGGCATCCTCTCCAAATATGGTTTCAGAGATTTGTCTCGCTCCCATGTAGAGCACGTGCATTTTTGTTTTTTGAAACATTATATCATTCTCATGCTATTACCTTTTTTAAATCTTTTATTTCTTTTTTGCCGGCTGTATGAAAAGGTTTTGTTTTGAATATTAAAACTATTGCAGCAAGTTCTGGCTCAGCTGCAATCATGTTGCACTTTCCAGAGGAAATGCTCTCTCTAGTTTAACTGGGTTCCATTACCGTGTCAGGACAGGATCCAGGACGTGGTTTGGCCCCAGGTGACCCAATGCTCCTTTCCCCTTCATCCCTGTCCTTCCAGCAGGGTTTCTGAAAACAGTAACAGTGCTGTAAAAGTTGATAAAATTGGAATATCTATATTGAGATGACACAATAAAAAAGCTTCCAAGGAAAAAAGTTCAACTAAAGCTTAATTCAATGCCTTACCTGTATTTGTCCAAATCAGTGTCACTGCTGAAGGGGAGAAGAAAAAAAAATAGAAATAATTTACTCATGAGAACAAGCTTCAGAACTCAATATACTTTTCTTTGGGGGGGGGCATGTAGGCAAATCTCACCTGCCTGCCTGATCTAACTCAGTGTCCTCGTCAGCGTTATATGTGGGTGGGTCATAACTGCGAAACTCCACCTGCAAAATAACAGTCAGTCATGTGCCATAACTATGAGAAACTCCGTCTCAAGTGTTCCAGTCCTGCAATGAGGATTAAAGTCTATGTCTTTCCCTCTAATATAGAAAATTCAGGCATCTCACAAGATAAACTTTGCTTAAAAAGTGAATTCTTCTTACCAGAATTACAAATCTTAAATGAGTAAAGCTATCTGAATTATTCATATACGCAAATATAATTTTACAGCTCAAATAACATGTTTAACAAAATAAAAGAATTGTTAAGATTGACATAATTTTTTTTGTTCTTGCAGCATGAAAATCAGCATTAACAATAAGACTGAGCCCGTGTGAGATCAAAGACTTGTATACCATGTAATTCGATAAGCCACCACACTCATTAATGAGTCATTAGTGTACGTTAATATGGCTAAAGCAAGTGAAATCAGGCACCTCCCAGGGCACCATCTCCTCAGGCACAGGGAAGCGCCTGACGTTACAGTCGGGGTACTGGAGACGACGGGCGTTGATGTGATATTCCGTCTTCTCTTTCATTCTCTCTTTCTTGGATCCGGTGTGATCAGTCTCAGTGGCATTGGGCTGTAGCGCTGAACAAGGGAACAGTTGTAGTGAGTTGTCATGCTGATCCAGGTCCCACCTGAGATTTCACCCTCTTGAGGAGTTCTTTCTCACGACAGTCAGAGGATTTTTCTCCCTGAGTTTTCACCACAAGATATGTGGCGACTTATGCCATGCGTTTGCCAAACTGCTACTTCGTAAAGCATCTTTGAGAATTTTCTTTTGTAAAAAGAGCTATACAAATAAAATTGAATGGATTTGAATTGAATCTCACCAAATTAAAGACATAGCTGAATTCAAAGACAGAATCCAGTAGCTATTACAATAAGGTATAAAGGCATTTGGACTGTGGGCTGAACTTCCAAAACAGTTCATATACACCCTTATTAAAGCACAGACTGTCAGCTTTAAGTTGAGGGTACTTAAATTCATATTGTCTACATCATATAGGAATTACAGCTGTTTGAATCAGTCACTGAGCAAATACTAAATGAAGCACACTGTGAGTAGGTTAGGAGGCAAGTTGGATCCCTCTAAGGGATGCATATCAATTTGTGCGTGATGATACACCAGGCAGAAAAAAAACCAACTCACAGAGCATAGGGGCTTCTTCCCGAGTCACATAGCCCTGGGATTTCAGGGCGTCCATTATCCACTGTAAGGCTTTAGTGGACTGGAAGACCTGTCAAATAAGTGCATCAGAGAGTTAAGACCTGCTGATAAAGAGAGTTAGCAGGAGGAGTCTCAGGAAGAAACATCAAAGGGGCATTCACAAAATGTAAATGTTTTCTTTGAGTTTTATTAGGCCATATAAACAAAAGTTGGTGATCATCCTTTTGGGCATAAAAAGAGACTGGGGGGAGGTTGTTTTTTTTTAAGAATGAAACTGGAGGAAACGCATTTTAACTGAAGAGACTATTTAGATATTTGCGCTTGGGCGGCGTGGCTCAACAAATGCTCGCAAGAGGGCTGGTGAGTCATCCCAGCTGAATCGAAATACCGCAACGTTCTAATCACTGTACAGACCGTTTTTTCACGTTTTTATGCGATTCTAGACATTTTTTTGATGAAAAAAAAAGAATTTTTTTGAAAAATAAAATTTGGGCAAAAATTGGGCACCATTTTTGCCAGTCGAGAGGGGATGATCACCAACTAATTTTTTTATGCGGCCTTATCTCAGACTATGAAGTTCAAGTGAACACCAGGCTTTGTATTAGGGGAATGGTTACAGGCAGACAGCTCTGAGGAACACAAAGACAATACATCTTGCATCAAAAAAAACCTCCTAATGAAACTTAAATTTTTTTGTAAATAATATTTTTAACTTAAACATGCAGTATAAGTCGAAAATATTTGGGCTCTTTAGTTTTTTTTTCTTTTCCATTACTTGTAACTCGTGAAATTATAAGTGAAATTGCTTTTTGCCTCTTGTGTAAATGTGTAAAAGAAGCTTACCAATGGCAATATTTTTGTCTCGATGAGGACAAAACAAGTTGGAATCATAAATATTCAATTTGGAAGATCATAAATGTAAAACTAATAATGCATTTGATAATATAAATCTAAACATTTTGAAAAAATAATGTTTGAGGATTTTCTTCTTTATTATTACTTATATTTAATTTTTTAATTTGCGTTTGGGGTGAAAAATTCTCAAAAAGAGAATAACCTGCTCCTCAAGATTGGCCAGCCTTTTCGCCATGCAAACAGAATCCCGGTCATGTTCACTTTCTAGCAGCTCCACCATGGCCCCCACCCTGGGAGAAAGACGCCCAAACACAGTGTGAACATACATGACTACAACAACTCCATAAGTATTTGAACAGAGACACATTTTCTGCTCTTTGTGACAGAACTTCAATTTGAAAAGTTTCAATGGCTTAAAGTAGAGACTGTAAGCTTTAATTTGAAGATATTTTCATCTACATTATGCAAACCGTGCAGGAACTGCGGCCATTTTAAACAGTAAAAAAATTAGCATGAATGCTGATGACCTACTTTAACAAACACTTGAACATCACTGAACTCAAACATTGATTTAGTATGAATTGGCTGGTCTATGTATTTTGACTGTATATTTTGTGTCAATATATTACCATTGTGGGAACCAGCCCTGTTCCTAGAAATCAAATTACCATGTAGTATGTCTTCTTTTCAACCCTATTTGGCGCCCCTTATTCCACTAATTTTGCTCAATGCAGATAACTGGCTGTAGAATAAGGGGAATTTTGTAGGAGTTCAGTGAAAAACTACATGATGGAAGATCAGAAGGAACAGGGCTGGTCATCACTGTATTGGATCATATGAAACGGCTGATCTCTGCCACAGCTGTCCACTTCAAGCCCGTACTTGTCAGAAGTGTCCTGAATGCGGCGCTCAATGCTATGGCTCCGGTCTCTCTGACTGCAAGCCAAATGGTTCTCCTTCATGAAGGCTTCCCACGAGAGCATCTCCTCTTCCTCTGCCTGACTCAGCTCTTCCTCTGCGGAAGGAAGAATTCACCCTGACACTTTTTACTGAGAACTTTGTCAGAGTTATAAATTCGATGGGTCAGAAACTAAAAGTTCTGCCATGCGTTCATCCCACTTGTGAACTGCAGCCGCATGATATGTTCATGAGTTCAACCTCCACACTGAACATTTGCATTAGTTAGCAAACAGTGGTGGTTAGAACAAAATACCATGGAGGGTGTATATCACACTGCACAAAAGTCTTAGACACATTTAAAGCAATTTCATGAAGCAAATATGCTTGCAAAAATAATAAAATTAAAAGTTTCTCATAACAGAAATGTACTATACTGAGCTGTAAACTGTTAAAAACTAAAACAAACCAATATTTGATGAGAGTACTCTTCCCGTAAAAATTTGGGATATTGTCCTGATGTGCCATAGTTTTATAACATGATTGGCTTTTTTGCTAGTTCCAAGCATAGTGGGAAAACTTGCCGTTGTTCTTCTGCAGACTGACTGTCTCACTTGCATAATTGCAGACAGCCATGATGTTGACATTAGCGCTCTGTCAAAACTAGATTATCTCTATCAACTGTTTTTAACAAAATACAAACATTTATCCCATAAATGATGAAAAATCGGTGTGATACAACCTGTGAGATACAGGTTTGGTATTACACACGTGTAATACAGCTTTCTCGCATTGCAATTGGTCAGATGCCGTTCATTGGCAAACACGGTAACGTTACCAGTCCTCCTGCTGGGAACTGGTAATCATGCCTAGCATTTGTTTCTAGTTTGCGGTTTACTCAAGTGAATAGGATGAATAATTTGCTAGCTAGCATGATTGCCCTCTTTGGCATGAAAGTAATAAGTAATATGAGTTACTGTTTTTGTAGAAACTTGTATTTATTTAATGGCGAAAGGCGTGAGCATGCTAGCTTGCTAATTCATCCTATTGACTTGAATAGACGGCAAACTAGAAACTAATGCTTTTTTAAATTTTCCAAATAATGACACTGAAATTTATGGGATAAATAGGATCTCAAATTCGTGAGCCTGAGATATCAAATTTATGAAACTCAAGCAGTTATTTTTGTTTATGAAGATAACTACTCTCATTTCATAAATTTGATATCTCCAGCTCACTCATTAGAGATCCTCTATTTATTTATGAAAAAAAACTAGCATGGAATTTCAAATATACTTTTTATCGTCTGCAACACCAATGTGAAAAATTAAAAGTAGGAAACACATGGTGGCCTTGTAAATATAGCAGTTTTCTCAAACAAGACACACTTAGCTTAATTAGGCACACCTTGAGCCACTCACACAGGGCAGGTAATCAATTAAGGGTACCAGCACTCATTATCACACATCACATCATAACAGTACACATATTTACACACAGCCCTGAACAAGGAACCTAAAGGTAAGTGAGTAGATCAACAGAAATACATCTACATTATATGCTATAGATTGGGGACTATTAAGGTCAGATTAGTGCACACAGACAAACTCACAAAAAGCAGGCCATTTCTAATTCTTCATTTAGCCCATTGGGTTGTAGGGTTTTTAAATAGTAAGTATATTTGCATTCACATTGTATTTAACATGGAATGTGACAGCCACAAAGTTAGTTTTTTGGATACATGGGTAATCTTTTATGGTAACAAGAGGTTCCTCAGAGCCTGTACTCGGGCCAGGTCTAGGCCTGGGCCAATCGCGAAACTAAGCGTGCATGAGCAGGACAATCGCGACCTCAAAAAAAAAAAAAAAAAAAAAAAAAAAAGAAGAAGAAGAAGAACGGAGCCAAAACTTAGACTCGTGGCCTACCGGCCCGAGTAGTAACATCTACACTACTCTTTTCAGTAAACCTACTGACAGAAACAGTTTGTTACACAACTCCAGTTACCATCCTCCTCCCCTCAAAAAAGGCCTGCCCTACAGCCAGTTCCTGAGGGCAAGAAGCATCTGTACTAGTCATGATGATTTTCAGATAGAAGCCCACAAACTCTTTGACCAGTTCTTGAAAAGAGGATACCCACAAGATGCCTCGGAGCACGCACTACATAGTGCCTCTGAAAGAAGGAGAAATGAATTGTTAACAAATGATAAAGCTACAAAACAAAAAAACATTTCCTTGTGTATTCAATACCACCTATTCACCACTTGGGCGTGACATTTGTAATGTAGTGAAAAAACACTGGAATGTTTTGTCTGTTGATGATGTTGGAAAACAGATATTTAACTCTCTTCCCATTTTCTCTTTCTCCAGAGCCAAGAATATACGGGACACACTAGTGCATGCAGACACACCGACAAAATCCCCCCACCAGAGACGTCTGGACAATGCCACAGGCTTTTTCCCATGCCGTGACTGTGCTGCTTGTTCTAATGGTAAAAAGGTTAACACCTTTACCAGTTTTATTACCAAAGGAATACAAAATAAACACATTGACAACTTGCAGCTCTAAAAATGCTGTCTACCTCCTTGTATGCAACAAGTGTGGCATCCAATATGTAGGTAAAACTAAGAGACAACTGAGACTAAGAATCAATGAGCACAAAAGCTCCATTCGCCGCGCTGATCTTACATCAGCTGTAGCCAGGCATTTTGCTGATGGAAATCATTCTTTTTCTGATCTGTCATTCTGTGTCATTGACATGATAATTCCCAAACGTCGTGGTGGCAATGTGGATCAAATGCTTTTACAATGTGAACGCAAATATATTTACTATTTAAAAATCCTACCACCCAATGGGCTAAATGAAGAATTAGAAATGGCCTGCTTTTTGTGAGTTTGTCTGTGTGCACTAATCTGACCTTAATAGTCCCCAATCTATAGCATATAATGTAGATGTATTTCTGTTGATGTACTTACTTACCTTTAGGTTCCTTGTCCAGGGCTGTGTGTAAATATGTGTACTGTTATGATGTGATGTGTGATAACGAGTGCTGGTACCCTTAATTGATTACCTGCCCTGTGTGAGTGGCTCAAGGTGTGCCTAATTAAGCTAAGAGTGTCTTGTTTGAGAAGACTGCTATATATACAAGGCCACCATGTGTTTCCCACTTGATGCACTGACGATAGTCCATGCTGGACTGAAACGTTTGCCTACTTCTTTGGTCCAACAATAAATGAATCTGATGCTTCACTCAGACTTTTAGTCTTTATCTGCTTCCTGTGTGCAATTCTTCCATTGCTTTTTGACTATTATACCTGGCTGCCGTACTGGAAGTAAGAAGACATAGGACTGATGTTAAGTGCGCAGCTCTTTTCTTGCTCAGCACAAAAATTCAAAGTAAACATTTAAAGCCAGATTAAATTTTTTTTAAATGTAGGGTGCTTATAACTTTTGCACAGTACTGTACGTTCTGAACCTGGGGACAGGAGTGGGGCAGAGTACTCACTGAACTGCTTGTATTTTTGGGGGGGCCTGCGCAGCACCACCCGCCTGAGGAAGAGGTACAGGTGACTGAGGAAGATGAAGGGCGGGGGCGGGGCCGGCCGGCTGTGGTACTCTTTAATCAGCTCATACCGCTGGAACTTCCAGATGGTGTCAGTGTTGTCCTGTACCTCCTGAAAGGTGTAGCTGCAGAGGGGTGGAGGGGGGGAGGGAGGGAGAGAGTGGGAGAGATGAATGGATAGAGGAGAGGGAAGGAGAGAGGATAACAGATGGAAAGAGGAAAGGGATATGTATATTCAGACAGAGTAAACATGGGGAGTGGAATGATTCCTCAGAAGGGACATGGAGGGAAGGATGATTCACAGTATGCCTGAGTTCAGTGATAATTCAGGGTTAGGCAAAGAAAAGTTTTGATTCATACAGTATTATGGAATCATAAATTATTTTCCCAAATAAATAGTTATTGATTGCTTTTCCAAGACTTAATTATGGCGTGGTTACTGATTCACAAATTATTAAATAAAGCAGATGAGGTTCACACAATATATATCTTCATATTGTAATGGCCGGTAGTATACAGAGGCCAAGCGCAACAACTAGAGAGAAAGAGAGTAGCTCGGACACAGTACAAACACAGAGAATAATATAGACCAAACGAAAGTACTTGCGCTTCCAAAGGACATATAATAGTCCGAACCACGGAAGCAAAGCGAGATAGAAAAAGGGAGAAGAAACTCCAATAATTAGAAGATAGAAAGTCATACAAAACCTGACTACAGATATCTTTGGCTATAGTGCGAAGCTAAAAACAGACACTCTAGTGAAGCAGGCGTGCCAGACTTCCTGCTTATATAGAGTCTGGGAAAGCACTGCCCCAGCTCAATCAACCAGCTGGGTAAAGAATTCGATAGCCAAGGAATTTGTTATCGTCCCGGGACGAGAGCCGCAAAGAAAAGTCCAAACAACACGCACACCTCACAAACCATGACACATATCTTACAAACAAATAATCAGATTATGTTTTTTGTGCTCTTAAACGAACCTCTCTGAAAACAGACAAATCTAACACCTAATGTCTTAATAAGAAAAATCAGCATGATAAGGAAATTCATTTCACAAAGACTTCATGTGCATTCCAGCATCACCTGGCTTGTGGAACTGTATGCCAGTTCATTCACAGATTTTCAAAACAGACTCATCACTGCAAGATGTGATGATTGCACACATATTGTTTTTACATTGAGTGTGCTCCAAAAATTCAAGTCATCATTCTGACCAATCACAAAGTGTAAAACACCAACTTCAACCAATGAGCACTGCAAGCAAATGAAGCCTTCGAACCCATTTGCAATTAACCCATTAAGAACTAAAGTGCCCTCTATGAAAGCATTTTAAAACCTGAGGCATTGTTTGAAAACAACCGCCTAAAACCTGAGGATTTTTGGAAAAATTTGACAGAAATGTTAGCTTTCACCAACACCTTTATTTCTCAGCCTTTGGAGCAGAGAGAAACATGAATGAGAAAAAAAAAAAACATTTTAGAGATTAGACTTTTGGCTTCCATAAGGATTTATTGTCTTTGCCCAATGTTTACTAACATTTTGAAAAAAATTATTATTATTATTAGTATTATTCTCATTCTTGTTTTTATCATCATTATTATAATAATTGAATTCAATTATTTTGATGATGATGATGATGATGATGATGATGATGATCATCATTCATCATCATCATCATCATCATTATTACCTCCAGATCATTACAAATTGAAACTCACGCATACCGTGAGGGTTTCCAGCCATCTTTAAATCTGGCAAACTTGCCGCAATCCTCCTCCTAAAACATGTCTATCACCCACTGAGTCTTGGCTAGCGGGTCAGTGGTTACATCATAATCTGGGTCTGAATCTCCAAAATTACTGTTTTCGATAAAAATGACTGCAGTACTTGGCATCAATGTTGCTCCCCTTGCTCAGGCCGTCAGCCATTATCACTGTCTGAAATGCAGCTCTGGAAACTTTTTTCTTTTCTAAATAGAAATCCCATAATTTCTTCTGCATTCCCTCACGTATTTCAGCAAATCACAATGAATTTCATTGGTCACGTTTCTTGGAAACAATGTTATCATCTAAAATCTGCAAACATTGCATCTGATCATCAAGGGAGAAGCATGCAGATGTCGTTCCCAATCTTAAAGAGATATACAAATGTTGCAACTGGTCTTAATGGGTCAATGGTGCTATATAAAACATTCGGAACCACTACATGCCGCATTAGAGCAGCAACTTCTCAGACTAAACCAGATGAGAGCGTCATCCTCAACCTTCCTCTCCACTCATTCACTAACATGCATGCACAGCCATCTGAACTACCAAAACAAAAAACAGAGAAACTTGGATTGCAACTTACGCAGAGAAACTGCATGATTGTCTTTTCAGGACGCCATTAACTCCACTATATCTTTATATGGCGAGAAGTAGTTTGCTGCTATATTAATGTTCAATATATCAAATTTGGAATCTTAAAGGAAAAAAAATGTTCAACATGAAAGCATAACTACTTACATTATGTAATAATAACCCCATAGCAAAATGATTATAACCTTTGCAAATAATTGCCACACTTTTCTCAACCAGAAAGAAAAAGTGCCAGTGTAATTTTTGGCTATTTTGAGTTTAAGACATTGAAGATGATGAGCCACAGCAGAAAAGGGGGTCATCCATGAGGAGTGAGGTGTATGATAAGAGGTGAGGCTGGCTCTCACTTGAAGATGGCGATGAGCAGGTTGAGCAGCAGGATGTTGGCGAACAGCAGGTACACACACAGCAGGATGATGGTGAGCCACTCGGGAAATGCTGGGGTGTTGTTAGCGCCCAGAACAGGACACTTGGGCTTCAGCGGATCAGTGCCATTCGCACTGCACGTGCTGTCGTCAAACTCCACATCTGCACCGCGAAGAAAGGGGATCCATTTAAATCATTTGCAAGTTAATGGCCCTCTTCACAGACTGTGGGCCAGATTTATGAAGGCTTTTTGCACATTAAAAAGCCTTTCATCACTGGCAAACCAATAATATGGCAAGTGATTGGCCAGGTTATCTGTTTTGCACCAATCCTTGGCCATGTTACTGCTATTGCGCATGAAAAAAAGTCATCAAGTTTAAACCAGCAAAGAGGACATTTTATTGCAGGAAATATATCAAGTTCTTACAAAATTGCAAGGGTTACTTTGACAATGCATGCGAGACAGGTACGATACTCATTAAGAAACAAAATTACTAATTAAACAAAGTTATAAAGCATTATGCTAACTCAAGGATCTGAAAAGCAGTTTTGGGTGCTACTGGCAGTACATACCAGACAGTCAGGACTGTCCTGACAAATTTACAGTCAATTTCAACAGTCAGGCAAAATCAGTGATTTGACACGCTTATTAAAATAAACATTAAGAACAGTGCAAAAACCATTCGATGGTCTTGTCAATACATGTTAGAATGAAACTTTCTTTAAGAACCATAGGACTCTTGAGCATGCCTTGAGCTGTATCTCTAGGGCTACTGTAGCTCAACCTAGCACCTGCAAGCTTCATGCGCTGGGCGGTTCACTCACTGTCGATGTTGGTGGGAACGTTGCCGAATATGATGAGGTAGGGTTCATAAACTGCCCCCCGAATGATCCAGTCCAGCCTGTCCTCATTATGGATCAGAATTCCCTGCTTAGCCACCCCATATGCCACAACCCAGATGCTCAGCAAGAACATGAAGAAGAACAAGTCCTTCATCTGATATAGAGAGAGAAAGAAGTCAGTCAGCCTTCATGAGTGCTGGAATCACTTCCATTTCCCCCCCAACTCATAGCTCTGATACATATTTAGTATCACATACATTCATGGGGTGCACTGTATTTGCAGATCAGTGTAATTCACGCATACTGTCCAAACAGTAAATATGATGAAAATAATATAACAATATACCAATGAATATCACCTTTCGCCATATTGACGTAATCACAATAACCAAATTAACTTGATGCAACTCGGGCAAATCCTCAAACCATCATATTTATCAAAATTTCCTAGGTAAAGGACCCAGAGAATTACAATGTAAATTGGCGTACAACCATGACATCACAATCCCATCCTATCCTACTCCACAGATCCAACAAATAGGTTTACTGCTGATTATGTGACGTCTCAGGAAGCCAGGTGTGCTGCATTCATTGCAGTCTGCTATTAGCAGCTCAAAGAGGCGCAAGAGGTTAATACAGTTCCACCTTCATGTTTAAAATAATATTCATTCACCATCCTCCTGACGATTATGATCTTGGGGCCTAAAGTCTTGCTGATGGTGAATATGGCCATCAGACGAAGGCAGAAAACGATGAAGTCGATGCAGAGGACCACTTTTCCAGCATAGAACAAAACTGTGGTTAACCTACAGGGAAGGTTGGGAGGTTTTAGTGAAGTGTTTAATTGGTGTTAATTCCCACAAAAGCCACATCGTAATGTATCTATTTTGTACTTTTGAAGAGACTTTTATCTTATATTACAACTACTGATTATGCCCAATAGCTATAAATGGGCAACTACTGATAATTGATAACATCTTACCTGAAGGCCAGGCCAATACTGAAGAGAAGGATGGACAGTACATCCAAAATGTTCCACAGGTCAGTGATGTACATTGTGAACTTTCTCTTAAATCCAAACCCATCAGGGTCATCAAACAGCTTGACACACAGACACAGAACTACAGGTCATCTTTAGGTCATTGCAATAATTTTCAGAATTTTATGAGCTATCACACTTGCTTATCCATTATTTTTATTTTATTCTAACCAAAACCCAAGGGATATATAAATATAAACCATACATAGGAAATTTAAATTATTGAACACAAAAGATGACCAAGCGCATGTCATGCAATGCTCTCCAAAAGTATGCAAGCAGTAGAAGGAGATGCATCGCTTCATTATACTCAGGCCAATTGTATTTTAGATGAAAAGTTGAATGAGACAAAATCATTGTCCTCCAGCTGTCTTCATGGTCAATTGTATGCACTTTGAATCCATATGCAATCTAAAAGCAAGCATGGCCACTCACATCTGAAAACCCCATCCAGCGGCAAGGAAACACCTAAGCCTCAGTTCACAGTCTCCAATCTTCAGTTCACTGAAGACTGAACTTAGGAAGACTGAAGACTTCCCACAAAAGTGGGAACTGAAGACTTCAGTGACTGTGCAACTAAAAACAGTAAGATTCAGAAACGACCCTTACAGTTCCCTTTTGGAAGGCACTACATGAAGCGCCCCACCATTGTGTACCAGCCCCAGCTGAGCCCAAACTCCAAACTCACCTGCCGAATCTCCTCACACACCAGCGAGCCCAGCCAACCATACAGCAGGTATTCTTTCCAAGAGGGAATAATCTGGAAGTCTATCATAAGCACGTAGGCAAAGAGCCACAGGAAGCCGAAGTAAGATAAGATGTTCCAGTAAAACTTGATCTGCGATGAGGAGAAGAAGCTGGCCAAACGTGATGCACAGCTGAGAGGTCGCAGGTCTGTCTGCTCTATATAATCTCTGACGCCACAAGGAGGAAAGAGGAAGAGCATGGGTAAGGGAAAAATACATTAAGAACTGATTGTCCTAAAGTCAATGATTGTTAAATGTTTTTTTACAAGTCTGGCAACTTAGTAAGAAGCCCCCCTTCTACAGCCAATGCTATGTTACCTCTGGCTTCAGATTTGAACTTATTTTTTTCTGTATACCTAGTTAAAGCAGTTCTTTTACTTCTCAATGATGCAAAGACAACCTAGTGTTTTAAGAGAGCCTGGTACTATCTTGAGAAATTCATGCTCAAACCAGTAATTGTCAACGAACCATCCTCCTTGTGCATCCAGAAGCGGGGTGCAAAATATGGGGGGTCTTAGACCCCTTGACTGACAGTTTAGACCCTTGAAGGCTTTAACAGCAAAACTTTGGGAAATTTCTGCAAAGATCTTAAAAAATAATTTTTCATTTGCAGGGCTGTAAAGCGAACAGTTCGATGCTTCGAAGCTTTTGTTGACTTTCAAATTTTGAATTGTTAATCAGCTGTCCAAATGGTGCACTGCATTTTTGCTGTTTATTCATCCCATTTAAACCCAGTATGTCTTCACCGTTGCAAATAAAGAAAAAATATGGCACTAATATTATTAATAGGCCTAAAATACACTGTAAAATATGATTTGTTCACTCAACTTGATGAATTAAAGTCCTTTCGTTGCTTTGACTGAGTTCAGCTCCATGAAATTAAAGAGTCAAGTTTCTCACTACTCTCTACATTCATAGAACTTAACTCAGTCAAGGCAATAAGATGACTTGTCTTAGTTAAGTGCATAAATAATTTTTTTAAGTGTAGCCTACTATTTGTAGTATTAGATTGTGGTAGATCCAGTGGTAGCTGCATACAATTTTTTCGAGTCTTATGTTCATGTAGACCAAAAGTTGAAATGTTTTGAAAAATGATTGATGCAATCATTTTTAAAATTCATATGTTTATCTAAAGAATTATTTTGTTGGATATTTGTTGCAGATAGCCTTTACAAAAACATTTCACTGAAGTCAAAAAACTTCTTTCTTCCCCGCTTGTTATACACAAAGGGAGGCACACACCTGTGTTAAAGGGGCAGTCTATCAGGATAAAATCACTATAAATTACATTTATATAACCCCAATGGCTAAAAATTGTCTGTAATGCAACATTTGCATATTAGGCTACTTAAATCATAACAAAAAAAATCATATAATTTATGCCTATCTGCATTCCCTCGACTCTCTGCACTCCATCAAGATGGCATCACTTTCAACCACGACTGTAGAAAGATGTTGAAAAAATGGCCAGTTTGTAAGAATTTTCAGATTGCAGATAATCCCAAAAAAAGTGAAGTGCCAGACATGCATAGTGAAACTGGTATAGTGTGTTTTGATTTATTGTATTGCCATTTCTGTTGTAGCATTATGCTAAGCCTATGGGCACGATTATTATTCCACCATTATTTTATGCCTTATGTATTTATGTTGATGAAATAGACGAGTTACATTTAATAAAAAGTTGATTAAATAAAAATGGGCAAACTCATTTAATCCGATGAATCACTTAATTGAAATTGGCGATTATGGTTGAGGATTTTAAAATTATCTACTATTTAATTTAATTTTTAATTTTTTTTTGAGTAATGACGTCTTGAAATGTAAGCTCTGGGTAGCGGGGACTCCAAATTGCCATTGGGTATTTTGCTCGCTGTTCAAAACTAATATTTACCGTATCTGAGATGCTACAGAGCTTCTGGTCACAGACTCCATTGTGAGCATCCTCTCCTTCCTCTGAGTCTCCCTCAGTATGTCTTCATCGCGCCTGAGAGACAAGAGGGCGTCAATCTGCTTTGTTCCAGTAGTAAATCACAACACCATTTTGTGTCAAAACAATCCCATAATCTCTCCAGGCTTCGCTGTCACCATTGTTACTGCAGAATTGTGAATAAAATGTCCTTCACTCCAAACCCTTGAGACTATATTAAAAGCAGCCAGACATGAAAGAAATCCTTTATAAGCTGCTGTCATCAAACATCAAATTTTAGTGCCAAAAGTTGAAAGAATTCCTAAAATTCCTAAACATAACGTTCTCTTACATACTGTAGATGCAAGAACACACCAATCAGCCCAATACAGCTCAAAATTTTCCTCCCATTAGAGATTACGTAATGCTTAGTTTACGTTAATATTCGGCCTTTGACCCCTCCTTGATCCCTTTTTTGTGCGATAAAATACCTTCGACAATTATCAAAATAGTTATTAGCCAGCTGAAGTCTGAGATTGAGGCCATCAGTGCTCTGTACCTGAAGGTGAGCAGGCCTGTGTAGATGAGGGGAAAAAACAGCATGCACAGCATCATCTTCCACTGGCGGTTATCCACCGCTAACTCCCCGCACCAGATCTGGGTCAGCAATCCCTGGAGACGGAAGGAGAAAATCCACCTTTCACCCAGCAGGCGAGTCACTCAACATCTCCGTCACACCCCACAGCCCTCGAAACAGGCCAGCCCACCGACATTCTGCCACCAAGTCAAGCAGAACTTAAACACCGAGAACTGTGGCACCAGCATACAAACTCATGCAGACAAAAAAAATCATGCGGTCATCGATCAATATCTCTAAAGCCTTCTGTTCCGAGAAACACTGCGATCAGATAAATACGGAGAGCAGAATGATGGAGGATTAAACCTCTTGAGGTCATTGTATAGAGATAAAATGTCACTTAAAGAGTTCTGTATCAAGTGTTCTATTTTTGGATACTGGGAAAGATGAGTTGCTATGTTAACCTTCAGTATTCTTCCAGAAGGAAGTGGGAGCATCTAGAAAGACAGGCCAGGAAAACCCAAAAGTCGTTTTAATGCCTGCTTTCTGAAGCCTATATTATTGCCGGCTCAGCTCTTGGGCCCACCTGAACTCCAGCATGGGCTACAAAGCTCTTGTCATCAGCTTCGATAGCCAGACGCAGGCAGGTGGTTCGGCCCCAGGACCGGGAGATTCGGATGAGAAGCTTCCGGGCACGTTGCTCGTCCTGGCTGTAGCACTCACTGAACACACCTGCAGAGCGAAGTGAGGGATGTGTCAAGAGACCACAGAAGGAGTCAGGGCAATGGGGGAGTCAGAGAATTGGGGGAATCCACGGCTGGAATGAGTGACCGTGTTATTGAGGTTAATGGGGACTAAACGGTATTATCCACTATGTGAAAGTATGAGATACCAAAGATAGAACAGTCAAAAAGCTAAATTCCAGCTATGAGTTTCTTTCATCCATGAATACAGCCAACTGATTTCACCAACTATTTTTATTCCAGGCTGAGGGATTGTACCATTAAATCTAAGTATTTGGCAAAAAATACTGGGGAGAACTTATACCTCCAGAACCTGGATGCTGTAGCTCTGTTGACAGATTACAGCAGTAAGAAAATAATAGAGAATTGAAATGTAAGTACAAAAATACTGTTATGTTTGAGGTACCAATGGCCCGTTTCTCGTAGTGATCAGCCAGCTCTTGCATCTTGGTGGCCTCGTCCCCCTCATCGACTTCCTCCTGCGCCAACTTCTTCAGGATCCTGCTAGCAGCTAGTGCGGCGCACATGCTGTCCCTGCACTATACAGAAAAACCCAACAGAAGAACAACTTTAAGCTGCCCGCCACATACTGTGTTTCACAGAGCAGCAATAGCACGTTCATACTTAAAGGCAGGGCTTTTGCCACCTTTGTTGCTGGCCTTTATCAGTGGCAATGAGTCCTGTTTGTGGAGAGAATAGTACCTTGTAGGTTTTCATTTCAAACCTAATTTGCCATGTCTGACTCTACTAATTGACAACTCCATAAGATCTTCAGCAGTTTTTCTGAAGTGTGATTTTTTGGACTGGAGTGAAAGCCAGCAGGTAGGCAGCCATAGATAACTTGAAAAGTGTTTTATCATTGCGAAGCCTTCCTCTGTTTCAAATGTAAAATAAAATTGTAATAAGAAAGAGCATACTTAGGCTCAGTCTAAAATAATCTGAATTGGATAAAACACCCTCATAAACTCTTCCACGGTGGACTCTTCAGAACACCTGACCACCACAAACCCTTACTATTTCCCTCTCAACAGGTGTGTCCAGGTGAGCTGTACCTGCTCCCAGGCAATCTCAGCCAGCTCTTTTCTGTTCTGCAGGATAGCCCAGAGAAAGAGGTCCCTCCCTGGGTCCCAAACCCCCTCAGTACTCCTCCCTGGCCATGTGGATGGAACATTCTGGAGCTCTGAGGGGCCTTTCTGTGGAAACTGAAGACAGTGTGTAAAGTCAAAACCCATCACTGCATCTAATGGAAAATTTCAAGCCTTTTTCAGCCACGCTGACTCTCACCGTGACACGAATATCTTCCTCGGGCATCTCGATGCGGGGCCGGGCGGAGTTGGCGGGATATATATGTTCGGTGAAGCTGCCCAGGTAATGACGCAGCTCGTCAGAGACGTGACGCAGACACACTTTGTTCTGGCCGAGCGCATCCTGACAGGCCCGCTTGCCCTTCTCACTTTTCAAGCGCTTGGCTAGTCGCCGTAGGAACAAGCAGCCTGGCTGCAGGTTGCTGTACAGATCGCTCAGGGTGTCTTCCGTCAGGAACTCCCTCAGACACACCCCATTCTCCAGTAGAAGCTTCACAAAGTCCGGCTTGTACCCCACCAGGGCCGAGCGCATGGCCTGGTGCAGGTCACTGGACTGGTGTAGAGTAGGATGGAGCAGAGTAGAGTTTGTAAGATGAGATTAGAGTAGACCGGAGAGGAGTAGAGTAGAGTAAAGCAGTGTAAAATAAAGTAAAGTGGAGTGGAGCACAGCGGAGCAGTTCAGAAAAGAGTATGGTGAGGTAAAGTAAAGTAGAGTAAAATGCAGTGGAGTGGAGTAGTGTACAGTAGAGTACAGTGGAATAAAGTAGGCAGCTGTAGGCAGTGTAGAGTGAAATGGAGTACAATACAGCAGTGTGAAATAGCGAGGAGAAGAGTTGAGTACAGCAATGTAGAGTACAGTGGAGTACAATAAAGTGGAGCATGAAGTGGAATACTCATGGAGCACACCGTAATATTCCTCAAAAAAGTGCAAGTTATGGTCAGGACATATAACTTGTTGCCACCCTTTGTACTGCTCTTCTCAAGTTTAGGCATAGTTTTTTCTTGAGAGAGGAGAAGAAGAGGAAGGACAAAGGAATAGCTGTGGTGTTGAGGCCAATTCAAGGTATTTCCAGTATGCCCAAATAACAATGAGAATATTACATGGCACTTAGCACATGCTAATTCAACCAACTATGATCAGGGTGTGACTTACAAAGACCTGTAGCACACGCAAACCCATTTAGCCCACAAAAAGCGAGTAACATGGCCAATGTAACCGGTTTTGTGTATGCAAAAACATTTTGTACTTGATACATGTTTTAGTAATTCAGGCTCAAAGAGCATATAAAATCCTAAGGGAATAGAGGCCTCAGTTCCTGAGATGATGTCACTCCCAAATATGCAATGTGAGCGACAAAACAATATTCTCCTAAGCAAGCAAATAAGGAAGCAAAACTTCATTGACATAGCACATTTCACTTGACAAAGAAAAAAGTAAATGACAGGTCTGGACATGCAGTGAAAGACCTTCCATTGGCTCTCCTCAGTAAAAATTTCGCTCTTTGCGATGTCCACACGGTTCCACGCTACTGCAAGCTCCAGCTCCTGCTCCCAGGTTTCCTGGCCTGGAGAACCACAGCTCCTGGAAGCTGAGGAAGAACACAGAGAGAAGCAGTGAGGATAGGGAATGCTGCTCAAGTCTTCCAGATCCATTCAAAAATCTGCAGAAATGCTGATACCTTCCTCAGGTGAATAACTGCTAACAACCAGGCAGATTTGTTCAAACATGCATCCACGCTGACTGGAAAGTAGCGTCCATTAAGAACCAATTAAAACCTGTTTCAAAAGATGCCAAGGAGTGCATTTAACAAGACTTCCACTGCAGAGGAAACAAGTTCTCCCAGAGGAGTGGTCAAGGAGTGCTTTCATATCTCAGACTGTAAATGATAAGCTGCAAGGAGGAAGTTGGAAGAGATCAGAGCAGCTAATGCAAGTCCAGCAGATGGAACAATAGTGTACTGACAAGAGAATATGCATTTACAGTATCCTGACATGCCATCTCTCAGTCTTTCAAAGAGTGAGGATCACAATTCTCCATTTTGTTGAGATCCATCTTTACCATCCATGTTTTAATCATAAACACAAGGTGTTGAGCCACTATCACAGTGAAAAGTGTGCTAATTCAATTTACAGCCCCTTGATATGCAAATTTTGGGGTATAATAATTTTTACCACAACGCACTGGGGAGGGTAAGTTTATACACAGTGGTTATACATAGTGCAAGGTTTTTTGAGAAGCCCTTGTCAGGCACCTTCCAGCAGCTCTAGTCCGGCACCTTTGAGGAGGTTTCATAAGGCACCTCCGAATAGCGCTCGTTGGGCAACTTTGAGGAGCCCTTATCAGTCACCTTTGAGGAGCCCTCGTCAGGCACCTTTCAGGAGGTATCGTCACACTCCTTTGTGGAGGGCTTGTCAGGCACCTCTGAAGAGTGCTTGTCAGGCAACTTTGAGGAGCCCTTGTGAGGCAACCCTTGAGGAGCCTTCATCGGACATCTTTAAGGAGCCTTTCTTCAGGCACCTTTAAGGAGCCTTTGTTCAGTGCGTTTGTGGAGCCTTCGACAGGTACCTTTGAGGAGCGCTCGAAGGATGGCCACGTCCACATCATTCTGCCCCTCCTCATCAATGCGGAAGACAGTCAGGAGCTCGGGGGTCCTCAGGATGTCCTGGATCTAAAGAAAAAGGAGAACATCAAACTGCATCCCAAAAGACAAGAATGCTATCGTCCTGTCATCGTGTCTGTTTGTATTGCATAAATTGCATTATTTGGGCGTCTTCTGACATGTCTATGTTTGAGTGTTAAGCCAACCCCAGTCATACAAAATTTGAAGGATCATCGTAACTAAGTTAGAGTTTTTTGCAGTGAATGGATCACTGCCTAATCAGATCATGCAGTCTTGTGAGGTATCACTTTAATATTGTCGTGAACATTAATTCAAATCATCTCCCTGTCCTCACCCAATTGCCTACAACATTACCTTCTTGGTCCACTCTATGAGTTGGAGTTCTTTGAATCTCTCGTACTCCGGGCCAAAAAACTTTTTCATCAGCTGGCAAATGAGGGCTAAGGTGACCTTGGAAATGGGCAGCTCAGCCACCTGGGCGATGACATCTGCGAGCCTTCCCGAGCCTTCCAGAATCACACAGGGGGTGCCGTTGAGCATGGCATTGTAGATGGTCTACACATTAGGAGGGGATGCACGCACACGCCCACAGAAAAAGGAGAGTCAATCTTATTGCATCTAAATGAACATTGAATCATATGGCCAGAAGATACTTACATCCAAGGTCCCTGGTCCACCGTCAAGCACAACACAAACCACAGGAACCTTCAACCCACTTTCTGAAGGAAAAACAGAGTACACTGCAGAAGTATGGATTCAGTATTCCAACAGTAACTGGTTCACTGATCTCATATGGGGAGGGTTGTCATGACATGTCATGTGTGCCATAGACCAGGGGTCTCACAATTCAGCCCTTAGGCCATAGACTCGGTGAGTTCTTTTGATATTCTTTTCAAACAGCAGTACATTGACCTAAAGTAAGCACTTTAGTGCATGACCACATTAAAAAAAAAAATGCAAATTTAGTGGCTACCCAGAATGCCACAAAAAAATCTGTCTTAACCAGTGTTTTAGATTAATTTTTCTCATTGCTAAATGTTATCTTAAGTACACCCACCATCAGTAAAATTTTCATACCCCACTGGCAAATCTTGAAATGAGTCAAACAGCCTCACCCCATTTGCAATATTATCTCATTGAGTGAAAAAAACTGTATTTTTCAAGTAAATCAAACTAAGATTTCATGCCTAATTCAAGAGTGCAGTGCTATTTAAAAAACTAATAAAAATTTTTTAAAAGTTTGACAGATTCGGTGACTTTCAGGCAACAGGAAACACCAGATCAGTGCTCAATCCTCTTTACCTTTGTTCCCCAGGGGCTGCTGGGAGATGACTTTCTCCAGCTTGCCGCGGAGCGCAATCTCCACGCCGTAGCGCCCATGCGTGCCATCGTCCACCAGCAGGAAGTGAGAGTGGTTGTTGTCCAGGCTGGACAGCCTGCTTTGGCTCTCCTCATCAAGGGAGTAGTGAGCAGGAAAGCAGCCCTAAGGGAAGAGATGGGAAAGGAAGGGTGATAGAGAGCCCAGGACTTTGTTTAAAAGAAGAAACAGGATCACAGAGTAAGCTGGCTAACCGCACCAAGTAAAACCTGGAACAGCTCTGTTGATTTCAGTCTGTCTTCCAAATTTCAGAGAGTTCTGGGTTATACTCAGAGCACTTATCCTGCCAATTTAGTAATCCAGGGCTGTGTTTCACAAAGCAGGATTAATTGTGTTTGCCAGACCGCATCGCTGAGTAAAATTTGGGACAGTACTTTTAACTTCAGTCCACATTCCAGATTTAAGTGACTTCTGGTTTTAACTCTACGGACTAATCTAAGCTGATGTTGTGATCATAAAATGCCACCCAGGAGTTTCAGACGGGAAAAGGAAGTGGATGAGAAGGCCGGAGAACAGAGCAGAACTAAGGGCTTGGTCCTCTCTTATTTCCACACCCCAAACTGACATTTAGGAATAGAGATAGGGTTAAATTTAGAATTATGGTCAGGTTTGGGACAAGGGTTAAGGTTTTTATTAGGGTTAGGGAAACAAGTGAAGACTTGCGTAAACCAAAGCTGTTAAACGGAGATCAGCTGGCCTCATGTCAGTTTGGCAGATGGAATTAAGCGACAACCTAAGGCAGGGGTGTCCAATCTTATCTGAAAAGGGCCTATGTGGGTGCAGGTTTTTATTCTATCACAGTGCCATAACACCTGAATCATCTAATTAACTAATCATGGGGGTCAATCAAGACCTTGATAAGTAACATCAGGTGCATTAGTGTTGGGCTGTTAGGGAAACCAGCACCCACACTGGCCTTTGCGGATAAGATTGGACACCCCTGACCTAAGGGGTTCAGTTCAAGGTGTGTGAACATGCAACCTCACCTCAGGGTGCACCAGGGCGTGCCGGTTGAGCACGATACCCCAAGTGGCCACGCCGATTGCCACAATTTGGTCCTCCAAGGAGCTGGTGGTGAGGGCATAGTCCCGCACCGCTTGTCCCACATGCTTCATTACACCTGTGTTAGTGCCTCCAGTCAGGATCCAGGCTCCTACAACCAGAACAAAGACCATACCTCACTGTCTGTACAACTACAAACTATACGCCCCATATAAAACAGCACTCGAAAACCTTTAGACTGCAGACCAGGGCTGCCCAAACCCGTCATTATAGATATGCTGATCTGTGGGTCTTCTCTCCAACACTAACAAATCACACATCACTCCTGTGGTACAGAATAAATACTTAGTTGTTTCTGGTGAGCCAAATTAAGGTTCAAATGAAAACCTAAGGATGGTAGATCACCAGGAAAAATGATGCATAGCCCAGCTACAGACATAACAATGTGCTGTAATGTCTCTCAATTCATGTAATACACCACTCAATCACAATACTGTGAGTGCTAGATCAGCATCTTTCCATGAAACCAGGGAATCCCAGGTAAGCATGGAATTGTTGGGCTGGGAGTCAAAGGTCAGTCCATACTTATGCTTCGGAGGGGATTCACAGATAAGCGGGTGCGGACACAGGAGCTGCGTCCATTTTTCAGCATGTTGTTTGACATGGTAACAAGCACCAGACAAACGTGTTCTTATCTTGCCTCTCATGTATAGCTGTAGCACTTGCGTTTTTAAGACAGAATCCAAAGTCAAAATTTGTTCAGCTTCTGAGAAGACTTACTGCTGATTAATATCAGTTTCAGGGCAAGCAATCAATCACAGAAGAGAACAGAGGGGCTTAGTACTTCAGTTGGTCAATTTTTTTTAAGCAGTATTAGTGAAAATGTCACAATATTAAATGTAGTCAGCAAGAGCATCACTGGTCATAGCAATACTTCCACGCGTCTTCTTTTAACCAAGCTTTTAAACAACATGCATGTAATTTGGCAGGGAATCACAGATCACTATGTACCTCGGGTTTCACAGGGAGGCACAGGTAAAATGTACTTGTGTTTTGGCTCGAAGTCACAGGTGAGGATGCACCTGTAGTTTGGCGGGGAATCACAGGTCAATATGTACCTGTTGTTTGACAGGGAGTCATTACTCAGAATGTACCTGTGATTTGGCAGGAAGCCACAGGTAAGGATGTTCCTGTGGTTTGGCTGGGAGTCACAGGTGAGCATATACTTGTGGTTCCATAGACAGTCACAGGAAAGGATGCACCTGTTATTTGGCTGGGGGTCACAGGTCACAACGCACCTGTGCATTGGCAGGAAATCACAGGCCATTATGCATGTGTGGTTTGACAGGGAGTGACAGGTAGGATGTACGTCTGGTTTGGCAAGATGAAACAGGTCGATATGCACCTGTAGTTTTGCAGGAAGTCACAGGTCAGGATTTATCTGTAGTTTGGAAGGGAGTCCGAGGTGAGGATGCACCTGTGTTTTGGCAGGGAGTCGCAGTTAAGGATGCACCCGTGATTTGGCAGGGACTAACAGGTCAGTATGAATGTGTGGTTTGACAGGAAGTCACAGGGAGGATGTAGCTGTGGTTTGGCCTGGAGTCACAGGTCAGGATGTACCTGTAGTTTGGGCCACTTTGATCAGCCCCCTGCGGAACATCTCTTTCAGCCGGGCCCTCATGTAGAAGTTCTGAGCGCCGCCTGTCACAGAGATGAGGAGGTTTGGTGGGCGGAGCTTCCAGTGTTCAGTCATCAGCTGGTACAGATCATCGGTGGAGGTGTCCGTGGATACTCGCGCATACTGAGGGGCAGAACACACACACATACACGCAAATCCACGCACGCACACACCCACACATACATACAGTATGTAATTGACAGTGCCACTGCATACACTTCCTACATGGTCAAGTCCAAATGCAAATACAAACAAATTATTGCTGACAGTCTTTAACTTAATTTTCATTTTTTTCAAGCCCACTGTATAGCACAACAAAGCCAAAAACATAAATTATGCACATCCAATAACAAAGCTATTGCAGACCTTTTTAGAAGTGAGGAGAAGGTAAATAAACTTTTAATCTGGAGAAAATGTTATTCTCAAGGTCACTCAAATTTGCTGCATTCTGTCACCTTTCCCATTTTCTGTCCTTGACCATCAAAGCTGATGTCTCCATAGGCATCCGTGGGCACCTCCCTAATGTGTTTGTGTTTGTTCCACGTCTCGCCCACAAACTGATCTGGCTTGAAAGCATCATCCGCATGATGCAATCTGGGGTAGCCACACATGCAGACTCCTTTGCTGGATGAGAAAGACAGATGACAACATAATGTTTTTATCCGGCAATAAAGAGTGAAAATTTTCCATGCAAATCCCAATGAGATGCTTGACCATGACCCATAATCATGAATATCAGGATTTGGCATTTAGGTGACCTAGAAAAAATGGCAAATTTATGAAATATATTATATTATGATATAATACATCATAGTACCTCACTATTGAGACATAACACAGATACAACTCGTTAAATTTGCTTACGTAAATGTATTTCACTTAATTTCAGCCTGCATTATTTATGAGCGGCAAAAACATTTAAGTGATTTTCCCATCAGCAGATTAATATCACACAGCATATATAAAATCGGATAACATTCAGCACTCTGTTTCTCGCACAGAAATTTAACACTTCCTTTATCAAAACACAGTGGCAAAGACTTTTCTCAGGTGTCTCTTCCAAAAAGGGATTCAAATCTTATTTATATTTTCTTGAGCCAAAACTGTAGCCTAACAGAACATGGAAGCATCCATTATCAGGATGAATTCTGCCATTACACTTGCGTAAAAAACATTTTAGGAACTGAAATTAGGGGCAAAAGGCCATTATCACAGGAACTGTTCCCTGCAGATATTAAGAGTTGTTCCTGTTTGAGCCGCATTCCTACATTTACGGCAGCTTATTTGTCCTATCATTGATAAATGTAATACTAAAAAGCTACTGTATTATCCTTGAATATTGCATGACCTGAAGGTGGACATACAATACCTTAACCACACAGCACTTCATGGAGCTCGATAAGTAAAGAAAGTGAACACTCCTCTGTAACAAGTTAACTACAGACTACAAGTAGACTAGTTCATTGATAACGCTGAAAAATTCAGTGGTATAAGCAATGCTCAGCCACTCAAAAACAGTAAGAAAATGGAAGCGACAGAGATTGAATATGTTGAAGTCAGCTACATAGCACTAATGCAGTGGAAGTTTACACAGAGAGAGAGAGTGAGAGAGAGAGAGAGAATTCTCACATATTTGTTTTCTGTAGGATGACAACGGGGCCATGAGCATGAAACAAAATAATGTGCACGTGCTTGTACCCAACGCCTAGCTCCATCGCGGCTAAACTACCAGCCAAGCTTCACCAAGGTCAGCACATGGCACACACCCGCCTGCCCAGACAGACACTGAGGGGAAGAGAGGTAATAAGGGAGGCTGTCCTTTTACCTTCCATCCTCCACGTAGAAGCAGCACTCTTTCTTCTTGATGTTCTGTTTAACCCAGGAGGTGAACAAGCTGCGCTGGAAGGAGGGAGAGAGAGAGAAATAGTCAGGGGATGCGGCTGTGGTGAAGGCGGCCAGGGTCTGCACTAGCACGGGCTCCTCCTCGATATCCTCCATGCTGAGGGAAGATGTAGAATGCTGAGGGGAGGACAGAATACAGGAGAGCTCAGCCCTGGCTGTCAGCAGCAGGATGCTCTGCAGCAAGTCACTTCATTTTCCCCTGCTGCAGTGATGTCATGAGCACAGTGTGGACAAGCAGCTGGGAGGGGTGGATGAAATCTGACCGTGACTTAAAGCAACATCTTCGGGCATAATAGAATCTGCCAGAACAGCACTGTCGACTCCGGATGTGGGATTGTGAGGGTAGGGTGGAGCCCTGTCTCATAATCTGCCAGCCTGCTGGTGAAGGAGTGCTGCAAAGGTGAACTGGGGACCAAAAAACTACAACTCCCATGAAACACAGCAGTGACCAAGGAGCCAGGGGATGAGGGAAAAGTTGGTGATTGGCCAGTGGCCGTTCTTAAGGATTGCAGTTTTTTTAGGAGTACGGCGGATATTTAAAGGTGCCAATGTTGTGGGCGGTGTAATGATTATGTGAGCTCACGGGAAACTTTGGCATATCAAAGACATCGTTGGTCCCCTTTCTGAATTAAATCATGAATACATGAAAGCAGAAATATGCCCGTCAAGCCCTGGTCAAATAAACTTGCTTTGACAGTAGTGAGAACTTGTGCGGACACATAAAAATCGCAATTAGTTAAAAAAAGTTTTTTCTTTTTTTGTCAGGCTCATACAATGAATAACAATAAAAAACACTGGCAACACTATGATTTCAAAAATAGTTTTCAGCATTAATCATTTGCATATTTTCACAATGTACAGTATGTCAATCACCTGTAGGAAAAACATGCAGGGAAACGTGCGTTCTCCCACTGTGCATAATGTGCACGTGTCCCACGCAATGACCCTACTAAATATCCATGAATGAGTGAGTGAGTGACCACAGTTTGCAAAGCATAGCCCACAGCAGCAGTGTGCAGCACCATGGTTAAAAAAAATAAAACAATAAAACAAAAAACTGCTGAGCAATTATGACTGCTAGCAAAAATATTCCCATGAAATTGTTATCCCAACAACACTGCATTAAATGTATGAAAAAAGAATTCTGTTACAATAACTGTATACTGAGGGTTGCTGCCACCTGGTCACTCATTTGCGATTCCTTAGATAGAAGCAGGAAAGATATGAAATGTCTGGCATGTCAGTTCACAATCGCAGAGGGAAATTTTGGGCAGGAGTCGAACTGGCTGTTTTATAGCATATGAAAACAGCGGGCACTAACTAACCCTTAGGTAGAGATGGATTTCAAGACTTTTGTTTTATTTAATTTAATTTACTTTTATTTTCAAAATTCAAACTCAGCTGTTCTAGAACATTGTTGAATGAGCAGTAGAATGCTCATATCGGAAAATTCCAATCAGACACAACACATCGCCCCTCCAACGACAAAAGTACAGACTTATTGTTGCCATGATGCACCAGGCTTGCATTTGGCTCTGATGCAATGGAACAGTTGGTACCCTGAAATGTATCTGTCTTAGTGCTTATGTCTGCATTAATTTTGCAGAGAGACCCACAAAAAAGCAACTGCACACTGTCATTTGTAAGCAGGTTGAACAACAGCAAAAACATTAGCCACTGAGCAATGATAATCTTGATTTTTTTTTCTTCCAGTCCACACAATGACTGAAGTAATGCAACATTAAACATATTGTAAAAACAGTCAGATAATTATCACGTTGAAATATAGTTCAAGTAATGACTTAAAACATAAGCAACAAATTTAAGAAACTTTTATAAGCCTTTGGGCTACATACTCATGGGGCAGATGTTTGTAATCAAGTCAAAACTTGATAAAGGATGACTGTATGGCACAGGACTCACCTTCCTGATGGTGAACAGGAGTTGGTTTACATCGAGAGTAGACCACTGGTTGCTCACTCGCTTTGGGTGGACCTTGGTTTCCGATCTGGGTAACATCTCTAGGAAAAATTTTTTTTCTTTTAGAAAACAGTTAAAAGGAAAATTGGGCAGTAGCCAAGGTAGAGAGGAAAAAAAAAACACAGCATAAAACTTCAGGTTACCAGGATTTACATTTCCTAATCAGCAACTAAATGTTAATTTGTTCAGCTGTGAGGACCAATTGGTAGAATTACTGTCCATTTCCCCTCAGCTTGTGTGTTTGTTCTTTGCAATAGTTATCAAGCATTTTCCTATCCACATTAATGGTGACATAAAACTTCAATGTTTTTTGAAGTTTCTGAATACCTGTAGCACACAAAACGGTACGTATTTTTTTCTGCATTAGTGTCCAATCAGCTTGATGCGCGTTAGAAAATGTTTTTAAAAATGCGGTTTTGCTGACTCAGGTGCGTGTGCTAAGTTTGCTTGTGTAAAAATAAAACTGTCTACAACCAGTGACAATACCATGAGGTCAATTCTCAACCTGTTTCCGATTAAGTATCAGAAAATTAATTGAATGAATTTACTGGGCGAATAGGCTACCGATAAGCTTTGTTGCCATTGATGACTAAGACATATAGCTTTGCGTCAAGGATGAAGGCTACAATATGAGACTGAATGGATGGCAATTACCTGAAATTTTGCAAAATTCTATTTAAAAGTAGAATGTTATGTAGTCAATGCTGCTAAAGATGGTATTTAGACGAGGTTTAGATTTTATGTCAAATTAATCATTAATTAAATCATTTCCATTCATACAGTCTCATATTCAAGCCTTACTGCAACTTTCCCAGAAGATAGACTATAAACATCACATCAATGCTTTTGCTACCATGAAAGTTCACTGCATGACATGCATTTTAAATTATTTCACTCATGATGCACAAATAACCAAATTAATAAATTATTCAATTACTTATGCTTCAACCTAAGTAGCGCGAGTAATTTAAAAAATTAATTATTATCGCATCGCGACAGTAAGTGTGCAACAGTGCTTCCCCACAACACTTTGATTAAGTGCAATCTTAAAATAATCTAGAGGCACTCCTAGGGCTCTAATTTCTTGGCGCAGCGCAGGGTGGCGCAGCGTGGCGTAGCGTGGCGCAGCCCACGCAGTGGTAATTTCGTCCGGTGCAGCCCGCGCAGTGGTAATTTCGTCTTGATTGCAACACCGTGCGCGCAGCCACTTTGGCAATTTGGTAGACGGACGTGCGCCGAGATGGGTGTGGCGGCGTAGTAGGGGGAGGTGTCACATATTCATCAGGACGCAGTGACAATTTCGTAGAAAAAGTCTCCGCTGAAGTTGCCCAGAAAGCTCGCCAGCTCCAACCTGGTTTACTTTCTGTGCAGTGGTAATTTGGCTGACTGGCGCACATTGCGCACACGTCACCGAAACCTCACAGGCAGGTTTCCAGAATGTCAGACACATTTCAATGCAATAAATAATTACAGCAAGCACTATTTAATGTAAATATCTGAATCAGGACATAAATTATAGTATCAATATCGATTGTCCTGATGTCAGATTAATGGCGGTTGGCACGCGTAATGGAAACTCGACCTGGCTTAATCAACGCAGCTGAATCTGTGATGCAAACTAACGACTTCACATCTTTCTCAGCCAACCACAAACTGCCTATATAATGCTTGCGTTCTATGCTCAGTAAAGCCGCTTGCACACTGGACGCGAAACGAATTTTTCGCACGACTAATTACAGTCAAAGTCAATGCAAGACGCGAATGCACGCGTCTGTTTATTCGTCTGTTTTCTTCCGTTGAAGATAGACAACAGTCTTTATTCGGTCTCTCTTTTGAAAATTAGTCAGATGGATCGAACAGATTCATGCTTTATTTCCACACCAGAGATAAAATAGTGCTTGTAGTCAGTGACCAAATCAATTCCATGACCATTGACATTGTGAATTAAATATCGCATGCACGATCAAGACTGTCAGACGCGAAATGCAAAATATTCCATGTCCGGCAGCCAGCAAAAAATAAAAGTATTGATATGAGAACAGATTTGTAATGAAATAAAGAATAAAAATATATCACCAATAAACAGAACATCCAAAAAAGATGGCCCGCAAATAAATCAATCGCAGTGTTCAATGGATGTTCTGTTTGTTGTTAAAATGTTTCTTTTTATTTTTTATTTCATTATCAATCTGTTCTAATCGTCCTCTTTTTTTTTCTTTTTTTTTTGGCTGTCAGACACGGAGTATTTTGCATTTAATGTTCGACAGGCATTGTACATTGGCCCGCGCCAATGTCGACTCACTTTATTGAGCAGAGCTTAAACAGAAACATTGATTGAAATTCTCGGTACTCATCTTGAAGAACTGAGCCCTCTTATCAAAACATTCACGTTTAATATCTAAAAGATTCAGTAGATTTGAAGAAATTAAAAACAATAATCGACTGTCGGACACGGAGTTATATTGAAACCATTCGACCGTCGGACACGGAGATATATTAAAACCCTGTCCGACTTTCAGACACGTAGACACTGCGTTCAACGCAGCAAAGCAATCTGTCATGCGAAAAATTTGTTTCGCGTCCAGTGTGCAAGCGGCTTAAAACTAATATCATTGTCGCTTAGGTTTCATCGTTTTTAGTGGGGGAAAGGAATACAGCCTGATTGCTATGATCTCGTACTGAGTTAAGATCACATATTGAAAATAAATGTGTAACGTATCTTGCATTGTTGTTCATGCATGTTAATCCCAAAATTTTAAGCAGCAACAGGGAGTAATAATTGGAACACGCCATCCATCGTATCTCTTCCCAATGATGCAGGCAGAAGAAATAATTGAGCAACCGTTGTATTTCATTCCAACTTCATATGTTTGAATGATCTGACTAGTTTTGTTTTGAAATTCCATTCAAGTTCGCTAATGGTAATAATTCGAGAATGCCTCATATTCGTAATGCTTAATATAAACGTAAGCGGTGCAGAAAACATGCCTGAAGCAGCAAAGTAAAATGCAACATTAACACATCATGCAGATATAGGACAGAGGCTTCTTTATTTCAACACTTTAAAGGTGAGGAGAGGAGCTCATTTTATTGGTGAAGAGTTGACTCGGCTGTGTTAAACCCATTTAAGCCTTTTCTCCTCCCTCTTTGCCACTTGCGCCGGCAGGAGGGGCAGAGGCGGGACAGAGGAGTACTTGCGCCAGGCTACGCCAGGCACGAAATTGCAACATACGCCTGGACACACCCCGTTGGCGCGGTGCTCCCCCTATTCGCCGCGCCCGCGCCGCGCCTGCGCCTGGTCTACGAATTTAGAGCCCCTAGAGTGTATACCTCCGCCAAGGCAGCACAGTTCAAATCTTGGAGAGTGGGAGCAAAGTTCAGTTATCACGTGTCATACGATTTGAAGATGGCTGCCGTGGCGGCCATATTGTTTCACTGATCACAGTGAAAATCAATAGGTTCCATCCCTGATGTAATAACAACCCACCCACAAAATTTCAGAGATATCTGTTCATGACTTTTTGAGTTACCTTGTTCACAAACAAACAGACAAATGGCACCGATCACATAACCTCCTGCCAACTTCATTTGGCAGAGGTAATTAGGTTGCATTGCTGAAAAAGATTTTAAAACGGGAGGTGGAATTCATAGAAAGTATTGGATTAATTATTTTTTCCATCTCTACAATATCTCAATAAAGTTCGTCATCAATGTTGCCCATCGGTGATCTCTGTCATTTCAGGTTGGTCTTGATTATTCAGTGAATAAATTGTGCGATTATTTATCAAGCGATCTTCAACATGAACAACTTGAAAGCAAATTATGCATTTAAGGGTCAGAGGCTCATGGCATGCCACGGAACACCCTATAACGCTGGCGTCACTGCTAGGGGGAGGTTGGGCTTTACGCTGTTAAAGCGAACTTGTTATGCTTTTCAAAAGATACAAAGAAGGGGAGGTTTCGATTTATTTTCATGAAGAATCCCTGACTATCTAGGTAAGTGTTTCCAATTTCTGTTAATATTCAAACTGAATTCCAAGTGTAACTTTGCTGAAATGTGCATGGCATGGTTGTTGATGTAACTAGCTAGCAAGCTAAGAGCTACAAATAAAATTAACTTACTTAGCTAGCATGCACAACTTGCCATTCTACAATCATTGTGTGGTTTAGCTACTAAATTGACCGTGAATTTAGAAACCATGCAAGTTCAACCATAAGCAATGTACAAAACCCAAAACCAGTGAAGTTGGCACGTTATGTAAATTGTAGATAAAAACAGAATACAATGATTTGCAAATCCTTTTCAACTTATATTCAATTGAATACACTGCAAAGACAAGATGTTTAATGTTCAAACTGAGAAACTTTTTTTTTTTTTGCAAATAATCATTAACTTAGAATTTAAAGGCAGCAACACATTGCAAAAAAGTTGGCACAGGGGCCTTTTTACCACTGTGTTACATCACCTTTCCTTTTAACGACACTCAGTAAACGTTTGGGAACTGAGGAGACCAATTTTGAAGCTTTTCAGGTGGAACTCTTTCCCATTCTTGCTTGATGTACAGCTTAAGTTGTTCAACAGTCCGGGGTCTCCGTTGTCGAATTTTACGCTTCATAATCGCCACACATTTTCAATGGGAGACAGGTCTGGACTACAGGCAGGCCAGTCTAGTACCCGCACTCTTTTACTACGGAGCCATGCTGTTGTAACACGTGCAGAATGTGGCTTGGCATTGTCTTGCTGAAATAAGCAGGGGCGTCCATGAAAAAAGACGTTGCTTGGATGGCAACATATGTTGCTCCAAAACCTGTATGTACCTTTCAGCATTAATGGTGCCTTCACATATGTGTAAGTTGCCCATGCCTTGGGCACTAATACACCCCATACCATCACAGATGCTGGCTTTTGAACTTTTGCGCCTATAACAGTCCGGATGGTTCTTTTCCTCTTTGGTCAGGAGGACACGGCGTCCACAGTTTCCAAAAACAATTTGAAATGTGGACTCGTCAGACCACAGAACACTTTTTCCACTTTGCATCAGTCCATCTTAGATGAGCTTGGGCCCAGCGAAGCCGGGCGGCGTTTCTGGTTGCTGTTGATAAATGGCTTTTTCGCTTTGCATTGTAGAGTTTTAACTTGCACTTGCAGATGTAGCGACGAACTGTAGTTACTGACAGTGGTTTTCTGAAGTGTTCCTGAGCCCATGTGGTGATTGTCCTTTACACACTGATGTCGGTTTTTGATGCAGTACCGCCTGAAGGATCGAAGGTCACGGGCATTCAATGTTGGTTTTCCGCCTTGTCGCTTACGTGCAGTGATTTGTCCAGATTCTCTGAACCTTTTGACGATATTACGGACCGTAGATGATGAAATCCCTAAATTTCTTGCAATAGCTCGTTGAGGAATGTTGTTTTTAAACTGTTCAACAATCAGCTCACGCATTTGTTCACTAAGTGGTGACCCTCACCCCATCCTTGTTTGTGAATGACTGAGCATTTCAGGGAAGCTGCTTTTATACTCAATCATGGCACCCACCTGTTCCCAATTAGCCCGTTCACCTATGGGATGTTCCAAATAAGTGTTCGATGAGCATTCCTCAACTCTCTCAGTCTTTTTTGCCACTTGTGCCAGCTTTTTTGAAACATGTTGCAGGCATCAAATTCCAAATGAGCTAATATTTGCAAAAAATTACAAAGTTTACCTGTTCGAACATTAAGTAACTTGTCTTTGCAGTGTATTCAATTGAATATAGGTTGAAAAGGATTTGCAAATCATTGTATTCTGTTTTTATTTACGATTTACACAACGTGCCAACTTCACTGGTTTTGGGTTTTGTATGAGACACGTGGATGGGAACAGATCGGGGAGAACGGGATAATCACGGACTTACTTTTTGAAAGCACCGTGGCTCCTTAACTAGCCATTTTATGTCAAATCCCTTCCAGAGTTAGATGAAG
This sequence comes from Gymnothorax javanicus, assembly GCA_029692085.1. NCBI lineage: Eukaryota > Metazoa > Chordata > Actinopteri > Anguilliformes > Muraenidae > Gymnothorax > Gymnothorax javanicus. The sequence continues at coordinate 23,567,934 of CM056205.1, forward strand.
GTGGGGTACCCCTTGAAGATGCACTTAAGAAATATACCCAAGATATTCGATCACAAATTTTCAGCATGTCGGTTATTCCCCGCTCATCAGAGGGTAATAACAGACTCCCCATGGAGTAACAACGGACTGTGTAAAAATGATTTGTTAAACTAGACTAATGACCAAAAAGCTGTATAATAAACCAGCAAATCTTTATTTAAAACATCAAAGAAACTGAAAAAATTAATAACAGTCGAAATAGCATCTTATAAAAATTCTGAATTACCACATAAAACAGTGTAGCATCAGCCAACTAGTCACTGGAAATGTCCCTCCTTAACAAGCGTAAAAACTAGAATATAAAAGATGCTTTCCTGCCACCTTGAGGTGCCTAATGAAATTAAACATAAAACTGAAATACCACATTGTAAATGTTTATAAGGTGATCACAGGTTTGACCAAAAAAGTGTCTAAACCTAATGTTTCAAATTAGGGTTGAGGCGTGTCACACAACTTGGACAAGGTTACACCATAGCCGGAGTAAGTGTATGATACACTTGGGCTCAGTCTGTCAGCAGAATGCCAAAATCCAGTCTCCCCTCATTTAAAATTTTGGGCAGGGTCACTCTTTTTGGCCCACCATGTAAAATGCGATCATGTCGCTAACTTGCAATTTGAAATGCACAAATCAAAATGTAACTTAAACAGATGAATGTTTCAAAAACATTCTTGCATTAGAACAGTGTAGTACGAACCCTCTCTGAATAGGATTTTTCGACGCTAGATGATGCAATTGCGGACACCGGTGATGACCTTGATGAGGGAAACGGCCCCGCCCATGCACACGGTGTACACTACATGCATTTGTTTCCTGGGAAGCTGAGAAGTGATACATACTGAATCTATCCGACCTGTAATATCAGTGTGTCACGCATTCAGTTTTCATCAACAAAACAAACTATTCATACTCAAAACCAGAGTTTAAGGGTCAGATCTACCTTTCGATTGGATATTATTGTCCTCAAGAGACATACCAATGAAATGCAGCCACTGTGCAAACACGTTTCCCACCCTCAATTGCCTTGCGCAAGAGGGATTACACCATCTTTCGGGAAGTAGGAGAAAGGGGCATGTCTGTTATTACCCGAAGTCCGTTATTACCCCGTTCTCCCCTAGAATGGGTGACCATTTTTAATCGTATTCAGGCCATTTTTAATGGAGTAGCTAGCGCAGTAAACTGAAGGTTAGCCGATGTTTACTACCATACAGATGTTAGCTAAGGATCATTGTTAACATTGGAGACTGAATTAGAAGTGTAGTAAAACTGTTATTATGAGTTTGTGTCCAGCTTCTGTGAATGTAACGTCCATGCTTGCTTAGACTGCAGACGTTACCTTTCCATACTCACTGTGTAGTTTAATAGCTAGCAAGCCATCTTATTCAGTCATCTGTATTCAGAAACTGGTCAGTGGCTGGGAGATGATGACACTGTCATTCTCTGTTGACATGGCGCTCTATTCGCTGGCCAGTTAGAACAAACCCCATTCCAAAGAGTGGACGCAAACTCAGAATACCCCATTTTTCAGAGGATTTGGAATCAAATTGCCTTGAAATCATGGATTTTTTTTTTTTTGCTAAAAAGTTTATATACTTCCCTTTTGGACATCCATGAATATTACAACTTGGGAAAAAAATGGCATAATAGGTCCCCTTTAACTCCATGAAAACAAAGCATGTTTTCAACTGAATGTGATTACTGTGATTAGTAAGAATCATAGTGTGTGCCTTTATGACATCAATGACCATATATATATATATATATATATATATATATATATATATATAAAGAATTTTTCTTTGAATTCATAATTTTATTCGGTTTTTTTTTCCATTCTTGAAACTTAAAAGCAATGACAACAAGAGACATACATACATACCTCATGATTCATTACTGATCAAGTGAATAACACATCCATGACTCACAGATCATGTCAATAATGAAAATATAAAGACAGATTGTCTCTCTCAATCACTTTAAACCGAAACCCCTCTCAGTAACTCTCTGAGCATGGGTCTCCCCTGTCAATTCAAACAGCATGAGCAGTGTGAATGGCAAATGAGGGGTGCTGGGGCTGATCTTCCACTCCTATGAAACAACCCCAGAGAAAGCAGGTTTATGCACACAAAGGGACTCCAGTCGTAAAGCACGAAGCTGATGCAGGTACGGTCTAAAGTGGAGTGGTACCTGTTTAGACGTCTGATTGTGCGGCCATTGCAGCTTCCCTTCCTTGGTCTATCTGTCTCGGCCAGCTCTTCTACCACGAGTCTTCTGCTGAAGCCCCCATTCGGGATCACATGAAGTCAAAAATGACATGGCAGCCATTGAAAACCCCCCACTCCCCCCTCTTATACCAACAGACAAAGCAAAGACATCGGAAGCGCAGAGCAAGGTCCCGCGCAGGTCACGGTTAATGTACGGAAGATGTTTCTAAATTTGTCGGAGAGGGCTTTGTTTCTTAATGCTGCTCGGCTACACCTGCGTTCCTCACCATTAAAACGGTCGTCTCAGAGATGGTTGCCAGGTAATGACTGAACTGGATATCTTGGGGGAAATATGGGATTGTTAAAAAGATCAAATGACACCTTTGGGGGATAGGCCTGATCCCCTTGCGTGAGGAACCGGCTAATCATATGTTTAGCATACATACAGCACATACAGTAAGCTGCGAGGCGTGGTCGGACACGCCAGACTGCATTCTATGAATGTGCACTATGTTTCAGGAGCTATTAAGTATGGACATGTCACTGCCACCAACAGTTCAGCAATACCCATCACTTGAAGAATTTTAGTGGGTTCCATAACACTGATCAAGAAAAGGGTGAACCGGGAAAAATGCCTGAAAAATATGTTTCAGGTTTTCTGTTTAAAAATAAAATGGCATCACCTCAGTTGTTGGAATAAAACCAACATCAAGAAAATAACCATTTTCCATAATTTCAAACAAATAGTTCATATTGCTGTAATTAGAACAACTGAAATAAAAGTTTGTAAATTGTTTTTCATGGAGCACTGAGGTTTGGTGCAATACATCAGAGACAGAGTGCTAACATGACTGCCCCCTGGGGGAAAAAACAAGAGTACACACAGGATTAACAGTAGCACTAAACTCTGGCTGCGCAGCTGGTGCATTATAGGATTATCGGTACATGAATAATGCATGTGTCGTGGCAAAGAGTGGAGATAATGACTTCTTTCCGAGAGCATTTCAGGCACTAACCTGGTCTGTCCCACAGTTTAATTAGCATGCCATCTCAGACAGCAAAAAATGAAGAATTGTAAACAACAAAGTCGTTTATTATGCCATTCCAAACCAAAGCCTGAAAGAGCCATTATAAAATCTTACCAAGAAGCAAATATGTAAAGGATGCTTTTGAACATCACAGCATTTGAACTTGAATTTTAGGAATTTAAGGCTGTTACAAATCAGCTGTAGTCTCTTTGCTCTGGATCGCGTGGAAGTCAGTACAATACTATTCCTCCAATTCTCTGTGACAATAGCCATAGTTGCCAAACTAGAAGAATCAAATTACAGTACTCGCCTCACAATAGAATTCCTAGCTTTGTGTTGGTTTATGGACAGAAAGGGAGACTGAGTAACAGGTAAACACAAGCCTTCTGGTCTGGAGTAGGGCACCCTCTAATTTTGAACTTGAACTGATCATAATATAAAAAAAAAAAAAAAAAAAAAAAAAAAAATGGAGCCATGGGCACTGTAGCTCATCCGGAAAATAAATCTCCAGTGACCACAGTTTAAAAAATTTTGATGTATTTATCACTTGATATCTGACAAATTGATTCATATTTGTTATATATTAATGTCATTTCATTACCCCAAGTTGTGGGATAGTACCGGGATCATTACTTACTGGCGCCTCTAAAACTTTAAAATGCTATTATTATTCTTTGGTTAAAATCTGGATCTTCAATCAGTCTATAAACATAAATTCAGCTACAAAATTTAAATTGAGCAATTAAATAATTGCAATTAATATGGTGAACTGATCGAATGATTATTTCTATCAATAAGATACCAACTTGGGTGAAAATCTTTCTTGTTTGAAATTACATGTAGTAAAAATCAGACAATGTGTGCGAACTCTTGTTGTTACATAATTAGACCCAGCAGATATCAAAATTTAATCAGCTCAATTGCTGGTGCTGCAAAAGAAGAGAGACAATTCCAAGATGTTTGCAATAAAATGGAAGCAATTCAAACAATTTTTGTGAATTCATGGGTAGGAGGAAGATACATGCAAAGTTTCAGCTTACTTGGTGCAACGCTTTCTGAATTAACTTTTAAGAAAATTTTGCTGGTATGGCATAATGACGAAGATGAAATCGAGGTCAAAATGCCCCAAATGACAAAACCTGTAAAATATCATAAGTTTTATTGCTTTGCTCCTAAATACCAAATTTCAGCTCAATCATTGCAGAAGAGGCTACAATATCAGAAATGAGGAATAGGCATTTTCAAGATTGCTGCCTGGCGGCAATATTGAAAATTAGTTTAGAGTGCCGTGAACAAACGTCGGTGTACTTATAGGTAGGAATATCTATGCCAAATTTCAGCTTCATTAGCCTGATGGTTTTGGAGATGTTTGCTGATGACAGAAGGACATATAAGAGTGCCATAATGATGAAGGTCATATCGAGGGCAAAATTAGTTGTATGACAAAACCCAAAGTACATGTCATGATTCTTGTTACTTAGTACATATACACCAAGTTTCAGCCTGATCAGTGTCAAAATGTTTAAGATGTAGCAGAAATTGGCATTCTAGAGATGGCTGCTTGGCGGCCATATTTTGCATTGGTTCGGAATGTCATGAACAAACTTCGATGTGCTCATGGATAGGAATATGAATCAAAAGTTTCAAGTCGATCCGCTTGACGGTTATGGAGATGTTTGAAGATGACCGATGAATGATGACGACGACCGACAAGCTGGTGATGACAAACCCATTGGACCTTCGATCCAGATGAGCCAATAAAAAGCATGATAGACAAAGGTTAAGTGAAATGCTAACAGAATCTTTGCATGATGACCACAAACAGTTCATCAAGGGTCTGTTGCACAAAGCAGGATCACAGAATCAAATTGATCATCCCAACCAGGTATCAGTAAGGCCCAAGCCACTGAGACAATTTGGCTCCTGGCGGCCCACTGGGGGGGACGTGATTCGTACTTACAGGCCAATTGTCGCAATGCAATTGTTGGTTTGACAACAGCACAGAGACCAGAAACATTAAATTAGCTATTTATTTATGTGCCGTTTTGTAAAAGTTAGCTTAAAAACCTTTTTTTTAAATTCACACATCTAAAATGAATTGATGTGAAAATTCTATAACTTTTGATTAGGATCATGTGAAGATGCAATGTGCCAAGTTTGGTGCTGATCACATCTATGACCTTGGAGGAGTTCGAAAAAGTAGGCATTGCATTTCTTGTGACTAGGCAAAGCCACATATTAGAAAAATTCATTATAATTTAACAGTTTGAGAAAAAATTCTGAAAAAACCATGCATCATCCTGCTCGTCTCCAGTGTACTCTCAAATATTTTGGTGGAGTTTGTATCAAAATTCTATGAAATAAAAAATATTGTACATACTATACAGTGAACAGTAAAATATTGAGTATTGCTGCAGGCACACCATTTGATGGATCTGAACACTGAAATTTTTTGCCAAGTAGTATCTTCAGAATGCCTGCGTCAAGTTTGGAGGAATTTGGTAGATTGGTGGAGAGATGAAAATTATGGAAGTTTTTATATTTTGAAAAATATACAGTGACGGAGTTTTGAATTGACCATATGTTGCAGTGCAGAAGTGAGCATTCAGTTCATGTGCAAAAGAAATTTCAGCTCTGTAGAAAGTACCAGTGGTTTTTTAATGATTTTTTCCAAATTTTGCCATTTAGAACTTCTGACATTTAGATTTTATGTCAAAAGCCACGCCCACTTTAATCAATCATCTATAAATTTCATAAATTGACTTAGGCATGACCCTATGGTGCACACTGAATTTTGTGCAAATCTACGCAGCCGTTCATTAGAAACAAACTTCTCGCCTTTTGGCACCCCCTAATGGTAGAACTGCATGAGTAGACGGGGAAGGGATGGGCACTGTTCCAAACATGCCGACCAACTTTGGTGATCATTGCTGTAGGCAATTTGTAAATGAGCATTTTCTGCAAAAAATTTGCCTAAATTCAAAAGGTTGAAAATTACGCGCCCAAAACTAATGGATGTATCAAAAATGTTTGGATATTTTTTATCAGCATCATGTGTCAATGCAATGTGCCAAGTTTGGTGCAGATCAAAGGCACAAACCAGGAGGAGTTTGAAAAAGAAGGTTTCGCATTCATCGCGATTTTGCAGGGTAAAAGTAGGGGTCAAGTGGGCGTGGCCTAAATCGTCTAATTCGGTGAAATTCAAGGAACACGGGGATGTAATGTTTTTGAATGTGCAACCATAGACGTATATGTCTGTCTTACCCAAATTGACGTATGTGCACTGAGGGGCCTGGTCAAGGGGAAGTGAACATTTGTCCGTCCGTTACCAAGTTTATTTTGCACTTTATGTATATTGTACACTATAGCAGATTGGTGAAATTATTAAGCAAGGCCAACTTACTGAATTGAAACAAAAAGATTCATCATCCTGCATACCATAAATGAAGTACATTGTTAAGTAACAGTGTTCGTCCGTTACCTGACCATGGTCCGTTCCTGATGCTTCTGCTAAGCTTACACAGACTTGTCACCCTGTAGACACATCTCCTCCCCACCCATGCGGCATCTACATATATGTCGTCCATGTATGCGACGTTCGATAATTGCGTCATGTGCAAACCGTCGTCCTTAATTATAGCGCCCCCTACTGGTGGACATGTCATTTGTGGTGACTGATGTATGAGCAACGGTTAGTACCAGCCCTCCAAATAACTCATTCTTCATTGTATGGTTTAGGCTGCAATATGACGTTTAGTTACAGAAGAATAAAAATGACGAAGAAGAAACAAAAACAATGGGGTTCCCAGCACCGCTGATGTTGGGAGCCACTGCTGCTGTAGCAGTGGCTCCAAGCTCCCTCGGGGTTGGAGCCCTCATGAGCAAACTCCAGAATACTCCCCAAATTTGGAACATGGACTGAGGTAAAAATAGTTGCCCTGGGTTTCCACTCGTGCACTTGTTCAGCTGATCAAGTAATCCTGCTTTGTGAAATTCCCACCAAACTGGCAATATAGCCACCATAAGTACGACCCCAATTCTGAAATAGTTGGGACAAAATGTTTATTGTGAATAAAATCAAAACAAAATGACTTTCAAATCACACCAGCCAGTATTTTATTCACAATAGAACAGAGATGACATAGCAAATGTTTAAACTGAGAAATTTTACAATTTTATCCACAAAATGAGCTCATTTCAAATTTGATGGCTGCTTCACATGTCAAAAAAGTTGGGACAGGGGCCTGTTTACCATGGTGTAGCATCCCCTCTCCTTTTTAACACACAGTGGAGGCGTCTGGGCATTGAGGAGACAAGTTTCTTGAGTTTTAGCCATTGGAATTTGATCCCACTATTGTTTAATACAGGCTTCCAGCTGCTGGAGAGTTTCGGGTCTCCTTTGATGGACTTTTCGTTTAATTATGCGCCAAATGTTCTCAATCGGTGAAAGATCGGGACTGCAGTCAGGCCAGTTCAGCACATGGACTCTTCTACTATGAAGCCACGCTGTTGTAACAGCTGCAGTATGTGTTTTTGCATTGTCCTGCTGAAATACACAAGGCCTTCCCTGGAATAGATGTCGTTTGGAGGGGAGCATATATTGCTCTAAAACCTTTATATACTTTTCAGCATTCATGGTGCTTTTTAAAACAGGCAAGTGTCCCACACCATATGCACTAATGCATCCCCATACCATCAGAGATGCTGGCTTTTGAACTGAACGCTGATAACAGGAGGGGTGGTCTTTCTCCTCCTCAGCCCGTAGGACATGACGCCCATGATTTCCAACAAGAATGCCAAATTTGGACTCGTCTGACCACAGGACACTTCGCCACTTTGCTACAGTCCATTTTAAACGAGCCTTGGCCCACAGAACATGGCGGCACTTCTGGATCATGCTCAATAATGGCTTCCTTTTTGCAAGAAAGAGTTTTAGGTGGCATCTGTGGATGGCACGGCAGACTGTGTTTACAGACAGTGGTTTCTTGAAGTATTCCTGGGCCCATTTAGTAATGTCAATGACAGAATCATGCCGGTGAGTGATGCAGTGGCGTCTGAGGGCCCGAAGATCACGGGCATCCAGTAAAGGTCTTCGACCTTGTCCCTTACACACAGAGATTTTTCCAGTTTCTCTGAATCTTTTGATGATGTTATACACTGTCGATGATGAGACCTTCAAAGCCTTTGCAATTTGACATTGAGGAACATTGTTTTTAAAGTATTCTGCAATTTTTTTTGTGCAAGCCTTCACCGGTTGGAGAGCCAATGGCCATCTTTACTTCTGAGAGACAGCCTCTCTAAGACATCCCTTTTATAGCTAATCATGTTACACACCTGATGCCAGTTAACTTAATTACTTGCTAAATATTCTTTCAGCTGATTCTCTTAAATATTAATTCCTTTTTCAGCCCTTTTTTGCATGTGTCCCAACTTTTTTGAAACCTGTTGCAGCCAGAAAATTTGAAATAAGCTCATTTTGTGGATAAGAATGCAAAATGTCTCAGTTTCAACATTTGAAATGTTATCTCTGTTCTATTGTAAATAACATTGACTCATGTGATCTGAAAGTCATTGCATTTTGATTTTATTCACAATTTACACTTTGTCCCAACTATTTTGGAATTGGGGTTGTAAAACCCATATCACCACCAAACCTAAAATATAGACTGAAGTAAAAATAGATGCCCTGGGTTTTACCTGTGCACTTCTTCAGCTAATTTCATAATCCTGCTCCATGGAACATGATCTGAAGGGAAAAGAGCTGTTCTGATTTAACAGCTAACTCTGAAATCCTGTTTCATGACAGACCCCTAAAACCTGATGACAGCTGGTTAGAACTCATTTAAAGTAATTCAGCATCCATCTTAACAGACAAAAGACAGCAAAGGAATCAATGGGGAAACTTCCAAACTGCTTAACTTAAATCGGGTCCCCGAGAAGGGAAACACTAGCGATTCAGTAGCAAGAACCTCTGTTCTCAACAATTATAATATTGTTGATGCCGAGAGCAAATGTAATTAACAATACAGCCAGTTCCAACTTGCAAAATTACAATATAAACTTGCTGTGAACTTCACAAAACACCATTACATTCATAAACCAAGATAGTGAGGTATAAGAGAAAATGACGGAAATGGTAAAACCTGCATTTCAAACAAGGGGGAAAAAAATATGACATGGCCACTAGGCGGTAGCAGTGTACCTCCTGATTTCAGTGTCACCGGATATTGCAGGGGTTCCCAAACTTGGTCCTAGGGACCCACTCTGTGCTGGTTTTCGATCCAACCACACTCAGAATAAATAAAAAGCTGTTAATTTTTCTAATTCACTTACTTTTCGGGCCAGAGAGACGTTTCACCCTCTTAAACGGCTTTGACAAAAATGGTTTGCATTCCATGATGTTTAAATGCTCAGTGTTTATATTGTGCTTATTTTTCGACATTCCTAGTAGGGAAGCCAAGCCAAGGTGCTATTAAGTTTTAAATGATCAAAATCAGGACTGTGGTGAATCAATAAACCGCCAAGTAGGTTTCTGAACAGAGGTGTTCAAATTCTTTCCCAGGGCTGTACAGTGCGACATGAAAATTGGTCCGTGCGATGAATGGACGAACTTTTGTAGCACCGGTGCGATGAGAGACAGCGGCGTTGCGTGTGAGAGAGCGAGACGTGAAACAATGCCACCTCGCTAATGTACTTGGTAGTTGTAGTCTGTCATATGATTAAGAGACACGATCCCACCTGCCTATCCAACACCATTTCCCACAACTCCTCCGCTGGACACAGTCGTATGAATACACCAGTGACGTGCGGTCGGAGGTTAGTTAGGTGAGGCAGAGTCCTCACCGTAAAGCGAACGATTACTCCCCTCTGCTTGACAAGCAATCAGACGATTCACTAATTTAGTAAGACTATTAGGCAGAATGACGGACCAGTTCAAGTTTCCGCGGCGTTATTACTCAGCACATCAGACCTGAAATGCTCACGAAACTGCACATTTGCGCGTAGTGGCTTACAGGAAGCCGAAGCAAGCAATGCCATTCAGTTCTTATGCGGAGTTAAATGCTTGATCAATATGCAATATATTCCCCTTTAAATACGCTTTTTTTTTTTTAACCCCAATCAAAAAAATGAGCGTTTATTTTCAGTCTTCTTTCATAATCCGATGAACAAAAGGTTAAAACAATACACGAAATTATCGAGAGCTCAATTTTTTTCTATTGATTAAACGGATTTCCATCCTTGCTGTCTTGAATTGAAGCGTATACTTCAATGAATCTTTTTGTCGTCATCACCTATCAGTATACAGGCTTCCTATAGGCTTGGATTTAATAGTTTTGATCGTCAATCAGGTATAGTACGTGGGAACAGGTTGACAAAATCCAGCGATACAAGGTTAGGCCACTGCCACACATCACTGCACGTCTCAGGAATACACCAATAAATAACAGCATATATAAACAATATTACTGTATGTATATATAAACAGTGTGCACAGAATGCATAAATACTAAATAAGTAGTATAAATATCAAATAGTGGGGACTGGGGAGGTCTGTTTAATGTTAATGCAAATTACTTAAAATTGTATGAATTTAAAGAATTCCGAGACCTTGAAAGTACTTCAATTTACAAAAAGATTAATATTTTATGTCTTTAAATGATAAACAGCTCTACTTGTGGTTGGTTTTAGAGATGTAACAGATGCTTTTACTGTGCTACAAGTTTTTGTCATGTGCTACAAGACTATGAACCTCTGTAGCACCAGTGCTATGAGCAGAAAAAGTTAACGTACAGCCCTGTTTCCAATCACAAAAAATAACACCAAACAAGTTTGACTCATAATTCGCATTTTCTTTGAAATCTTAGTTACCTAATAAATGGTTAGTTTTAGTGAGTGCTTGTCCACAGCTACAGCAATTAAAAGTCAATTGATTCTTCAGTTTCAACTCACATTTTCCTCTTTTTATGCAATAAAGCAATTTTTAATATAGTACAATTTTGATATGCAGTACTCCAGCTCTTCAGCAATAACCTGAATAGCCATTTCTGACAAAGTGGCTTAAAAATCTAAGTAATCCGTATGAGATTGGGTAACACAGTTAAGAAAAATGCGGAACCAATTAAAATTTTGGGGGTGGCTAGAACAAAAACTAGCGGACACCGCGGGTTCCCAGGACCGAGTTTGGGAACCCCTGGGGTATTGAAAAGCATTACATCGTGATCAGTGTGTTCATGAAATCACCAAGTTTTGACAGTGCACTGTGCCTAGTATGGCAAGCATGCTGTAAACATGCATGTGCAGAGGCGGGTCATGGGGACTGACAATGCTGTTTCCACGATTCTCAATGAGCCAGTGAACCCAACATTTAAAAAACACTGACGATACACACATACCCAGAAACAGCACAATATTTATTCAACATGTCACAAATAAGACAGAAGTTCGCATCAAAGACTGTACATGTTTCTATATCCATACTTTCCTGCTCGTTTGTACATTTTTTTTTATTTACAGTGATTTAAAATATTCTCTCCCCTCCCCATTTACAACATCAACTGTACGTTTCACATTTGAAACTCAAACATTTATTCGTCAGTTTTGTTTGGAAAGCAGACAGTGGGGCGAATCGTACGAGGACAGAGGAGGCGGGGTGTACAGTGCATGCATGAGTCCCCGCCCCCCGCAGCCACCAATACAAAGTCTTCACAAGGGACACTATTACACCACGAGCAACCCCGAGTACTTCCCATACAGAGACAATGCATAACAAGAGGTGATCTTTTCCACAACAATGTGCGGAAATGAACCTTTACTAAGGTCTTCCAAACTGCGATGGCAGCTGACATGCTGCAAAAAAGGAAAAAGAGGTCCAAGTGTTTTAGTTTTTGAATGAGGCTCGAAATTGTACTCCTTCCTTTCAAAGTGGGAATGTCTGATTTTAAGTCACTTTTATCCTGTTTGAAATGCATACCTCATTGGGAGTGAATCAAGCCTTTCGGCAATATTTTGTCTTATTTACCAAAAAAAGTGATAGAAATCAGATTTTACTCCAAATACAAATACAAGACTGCTTGCTAAGACTCGTTTAAATTATTAAAAGTATCTAGAAGTCTTTTTCTCAAGTTTATGCAGTGGATAAGTAGTCCTGCAGCACCAAACTAAGGGCCGCCCAACAGGATTACTACAATGAGTAAAATCAGCACATTATCCTTAGCCAAGTGCCGTGTGTAATTGGTAAGATGAAAACAATCTTAAAGCCTTAAAGCTAAAAAAAAATAAAATAAAAGCATGTTGCATAGAATCACTTTTCTTATTTTCTGACAGAAAACATTTAAATGGAAATGCATGGTACCAGATTTTGAGGCCCAGTAGCATCTTTTCCACTGTCAAGACAGATACTCTGCCCCAGAATCCTCAAGACTGTTTAAAAAATGCATCCAACTTTTTGGTTTGAAAAGAAGTCAAATATACCATCCCACCCCTTCACAGTTTAAACAAATAAACAAAGTGAGGATGACGTCAGGAGCAGTCAGATCCCAACTCCCAAGACACTAATATCCATCGTCTGTACATGTTTACACAAGGCTTTTAGGGAGGATCAGATAAAGTGCATCGTAGCAGAAAACCTCAAATGTTTTGCATGCAGTAAGAAAAAAAGAAACGAGAATAAGCAAACGTGCTCGTCATCTACGCACACAGAACACATTGGCCGGGCTAAAAATACACAGGCTGCTCATTCCAGAAGTTCAGTCAAATTGGTGGCTAATAAACCCAGCATTACTAGAAGGACACACGCTAATCTGCACAACAGAAGGGCGACCGCAGGACAGATGCACTCATTCGCAGCATGACGTGACGCCGCCCGGGGATCTCGCTGAGGACCCCGTTATTCTGAACACGTCAGCTTCACTCAGCAACAGCAGCAGTCCTCTCTACCACCAGGAAACAGGATAGAAATAACAAGCAAAGACCTCGTTAATAGTCTCACAGAGCTGGCCGCTCCAGACTACGCAGAAAGCCCTGGGCACTGCACGACTTTGCATCCCTTTCCGACATTTCTCACCGTCTGTGAAAAATCACCAGCGACTCCCTTGGGCTTTTATTTATATTCAAAAATAGTATAAGAAGCACTTTTTAAAGCTAGCATTTCTTCTGATAGACACACACACAAAAGGCATGCATTCAATGGGGGACACAAATCTGAGTAAATTAAATGTACATTTCATAAATATATACTCCATTTCCGGAGCTAGAGAGGAGGGATTGCCAGTATGAAATGTGGGATTGACATCAGTAATGCCCTGCTCAGAAGAGTGAGAACTTCATATCCCATAAACTCACTCTAGAGGGTTGAAGTTCAAGAGGAGAAACACTAGCCCTCCCTCACCTTACTCAGCTGGGCAAAATAAACCAACACCAAACTTCACAGCAACATTATGGTTTCTGCACAAAGGTTTGTTGACAGTCTTCACGCTGTCATGCGTACGTTTCTCTACACAACTTAACGTAGCATGAAGTGAATGAAGACTAATGTCAGTTTTGGTCCCTGCAGACACTGATGAAACAAGTCCATTACATTAACATACGAAAACAAAACTAGAACAGTACTGGCCCATTTGGCATAGAAGCAAGCTTCCCTCAAGGTTCACTACTCGGAGGAAGGCAATGCTGAGCTAAAAAATAAAATGACTCAAGCAGTAACAAATACTATGACAGGCTCCAACCCCATGTCAACCCAACAACAACCTTAACAGAGTGAGTCGAGAACAAAATGAGATTACCCTCCCGACACGAGTGAGAAATAGAAATATCACTTCTGAACAGCAAAGTAAAGCAGAACCATGTGAAGGAAGCAATGGTGGTTGACAAAGTGAACCTGAACTAAAAATGACCCTGAATTACCATCCCCGTTAACAATTACAATAACTTTTAAACAAAAATAGCATGAACAAAGTCACACCCATGAGCCGCTATCAGCTGGGGGGGAAAGGAGAAAAACGAACAAACAAAAAAAAAAAAAACCCACAAAAAAACGCAAATACAAAGGATCCATTTTCACAAAAATGGAAAACTACAGCCATGAAAAACGTCACCCAGGAGTGCAGTACAGTGAACAGTGCTTAGAAACACGACATTGAAGCTTGTAACACAGATATTCCTCATAGCACAAGCTAATTTTGAAAGGGTGCAAATTGAAATGGAGCAAGAGACAAGCATATTCCGCCATAAAATTCACCAAAACATGCTAAAGCATGTAAGGAGCTAGGCTTATTCCTTTTGTGCTTCCAGACTCTTCGAAGTTTCAACATTCTTCAGCATTCATCTAAATCAGCTCTGCTTCATGTCGTAAAATGAAAACAATAGCTTATACAAGAGTGATGATGTTTTAAAACTGTGGTGTTCTGAGTCCTGGGGAAAACTAGATGAGGTAGAAGTAATGTTTTTTTTTTGATTACAGGACACAGAACACAGGCCATTTGCCCTTCCAACAGCCAGCATACAGTGTCATTTAATGATTGAACAGCGAAGAGTTGTGGGCCCCAAAATGGGTGGAGCAATTATCTGTTAAAACTTACTCAACTAGTGACTTTTCTGCTATTGGCAGCCAAGGTTTCCTCTTGGTTCATGGACAAATCCATCTCTTACGGGGTTCAGAAAGTCATACATACTCAATAAAAGAGGAATCTGTTGAGGTCATCAGAATACTCAACTCAGCAACAGGCAATGAAGCTGGGCCATAATTGCTTCATGTACTGAACACAAAGATCATAATTGAAATCAAAGATGATGACCACCAAGCCTACAGTATCTTAACAGCACAGCCAGCCAAATTCAGATCTGAGGATTCACTGCATTAGAGCTAGCTTTCACTCAAGCAATTTCTTCAAACTATAACTGTAATGACAAGCATCCCTGACCGTACAATTCAAATCCTCCGATATTTGGTCAAATGAATCCAACTGAACGCAGGTTTGGCTTGTGACCATTTGCGGTGTCCGTCTTCCTCAGGTAGAAGCCATTTTCCGTAACTAGGCCTCCAGACTTACTCACATTCTTTACCACCTATGATGCGCATGCCACTGTCAGTCAATGAAGTATTCCAGTCAGGAATCTTTATTTCTAGAATAACGTCCACAAGGTCCAATCACATTTCACTGTGATACGGATGCTTGACTAGTTATTTTTGTTTACTAATAATCATCAATAGTTAATAAGCTGACTCGTCAAATCAACATTAATCATTTGGTTAATGGCCGTCTGAATGAAAATCAGCACAGGCTGCGAATCTGCAGGCTCCGTTTTACAGTCATTACCACTGATAGCTGTGCACAATGCATTGAACTGCAAGCAAAGAAGGTGGTTTTGGCTCCTAATAATTTTGTGTGGTTCCATTTAGGGCGAGATAATTTAATCTTTACCCCTCCTTCTAGGGCTGGGCGATATGGACTAAAAGTCTTATCTCTATTTTTTAGCTGAATGGCGATACTCGATATATATCGATATTTTTTTGGCCGTGAACTGGGTTTACAGTTCTAAGGCTATCTGACCATGACTTCCAGGATGCATGCGCGGTTGTATCTTTTTCACACTTGGTTATGTGTGCAGGACTAGGAAAAGGGGTCACTTGGGATTTTTTTTTTCCATTCTGAGATTAACGGGGTATCTCAGTGATATCCCAATGATAGTGATTTCCCAGCACTACTGTACTGTCAATTTACAACACTTTGCTGCGCACAAATTCACCCAATTTTTTTCTCAAAATGATAAACTTGGATCACTCTTTGATTTTATTGGAAAATCTCAATTTTCATAAAATGACCCAAGTGACCCCCTTTCCTAGTCCTGCACACATATCGGTAGGCTTGTTACTCTTATTTCTAGGTGAACGTTGTTATTTAGCTAACTAGCTCCATTTGGTTATGGTACTGAATGAATATTTGTGAATATAGTTCGTTTGCAAATGAGCTGTCGGTAGTCAACTACTCAGTTTTCTGTGGATTTAAAATCCGCAAAAGTTCGTTCAAATGCAAATGAGTGGTGAAGTCACTGCCTAGCTGCAGTAAACATATGCTTTTGAAATCACTCTGCCCAGCTGGTATGTCTGGAATTGGTTCAGGTTATGAATTTGCCTTGAAAATAACTCTCTCGTAATTATACATTATTACTTTATAGCGTGGTGAATGTGCAGGTCACAAGTTGTCCACGAGAGCGTTTTGGAGTTGCTGGATTGCGTATCTGATGAGTTTTAAAGGGAGCTTTGAAGGAGGGAGGGACCAGTACCATTCACTTCCATTATGTTCGCTGAGCAGCTCGCGTCTCCCACCCACCTCCCCACCCCACGGAATCTCAAAATAATGGGCACGGATAACTAAAGGTAATGTACCTACTCATATAACTATAGGGATTATGGCAATAGGCCAATTTGCCGAAATGTTGAAATATCCCTTTAAGCAATAAGACCGCTGGCTATTTGCGCTATCAACTATAAACTCTTTAGCATATGCTTCAAGCTCAGGCTAGGGCGCACACCAGTTGCAGAATAGACACTTGCTAGGGGGAGGTGCCTGGTTCTCAACAGCTTTGTTTACTACCAAACAAATTTAATTTCTGTTTGCACCTTAGTGGTTGCAGATTCCGATTTGCTATATCCGAGCATTGCGCTAATTCCATGACTCTCAATCGCGTTTGAACGAACGTTTACAGATTTTAAATCCACAGAAAACCGAGTAGTTAATTAATGGTAGCTTGTTTGCAAACTATATTTATTTATTTACTGACCAACCCCTCTTCTGCGGCGCACTCCGTCTCAATGTTGTCGCTGAGTGGAGGGGGAAGAGGGAGGGCTTGTGGTCACAGAGCGAGGGAGGTGGAGCAGAAAGGTTGTGTGTGTGAGACAGGGACACGGAGAGGGAGGGGAGAAATAGGTGCGAAACTCGCAGCCCATGTATTGTAATTTTTTATGCAAAATGAACTATATCGATACAAGCAATATTGTCCCGTGTTATGTCTCGTTTAAAAATAAATCGATATATATTAAAATACCGAGATATCGCCCAGCCCTACCTCCTTCCCATCAACATCGTCTTCAATGGCAGCAGACTTGAGATTAATTTTTTCTGCTGCCAGTCCTCAATTATACTCATACAGCAGCATGTTTCAGAAATTCTCAAATTTCTTGCACACCAAATTTCAAAATTCAAAATTATAAGTCAGGAAAAGTTCTAGTCCAGTCATTTGCTTTCCTGTTTCAGTCAACATTTAAAATCAACAAGAATAAGCTCAATAATTAAAACTACTCAAAACAAAAAAAAAAAAAAAAACTGAGTTTACAGTGGAACAGTCAACACCAGCATATCTCAGTTTCATAATCTTTTAAAATAATTTTAAACATAGGAGAAAAACAGCAGTGTCTTTGGAAAGTCATTCTGAAAGCTGACAAAGACTGAAAGAGCATACCCATATAAATAGAGAAAATAAAAATTCAATAATCGGAATTTTGATTGCACATCACCCTAGGATAAACAAGAAGGCATGACAAACTACAACAATCCACTCTTTCTCACAAATGAGGGAAGTCTTATTGCTGATTCAATACAAAACATAGACTATTTGAATCTCAAGATAAATTACAACAGACTCACAACGATTATTTTTCTCCAAATAGATAAATGCAATTTAGGACTGACTTTTTCCTCCCTCCCCATTCATTTGTTTGATTTTGCTTTGCGATACACGTTGGTGTTTGATCCCCCCACCCCTATCCTCCCTCCCTACAAAGAGAAGGGAAATGGAATGTTCCGTTTGGTCAGAGAGGATGCCGGAAGGACTCGGTATATAGTCTGATACAAACCTACACTTTTGGCTGCCCCAGGAGATCTGTATCAGAATACCGTGGAGCTGGAAGCCGAAAGAGAGAAAGGCCTATTTTGGCCTTTCAGTCACAGCACCTCAGTGGGACTTTCACTCCGCCCTCTCGTGATTGTACCTCTGCCCCCAAGTCGATTGACCATGGGGGGAATGGGGCCAAGCCTCTACAGCCGCTGGGTGTCACCTGGACGGAGAGGTGGTGAACCCCGGCGAACGTGTGAGGTGGCGGCTCCCTGGCTACACCTGCGATATGATCTGCATGTTGAAGCTGGGCGAGCGAGATTGCTTGGTTAGGGGCGCGCCCGGCGAGAGGAGGGCCTGGGTCTCTTCGGGGCGTGCCAGCCGCTCGTCCTGCAGGCTGATGGTGGAGAAACGGTGGGCCCCGCCCACACTGAGACCACTCCGGCTCCCCTCCCGCAACCCGCTTGCACCTGCCTGGCTCCCGTTCAGGCTCACGTTCATGCAGTCGAACGACTTGCTGGAGGAGGTGCTGGAAGTCCTGACCAGGCTGGGCCCGGCAGGGAAGCTCAATCTCTTCTTCATGGGGCTCAGCTCGATGGTGTCCAGCGTGATGGTGGGGGGCGGCGGGGACTGCTGCCGCTGGTGGTGCCTGCGCAGGGCAGCCTGGGGGTCTGCCGAAAGATCTCTGCTGTTGTGGTGCTTGGCCATGGTGGTCTCCCTGTCTCGCTCGCGGGACAGGCGTGCCACAAGGCCCTTCTTCAGACCCATGCTCTTTTGGCTGCCGCCCCCAGGCCCACCTTTAGTTCCGCTGGGCTGGCTGCTGTTGGATGCTCCTGAAGAGAAGCCTTCGTCTGGGTCGTTCAGGTTGAAAGAGTCCTCGCCTCCGCTCATCCCGTCTGCGTCTGTCAGGAAGACAGAGGGAGGGAAGGAGAGAGAGATGAAGAGAGGGAGGGCAGGAGCAAGGGAAGCAGAACAAAAATGACAGAGAAGTGAAAGAACGTGTAAGATTGAAGTAGAAACATTAAGACAGAAAAACAAGCAAAGGGGGAGAAACCATTATAAAAATAATTATTGACAGAAAGGTGTACATGTCAGTCATGGAAAAGCAAATAAATAGGCCCAGTTGGAAGTGAAATATCCAGTGTTAAACAGGAAGTAAAAAAACTGCTGGGACAGAAAGTCCAGAAGTCAAAACTTCAGATGTCATTGCTCGGATTACCACACATGCAGTCTAAACACCTGGTTTAAACAGGGCTTAATTTGCCTCGAATTTCTTGAGAGAAATCAATATGAAGTTGTTCTCCAACTTCTCACTGTTAGTGGCAAAACAGGACCCAATTTCTATGTAAAATACAGCTTTGGGGCAGATTTTCTGACCATTTTAATTAAAAAAAAAAAGGCAAGTGATTTTCTGGGGTTTTACCACTTCTAGTTCTGCAACTAATCAAAAGAAGTCATTATATTGAATCAGCTCAATGCGACACCTGTGCCATCTTCCTTAGTAACCTGGAACTAAAATAATTGAAACCACCACAAGTTCATTTATCCCCACTCTCAAGGCTGTTTAGCACTGTAAATCCTCTCCCTGGACAAAGTGAGCTCAATTCACACATTTCAATTATGTTAACTGAAATAAAAATTTATTCATCACATTCACTGAGAAACAGTGGTTAGGGCGCAAATGCTTTCTTGGGCCAGAATACTCTGATCAGATTTTCTTCTCACATGAAAAACTGAAGCAGTGTTTTCAAGCCATCTTCCAGGGCCTGTGCCCATGCCTATCCATCACTGTGCCCATATCAAAGATGGCCACATCATTGTGAGTTTAGAGTACGACTGTCAGATCTGCACCCATTGATTTTAGCCCAGAGAAGCTTCAGAAGATAAAGGAGCATTCCATTCCTGCCATGCTTAAGCCCAACGCCCACCGGAGGCGTGACGCGCGTCAAAAAATAGGTTCCATTCATTTCATTGGAGCAACACCCACTGGCGGTGTGTGACGCGCATCAGTTTTTTTTTACTTTTCGCCACTGCTCAATTTCTTGAGCGTCAACTCAATCGAAACGCATTTGTCTTTTCAGTTATTTAACAGTTTCGCATTGTCACTGTTAGAGGCACACATTAGCAGAAACCTCACATAGTTGTTGAAACCGATATAACCGCTTTTTAACCAAGTTGCGGTTTTCCAAGGGAAATCAATTATTTTGCGGGCATTTAAGTTATTAAGCAATCTACAGTTAGACAGAACCTGAGTCAAGGTTCACTGATGAACGTCGCACTTTGCCATCACTTAAAATAAGCTTGATCGGTAGGCGTTTTCAAAATTGAAGACTGTCTTGTTGAATATTTTGAGAGTGATACGCATGGCTTGCTTCTGGGTCCTGTTGTCATATATCAATATTGATGTTACTGACGCTTCCAGTGGGTGTCTAAAAACGTTTTGACGTGACGCTTCGCCACCAGTGGGCGTTAAGCCTTAGAGCCAGTAGAATCACTGAAGCTCCCTGCAGTATTGGTTCTCTCACTTCAGACCAACTACCAATTTTTATATGCCCACTACACCAGATGGGCTTATATTGCGATTGCCCCCAGTCCGTCTGTTGGTCTGTCCTTCGGTCCGTCCACAATTTAAATGTTCTCAGTTCATAGATTGCACTTCTTGTTGGATACTTTCCATTTTTATTTTGTGGGTCAATGGTGGTATGGGGAAGATCCCTATCAATTTTGGTGATGATTGAAAATTTTTTGTCAAATATCATCATCGACAAGGCTGCAATATGGGCATTACTACACTTTGTGTGGGTCTCTCTTGCTCTTGCAGAGTATTTTTAAATTTGCTGAATATTTCTAAAAACACTACACTTCAGTGTTTTTCATTATTCGAAAAGGCAATCAAACCTTGAGGACTTTCGAAGACACAAACACATTATTTTTTGACTGATTTCATTCAGAGAAGAGGCAAGAAACACATAATATTTTAAAGAATAAACACCGTATCTTTCAGTTCATTACAGGAAAAGGAAACAGTCTTCACCCAGTGTTTCAAGCACATTCTTGGATGCATAACCTAAACAGATATGAAAACAGTCAATTCAAATTCCTCATAATCAATTTCTTGCCAGCTGTAAGGGAAGAGAAAATTGATGAAAACATATATACCCAAGCAAGGAGATGAAGTTCCGACATGCAGTACTGAGCAAGCAAAACAAGGTTACTGGACAGAGATTGAGGCCTCGGAAAGAAGAGAGAGGGAAAGGAAAAGAAGAGAGCATGACAGGACGACATGCAAAATCAGACCAGCCACCGATATCTCATGCTCTCCCGCTCTAAACTTCATGTCAGCTCCCATTAGTTTTAGGGTCTCACTCCCGAAACCAAGAAGAGAAGCACTACTGGGAAAAAAAAAACAGTAAGGGTTTGTCAGTAGGTCACAGTTGGTCAAGTCAAGTGGCAGGCAGTCGGTTTTTCCCCAGTTTGCTATTACACTTGAGTGCCATCTATACAATCAATACAAAATAATTTCACAAAAACAGTAGCAAGCTAAGGAACTAAGCAAAAATTTACCACGATGGAATTTAGTATCCAATGGAAAACTATATTGCTGAAAGGAAAACGGCATTCTGCATACTATAATGTTATAACTAAGTGTGCGATACAAGCCCTCAAGTCTCCACTCATGCAAGCCAAAACACTTATGTGGGCAACCCATAATTATTTTCGAGGTAGAAGAAACAGGGATGTGGTTTGTCATAAATCTCTCACCATAAAAAGTATTCTAGTTCCTTTCCCTTGGGAAATTTGGCCTGCAGCACCAAGATTCGTGCAGGCTTTCCACAGGCATATTTTATCAATCCTCCTCTTCGCAGTCGTAGCCTGAAGCGGACTCTTCACGGGCTGCCACCTTAGAGGACATTCCAGTCTCTTGTACGCTTTACAGAGGGGCGAGGAGGCTCCCGGAGGAGAGGTCAGTGAGTATACACAAGAGCAGCCTTCCCACAAGTTTTTTTTTTTTTTGAATGAATGAATGACACAAATGAGTGACACCAGCGAATCCATCATTTGAAATCTGCCAGGTCTAATTGAGCAATCTTCAAAATGACACTTCAGAGAGCTTGATTCCCATCTTCATGTCTAATCATTCAATTCCCCATCGAGCAGAGCTAGGAAAAGATGGAAGGACCAGAGGGAAAATCTGTGTCCCGGTGGCAATACAGAACATAAAATTAATGTGAAGACAAAGATGGGTTAAGAAACTGCCACGACTACACACACTCACAGCTCTGTAGGCATCTCCATCTCAGACAGTGATCAAGCACTAGGCCAACTGATGCAGACCTGCTTCGGAACAATCAAGCAGGGAAGACTGCGCCACACTCCACAGATGCCTTTTCATTTTCAGAGTCTTATCAGGGCTCCATGGTCTATTTGCAAAATGTCCATACTTGTGGAATGAAGATTAGCCAGGAAAAAAAAAAAAATCTATCACTTTATTTTCATTACAGTGAGCAACAGCCGACCCATGGAGCAGAGCCAAAGCCACTGTTTGAGCTTGATTCATGGAGGTAATGAATAAATCAAGATTTGCAGCAATTCCGATGCAGAATAAATGTATCACAGCTGCTGTAGGCTTTGTATAGAAATGGCACGGTCTGTGCGCGCACCAGCTGGGATTCTGAATGAACAGAAGAGGCCTTCTAGGCAGGTGGGCCAAAATGCCTGCCTCCAAATTCCCTATGTTCTTTTCAAAGATTGACAGCCAGCTGCCATTCAAAACCGTCAGACCTGCTGTATCTTTGCTTGGGAATACAGCTTTTTAAATTGGGTCCTTGGTAGTGGCCTTAAAGCTGGCCTGATGGGGAGACGCGGCCAGCAGTGTATTAGTGCATTCCAATAAACGATTAGATGGCTTTTAATAGGAAAATTTTAATTCCAACGTAACAAGCAATTTTGGAAATTAGTGTAGTTCTAGAATACCAAATTAAAATTCTAAAGAAAGCGAAAAACATAGCAGCTTGTCTAAGGTTAAATGGTAATCACAATTCCAGGCATAAGGACCTCTGAGAATCACACAGATTCACAAGCTCCTTTGGGATGGACAGAAAAGTATTAAACTGCGAGACTAGAACCTGGAAGTGGGACCCATCAAGAAACTGCCTACCATGGTCCTTGGAGGAATCACAAAGACACAGGCCCTGAGCAGACCAGGGCTCAATGAATGAACCATATTTATTACAGAGTCCTTCTCAAAATATTTTGCCACTGCTCGAGGGTCATTTCACCTTGTGATTGCCATCTTTTTTTGCTCCATTTTTGTTATGCTTTATCTTTTTTTACTCCATTTCTATGACTCTCTAAAGAATATTTGTGACAGAATTCTGTAAAAAGCGCGACAAATAAAAATGATGTGATATTATCACACGGGGGTGGTGCCATTACTCTCATTTAAGAGGGTGAAAAGGGAGGATTTCTGTGGTCTTGACATGGTGTTCATGCTCGCATCCAACTCTGATTGACTGATCTTCAATCTGTGATCCCGCTCCTTCACATGCAAGTCAGCGTAACACACTCTTGTCTCAGCTGCACAAGAGGAGGATAAAATAAACACAGCCACAAAAATATTGTGCAGTGAGGGAAACCCTCACGGGACTGGGGTGCAGGTGCATGACAACGCCTAGCGCCATGCCTGGGTTTATACTAATTAATTCAGGACCTGAAATGCATTCCAGAAAGCAGATCATGTTCGCGGCTAAATGCCTGCAAGCTAGTGTGCGCAGCACTCAGTTTCACCACTGGTGGCAGCAAAGAGGCAGAACTGTGTGTTAATTGTCCTCCCCTTAATACGCAGAAAAAGTAGTCGAAAATAGAAATGGTCGTAGGTTCCGCCTTCCTAGTCCTCAGCAACAGATATTATAGGTGATACACAGCAAACACCAAGAAACAATGGGTGAAAAATCTCTGGATGCAACAAGTTAAAAAAAAAAAAATTCAGATTTTCTAAGATAAAGGGATACAATTTCAACTAAAGGCCAACATCTGTGCACACACTACTATCACTTCAACTGGCCAGTTCAGCTTTCCGTGGTAGTGAGCATGCTCAGTGAGTGATGTGCAGGGAATTCTGGGCAGGTTACACGAGGCATGCAAAAGGTGTTCTGATTGGATGAGAGTTTGAAGAGGAAAATTAAGACCATGCAGGTGTCCCCCCCACCTTCCCGCCACAGCCACAACCACAGAATCCAACTAACTGTAACAGTGCAGGCCCCAGAGCGACGACATGGAGACCCGGAAGGGAAAAGGAGGGTGGTTGCACTGTAAGTCTGAGGTTGGGGATAGGGTGCGTTAGTATACTCCAGTGGACTGAAGCGCAGCCCCCACTAGGGGGCGACCCCCCAACAGCAAGCTTTTTCCGAGCTCCCTGCCTCTTCTCCTGCCTACCCTTGGGTGTGGCCAGCGGTAAGCCAAGCTGGCCCCTCCCTCTTCGCTCGCTGTTGGCTGACGGTTCCGAGGGGGCGTGGCCGCTGGGTGCGGTGATGACGACGCTCAACTCTGCTTCGCTTGAGTGGTCAAAACAATCTGGGATTCAACACAAGATTGGCGCTCCTTAGTGCCCCAAGCATACCAGCTGTTTGTACATCACACATTCCCCATATTAGTGGAAATGCTTCAAAAGGAACTGCAACTCTATCTACAGCCAAATGGAGACAAAAGAGGTGCAGGTGCAAATTATGGGCCCCCAGCAAAGAAACCGTTAATGACCGTCTTTTTTTAACCCCCTGCGGCAGAGGAGCGGTAAAGCTCAACGCAGACGTCTAAATGATGCTATGATTGCAATTGTTCCTGGAGCACATGACTGTACATCGAATATTCAAGAGGAGACGGTGCCCTCGAACGATTCAAAAGAGAGAGTTCTTAAGTCTGAAATGGTGATATAGACATTGCATGAATCAAATTGCACATAAAACCGAATATGCAACCAGCCTGGCTTATCTGATAACAGAATCAACCAGGGAGTATTTTGCAATGTACAGTAGTATGCAGTGATGATTATTACTTAACTAAATGAAGATAAATCAGAAACTAACTACTATTCAAGTATTTATTCCATGTCATGTTGTATCATATAGATGAAAGTAAGTAGACAGATAGCAATATATAGTAAAAACAAAAATAATGTCTTTCTGAGAGGAAAAGTCAGTATCTAGTGTGGCCACCCTTTGCTTTGATTATGCCATGCACACACAGGCAAGGATTGGTTGGATTTGGCATCTGCATAGAGGGGATAGAGAATTTTTGAGTCCCCTTTCCAGCCCTATGTTCGTAGAATCCTCACCAAATGTCACTCTACTACCGATAACCACGGTTGCATCTTCACACAGAATAAAAAAACAAAATCAAAAACCAATCATGGATAGAGGTAAAAACGAACAGACAAAAACAGTCCCGTCACAGAAAGCAAGAGGAGAAAAAAGGAATAAAGATGTGCCACGAAAAATCAACACTGATAATGGCACTGCAAAACATTCAAACCTCAAATTCCTTGCGCACTACAAGAGAATTCAGAATCCAGGACTTAGCAATTGCATCAGGGGCTCAGGGAAGAGGCAATTAAAACTGACCCATATCCTAACATGTAGTTCGCTTTCTGGATTTTTTGGATAAATTTCTCTCTGTGAATGTTTGATGTTTTTTGTTGCACATACTAATCTCTTCTGGCCTTCACCTCAGCAATGGTGGGGCCATTTTCTACTGCACAGAATATTTTCTACTGCAGTGAAAAGAACCTGAGATGTTTCGCCCATTTTTGTTGTACACAAAATATGTCCATGCCGATCAAAGACCTGGGAAAAAGGCACACCAAAACTGAAATTCTATCAAAAGAACTCCAGTAAGGTTTATGAAACATTCAATAATCGACTCTAATCCATTATAACCATTAGTAAATGCATTAACACCATAGGTGAGAATGCAGGCTGACACATAAACACGCTGTTGAGGCCCATGGGGTTAATTGCGTCTAACCCAACCTAGTTATGTAAAGAGCAGTGGTCCATCACCGTAAAGTGACCAGGAAGTAACTCCAGTTCTAATCCCAGTGCCTTGGTCAGGGGTCACGGGAGGAGTACATCAAACCTAATAAATTTTGTTTCCTGAATAATGTGCTATAAATACCTCCGTGCTGACGTGAATAAAACAACAGTGTGGAAACCCACCTGCTGGCAGTTGCACACCTGCTACCAAACACTCACCCACTCTAAGGTGCAGGAGCAAGTGTTTTTGTGCCGAGAGCTCCCCTCAGCTCTGCAGCTCACGTGGCCGTGTGAATGGCGGGACGGAGGACGGCTCTTACCCTCTCTCCTCCAGCGGAGTCGTCGGATGGAGGCGGCAGTGATGGCGGTGCGAGAGATTCGGCTGAAAGTGGGGGTCACCTCCACTTGCAGCACCTTGCGCCCGCGAGATCCGTCAGGAGCGCTGGCAGGCAAGGAGCTCTTCATGGCATTCGCCACCTGAGGGGAAGAGTCAAAGGGGTCAAAGGTCATGAGAAAAAGCCAGAGAAAAATCACAAAGCAAAATGAAGACCTTAAAGCAGTGGTTCCCAACCCAGTCCTCAAGGACCCCCTGTCCTGCTGGTTTTTGTTGCAGCTTTACTTTTGCACACCTTATCCATTTAAGGCCCAATGCACCTTCATGCACACCCTGTTCAGGTAGATCTTTTTCAACCAATCAGCATGAAGCCCTTAAATGGATCACGTGTGAAAGAGAAGAGCTGGGGCAAAAACCTGCAGGGCAGGGGGTCCTGGAGGACTGGGTTGGGAACTACTGCCTTAAAGCATACCCACAGCCTTTCAGCACAGTAAACAAGAATAATGCAACCAACAACTGGTAAAAAACAACAAGAACCAATCCACCTGGTAAATCAGTCCTAATGAGGGGTAAATAAGTTTAACAAACTGCAACCAGTGAATTCACGATACAAAAGACATGATATAAAAGACTGACACTATGGCGACTCCTCTCATGTATACATTTGAGTGCAGTTAATCAAGCTTATTCAGTTTCACCCCATCGTTCCACTGCAGTAATCCTCAAACATTAACAAATATTACATTTTGGTTACTACTCATCGCTTACTTAAGGTTATGGAGATGAGAAACAACTTTTGTCCAAATGTTATACGATTTAAGCTTTCAAAGTTCCCATCACTTCAAGACCCTCACACAGCACCCTGAGGCCCTGATGGCCACCATCTCAGCCATTTCGCAACTAAAATGAAAAAGAATCTGCAGTCAGCAGGTGTATTTTGCTTAGGCAGCATTACCAGAAGTGGCTGCGAGTACAGCTCCAGCTGGGCTCTGTACAGGATGTCATCCAAGGCCTCTCTCCCGAGGTCCCACTCTCCATTGTATCTGCACAGGAAGTGACATCAAGAAACCGTGTATGCACTCTTAGAGAGGAATTGGTCAATGAGAGAAACAAATGTTCAACTTCCCGAAATAACTGGCCCTTGTGGGGCCAATTTAAATTAAAGGAAAACCACCTAATTCAAACCTGATAATGTCCCTATCAATTCAGAACATGTTAGTAGAAGCAGAACTGTAACAACCATTTAAGGCATGGCAAACAGAGAGGTCTTTCAAAAGAATATACTTGATACATGAGCTAGTATGCCACAAGGACACCAATTTCTCTTCCATAAAAGAAAACTATCTCCAAGGCCACAGACATTTTCCCGAACATAATTTCTTTAGTCACAAATGCGTCAATTCCATTATTTCCCCCAACCTGTCATTTGAAAAATTCTCACCAAACTTCAAACCATAGCTAAGGTAAGTGATTCAGGTGAGAGCTGCTTCCCTCTTTATCACCACTTATAGAGGAGTGGTTCCAAAAAAAAAAAAAAAAAAAAACCCTCACACTAAAAGTGTTACAAAGGACACAGGCAGTGCCGGCTCAGTCTAGTCCTGTAGTTTTTAAACACCTGGGCTTGCGAAATGAATGCATTGATTTTTCAGTTGGTGCTCAGTTGTCTTGCCCTTGAGAAAGACAGTTAATGATAATACATCAAAAACATCCTCATGAATAAACAGATTTTATTTGTGCTTGCAAAAAAAAAAAAAAAAGGGGGGGGGGAAATGAGAAATGATAAAAATATGATAGGTGGTACAGTCACCACAATTCACATTCAAATAAGAAAAAAATTCCATCATGTGATTTGTATCTCTAAATGTACTCATTTTTGTCCTTCAGTTTTTTGTAGGTGCTGTTGGGACTTCATTGTTGCGGCTGCCTCCTGGTTAGAGACTGATATTAAGGCAGGTGTTCATTTGTAAATAAGATGAGGGCATTAATTCGCCCATAATAGGAGAAGAGAGTCTGACTCAGGCCTCCGTCTCAGCTTGTATACAAACGAGCAATTGCCTAATCACAAAGCCACAGTAGGTCCACACTTCCATTCAACCAAGACAATAGCAGTCATGAAAAGAAACAATTGGACAAAAAAACTTTGATCTAAAAACAATCATATTTACAGAAATAGTCAAGAACATTCAATGTTTTTCACAGCTTCGGTGGAGGGTGTGGAGGCAGTCATGAGACAGCACTGAAGTGCAACTGAATTAAATTTGAAAAAATGAATAGAAAATTCAATTCATTTGCTGAAATGTCAGGACAGACTCAAACGCAGATCTTTCTGAATAAACAGTACATGCTGTGCTTGCACAAACGCACGTGCACCTGTGTAAATAAAGTCTGTGCGTACGTGCGTGTGAAGGAAAGATGAGCTTGCATAAATAGAAAGAGTGCAATCAACTGGTTGGTGACTTTGGGATAGTGCGTCAAAATCCTGCTCCCAGAAACCTATTGTGCCATCCTGCCGGTCTTCACTCCTGCCAAACAAAGCACATCCAATTCAACAGCTCGAGCTGGGTCGCCCAATCCAACTCCTCCTGAGAGTTTTCACTCCAACCCCAACGAAGATCACATCGTTCAACAGACTTCAGCTGCAGATCCTGCAGTGCTGCCCATTAGCGGTGCCCGATGAGCTAAATTAGGGATGAAATGAAAACCTTCAGGAGGTTAGATCTGCAGAAACAGGGCTGGCAGCCACAGCTTCAAAAAGGTGCCGAATCGGAATCCTGATGTCCTTTAAGCCGGTTTACGCACTTCCAGGGATTAGGGAGAGAAATCTGGCTTTTGCACATAAATGCTCTGCAGAGTATATTAAACATTAAACTGCAAGAGCAGCATTGGGCCAAGAAAAGAACACTCAAGCTTGTAAATTTATGATCTCCCTTCCCCTGCCCCAAAATGATTATCATACATTTTTCTAGTAAAATGTGATCCCATTTCTGCTGTATCTGCAGGTCAGAAAAGCACAAAGCTGGGCTTACAGACTATTAAACCGGTAGAGGCCGAAGTGTTCACTGGTTTACGTAGCAATGGAAATACATTACTGAAGTAATTAAATTCATAACCAACCTTCGCTCATTTCAGCACAAGCATGCACAAGTCATTTAATGCCAACTGACATTCTATGAGGCACAGGACACAAAATAAGGCTCGTTTTAAAAAACCGTAATTCCTATAACAGAGATATTCAACCTTATCCAGAATGGGCCGGTGTGAGTGCAGGCTTTCATTCCAACCAAACACTTACACACCTGACACCACTACTCAACCCTAAGAGTCTTTGCAAAAGAGCATGATTAGTAGAATCAGGTGTGTAAGTGCTTGGTCCGAATGAAAGCCTGCACCCACACTGGTCCTTGCAGGATAATGTTGAATATCCCTGTCCTACAAGGTAAACTCTACACCAGTATCAATATTCTTAAATGAAATTTAATGGTCCACAACTTCGATGGTATTTTTTTTTTTTTTTAGTCGACATTAGGTGAGCTGTGAAGGAAATTTGGCGCTTTAAACTTGTATTGCTGTCAATACAGATCAAACAACGGAAAACAGAGTACACCTGCCAGTACTACACTGTAACTTACATGGCGTGATAGACCGCGATCAGCATCTGCACCATGAACTCGGGGTCCAGCACCACCCTGTTACAGAGGTCCCTCCAGAGCTTCTGCTGTTGCCGTGGGAACCCGCATACACACAACCTGTGTGATGGTAGAAATAGAGGGACTGAGGTGAGATAATCAGGTTGAAAGAGGTAAAATCTTCCCAGTAGATTTACCCCTCCACCTTCCCCACTCAAATCACCACGTTGGGCCAATTGGCACAATTCTGCAGCCAGGGAGTAGAAGCAATCAGTGAAGGAGTGAAAGTTAAATAAGGAAGGAATTTCACCTTCAAATCCTGGAACTTTCCAGAATAGGAACATAACAGGTACACCGCCTTGTGAACAACTGAAAAGCATTTTTTAGATACAGAACAAGCCCAACATGCAATTCTGTCTTACATTTAGGCCAACACTCTATATTCAATTCTGTCGTCAAAAAATACAGATCTTGCCAAAAACGAGGTGGTAATGAAATTCAATTTCAAATCCTCTCAATGGGATAAAGAATGTTCATTCCTCGAGAGGGGAAAAAAAAAAATATATATATATTTTTAAGTCTCAATAAAAAACTTAGTAGTTCTCCACAAATTTTTTTGGCAACATGGTAAAATAGCACCTCCTGTACATAATGCAAAGCCAAGAGTTGTCTAGGTCAGAGCCCATTATCGGGAGACGAAGAGTAGATAAAAAGACTCGGCACCAGTGGGCGGGAGCAGAGAATTGTGGGAAAAGCAGCTCTTACCGTGAGCTCATCCTGCAGGCCGCCTGGTGTGAGGAGGCGGGCATGTAGACCACAGCAGAGTTGTAACACAACATCAGGAAACACAGCACCTCGAACCTGCAGCCGAACAAAGGAAATGCGCTTGTTCTGTGGCCTTGCAACAGCACAAATAACCTCCGTCTTCCTCTATGATCAAAAAGATAGAGGCAAGAAGTGAAAGTTCAGAGAGTTAAAGTCCCGCCATGCATTTCTTCCCCTGATTCCGGTCAGCTGACTTCAAATAGCTCCTTCCTTATGGCTTGGAAATGATGCCAGTCCGCAAGCAAATTCTAATGCTCAGCGTGTGCATGGCTACTTTCTCACGGCTTTGATGTGGGCCGCTTTAAAAAGAGATTACACAAAGCATTAGAATATCAAAGATAAAGTACCTTGTCACTGAAAACCCCCGCGGTGAATGATATGATACTGCAGCCATAATTGTGGAAACAGGTATAGCAATGCGCATTCACGTTTTTTACATTTTTGTTACGGAGACACATGCACAGACAGACATGAGGATGAATGTGTCACTTCGAAAAATTGTTTCCCGAGGGGATAAAAAAAATTGCGATTGACAAAACAACAATTCATAGAATTGTTAACATTACCCGTGTTCCCCAAAGACTGAGAAAGCAATGGTATCGACCAACGTAGCAGCACACAAACACAGTTCAGTTCAGCGTTCAGTTTGAGAGGTATGCAGAGTACAGCCACACTGCACTGGTATGAATCCACTAATGTTCTCATACCCATGTCAGGGAGAAAAAATTAGTTTGATTGAAGTTTTTCGCATTAAAGCAAATGCTGACGGGAAGAGGAGTGCATATGGAATGTATATCTTCTTCAACAGTAGACCGCACACATTCCCCGGTTAGTCAAATCAAGCAATGTAACAGCGCGGCCACAGCAGAGAGTGAACAGTCAAGGGGGAGGTGGAGGTCGAAGAAGAGAGAAGACTGATGACTCCGAACATTTCCCCAGCAGGGGAGTAATTGATTCGAAGAGCAGGGCTGAACAGTGCAGTCATAAACAGGGCATGCAAGTGAAGAATCGTGCAGAGATGCTGTGCTCATAAACACTGTCCTCAGATGTCACAGGCATTAATTTCTGAGTAAACTCCAACAATGTCAGGCTGCTGTACCATCCCTCTGACAAAATTAATTCTCATCTGCACGTCTATAGTCAAGTTGATGAGGAAAAGGCAACAATGAGTTTAATTTGCACAGTGCTGGCATAATGCAAAGGACTCCTTTCACAATACTCATCCAACAAAAGAGCTTCATTTTTCAGCCAAAAAAAAGAAAAAAAAGAAAAAAAAGAAAAATCGTTCCATTTTAAGTGAAAAAGCAACACTGTGGCCATCTTTTAAGGCCCCATGATCGCCACAATGAGAAAAACATGGACAGAATAATGGAAGTTAAGTAAAATTGATCCGACAATAAAAAGTAAAATATCATGGAATTTGCCAAAATGTGGATGCAATTTCTGAAAATCAGGGTTTTCCCTTCAACACCTTAAGGCCAGTTTGTAATCTAGCGAGGATGTCCCCAACTGAAATCGCCAAACATTCATGAAGGTTCTTGTGTCGCCCAACGGTATTAGAAGTTCTTGTTACGAAAACATAAACTCACTAGTGACAATCAAATGACTTAATGCCACGGACAATGAAGGAAGAAACAATTACACTAAATGTAATTTTGTTTGGTGCTTTACTTGCTAAAAGCAAATGAGGGAAAACATCAGGTATGAGAGTCTAAAGTGGTGCTTTTCTGTGGGATACTGTTCATTAAATCGAGAATTGAAGTTCAAAGGTGTAGAATAGAGTATTAAGTCTAATGTTGTACTTGGTACATATGAATACCACCAGACAGTTTTTGATCAGATGTCAGTCCTTGAAACAAGTTGGCAAAACAAACCAAAACACTGTCAAAGTCGACTTGAGAAAGACCAACCTTAAGGTGGCAAATGTACTACCAGGAGGGATGAATCTGCATAATCATCAACAGCGGAGAGCTCATTTCTTTGCAGTCATAGGCTAAGCGCTAGCTAAAAAAATAGTTCAATTGTTGCATTGCATCATATTTATTGAAATTTCATTCATTCACGCGTGATTAGACACTACCCTAATGACAACACGTGCTTAAATCATAAAACACAGAATTGAAAAAAAGTTAAACCCCGAAAACACGGAATTTGGGAAAAAATAAAACAGAACCAAAGAAAATCAAAAGGAATTTCACAGGGACATTATTTTTTTAATGACAAAAATCAGAGCAGGCCAATCATTCTTGTCAAAGTAAATTGATATAAAACAATGTAAACCAAATTACACTCCTAAAATGTTCGTCTCTGATTTAGCAACCAAAACAACCACTGTATCCATGAGGGGCCGAGGCTGAATTTCAATAAGTTTCCAGCTGAATATGAGATGGAACCAAAGTGCAAGCAATGCAAGTTGTTTTCAGCTAGAGGCCACTAAGTAAAAGAACAGATGAATGAATGAAAGAATAGATGAATGGACAACAGAATAGAGGAATGCAAGAATGTATAAATGAATGAATTAATAAATATTTGTGTTAACGAGGGAGTATATGTAAACCAGTAACAAAGGAAGCAGGTTTAACGACTTGGGCAACCTGTAAGGTAGCTCAAATGTTGGTCTACCATTTCTTCTGTCAGTCTGTCCGTCCGTCCGTCCCTTCGTCGTCTACATTGGAAATTACAAGGAAGTGTTTGGGTACCGTGTCATGAAAACGAGGCTAGACACGAGGTCACTACCCATTTCCATCCAAGTCAAAAGGTAGCCTGAGTGTACCCTTACTTGGCGTGTAGTTTCTGATGGGACACTTGTTTTGTTAACCAAATTCCAAGCCTGAATCACAGTATAAATGGATAATATGTTTAGATATTGCATGCAATTTCAGTCACTTTGGTAGAGCACAAGAAAAAATGGACTAAACAACAGCTACACGCTGCTCTGGTCGCCATGTTCACGTGCCTGAGATAAGGAAGATGTCACCAACTGTCTCAGGACCTTTGGTATAAAACATCATGTGAACAGAAGAAAATAATGGCGGGGTACCTGTTCTGGGCAGTGAAGGTCTCTCTTTGAGGGTGGACACCACTGTACACCACTCTGATGAGGTCATGATGACTGAGCGCCCCTTCTGTCAGAGCCATGGACCCCAGACTTGAAGGCTAAGAGATACAGCACCATTGTTACTGTCGTTCTCGTCCAAATAACCGCCCATGAGTCCTGCTAGCTAATTTCACTGTTAAGCACTCCGTTCTGACTGAGGGAGAGGGCCACAAGCAAATCCAGAGCGTTGGAATAAAATACTGGGGCGGAATTTACTTTCTAGGACTGGATTTAAAGCCATTGCAAATAACTCACCCACCCACTCCCCCTGCAAACCAAATCAGTCACGTGCCTCGATTCAGAAGTGCGGTCCTTGGCACGCAAGCTAGCAACGGGTGCCAAGTGGCTACTGCCACTGCAGCACCAGACCCACAGCCGAGCAAAGAAACTGGTGGATGTGGCTACTACGGCCTCCAAAAGCATTATAGAAGGAGGAGGGTTAACAGATAACAGGAGAGAGGGCATGAGAGGAATATGAAGCAACAGCAGAGACAGACTGCAAAAGGAGGAGGGCAGAGGCGGATGGCGTGACGGCGAGGGGAGGGTTTGGTGGGGCGGGGCGTGGGCACGGCCTCTACGCAATGTCACGTGGAGAGGAAAACACACTCAGTCACTGCGACAGCTCGGAGAGGGGCTGTCAAGGGTAATTGAATTTGAAGATTACAGTTTCCTGCCGACAGTATCTGTGCTATAGGTAAAGGTGTATGTATGTGCATGTGAGTGTGTGTGCCTGGGGGGTGATTATATTGGATGAAAGGCTAGAGTATATGTTAATGCAATCTGTTCCCTGATACAGCTTCGGAACTGAGGAAACCCCCCCCCCCCCGACCCTGAAACTGCAGATGGAGAGCGCTTTCAAACTTGTAATTACAGCAATAAATTACCCCTGCTCTCCTCAGCTCTGATATCTACAGGCTGTCAAAAAGCCGCACGCTAACATAGAACAGGGGGTAGTCCGACATGCACGTCAGTGCACACACACGAACACACACACAAAATCACGAGTGTGCTCACGTCCAGTCATACATACACACTATAAGGCGTGTAATCACAGGCATAAGCACACGTGTTTGAGCACATGCACACACAAATGGAAACACAAACACATACAGGCACGCACAAGTACGCATATGCAGTCTTACACAGAGCTGAAAAAACTGTGAAACAATGGTTCATGTCTGGTTAAATGACCTCAAAATCAACAGAAACTGAAAGGGGAGGTTCTTGTGAGTCTACTCAAGGTATTTTACCGAACAATTTCCTGAATGCTTACTGAATTTTTTTCAGGCTGAATGGATTTTGGCCTCAGAACTCTCGTCATACAGCAATGCTGTGAAATGTTGCAATGAGAGCAGCACACAGATTACACTCCCAAATTGGCTTTCAGAAACATAATCAGAGACAAATGAATCCGTTAGCTCCAGTTTATACAGCAAATGAGGCCTTCATGAACAGTTAGTGAATACTGTCCCCATTTTTACTGCAGGACTTATTTGAAAACAATGAGTATGCAATGATTATAGGCCTACTGGAGTTGAACACAATGGGTATGAGGCACAGTAACAGAAAGTCAGCATTAATTTGTGGGCATAAACATCCACATTGTGAAAACCACACAGAAATGAAATCCCTTTCCAAACACAATTTTGCTGTTTAGGAATACACAGGACTCCCTCATATTGATTTCTCTCCAGTTACAATGGCAGAAATCAGGTCATGCATAGATGATAGAACATTCAACTATGTGCAGGTAACCGTAAGAGAACAACACCATTACAATGGAACATCATGGCCTCACCTGATGAAGGGATGGACACATCATAACATGGGCCCACTATCCATTCTCCCAACAAATGTCTCTCACACACACACACACACACACACACACACACACACACACACACACACACACACACACACACACACACACACACACACACACACACACACACACACACACAACACCAAACCCACCCACCCAGTCCCTCTCTTACCTCATGATATATCGAAGGTTTACTGAGCGAAGGGATGGTGAAAGATAGTGTCTTTCCATTTCCGTCTTTGTCAACGATTTCCTGTGAAATGGATGGATAAGGTAGTTAACTAATGACTACTCGCACCAGTCTCCGCGTGCGCCTCTTCCACACAAACTCTGCTGCCGACTTCAGCAAATTCATTCCACCTCCTGCCTGAAGAGTGCCACTATTTGCTAGTGAAAGTGGTTGGAACAGAATACTGAAGAGGACCTCCACTTAACAGAATCTAAGACGAAATCCCATACCCAATCAATCTCTCTCAAACCATTACGACTAGAAAACCAACATTACCCCAGTGGCCAATGGTAGCATTCTTCATGGTAGCACCAAAAGCGACATGATGGCTCTTCTCCAATAGCAACCAAAGGACTCCGGCACAAAATCAATTGCAATCTCTCACACCCGTGTCAGGGTTACCCCTCATAGCCCAACTGTTTACGCTCCTCTCGCTCCTGGACTCCAGAACTATACTCACCAGGTTGTAGATACCCAGCAGTAGAGCCTCAATGCACCCGTTACTCTGGCGATCCCTGCTGGCCATTATGCGCAGGTACACCCAAATGAGCTCGGGCAGAAACTGAAGGGTGAATCGACGGAGCCGCTCCTCTGAGCTGCGGTAAAGCTCAAACAGCTGGTGGCACACAGGCTCCAACATCTGATGGGAAGGCACAGAGAATACAGGGGTGATGCACGTTATCCCTGCAACACTCAAACAAGCATCAAGTACTCAGATCCCCCGCCGCGGGATGGCTGATATCTGGCCGGGAAACAAAATGCCACGGAGGGACGGATAGACAGGCAGGCGGATGGGCGAATGTATGAAAAGACATATCTACACACCAAGATGTTTCCATAATGTTGAGAAATATCAGCGTTTTAGGGAGTTATGGCCCAGAAAAGAACAGAATACCACATATCAGGCCTGCAAACACAACGCGGTGTGGGGACGGAGAGATTGACTTCAGGGCAGATGAATAGGTCCGACAGACGTATGGAAAGGCACATCCACATAATACACTGTATCCAAATATTAAATTTCATTGAAAAAAACTGAATGGTTTAGGAGATCTATACCAGAAAAAAGCAAGACAGACAGGCAGAAGGGGAATGCTCTTTCCTATATCCCCATTCACTTTGTAGTAGCAAATAAAAACGCTGCCCTGTCCAAAAAAACCACATTTCCCTGCATTACCAGACTTAAAAGCCCGTAGATATAGTGCCGCACAGTAAGAAGCTCCCACTGAGTTGGTTCATTACCTTAATAGCAACCTATTCAATCTATTTAATTAGCCAAGAGATATTTCTGATTACATTTCTGTGATACCCATTCCACCTTTAGTTTTTAGGCCATGTCAGCTAGAGGAGGCTGGCTTTACCGCTACAGCCACATTCCTCCAGAAAAGCATTTCATGTTTTCCTCCCCACTCTGGAGCGGTTAATTTTGTTGTCATTTTTTACCCTTTATTTGGGGGGTTCAGGGCTTGTGTTTGCCCTCGTTACACCAGTTTGTTGGGCTGTGAATTGTATTTCTAACAGTCTTCCGTAAAAAAACCAATAGAAAAGCACAAAAAAAGAACTATACAAACAAAACCGTCAAGACTGGTCAATGGGTATGACACTGTGATGAATGCAAGTAAATGAATAAAAGCACACAGCAGTTGCTGCGTGTCATTCTCCATGGGGGTTGGAGGTAAAACGGAAGAGCTTGTCACGGTTTTTAATCTCTCTCTGGCACAGTCGCAGAGAACACGGGAGAGCGACAGGAACCCGATTCGTCCCCCATCTTTCAGTTCAAGAGCCGAGGATGACTGTAGGCTGCTTCTTACTACATATAGTCATTCCAGGGAGATTCCAATAAATATCATCGCAATCTCACCAAGAGGAGAGAGGAAGAGAGAAATAAGCCAGAGGAAAAGAAAAGAGAAAAGGAGGGTCAAAAATAAAGAGAAAGAGAGCAAGAGGAAGGAGTGCGTGTGTGCAAGAGAGAGATAGAGAGAGGGCGAGTGGGAGTGAGAGAGAGGATAGAAAGTGACACAAAGATGGAGAATGAGCTTTCAGGCAAACGAGCAAAGCCGTATAATTACTCCTGAGGCTGTGCAGTAATTTCCTAACAGGCATTGGAAATAGTGAGGGTATAATATGATTATATGGAAATGCTCCAAGCACTTGCCACTGGCAGCCCATCAGCCCAGGGTTTAGAGCTTTTAGACTGAAAGTGCATCCGCCGCGGAGAGCTCTACATTCAGTCAGGGACTGATGTCTCGCGGGGCAGTGTGCCAGCTGCACATTTCTGACCGCACCTGCATCGCCTCTCCAGTTATTATCAGGGACAAAGGGGTTCTGGAGGCAATTCTGAATATGGTGGGGGAGAAAAAAAACTACATTTCCCAAAATACATTTTCCCTTGAAACACACTGTGGTTGCAGATGATTACAGGGCCTAATTGGTTTAAGTTCAGCCAGCAAGTTCAAGTTGGTGGGTTTAATTCCCAGTAGAGACAGTGACATAGGCCCACCCTACAGTGGAGGAAGGGCCTTAACCTGAATAGCTGCTTCCACACAGCTGAGCATCAATTGAAGACATTGGACCCGCATGTTAGACAGCATTCTCCACATTGTCATAAAAAATAAATTGACAGAAAAAAAAAAAAAAAACGAGGGGAAAATCAGTTTTTCGGAGGGGTATTCCATCCCTCCAGAACTAATCCAGAGACTTGTTGAACCTAACACTCCAACAACTTTAGACATTTTGTATTCATCTGCTTTTTAATTTGTAAATCCGTACATCACAAGTCAGCTCTGTCCTTAATGTACCATGAAAGATACTGGGTTTTTATAACCAATATCCATTAAAAAGTCATAGAGATGAAGAATGATGATTATGGGTAAAGCCTTAAGGATAAATGACTTGTGACTACTAGCAATTACATCCGGATGTTTATTATCTGGTTCCTACAGGTGGTGAACAGAATATTGGAAGCACTCCAGAAAAATGGCTCCAATTTTGAAGCGTCAAAACACCAAATACAAAACCAACAACACGCACAAGTCCTTTCATTTGAATTAAAATTAGCGTGAAATGTCTGCTTAAAAAAGTGGTCTAAGCAAGCAGTGCTTTGCTAGAAATGTGTCCAGAGTAAGATAAATATTAACAGAGTTCCAAAGTGGTCAAAGGCATTCTATTCGAGCGCACGGGTCGCAAATTTTACAGAAATACTATTGAAGGTGACAAGCGGAAAGGAGCCAAAAATAATGTAAACATTTACCAAACCAAAAAAACCGCACCAAAATGTAAAGAAAACAGCATTTATTTTAGTTTTTGATGATTTGAATAATATACGTGGCAATGTCAGTTTAACTGAAGACCTGAATGCACATTCACAGGTGATCAGAATGGACCGACACCAGGGTTGTTATGACAGCGTGCCTCCACAGAGCAGAGTCCATGTTCAGCTCCAAGTACACTGACTCCATTGAAGTCTCAAATGGTATCTGAAATGGAGAATTCTTTTCCCTCTACTTGGAAGCCCGTGTGTAAAAGAATATTGGCAGTGCACCGTTTCTGCACTAAACTACAGCCCTTATCCTCCCAACTCACTTCAGAAAAAAAAAAAAAAAAACACAAAGGTGCCCGCATGACTGTTCCTATGCAGAACATCCCTCCAGCTGGGAGTATGATGGTACACAACACTCCTGCACACTACGCAATTATTCATGCTGGGCTAACGGTCTGTGTGCGTGTGCCTGAGCGCGTGTGTGTGTCTGTGTGTGTGTGTGTACAGGCATGGATAAGCTAGTGTGGATGGTTCTGTGAGGCAGGAAGGGGTTAAAAGGACTTGAAACTAGACACATTTCATTTAAAAAAAAAAAAAAAAAAAAACAAGAAAACAGCTTAAATATTAACCACCATAAAATCACTATCAATAAGTCACCCAGGATAAGTTATAAACGATCAATGCGCTCTTCCTGAGTGTTAAGGCCTCCTGAGGAACAGAAGACCAGCAGAGTCAGATAAATGAAAGGAAAATGCTCACCTCATTGCCGGGGTCCTGAATGACTCTGTAAAGTGCTGGGACCAGGGCCTTCTTAAGGTGGAGACTGGCTGCATAGCTGGATATCTGGGCTTCAGGTAACACCTGTGGTTTGAGGAGAAGACAGTCATGTTTTACAATACATTTACATGGCAGATGCATTTATCCAAAGTGTCGTGCAATAAGCACATGCAGAACATCTTTGGGACAGTCACAGAGTATGGATTAGACAAACACCTCCATAGCAGTACAAATTTGACCGGAGGGTTCATCTCTTTGACATCCATAACCATCTGGAGATAGACCAGACGAAACACCTAAACAAGCAAAGCTCAGATTGAATTATGATGCACAAGCCAAGATAAAGCATGAGGCAAAATCGGGGTCATTTTCAAACACGCAACGTAAACAATTTCCTGGAATAAACCAAGTTTTCAATGAAGAATTTTCCTTCAAAAATCGAATCAATTCTTAGCTAAATCTTTGCCAGAAAAATGGTCTTCAAGCCAGGCCACAACTCTGTGCATCTATTCAATACATTCTGCGAAAGGCTCACTTAACCCTTAAATGCCCCCTGCGACAAATTTGTCACACGATTTTGGGGGTTGTCAAAACCACTGACCCCACATAAATTTTGCAACCTAATGCCCATAGTGACATATTTAGACCATCAGTGCTGCCGTCTGATGCATAAAAGAGGAACTGACACTACACTGGCTGCACCAGCTAACCTTTCCAATATGGCCGCACCCATGATGGAATCCACACAATAGATCAGCACCCATTCATCACTGGATAAAGTAGACAAACAGGTAAGCTGATGAAAAATAAGCTATGCCTGATACTTCAGCTATATGTCAACTGTTTTATCATTCAAGTCATTTTAGCAATAAGGTCCCCGAAATGCACATTGTGACATATATGTCACAAAACTAAAAATGAGTTCAAAGGTCACCAAAAATTAAAAATTGCTATTGGGTTGTTATTAGCCCCTCCCCAGGACATATTAACAGAATACATAGATTTTTCTTTCAACGTTCACTATAGTTGGGCATTTAAGGGTTAATATGCCCCTCGGACAAAAGCAATACAGAGCACAAGAAATTACAGCATAGGTCTCAACGTCTCATGCAAACAGCAGGAATTGTCCGATGCCAAATTCAAGGCTGAATAGAGATTGTCCACTCAAAAATCTATCCGCTTGGCTATAAATTAACCAAACTGTGTTGGGCAAAACCCTTTCAGTTGTGAGCTCACCTTGAATTCTGAGAGCCATTCCGCCACGACTCCTCTTTCTGAACCCAGCATCTTCCACAGAGCCCAGGACACCTCCCTCTGAGTGGATGATGGTGGGATAGGGGAGGACAGAGAAAAGAGAGCAGAGGGAGAGACACCATAAGGACCAGAAGGACATCTTCCAAAACCAATCTGTTAACCCATTTAACTCTGAATTTTTCACTGAATTTTTCAAATTCCATACCGAACAGCTGCAAGTGAGGAGGGACAGAGAGAGACACCGACAGTGCACCTGAAGCAATTTTGGGGTTCAAGGCCTTGCTCAAAGCCCTTAATGGCAGAGTTGCTCACAACTTCATCTCTCCCGATGAAGTCGGAATCCCAAGCCCCACTGAACCAGCAACTCTTTGGGTAACCAGTCAGGTAATCTACCACAACGCTACCCTGCCGCCCCATTTTTGAATACAGCAGCTGCATTGTACAGACCCACATATAGGACTGAAGATTTCATGGGGTTAACCCTACTAGTGTTTTCAAGTAGGCATACTTCTACTCAGGAAGAAGACTGCTGAGGTTCTCTTGCAATAGCTCTGGTTTTGGTTATACCCAGAGCAATGTTCCCACATCTCCAGAAATACTTTGTGAGCCAAACATTTGCACACTTGCACAGCCCCATGACAGCACAGTCTATTGAGTCTTATAAGTGTGCACTCCACAGAATCCCATAAAAGTAAGCACTCCATTGAGTCTTTTGAGCGTGCATTATGCTGATCTCTGTAAGCACACACTCAGCTGAGCCCTATGAATGTGCACTCTTCTGAGCCCTAAGAGTGTGCACCATGTCAAGCCCTATTAAGTGTCCGCTTGTTCAAACCCTAAAAAGTGCACTC
The DNA here is from genome assembly GCA_029692085.1 of Gymnothorax javanicus. NCBI lineage: Eukaryota > Metazoa > Chordata > Actinopteri > Anguilliformes > Muraenidae > Gymnothorax > Gymnothorax javanicus. Next base: position 23,610,133 of record CM056205.1, read on the forward strand.
ACAAATGCTTCAGTGGGTGATAAGTGTACACTTTACAGAGCCCCAATCGCTGAGTTCTATAAAATGTGCACGCGCGTCTCGCGCATTCAGCAGTGGCCTGTAAATGTGCAGACTGCTGAGCCCTGCAACCGTGGTCTCTACTTGAACCACAAAAGTGCACACTTTGCAAGCAAAAAGAACCATACACTTCATGTAATGCAACAAGCTTATACTCTGAGCTCATATTCTGAACTCATGTTTGCAACATCGTCACAGTCACTAGTAAAATATTTGACCTATATCACCTCAGTAAACATCATGAACAAACAACACTGAAGACGTACAATTAACAAGAAAAGCAGCAGCAAACACTGTGCCTCTTCCTGAAAACAGCCTTTAATGAGACACTAATAAAAGTGCAGAGCTTTCCAGAGTGAGGGTGAAGTTAGTCCAATTAAGAACCGGCTGGATGTCAGACAGCAGATTAGCCCAGCTAGTCTAGCTACAACTGGAATTCGACAAGTTTTGAGAAATTTAGCCTCAGCAGGAAGTGTAGAAAGCGCCAGAGATCAATAACTTTAGAGCGAACATAGATCAGACTCAAGTTCAAACCAGGCCCAATGAGCTTGCGAATAGCAGTGATAACAAAACATTTAAAAAATGAAGAAAAAATGTGAATGAGTGCACTTAAGCACAAACTAAATGTATTACTGCTGTTCCATTCCTCTGACCAAAGGCGATTTAGACCATTGAGGCCTGCAAACCGTTTCCACAAGGACAGGTCGTGAAAAAACTTGCAGCTCACAAGCAGGGCATTTCAGAATCAGGGGTCTGACTCATTCCTGTGGCAATACTGAATCCCAGACATGAGTCACCACTAACAGCACCACATCCATAATTGCATGTTTGGCAGACAAGCTTATCCAGGGAGCTTTCTGCACATAACTAATGCCATAAATGCAGGATATTTAGTGAAGCAATTCTCTACAGCCCCTCCTGGGAATGGGAACAAGTCTAGTTCTGCGGTTATGATGAATCACTTGCTGCCACCATTACAAAACAAAAAAACTACAGACTGCGCAGGGTGCAACTGTCAGACGGGATTTGGGCAAAAATACATTCATCGTACCATGAAAGGAATAGGTTGTACCCGACCTCCACTGAATTTAGTTCTCTTTCTGCAATTTCAACCTCATGGTAACATGGGTGGGCGAAACTTCAAATTATGCTAGTTTTAACATAAAGGCCTAAAATACATCTTCAATGCAATGTGTTTGCTTGGCTAAATAATATACTGGACAAATAAAGTTAGGGATCACCCCAAATTTCGAATTTGAAATATGTGATAGTTTGTATTTTTTTCCATCTCATATTTCAATATTGAAAAGTTGGGTGATCCCTAACTTTCTTTGTCCAGTATATATTGTCAAAACATAAACCAAGTGAAGCTAGATTCACAGAGAAAAATGTTGTGGTTTACATGCCATAAGCAACGATATCTTCTCAAATTTGCACCCATAGCTGAACGTGCACCAAAGTGATTGTGAAAAAACCATATTAGCATATACATGTACGCACACATACGTACGCATGTGCATATAATCTTTTCCTCATGAATAATTATCATATAGGGTGTGATCATTACTGCAGATGAACTTTGTTTCCAAAATGAAACAATAAAATAACAGAGCACACACAATTTACTTCCTATTAAATATCTTGGGTGCTACCTGAGACGTTCCTGCTAATGGAGCACTGAATAATCATCAGCAAAGGAGGCAGCAGTGAGGTTCTCAAAGTCATTAAGCCACGGTAGCTAAACCTAAAAGTCCAAAAATTCCCAAAAACAACAGTGTCTGAAAGAACGCTCTAAATCACAAAGACCGTCTTGGTCCAGGGTTTCATATGAACACATCTGAATTCTTAGGTTGACGGCTTTTTTCCTTTTCTCTCCACTTTTCCTTGACCATGCAAGAAAATGACTGGTCAAGAAAAGGTGTCAGGGGCATTTTAACAGTACTTTGGGATATGTTGAAGAAAAATCCAATGTCCTTCCCTTGAATACATCATGAGCTCGACGACAAAGAAAAACTTTGCAATTTATCTAAAAATTTCGGGAAATGACGTATCCAATCGCTAAAGCTGCAAAACATTGTCCATATCCAGTCTTTTCTTTCTTCCAAGGTTGGTCCTGCGTTTCCTTGCTAGAAGGAAGCAATAGAGGAGACAGTTGCCTCCTTTCCTTCATGAAACGGATCATTTAGCCATGACACTCCTTGTCATGGCTACCAGCAAAACTATTTTCGGTTCATTATGCTAAGCAACGTAGGTTCCTTGCCTTAGAGAATCCAGAGGCAGCTCATAAGGCCCACGCAGGAAAAGCAAAGACCATAGTGCTCAGCTGTGATAACGAAGACCGTAATTCTCAAGCAGCAACTGAAGACAGTAGTCACAGCTGGTACCTACTGACAGTTCATCTACCACAGTAACCATCTCTAAGAACGTGTCACGCACTTGATGACGTCATCTGTGTTCACAATTTATCGTCGTCACATAGCAAAGATGTGATGATTCCCCTCCCCCAACTGGGTTATAATAAAGGTGAGCACCCACCATCTGTCTCTCTCCCTTTGCCCCACTCTTTGCCCACTCTTTCCTCCGCCATTGGCGACGACAAACTAAACGCAAGGGCGGCACTTGTGTCTGGAATTTGCACCCAAAGTGCAGTTCCATGCAGCTTATCTGCACAGTGTTCACAACTCAGTGGAACTCCGTTTACATTCGGGGCAGCAAGTCTCATTTAACTAGCTATCTTACGCCCAGCGCTGCTGCTAGCTAATCACAGAAACACCCCGTTAAATACATTTCCCAAATAGATAAGGACATTACTTTTGCAACCTATACAGCGGAACGGCATTGCTACCCCATGTGGACACAGGACCTCAGATCTATGCATCACCGCCAAGGATCCCCACAGGAAATCTAGTCAGGACTGCATTGTTCAATGGACCAGGGGAGGAAACCAAGGCTGTATTGTTTTCAGCAAGATAGACTAAACTTTTCAGGTGGTAAGGCAGATCAACCTTGTTTTCACCAAGAATGTACAGCATTGCGGTTTGTCTTTTAATGATGTAATTGAACAGTCGCAATTGAGTCCATTTTCTATTTTAATGACCAAATTGGCCATTCACAGATTAAGTACAGCTGCCTGCATAATCTTTCTGTCTCCCGTTATCTAACTTTCTACCACTGCAATTAACAAGCTTGCAGTAGTATAGATGGTAGCGGATGGATAGCCAGATTAGTGATACAAATTGCTTATGAGCAGAGGCTAGCTACTCCTCTCGGTACTTTGTGGAAGCTAAACTGAGTTATCCAGCCACGCATATGCCAACCTACATATTGCAAAATACAGTCACAGCCAGCACATCATCTGCCATTTCTCTGTTTGTCTTAGGACAAAGAAATGCTTGCCTAAAAGCATGCATGCGCATCCGACGCACATATACACGCATAACTAACAATTATATTCCAATAGTTCGTGTAGTCATCCCTTGTTAGATTAGTCCCTGTATGTTCTGTGTTTGTTCTTTTAATAAATTCATTTATTAAATCCGGTGTCTGTTTTTGTGCAATATGGGGTGGGAATCCAAGTCAAAATAGCTTGTTTAGAACTCCAAAAATCCTTCAACTTAGAAATTAAATCTTTGATCCAATTATATTTTATTAAATTAATATTGGCCATTTTAGTAATTAATTAATAAAAATTACATATTTTTGGTTATAATAGAAGTTTTATGAGACTGATAAATAACTTTGCAGGTTTCCTGCTACACCAAATTGCTATCCTGTAGGAGTATTATTAAGGAAAGGCGCCTTCAATATTCATCCTTGCCATTACATAAAGAGCCACATCCGACAAAATCATAATGCTCAGCTGGGAACTACAAAGACCATAATGCTAAGGTGGGAACTAAAAAGACCATAATGCTCATGTAGGACCTGCAAAGATCACAGTGCTCTGCAAAGGAACTACAAAGGCCATAATACTAAAAAGACCATAATGCTCATATGGGAACTGCAAAGACCACAGCGCAGGGCTGGGAAGTCAAAGAGAACAAAGCTCAGGTGGGAACTAAAAGGCAAAAAAAAAAAAAAAAAAAAAAGGCAGCTGTTTGCATGGATCGCAAGGCACGCAAGAGCTGGTCAACATTCTGAAGAGCAGAATTCAGGACAGGCCCACAAATACAACTTAAAAATAACAAATAATAACAGTTAAGGGGGATGAAAAGAAGCCATTTTAAACAGGCCCAGCAGGCAATGACAAGGAGGATGACCAGATTTTAGAGTTACAAGCTGGACAGTCATTAAAACAGAAGTTCTTCAAAGAAGGTGTGCAGCAATGACAGCATGTGGCTATGTACCCATGTCAGAAGGACCAAGGCTCCAAAGTTACCAACAGACTGTGCACAGAAACCTACAGCACGAAGAAATGCAAATACCCACGTTTCCCTGAGCAAACACTCCTAAAGCAGAGACAGGAAATCGACAAAGAAAGAAGAGCATTGTTCTGACCGTCACTGGTACGGAACTGTTACCTTCCAAGTAAACCTCGAAACCACATTCAGAAGGACGCGCAAGAAATCTAAATGCTTAAAAGCATGCATACAGCATTTACTCATTCAAAAGGGTGATTAAGCAGTGGTCTGTAAGGGAATGAGGAGTCACTATGGTATTGCAAGAAAAATGCGCAGGGGTTTGTAATGGCCAATAAAAAAAAAATATGTTTCAAAATGTGCATTAAAGTGTAAGTAAAAAGGCCAGTGTTTACGAGACAACTTTATTTTCCCCCCTCACGCTCTAGCTTCAGTTCAGGTCACCATATAAAACAAGCAGGGCGAAAATGCTGTCCTCCCATGAACCTCTCTCACGCTCCAACGTTTTTTGCCGAAAAGCAGATTTAATGGATTAATGTGTCCAGACATTAAAGGTTCTGGGGAAGTGGTTCTATCCGAGATGCCACAACATCAAACGTAGCCAAAGCCTGTCCTGCAATGGTGGAAAGCCAATTTAATGTCTAGACAGCAACAACACATCACTCCACCTCAGCTCACAGAGGTGGGTGGTCCCAGTCACAGTCTACCACACCAGACTGCCTGGCCCCCCCCAGCATCAGGCGCACAATTATCGAGGTTTGGATGAAACACATAATGCACGCGTGTGCATTATTATACTTGGTTATGTTTATCATCTTCTCACTTGATTGCTTATTCAATCCTTTCGTTCCAGAGGCTAGGACTCATTCATTCAATAATGGAATTCTACATCGAGTATTAAGGGAATAAAACCCAATTGAAAATATGATTTCCCTGCAAAGGTCACAAGAGAGCAGAGTCATGGAGCGTTGATATATTATTAAACAATGAGAAATAAGGTTACAGAAAGCCAAGGCAGCGGAGCCTTGCATATCCCAATAGGGTAGAGGCACCTTTTGGAATTAAATTTACAAAGTTTTTTCAATTTTGGTTTTTACAGGCCAGTTTTGCCATCTCCGACCTGATCACACTGACAGATGCAATCCAAGACCGCACAACCATACTAAATCTTTTCTCTTCCTCATCTACAGCTAACAAGCATAGGGTGTTGCATGCATGAAATGTGAGATCTAGGATCAGTTTTTCCAGGGCTAAGGTTGGATTTTGTCCTTCATAATCTAAAAGGCAGAACTGATACCAGATCGGCACTCCAACCCTAGACTGCTTTATGGGCTATAAACTCCTCAGCGAGACCCCGAGGGACTTGCGGGGACTGGCCCTGATGTCCCAGAGGCAGCTGTAATTTCCCGTTCCCTTTGTTTACCAGGGCAAAATTCGGCCATTTTATTTTACACCCCGCATCTGTGACTCCTCCATCTGTCGATGGGTTAAGAGCTCACCATACTATTTCACAAGCATGGAGACATAAAAATCAAACGATTCCTCCCTTCTGGAAATGAGCTTAAATGTCTTGGAGTGATGAATGTCACCAATTTTTTTCTGACACATGGATTCACATATTCTATCAGTTCAGTACAGCCTGATTTCAGACAGAATTGCATAGGTGAAAAAATAAAAAAAAAAAAAAAGAAAGATCTCAGACCTCTGGTTGACTGAGCAAGAATGTTCCAGAATCTTTATTCCTCACCTTGCGCTCCCAGAATTCAGATCTCTGTGGATGGAGGCTGCTGGCACTCCGTGTCGTCAAACATCTGTAAGTCCCTCAGAATCACCTGCAGGGAGAGAGAACCAATCAGAATGTGACACATCGCCACTGACAAATCTGACTCTGCAGTAGTAAACCCTAATCCCACTTTATTCAGTGTGATGATGGAAAATGAGCACAAATTCAGTTGCTGCAGGGGTCCTTTTTCACCAGAGACAATCCATCCCGATTCAGTATGGTCCAGCATCGTGCAGTCAATGTTCTGGAGCAATGCTACAGCAGGAAAAAGGGGAATGGCCATTTGTGCGCGAGTGTGTGCGTGGGTTGTGTATGCGAGTTGTGTGTGTGTGTGTGCGTGCGTGCGAGCACGCGACACATGAGCCTTAGCTTCAGTCTCAGATGTTCTGATGCACAGCTGATACAAGGCAAAGCTGAAGTCATTTCTGCATGAGAGGAATTATGCATTGCACCTGCGGACCTGCGAATGCATTATCTGCAGTAAATGAATTTTCTGCCAGACACAGTCAGAACTGGCAGAGGGTAGAATTCCGACACATATAAAAGAGCAAATGATTTAAAGCAGGAATTTTCACAAAGGACTGAGCAGAATCAAGCTCCACAAGCGATATCACAAAGAACAAGAATGATGGCAGGCCTTTCTATCGATCAATTTCCCAGCGCGGTTTTAGAGTACGATAATGGTGGAGGAGGGGGGGGCAAATGGGAGCTTTAATCATCTCCTGGGACTGTATCTAGCAGCATCGCAGCTCCATCTCAAACATCGTATCGTGTTGATTCCCTGAGTGCATTAGGAGACATCATAGGAAATTGGTGGCCAATAAAGAGAGATGGTAAAAGGCAGCCTGCTCTTTTCTGCACGCCCCTACCGCAAAGCATCTGGGGCATATCGGCAACCTCTACAGGAAAAACAGGAGCCAACATGGCTCCAGCCACGTACACACAGCCAGTGAGAGGCGGCTCTAAACAGGGGTAAGGCCTGGTACTCTTCAGTTTGGGGCCATGTCTGAGATTCTCTTCGACCTCCATGCAAAGCCATTGCCGATTAGCACTGTACAGAAACAAGTCTGTTGCCATCACACACTCTGGCTCAAAACCAAATAAAGCTCTAACTGCATTAAGTAGTGGCATCACCTGCTCCAAAAAAATAAATTTCAAAAAAATTTTAAATATAAATCCACAGCAAACAAAAGTACTTTCACAAGGTAGTTTCTACAATTTTCAGTACACATTAGACCTACGCCTCTCCCTCGAGACACTAATGAAAAATCTGCAATAAACCACAGGAGCAGGTATAAGTAAAGTTTTGTTACATCTGTATGAAAGCAGATCTAAACGTGTGGTGTATTAGAGCAAGAGGGGACACGGAATAAATCCACGGTGGCTCAAAACAGACTGCATCTGGAAAATCCTATTAAAGACTGGCAGGCGATCGGTGACATTTAATTTGCTTATAGAGCGGGTTTTAGGATTATCCCACATCTGTGAACTGTAGCATCTGCAGAGCTTGGGCCGATTTCCCCCTTTTTAATCTCGCTAAAGACACGGAAACAAACAGCGATGCATCATGGGAGATCAGAAAGGTATTGAGGATTCTGGAAAACTGGAGTTGTTCTAAGAATTGGATTTTGTCAGGGACTTGCAGGATATAACCAGAACATCACCAGCTACAGGAGGCACAGGTGTCCACACAGAAAGACAGGGCACCATAGTCAATAAACCAGACTCTCACTGCAGCCGAAGCCAGGATCCACACAAAAATTCAAACTACAGAGACAACACAGGTTTATAACTTTTAAGTTTAAAAACCACACATTGCTCCAAGCGCCATTTCATACATTCAATTTATTGAGTGCTTTAATGAGCCATACGTTTAAAACTACAAACATTGTGACAGCTTAATCAAAACCATGGAACACTGAAGAAAATGGGATGTCAAATCCAAATATCCTGTCAATTACTTACACGAGTGGGCCCTGGGACAAATTTGCCACCAGTCGATTTCTGACATCCATCATCGTATTTACCAGAAGGGACAGTAGTCTACTTCATACAAAGATAATGATCACAAGTAAACACAGGTGGGAACTGGGAAGAGATGCATACTGCAGACGAAATAAAAATTCTGACGATTTGCAAATTCACATAGGTGCAAGTTGACAAATGCACAAACACATCCTAATGGGCCGAGATCATATGTCTTCAGAAGCCGACCTGCCTAAACAAAAATATACTGAACATAAATAGGTCAACAGCTAGTGTATGGCTGGACCATGAGGCTGTACTTGACTCTGCTCCTCGCTGTAAAGGCCTTCAGCTGACTCACTCGCACATTTATATTGCTGGCACCACTTTGCCTCAATCCAGCCAAAATCTGCAGCACAAATCAATGCATCAGCACACAATGCTTCATCAAATACCTTCCACGCACCTTCCTAAATTAAACTGAATGACTGCGCGAGAGATTAAAAAAATGAAACCAAGGATTGATTTTGATTTCACATCTGTCAGACTGGTTCATCAAACCCACCAATTCTTGCACCCGGGCACATCTTCACATGCTTTCGCCCCGGTTATCCCCAAATTAACAAATAACTGCGGAGTAATTTGCTTCATCCTTGTCAATATGCCAAATCATAAACATGTCACACCGACATTATAAAAATTTACTTACATCTGACTGATTGGTCTGGCCATATAAAAATGGACTCATAGTGGAGAGTGGTTACTTCGATATCATTTCATGACGTCATTACAGTCACTTTTACACAGCAGCTTAAATTTAAACTGAAAATATGTTAGGGGACTAAACTGTATCAGTCTAGATTCAGCCCAGAATACCACTACACTTTTGCCTCTGTAATTACAGCAATGCTAATGTCTGGGTTGGCCTACAAAAAAGTCATCACTTGAGAACTCGGCACAGCAGCAGTTGGTGTCCAATAAGCAGCTCATACTGCTCCACAATCAAAACAGCCCAGAACTGGGCCTGTAAATCCAATTTGAATGTATTAAAGCACCATTAAAATTGACAACGAACATGCGGGGTCCCCCGCGTAGAGATCGTGAGCATTGAGGCCCACTATTCATTAACTGTACTCACTATAGCCGAGGATGTTGTAGTAATACCTGAGGCTAAGAAAGCAATGTGGAAATGCAGAGTACTGCTGGCCCTGTGGGTAATTTATAGCTCAGTCAGCACACCTGTTCCACACTAAAATTTAAAGCCTCTTATTCAATCGCGGAAGCCATAAGATCCCTACCAGGGTGTGGTGAAACTGGACGGCCAGAATAGGCTTAGCAAACAGGCTTATCCAAACTGATGTGAAAACAATGAGACAAAATTCAGGTTTAGATATACTTTGTCCAAGGATAGAAATATTGACCAATGATTAGCAGCGCTGATCTATAAAACAAAGACACACTGCAAGCACAGAGCAATATGTATGTGTGCATGTATGCCTGTGTGCGTGTACTTAATGCACAATCTATTCAGCCAATGAAATGCAAAAAAAAAAAAAAAAAAAAAAAAAAAAGCAAGTAAATGATTACACTGGTAGCTCCACAGTAAAGTTGAAACCTAATCTGAACAATGGGGCTGGGGGGCTGATAGGGTAGTGTAAAGACAAATGGAAGCTCATCCATACCGTGGCTCTAAGCAGTATTATCCTCCATATTATCCCACAGTATATAAAGAAACAGATCTGGAGGCTAGAAACAGAGCGTGCCTTTATCCACCATCCCAGCACACGCACAGAAGATAGACTGTTGTAGCCCAGTCAGTCAGTACGCGCATGAACTCTGCCCTCTGAAACAACATCTGTGCATGAAGAGCCCTCTCAGTGGACACAACCAGCACACTGTGGCTCACCTTAACAAGCTACCGCCTTAAAACATTTGGCTGTTTGGCAAGTGATAAGTGACCACCAACTGAGACTACACCAGTATAGCAGCCGTGAAAGTTGGACTACAGGTGTGTGCACGCAGTGCGTGCGGGTGTCTGTGCGCGTGCGGGCACATTTGTGGGTGTCAGTGTGCGTGTGTATCTCAGTAGCACTGTAACTGAAGCATCCAAGTGCAGGACTGCAGTAAGGCACATTCCTGGGATACCGCTCCGATGGGTGAGTCAGACCTGCTGCAGTGTGGGTTTTTATCTCAATACGCCCATTCTGATTGCTGGCCTAAGCCACCCCCTCACTGTCTGTTCCTCTACACAACACTGCCAAGGACAAGAAAAAACAAAAATTTCAATGCTATGCTGCCTTTCAACTTAAATCCCTTTCAAAAAATTTCAGCCTCAGAAGTTCTCAGAAGTCTTCAGCTTCAGAAATCTGCCATTATGAGGCTATGATTTCCTTTTACATTATTCTACCATCAACAAAGTGAGTCTTGGAACTGTGTTGCTGTTGCCATCATAAGACAAAACGATGCAAATCTCAAACTTGTCTGCAGTCTCTGCATTTGCTGAGGAGTTTAAAATTTAATACATTTCCACAGTTACAAAGATACTTGTGTTGCGTCTTGGTGTTTCCCGGCTCGGGGCTCGTGTCTCGTGTCCTCCTACTCTAGGACAAAAATAAATAAATAAATAAATAGTGTGCAACAACTGAATTTGGAAGCACATCTAACAGGCATGAATTACTATGCCCCTCAACTTCCAAAAAAAAAAAAAAAAAAAAGCCCGCAACAGCTAAGCAATTTACTTGCAGAGTTCCAGGAGACATGTTTTGGAGAAACGGCTCCGCAAATGAAGACACAGCACTGCATTCCACCACTGCCTCACAAGTTGAAACAAAGATTATGACTTTGTCATTAATTAACCAACTATAAAAAAAGAAAAAGGAGAGCCATCCTTTCCTGTAGAGCTTATCGGTCTACCAGCAGATTCTATACACATTTCCACACATGTCAACAAGGGGAAGAGGCCTGACTCAAGGGCCAGGCCTAACCATTAACCGCCACTCTGATGCAAGATGGGGCGTGCCTCTTCAAAATGGACTGGTAGAGGCAGAGCTCTGACCACTGATCCTTGTTTCACTCATCCACCTGTCAGGGCGAGCCACTGCCCACTCTTCCACAGCTACCGCCGATTGCTCCCTACTCCCCATGAGCGACAGGCATAGAGGATGGCCTGAGAGAAGAGCCGCAAGGAGAGAGCAAGACAGGAAAAGGGAAGTAAAGCCCAAGTAGGAGTTTTTGCGGTTCAAGGTCTTGCTCCAGTTAACCCGGTATCTACATAAACCAATAGTTTGTCTACCTCACGCACAGAAGTGGTGGCAGAAACAGATTTCCACAAATACAAAAGACTAAAGAGAGCAAGTTAGAAAAGGCATAATGAAGGTATTGACAAAATGAACATATTCTGTGAAGCCGGATGTCTGAAATGCAATGCCACTAACCTAAAACTTCATTTTGTTTAAAGAATATGATCCAATAAAAATTATTGAGACTACCAGAGTGCTTGCTCTCTCCACTCTGCCCATCGTCACATACAGCTCAACTTTAAAGTTAAATATTAGCTAGCTGCGGTCCAGAATCGCAGCATTAACCTCGCCTTAAAATATTGAGGATATATTTTGAAAGCTATATTAAGAGAAAATGCCAATTGCCAACATTTACTGAAGCTCTGTATAAGTGCAATCTGCTCACTGATAGCCATTGCTTGCCTAGCCTCATTAACAAGGCCACGGCGACCTAGCAACCTTGCTGGCTAGCTAGGCTAGCTATCATTTTGGTGCAAACAAATTTTAATCTGTAACGGTGATGAGTTCCAACTCAATTTACCCAATCATGTAGTTCTCTCAATGAGACCGGTATTGAAAACCTTGTCTTGTGGCGTTAAAGCCAACTTGGGAATACCTGCTTTCGCACAGCAGAGAAATCTGTCATCATGGTACATTACATCTTGAACGTAGTGGCAAATGACATGATTTTAATGTATCGAGCGATCGATAAGTCTTTATCTTATATAAATTATACACTTCGTGTCTCAATAGGTAAGCGCCCAAGTGGTCATTGAATTCGGGTCAAACACCCAAAGAAAAGTCAAAGGATGACGGATCTACTCATTTATTTTGCCTCGTAGTTAAACATGAGTGCCTCCCAGTGTAATTTTTATTCGTGAGATGACAAGGCAAAGGAATTTCATGACCAAGCTGAATTCATTTTGCTTGCAGGTTTATAATGAAGAAGGACTGCTGCAGACAGCCAGAGGCTCGCAGCTTTCAAAATAAAGAAAAATCCATACACTTCAATTGACTCTTGAGCAGCTTTCTGCCAGCACACAGTGAGCAGGCACACCATTTGTAAGCATTAAGAATGGTCGATAGGAAATCAGAATCCAAAATCCCGCCAGTGGCTCACACCGGCAACCCTACAGTTGTTGTTCGATGAGAGACCACTTGTGCGCACATGCATACACAGGCGAAGACATTGGAGGCGAGCTCAAGCACATCTGCTGAGATTCCCTCATCTGCTTCTCGCCTGGCCTGCGCTCCGGATAGATTACTCTAACCTTAGCTGGGTCTCGAGGCTGGCGTGAACAGATGTTATCAGAAATGCCAGTCTCCACTGGCAGCTCAGCCCGGCAGTAATTACAGACCGGGGTGACGTGTGAGGTGGGGTGAGAGCCAAGGGCAAGCCTCGACAGCTTCAACCAGCTCATCAGCTCATCTTGACTTGGTTTCAACCAATCACAGCCTTCATAGGACCGAATTAACTTTCCTCCAGTAAGAATGTGTAGTAAGTAGACCAAAAAACAAAGAAGTCTGGTTGTTGGCTTCCAGGCCAAGTCGTGAGGCCTTGTTCTGGAAGATGTAGCTGCAGGCTCAGGTGACCACAAGATCCAATGAAGAACATGTCCATCAAGCAGTGAGACGTCACATGGTGCAGAATCAGGTTCTGACCAGTACATGGGCAGACTATGGCTGAGAGTCTAGTACTTTTCCCAATTTTGCGCCAACCTGTAGGTGATGGCAAAGAAAGTTTCAGAGCACTCCTCATGGACAGTTCATGTGGTTTATGGTTTGATCATCTGTAGTAAGATAAGAAATTCTTCATTAAACCCAGTGGAGTGACTTGCCCTCAGCATTTGACCCACTGTAGTAACTTGGCAACAGCGTGTCGCTCCAGGGCAGCAGACGGGGACCACTCTAGCCAGAGCCTTGATCAGGGGCTATGGCAGAAGCGGTCCCATGATGCATGTTCTCAATGCAGGGTACCCAGAGGAAACCCATGCAAACACAGCAAGAACATACAAAGCCCAGAGGATTAAATCCAGTTGCCACCTTACTGAGAGACAACGATGCAAATCACTGCAACGTCGGGCCTCCCCATGCTCCTCGACCATGTACTGCAAATGTTTAAGAGTTAAGATATTCCTTTCAATGCAATGCAACAAAGGTATTTCTACTTTCAGGATTACAATTGCCTAATGCACCATTTCGCAAATTTCCTAAGTTACCAAGTTACAGTTACAGTTCTTGGGCAAGTGAGTAGAAGACCTTGCCACATCAAAGCAGGGGAATGGAAAGTGTCCTTTTCGGTGTCGGCCTGTAGATTCAGGTAAGGAAATACTCGGCAGCTCAACAGAATCTGGGACTGTTTTGAAAGGCAAAGGGACTCCAGATCAACCATAGGCTCGGAGCGCAGGCAAAATATGCAAATCCCTGCGGGAATTTCAATATCCTGATACAGAGCACACACACATGCGCGCACACACACAAGCTAAAAACTGAGATGCATCAAGGGGAGGGGGGTGGGTGGAGACTTCATTCCTCAGCTTCAAGGTTCAGTCTGAGCAAAACCTATGCCATGTTCTGGCTTCCTCCAGGCATCAGATCCCACGAGATCTCAGTGACTTACAAAGGTGCCTAGAGTGATTTTTTTAAATTAAAAATGAGAGTTAAATAGCCCTAAATTCCAACAGCCATCACTGGCATAGGGAGTTTGATCAGTAGCATCAGCTTCCCAGTCCCTCCGTTCTACCGTAAATAGTAAATTTTCCAGTATCCCGTTCCCCCTTTATCCAGTCAGGAGAGAGAACTCTGCAATGAGGTGGTTCTCTGACATTCATGGACAGCCAGCACAAATTTACTCTGAGTGACCATGGCGGATAGGCAAAGCTACCGATTCCGGCGCTCCTGGGAATAACTCACACAAACAAATATCCCAGGAGAATATTGGGATAAAAAGAAGAAAGCTGCCAGGACTAAGAGAGTAAGGAGTCATGCAAGACCTGCATTTATTTCAGTGTGGCTTTACATCAGTGAAAAAACCAGCAAGTTTTGAAGGGGTTGAAATGCAATGTGCAGACAGCCTTACTGCTTCTGGACGGATTTGCCATATTTTACTCCACAGTAGTCACACAGATATCTGTTATCCAGCCAGGTTTGCAGTTCTTCTCACCGTTTGATCTAACCAGTAAGACGCCAACTAGGCAATATTTACAAGATCAATATTTGTACTGAAGTCACCATTATGTAACGTATCTTTAGTCCCCGATTTTAGTAGACAGCTGAAAGGCTACATCTATTTCCAGTGTTTGCTTTTAATGTACTTACTGTTTTGAGGTAGTTGTTCTCCATCACTACTGTGGCTATTATTGTACGGCGCTGTGGTGCAACCACTGTGCATTTAAATGGTGACTTGGGGAGGAGAGTGCAATAATGGACAGGAAGTTAGCCAAAATGCCTCTTTCGCTTACAGCACCTTTAACAGTCAGATAAAACGAGGAGGCAGAGCGACAAGAGTGAAGTAGGGTTACAAGTCCTACCTGGATGTTGAGAAGGAAAAACTGAGTGCTCGAGCACAGTGCGCGATCCACACTCTCCATGCCAGGGAAACAGCAGGAAATTACAGCTGGCTCTATTAATTAAGTCATGTAACAAGAGCTGCATCCAGACCCGTCCAGAAATTTCCCATGCAGTGGACTAACTAGGGTGCTCCCCAATTTCAACCAAATGGCAGACACCCCAGTTACTCCACCATATTGGCGACTCGTAAACCATTTAGGATAGATCAGTTCAACTGAAAGAAAGCCGCAGACTAGCTCGAGTTTAACAATTTGCTGCCACACTCACCACAAACCACTAATGCACATGTGTACACATGCAGCACTGCTAAACTGAGAAATACAATCATTCAACTCCTCATTAGCAAACAATATACAGCAGCTGCAGCAGCTAAAATAAAAATGGCATGATATTCCCCATCAGTTCTGCCACGCCAGTGAAGGGACAGGCCTGTGTACACGGAGTACTGACAGAAAAGGCTACTCCGTTTCACTTCACACGGGTGTTACCGCGATGGCTTACCAGGCTTTCCAAAATTAACTCCTGTAACTCCACGAGGGCCAGCAATCACTCCCACAGATGCTGCGCTAACATAATGTACTACAGCCCTGTACCGTTACAGCTACACTTACAGAGCGCAGCCTCCCTCTGCCTCCACAGGAACAGGCAAACGGCAAGCAGGGTATAATTAGCTCTGCTGGCATTGCAAAGGCTGGCACGCTACGCAGTCCAAGCTGTGCAGAAACACACACGCCAGCGCGCGAGCGCACACACACACATAAAGGTGTGCTGACACCCTCGCTAGCACAAACACATGCGCACAAGTACACACACACACACACACACACACACACACACACACGTCAAGCTGAGCTGACACATGCGCAAGCACACAAACACATGCTCACAAGCACATACACACCATTGCATGGTGTTTTACCAACAAGCACAACGTGTGCAATGAGCATGTATGCAAATGACAGAGTGCTGAAGAGCACACTGGAAAGAATGCAGGGGGGAGATAGAGAAAGCAAAGATGAGAATTCTTATTTTTAAAATTTCAAAAGGGAGCAAATGCAAGAGAGATTGACAAACACAGAGAGAAAGATTGATAGAGTGCAGAAAGATAAGGAATTAAGAGAAATTAAGTGAAATCAAGAGGAGCAGAGAGCAGGAAAGAGATGGAGGGAGAGAGAGACAGCGCGAGCTCAGAGTTGTCATAACTAGGGAAGCCGCAGGGTTACAGACACACGGCTGACCTCTCCCCACGCGCTGCTCACGAGACGGGTTTCTAACCCGATTTTCACGCGACGACAGGAAAGCGAAGCTCCCCGCCCACGCCCCCCCACAGACCAGCAGGGCTCCCAGAACAATAGGCCACCTTGAGCTGACATGACAACCGCCAACCCGACGGCTCGTAAATCAGGGGCAACTTGGCTGCAAACGGCCCTAGGAGAGGTCTCAAAGCCACTGAAAACTGCTGAACGCCAGAGGAAATTCTGCTGGCGTACCCATTACCCAAAACATGGATTTATGCCCCCTTTTAAATCTACAGACCCAGACCAGCTCAAAAACCCATACCATCATAGAGCATGCCCATTGGGATAAATACAGTCTTAGAGAGACCATTTCATGGACCAAGTTACACTGACATCAACTATGGTCACAAGAATTCAAGTTTTTAATCATATATAAAAGCTGCAGAGATGGGAAACTTTGGTAGAAGACCAGAACTTGAGGGAGGAGACAGAATAAATGTTAAGGAGGCCATCCTTCCCAGGTCAGTCATATTTCAACTTTTCTGTCAGTAACCATCTTTTCATCACTTTCCAGTGGCTTGAGTTCATCCCTAAATTATGGTTACTTCTCTTATTTCAACCAGAACACCCAAATGAAAGCACTTCCTCAAAATTGTCTTCCTTGTTATTCTTTATTACACTTGCAAAAGCACAGCAATGCAGGTGGTGAATGAATCAACATGTGGCAAGAGTTTGTGCAGGTAAGCAGGATGACAACAAAAATACTGCAGGTCTAAAGAGTAAAAGCGCTGCTCTGGGATCAGTTATGCCTTTTAGCTCAAATCAGCAGGGTTTAAATCAGACAGGAGAAGCCAGCTATAAGGTCAGCACACATGCAACGCCTCTTTAGTTACACAGGCCTCAAAGGCAGAAAATATGGGAGAATCTAGTTCCAGGGGGTTGGATGGTGTAGAGAAGATAATTCGACCCAATGCTCCCCATGATCTTTCAGGTCTCGCTGAAAAACAGGATTCAACAGTGGCACATAAACACCACTTGACGCATCTGCTGCAGGAGGTCAGAGCTGCTTAATGTGATGTCATTACGCTCCGGTAATTCCAGTACGCAAATTCTGCTATGCGCCCTTGAGCGACAAACAACAATTTGACGAGGAGACAGTCCTTCACAGTTAGCACAGCGGACAAGTGCAAAGCCAAGCTCAACGGAAAGCAAGTATGAGGTGCGATACCCATCACCACCTACATCTTGTTTTGAGTGATCCGCATCTCTCTTTTCCATCACTGAGGGCAAAGTGGGGTTTTCTGTGCTTTGAGAGGGTATTTCATTTCCTCATTAATCCATGCTTGCTTCCAATTCCCATACAAATCAGCAGCAAGTTTATTCAGCAGATCTGATTAAACAGACCAAAGATTCCAGTGATATAATGCCATACAGTCCAATATAAAGTCACAACAGTGCCTTCATCCTGGGTTTAATTCTTAAACACTGAAAAGGCCCTGAACAACGCATTACCAGCTCACAATCCAAGTCAGATTAGTACCCAAACTCTCAGGATCTGCAGGAACACATAACGTCATCAAAAAAAAAAAAAAAGCAGCACCATGACAAGGTAACAGCTGCCTTCACCGATCTCCAGGCCTCGTATGCATGAAGAGTGACAGTGACATCACAGCGGGGAGCCATGGTCACCTGGTGGGCAACTGAGGTTCCCGTGGTGACGTTCCTGGTGAGACAAGCTCGCTGGGTGGCATGTAGCCTCCTCTCCCTGCAGTGTGCTGAAGGGAGCCGTAAAGAACAAAAGGCTCCAAATGGTGTTTACTATACAGACCCAATGCCGCTACTATAGAGAAACGTCTTCCAGGGACGTGTGGTGTTGATGCAACAATACACAGCGAATAAAGGCTTTAAACAGCCGCGCTTTTTACATGTCTAACTGGAGTTCGGTCTGGCAGAGGACATGATTCAGCACAGCACAGGAAGGCAACTGCAGAGGAAAAGCCTGATGTATCATCAGTATCACAACACCTTAAGGGCACAACACACACACGCAAATAAAGACTTTCCAGATTTACATGGTAAGCAAATTTTAAATACCAAACACAGGCCAGCAACCTTGCACACAAAAACTAATCCCAGCAGTGTATAGTGCAGTCTGCAAGCAGGCTATTTGTACTGGAAAGGGCAGCAAATTCCAACTTTGTTCACATAATACGGATGAAAATACCTGTGAATCAAAGATGACTGTCTCTACTTTGACGACACGAGCATCGATTTCAAATACAATCTGCTGGCGTAGAGAGCCAAAAACCCACACTGAGTCGCTGTCCAATACAAACGGACAGTACTGTCACCATTCCAGCACAATTAAATTGCTCAAAAATGTTCATCGAAGTCATTTCCAATTGTAGGCCCTGACAGGGCATCAGCCAAAAGAACACAGTGTACTGAACACAATGACAACCCAACATGACCTGGCCATCTGTAATTTCAAGGTCATTCCCCTCTGGGAGAGCCCCAGCTTTGCTGTCATTAACAGGCAAGCATCATAAACAAAGAAGATTTGTCAAATCAGCTGCCTAGTTTCAGGTCCCTGACACCCACACGAGGGGTTGGGGGGGGGGATCTTAATTATGCCGTTTTAACAGGACCTGCCGTACCCTCAGGATTAGCGTCCAACAGCGGCTCCCACCATTTAACACCGATCTTTCAAAAGTTGGGGAAAAAAAATTCCCAGAAACATCAATAAAAACCCATTTTTTGTGACTACAACGCAAATAAATCTCCCAGAGGAGATCAATGAAATTCTTCATGAAATCAAATAAGAACCATCACCTCCATGAATTGTATCTGAAAAACCTCACTCATTGTCTCTCTTCAGCACCTCACAGAGCAATGGGACAAACGGAGGCTGACAACATGTGCAGCTAAAGGTCAACTTCTCCCATTAAATGACAAGTGGAAATTATTGATGTTTCCCTGCGTAGATGACACATTTTTGCTTCAGCACAGGGCTTAACCCACATACCGTATACTGCATTACCAGCACCAGCCATAAACAGCTTGGACTGGAAATTAAACAATTTCAGGAGCTATTATCAAGACATTCCACAAATGAAATACAAATATTTATTGAAGGAATACAATGTTCCATGATCTGCAAACAAGATGGAACAATCTAAACAGCCCCTCCCTCTTCCAACTGGAGGTCCTCCCAGCTACCAGAGACAGACTGTCATTGTAAGACAGAATTAAATGCAAAAATGACTCCAACAAAAGCCAAGCTATATTTCTGTGGACAGCATGGTCATTTTCATATGAAAGCAAAACCAAGTTCGCAGAAAAAAATGAAAAGGTCCGTAAATGTGCAGTGCGCGCTTGGCTGATAATCTCACAGTGTTAAAACACATTACAAAGAAAGATGGCCACAAAATAAAGGAGATGGTCCCCTTCTGTAACCGACAAGCTGCTAAAGGCTTCTGCTAAAGGCTTCTTTCCAGCTGACATTGCATCTGACAACAGCTCATTACAAAACAATACAGTTTTACTGGTCTTGGCCAGCTGCCCTGTTTAAAAAAGCACACCAGATGAAAATGAATTTGGATATGAAGACCAAAATGGTCAAAGGGACAGACAACCAAATCTAAGAATGAGAGAGACCACCTCATTCACCACTGTGAGGCCAAGGCCACCAATCCCCTCGGCAAGCAGAAGAGAAGTTTAAAGCGACCTTTTATAGCTTTATCCCTGACGCCCAAAACACTAACCTTCACTGAAGAGAAATAAATGCTTCCATGGAGCCAATTTCAACCACGCAGAAGCCATAAAATGGAGAAAAATCACATGACTACGCAAGAGGACTAAGAGCTCCAAATAACACGTGCCAATATATCTGCAAGTGGACAGTGACAGACACAGAGTTCCAAATCAAGAGCTGGATCTGAATCTGCTTTATCACACACTCTACCCTCATCCTCCTCCCTCAGGTCTTCTGACTTGTGACCAAGTGTGTGACGTGCAACAAGTGAACAGGGGCTCTGCTATGGAAGATAACTGTGGTTCAAACAATTACACATTGGCAGGAAGCCAGCAAATTATACACTTAAAAAGGTGCAAGGAAAAAGAAGGAAACAGGTAAATATTATGCTCACATCCATGGCAAAAAACTGGAGCCTCCCTCTGTGGGGTGAGAGAATAAAATGAATGGACACATGAAAAAAAGTGGGCTGGGCACTGAATAAACTCCCAATCAGACATTCATGAAAAAGCAAAGCCCCAAAAAGAGCCAGTATATAACCTCAACACTAACGATAACCTCTCCTTCGCTCTTACAAATATTGAACCTCCAGTGCTGCTTTTAAGGCCCAGGGTCACTTCTCTAGGTTGCCTTTCAAAAACAAGTTTTTTGGGCTGGGCTGCGAATAGCGGCCAGGCCACTATAAACGTGAATGTCGCCGAGTATCTGAGTGACTGACTGACTGACTGCCTGAGTGATCAAGTTCAACGATTGGCTGGCCAGCGGGGAAGAAGTTCAGCGATTGGTCGGCTGGCGGGGATAAACTTCAGCGATTGGTTGCCTGACGACTGACTTCAGCGATTGGTCGGCCGGTGGGCAAGAACTTCAACGATTGGTTGGCCGACGATTAGCTGGCTGGCTGGCCGGGCGTTTGCCACTCGTATCTCCTGGGGGGTATACTACGAAGCAAGTTCAACATAGACAGGCTATATTTGAGTGAGCCGGCTCAACAAACTCTGAACTCGCAATCAGAGATAATTGGTACCACAACGGTGGTTGTAATCTTTCTTTGTTAACTCTCCTTTTCATGCTTTCAACACTGTACCGCTCTCAACAGAAGAGCGTTCATGCGTTAATTGATACTATATCCGTTCACAAAATGACCGATCGCGCGCTGTACGTTCCCCGAGGACATTATCCCTGATCCAGAATCAGTAACACTGCGGGTTATCTCCCCCCGGGGCGCCGCCAGCGGCTTTATGGGACACACACATAGACAGGCTATATTTCAGTGAGCCGGTTCAACAAACCCTGAACTCACAGAGATAATTGGTACCACAACGGTGGTTGTAATCTTTCTTGGTGAATGTCGGTTTTGTGCTTTCAACACTGTACGCGCTCTCAACAAAAGAGTGTTCATGCGGCAATTGACCCTATTTCCGTTCATAAAATGAGCGATCGCGTTCTGTATGTTTCTCCGAGGAAGCTATCCCTGATCCAGGATCAGTAACACTGCGGGTTATCTCCCCGCGCCACCAGGGGGCGCCACCCGTGGCTTAATGGGAGACCCATATGAAGTTTTACACTCTTTGGCTGGACACTTGAAAGACTGCATGATTATGCATGCCATACTCAGGTGGACACTTGGGAAATTATAATTGAGATTTATGTTAGTGCATTCATGTTGGTTGATGTATGCACTTGTTCGTTGGATGTAATGTAAGTGGTTGCTGGGTGATTAATAAAATCTAAAATCTCCTAAGAGGAGTGGGTCGTGATTATGGACAGTTATGAAAAATAAAAATATATAAAAAACTGCAAAAAGCAACACTGTTGCTGCTAAAAGGCCAGAGAGGAATTCTGGCGGAAAATTGCTGGCTGTAAGTCCTCTGATGAAGGACTAGTGGAAATCACATCAGTTTCTCAGCCAAATCAAACAAAATTAAATTAAATTATAGAATGAACTTTCTTATTTCTCGGCCAATTCTCATGATCTTGCTGTTAACTACAAGGCCTTTTCGAGAGCTCATAAATTCATTAAAATTAATTGCATTTCAATTTTTTTGTCACATAGTTAACCATATTCATTCATCACCAATATCAAATAACGCTTTATGTAAACACATGGCAGCTCCTTCACTCGAACATGTTTATTAAGCGCTTTTACTCGAAACTGGATTCTTTGTCCATAACATGCCCAAAGACAAAACATGGTGGGGAAAAAGGAATCTTTGAAGTTTGTTCTTACATCCTCACTATATAGTAACTGCCATGTGTTCACAAAAGTGACATCATATTCCCGATTAGCACAACTGTAACAATAACTTTGTTTCATTACGATTCAGGAACACACATACATACTTTATCTGCTATCTACATCTGTTGCTGCTGTCTCTCTCAAATTCACATTCACAAAATCAATACCTGCTACCCTTACTCTAGCTCTTTGTCTATTCAAATGTATTACTTGCTTTTGATATGTTTTCCTTACTCAAGACTCCCCACCCCCACCTCCCACTCCCTCACACACACTCGCTCACTCCCACTCCCTCACTCACACTCTCACTCTTTCACACTCTCACTCTCTCCCCACCCACTTTGTAAATAATTTATCAGCTCCAGCTCATTACTAAACTTGCACTTCATATAATTGCATGAGCTTTGCCCCATTTAGCACCATTTTCTTCGGCCCACATTCTCATACAGAACTTGGCGGCCCAGCCATATACTAGGTTGCATCTAGTCTTGTTTAATCTTTAAATTCAGCCACATTCCAGTCTGGGACTGCATCAATCTTCAATCCAATGCCTACATCCCTCCCATTTCTGATGAACAGACTGGATACTGGCCAAATTGGCAACACAAGTGCATACTTCAGCATACCAAAAGTGAAAGATGTAAGCTACTACCAAATTAGGAGGGGGAGCATATTTACTGGACAATGGAAAGCCTACAATTATACACTAATAACAGGTGGAGGTTGGAGAGTGGAACACTTTACCAGTTACAGGCAGACCAAGAGCCTGTTGGACCGCTTAAAATTCACAACACAGTTACTAAATGGAATCCGTTCTTATCTTTAGACAAGATGAATCATCACAGGGGTCTTCGGGAGCATCCACTCTGTAACACTCAAAAAAAAAAAAAAAAAAAAAAAGTAGAATCCGTAATTGCGAAGTATGCATCTACTTCAACTCCAATGAAATTAAGTCGTTACCTTCCACGGGTGCATTACTCACAAGTCATTTTACGATCGGCAACCCAATGGCTTTAGGCCTGTGGGGACCAGGCCTCAAATTAAGTTATTTTTAGGGCAAGGCCACTTGGCCTTTTAAAACTGGGGCACCAAGGCCAAAACCAGTTTAATCAATTTTGCAAGAAAAATAAGTGATAATGACATTGTATCTATGTAGAGAAGACATTATAAATCAATAATTAGGAGCGCATTGAAAACCAATATTTTATTAATTTTTGAAATTGTTACTTTTTTTCCAACTTGCAGCAATTTATCTACAGGACAATCAAGATCAAAACATGACCAATAATTAGAAATGATAATGAAAAAGTGAATGCCTATTGCCAACATTTATATAATTGGCACTGTAAGGATGATAATATAAATGCAAAAATCCAAAGCTTTCTTCGACTTCGCGGCATTTATTTTCGCCATCTTCACAGTTGTTACTCAGCTGTGCATCATGCCAGACAACGTCCTGTAGCCATGACTACATTCAGAATCAAGAACGGATTCTCAGGGCTTATTGCTTAATGAGCCTCGCAAACTAACTTACGCAAATCTGTGCAGTTTCACGACCTACACGAGCGCAGAAATTATAGACATTGATATTGTACGTCGTCATTTATGTGCGGAAGAAAACGCTTCAATTTTATGGTGCAATGTATAACAATTCTATTGAAAATAAATTAGAATGCCGTCGTTCAACAAATTAGTCTGAGCAACTGTTGCTACCCGGGAAAAGTAAACTGCGAGAGGTTTTGGTTATCAAGCATTAAAATTTGAGGTTTCCGATGGACTTTGTTACTGCCGACGGACCGCTACTGCTAAGCAGTCTGACACGACACTAGACGCTCTGCACAGGCTAACATTATAGGCCAGGGGTGTCCAATCTTATTTGTAAAGGGCCGGTGTGGGTGCAGGTTTTTGTCCTAGCCAGCAGTGCTACCGCACCTGATTCCACTAATTAACTAATCAGGGGTTTCAATCAGGACCTTGGTGGGTAGAATCAGGTTTGTTAGTGTTGAGCTGTAACAAAAACCAGCACCCACACCACCCCTTTCTGGATAAGATTGGACACCCCTGTTATAGGCGAATGCTCTCTCCAGCTCGCTCTCAAAGTTTAGTTTCTGCCGAGGAAAGCTACACAACCACCGTTTTCACCCAGCCCAAAAACACATCTATACTTGACACCAACAGTATTTAAGTGCTTGAGTGGGCATGTTGTTGGTCGCACAAAGTGCTCAGAAGTTCAGCGCAGCGTGACGACGGGAGCCGCACAGTTCAGTCGCTGTGTCGAAAATCGCCACTTTGGGTCATTTTTGGGCACCACGGCCACTTGAAAAAAGGGCAAGCAAAACTGGCCGTTTGGGTAGTCGGGCATGATGGCCAAACAGGGGGGCAACCACAGCAATTGCCGCTAAGCCGTGGTATAATTCATGCGCTGGTGGGGACAACAGATTAGCTCGTCTCACACATTGATACCAAGTCTCGTGCATTAGGGCCAGATAAGGGTGTTGCACAAGACCAAATGCATCGGTCAAACTTATGCAAGTTCATTTAGCAACTGACAAGCAAATGCACAAATCACAGAGGTACAGAACTTCTGTGATTTCCACTCAACCCCCACTCCATTCCACAACATTCTGGAAACACCATCACCCTGAACTAGGGGTGTAACGATTCTGAATTGATGTTTTTTTAAAGCGTAGTAACACCACCTGCTACCATGGGGCGAACATCCGAGCTTTCCCCTTTCCTTTATTAACCCCCTTGCTGTCCTGAACGAAAGTGCCAAACATCAAAGGGCATGGGAAATGCTTCCGGAAAAAACTTGACTGACGTCAGTATTTTTCGGCGACGTGATGAGAGGAGCCAAGCAAATGAAAACAAAATCATCTCCTATTAACCAGTTAGGCAACTCCAAGATAAGTATACCTGTTCCCGTTTACTTTGCTTGATTAGCAATCAAATGGTGGATTTGTTTACTCTTCAAGTTGAATGAGTAGAGCTGTTTATCAAGACATGTTTGATTGCTGCATTTTGAAATTTAAATGGCCATAGAATAGCACAGATTTGCATGAACACGCCACGCCATTTTGTGCGACTGTGATAATTTGTATCTCACATTCACGTTTCATCCGCTTTTCAGAATGTTTTCCACCTTGTGTATTTTTTAGACGCTTAAACTCCAGGGCGATCTTTTAACAAATCTGTTTTAAATTAATCTTGAATAATGTCCTAAAATGCCACAATGAGAGATGTAATTCAGAGGAAGATTTTTTCTAATTATTCAAATTGGCATTCATTCAATCCAACACCGTAGCCCAGTTAGGTTTGTCTGCTTTTCACCATCACATCTTAATCGTTATAGGCTACTGGCTAAATTTCTTGATTGTTATTTAGGCCAAGTAGGCCTACACGGGAGCAGATTTAAGGAAGGGCAGAGCACCTGCACTTAGCGAAATCTAAACTCAAGCTTCTTCCCGACGGCATTTTAAATCGTTTTAAGCCGCTTCAGGTGCGTATGTTTCAAGAACGCGACTGCCTACACACCCCATGACGGCAAGTTGTCGCATCACACTTCAAAAAAATCCTCGTTCAACATCGCCACATCCCAACTCCGCATTTCATCTCTCATTGTAGTATTTTTAGGAGACCTATAATGACAAAATAAAAACAGAGATTTATTTTCAGATCGCCCTGGATTTCAAGCCTCTAAAAAAAAAATACACAAGGTGGAAAACATTAAGGCGGATGAAACATGAATGTGAGCTATAAATTATCACAATCACACGAAATGGCCAAATACGCATTCTGGCAAATCTATGCCCATTTAACTTTCAGAATTCGGCAATCAAACATGCTGTCTTAATAAACAGCTCTACTCATTCAGCAAAGTAAATAAGCGAATCCCCTGTTTGATTGCTAATTGAGCAAAATAAACAGGGACAAGATTAGAGTAACCCAATTGCTTAAAAAGGAGACGACTCTGAAGTCCTTTACTTGGTTCCGTGCAGCATGTCGCCGAAAAATACTAATGTCAGTCAAGTTTTTTTTTTCCGGAAGCATTTCTCATGCCCTTGATGTTAGGCACTTTCGTTCAAGACTGCGTCAGGTTTAATAAAGGAAAAGGGAAAGCTCGGATGTTCGCCCCATGGCGGTCCTATGCCTTAAAAAACATTGATTCAGAATCGTTACACCCCTACCCTGAACCCACATCATCATCCCCACCACCAAACAGCATTACAGTTCTCAGAAACTGAGTTAAATAATGGGTTGCACACATACACGTGAACTAACGATATACATAATTCAGGTCTGCTTATTACAAATGCCGTCATTCACAAATGTTAACTATTTGGCTTATGGTTGACAGATGCCCAATACCCTGAAGATTGCTACAACAGGGCAGACAGTGAGTACTGTAAATCTATGGAAATAAAATGAAAGCATAAAGCAGCGGCTTTGTGTGGCCAGAAAGGAGGACATATCAGGGATCAGAAAGGCCCTTGTTACTGGCCTCAGATGAACCAACAGTGGCCACACAGTGATCTTTAGAGGTGCTCTCGACAGAATTGGATACGTTGGCCATAAAAAGTAGAAATGGTCACGGGAAACCATTTCTCCCACAAGACTCCAGTTGATCAACCTTTGATGGACAAAACGCAGCAAGGGAGGACTGGTGATCGTGGGAACAGGGTTTAGGCCCTGGGAAAAGCAGAACATTGAGGACTGAACAGAGCAACAGCACCTCCACCCCACACTATGAAAGCCTTACATAACTATGAGATGAGACCTTTTTAACAATCCCTCGCCCATAAGACATTTTCAGACCAAACAGTTATTGGGACTCCCTGAGAGGAACTGCCCACTGGGGAGTTCCTTGGGAACTGTACCCCTTTGATGGCTTTTCTGTTGGCTTTAACCCTGCCAATAGGAACCCCCTGAAGCAATGCAAGACTGATGGCAGTTCATGTATAGGGCCTTATGATTTCCGCGATCACAGAATCGCGGACGGATCGCGGAATTGGCCAATAAAAACAGTATCTATTGATAAATGCGGAATTTGGCGGAAATCAACATAATTTGACTGAAATGCTGTTCGTAAAGCCACATTTCCACCGAACGCTAAAAATATTTGCGCGTCCAGATTACATTCAAAGTCAATGTAAAGACGCGAATGCACGCGAAAATGTGAGCTGCCTTCGTCAAATTCACCTGCCCCGAGTGTTCGAGCAACACATCTCTTCGGTGCTATAGAAGATCTGTGGGAAGAAGTTTTTCGTTGTTGTAGACGAGACCACTGATGCCAGGGATTGCAGTGTCCTAGACATCGTCAATTGTCATCTTATGTTAGCTTAACAACTTATATAACCGTTAAATAGCCTACAATATTTCTTTTCACAGCCTACTTAGTGAGTTGTGTGCATGCAAATTATGACGTAACGTCGTCCCCCAGTGGTGAAATAATAATCAATGCATCTTTGTGTCAGTTTGTTCATGTTTAATCATTACTGTTGAACATTTTGTCCTAGGATGGAATACACAGTATTGGGATTACCGAACAAAAGTTTCTTAAAAATAAAAAAAAATTAAATACAGCTGATGCATCGGAATCAGACAACTGTTGATTCGTGGGGGAAACTGAGTTTCATTACTGCTGCTCTCATAGATTCATATATATACACAACGTATATACAATAAGATTATAAATGCTTAAAAAGGGGCAGTCAGAATAATACATGGCAGTATGGCCGTTGTCTGCCTTTTTGACTGTAGCTTACACTTCCTTTAATGAGACAATTTTATTTTGTAGCATTTTTTTTTTTAACCTAAAATAATTCTTTCATCACAGTGCAGTGTTATATTGCGTCATTATGCAGTACTTGTTCTGACTTTAAGGACTGAGGAAAATGGAGGGTTGCATCAACTAATTTAAGGTTATTTCTATTTTATTAGTGAACATGTCATTCATTAACATAAAGAGCACACTCTCTCTGATGGTAAAATTGGTGTGATTGGTAAAAAACGGAATTCCAAAAAATTAACGGAAAAAATGGAATTTGGGAAAAAATAAAATGGAATTTGAAAAAAAAAAAAAAACGGATTTCATAGGGCCCTACATGTACGTATGTACACTTAACGTCACTCAAATGCAGATACAATAAAAAGGATGGTTCTAAGAATGAAGTTCAAAACTACGAAAAGGTTTCTCCCATCCAAAAACGCCAATTTGTGGTTGTGTGATAACCATCATCCCTCCCCACATTTATCAGTTATCTACTGCTCTCAGGCTCTCAAAATAATTCAGTTATGTAGCCAAACCAGTTGTTGTCAGTCACCAGTGTCACTTCCTGTTAAACCACTGTTCTGCAGGTTTTCCTTAAAACTCTACATTTCGGTAAACAATTGTACAATAATCAGGAAAAAAGAGAGTTTCAGCAGTTGAATGAGATGTGCATTGAGGGAGAGTCCAGCCTTTGTTCATGATCTTCAAAGACGATCCCTCCCCACAAAATACGTCTGAACATACGTAAAATGCTTCAGGCTCAGCCTGTACACATTCCTTTCGAAAGAAAAACCACAAACTTAGGACCAGGTCAAATTCTAGTTTGAGAGATCACCACCAGATGACCAAGTAGTTCTCGGTAGGTTTTAGTTCATGGTTCATCATGAAACATGCTTGGGACCGTTGTTCTCCAGAAAGCACAATCAGAAGGGTCATTCAAATGTCAAATCACCCCAAAAAAAAACCAAAAAAAAAAAAAAAAAAAAAAAAGGGATTCTACACCTCACTTGTATTGATTTTCTTCAAATTTGGTATGCAAGTTGGCTATGGCCCCAAACGCCCAAATCTCAATTTCAACTCAATCGGACCTTCCAGTGCAAAGTTACAGCCTTTTGTTTTTTTCGATATTTCGCGAAAAATGGCCGTGGCTGCCAAAATTCAAATGGCCATATCTCCAAAACTACTTGACCGATTTTGACAAACAAGGTATTGTTGGAAAGGGAATCACACAAGCATTCCAAATCTACCATTTTTAAACTCATTCTAGTAACTCTGGGTGTGATGAATAATTGACCTATATTTTGACCTCAAAATTGACCTTGAGGGTCGCGTGACCTTGAATTTTTTTTTAACACCGAATTGTACCCTGATGAGGTATCTACAACATCTCAAAAACTTGGAAACACATCCAGTGAAGGTCTTCGGCCTTGTCCCTTATGCACAGATTTTTCCAGTTTCTCTGAATCTTTTGAGGATGTTATGCATTGTCGATGATGAGACCTTCAAAGCCTTTGCAATTTGACGTTAAGGAACATTGTTTTTAAAGTATTCCACAATTTTTTTATGCAAGCCTTCACAGGGTGGACAGCCTCTGGCTATCCTTACTTCTGAGAGACTCAGCCTCTCTAAGACATCCCTTTTATAGCCAATCATGTTACACACCTGATGCCAGTTAACTTAATTACTTGCCAAATGTTCTTTCAGCTGATTCTCTTATATATTAATTGCTTTTTCAGCCTTTTTGCCTGTGTCCCAACTTTTTTGAGACCTGTTGCAGTCAGAAAAAAATTGAAATAAGTTCATTTTGTGGAAAAAAAATGTAAAATGTCTCAGTTTCAACATTTGAAATGTTATCTATATTCTACTGTAAATAACATATTGGCTCATGCGATCTGAAAGCATTGCATTTTGATTTTACTCACAATTTACACTTCGTCCCAACTATTTCAGAATTGGGGTTGTGTGTGTATATATTTTGGGAGAAACATAAAAAAGTAACATGCAAACATCTGCTTTTTTCAGTAAATCATTTCCAAGTCAGTTCACAAAAATAAAAATAAAATTGGATGGCACTTGATAGAAGGAAAAGACTTGAGGACTGAATGTCAACACTATTTAATAGCAAAAAGTTCCCAAGGTTATAGAGTCCTTACTCCTAACAGACAGATGATCTAACCATGCAGGACAGCTTGCCATTTTAGCCACAGCCCAGTGAACAGACGGGAGAACAGACATACTCCTGCCGAGGGCCAGTCTGGCCTGCTCCAGCCTGGACATGAGGAAACTCTACTCCCACGTACACCACCCAAACAGAATCCACCAATTTCACCCGAAGATGCTGACCACTGGAACAAGAAACCAGTGCGCTATGCGAATATGAAAGGATAATGTTTCGCACATAAATGAGCCTTTTGACCAGAGTTGGAATATTGTGTTGCATTTTAGCAATAGCATTCAAAAGCTCAGAAATTGAATCACTTTGAAATGTTTGTTTCTTAAAGGAAATTGACATTTTTATTTACTGTGGCAGCATTTCAGTAAAAATGTGGCTAAAATATTTCTAGTAGTAGAAATGACAATTACTGTATGAAATAAATATTTGACTGAATTGAAAGTGGTTATTACCAAGTGCCACTTTTAGCGGACACCACAGTTTAATTTCTGTTCAAACTGTGTTGAGTCTGACTATTCTTTATTAAAAATAAATAAATAAATAAATAAAACAAACCCAGTGGGAGGATGACACTGTTTATCCAACTAATAAACAAAATTCAAATAACCAAACCAACTTCAATTCATTCTTCAAACAACAAAACACCATTTTTAGTTCATCAAACAGCACTAACCAATAAGGAATTTAATAAAAGATACATTCGTACGATTAGGGAATTAGTACAACACAAAATTATGGTAAACAAGCCACGCACAAACGCATTAGTACCCCGCCAAAGATCGGACATGCGCGCGGATGAGTTCACAGTACGGGAGAAGGGACAGGAGCACGGACATTACCTAAACAGTCCTCTCACCTACCTGCAGTGTGGCGGAACTAAGAAACAAACAAATACTCTCCGCTTCAGCGCCCGATTATCTTCACTCACAGATGTGGACCAGACGAGAGAATAGGGCTTAATTTCCATGTCCAAGCACATTGCTGGTTTGTTTGAAGGGAACACGGCATTTGCTGACGATTTTATTTCCGAGGTATTTTTAGAACAATTTGTCCCCTCGGCTGGATCACAGGCTGCCTGCTATCCAAGAATAACAACATTTCCCTGTAGGACGGAAAAAGATGGGCCGCTACGATATTTTTGGAAGTCCAGCTGGAAGGTTGTTCCCCGTAATTGCATTAGCACAATAATTCCTGAACGCTGTGTGAGCAAACGCCACATTCACCCACGGATAGACAAAACGAGCAACGGAAACTTGCCTCATTCTCCAATGGACAACAGAGTTTTGGGATGCTGTAGTTTGACAGCATCTCAAAATCATCAGCTGCCTTGAACATGATATTGATTTTACAATAAGACAGAACTGATGTTGGATTAATAGCTTCGAGATATTCCATTTATCCATGTTATTTATATGTTAATATGCAATGGGAAATTGTATCATTGCACATGCACAACGTTATACATTTTACGTGTTGACTATATATGCCTCGAGGAAAAAAAAAAAAAAAAAAAAACACTATAGCTGATTAAATAAAGGAGAACAAGCAGGGCTCAAGACATTTTAAGAGCCTAATTAAGCCAACAGTGGATTAAGCCATTTGTTTTCTAATCACTGTGTTCATCTCTGTACAGGCTTGTGCACTTTTACTCATTTGATATTGGAATATTCAAGATCCCAAGACAAAACATCAGTTCAATCTAAAATTCACCTAACAATCCCCATCCCCCACATATAAAGAACTATATTAACCTCAGGTAAAACACAACTCACAGTACAGAGATCTGCATTCCTACTTTTTTTTATATATATATATATATATATATATATATAAAATCATCATCTTAAAATGTCATGCTGGCAAACTCTTGTAATGAAGTACAAAGCAGCAGTTGGAATTAGTCTAAAACATCAGAATCAAACGTATGGAGCATAGAAATTCTTCAAATATTGGGCAAGTACACTGTTCAAGACCACTTTGAAAAAGCATCCAACAAATCCTGGACCAGATGAGAACACCAGGCAAAAGGAGTGAGATCCCATCTTCTCAGAGCACATAGGAGTGAGAGGAGTGAGACCAGACCATGTTCTCAGAGCACACAGGTGTGTGAGTGAGGAGAGAGATCAGATCATGTTCTTAGTGAACACAAGTGAGTGAGAGAAAGGATAACTGGGGGAACAGATGAAAAATACAGGAATCCGCTTTCTCCATATAAATCCCTACTCACAACCATGGAGGTAATACAACAGAACTGGAGAGAGAGAGGAAGTCCCACCTCTATTACTTTCAATGGGAGATGCTAGGCTAGCTACTTCAGCCCAGGAAGTATGGAATTGACAGACGCCATCTATAAAAATGGCGTTCCATGGGCGCTTATTTCCGGCACCATTTCATAAGATTGCCAATCTGATTACACAGCACAAATGGCCAAGAAAATGTGTCATCTGTGCGGATTGGCGAAGGTGTTCAAGGGGAAATGACGAGCAACGCTGTTGATCTGGGACGAGCACGCACTATACACTCATTGGCTGAACTGCTGCAGTCAGAGCAACAGCTGGACAATCAAACTCGTGCATGAGCTGTCATCAAGCTCTAAGTAGCAGTTCTTATTTTACAGGCCCTCTTGAAAACATCGAACAGTTACGTCAGACAAAGAGCAAAATAATGAAGGATTACCGAATACATTTGCTTTTGTTTTCACTTTATCTGGCAAGAAAAAAATGCGCACTTTTCAATTGGTGTCTATGGAGATGCCGCGTCTATGGCCACAAAATTGCATCCTTGGGAAACGCGGAAGCAGGAAGCTAACATGCTAAATGGCTGAAGCAAAGGTACTTCCTCGTTCTCTCTGGTTCTATTATATATCTCTACAGACAGACACTCAACAGAAGGAGTGTCCTTATGAGTGTCCTACAGTGAGGTAAGGAAAATAAATTGGCAAAAATAAAAAGTGAATCACCTATTTCTAGAAGGCCACAACAATTAGGTTTTCAGCTGGTTTTGGAATTACGTGTTTCAAAAAAGGCTGTGAAGAGACTGTCAGCTTTAAAAATAAACACAGCAAATGATAAGGCCAGTTTAATTTTCAATTTAAAACCATCTTGGAGTCAAAGTAAATCAGACATATGTATAACTACCAGCATTCTCAAAATGCAAATGTCGCCTCACTTAGGAAACAATGTTTTATTCATAAATCCCATTTTAAATTATTTCCGAGACCCACTCAGCATCACCGATTTTAAATTCCCCAATAATTCATGTGAAATTCCACGGCAGCCATCCTTTCGGTAAAAAGTGAGCACAGAGCACATTACAGCCTTTTGGCTCAGGCAGAAATCAACACAGCGAAGGCTTTATCTGATATACAGCTGCCGCCATGCAAGATCCTCTGAACCAGCGCTTTCCACAGCCGCTGGCAAAATCAATTAATATTGGCCGGGCTTCTCAATTTAATTTATCACTGGCATCCTCCACCTCCTTTGAGCACAGAGGATACAAACACCCCCCCCACCCAAACACACACACACACACACACCAATGACTGCACCGTGGCAGACCAACATTTTAAACAGAACTCTGATTGTAAAGGCTACTGGAAAGAGTGCTTTCTGAACACCACATCAGTGAGCAGAACCCAAAGACAGCCACTGTACCCCGGGGTTAAACAACATGAGGTGGAACGCAGGCTCATGCTGCTGGTGATGGGTTTCAACATAGGGCAGCCATTAAAGAAACCTGACAACATAGAAAATGTCTTGATTCTTCCTCTGCAAGTAAAATAACAGATCCTTGGCCGGTAACAAAATAAAATATCATGTTGGTCAAAATAAAGAGGAATAGGTTGCAGAACACCAAGTCTCCTTTGGATATTTTTTGTTGACAAGAAAGACATCGTTACATGATCCTAATCAACCAGATGTATTGACATCGTAGGATATGCACAAACCATTCAAAAGGTAACCAGTAGTGTTGATCAATAATCTAGTCACATGGAAAATGCAAATGACCCCAAATGCAATGCCAACATTTGTTCTTCACGAGGGTATCTGCTTAGAGAAGTCCGCAAGTAGAATGTAAACATATACGCATAGAAGAACAAACAGATCATTCATATGCGGAGCTTTCACTTAACTGACCTGTAGCATGAATTGTTTCAGTAAACAAATTATCTGACTCTCATGGGTGTAGAACAATTCTCCACAAAAAAACTAAACACAGACCCCCTTCATCGATGTGTGACACCAATTTTCTTCCTGGAGAGAAGACCAAACAACCTTTTGTAAGCTTTGTCGAGCTCCACGCCCTTCCTACCACACAACAGGAAATGGAACACACAATCATGAATAGCTGTACAGTTGGGGCAACAGTTTGAAAATGGAAATCGTGACGCCATTCAGAAACGTGACCATCATTCAGTTACGACTCTGAGTGTTAACTGTTATTAGAAAAGGAAACATTTCAATACCACCACCGCAATGTTATTCACATTTGCCGGAGGTATGTTGGTACAGCAAGCCAGCGAGATTCCAACGACCAACGTTCCCAAGTCACGCTAGTACCCTAGGACCGATCAGGTCGAAAAAGTTGACGAATGACTCAAGACCACGTAGAGGAATTTGGCATGAAGGCATTTGTTTTTGCAAAGGAAAAATAAGGCAATTTAAATAATGATTATAAACTGCTTTAATTCTTAATTTTTTCTCCCACCCCCACACCAACAGAGGTAAAGTTTCAAAGAAAACTGACCTGTTGACATTATAGCTATAAATACAAGGTCAATAGGTATAATCTCAGTCCTAACAGGCAAGTGGTATGTATAATTATGCCCCTGGTGCATTCCTCTGTAAACTCGTCTAGACAACGAATGTGACAAACAGGATACCTAGGAAATATGGGCGGAGCAAAGCCAATCCATCCCCACGATTGTACTGATGAGCACAAGGGCCCATACCCCTCTTCAGACTAGGCATGGATTGAAGGTGTTTAGAGCCAGACAATTAAGTGCGTTCAGTACACTGAGCACAGAGTTAACAGCTACAGACTTAAATAGACACAGCTATAAACAGAACTTGTGCCACACAGCCAGAGCCGCAGAAACTAGCAGAAGTATTACCATTATCATTAGACAAAATATAAACAAACTCCAATGTCCAGAGCATGCTGCCAATATACTATAAATATTATACATTCAAACCTTCAGTGCTCAGTGCATTTGGTTACTGTTAAAGCAGAATTTACACTCATGTTTCACCGCATAGATGAACAGGCACTGCGAGTTGATGTTCTGTTGAATTTGGTATCATGGTGAATGGCAGAATGGCAGTGTTATGAGTCCGTTACCATCTGTGGTCAACCACACAGCAAAAGCAATACACCACACTGCCTCCAAGTTTGCAGGGTGCGTGATTAACTACTCTACAGCAACACAACTCTCTCAAATAAGCCCTTAAGTGTAATGACAGACAATCTAGCTAGGAAACCTTTTCTCACATTGAACCAACTTCAAAGCATGATAGGAAATCAGGAAAGGATCAAAATCGTATAAGAGAAATTCAGTGTGAAAAGTCTGCAGCTGGAAGAGTAGATACACAAGCCAGGTTCATGAATATCCAAACAAAACCTGCTCCACCCATGTTAGCGGCAGATTACAACCGAGCAATAAGCCTCTGTTTTCACTGTGCTGCACAAGAGGTTATATTTTAATCTGAATCAGAGCATTAATAAACAAGCAGAATTTCACATTTTGTTCAAGCAAGATCCTGCCAATTTAGCCAACTTGCCATGAATAGAAACCATCATAACAAATAGCTAATAACGGCCCCATAATATGTCCTGATGATGCTTTGTTTATAGTCCAGACTCTACAGTTTTTGTATGTAATGAATAAGTTGAATGGAGTTTGGCAATTTAAGTCTAGCTTACTCCTAACAAAAGCCACATCACAGCAGCGGCAGAATGAAGAAAAATACTCTGTTTTGATATTTGGTCTGCGGCAAATATTAGCCTAAATGGGCGCATTTTGCTAAAAAAATGAAAGTCTCAAGCAATATGCTTATAAGATAATGCCTTTTTAACCCTTTCCCTCCTAAGTTCTTAACATCAAGCAGAACACTGGGCTATATTTTAAGTAGTCTTAAGTGTGCACAAGTGTGTGTGTACAAAAAAGCCTGGATAATTAAGCTTTCAAAATAGAAGCCACTTGCCAAACCAACCCGTTTGTAACCATGGTAACAATGCCCTGTCAAAAAAAAAAAAAAAAAATCTCTACAGGAAAAGGGTTAAAAAGGAACTATTCAAATTTGTGTTTTTTTTTTTTAAGTACCATGTAATATCCATTGTTGCTCAGGTGGGTTAATCCCCCTTGGGAAAAGAAAATCTGTGTACTGAAAATTTGTACTTTGGGGCACATAGTCAAGAATGTACATCACTAAGAACAACAGAAAGTTGGAACTAAACTATGCAACTGTAAAGTGGACAGCTATACGTCATCTCCAACACTTAAGTCATAGACTGTAGCACAATGTAAATGCAACAATTTTAGTTTTTTAAATTTGAGGCTACAAAGGCAATACAAGTCAACTGCAGCAACTGCTATTAAACCAGACCAGTGCAACTCCAGCCAGTGCAACTTGATAGGTGCTACAGCTTGGCCAAAGTAGGTCAGAGCTGGGTTAGCAATCAGTGTGACAGCAAGATGACGTACCTGTATTCTGAAGACTCCTAACTGCTGATCTCCAATTACCATCTTCACTCACTCCACTACAGCTGCAGTCTCAGATTCAATCACACAATTGCGAGGGGTCCAAATTTCACATTTTGTTACTTTCTTAGCATCCACAGCCAACTGAGCATCGATGTAAGACCAGCCTAGCAATTGATGACCACAACATGGTTGAGGCCGACAGCAATCAGACAGAGTGAATGCTTCATCTTTTCCTTTGAAGTACAGCACACAGAGATTCCACAATTCGTGATTATATGAGAGTAAAAGTTTGCATACGTTTGAAAATGATTTATTTATTTTGATAAAGTACAATTCATTTATGCCCCAATTAACTTGCAGAAAGAGCCAGCCATCCCTTTCTTCATCTAAAATAAAGGTTAAAACCAACTCATATTGCCCTTGCGCAACTATCCATTCTATTCAGAAAACGGCAAATAAAACACACTTCATTTTCACTCTAGAAATAAAATAATCAAAATAACTTTCACGTATCACAAAATTCACACGAAAAGCCCAATAATACCCTAAATATGCCATTCAAACTCCTGTCAGAATTGTCAGGATGCCACGAAACAACCCAATCTAAACTGATGAGATGTTTAATATATTATCAATCGCGGATAGATACAGCCCAGGACAAACACGTGCTAAAACGGCATGTTATCAAAAATGCCAAAAATAGTACGATACACCTTGGTCACTTCAAATGGAAACAATATGGCATATTCTTCCCAGTCAATTGCACATTTCTGCTTGAGGCAAGTTAGATCATTTCTTTTGCAATGAAAAAAGTGATGAACACTGCGGTTAAGATATCGATTTGTTCAGCTCATTTGACCATTTTATGAGAAATACATGGCAACCATGAGTCGCATGACGGTTCAGGTTTTCCACCCACACAGAGCCTGGCAGACAGGACACGTCAGTACTGGCAGCATACACTACCTGAATTTAAAACTGGATAAACGATTCCAACAACCCACATTACTACATAGCCGACGTAGTAATCAACACAAGCTGAGAATGCCTCCCAACACAACGAAATTACATTTGGTAAAGTTGATCCTATGGTCTAATGATTTCGTGCGTAAAACCAAATAGCAATAATTGTCAAGGCAACTTTTTGGTATAAAAGCATTTTACTGAAAACGCGCCGTAGCAAAATAAACAGCCACGTGTCAATTGTTCAAAGATTTGGATATTACTGAACAAAGGAATGTATGGTTAGCAACGTGGCATAAAACATTAGCAATCATTAATTGATTCGTTTCCTCAAATACCAAGAAGCTCTCTTACGGGTTGCCTTACGCTGCTTTCACACCGGACGCGAAACGACTTTTTCGCGCGACAGATTACATTCAAAGCCAATGCAAAGATGCGAATTCGCGTCTTTACATTGGCTTTTAATTAATATGTCGTGCGACAAATTCGTTTCGTGTCCGGTGTGAAAGCAGCTTTACGTGGCTGCACAGGACATTACGTGATTGCGGCATAAACGCGATTCACAAAACAGGTAACGTTCGGTTAGTTGCTTTGTTTTACTTTAATGTGTAAGCAAGATGGAACGCATATAAGATCCTCATCGGCAGCTCTCTAGTGGATTAGTCCAACAGCAACTGAAGCTACGAGCTAGCGAGCATGATCGCAAGACTAAGTACATAAAAGCTAACGTTAACATTGCATAGATAACTTCCCAGCAATTTTTGCAACGACGACTCCAATTCAGTCCCAATTCAAGGGATTCCAACATTAGACTAGGACAGCTAATGCATCATGAAAGATAACGATTAGCTTCCAAAGCGTTTGAACCAAAGTTTGATTTTACAAACGATCTGGAGGCAGGCTAAAGCTGCTTTCACACAGGACGCGAAACGAATTTTTCGCACGACAGATTAACTTACATTCGAAGTCAATGCAAAGACTTACATTCTAAGTCAATGCAAAGTCTTTGCATTGACTTCGAATGTAATCTGTCGTGCGAAAAATTCGTTTCGCGTCCCGTGTGAAAGTGGCTTAATAGAGGATACAGTTCCATATATTAACAGGTAGATCGTCATCACCAGGTAGTCCAACAACTATTCATGCAATAAAATTAAAGGAAATGAAGTTGAGTACCTTACGCATTTTATATGCTTGGTGACAAACATTTGTTAGTCAACCTTGCTAGCTAGCCAACTAACTACATGAACTGAAACGAACTTTCCATGCAGTTTGAAGGAAGCAAACACACTCGCTAACGACAGATCCGGTTGCTAATCACCAAATTACTTGTAAACGGTAGTTCTGTGGTTCACTAGCTACTTTAATGTTTGACACGTGTCAACAACAATCTGCCTTATCTAACACGCTAGCTCGCATTATAATGTGGTTAATTAGCGCCCGAAAGTCGTATCATGACCTGCCCCTCAAGACCCAACGCGTATTTACACAGGACTATCTCGGTGCATAGCTAAATGTTATATAAACTATTAGCAAGATGGCTCGTAGATTAACTTACATTCTAACATTAGCTAGCTAGCTAGAAGAGCAAGATCCCTTGCTGCTTTGAGTAACGTTAGCTAGTCGCATCCCTATCCTGGTAAGCACCAAGATAGCTAACGTTAGCCAATATACATAACGTTGTATGACAACGATGGCTTATTTTACAGCTAGAAGCCATCAAGGTGCCAAAACCGGATTGCACTCCGGCATAGTCCAACTAGCTAAGAAAAACATATCAGTTCAATTGGCCGAAGAGTTAGCAAGCCAAGAAGACATAGACGGGTTAGGCGAACGTGAAGTAACTTAACCGTTTTTGACCACATGGCCATCACTTAAGATTGCGACCAGTGGGCAAGTCCCTTTTTGCAAATGTCAGCTCTTTCTAGATGGAGGAGTAATAAAGATGCAGTAAGAAATTGTACTTACCTGAACGATCACCAGTTACGTTCACCCTTCGGTGGGTGCTGAAATTCGAGATAGCGGACTATCTAGCTAGCTATCCAGCTATAACCAAGTCTAGGCTTGAGGCGATGGATGCAGCTTTTGCGCAGGTCAATCGGAGCCCGTGTAGCTAGCTAACTGGTTAAAATAAAACCCAATGGTAAACACACCAAGGAAAAAAAATCCAGTTGAAGAAAACCATCCGTATGTGTTCCTATTTCAAGATGGTAACACCGGTCTTCGGTCTGTGCCGCTTGATTTCTGCCGCTCCACTAACATCATCTCCTTCCTGTCGGCTCACTGAAGCTCTCACGTAATATGCGGTCATTGGATGATTGTCAGACACTATTCCTTCAAACGGGTAGGCAAATAGCTTGCGAGCCAGCTTGGTAATTCATTTGCGACTCTTCATGTTTTCAGAGCACAAGGAGAATGTCAGAAGTTTCAAGATGAGCATTCCCTTGGATTTGAAATTGTGCTACCATCTATTTTTACGCTACAGTACAGCTACAGTATTTTTATCAAGTGTGATGCATTCAGAATTGCACTGGGCCTGCATTCGTGAGGGTTACTTAAGGTTAACCTAATTTGGAATTCGCCGTAGTCTGCAAATCAGAGCGTGCAAAATAATGTTTCCAAAAGGAATGCATGAGTACTTAAAATAGACATATTTACTCTGTTTATTTTTCCCCCGCGGCAAAATGGTCCTTAATTTGTGAACATGCTCATTTTACACATTTGACAGAGCTTTCTAGAGCGAACTGAGAAGATTCCTCTATGGAGACGAGCTATAGAACTGTTGTGAGTGCATGTTTGCATTTGGACTTTTGTACATTCAGTCGGTTTGTTCACAAAATTTGCAGTTTGCTTATTTCAAATTGTGAACCACACTGCTGATCTACCACACTGCCCCGGGTTGTACATTTGCATTTGGACTCATGTGAATTAAATGCAAACAAGAAAATTTGCTCTTATATGAGGGATACAGTTCCATAATAAACGAACTTTATATTTTCAATTGCTTGCATTCGTACACTCATGCAATTCAAGCTAGGCACTCACTCTACTGCAGTTTCTTTCAGTGGGTGACAATGTTTATGAAGACGGCTTTGCTTATGAAGTCATCCTTAAAATAAAAAGCAGTGTAAAGTCTGACATCTTCATTTGAGACATTATA
Source organism: Gymnothorax javanicus (assembly GCA_029692085.1). Lineage (NCBI taxonomy): Eukaryota > Metazoa > Chordata > Actinopteri > Anguilliformes > Muraenidae > Gymnothorax > Gymnothorax javanicus. The sequence goes on from CM056205.1 coordinate 23,651,138, forward strand.
TTCTTGCTTGGCAGTAAATGTTATCTGTGCACCCTCGTCATCTTTAAATCATCTTTTGCCCATCTTAAAATACAAAGTACAGTGCATAATGTTGTAGTTATCAAATGTATTGTTTATTGGAAGTACACACTCATTCTGAATTAGATTCCTACTGCATTTATAAGACTCTGAAAACGTTGGATTGTAAAAACAAAAAAAAAAAATAGAGGTGTTGATTAGGAGACTACCATGCTTGGATATAAAAAGAGCATCCAAAAGGGGCCTAGGCGTTCACAAGCAACTAGTGGTTGAGACTTGCCACTTTGACAAAACCTGCATGATTGAGTCGTCAGTTTTAAAACAACAAAACAACGCCCTCTACAGAGCAAAATATTGTTAAACGATTCAGGGAACCTGGAGAAACAGGACTGGGAAAAAATTTGGTTGGTAAGCCTGATCTTAGAACCTTCTGATTGCGCTGCATTGTAATCTGACATGCTTTAGCGATGGATATTACCACATGGGCTAGGACTATTCTGGAAAACAGTTTGATCTATACTACGTCAGAAAATGTTCAAGAAGTTTTAAACAACGCATTTGCGAACATGAGAGCAGTATGAGGCCTGATGACCCTAATTGCCCAGTGAGTAATAACTTCTTTTTTTTGGGGGGGTTGGGTGTTGAAAAAGTTAAAATCCCCAGTAGTGGGGGTGATATTTAAATTTCTTAGATAAAGGTAGATATAAGGAGTTAAGTCTTAAAGTGATGTTGTAATCTGGTCATTTTTAAGGCTATATTCTAATTCCTTTAGGCCACTGTTCTCTTTTTAATGACAAATATAATTTTGGTAATTCACAGGCACAGACTGGCCTTCTGTCTTTCAGCGGTCTGCACATCTATTAGTGGGTCTTTAATTCTTTTTGGTTTTTTATTTTGTTTATTTTTACCTCATTTCTATTTTGACTGCTCATATACGTATGGGTATACTGACATGAGTTCGGCCGATCTGTCACTGGTCCTTTGGTTGCTATCTTTCTGAGATTGGACATTGATAAATGATAGGACAGTAAATCGGTACTCCATCTATCTTATGTCTAAATGTGTATATATCGGCATTATTACTTATTGAGAAATGCAACACAGATTTATGTGAAAGGCTATTTGCTCTGTTCAATAAGTGCACTATATATGGACGTCTTTCTGCAGTGCTTTGAAAAAGTAATTGCTCCCACCCCATTTCTTCTATTTTTGCTTATTTTTCACATTCAAATGTTTCAGGTCATCCAACTAATTTTACACATAAGACTAACACAAAGTGAACTTGAAAATGCAGCTTTTAAATAATCATTATCATTTATTGAAAGTTAAGACTCATTCAAAACCTCTATCATTCATGTGAAAAAAATATTTGCCCCCTTGAACCTAATAACTCATTGCGCCACCCTTGGTGGCATCAAATGCAATGAAACGTTTACAAAAACAGACAATGTGCCATTTATATCATTGTTGAGGAATTTAGGCCCACTCTTCTCGGCAGAATTATTTCCATACAGTCAAATTGGACGGTTTTGGTGCACAAACTGCCTGTTTAAGGTCATGCCACAGCATTTCAGTCAAATTCAAGTTTAAACTTCAGCTGAATCAAATCTATATCTTGCTCCTTTTGAGCCACTCAGAGGGTGACTTGCTTGTGTGCTTCAGATAATTGTCCTGCTACACAAACTAACTGCGCTTCAGCTTTTGGTCATGAATTGATGGCCAGACATTCACCCTCAGGATTTTCTGTTCGAGAGCAGAATTCATGATTCCATCAATCATGGGAAATCGCTCAAGTCCTGAGGCAGCAAAGCAGCCCCAGACCATCACATAGTATCAAAATAGTAGAGGGTGAATAGAGATTTCAAATCAGTCCTTTTTGATTTTATTGGCATTTTCCACAATTTTCCAACTTTTTTTTTGGAACTGGGGTCGTAAGATGAATTTCAGGTATCACAACATTGTAGCAAATAACTTTGTTCCCTTTGCCACTAATGGACCTTCTAAGAAGACAATGATCAAAAGCACATCTCGCAATCAGGACCAGAATTTTCCTGTAAGAAAAATCAATGATATTAGATGACTACTTCAGTCTTTGGACTTAAACCCATTAATAAACTTTTTATTGAAGAGGCTAGTCTTAAAATGTAAACCAACGGATGATGATTTGAAAAAGTCCTGCCTTGGAGAGATAGTTCGACATTTTTGCCCCACGAAGTGCAGTAACTACAAAATAATTTAAGCAGTAAAAAATGGCTTCAGTGCTTGTTTGCCATCCCAACAAATGAATAGTTAGCACATCTATAATAGATTATGGTTAAATGACTTGCCACGGTATAATTTCTATCCAAATAAGTCCGAACCTCCATACTTTATTTCATTACAAGTCCACAGAATTCACATTTTACTAAGTCTGAAGTTACTGCGCTTAGGCTTGTAGGGCAGATTTCTTTCAATGAATTCTCAGACTTCATCAGCTATTAATGGAAATGGCTCAGCAACATTACACTCACTCAAGAAGGCTGCATCAAATATTAATTTGTATCAATTAAAACATTAGAGATGTGCAGTAGAATGCTCTCATATTGGAACAAATATATTTGAGGCTTAATTTTCCATTGTGAGTCCAATATTTGGATTTTTAGAATGTGTTGTTTTTGCTCTCTGCAATCATAGTAGATAAGGAGAAAGATGTTTGATTTTATCACGTCCTGAATCCAAAGTTTGCCGTATTTTGGTTAGTCATGAAGGTGGTTGTTTGATTTAAGTCCATGAATTTTTGTGTGCAAAGAACAATTTGACAGGAGATAATTTTCTTTTAAACCCCTAATTCCAATGAAGTTGGGACTTTGTGAAAAACTTGAATAAAAACAGAATACAATGATTTGCAAATCCTTTTTGACCTATATTCAATTGAGTACACTACGATAAGATATTTAATGTTCAAACTGATAAACTTTATTGTTTTTTGGAAATATTCACTCATTTTGAATTTGATGCCTGCAACAAGTTCCAAAAAAAGCTGGGACAGGGGCATGTTTACCAGTGTTGCATCACCTTTCCTTTTAACAACACTCAATGAGCGTTTGGGAACCGAGGACACTAATTGTGGAAACATTGTAGGTGGAGTTCTTTCCCATTCTTGCTTGATGTACGACTTCAGTTGCTCAACAGTCCGGGGTCTCCGTTGTCGTATTTTGCGATACATAATGTGCCCCACATTTTCAATGGGAGACAGGTCTGGACTGCAGGCAGGCCAGTCTATTACCCGCACTCTTTTACTACGAAGCCACGCTGTTGTAACACATGCAGAATGTGGCTTGGCATTGTCTTGCTGAAATAAGCAGGGACGTCCAGGAAAAAGACGTCGCTTGGATGGCAGCATATGTTGCTTCAAAACCTGCATGTACCTTTCAGCATTAATGGTGCCTTCACAGATGTGCAAGTTACCCATGCCATGGGCTCTAACACATCCCCATACCATCACAGATGCTGGCTTTTGAACTTTGCACTGACAACAATCTGGATGGTCCTTTTCCTCTTTAGCCCGGAGGACATGATGTCCATGATTTCCAAAAACAATTTGAAATGTGGACTCGTCAGACCTCAGCACACTTTTCCATTTTGCGTCAGTACATCTCAGATGAGCTCGGGCTCAGAGAAGACAGCGGTGTTTCTGGGTGTTGATATATGGCTTTTGCTTTGCATGGTAGAGTTTTAACTTACACTTATAGATGTAGCAACGAACTGTGTTAACTGACAATGGTTTTCTGAAGTGTTCCTGAGCCCACATGGTAATATCCTTTACAGAATGATGTCGGTTTTTATTGCGGTGATGCCTGAGGGACCGACGGTCACGGGCATTCAGTGTTGGTTTTCGCCTTGCTGCTGACGTGTGGAGATTTCTCCAGATTCTCAGAATCTTTTGATGATATTTTGAACTTTAGATGATAAAATCCCTAAATTCCTGGCAATTGCACGTTGACTATTTGCTCAAGCAGTTGTTCACAAAGTGGTTAACCTCACCCCATTCTTGCTTGTGAACAACTGAGCCTTTCGGGGATGCTCCTTTTATACCTAATCATGACACTCACCTGTTTCCAATTAACCTGCTCACCTGTGGAATTTTCCAAACAGCTGTTTTTTGTGCATTCCTCAACTTTCCCAGTCTTTTGCTGCCCCTGTCCCAGCTTTTTTGGAACATGTTGCAGGCATCAAATTCAAAATGAGTGAATATTTCCAAAAAACAAAAGTTTTTATCAGTTTGAACATTAAATATCTTGTCTTTGTTGTGTACTCAATTGAATATAGGTCAAAAAGGATGTGCAAATCATTGTATTCTGTTTTTATTCACGTTTTATACAATGACCCAACTTCATTGGAACTGGGGTTTGTATTTCTTGACACTAATTTCAGGACTGGACCATTGTTCCAAACACAACAAAAAATTTCCACTCAGCAGTGGCCAGTTAATGTTTTTGAAAGCTGTTTGGTGGCAGCAAAATAAAGCATGTAATTTATGACAGTGTCCACTAGAAGGAGCACAATTTCATCATAACAGCATTTCTCAACCCTGTGTGCACAGGGACCACCATCACTGCATGTGTTAAATGTTACATAGGGCAGGGGTTCTCAAATATGGCCCAGAGGGACCCCTGTGTATGCTGGTTTTTGTTCCAACTGCAATGGCAATCCCAAAACTTTAACAAGCTGTTAATTTTTCTGAATGTGTATCTTATTTGGTGGGATAACTTTAACTTTTAAATCACATTTTGTCAAAAATAGCGATGCATGCAATGAATAATACATCTTCTGTGGGAATTTAGAGCTTATTGAATTACATTGAACTGTAAATTTCAATATGCATATAACTGCATGAAAAGAGGCAAGTCATCTTACTGTATAACTTATGAAATTACAGACTGAGGTCAATCTGCAAGCTCCCAATGGGCACCGTTCCACCAATCCTAAACACCTGGAAGATAATAAAGAATTCGATTACATTAATTCATAATGAGGCCCACCTGCATTGCAAACAAATATAAGGACAAAAATCACAAATTATCACGTATTCAACAATTAAGTTGACCTTGTTACCTCTTAATTTACCCAAGATGCAAATGGGTAAAATTTCACCTGCTTTGTCTACTTTAACAAAAAGCCCTGCTGCAGAAATGATGATTGCCAGAAATATGATTCAAAGCTTTTTTTTTTAACTTGAGAACAACACCTTCATGACCACCTAAGTCCAGTTTCTAATGCTTATTTTCATCCACTTATGTACAGAAAATGTCCAAAAAATCAAAAATCAAATTAAAATTTGGTGATTTTTTGTTGATGAGCAGCAGCAGAGATGGAGGAAATTGCACCAATCTAGTGTACATGCATGTCCTCAAAATATTTTAGGATAAAAGTATGTTGAAACCATTCAAAATCAAGAGCAATTTTTCAAAAACAGAAATGAGTCAATTTTTGCCGATTTTTATCTGTAACTTTTTATTTTAAAATTTTATTTATTTTTATTATTTTATCTAGTATCATGGAAAGACCAGTATACCAAACACTACGAAGGCTAGGAATATGGTTCAATGCTTTTTTAGAACTAGGTAAGAAAACATTTACCACTAAACAGTTACAATCCAGTTTCCAAAAAAAAGTTGGGACTCTGCATAAAATGTAAATAAAAACTAAATACAATGATTTACAAATCATTTCAATTCTATATTTCAATGAAAATAGTACAAGAATGACATATCAGATGTCAAAACTGAGAAGTTTTCATTTCTTTCTGAAAAAATGCTCATTTTAAATTTGATGGCAGCAACAGGTTTCAAAACAAATAGAAGAATGGAAGTTTAAAAAAATTTATTTATTTATTTATTTATTTATTTATTTATTCTTTTGTGTTATTATTTCAAGACAAAACAAAACATTGACAACAAAGACAAGAACAAAGAGTACAGAGGCCTGTATTATCTTGGATACCTCTACCACAAGTCACAAACAAAGATGCAGCCACAAACAGCCAAATTCAAATCTGTGATAAATTGTCAATAGATTATTTAATTTGTGCGAAATCTTGTCAAATGGGTATCAAATGTATCATATGTTAAATAGGCATCATAGCATGGTAGTTACAGCGCCCTCCATAATTATTGGCACCCCTGGTTAAGATGTGTTCTTTAGCTTCTAATAAATTCAGTTTTTTTCTAAATAATATAGGACCACAATGAAAAAAAGAGGAAAATCCAACCTTTAATTCAAGTGCATTTATTCAGTGGGAAAAAAAATCCCACATTAAGAAATAATTCTTTTACATCAAATCATGTGTGCCACAATTATTAGCACCCTTGATGTTAATACTATGTACAACTCCCTTTTGCCAACAAAACAGCACCTAATCTTCTCCTATAATGTTTCACAAGATGGTAGAATACAGAAAGAGGGATCTTCAACCATTCCTCTTTGCACAATCTTTCTAAATCATCCAGCGACCTGGGTCGTCTCCTCTGCACTCTCCTCTTCAGCTCACTCCACAGGTTTTCAATGGGGTTGAGGTCTGGGGACTGAGATGGCCATGGGAGGAGCTTGATTCTGTGTCTGGTGAACCATTTCTGTGTAGATTTGGCCACATGTTTAGGGTCATTATCTCGCTGAAAGACCCAGTGACGACCCATCTTCAGCTTTCGGGCAGAGGCCACCAGATTTTGATTTAAAATGTCCTGGTATTTCAAAGCGTTCATGATGCCATGCACCCTAACAAGGTTCCCAGGGCCTCTGGAAGAGAAACAGGCCCACAGCATCACCGATCCTCCCCCATACTTCACAGTGGGCATGAGGTGCTTTTCTGCATACTCATCTTTTGTGTTCCGCCAGACCCACTTATAGTGTTTGTTGCCAAAAAGCTCTATCTTGGTCTCATCTGACCAAAGCACACGGTCCCAGTTGAAGTCCCAGTACTGCTTAGCGAACTCCAGACGTTTGCGTTCATGATTGTGAGTGAGAAAAGGTTTTTTCCGTGCATGCCTCCCAAACAGCTTTTTGGCATGTAGATAGCGCCTGATGGTTGTTTTGGAGACTTTGTGACCCCAAGATGCTACCATTTGTTGCAATTCTTTAACAGTGAGCTTTGGAGAACTTCGTATTTCTCTTACCATCCTCCTCACTGTGCGTGGTGGCAAAATAACCTTGCGTCCTCGTCCAGGCTTGTTTACCACTGTTCCAGTTGTTTTAAACTTCTTAATGATTCCTCTGACAGTAGATATGGGCAGGTGCAGGCGAGTGGCTATTTTCTTGTAGCCATTGCCTGACTTGTGAAGGTCGACACACATCTGCCTTACTTGAATGGTGTGTTCCTTTGTCTTTCCCATGTTGAAGAGTGGATAAGAGAAATGGCCTCTGTGTCACGTCATATTTATACCCCAGGGAAACAGGAAGTGATGAATTACTAATTAAATGCTCCTAGATACTCTGATCAACTTTGTAAACTACTGTAGAAATGACAGAAATACTTCAATTACATTTATTTCCTAGGAATTGTTAGGGGTGCCAATAATTGTGGAACAGGTGATTTTATGAAAAATAATTATTTCTTAGTCAGGGATTTTTTTTTTCCCTTGAAATTCACTTGAGTTGAAGGTTACATTTTTCTACAATTTTCAGTGTGAGAGTATGCTTCTGCAATAAAAATTGAATTTATTTTAAGGCTTTTAACACATCTTAACCAGGGGTGCCAATAATTATGGAGGACACTGTATTCCTCAAGGGGACCTCTCACCTTGTCGTGGTCCTGAGGCTCCTTCAGTTTGAGGGTCTAAGAATAGGCAATAATTTTAAGCATAAACATCATAAGAGTCATAGTTAATAACTATATAACTGAAAAAACTTAAACAAGAATCTTAAGCGAGAGCCATACTAACACAATCCAACACACCCCATTTTAGGGTTTACAACGGTCGGTTGACACAAGTGGTTGGATGAAGATGTTACCGGTGTCCACACATCCTGGTTTTTTCACTGAATGTTGGCCAGACCCCTGGGCAAATTTCAGCAAATTCCCTTAGTGTGTCATGGCCGGGAACTTTGTCAAATGTACCTTCGTTTATACACTTGGCTGTTGGAAATCTCCATTTCAGAACATATTTTTTGAACAAATATCTTCCTATCTCGGCAGTATGACATCAATTTCAACAAATTCTTTTTTCATTCATTTGGAAAATATATCAGCTACAATGTGCATTGAGAAGCACATGATTATAATCATTGGTGACACTTTGTGGGGCCCCAGAATGGGTGGCCCCTCCCAAAAACTAAAAAAATGTTAAAAGCGTCATTTTTTAATCATAAGGAAAATATTGCAGGTTTCTCTGGTGGATTCATGAACCCCATGGGGTGGTTTATCAATGCTGAAAATTATTTTGAAATCGGTGGTTTGGGCCAGAAAACGCCCCTGATGGGACTCCACCTTTATTAATTTGGTCCTTGGACCAATATCTACCCCTGTGTAAATTTTGGGGCAGATCGCACTATTAGTCTTTGGGGTAAAGTTGGTGACAGACAGACAGACAAACATTCACAAACAAAATTCCCTTGGCAGGGGTAAAAATAGCTGTAAATCATGTTATTATGGATCTGATTGGTAAGGTTTACAGCAAAACATAAAGATTTAGCAAATAAAAGTTGATCATTATGATAACATCAATGTCCATAAGGTCGAAAAACATACGTACTTTCTGGGGTCATAGATGACCCCACACAACTTTCCATTATTCTTGCTACACAAAAAAAGTCAATCAAAACTCTTAATTAGTTACAGTAGATCATTTAATTACTTATATGAAGCTGTGTTGATATAAAGAATGCAAAATAGTAATTAAAAATATGTATTTTTGCATCATACTTAGTGGGACATGGTCATTTTAGTCGCTAAAAACACTTGGTCGCTTTATGGTTAACTAGTCTTAACTTGTTTTCAATTGTTTTCCTTGATTGATTAAAAGTTTACACTGATTAGGATAATTAGCTGGCAGTTGAACACACAACCTCCTTCTTATTGCTATGTTACAGCAATTACATAGTAAATAAAATTTTTAAAATGTTTTTTTATTTTACAAAAAAAAAAAGATAAATATCTTTGTTGCCTTCTACATTTGCTTTTAGCTCATACTGCAAAGCAGGCAATCAAACCTGCGCAAAATGAAGATTAGCAACAACTATCCACAATTTAGAATAAAGTAGATTATGATGCAATTTTGTGTTAAAATGAAGAATTTCACTTCTCTTCTTACCTGAAGGAGAACTGGCCACTTAGTGTTTTCTGATGTCATATTAATTAAAAAATATATGAAAATAAAACAATGAGATCCAAAATCGGTGAAAATCAATCATTTGTTAAAAGGGATATTTTGGGTCCCGTCTACTTTCAGTTCAGAAGTCACCACTGCTGAAGACCCACGGTAGTAGAGTGCCACTCAGGAAATGCGGCAGCAGCACTAAAGGCTGACCAACGTGATACTTCGATAGCTGCGCATTTTTAAAGATGATGGGAAAGTTACACTTCTAATTGAAGTTCAAAGTCAAAGAGAGCTTTATTATACCCGAAAGGCAACTTGTTGAACGGCCAGCAGTAAAAAGGACAACAGAAGAATAAGACAACAATAGAAAACAGTTGACATCAAATTAAGGCAAACACCGCTTACACAGAGTTATTTAATGGGCCAACTGCAACAGGGACAAATGAATTCTTGCATCTATTGGTCCTGCATCTTGGCAGTATATATCTATGGCCAGAAGGGAGCAACATGAACTCCTTGGCCAGGGTTTGACAAGGATCAGCCAGGACTGAGCTGGCTTTCTTCAAGGTCCTGACTTTGCACAGGCTGGGCAAGACTGTCAGTGTTATACCTGCGACCTTGCTACATACTTTTACAATGACCAGCAGTCTACTCATTTTTTTTATGCTGATGAACCCGTACCAGCAGGCTATTGAAAAAGTGAGCACAGGTTAAAAAAAAAACAAGAATGAAACCTTTTCATAAAAAGTATTCTCAACATTAAAATTTTGGGGCTTCCGGAAGAAATGCATGCACTTATGTGCTTTCTTACATACAGCCCCTACAGGGAGCTTGAAAGTCAGCTCTTTGTCGTTGAGGATGCCAAGGTATTTTTGCTATTTTATGACCTCAACAACTTGGCCATCAATGACAACAGGAGAGACTGCTGTGGGATTCTTTTTAAAATCCTCAATAATCTCCTTTGTTTTTGCTGCATTGATGCTCAAGAAGGGGCTTTTGCACCAGTTTAAAAACCACCACAGGACCATGGGCAGGGTTGTCATTGTTAAGTTGAGACACAGTAACAGAGTCATCAGCTAACTTAATAATGTGATGCCCTGCATATTGGCTCTGACATGCATTTGTGTATAAAACAAATAAAAGTGCAGATAAAACACACCCCTGGGGTGACCCAGTGGATTGACCTTCACTCGTTGTGACCTCAGATAAAAAATAAAAAAAAATCCAACAGCCAGCATATGAGACCAGGGTCAATCTTATGGGTGCTCTCTAACCTCTTTGATAAAGTATGAGGCTGGATACAATTAAAATCTGAATAAAAAGCAATAAAATGAAGCCGCAGTAAGGAATTTGCCTTTTTAAAATGTTTGACAGTGAAATTCAGTAAAGTGCTAAGTGCGTCGTCAACACCCGACCCGTAAGAAAATTGGAGTGGGTTTAAGTCTACTGGAATAACTCCCATGAGTTTCTCCCTCACAATTCTTTTCAAAAGTTTTCATAACTAGGGAGGTGAAGTTTATGCGGCAGCAACTTTTTTCACGTCTAGTGCCCGGGGATTCATGTTTCGTGATTCCATGGTACATGAACTGGGTGTGATCACATATGCCTATATACATAGTCGGGACGTCTCATGAAAATTTCTTCCTCCACTGGTGCTATTTTCGTCTCGTCCTCTTCATTGGAGTGACAGGAGCGCAATTTTTGACAGTCCCACTTAGTACGTGACCGCACCTTACGCTGCATGCACGCGCATGCTTCACAGCACAGCAATCAAGGAGGTACGATCGTTTCTCGCGAAAATACTTTAACTTTCCTCCATCTAGGATCAGGCGCAATCGGCGACTGTAATGGTCGAAGAGCATGGTATGTATGTCTACTATTTATTTATTTATTTATTTATTACTGCCCACCTCATCACTATATCAATTTTCAGAGGTTGAGTTGTGGCTTTGTAAAGTCAGCTTGGGCAGAATGCGTGGTTCTTGAGTAAATAGAACTCTATCGTTTGTAACCGAGCTCGCAAGGTTGAATAAATCAGAGTATAAAGTAGACTAGGCTACATCTTCAAATGGTTGGAATCATAATTTGTGACTGAACTCATTTAATTTTGTGACATCGCTTTCAAGTTCCTGTTACGAGGTTCGCATGTTAGTTGAAGTCTGGCTAAAACAGGCCAACGCATTATAGCCTACCTACTTAGTAGAAAGTCAACACTGTAGCGTGGGCGGAAAAAAAAATTCCGTCTCTTTCACTTGCGCATTGAACACGGGAATTTCAGACGTCACTAGCGATGTGCGGACTCGCCCCCCAAGCATCACATTTATTTGTTTTCAGTTCTGCTGTCTCGTGTTAAGAGGTAGGTTTAATTTTCTATAATCACATATTATATCTTTGTTGCAGATTATTTTATTTTTTACTGAATTAAGTCCATTTTACTTCAAAATTGTCTGACAAAGGCAGGATGGTCCAATATAGCTTCAACTTTATCAGACGGAACTAGGGTGAAAATGTTGCGTGGAGATTAAGAATATTTGAACTATTCAGGACGACGTAATATTGGTCGAAGAGGGGAGGAATTACCCGATGGCCGATGGACCCTTATCTCAAACCATCAATCGAATATCGGAGGAGCTCAGCTCCGATGAGTGCAGGAGGCTTCTGTACTTATGCGGAGACCTGCGTCCTCAGTGGTCCACGGAGGATGTCAGAGGAATATTCAAGAATAAAATGACCTGTCAAGAGCTGGACCAAATGTTTCTTCTGGAACTCATTCTGAGAATAAGACGATTTGATATTCTGAAGAAGGTGCTGCGGACTAACAAACAAGAAGCTGAGACCATGTTGGGGAAAGGATATGTCGTTCCAGAATACAGGTAGCCCATCTTTTCTTATATGTTCTTTTTTAAGACAGTACTCGATGATTGTGATCGAGCAATTTAGGTCTCAAGACATTTGAGTCTTAATGCCGCTTTACTTTCTGGATGACAGTCAAACGAGACATTGGTGCGATCAAGTGAAGTGCGTAAGACCCTTTTTTTGTGTCATTGTGAAATCCATGGATCAGATATAACATTCACAAACATATTAACGTGTTTTCGTAAATTATACAAATGTATGATTTGTGTTCCAGAGTCCTGATGACTGATGTAAGCCAAGACATGGGTAAAGAAGATTTGAATTCCTTCATATTCTTACTCAATGGCATGGTACCCAGAGGACAGCTGGAAAAAGCTAAGGTAAGATATGGCTAGAAAATACAAGTTTCAATTACAGTTCATCCGTGTGGATGCTTCTTTGTGCTTAACTGGGGTGGATCACTGGGGATGGGCTGTTGGACAGTTGGACAGTTTTTTTTCCTCAGTATTACTTGAAAGTGTTTTTAACACCTCAGAGCTTGCTTATTAGGGCTTCAAAGCCGGTTCCTATCCAATATTACCTCTCCAACTCAATAAAGAATATATTTTGGCATTTCTCAGCAATACAAGATGTTCTGACAATTTTTCCCTTATATGACTGAATGAAATTATATGTCACATATTTACATTGACACCAATTACCTTTGCTGCATGATAATGAGTGACATTTTGTTGATGCTGCTAAAAGTGACAAACAGGCCTATCCAGTGAAAATACCATAATTTAAATGATGATTCTTGTCAGTGATATAGGCTACCCAAATTGGCCGGACATCTAATATTCTATTTTTAGATAATCCCACATTCTTGTGTGCAAGCTGAAGTTATCACGAGATGGACAGAAACATGTTGTGCTGTTGAGAAGGGATGGGGGGATATGCCTTAAAAGTGACTTAATAGTTCACTTTTTCGTGATAATGTCTTATCTTACTGAACTTATTTTAATTGTATTGTTTTGGCAATAATACTGAGTAGGAAATATTCAGCATTAGGCAATTCTGCTTCATATTTTCATTTGGACTGAATGACCTGTTTCTTAGCGTGCATGTTACCTTTGATCAATCCTTTTAATTTTTTTTACATAGCTCATTGAAGTTGAGTTTGAAATGAGCTGCTTTACAGATTTGGCTCTTTATTATCCACATTCATAAAAATGTGATTGTGTCTGCCTTGCTTAAGTGATTGCCTATTTGTTCCTCACACAGTGTTTCCTTGACGTTGTTGTTGAGCTGGAGATGCTAGACAAAGTTTCCTGTGACAAGGTGGATCTAATTTACGAATGTCTGAGAAATGTCCGTAGACTGGACTTGGCCAGGAAGGTGCAGCAGTACCAGATGAGAGGTGAGGATGTTGTACCGGGCATGGAGGTTACTTGGCTAAAAAGTTCAGTGGGACATTGGTCATCTCCTCTCATACCATGAAAATCATGTTTCTGCACCCAAGGAACAGTGTTATTGAATATACATTGTACTGACAAACACCCGTGATTGATAAGATGAGACAGATGTTTATTCCTTTTGTTAACCAACTGCTTGCCTCATAGCGATATGTGTTTGCACTTTTCACAGTCAGTTGATTGGAGCAGAGAATTATGTAACTGGGGAACTTGTTTGAGGAAATATGGTTTGGCAAAGGCCCAGTGCTGCTGTGCCCCGGAAGAATTATTGGTAAACAGGGCTCTTATTAACAGAACATTCTGTAGCAGCAGCTGTACTGATCTTGGATCATTCTTGCATTTTAGAACATAATGTACAAGGTGAGGCTACTGACCAGAAAAAAGACCCAAAATCACTGTTTGGATATATTGCACCATATGTATCAATGTCATATTACCCTTACCAGACTTTTACTTCCCTTTTCTACATTAGTATTTATTTCTTCAAATGAGAGCGCAGAGGGAAATGCCAGACTTCCGTATCTGATAAAATCCAGATTTCCTGTCATCAGTTTGGTTTCTTTTCCACTCTTACTAAGCAGTATAAATGCTTGTCTGTGTTTATTTTTGATACCCCCAGAAGGCAATGACGCACTCATCAGTAATGTTTTGGTTATTGGTCAGGATGATGTGATTTGCATCAGGGGACGAAATGACCCTGGTCTTCATGAATACATCAAGTTTGGAATTTTTTGGTGATTCACTGTACTGTATTTATTTGGGGTGATTCACTTCATTTAATTTTAGGTAGAATTTTCGAAAAATATTCTGACTTCCCTTCAGCCCACGAAGCAAAGAAAGGTGGTTTCCTTTGGGGGGTGGGTAGGGAGTCTTACATAGGTAGTGTCGGCCATGAATGTGTCACAATCAGCTCACCGTCTCTTTTCATCTCAGCGGCAGGTGGAACACCACAGTCAAATTGCCCCAGCAAAAGATCAATGGAAAAACAGCACTGTCAGTTGAACATTCCAGTGAGTAGTTCAGTTTGTTTTTGCATTAACCCCACATTCCTTTTTTTCATCTATACAAGTAATTTATTTTGCATATGGTCTTTCCTATCTGCAAATCTGTAATGTCCTTGCACTTCGCACTCAAACATATTCTCTTCACCAGTGTGATCCGGTTTTCTGGAGGAGAACTCCCGTTTCCTCCTCTGCCACGTGCCATTGGTTGGCTAAGCCCCATGGTGAGTCTTTTTCCCCCCTCCCTCTAAATTCCATTGGCCAGGACCCTGAGAAACTCAACAGTGTCATTCTGAGGGCAAATTCCAATCAATTAATTGTCACTTTGTTACTCCATTTGTTGTGTCCATCCCTTGCTCCAACCACGAGCAAGAAGATTTTAAAGGGATACTGTCACGGTCGAGCATGTGTAGTGGTTGTTCA
Organism: Gymnothorax javanicus; assembly: GCA_029692085.1. NCBI lineage: Eukaryota > Metazoa > Chordata > Actinopteri > Anguilliformes > Muraenidae > Gymnothorax > Gymnothorax javanicus. The sequence continues at coordinate 23,666,180 of CM056205.1, forward strand.
GAGGATATCAGAGAGATTATTCAACTGTTCGCATCAGTGGCCAGACATCGCTGCTCACAAGCAAAACCGCAGTAAAATAAACTCCAAGTCCTGCCCTAAGCATATAATTCATTTTCAGAAAGAGCAGCTATGATTAACTACGATTTAATCTTAAACTAGCAATTTTGACCAGTGATGAACTTGAAAAAATTGGCAAATTTTTTTCAAGTTTACTACGCATGCTGGGCTGTGACAGTGGCCCATTAATCATGTATTTACGATCAGATTCCTGAAAGGGTTAAAAGGTAGGAATGTACTTAAAGATGGGAGGCCTCACTCAACTTCTGGGTCCACTGAGGAATGGAGAGAGGGAAGGATAAAATAAATGATTAGAATGAACCCTAAATCTTACTGACTCACTGAGACTTTCAGAACGTGCAAAATCTTACAGCACGTCCAGAACTAATAACGATTTCAATGATCAGCAGAAAACGAATACTAGGACCAGTTATTGATCGTGTCATTGGTATGAAACTGCTCCATGGTTTTGGGCCAACTCAAGGTTTTTATGAATATGGCCCTTTGATTTCTCATAATATACTGTATTTTTAGTAAAATTACCGTGCAACCGCACCCTTTGATCGATTTATGAATTAATGCTTTTATTTCTTTCAGCTCCAGAGAAAATTAAAATTGCGGTGCCTGCATCCAGAAAGAATTTTTCTCAGGTGACGAAGAAATATTTTGTGCCCTGATTTTCAGTGATCAATGCTTTGTAGTGAGGTTTTTGGGACATCAGTGGCTAGTGTAACCCAGAACTTCCTGATTTCAATACTGTCAGCAAATTCAGTGTTTAACTGGGGTCTCCGCACTTAGATCGTTACTTCCTCTTCCTCCAATCTTGGTTCTTGTTCTTAAGCAGAGCTGTGAAAGAATAAAGGGTTTAAGATGGTGCAAAGAGCCCCTCTCTTTCCTGTTGCACCACAGCGTAGAGGCCAACTTTATTGGTTTTTTTGTGAACATATTGTGGTAAAAAGTTAATTAAAGGTCACTTGAAACACCACCTTTGCGTGTGTGTGAAAACCCAGCAACATTTGGTTATCACAGAATTGGCCAGAATGAAATGTATAAACATCCAGTATTTACAGTTGCTGGCTGATTGAAATATGGATTTTCATTTATGTTGCACCGATACATAATGAGCAATATGAACATACTACTTGCACTCAAGAATGTGGATTTTGCTTTTAGTACTTTTCTTTGTTTTTTCTGTTTGTTTCTTTTTTGTAATTTTGTGAATAAGCCCTAATGATTGTGTGGAATTAATTCTCTGCTTTCAGTCTGCCTTTTATGAGTTAGGCAGATAATGGGGTTGTTGCAGAGAGTGTGAATTATGTCTGTTTGATCCTCCATTTTGGCTCTGAACTGTCAGTATTGCGGTGTACTTCACAGGCCCCTCTGGAGGCTTACAGGATGCAAGCAAACCCACGAGGTATATGCCTTATTATTGACTGCGTGGGAACTGATGGAGGTGAGCACCCTCAATTTGTTTTTAAGGCTGCAATCGCTAAAACCTATTATCTCTCTGCCTGCCAATTGGCAGGTATGCTGGAAACCATCAACACTTGTGTGGTTAATGTGCTAGCCTTGTGATGACTGGGTTGAAACATTGCTCTACCTCAGAGTGAGCCAACTATTTTTAACCTTCTCCATGAAGGTGATCAGGCTGTTACTTTTTTTAACGTGTTTCATTTTGTTTTCATATATTTCAGCTGCAAGTCTAGCATATTTTTGAACTGGCATGCTCTAAGAGGTCTCCCTAATTGTAATTTATAATTTTTATTGCATTACTGTTAATTGATGTTTAATTTGTTGCTTAAAGTTAAAGTAAAAAATCAGCCAAATGAGTTGAGATTCTAATGCAGAACATTGAAAAACATTGGTAAGATTTTGAAGTACTAACCCTTCACAGCTTGTGCTGAATTCTTACATAATAACCTTAGTGACACATGATTATTGCAAGACAAACTGGAAGAACTGGCTTTAGAGACTAGTCATAATCTGCATCCTAGCCATCTGGTGGTGAAACAGTTTCTGTCATTACTTTTTTTTTGGAACTGCCTGCTCATGACCTGAGATAGTTTTGAGATTAGGTGCAAACTACCCTGGTCGTGGGGCCTACTCATTTTTGTTTTCAGTATAAATATAATGGCCACTGTAGACCTAGAAATGTAGATATAGTGTGAGAACTGTGCAAATGCTGGCTTTAAATAAAGAGTTAAGTACAGATATCAACAGCACCCAAACATAATTTCTTTGACCTTTACTCCAGCCCCACCCAACCCTGCCTCGTTCTTCTTGTTGGAGAGTAACTTTAGGCGATACTAATGAATTCTGTTTCTGCAGATATGTTGGTGCGCACGTTCAGTCAGCTGCACTTCCGGGTTATCCTGCACAAGTGGTTGAATGTGCAAGACATGCTCTCAGTTCTGCGGGAAGTATCGAGGGCCAGCGAGCACCGGCGGGCCGATGCTTTTGCCTGCTGCCTCCTCAGCCGAGCCACAGACACCCACCTGCTGGCCACTGAACCTCAGGGCCCAGGACTGAGCATCGACTCAATCCGGCAGCTCTTTACCACAGAAGCCTGCCCTCTGCTGGCCGGGAAGCCCAAACTCTTCTTTATCCAGAGCTACAGCCTTCCCTCAATACCCCAGAGCTGGAACAGGTTCAGCGATGAGGACCTGGAGACAGACCATCGCATGGAGACTGTGCCTGAGGATGCAGATATTGTGTGGAGCCGGGGTAGGATAGACGCTCAGCACCTGGAGAACAGCGAGCATCAGTCCGTGTACATGCAGTCACTCAGCACCACCCTGCTCAAAGGACAGAGGAGGTAATAATAATAATGAAATATCATCATCTTGACACTGGAATGAAAAGCTTGTGATGTATATTTTAAACCTGCTTAGATTGTCAACCCCGGGGTTCCCTTACTGTGGACTGAAATTTTTGAAAATGCGGAAAAATATACAGAATAGTTTTTTTTGTGTGTGTTTTTGTTTTGACATACTGAACATCATGGCAAGCAGACTGTAATAAAGCAATGAGAGTCTTTTGTGTATCATGAATATACAGTCCTGGGGAAAGATTTTTGTCCCCCGCCGCTGCAGTAGCGAGTGACATAGTATTCAGCTCCGTCCGTCTGTCCGTCCGTCACGTCCCGTTTGTTGTGAACGCGATATTTCAAGAACGGTTTGACCGATTTCATTCATCATTAGCTTCAATGTGTATTAGTGTGATACGCCGACCCCAGTCGATTTCCGTGACCTGGCGGGGGACATGGCCACGTTTAGTGGCAGCGCTTGTTTTAATTATGTGCCAAGCCCAATATGAAGCTTTTTATGGTTGTTGCAACAAATCTTTGCTCAGAAAATGAGCAAGTTTCAAACAAATGTACTCTGAAGGACTTCTGAACCACCATTTGCTTTTTAGCTTTGGTTGCACTGAACTGTGTGGCGGTGGGGAAAAGCTGGACACTGCTTCACTGTGAAGTTGAGCTACTTCACTGTAAAAACTTAACTAATGCTTTGGAGTGCAGGAGAATATTGCAGAAAGGTTTGCTTCCCACAACTGAAAAGTTGCTTTCTAAAAAGGAACAATCAGGTGTTATTTTTTTTAGCTAATTTCCTGACTGATGACTTGCTTCATATTTTGCTATTTTGGGTTTGGCCCATCCCTTTTATTTGTCCAGGAGTATAGACATGGCTAAAAAGTGCCATCGGGCAGATAGGGTGTTGGTGATGCGGGCATTTGTGAATTACCACTTTGGGTCCTGTCTGAAGAACTTAGGGAAGCCCATTTCTGTGACGTTCTCTCTGTCTGTAGCAGATTACAGAGGCTTCATCCACTGAGGTCTTGTACCTGTGAGAATTATTTAAATATAAGGCTTAAAGTGAATGATCACGGTTGAAGAATCGTTTTCTGCAATCCTGTCATTGCATTATTGTTGCTGTTCTTTTCATGATGGAGATGTTCCTCTTTTGCTGTTTTTTCAGGGGAATGCATTTTGTGGACATCCACACAGAGCTGAACAGAGTAATATATGACCACAACCAGAAGCACCAAGGAGAGATGTATCACATAAGCTTACGACACACTCTAAGGAAGAACCTCTTCTTCTGATGAAGTGGAAATGACTGTGAATGTGTGAAAATTTCGTCACAAAATGACAACCTTTTTTTGCAACATTGGCTTATACCCGGAGTTTGTCTGTTTGACATGGAACCTGTTAGATAGCATTTTGGACATCTTAAGGGACTGACATTGTTTCATTCTTTTTTTACACGTCATCTGTTTGTACAGATATTGTTTAGTATAGTAATGAACTTAATTTTACTTGCTCAATGAACTCTTGGGTGGAAGTACAGTTACTTGCAACATTTGCAAATCTAGTTAGATTTAACCACTATACAATGTTTTTATTTGATAGTCTGTGTGAGAGTTTGTCGCTGTCAGTGCCTTATGAATATGTGAATATGCTTTTTGACTTCATGAAGTTACAAAACCCAAAACCAGTGAAGTTGGCACGTTGTGTAAATCGTAAATAAAAACAGAATACAATGATTTGCAAATCCTTTTCAACCTATATTCAATTGAATACACTGCAAAGACAAGTTACTTAATGTTCGAACAGGTAAACTTTGTAATTTTTTGCAAATATTAGCTCATTTGGAATTTGATGCCTGCAACATGTTTCAAAAAAGCTGGCACAAGTGGCAAAAAAGACTGAGAGAGTTGAGGAATGCTCATCAAACACTTATTTGGAACATCCCACAGGTGAACGGGCTAATTGGGAACAGGTGGGTGCCATGATTGGGTATAAAAGCAGCTTCCTGAAATGCTCAGTCATTCACAAACAAGGATAGGGCGAGGGTCACCACTTAGTGAACAAATGCGTGAGCTGATTGTCGAACAGTTTAAAAACAACATTCCTCAACGAGCTATTGCAAGAAATTTAGGGATTTCATCATCTACGGTCCGTAATATCGTCAAAAGGTTCAGAGAATCTGGAGAAATCACTGCACGTAGTTTACAAGGCGAAAACCAACATTGAATGCCCGTGACCTTCGATCCCTCAGGCGGTACTGCATCAAAAACCGACATCAGTGTGTAAAGGACATCACCACATGGGCTCAGGAACACTTCAGAAAACCACTGTCAGTAACTACGGTTCGTCGCTACATCTGCAAGTGCAAGTTAAAACTCTACAATGCAAAGCGAAAGCCATTTATCTACAGCACCCAGAACGCCGCCGCTTCGCTGGGCCCAAGCTCATCTAAGATGGACTGATGCAAAGTGGAAAAGTGTTCTGTGGTCTGACGAGTCCACATTTCAAATTGTTTTTGGAAACTGTGGACGTCGTGGTCCTCCGGACCAAAGAGGAAAAGAACCATCCGGACTGTTATAGGCGCAAAGTTCAAAAGCCAGCATCTGTGATGGTATGGGGGTGTATTAGTACCCAAGGCATGGGCAACTTACACATATGTGAAGGCACCATTAATGCTGAAAGGTACATACAGGTTTTGGAGCAACATATGTTGCCATCCAAGCAACGTCTTTTTTCATGGACGCCCCTGCTTATTTCAGCAAGACAATGCCAAGCCACATTCTGCACGTGTTACAACAGCATGGCTCCGTAGTAAAAGAGTGCGGGTACTAGACTGGCCTGCCTGTAGTCCAGACCTGTCTCCCATTGAAAATGTGTGGCGATTATGAAGCGAAAAATACGACAACGGAGACCCCGGACTGTTGAACAACTTAAGCTGTACATCAAGCAAGAATGGGAAAGAGTTCCACCTGAAAAGCTTCAAAATTGGTTTCCTCAGTTCCCAAACGTTTACTGAGTGTCGTAAAAAGGAAAGATGATGTAACACAGTGGTAAAAAAGGCCCTGTGCCAACTTTTTTGCAATGTGTTGCTGCCTTTAAATTCTAAGTTAATGATTATTTGCAAAAAAAAAAAAAAAGTTTCTCAGTTTGAACATTAAACATCTTGTCTTTGCAGTGTATTCAATTGAATATAAGTTGAAAAGGATTTGCAAATCATTGTATTCTGTTTTTATCTACGATTTACATAACGTGCCAACTTCACTGGTTTTGGGTTTGTAGTTTGTGTATGAGAAAGATTTATAATTACAATAAGTGCTTGGGATATTATGAGAAATGCTGACGAAGTATACAAACATCATGACACTACTCTGCATGCAGGATTCCCTTCAACTGAATTGAATTTCATTTTTGTTCACAGTGCATTTTCCAGGAATGTCTCAAAGACTTTACTGTTTACCAGAAGGGGAAATGTAAACTCTTCTATAAAAAAGTAAATTTTTGTGAAACCCATTCATGAAAATGTTATTGCATAGTCATAATAAGAAGCATGATAATGCCAAAAAAAGTTAAATGATGGAAGACTATATTTCTGCCTGGACATGCCTCATAGATGTGGCTAAATAAATGAGCCTTGGCCTATTCCCACATTCAAAACAACTTATGTAGATTGGTTTTCAACACCCCAAATCTTCGGCTGAACCAATGGAAGTTTAGTTCTGTGTGTGTGTGTGTGTGTGTGGGGGGGGTCATGGAGTAAAGACATCAGCATTTTGAATCTTGTGTCTTCCCTTGTCAGTACACTGCATATCCGCTAGATGGACATGTAGGACCGTTCCAATGTTCTGTAAAAGCCAAAAATTCCTATATTCGAGAAGTACATCAATGCGTTTTGAACATTCATCTCCGCTTCACGGGATTTTGATCACGCTTTTCGGCGAAGACATTGATAAATCAATTAATCATACGTAGCATGACCTCATACTCATTTATTCGATGTTGTTTCTTCATAACTTTTCTCCAAATTTATGTAGTAATTATTTTGTCCAATCTCTCAACTTTGACAATGATTGCATTGAATGGTTGCGTCTCGAGTAACAGCACTCACACAACAAGCAAAACAATGTAGATGATTTTATGCGCTTCAATTAGATTCGCTCGACAGCAATGCAGAGGGCACTTGGATGTTTCAAATAACTATGTCCTTAGTAGGCTAAGTAAGAAAACTTGTTCACATTTCCGCGCGAAGTTCATGATGGCTCAAACTAATGAGAACTCATCTGCTCTATAAATGAGCCTGTTTCATGCTCATAGCATTACTAACTTTCAGTGTATTTTGACAACATGCTTTGTTTAAGTGTCTCCCGTTCAATGCAAGCTTCCACGTTTAAGAAATTATAAACCTCTGAATGCATTACATTTGCTGGATTTGTTTTTTGCTTTCCCCAGTTTTTGCTAATGTAATGAGTAAATTGTCTTTAAATCGACTGCATACTGTTTGTGAATAAATAAACAGCTGGCATTTAATGGTTATAAATAATACTAACCCCCTTTCACGGAAAATCCAATGTATGACCATGACTTTCAACTCGCGAGGATGACAATCTCAACTGGTCGATTTAAACCAGCTGAACCAGCCCCGCGCCCTGCATTGTGCACGCGCACTATCTCGCCCTACTGTGGCAATGGCGGTGCTACAGGGGTACATGTAAGGCAGAGCTGAGAGTTGGATGAGTTGTGCAGTTCTGACAGGGATTGCGAAGGCCAAGTACAAAGATGCATTGATGAATATCTCGCATGTGTGGGATAGGTTCCTGGTTTTGGGTCGAACAAAGGTGGCGAGGTCGATCCATTTACATGCAATTTCACGCTACCAAAACATTTACTTCTAACGTTAGACTTGCTGGCTGTCCTGATGCAGTACTTGCCAGCCATCGAGAGCTTTCTGGCGTTAGCTATCTAGCTAGCTAGCTTGCGCTGCATCTCTAATCAGTAACCACCACCCACTAGTTTCGTGTCAGTCTTATATTTTTCGTGAATCAGGCCGGGTCAGCCTTGGACCGATCCGAAAGGCGGCATGGCTGAGAGAAATTCCACTGGATTACTGATGATGATGTTAGAGCCCACACCGGCGACTGCGATGTCTCTACCGGCGGAGGTTCGAGAGAAGCTGGCGGAGCTGGAGTTGGAGCTTTCCGAAGGTAAACGTACGTTCGAAAGCGACTGGGTTTGAATTGCATTGCAGCAGCAGTTGTAAAAAAAGGCGAACTTATAAGGCATACCGGTATTTACGAGTTGATTTACCTACCAGTCCTCCGTTCGGTAACAATGAGAAAGAAATTTGAGATTTTTCCTATTTTAATGGTTAGCGGATATTTATGTGCGGGGCAGTGCTTGCTTATGTTCAGTTTCTCCGTGGTGAATGATATAACCAGGATATAACAAGCTGAGGACTACAAGAATGTGGCCTGCTTTATAGATTTGATAATCATGTCAGGTATAGCCTTCTTTAGTGCATTATCGTTACGATCGTTAGGGCATAGTAGTTGGTGAGCACAATCATTCAGTTGGTGCAGTACTCATTGCCTATTTCGCTAAGGTCTCCTGGTAAACCATTTGGTGATTTGCTCCATTAAAATGAATTGGTGACCAATGAATAGAAAACGTACAGCTTTCTATAGCTACCCTCTAATCATCTTGCAATCGTCATTCGCGTGGCTCGCATCTCCAGATTGACCACCGAGCACAAACCGTTTAATAACATCTCCAAGCCATACAGGTTTACTGATTTGCTATGTAAATGTAGCTAGATGGCATATCATAAATGCAGCCAGTTGGAACTTATAAGTGAAGTCGTCCTCTGTATCTTCATGTGCGACACGGCAGCACTTGCTATTTGTTATTCAGGGTGCGCTTATGTGTTCATTTAGGTAACTTAACGTTTCAATTGAACGTGCTCGCATGAAGCGCGTAGTTCTTGGGGTTGACTGTTTCGGGTGCCTTTGTGGGTATTTTCTTCATTTAATCTCGACCACCATACCATCTGTCCTTAACGAAACTTGCGTAAGTGGTGATGGTGGGATTGGTTCCTGGCTGTCGTCTTCAGACATTAACCGCAACAACAAAATTTGTTGTCAACTTAGGCCAAAACAAATGGCTCTATTTCACCTAAAAGACGACTGTAAATGCGCATGATGCAGGACTGGCCTGTTAATGTTAGTGATTACATGCATGTTGCCAAAAGTAGTCTCCCTTCTGACGACAACCAGGATTTTTTTCTGGCAGCAGTTAAGCCTACTTTCCTGCTATGGACACAAAATTTTGCATTATTTAAATGGGAAAGGTAAAACTTTACATTGTTGACCGGTCAGCCTGTTTCTTTCGAGCGGGGAATTGAAATGGGCTCACTTGAATATGGAAGCGCAACTCTTGCGGTGTCCAGTCAGAACACAGACGGAACTGTAATTACAAGGAATGACTGAGAACCTCTGAATTAAGGAACTATTTGAAGCTGTGTGCGTGTGTCTGTCTGTTTCTTAGCATGCCAGTGTCTATTCTAGCATGATGTTTGTCGTTTGGTATTTCAGCGTATTCAGTTCATGTTGGCACATTAACTTTCAAGCAAAACATGCGCCATTTTCCTCTCAGAACTTTTGAGGGATGCTTCGAATTTATTCAGACTTTGCTGAAATGTCCTTTGTAACTGCGCTTGTTGGCTTTTATGCTGGACTTTGGCACGTCTATTTCTCTGGACCTTTCCAAAACCTTGCCAACGGTGATGCTGGCCCCTTGAAATTCTTCTTGTTCAGGTTGTCTGTTTTTTTTGTTTGTTTGTTTTTTTTTTTTTTGTGAACCTGAGTGGGAGAATCCATGAACACCTGTAATGCAATTTGCTTTTTGTTTATTCAAGACGAGCGTGTTGTTAATATGCTGCATAATCCTGACGTTCTTAGTCCTGAAGCCCTGTGTTTGGTTTTGACTTCTGTTTGTAATATCATTGTGCTCAGTAATGGCAACTTGTCATGTTGTCCTGACGGTGTGATGTTCCATGTGGTCTATTAATGTGATTGGAGACAACCATTCTGGAATTCTGCAAAAAGGAACATCAGTCAGCTCTCAGCTGACTTGCCCGCAAAGTCCTGTCATTTTTTTTTTTTTTTTTTTTTTTTTTTTCTCATTTAAAATTCAGACAAAGGAAACTGCATCCTTATTTGGAATGGCATTTATGACATCACTGTTGTGAACCCCACCTCTGTCTCCACCCACAGCCCCCAGTCTCACCCACAGCAGGGGATTGCTGTGGAGTCTGGCTTCTTTTCACAAGGCCTTGTGGGGCAGGAAGTGGGGCTGGAAAGTAACGGTTGCGTGGGGGATGAGAGGCACATGGCAAACAACTTGGGGGTGTTTGTGTGTCATCTGCAGAAGTGTGGAAGGGAACTCTCTCCTTTCTGTGCTCACAGAGAGGTGTTGAAAAGCTACAGCTAGGCTACATGAAGCACAATCCACTGAGAGCTACGTGTTGTCCAAGAAGAATATGGGCTGTGCATTATTATTATATATTTTTTTTTTTTTTTGGCGTGCACAAATCCACAAGGCTTAACCATTCTTTTCCTCCCTTGCGGTTGGAATTCTGTGTCATGGCTACATGAGTGTGAAAACTGGGGCTCGTGCGAAAGTGCTAGCGTCAGCGTCTAGGAAAGACCGAAAACATGCTTTTTCTTGGATTGCTGTGTTTTGGTTGCATACCAGAGGCAGGAGTGGTAATAGTACTGTGATACACAGGGGGAGTCTGAGACCAGGCAGCAGCATCAGAGAGCGTTTTATGTCGGGTGAGGCAGGGTTACGCAGAGAGAGGTGAGGAATAGTGAGAGAGTCGCTGTTTAAAGGTCGATGGTTCTAGAACTTTGGAAAGGAAGGCAGTGTACTGAATAAAGTTCACTGTGAGATACCTTGTTTGCGTAAGACCCCAATTTCAAGGATTTTTTGTCTAAGTCAGTGTTTCCCAGCCCTGTTCCTGGAGTACCCCTGCCCTGCATATTTCAGATGTGTCCTTGATTCAGCACACCCAGATCAGGTCATTAGGTACTCCACTAATGAGCTGATCAGCTGAATCAGGTGTGTTAAATCAGTGAGGCCCAACCCTGCTCCTGCAGTACCCCTGTCATGCACATTTTATAGGTCTCCCTAATTTAACACACCTGATTCAGCTGATCTGCTCATTAGTGGAGTACCTAATGACCTGATCTGGGTGTGTTAAATCAAGGAGACATCTGAAATATGCAGGGCAGGGGTACTCCAGGAACAGGGTTGGGAAACACTGGTCTAAGTGATAGTTTGTATCAGACAAAAAGACCGTGGATATCTTTGAAAGAAACAATTCTTGTTCAATAAGACCATGAGCATGTGGAGTTTAGCCAGAGGGTAGACCCAACAGAAGAGATTACAGTGCCCTGAAAAAGTATTTGCCCCCTTCCTAATTTCTTATTTTTTTGCGTATTTTTCACACTTCAATGTTTCCGATCATCAAACAAATCTTAATATTAGACAAAGATAACCCGAATAAATGCAAAATGCAGTTCTTAAATTATAATTTCATTTATTGAGGGGAAAAAAGCTATCCAAACCTACCCGGGCCCATGTGAAAAGTAATTCCCCCCCCTTGTTAAATCATGAATTAACTGTGATAAACCACATTTTTTAGTTCAATTTCACTAACCACACTCAGGCCTGATATAGAACCTGTCTGACAAAGTGAAGTAGGCTAATGGATCTCAAAAAGCAATACATAATGCCGCAATCTAAAGAAATTCAAGAACAGATGAGAAACAAAGTCATTGACATCTATCAGTCTGGAAAGGGTTACAAAGCCATTTCTAAGGCTTTGGGACTCCAGTGAACCATGGTGAGAGCCATTATTCACAAATGGAGAAAACTTAGGACAGTGGTGAACCTTCCCAGGAGTGGTCGGCCTACCAAAATTACTCCAAGAGCGCATCAACGACTCATCCAGGAGGTCACAAAAGAACCCAGAACAACATCTAAAGAACTGCAGGCCTTACTTGCCTCAGTTAAAGTCAGTGTTCATGATTCAATAATAATAAAGAGACTGGGCTAAAATGGCATCCATGGGAGAGTTCCAAGGCGAAAACCACCGCTGACCAAAAAGAACACACAGGCTTGTCTCACATTTGCCAAAAAACATCTTGATGATCCCTAAGACTTTTGGGAAAATATTCTGTGGACTGATGAGACAAAAGTTGAACTTTTTGGAAGGTATGCGTCCCGATACATCTGGCGTAAAACTAACACAGCATTTCATTAAAAAGAACATCATACTAACAGTCAAACGTGGTGGTAGTGTGATGGTCTGGTCCTGCTTTGCTGCTTCGGGACCTGGACGACTTGCCGCAATTGATGGAACCATGAATCCTGCTCTCTAGCAGAAAATCCTGAAGGAGAATGTCTGACCATCAGTTTGTGACCTCAAGCTCAAGCGCACTTGGGTGATGCAGCAGGACAATAATTCGAAACACACCAGCAAGTCCATCACTGAATGGCTAAAAAAAAAAAATAAAATGAAGGTTTTGGAGTGGCCTAGTCAAAGTCCGGACTTAAATCCAGTTGAGATGCTGTGGCATGACCTTAAACAGACTGTTCATGCTCGAAAAACCTCCAATGTGGCTAAATTAAAACAATTCTGCAAAGATGAGTGGGCCAAAATTCCTCTACAGCAAGGCGAAAGACTCATTGCCAGTTATTGCAAACGCCTGATTGCAGTAGTTGTCGCCAAGGGTAGGTTTAGGTTCAGGGGGCAATTACTTTTTCACATTGGGCCAGGTAGGTTTGGATAGCTTTTTTCCCTTAACTAATTTAAAAACTGCATTTTGTATTTACTCAGGTTATCTCTGTCAAATATGAAAATTTGTTTGATCTGAAACATTTAAGTGTTAGAAATGTGCAAAAAAGTAAGAAATCAGGAAGGGGGAAAATGCTTTTTCACGGCACTGTATATATCCTTCATGACCAAGTGTTTGGTACTTTTTAAAAATTTTGTTACTGCTAACTCGGCTTGGGTGGGCACTAATGCTCGTCAGCCCTACATGCTAATGCACAGTCCTCGGAGCCGACAATCAGGCCTACCTGGAGAATGTTGCCAGTAAAATAATTTTGTTTTATAATTCAGTTTTCCCATAATGTTCTTTGTTTCAGCCAACCGCCGCGCCCCCCCCCCCCCCCCCCCCATGACAAAAAACAAAGGGAATTCCACTGCCTTTGCCTCAACGCTCTTTGATTGCAGAGCTTTAAATTTGGCTTAGAAGAGTAAAGAAAGCACTACTGCACAAAACATTTTTTTTCTTTTGTTCTGCAGCCTTGCTGAACTGTTCCAGAAGGCTGGAACATGACAAAGTCCCAGTCACGACCCACCCATATTTTTTTTTTTTTTTTTCAGCCTTAATGAAAATCCGTATATGGAAGCTTGAAATTTTCTCCGCCTTGTGTCAATTAATGGGCTTCTGTCTTCCACGGTAATTTTAGACAGGAGATCTGTATAACATTTTGGTGGTTGCACTGGTTCATGCTCCTGGTGCCCTCATTGCACTAAAGCACCAGAGAGCAGTGGTGCAGCCCTGGGGAGAGGGGACAGGGACTCTCTTGCATGTGTTGTTGTTGGGTGCAGGACAGAGGTGATTCAGCTTCGCTATCCTCCTTTTTCTCCTCACCCAGAGATTTTTGAGTGCTTCACCCCCATCTTTTTCTCGTTTCAAACCAACACAGTGTCAAGTCACCTGGGGGCCTGTAAGCAGACACGACGTCTGAGCATAACAATAGAGCGGGCATTTCATTTTAGAGAGGGGGCACACAAAATCACTATGACTACAGCAAAATACAGCATTTAACTAAATGTTGTAGAACTTAGTAGCAGTCTAAACAGCGTTTGTCCTTAATGCCGGTCCGTCAGCCAATGGCCAGTTTTTGGCCAACAATTTTCTGCTAAAACCAGGTTAAGTCTGCCGGTAAGCCAACAGCATTTTCTACCTGCAAAATCGGCTCCGGTGCTGTGGAGCAACAGACTCCGAGTCGAGCTCAGTATAGCTGTCACCATTATGGTTACTGGAGTCACCTTGGGGTAAAGCCGGACAGGGTAATTTGATTTTACAGCACAGCGAAGGCTTTGCCCAGCATTGCAACCTTGTGAGCACGCACAAAGGGTTCGCTCGCAATTACGGCCTTACATTTGATGCACAGAAATCAATGGATAACAGTGAATAGTTATAATTTTGCCAAATAAGTAGTTAGCTAGCATTTACATGCACCAAATGTAACTAGTCAAGTCGGCAAAAAGCCTTTCTTACTAGGTAGCTAATGTCAGTTTGCTTGCTTAGCTAGCTAGTTTGCTAGCCTGGCTAGACAACATCTATATTTGGTGCATGTATACATACAATATAGCTCTATGCTATTATATTTCCCCGAAGTATAGTTTTCGAAAAAGTCTTATTAGCTTTGTTCCATCTACCAAATGATGGGCTGATCCCTCGGCAATGTTGTATCTGACTTAAAAACTCTGCTAACTTACAGCTGTTTGCCATCACCGCGGTGGTTTCCCAAATTGCATTTTTAGTAATGAGACACTGGACAATAGATACTAGATTTGAAGCCAGAAATGTTACTTTTTCTGTGTGAGAGATTTCAGGCACCATCTGGACGCTGCACCATGGACAGAAGTATTGTTCCCAACTACATGTTTGAGTCATCCCTTGAAAATGAGCTCCAACTCCCACACAAAGCGGTAAAGCTGCACTTTGTTGTTTTGTATTAGGCTGATCTCTTTTGCAGCTGTGCTGCCATGCTCTGTACTTTGTCATCACATGCTCTGTCTGTCTGTCTGTCCGTCTGTCCAATAAACTTTTGCATTCCGCGCGATAACTTGAAAACTTCTTCGTCAATCAATGCCATTTTTCTGCGTTGCTTGGTCTTGTGTTCCTACAGAAGCCTATCCATTTTGACGGCGCTTGGATGTTCAGTATGGTCGCCACAGCCGCCATCTTGAATTTTGTATTCTGCAGGATAATTTGAAAACGACTGTCAATTTATATTCATTGCAAACAATCCAGGGGCTGAGGCGTAACGCCCACTTTGCAGGGCTAGTTTTTTGGTAGCCTCTCCTCCCTCCAAAGAACTCCTTTTCACATGTAACATCAAGTGAATGAATGACCTATCAAAAAACTAAATTTTAACTACAACTGCTGCAATGTGCGCAGCTGACGAAGTTGTGTCGCTTGCAGCCGTAGCTGGCTGCATGATTCCATCGACCAGCTTATTTCAAAATTTAAGTCAAGTGATTGAGCATCACAGCCTGTGACCGGTCAGTGTGTGTGTGTGTGTGTGTGTGTGTGTGTGTCTCTGTGTCTGTGTCTGTGCTCCTATAGATTCATTGTTACATTTTTACTTTATTTGTTTTTGGCTACTACATGGGCCCAGTCTACGAAGGATACCTGCCCCTGTATCGGGGTTCACCTTGAGAATTCTTATGATTTGCAAGGTTTTTTTCTTTTTAATATCATTAGCTTCATTTCTGGAAGTTCTGGCCTATTTCCTAATTTTATTATACATGTCCCCCTTTTTTTGCATATTTGTGACCCAAGTCCTTGTTGGCACGCTATACAAATAAAATCGAGTTGGATTTAGTCGGAGTGCTGAGTATTGGAATTATTCTCTCAGCAAAGAGGATACACCTGAGATCCGTGGCTCTGTGTGGCTCTGCAGGAAAATCACTGAGTCAAACATCCCCCCGCTGTGATAGACTACGCACATTGGTGCACTCATTACATACACGCTGCGCATAGCTTTATATAGCAGCATCCAGATTCAAATCCAGGTCATGCCAGCTTTGATCCAACTTACCTCTTTGTTCTTTGTGTTGAAATCTGGGACTTTTGTTTCGGAATGTTCCAGAACTGCGCAGGCAGCACTAAGCTGTTGCATGAGCCTTTGGGTTTCTTGGTCAGATGTGCTGATGCATCACTTTTTTTTTTACTTTATTCTATTTCTTTCGAAGCACTGAGTGGAACACTGGGAATGTTGGTAGTATTGCTTGGTCAGAGCTTTTGGAATCCATTGAGTGGAACCTCGGAATGACATCCTGGAGCGCGACATTTCCCATCTGGCGTCTCCATTTAGCAGACGTGCTAACAAACCAGGGAAATTTAGGGGACACAGACAATCATTTATTTGTGTTATGCACCATTGTCCAGGGTGACTTGCAGAGTTCATATTGGCCTGAGCTGTGCTGTATAATGGCCTGATTTTTGCAATATTTGCTCCTGAAAATTACTTTGACCCAATAGGGAAAAATAATTGAGGAGCACATGCAAATTGGGATGCATTAGTGTGTTTATTTTTTTTTTTTTTTCTTGAGCCTTGTGAAGTCAGTGCCAGAATTCTGTGGTAGATTATCTGTGGTCACCGCACTCTGGAAGGTGATGTTTAATTGAATGTTGGGAACTTTTAATGCAGTGGAGGACTGGGCTTTCTTTTTTATCTGACTTTGTGTTTCTCTTAAGTTTCTACATCACCTGTGGCAGCTTGACAAACTGAATATTAGCCTAGTTCACAGGCTTTAAAAACAGCTGGGTAATATAGAACTGCAACTGTCTTTTTGGATAGTCTAGATTACAACTGTGTGTTGGAAAGGGGGTGGTGGGGTGGGGAAGATATACGGTTTTTTTTTTTTTTTTTTTTTGTTTTTTGGGTATAATGTTTGCATTTTGTTAGTGTCAATTGAGAACATTTCAGCAGAGTTTTGTTTATAACTGCATTGCTTAAAACACCTTTCACAAATCTTTTTTTTTTTTTTTTTTGTCAATATTGTGTGCTATACAGATAAGTATGTGGAGCATTTGAGCAACACAAACTTTTTTGGGTTATCAAATACCTTTCGGAGCAAAATTTGGTGAGCATGCAGGCTACATGTTCACTATTATGTAGTCTATGTTGCTTATTGCTGCTGATTTTCTTGATCATTGTTGATTGGGATGGGTGCTTTGATGAAGATGTATCACCCAATCCCAGGATTGGAGCCTGAAACCTCTTTGATACATATATCCACACCAGCCCACTGCGGTTCTGTTGGGAACCTATACCCAGTGTCCAGCTGCTAAATTAACAATTGGTCTCCCGTTCAAAAGGAAATTGTTTTATTTTCAAAGGGAGCTCTGTGGGACATTTGCTTCACACGTCTATACAGGACATATAGCTAGGCTTGGGAACCACGTAATTAAATGGCATAAAAAAAAAAAAAAAAAATTGTGCTTGTGTGGCAAAAAGGTCCTGATGTGACAAAAGACTGGGAAATTCAGTTTATGGTCCTTCAGTGATGAGCTGTGTGTGTGTGGGTATGGGTGCGTGCGCATGTATTTGCTTGTTTGTTAGTTTCTGTGTGTGTAATTCTCTTTTTGTCTTTGGGTGTAATCATGATATGTAGTAGAGTTACCTCCTGTTCCTAGAGATCTACTGCCCTGTCGGTTTCCACTCTGACGCTGTTAAAGCGCACCTCATGCCACTGCTGGGAATCGTTTTCAGCTGGTAAGGTGTAGAACTGTGTGCCATATCGGGGTTAAAATGCAAATGGAAGAACAAGGCTGGGCAGCTCTGGCAAACAGCAACGGTGTATTTGCAGAACAAATAACGCATAACTCTGAGAGTTCCTGCTGTGCTCTTCTCATGTGTTTCATTATTACGCACTGCAGAAAACAGCTGATGCCAAAATCAAAGGGATTTCGCCTGTGAACATGATTAATAGGCCATTAGGTCTCTTGCTTTCAGATTAGTTAATGAAGCGCTTTGAGCGGACATTAATTTAATGCACTGTCAGCATGTGCTAAGATCAGAGAACGTTACATTCGCCTTTCTGCTTTTTAAAGAGCAAGCCTTCTTCCACTCCCGCACACACACTAACACTATGTATTGTTCTCCTCATTGTCCATGTTTATTTTCAACCAAAGTTTTTGAACATGTGGACACATGGATAAATAATTAATCATGGGAACTGCTAGGAGTGCATAGACATCAACATTGCTGAAAGGTGGGCCTGGAACAGTATGGAAACTAAGGCTTGTGGAATTGGTTTCACTGTCACTATTTTTCTTCTGTGATCGCAGTCCATTCAGCCCTGTTACCCATAGCGATTGAGCACTTACCTGTACTTTTCATACTGATCCCCTGTCTCAGTTAGATTTGTTCCCAGCACATAGTTTATTTGACATGTTGAGTGATAGCAAGTGGTTATTTGCGATTGTAATGACACCACATCTGACAAACCAGGATTGCCAAGTGGGTTTTATCTAAAAAGTTTCCTGCGGCAGAAGGTCCTAGCAGATTTTGGTCATATCATGCCACGTTGCCCTCATCTTGTCCTCTATGGCTGCTGATCAGGCAGACCTTGATGGGGCCTTTTTTTCACTGAATGCCTTTGACAGTAATGACCCCTTTTTCCCCTGCAGAATATCATTTGGAGGTACCTCTGCAGTTAAATGCTCCCTTCCGCTGAAGGAACCAAGCCAATAGGCTCTCTCTCGAAAAGGCATTTTTTTCAATTTGCTTTATATCTCAGCAATGGATTGCAGGCGAAGTCCAAGCAGGTGTGCAGATTGACAACCAATTTCATACATTTTTAGTGCAGTTTTCTGTTGAGCAGTGGATTGTTAGTTTGGTCCTTTTCCAAACTCCTTTGTGGGGTGGAAATTTAGGATGCCGCCCTCTTGGTAGTCAAAATTGCCAGACAAGTTCTATTTAAGTGATGTTTAGATTAAACGGGACTGGCCATAATCATGCCTGGGTGTATCTAGTGAAATTGAGCTCTACTATCAATTAAATTTGTTTGATTTATTAACTAAAGGAGGCAGTTACTTTTTTACATGGGGCCAGGTTGTGTTGGATTGCCTTCTTTCTTCAATAAATGAAGCATCATTTAAAAACTGCATTTTGTGTTTACTTGGGGTATCTTTCCTCTAATAGTTTGATTCAAAACATTTAAGTATGACAAATGGAAGAAATTAGGAAGGAGGCGAATAGTTTTTGACAGCACTGTACTTATTTTTATCTCTTCACTTCATATGTTGCTGAAATATTCTGCGATAATTTTCCCTTATTGGTTCTGAAATGTATCTGCATAATTCTGGCCAGTGGGGCAAAAATTGTCTCTTATGAAAAATTATTCAGTCCCTGGTGGATAGGCTGAAATATATTCTTTAGAGCAGTGGTTCTCAACCTTTTTCCAGAAATTAATGTCCATGCTCCAGAATGGGAGCAAGCTTTCAGTCCTGCCATGCCATTACAAACTTGATGTCCTAATCAGCCCTTAAGTCTTTGAGTAGCTCGAGCAGTAGAATCAGGTGTCACTGCATGGTTGAAATGAGGGTCTGCACCCACACCATTCATTTTTGGATTGTGTTAAGAGACCATGCTTTGCAGGAATGACATGGCTCCATTGTGAAGCTTGAGAAATCTCTGCCTGACTGAGTACCTGGTTTGGTGAGCTCCCTGAAAAGAGCTGGACACAAGGTTGTTTTAATGCCACTGGCTTTAAAAAACTGTCTTGCTGAGTTGTTATAGCAACTATGGATGCGGTTTTGGCTCTCATCTGTTCATGCAAATAGATTTCAGTTCCCCAGGCTATTCAAAAACAAAACTGCCTTATTTGATGTTCAGGTGGGCGCCTTGTTCAGCTGTTCACTGTGTGAACCCGCCTGGATCCTGCGCTGAAACGCCAGGCCTTGTGTGCTTTTCTGCATAAGACTCTTGGGAGCATTGCTATCTTGAAGCTGTAGGTTTCTTGTGGCTGCAAACAAAACTGTGGCGCGGTGAGATAATGCTGCTATCTGGCCATGTATATCTGTGTCCTTTTCCGCCTGTAGAAGAGCACATTTTCCTGAAGCAAGCGTTTCCTGTGTGTTGAATGGAGTTCCTATGATATGGCCCGGTCTTGGGTGCGGCTTTAAGGGTTTCCAGAACAAACAGTGCACTATGTTGCGAGGATGACCACGAATTGTCCGGTGAGTCATTCCTTCCAGATGGATATGGGAAGCCCGCTTGGCGATGTGGATCAAGCAGACCTTTAAAATATACACTCTCTTTTTCAGTGCTCTTTTGAGCTATCTCACCTGCTTATAAAGTGAGTTTATATGACTTCACTGCTACTTCCTCCAGTCGCTAAATGAACCTTGCAATATGACTAGTATCTCCTTTCTATATATATAAAAAAAAAAAAGAATTAAGCTGTACTCACTCTTAGTGAAATTGAGCTGTGGTATGACTATTTATGCCCTGTTTGTTTGTGAGAGACTGCTTGTGGTGCCTGCTTCTGTAAGGCGATTACTCTGCGGAAACAAATTTCAAAATATTGTTATAGTTTTATGAGTAGAGTAGACGGGAACAAACCAAGAGCACTTACGTTTGCAGAAACACAGGAGTTGGCGTCTCTTTCAGACTTGCTATGGGATCTGGTGTTTCCTTTTTTCCACGTTATTTACAGATCATAGGTGTGCATCATGTGGCTGATTGTCCAAGGAGCCACGTTTCTGCAGTGTGCTCACTACATGCTGTATAAGGCAGCTTTTTGTTGGTAATTGTCTTGAGCTTTAACAGTGGCCATCTGGTTTTTCCTTTTTACTGCTAGATTCACTCATGCCAACAATGGCCTTGTCTTTGAACTTTGATTTCAGCAACTCTTAGTCGTTCAGCTTATCAATTCTGAGCATCCTTACAAAAACCATGAAAATAATCAAATTGTGAAACCTGTGTTTTCAAACCCAACTTTTATTCCAACCATATCTCAGGAAAGAATATTACATTTTTACAAGTCTCGGTGGGCATGAAATCCGTGAATCAAAAGTGGAATGTCTGTCAATTATCTCCTCACTTTCAATCAATTTTATCGCTGTGTGGAATGCGTATCAACAATTGATGTCAATCTACGTTTCTAGTTGGCCCTCCTCCCACTGAGAATTTTGCCAAAAAAATGTTTTTCTCGTGGAGTACCCATATTGTGGAAGCTTTTTTTTTTTTTTTTTTTTAAGATTTTTTTTTGTGAATTTTTCTTTATTTGATAGTTATACAGTGTAGAGAAACAGGAGGGTTGGGGAGAGGAATGGGGGAAGACATGCAGCAAATGAACCGAGCCAGAATTGAACCCAGGTCGCCGCGAGAAGGACACAGCCCCTCATGGTATGCGCGCCGAGACCGATGAGCCACCGGGGCGCCCCAGTGGAAGCTTGTTTTGACCTGGTTTCCATTTCTTTGTGTCTATAAAGCAGTGGGGCATTTTGTTTTTTGTCAGTTTTATTTGTTTATTTATTTATTTATTTATTAAATATCAATGTCCATTGTATAGTCTTTCTGTTTTTGTTACGGGATTGAGTCTGACCTGGACTCTCCCTTAAGCCTCCAGAAGAATGTCTGGGAAGAACCCTACACTGATCCACCTGGGCGAGCCAGGGGTCTTAAAAAAAAATTGCATCGATATGAAACCTAAATATTGTGAGTGCTCATGGAAATAAACTGCTTATGGCAAAAAATATCCCAAGTTAGGCCTGTAAAACCATGAATAACCGAAAGTTCATGCAAGTTGGTTATATATATTTACTTAATTAGGATTAACTTGGAATTTTGTGTGTGTGAAAGATCTTAAATTTGTATGATTTTTAATGTCAAGTTTGTTTTTAGGAGTCCAAAATCTGCAATGACATTGGTCTATGCATATGTCTATGCCTAATCCCTGTTTATAAATGTGATTCTCAATGCCATTTGCAAAAGTGGCGGTTAATGGAAATGTTGTGCGGGGATTGGTCCAAACTATTCTGTCAAAGAGCACTGAGTGCTGCAGTCAGTATTAAGGGAAAGAGAAATTGCCAAATTTACATCTTGAATTACTTTGGACCGAAAGTATTCAAATTTAGGGATTGCTCATTTTTTTAAGCCTTTCATCAAGATAAGAACAATTCAATACGCAAATTTTTGAAGAAGTTACTTTTGATTTTGTCCCTTCAGTTTGGGTGGAACGTCCATTATGGGTCAACTTTTTTCATACTCTTGGAACTTTACGTCATGTAGAAAATGTGTTTTAATTTAAAACGTTAAGGTCAAAAAGTGATCAGGTTTCGATGGAATGTGGAATGCCTCTGCTGCAGCCTGTATGCCTCATATGAACTTGGCACCAAAGCATGTAATTAGCAGGCGCTGTTAATTGCCTGCAAGTGACTGACTGACTAATATTTTCTCAAATAATGCAGTTGTTCTCCCCACAGAAGTTTGCACTAAGACACAAAGAGCTGTCCCTGTGGTCTGATCCAAAGCGGCCATCTTTCTCTTAATGAATCGCCTGTTACACTCTGTAAGAGTTGTACTCAGTACACCTGGTTCATTTTCTAGACGTGACGTAGAGAAATGACTTCACCGCCCAAATTTTTTGGAATACCCCCTGTGTCTTGAGTAGTCCTGTCTCACTTTGAAGGGTATAGTGATAATTGGATGAATGAAATGGATTCTTGCTTTTTTATTCTGACATTTGTGAATATAGTGGTTGTACCAGTGGAGCATAGCAGAGTGTGGTCTTCAAGTGGGTTAGCCTTTGCTAAAGGGTTTGGAAAGGGTTCCCAGGAAATTAATCTCCGCATCTATGTGCACATGTTGGCTATAATGCTCAGCAGTGCAAGAAGGCTACTTGAAAACAGTTGGTTATATTTCACAGGGAGATTTTTGGAAGGCTTCAAATGGGAATAAGCTCCTAAACATATTATTTGGCAAGCTAACTTGCCTCCTCACTTCTGCTAATGGCACCAGGACCTGCTGGAATTGTGCCACCTCCAGTAGCTGCCACATCTTGAGGACTGTTGCCTGAGCAGATCTGTTAACCTTACTGTTGTTCTTGGGCGTTGGAGTTCTTGCCATTGTTACGGGCACTTCACTTCCCCTCCCTGTGTTTGTTTTCTCTTATTCCAACATCCTGAATTTCCATGCTGAGCACTTGAAGCTGAATGGTTCTAATTAACGGACTGCACCCTGCAGAAATGATATACTGGTGTGTTTTCCTGCGGTTACTGTTATTCCACTTCTGGTTTGGTCCATTGTAAGGCGTTACTCTGTGCGGTTCCTATTTCTCTTCCTGACATTTAGGCACTAAACTTTGAAGACCTTGTGCTGCTCCATTTTAAATTTTAACTTTTGTTTTTTAGCTCTCTTGTCTTTTCCTGGAAAAACGTATACATTCCAGGTAAACCTCTGGCAAATCAGGGTTGATCACATCATGTGATATAGTATCAATTAATGAGACCGAAAAGGTTTTTCGACGGCGGTAATTCAATGAGTAGAAAACACTGATCAACTATAGTTGGAGACATGATGCAACAATTTTTCTGTGTTGCTGAGCCTTATAATAATTGTCATTGGGGTTTTATAATAGGTTGTGGAGTTATTTTGGACAGATACCTTGGGAATATGTGGTTGGCTTGTACATTGAAAGGATCGTGCGCACTGGATCTCTCCCGGAAAGACCCTGGTCTTTGGTTATTTTGAGAAGATTCCTGTCCAAATGGACCGACGTCACGCGGTGGGGTCATGCAGTGTACAAGCCTCCTGCTACAATGGAAAGGGTCTTAAATCCGTTCACACCATTGTGCCTGTGTAGGGCCTGTCATTATTAACAGTATTCTTGATTGTTTTGATTATGGGCCTCTTCCTGGAGAATGTACTGTGGCTGGGGCTGCTCGTTGTATTTCTTGTTTTATGCCTGCCGTAAATCTAGGAATGGCCGTTGTTTTTATTTGCCTTTTTTTTTCCACTGTGGCCGATACTGATTTCTCTCACCTTGCTGTGTCCCACCTTCTTGCAGGCTTTGTAAACACAGACGAACCAGCTTGGTGTAAAACTTTTTTAATGACT
Source organism: Gymnothorax javanicus (assembly GCA_029692085.1). Classification (NCBI taxonomy): domain Eukaryota; kingdom Metazoa; phylum Chordata; class Actinopteri; order Anguilliformes; family Muraenidae; genus Gymnothorax; species Gymnothorax javanicus. Next base: position 23,689,977 of record CM056205.1, read on the forward strand.
TTGTGAGATTATATAGGCCATACTAGATTGGGCTGGTGGTACCTGGAAGCCGTGACAGACAGAGTTTGTTTGCACGGTCTACAGTGAACTGTTGCACCTGCTATTACAAAGCATTGTGGGAACAGGAAGGATGAATGAACTAATCACTGCAGTGCTGATGAGTTAAGCAGGGTGTGCTCCTGGGGTTACATTATACTGTAATTATTTTTTCCATTCCTTTCTGGAGGGTGAAATCTTGCAGTGTGAATGGAAAAATTTGGACAAATGCCCTGTGATATCACCAGTGTACTTTACTCAGGCTGAGTGGACGGTGTTTTGGCACGTGGAAGTTCTGCTTTTTGCTCCTGCCATGTTCTACTATTTAGAGGTGGATTCTGCTCTGTTCAGCCTAAAGTCATCCTCTGCGCTTGTTCGATGCAGTGATATAGCCTGTCCTCGATTTGCCCAAATATTTTGTAGTGTCCAAATAATGTGCCGCATCAAGACACACTGGATGAACTTGCACAGCCGGTACCTATTCGGTGTAAGTCTTCTCTTGGGTACTAAATTAAGAAGTGTATTTGGGTTTAAATGGGCACTATCATGACATGCACAACGGCAAACTTACATTTTCTTTCCTTACGTTTTCAAGAGGTATGACAAATTTTGAGGGTGGTAAATAAGCCTTGAAAACTGATCCAGCTTGATCCTTGGGCAAAAATGCACTGGATAGTTACAGTCTTTTGTTCTGGTAACTGGTTTGATAGTGGGGATTATTAGCTTGGCTGCAGACTTGAGCTCAACATTTTTAGTGGCTGTATTGCTCGCTGTGGTGATGCGGATGCTGTCCGTTGGAAAGAGCATGAAGGCCTGTGGCTATCTGATGCGTGTCGGCGGTGATTGTGTGCATACAGGCTCCTGCTGGGAAGTGTGCACTTGGTTACATTGCTGGGACCACTGCGATTGGGCAAGATACAACAGCCAATCCCTGCCTACTCCTCTTCCCCGTGTCACACACCGCTGTGAGACGGCCCAGTGTGGAAGGCGATCGCAGGCTGCATCCAAATTCTCTAAAGAGCAGAGAACCTTCCTCACAAATGGACATGAACCGGAAATAGTTTGGTCCATAGTCCATGACAATGAATGGCCAAATTGTCCATTCATGAAGGGAAGGAGGTGATTGGCTCCTTTGTTGCTTCCTTTCAACAAGGAAACACAGGACCAACCTTAGAAGAAAGAACAGATCAAATATGGACCACAATCCTTTGCAGGTGTAGCGATTGGAAACATTATTCGCTCCCAAAGTTTTCCAATGAAAGTGCCACGAGCTTATAGAGTATTGAGGGAAAGGACATCCAGTTTTTCTCAAACTTGCCAAAGGTACCTTTAAAATCGTACTGCAACTTTCCCTTTGCCTGACGCGTAGTTGCGAGGTCAAGGAAAAGTGGAGAGGAAATGAAAAAAGATGCCTATTTAAGAAAATATGAATGCAGCCACAGAGCCAGCCAGCACAGGAGAGAGGGGAGGACCCATGCCAATCAGATGCAGTGAATTATCTGCTGTGGGAATGTACTCATAAAAGGAGATCTCTCTCCTGTGCTCACTCTGTCTCTTTCCTTTCTGCTGTGCATAAAATTTTGGGGTTTTATTCCCTGTGTGCATTTAAGGCTTGGTTTGAAAGCATAATTCCTCGATCTCCTGCGTTTTGCTTCTGTGGCAAGTCTGTGTGAAAAGGGCTGTGAAGTTGGGCAGGGTTATCATTGCGGAGGCGTTAGCCTCTGTGTTTTCTTGGATGGTTAACGTCATGACCAGCTCAAAGGCCATAACAGAAAGGGAGATCACATAAGGAAATACAAGTGTGAAGTAATTTATTAAACTGAGGACAATGAATAACTGAAGACAAAACATAAAGTGAAAATGGGGAAAATATGGTAACCAAGTACTGATGAGCGTCCCCTTAAAATGGGAGAAGACCGTTCATTCAATAGTACTTCACTCAGGTGGGCCTCATGATCTTCAAATGGCTCTTCATAGCTCCACCCAAGAATGGCCAAGAATGACAGTTGGATTAAAACCGTCTGATGCAGGTTTCAAGTTGGAATCTTTGTTGGCACGCCCATTTGCCTCTCGATGAGCAAACAAGCACAGGCCGCCTAGAGCAGCAGGGCCATTACAGTATGCAAGGATGACTTCCTCAGCCTGGCCTCAAATGCTCCTTTACAACCCATGGTGTAACAGCCTCCATTTTAGCCTTTGCATCTCAATGGAACAATATTTTTATAGAACAACTTTTGAATGAAATTTTGTGTGTGTATGTAAGTAGTTATGAAGTTGATTGGGTTTGAAAGCGGGACTCCATGGTGGCGGGGGATATTGATGACCATGTCGTTTGCATGATGAAGTTAAATGATCCACACAGGACTGCCCTGCGGTGTGTTGTAGGGTGAGAAGGTGCAGATATGCCTTCATTATGAAGCAGTTGGTTATCCTGAGCTGTGCCCTCGGAGAGGGATGGACGGCATTGCGCTTCTACTCTGTCTATGGCCTCCTATCTTGAGCTGGTGGGATTAGATTAGATTCCTGAGCCAATAAACGTGCATGTTCTGGGTCAGTTTCCCAGAGAAGGGTATCGCAAGAACACAGAGCTCCGCTGGTTTTTCTGTGTCTGTAGGAATTCTGGCATGAGATATCTGCAAGGGTTTGCATTGTCTAAAGCAAGGGTGTCTCACTTAGTCCAGGATAGACTGGGTTTTTGCTATTTTTTTTTTCTTATTCACTGGCCAGTTTAGGCTTTAAACATAAATTGTGCAGACTAATAGTCATAATTTAAGCTAACGTATCAGCTAATATGCACAAACATAAATGGCCAGCATACTGAGTTGCCCTCCTGGATTTTAGTTTAAGATCTTTATAAGTCAAACCAGGTGCCATCTTGTTAAATAGTTGTAAATATCACAGCCAGTTTTTTTTTCCTGAGTTCAATAGTATTCTCTCAAGTAATAACAGACCATCTTTGGTGAGTCAGAGTCTCCCCCTTGAAATGGCAACCCTGCATAAAATATGGTTTTTGCATCCTCGAGTGACCCACCCCCCTCGCCCGAAGCGTAAAGGTCACAAAAAAGCTGATGGTAGGTCGTTGCAGGTCAGTGCTGGGATGCACTTATCAAAAGGAGGAATAGATTGATTTCTTTCCCTCTGAATCAATGAACAACCCACAGTGGGACACGGCAGATGTTGGACAGACACCATAAAACAAGACTGATGTACTAAATCAAACAGATCACAAACAAAAGGGTAATTATATACATTTTTTAACCCTTTTCTAGTTTGTCCTTTCTTGACAAGTAAAGCTTTTCTCAGTTATGTTGCAAAAACATGTGATGAACTTTATTTCACCGCAGGAAGTGTTCAGCTATCTAATTAAATTGTGGGGAAAGAATACAAAAAATAATTGCATGTTCAGTGTCATATTTCCTGTTGTTACAGTTGTCAGTCCTCTCAGTATGACACTGCTGTGGAGAGTTTGCCTGCGCCAATTTTTATGCCACGTTAGATTGATTGACTTATCTCATGGGCTCTGGCAAAATATTTTAAATATTTTCCGCTTCAGCTAGGTGTAAAGTTTGGCTAGTTTGCTTAATATATGTATCAGTGTGAGTGTGTTAGTATATTGGGTTTTTTTTAATTAATTAATTTTTTTTTTATTTTTTAAATTCATTTTGGTTTTGGCATGTTTTACAAGCTTTGAGTCATCATGGAACATTTTTCATAAGTTTAGAAGGATGGAACTTATTGGGCGTGTCATTAAAAAGCAATGATTTGCATGTAGGTCATCGGTATTGGCGAAAGTCTCCAAATTGTGGGGACTATGGGTGTCCCTTTTTGTGTGGTCTAATGCCATGTTTGTCTGCCATGTCGGTAGTTTCAAGCAGTTAAGACACTGGCAAGGCTTTCAAAGCGCCCTCCGGAATGCATGTCTCATACTTTTTTTTTTTTTTTAATTCATTTATTTATTTTTTGATTAAGTTCACTGTTTCATTCCTGAGAAATGGGCTAGGCACAGATAAGGAAATTTTCTGTTCAGAAAGGGTGACAAATACAAATTATGAAGTGATTTTAACATTTTTGATGTGAACTTTTTACTATTTGAATTGGCCGTTGGTGATTTATTTTCATTTAATTCAGTGCTCTCCGATGATTTTGTCTGCTGTTAGATTTGTTATTAAAAAAGACTCCCTTTTCTCATTCTGATGTTTCCATGTGCTCAAAAGCTGTGCTTGCACAATGAGACTCCAGAAGGAAACATTATTTTTCCATGGAAACTTCTGGATTTTTGTTATTATTTGTAGGGAAGGAGTTGTTTCGGGGTGGTCTCAGGAAAAAAGCACAAGGGCTGAATTTGCCGAAATAGGTATATGGTGTGAAAAAGTATTTGGCATCTTTCTAAGTTTTTCTATTTTTGCTTATTTGCCACATTTTAATGTTTCAGATGATCCAACTAATTTTACCACTGGACACAATGTGAGTGAACACAAATTGCAGCTTTTAAATGATCTTTTCATTTATTGAAGGTAAAAAGTTATTCAAAACCTATATCACTCGAGTGAAAACGTTTTTTGCCCCCCCTTAACCTAATAACTGGTTGTGTCGCCCTTGGTGGCAACCGCTACAATCATTTGTTTTCAGTAACAGGGAATGAGTCTTTTACATTGCTGCGGAGGAATTTTGCCCCACTCTTTCTTGCACAGGTGGACTGGACACTGATAGCTGCACTAGCCAGCAGGGTGGTACAGGCAGGCCTTTTCAGACTCCCTTGTCGGCGCGGCCACTTCCGTTAACTGGATCCAGTCAATTGCCCGCCTTGCTCGTGCAATGGGGAGGTGACATCTCTCATGAACGGATATTCGTGAAGTTGCTTTCCTTTATCTGTGTGGGATGTGCATTCCGCAGCCTCACAGTGACATCCCAGCTTTGCGCATATAATGTAACCAGTATCTGGTTCAATTCCACATGAAGTAGTAAGAAAACACAGGCCTCGCCGTTAATAATGTACATTTATACCCACCAACTGGAGGTGTGCTTACTGTCAGATTACCCACAATGCAAAGCAAATCTGATGGGGAGGACCCTGCCGGAATGTGATAACGGGAGCTTGAACGTGTTTTATTGTTATAATTCAACCACGTTGGAGAGTTTTCAAGCATGAACTACCCGAGTTAGGACATGCCACAGCATCTCAGTTGGTCTGAAGTCAGGATTTGGACCAGGCTGCTCCAAACCATCCTTCTGTTTCTTTTGAGCCAGTCAGAGGTAGACTTGCTTGTATGTTCTGGGTCATGTTCCTGCTGCTTAAACTGCGCTTGATGGCCGGACATTCTCCTTACTGGATTTTTTTGGTGGAGAGCAGAATTCATGGTTCCGTTTATTATGGCAAGTTGCCCAGGTTCTGAAGCGGCAAAGCATCCCTGGATCATGGTGCTGTCACCACAGTGTGTGCTGTTGGCATGAAGTTCTCACTGTGAAGTGCAGTGTTTGCTTTATGCCAGGTGTAATGGGACCCATATCCACCAAAAGGTTCCACGTTTGACTCATCAGTCCAATGAATATTGTCCCAGAAGTCTTGGAGGTCATCAAGATGTTTTTTGCAAATGTGAAACGAGCCTTATTATACATTTTCATCCGCAGTGGTTTGTGCCTTGCAGCTCTCCCATGGTTGGATGCTATTTTTGCCTGGTCTTTCTGAAGGTGGAATTGTGAACCACTGACTTTAACTGAGGCAAGTGTGGCCCGTAGTTCTTTAGATGGTAGTCTGGATTTTTTTGTGGCCTGGATGAGTTGATGTGCAGTAGGAGGAAATTTGCTAAGCCGGCCAATCCTTGGATGGTTCCCCACTGTTCTAGGTTTTCTCTATTTGTAGAGATTGCTCTCACCATCTCACCATTTTCTGGAGTCCCAAATCCTTAATAATGGCTTTGTAACCCTTTCCACTCCAGTGATGGATGCCAACAACTTTGTTTCTCACCTGTTCTATAATTTCTGTAGACCACTGCATTGTGCTGTTTTTTGCCTACTTTTCATTGCCAGATGAGAGTGCCAGATGATGTGCAGATTCAACAGGGCTGGCAGCGATCATGCCTGTGTTTATTGAAATAGAACCCAGTTATCAGTAAAATGTTTAATTAATTGTTTTGCTTAACAGGGCAACTACTTTTTTGTAGTGATCGGTGGGGTTAAATAGCATTTTTGCTTCAATAAATCATCATTTAAGAACTGCATTTTGTGATTACTTGAGTTATCTTTGTCTAATTTTTAAATTGGTTTGATGATCTGAAACATTTAAGTGTGACAATATGCAAAAGTGGAAGAAATCGAGAAGGGTACAAGGACTTTTTTTATACAACTGTACGCTCATCTTAAAACTCCTTTGAGCGTAATTGATCTGAAAATGGTTATTGATTTCTACACACCTCCAGCTGTCTGATTCTTTGGCAACACCAATACTGCTAATTTTGATTTTTGCCATAGGAGTAGAGTTGTTACCCAAAACATTACTTCAAGATGACCTGCTAACTTGTTAATCAAAACTGATGTGGGGTATCCTGCAGCGAAAGAGCCGTGCTAAAATTTTTGTTAATTACAGCACCCACCATATTGGTTATTGACTGACATGCTGCTAACCGCTTTGTTCCCAGTATATCGGCACAGCCTATGCCCAGGAACTGACGTCTCTCAGCGTCAGTGTTGTGATTTTGATTGGCCGCTGCGTTACCAAGGGAATAGTTTCAGAATGGCAGTAATTCTCTGCTCATTGGTTGTTACTTTGGGGTTTTCTGGCTGGGTTGGGCTTGGTTGATATTACGTAGTTTAGGGGGGGTGGCAGGCGCATTGATTGCCATAATTGTTGTCAATGCTCAGGATTAGCAACACGGTATGGTATTCAAAACAGAAGAAAGCTCAGCGGCAAGGAATAATGTGTCACTGCCTGAATCGCAGATTAGCCTGAACTCATACATCAACTGCTTAATCTCACGAGGTACAGATAGGCCCCATTGACCTTGAGGGAGCAGGCGGGGAGGAGAGGTCAACTTTTCAGATCGCTGGGGACAAAGAAACGCGTTTAAATGTATTCTGAGGGAACGCACTCCGCATTCACCCACTTTGATTAATGCTGCGACCACAGGATCAATTCCCTTTCAGCAAAAATAAGTATGATATAGAGAGGACAGGAAAAATCCCATTTGCTGAAGATAATTTGGCAGTAATGTACTTGCTAAACAACAAGTAATTTTACTGAGATTTGAATTTTAATCCAACTGCATTGACTTCTCCCATCTGCTTGTTATGTGCTGGAATGCGTGATGGTAATGCATTTAATCCCATATACTTTCCTCAAGGCTCACTTTGAGCCTGTGTCACACTCTCTCCCTCTCTCTCGTTCTCCCTCACCGTCGCTCCCTCTGTCGTTCTTTCTCCCTCACTCATTCACTCACTTGCTGTCTCACTCTTTCACTTACGCACTCCTTCCTTTCATTACTGAATGTCGATTCACTCGGCTTGCTAATTTTCCTTTCTATTTGTTTAAACTAAGCAGCCCTTGTGTAAATCTGTCGAAAATGTCGAGCTCAGCAATGAAATGAGTTTAACATCCTCTGTGTATTACTGAGCTTTGATTGGCGTGTCTAGTTCCAGCCCGTCGGGGCACGTGCGAGTCACCATGTCGACTTAGAGTGGAAATTGACCAACCCAGCTGTTCATCTGAAGCTGGATTCAGCAAAGTGGTGTGTCCATGCTGAATTGGCCGTCTCGCACAGGCTCTTCTGCGCCGGGCTACTCTTGATCAAGTCATTCCTGTGGAAAGAGCCGGAAAAGGTGGAATGCATTGACCCCAGTCGTATGCTCATGGAGGCAAAAAATTCCTCCTCAGCCTAGGGGCATGACTCTGTCAACCGCCGCCCTCCTCCGGTGACCTGACCTTTAAGGGAGCCGGAGTAATTTCTCTGACAAGTGACCTCAATCCAAACTACCACCCCCCCTCCTTGTCCCCTCATGACCACAAAATGGAGGAGGGGGGGAGCTGAGCAGGAGAACGTATGGTAATACTTTTTAGCATAAGTTATTTACATATTTAAAGGTACAGACTTTTTCACATCCAACAGTTTCCTTAGCTGGCTGGTGGAACGCGCTTTCCTGCGGTTCCCTGGTTCTTAAACTTTTTTTATGGCCAACCGCTGATTGGAAATGGGTTTTAGTGCCAGGACCAAAATGAGAAATTTTAGTACCTTTTGGGGACCCATCAACCACACATCCTAAGCATAGCCTAGTGGACTAATGACTCACCTCCATTGACTCCCAGGACACCATTTTGGGTCTTGATACACAGTTATAAGAAACCTGTACTGTAGAGTAGAAACATACTGTGTCCAAATTGAGTTGAAACTTTTCATTGCTGTGTATCCCGTCTGATTTTATGTGGAATGTTTCTGGACAGCTGCCATTTAGGAATGAGTTCAGTAAGGTTTAGCTTTCATAAGATCGGGTAGGAGAGAATAGCCCACAGGGCGGCCGACTCAAACCCACGCACAAATCCTATGCAAATCCCCCATCCAGCCCCATACTGTTCTATTCCCAGCCACAGATCCATCTGTGCTGTGATCTCTTCTCTCCGTAAACCTCTGTTTTTTCCAATAAAGGAGTTTTGTCTCATGCTTTTTTTAGTACAATTAATTTAGCACAAAAAGGTATGATGGCCTTTCCTCATCTGGAGGGAAGCTGTGATTTCTTCAAAAGGGAGTGGGGCTTTGGTCGTCAGTGGACTGCGGCTTGGCTGACCGGCTGTTGGAATTTGGTCAGAGGCCCAAACTAAAGCATATTGTTCTCAGTGTTCCATTCGAGATGAGACCGTGTTGGACAACACTGACAAAATATTCCAGCAACGTGGTTAGAATGTTCTGTGCTGTCTGTGAGGCACCTGATGCCAGACAGCTGACACTGAAATGATCTGGGGCACCTGGACAGTGATGCGAATTGCTCTCGAGAAACGTATATGGAAAACTGGAGTTCACATTGGTCCAGAGCCAAATGCCTCCTTCACAAAACACTGGGATTGTTTCACTCTATAATGGACTGTGGCTAAATAATGTTAAAGGATAGCAATACTAAACCCACTACTCTATTTGAAAATCTTTCTCATTGGACACAACAGAGAGGTGCAGTGGCGCATCAGGTAATGGGCCTGGGGTCTGGGGCATTTCTGTGTGGAGTCTGCAAGGGTCTCCTCAGGTACTCATATTTTCTGCCTCAGCCCAAAGACATAAATGCCACGCTAATGCCACGGCTCTTAATTGGCCGTAGATACAAGGGTGTGACTGAATGGTGGGTGATTCCTACACTTGCTTAGTAGGGAACAAAAGGTGACCCAATGTAGCCTCAGAAAAGTTTTGAAAGTGTCATTAAACAGTAAGTAGATGAATAAATAGATTGTTGGACGCACCATCTGTTTTTAGTTTCTCGCATTTCACGTGCCTTATATCTGTTGCATTTGTTTTTGTTCTGTTGAATTTGTTTTTGCCAGAGTCAGGAGGGAGGAAGGGAGGGAGAGGCCAACCTTTGAGTGGGTGCTTGTGTTTATGCGTGGGATCTGCTCCAAAGGCTAGTGGCTGCCCTGTTTCCAGCTGCTGGAAGGCCTGATGATGTCCTGTTGAGTCGATGTGAGGACACGGAAAGAGCCGTTTAACTCGCCTGGAATCCCAGGCTCGTGGTGGAGAACAATGAGGCATGAGGCCGTGATCTAATCTAATAAAGAAGAATTCTGCTCGTTGCCCCCTTTTTTTTTTTTTTTTTTTTTTTTTTTTTTTTTTTGGAGCTCCTGTTCCTGGAGGTGGACTATCAGTTTTTTTCTATGACCTTTTATTTGGCAACCCTACCGTTTATAATCCCGAGCTAGGTTGCTAGCTTTTGATCTTGTTATGCTTTGGGTGGGAAACATACAGAATGGCTACATCTCCAGTACCAGGGAAAACCTGAATTTATTTGTCTTGGAGAGTTCCTGTCCTCACCAGGCACAGCTTTTAGTAAAAATTAGTCCCCATCTCTGCTTTTCTGCTTCTCATCGTGTTCTCCCAGTGCCGGTGAGGTCTTTCTGGGGTATTGGGCATATGCCTGTAGCTGTGCTTGATGGTAGCTTGCTGCTCACTCTGGTGATGCAATTTAAATGTAATCAATGGAGTTTACTGTAATCTGCGTGACAGGCTAATACATTTGAACACATCTTAAGAATAATGAGCCAGTGGCGTTTCTCGTAAGGCACATTTGTGTATTTGCATACAGCTCTCTGAGCCGTAGAGGAGTGAAACCGAGAAGTCTTTTGTGTACACCAACTGGTGACGAAACTGGAGCTTTATGAATAATAAAAATACGGCAGCATATCCCCCCACTCTGCCCTGCTAATCTCGGCATTTCCCCCTCCCCCAGGCAGCGGATTAGCATGACAGGAAGTGGACAGGTGCCCTATGCAGGGTTAGAAATAAAAATTTTCCAAAGTGGCCAATTTTTTCCCCCCTCTGGCTACAATCCAGGGTGACATCAGGCTCAAAATGAATATGTTTTAAATTGCTAAATATTTCTGCTTTGTTGGAAGCAAGGAGGTATTTAAAAAAAAAAAAAAACTATGAGCCAGAGCCCATGGTAGGTACAGTAGCTGTGAGGCGCGTGACATTTTTTGACAGCAGCAGCTGTGACTGCTCCATTACCCAGCCCCATATAGTGGACTAAGTAACGAAAATTTGTATTTTATGATACAAAGAGCTATTTCAGTTCCCAGTTCCAAGATTTCAGTAGCATTTTTAGAACCTTTGGGGTACCTTTGGCTCCATGTCTGTCTCTGAATGGGGGATTAGTTTCGCAATATCGTGGCCTGAACGGTGAGGCTGGCCAGGGGGTGGCTCGACATGTTGCGCTCTCACGTGACTGTACTTGTCAGGCGAAGCAAGAGTTTTTACGGTGCCTCTAAATCCCGGCTGGACCGGGATTTATAACCTGCAGCTGAAGTAACAAAAATAAAACCAAAATTTTCTCTTCGGTATCACTCGCTCCTGAAGAAATCTTTGGTCTCCCTCATTTCTCTCTGTCAAGGCTTTCCTTTTTGAGAGATGATGCAATGTGCATTTGTTCATTGCACTTGCCATTCTTGAAGGGAACATCCTTCCTTAATTTCTGTTGTTCAGATCCAACCACTTTCAGAGGAATGGGGACGGGGATGAGAGGATATGTGGAGTTGCTATGAAGTTTGCTCCATCAGTCTGGCTTTGGCAGTTTTTTGGTTTAACATTTTCTAGCTGTTAAACACATTCCTTCCCAGAAAGTCAGACCCATAAGGATGTGTTATTTCTGTGGGGCAGCTGCCATGGATGCATTTCGATCGGAGCCAATGAAGGAAGACATGTCTTGACTTTGTCTGACGTCCATACTTGGCCAGTGCCTTCCACTGGTTAAATAAGAGGAGCTGTGGCAGTCCGGTCTCAGACAATGACCATGAACAGGTTTGTTTTGGCCAGGAGGGGACTGGGGTTAGCAAGGGGAGGTTTGAGTTTGTAAGAAGTATAGACGGGTGGGGTGTTGGCCAGAGCGAGGGTGGTCGTGGTTCAAGCCAGCCTGGTTGAGTCCAGAGCTGCTCACCGAAACGGCAGCTACAGTTCAGGAGTCCAGCTGTTCCAGAACTTTCCGCTGTGCTGGAGGGTGGGGGGGTACTGCAGAGCGCATCCTGTCACTCTGCTGTGTTGGAGTCCTCGTAAAGAGACTGGGCTGTGCTTCTCAACTCACACTGGTCCTGTTGGCTTTTGCGTGTCAGAGCCTGGTTGGGAATATGTTTACCTTTCTAAGGTGTTTCTTCCCTTGTCGTTGTTTTAGCGCTACAATTGAAGCCGCTGCCCGAAGCGCCTCATCTTAATTGCTGGATTACACAAGCAGCTTGACTGTCAACGTGGCTGATGGCCTTTAGCTTCCAGATCAACATGTACCCTAATGCTAGTGTAAAGTTTGTTTCTCTGTGTACTTAGTGGCGAATGCGGTGCATTAATGTAATGCCTGTGCAGCATAAAAATGCCTACTGATTTAATTTAGTCTTAAAAAATAATTTAATTTATATTTATTAATTCTACATAATAATTTCATCTTTGTATTGTCTGTTTCTGAGAGGGATGGTGAAGCGCATGATGAAACAGAATTCAAGAGGACCAGCTCAAACTTGCCTTTAGATCCATCTTTTCTCTTATTTCACACTGAACCTTTGAAATGCATCAGAAACGAGTTCACTTCAAAATGAACTCAATCCCTTTAATCTGGGATTGCCTCAAACCTAACTTAAATCAAGACTGGATTAATTTGAACCCCAAATTCATCAACAAATGAAACCGTATTCTTTGTCATCCTGCTGTAACTTTCTGAACAGGATGCATTGGGTTTCACATCTCAAGTCAAGGCACCGTAAATTTGCTTGCCCTGCACCTGCTGCAGAGGATATCTAAAATAAGTGCTATCTGCATGCGCAAGCTGACGGTAATATGTGTCATAATTTGTACCCCAATGCGGAGGTTTCTCTGTGAAGTGAGCTTGAGCTGTAATGTGGCATTGTTAGCATTCAGGCCCATGACGGTGCCAGATCTTTGACTAACAGTGATGGAGTGACTGTTGAATGCACTAGTCCCAGTCCCCGTTCATGAGTTTCTGATGTCTTTTTTTTTTTTTTTACTGTAATGCTGCATTCACACCGGACGCGAAACGAATTTTTCGCATGACAAATTACATTCAAGGCATCTTTGCGTTCACTTTGAATGTAAAATCTGTCGTCGAAGGCGATAAAAACAATTTTTCAGATGACCGATTACATTCAAAGTCAACGCAAAGACGCGAATACACGCGTTTTTCGCGTGTATTCGCGTCTTTGCGTTGACTTTGAATGTAATCTGTCGTGCGAAAAATTTCTTTCGCGTCCGGTGTGAAAGCGGCTTAAGACTGCTACAGCATTGTATAAACTGTACTCTGCCCACCCTGGGTGGGTCTTCAACCTGCATTTTCCATTAACCGAGTGCAGCTGATGCATGTGGTCAGTGTCTGTCTCTTGGGGGCCATTCACTGAAATGAAGCAGGGTTCGCTGATCTGCATGCGTGAATAAATCACTGTACACGTTAGATTTTATCAATAGTGTAATAGGTTGTCAGAGGAAAGGCCCTTGAAGCCTTGAAATTATGTGGAAACAACTGATATTTTTTTGTGAGAAATCAATGGAAATGCTCAGATAAGCTCTGCCAGTTTCTGTGGATGAGGCTGTGTGTCATAATATTATAAAACTGGTGCCATCAAACCTTTCACCAAAAACGCTTTGAACACCCGGGTAGTGGCATCATCGAAACAGGCATGTCTGACCTCACTGGCAATCTTTTTTTTTTCCCTGTTATTTTGCAAAAAAAAAGTAAAAACCTTGATTTCCACCCCAAATGCATGACACAGTGCTCCTTAAGAATAACTTGTTTCGCAGTCAGAATGAGACCAAGTGAGATGCAGAGACCGATGTGTTCTCAAGCATGATAAAAATAGCATGGAAAAGAAGAGATTTGAGGTACTGAGACAAACCTCCTCTCTCCCCATAGGCTGGGATTGATGTGAGCTCTGCTGCTGAGGGGACTTAACACGTCTGTGGCAAAACCGTTCTGCAGAAAGACATTCTGAAACCCCCTGCAGAGCCAAAAACTAGAACTTCATTGCAAAGCCTTTTTTTTTTTTTTTTTATTTGTTTCAGAAAGTATTGTCTTAAGTCACTGAGTAGTTACAGCCAACTTATTGATTACTGCTACCCGCCTCGTCGCGAAGATGGTTCTTTCCACTTTCTTATTTTGGCCTCCTTGCGTCTATTTGCAATTGTCCTCATTCCATTTGTAATAACCCTTGTATTTTTCACCCAGTGTGAGTATTAGTTGTCCCCTTCCTAAAAAAATGAATCATTTTCTTACCCCGAATGGCACCGAAATAAAGCTTTTTCTAACCAATGAGATAACACAACAGAATAAAGCTGAAACGGCTGCCCCTGCGTTTCGCGTGTATTCACGGCTTGGCGTTGACTTTGAATGTAATCTGTCGTGCGAAAAATTCGTTTCGCGTCCGGTGTGAAAGCGGCTTAAAAAGTAGATGAAAGATTATGATTGAATTAATTTTAAGCCTTATTTTCTCTGCTGTTCTGGGTTTGATTGTTTGTTTGACTCCCCCCCCCCCCTGACACCTGCGTGGGTCTTAGAACTCTTTACTTAGGTGGCGGGGGTAAAATCCCAGTGGCACAGCCCCAGTACTCAAACTTTGCTGTTTGTAGAGTGGAAGGGGAGGTCTCAGGTGGGCTCTTGGCTCTCTGTACACATGCCTTTTAGCTGTTCACCTGCACATTCACCACACAACGGCTGCCCCTGCTTTTCACAGTTTCAACTGTCTGGTTGCATTTCTTGGCTTCAGGGGTTGTAGGTTTATTGAATGAGCTGTGTGATGCCAAACTGGGGCATAACCTTGTCAACTGTGGTTCACCTCAGGGAGATATCAGTGGTTTAAAAAAATCATCTTGTTCATGCTGTATTTGTCTTAAAGACATTAAGTTAAAGGCCTCTCTTGCAATGGCAACTTTGCAACCTTATAGTTGTAATTAATTCCTGACGCTGCTTGTAATTCATTCCTATGTGGCCATTTACATCAAGAGGTATTTAAATAAAATTTATTTTTTATGGAGAAGATTTTACATTGAGTTGGCACTTCCTCATATGCATTAATGCAATTTTTAAAAGCAATTGTAAACAAAACATTGCAATTGATGAGCATCTATATGCATAATTGGGCATTTTATATTGCCCTCTGAAATATCCATTTGCAGTAATTGCTCGAAAATGCCATTTCCGAGGCTTAAAGTAGCTGTGTCACGATTAATGCAAATGCTCAAAACTTTGAATGAAGTAAATCTGCTTAACTGCTAGTCAAAATCGAGAAGGTATTTTTCTTCTTCAGTGATTAGTGGTAATGGCAACCAGCTTACATTCTTCGTATCCCTCGGCTAAAGCTTAATATAGCGCTTTGAATCCTAGAATTTCTATAAAAAGCTCCTAATATAAAAAGCATACTGCCGGAGTAACTAAAATGTGTGGAAAACGAAGATGGATTGGCAAGGATGGAAACGGATTATGACTTGCAGTCAAGCAGATTGACTTTCTTGGGATGTAAGTTCTAAGCATGTGCAGTAATTGTGACACAGCTCCTTTAATTTTGTCGTTCTGGTTGAGTCATTGGAAGCATGGGAAAGAGGGGGCAGTTTGACGGCAATTCATCCATGACCTGCTGCATACTGGTAGGGTCAGAATTCTGGAATGATCCGTCTTCATCCAGATGCACGTGTGCTGAAGACTCCCATCACTGCCTTTGAGTAAGGATTAGCGGTCCCTCTGTGCTCTTGACCTCCAGGCTGTGAGCAGTCTGAGATTGGCCAGGCTCAATTACACACTGCTGGCGTGGTGCCGTGGGATTAACGTTAATGGAGGGCCAATGGAGCGGTTTCATTTCTGGTGGAATTATTTAAGAGCTGTCATCATAATGAAACGACCGCCGAGGAACTTGTCAGCTTCAGCTAATATCCCTCTCCCAGAGTGAGATGAGGCCTAAGCTGCTTGCATTTCCCTGATTTGAGTTAATTTATTACATTACATTATTGGCATTTAGCTGATGCTCATGTGCAGAGTGACGCATGATGCAAAATTCTTTAGCTGGTGCAGAAGTTCTGAAGCCCCGCCCCCCCGCGTAGTATAGGACCCTAACTCATTCCCTACGGCAAGCCGCTGCCAACGGCGTGGCGAATTCTACCATTCCCTACGGTAAGCCGGTGCCAGTGGCGTGGATGACCAGGCATTCGCAGTTCGATGAAAACACGAAATCAGTTGACGATCGTGGTGGTGGGCCATCTGTACTTCAATACTTTATATTGTGTAATTTTCGGGGGAAGTATTCCATACAAACGCGACAATTTTATATAAAAGTATTCTGTAGGGAATGTGCTAAAAGTTGCTTGTAAAGACAAAAATTTGAATAAACAATCCATGCAGATAAAGCTTGAATGCTCTAAAGGGGTATAATGACAATCTGCTTTCAATGTAAACATCAGAGAGCTACAGCGTTGGGTAGAGGTACGGCCTGAAGAGGCAAGTCCTAAGAGCTGTCATCATACTGGAACGGCCTGGAACTTCTTCAGCTAATATCTAACTCCTGGATTGTGATTTGGCCAAAACTGTTCAAGATTTTCTCTTATTTTAAATTAACTTCATTCAAAGAATGCAAGGTCCTTTTAAGAGCCTGCATCTGTAACTGTCAATATGTAATGTCACTCGTCACTTGATATTGTATCCCATTATGTTCAGTGTCGTACAAAATGCTTTTGTGCACTTTTTATGACTTCCATATTGTGTTCCATTATGTAGGGTCTAAAAAGTTGTATTTTATGGGATGGAGTAATTCAGTCAGTGTAGCCTTGAAGTATTTTGGGTTATCTCACTAGCCTTGCGGTCATCATACATACTTTTCCGGTAGTTTGGATTTTTTGGAAAAAAGTTGGAATACTTTTCGCCCAGTGGCTATCCAGATGGTGATGGGTTGTAGGATCTTAAGGGTGTGTTTGTATCTGCTGAAGAGCTTCTGAGTGCAATGCTGGGTAGGGTCCTATGAAATCTTTTGAAATCTTTTCCAGATTCTATCTTATTTTTTTCCTAGATTGTGTTTTCCATTTTAATTTTTCTGAATTCTGTTTTACGATTAAAGCGCATTTTGTCATCAGAAAGAGTGTCTAATCATGTGGTAGATTAATAAAATCTTCAAGATTTCATGTAACATAACTTTGCACTTTTTTTTACCAAAAAAGTGCTAAATGCAGTTAACTCTGTAAAGCAAAGCATTTCATCCTCTTGTAAAATAAAGTGCTTCACTGCTCAAGCTGCACTGCACTTTTGCCGAGCGCATAACTAATGTTGTTATACTCCAGGCTGCAGTGAACAGGGGCAGATTTTTAACCCACCATTGTACCCATGGTGTCGCCCAACTGAAATCGCAGAGTTTTTCTGGGGGGGAAAAAGCCATTTGATCAGCCTACCATCGTACCTATGGTTGGTGATCAAACCTCTTTCTTTTTTTTTTTTTTTTCCCCCTCCGTCATGAAAGTTCTGCGATGATAGTTGGGCGACACTCATTAATTGCATCCACATATAGGCAAATTATTGTGGAAATCATAGGGCTGTAGTTGGGCCTTTGTCCTTTCTGATGTGAGAGCCAAGTGGCTCACTCAGAAGCAGTGCAGGATGGGAGAGAAGCAGCAGGGGACTGGCCAGACGTTTCCCTTTTGCCCAGTGGCCCGCGGCATCATGGGACTTCCGCTCGCCGGCTGACAAAGCGTTTCATCTCTGCTTCTCTCTGAAGTAAGGCGATGAATTTCAAGTGCTGGTGTCAGGATGTAGGCCGCTGTGCAGCCCCACTGACTTATGGGGGATGACAGCCTCGTGGAGTCCTTTCTAAAGCAGGGGCTTTCAGACATGAGTCTGTGTGTGTGTGTCTGTGTCTTTGTGTGTGCGTGTGTTTATGCACATGTGTGTGTCCATTTATGTTCGTGTGCATGCGTGGGAGTATGTGTGTACACGTGAGTGTGAATATGCATGTGTGTGCATATGCTTGTATATGCATTTGTTAGTCTGCGTGCAGTTTGGATTCTGACCAATTGCTCTTACTTTATTGGCGAATGAAGTCTGCAGTGGGTACTGGTTTCATTTCTGGCTGTAATGTGCTGCTTGAAATTGGCCTGGCAGGGTGGTGATTAGCCTGTTTAGAATGAGGCCGGAGGTGTGATTGAGAGTCCGTATAACGGGAGTAGTGTGCATTGCTGCTGTTCCCTGGTGCTGTTTCTGCACTGTGTTTTCTGGGATTCTGTGGTTCCCTGGCCCCCTATAATAGCACTTCTTCAACACACCAGTACACAGCTTCCTGTTTTATTTAAACTTGTGGTGGATTGATTCAGTTTTTTAACCATCAACACCCTGAAGATGTAAAGGTAAAAAAGGACCTCTGACTCATCTAATGACTGTATGCTGGTTTGCTAACTGAAGCTTATGGTGATTATTTTTGTTCACTGCTGTGTTTGTGATACTGTGCCATGACTTGAACTCTATACTTTTTGTGCTTTTCTGTGAACCTGGGACGGGAAATGAAAAATTGGCTGTAATGGTTGGACTTTTAACAGTGCATTTGACATTATGTTTATTAATGTGCACTGCTCTTTGTATTACGTGTATGTATGTATATATACAAACTTCAAACATAAGATGTGCACAGTCCATTTCCATGAGTCCGTGGTGCAGTTGTGGGGACTTGCTCACTTTTTGAGTTCAGAGCTGCAAAAGGTGATGGAAACGTAGCTGGTCCCAGTACAGTGTTGCTCAATCCCGATCGGCTTCATTTGACTCCTGGAATGCAGTGCCACATTGTTGTGAATTGGTGTGGACTGCAGCCCCACTGTCATGACCCAGTTCCAGTAGGAGTGCTGCCAGAATCACTCCAGCTGGACCACACGGGAAAGGCAAGAGGCTGGATTGGAGCAGTACTCTTGAGACGTGTGCGTCAACAGTCGCATGTACTTAACTCTGACTCTGGCTATTTATTGCCCCGAATGGTATTGATGCGTCCTCTTAAAGGAATAGTTCACCCAAAACTGAGAATTCACTCACCTACTCTCCCCAAGGCTAATCGAAGGGTCTGTGAATTATTTTCGTCCTTAAAACACTTTTGGGGTTACGAAGAAAAACGGCATTGAAGACAAATCTAAATCAACCGAAGTCTTGGTGACCACTCTTTCAAGTGTAAAAAAACAACATTTAAAAAATTCACAATGCCTCCATACTGCTCGTGCGGCGTAATCCAAGTGTTTGTAAGCCCCGCAATTCAAATTTGACTCAAAGATGTCTTTTCACCATGTTTTTAGCTTAAATGTCCAATTTAGCCACTTAGGCAGGAGTCCTGTGTATTTTCATGGAAGAAGCTGACCTCACGACGGTGGCCAGTGAGGGTAAAGAAGCTCTTCAGTCAGTGAATATTAACATTCAAAACTGCAGCGCGTTTCTCCAATTGGAGATGTCTAGGGCTGTTGCAACATTATTTACCCTAGTTGGCCACCGTCATGAGGTCAACTTTGTCCGTGAAAATAAACAGGGCTCCTAGCTAAGTGGCTGCATTGGACATTTAGGCTAAAAACACGGTGAAAAGATGTCTTTTCATGTCATAATATTTTGCGATTTATTTTTTTAAAAAATGCAAGAAATATGCATGCTACACAACCAGTTATGTTAATATCAAAACAATATAGACTTATGTAAAAGAACCCCTAGTTATTTGACACTTGCCATGTTTAGTTTGTGTTTGATGGGCCAGTGAATATAGGAGTTTGTGGAAGTGCTAAATTTTTTTTCCAAATTTCACAATGTCACACCATGGTCAAAACCAAGGCTATTCCCTTCAAATAAGACAAATGACATCTATAGATAGCAGGCTTTCTGCCCTGACAATTTCATGACTCTACCTAGAAAACTTTTTGAGATAATGCAGTATGAACTTTGCTGTAGATTTAAGATGATCGCAAAATGCACCGAAAACGGTGAGGGGGGTACCATGTTCACAAATTTTTTTCTCGGTATATATTTGATATATAAGTCTAATATTTTGCATGAGTTAGTTATTATGGTTGTTCTTCATCTGGTAAAAATTTGAAGCAAATCTGAGATGGTCGAGCAGAACCCACTTGTTGAATTGAGGTGGATTGACCCACCAATGACTTCAGTTGATTTGGATTTGTCTTCAATGCCGTTTTTCTTTGAAACTCCAAAAGTGTTTTGAGGACGATCGAAACTCGCCGACCCTTCGATTAGCCTTTGGAAGAGTAGATGAGGAGCGAATTTTCATTTTTGGGTGAACTATCCCTTTAATTGTGGACCCCGCATAACCCCAATTTTGGGAAAAAATTCCTCTTGACATTGATGAGTGCTGCCTGGAAAAAAGCATGGGAGCTTATCTACCATGTGGGAAGCATTTGTGTGCTACAAAAGTTTTCAACTTTAGAGCAGTGCTATCTTAAAAGACGTGTGTTTGTGTTCGTGTGTGTGTGTGTGTGTGTGTGCATGTTTTTAAAGAGTGACGTCATCTAAAATCATTTGTCAGTTGACAAAGGCTTTGAGCCAAAATGATCATTAGATTGTGCATGAGTGGTATGTGGTGTGCAATGCGCTGTGCGGAATTTTGTGCCAGATATGTCTGAAATCTAAAGAGCTGGCACGGTGGCTTGGAATCCTGGAAAGCACCGCAAGTCCCTATCATTCCAGGCAATGCCTGTTCTGCCTCCCTCCCAATCAGGAGGGACATTCCTGCGACTGACTGCTGTTTTGTTATTATGTACAATAGGACCTGCCCTCCCGAGTTGCTTACTTCACAGCGGGGCCACAAGGGAGGAGTTGGTATGCCAGGGTTTGGTATGGCTGAAGTGCTATCCAGAGTGCCTCTCTCTTTTATCACTTCTGTGCTTTAGATGCAGGGAGAATGCTGATACTGAATTAAGAATTGTGATTAAAATGCTTGAATGAGAGCGGTTCTGCCGCACAGGCTTGGAAGGGAAAAAAATGCTGAAATTATTGCACGGAAAGAGACTGGCTTCAGGTGTGAATGCTATATCTGGAGCGGGGAATGACACAATGATTTATCATCAAGGTGGTGATGAGTCATAGCCAGCCGGATCACCCAGTGTTAACCTCTGCCCCACTGAGGACTTCAAAGTGCTCTGTTGAGATAAGGTCACCTTTGCAGTTTTGAAGTTAGAATGAATTATTCAACCTGTCAAAGATCTGTCGAAGTTGAAGGGTGGATGTGGCTCCCACCATCTGTGTCACTGGTGGTGGTGGAGAGGGAGCAGCAGGGAGCAGGTGCCCGAGAGGGGAGGTATGGATCGGTGCAGAGGGTCGAGCAATGACTCCAAGCCATATTCCAGGTGATCTGCCATCCTGGAGGTTTTCATTTTTAACCATTAAGGAAGCTATGCCTGTTCGACTAATTGTGCAAGTCTCTTGCAGTTGAGGGAGGTGTGTTTCGTTAGGTTTGAGGTGAAAGCCGACAGGATGTTCTGTATCCAGGAACTGGCCTAGGAATCATTGGGATTGAGGGTAATGTCAGGTGAGGTGAGGTAAGGGAGGTGTCTGCTAGAGGGGAGGTGGCGATGGTACAGTTGGGAACAGACTGGGATTGGGAGTTGGGGTTACAGTCGTGCTGCTGCAGGGTGCTTGTACTCAGTCCTGCTCAAGTTGAGCCAAATACTTCGCTGATTGAACGGGCTGTTCATTAACAGGAGCCACTGTCCTTCCTCTCTGATTCCCAAATGCTGTCGCTCTGTGCCCGTCTCTCAAACACTCCCTCACTTTCATTTAATGTCTTTCTCATTGACTGATGTTTCATCACTTTATCTTCCTATCACTGCACGTCACAAGCTTTTATCAGCACTCCTGTTAGTTTTGGCTCGTGAATTTGAAAGCCTTTCTTTTGAGATGCGTCCCCACGCAGCTTGGTTCTAGCTTGGTTTTCATGGATTATACCTGATTTCGATGAAAGATGTTCCTCACTGTGGTTGACTCAAGTATCATTCCTCCATCCACATGAGCATGGCACCTTTAATGTAAAACTTCAAAACGTATACATTTTTTCCAAAGGGAAAATAAATGTACAGTTGGGGTCAGATTACTAGGTTATTTTTTTTTGGCACGAGTTATTGATGTTAATGGTCCTACTTGTGCTTATAGGTTTTCCTTGTTCAAGAGGCCTTACTAAAATCTGGCCCTCATCTAATGTCTCCTTGTATGCCAATTGTTATTATTCATTACAGGTTTTTTAAGCTAGTGTGTTATTTTGCAGTAAGTACCATTTTAATGGATTAATTAGGAGAAGCTTGTGTCACTGCATCTCATGCTCCTAGTAGTGAATGACTTGTGCTCTGACTCTGGCTCCACATAGTACATTGTGATGGTGCCTGAAAAAATACATTTCATTCATTGTTCCAAATGCTTTTCACCTGGTTCAAGGAAAGTCCGCCATAGGTGAATTGCGTGGTGACGTGATCTCTGGGCGTGCCTCATGATCTGCTATGAAATTGACTATTGTTAAAATGATGCTGGTTAGCAGAATGTTTTTGTTTTCTTTAAATAGCGTACATGTGCACAAGCATGTTTGAAGAGTTGGATTGGGAGTGTGAAGAGAAATGTAAAACTACCATGGGTGTAATTCTGTGTCTGTATGCGCACAATGGAAAGAGATCTTTTCACTTGTCAAAGTTAACCATACAATTTGGCAGCTGTTCACCAGTTTTTTTTTTTTATGCATTGCTGTGTGCTTTGCCGTTGGAGAGCGAGGATGTAAACCTGATGGCAAAGCTCCATCTCACCTGAAAATTAGAGCCCTCTGAAGTCTATGAAGTCTAGTACATAACCATCTAACATTAGCGGATGCAGCACCTAGCTACTGGCTAAACCAGTCTGCTGTTCCATAAAAATGAGGGGATGGTGTTGCTAAGCAGTTGCTCTGCTCTTTTCTTGCTTTATACAACATTGAGTAACTGGCTTGCTTCAAAGCCCTGAACATTTGAGAAATGCAGGGCTTATTTCTGCACTGTGCAGGAGGGGAGGTCAAATCGGTCTACGGGGGCTTACTTTTACTATCCATTAATATGGCCGTGGAGTTATTTACTGTACTCATGGGTACAGCTAAGTGCTCGCCTTGACCGTGATCCTGAAAACTTAACCTTTTGGAATGCATGACCTTAAACACTGTTGCACAACACATCGAAACGGATTCAAAGTATGCAGTCTTTGCCATTAGAAAGTCACATTCTCTCATTGGTTTCAGGAATTATGCATTTAATCTTGTTGCATCTGTGAAACGGTGATGATATGAGAGTGACTCCTGTCTCAAAACATGTTCTTTTCCACAGTAAGTTCACATGACGAGGCCAGAATGAACAAATTCTTCTGATTTTTTTTTTAATCAGCAGAGCTGGATGAGAAGCTTCCCCTTGCATGTCCTCTGTTATAAATATCCAGGCTTGCTCAGGCTCTATCCCCTGAATGCTTATGAGATGATGTAATCTTGAGAGACTTGGTCTGCATGTTTATTGTTACAGCATATTCTCAGAAATGGGGAAAAAAAACCTTTCAGTGTATTTAAAAGTGACTAAATCAGACTTATTCTAAGCATTTAAAACCTTTGGTTTGCAATGATTTGTATTTTTTAGGTTGTGCTACTTGCTTCCATGACAATGAAACAATACCTTGTTTTCTTGGATGCCCTGTGCTCATTGGTCACCAAGTGCTCCTGACCAATAGGATATGCCTCTATGGGGAAAAATGTGGCACATGTAGTGAAAAGCCAAAAAAGAGGTGTCTTTATTTCTCTGTGGTGTTCCTCATGGCTCCATTCTGGGGACATTACACAGGAAATTTTTCTTCTGTGACAAGGCACTTGGGCATGCCCTGCTGTGCAGTTCCACTTTAGATAACCGCACTGAATAGGGTATATCCAGAGCTCTACGCTGAAATCAACTTTATCAGGCTTATTGTGCCTGCAAAAAAACTTGCACTTTGTTTGACTTCTGGTCATGGTAATGGAATGTATCATGGCATTGGCCTCCCCAACTCTGTTTCCCATGGGGTCATGACCTCTGTATCCTGTTTGCAGGTGTACAGAGTTCTGTGCAAGATCTGTAGTTGCCTTTGATTGGAAAATTGTGTGCGTGTGTATGTGTGTCTGTGTGCGTGTGTGTGTCTCTGTGTGTCTGTGTCTGTCTGTGTCTGAGACTAAGAGAGTGTTTTGATGTGAAAAAGGGAGTCCACTGGTGGCCACATCCACTTCTGAAAGGGCTCTTTGTCTGTGACTTGGGGAAACCCCTCATTGTTGCCCAAAATTAGCAGGACGGGCACTTCTAGGAGCAATGAACAGGGCAGTGACAGATGCTTCAAGCCCTCACCATCTAATGGGAGCCAGCCACTCTCAGCCCCTCCTGTTAATCAATTGTTTTCCCTCCCAGACTGACACACGTAGAGGGTAAAGCATTGCTAATAAAGGCACTCCCCTCCGATGGACAGTTCCTCCAGTTTGCACCGCGCGGATGTTTTGCTTCCACGTCTTCCGGCGCTTTCATGGCAGGACATGGCCCAGCTTTGGCCTCAGGATTAGAGGCTGGCCGTCACGAGCACCGCTTTGATGCCAGGGGTGTACTTCCTCTCATCAGGACATTTTGTACTTGTGTCACTGCTTCTTTTAATCAGATCCTGTAAGTGTAAGGATCTTATTAATTTAGGGCATCTTCTGTTTGTGCTGTTGTGCACAGTAGATTGACTCTGAAGTTGAACTGCTGTGGAGTCCATTTAAGTGGTTTAGATTTTAATGTCCTTATTTTTACATACGACTGTGGCCTTCTTACAAGTTCTGTGAATCACTGAATGCTTGCTACATGGGCTGCGGATTGAGTGTCCCGATTAATTTTCTCATCCTTCAGTCATTTATGGAACAGCTGCTGTTGAAGACTAAATCCCAGGTTAAGATAATCTCTGAATAAAGTTGGGGGAAAAAAAACTAGCAAATTGGGCTCTTTAAACAGGAATGCATTTGTCTCTTCGTTTGAGAGTGGTGTGGATTATAAAGGATTACGTGGGATTACTGACCTCAGATATCTGGCTGCTGACTAAATAGTTGTTTGTGGAAACAAAGAGCAGCCGGAGCGAGTAGCAGGCCATGCTCCGCCATTTTTAAGGGTTTTCCTGCCCTCTGTGATGTCACTGATGATGTTACAGGTGATTACTGTCATCGCGAGTGAAGGATAGAATGCTAGATTAGTTCTATCAATAAGCAGGTGGCAGGTTCTGCTTACACTAAACTAATCCATGCAAACACGATTCCACCCACACTGCTATGTTGGAGATGGTTGAGATACGCGGACACATATCTCTGACAAAAGAAGTAACAACCTTTTTGCCTTTGTGTGGTTGTTTGTGTACAACAGTGTCCTCCCCTGAGCGGGTCTTTGAAGAGTGGCGAATGCAGAGGGGAAGGGCAACGCATAGGGGACCGCTTGTCTCACAGTCCACTCCCCCAGGATGCCATTAGCTGAGTCTGTCGACGTTGATCCTTAACTCAGGGTCATCATTCATTTCTCCTGTTTTCAGGAATGGTTTATCTCATTCCTGAAATGTGCTGACTGAGCTACACTAAAAAATGGATACAGTCATATTTTCACAAATGTATTCAGTATTTTACTAGCACTTAAGCTCCGTTGTTGATTGAAAACATGTCATTGATTCAGACTACTCTCAAATTAGTGATAATGGCACATACTTTAACCCTCCTACTCCGGTGCCAGGGTTGGATATGGGCCTGCTGTTTGTGTGGCAATATCTGCCGTCCTGCATTGGGCTTCTGCGCCCTGGGAACAGGAGGGCTGAGTTGGGATCTAATGACATGGTTTTAGGAAGCATTCGGTTTTATGTGATGATCCTTAAACACCATAATGGCGCGCAGACCTTCAGCCATCTTTAACCTGTTTCTAGAATCTTGCTGTCTCCATCTGTTCTTTTGCTGGCCCTCTTTCTCACACTCTTTTCCCTCTTTCTTTTGTACTCTCACACTGATTTTAAAACGCTGTCTTAGAAAAACTAGAGAAACTGACCTCAGTCTCTGTTTTTTTTTCTCTCCCTCTTTTCCTCGCTCTCTCAGTCCCTCTGATTTTAACGTCACGTGGTGTTTGAGAAGTCTCAATCTGACCTTGTGCCGCTGTGCTGAAACTCGCCGTTCAGGCAGTGCAGGGCGTGTTTTTCCAGTCTCGGTGATGTGGTGTGGAAGGAACGAAGGGCCTTCCCCTGGACTGACCTGCTCATTTCTGCAATTGTTTGTCTGTGACTCAGAGCATCCCCGTTCACTGGTCAGGGAGAAAGCGCTTCTGGTGACTGCCAGAGTACACAAGAATATTCTAGAAGTTTGTCAACTCTGCAATGCTGGAAAGCATTTATTCTATTGATATTTTATTAATTTGGCCTACAGCATCATGCAATGCTCCGTATTATGGAACTCGATCAAGATTGCTTTATTCTGTCTTTTCAACAGTTTCACACCATGGTGTATGTTGTTCTTTGCTGTTTCCCTGGTTCGTAGTTTGAATTCTGTCTGCTGTTCTAATCCTGGGCTTGTCCTGCCAGGTAAGGTAATCTGCCAAACTAGCAAATTATAAGTATAAAAATTGGCAAGGAACTCTTCTTTATAGAATGAAAGGGTTGTCGCACTGGCCATTCTTTTTTGCATACACTGAGAAACATTTATAAAACAAAACTGGAACTGAAATTTGCATGTGAGGTGCTCGTGTTTACCAATGCGCTTCTGATAATTTACATTCTCTGATCTACTTCAGGAAATACCTGCCTGTTTGTATACCCAAACGTAGCAACGCTAAACAAGCCCATTCCCATTGGAAGTGAGAAAGGAACAATGTGTATTGCTTGCGGTAGCCATTGCAAGTTTCTGAAGTATTTGTGTGGCGACACCATGTTATTCCTTTAAACTAGGCACTCAGTTTAATTTTAGATTATTTTTTTCTATATTGAGTGAAATGTACAGAAATTACAGGCCTTACATTTGTTAATTTGGTTTGTGTTGCCACAAAGCCTGTTTCTGCTCAAATGCGTGGTGGTGGGAACCCCTTCTTCAGTCCACAGAAACGGTTCATGCCAGTCAACCCCTCCCCCCTTCTATCTGGACCCCTCAACCCATATGCAGAGTGCTACCACTCGGCAACAGGAAGGAGATGGCAAACAAAGAGCCCACTTCCTGCGGAGTTATCCGGCATTCTGCACAATGGCAACGGGAAATGCCTGGCAACGGCTGAGGGCTCGCGGAGCGTGAAGGAGAGATAAACCACCCGGTCCGAGCCCTGCCAGCACTCTGGGCTCTCTCTCTCTCTCCCCCTCTCTATCGCTCTCTCTCTCTTTCATACATTATTCCTTTCACTCCGTCTTTCCTCTCTTTCTTTTTCTTCAATCTGCTTTTCTTTTCCAGAATTTCAATTTGCAGCACCCCAAAGTTATAGAACTCAAGAACTTTTTTTTCCTCTCCTTTTGCCTTGGCAATTTCTTATTATGAACTCAAGGCCAGATAAGTGTGGTTTGCATCATGAATGAATATCCTTATTCGTAACTAGTGAGTGCAAAGCCACAATCATACATGGACCTCTACATTGGCAGCAAAGGGAGTTCGGAGTGAAACGGACCGTTTCAATGTAAAAGATGCTGACTTTCCCTCGACTAATGAATTCATAGTTCCAGTTTTCACGAGAGTAATTGGTGAAAAGGTGACAGTCTTCATGTTTCTTATTTTGTTTTTGTCTTCTTTAGTTGTGTTTATATTGCAATGGCCACTGAATTTTTATTGTAGGAGAGATCTGGCCAATTCAGTGATTGTTTTTGAATATGGCCTTTGGCTCAGGTTGATCACTGCAGGAAGGAAGGAATGAGCTCGTCTTGGACGGCCTTTGTTTTCGCAGTAAAGATTTTGTTGATTGCTTAAACAAATCTACTGGCTTTGCTTTTAATTTACTGCTTTACGAAAGTCATTTGTACATCTCTCATTGGCTCGCTACCTGCAGTGGGTGTGATTTGTTTAGATTTGGACATTGTTAAATTGGAAAATGTTTGCTTCTGTACTGTAGCCAAATTTCAGTTGTTGCAGGAAAAAAAATCCCTCAGTGAAATGACCTTAGACTGATATAAACTAAAACATTCTGCACTCTGCATCCGGCACCTCTCATCCCGCAGTGACAAACAATATCAGATTCACACCACCTTCAACACAGGCGACACAGTTTTAATGTTCTCTCTTGTAATGATGATCGAAATCGCACTCTTAACTCTGACAGGGTGGCTGCGGTCACCATGGCGACGGTCCCATGGGCAGACTGCTGTGACATTTCACAACCTGTGATTTAAGGACCCCCCCTCGGCCCCCTCCGAACCCCCTCCACTAGTCAGCTGAATGTAGCGGATGCTGCAGTGACTCTGTCCCAATAGGCAGGCTCAAGGGCTGTGTGCGCGAATAGTGGTGCGGGGCCCGACGACATCGGCCAATGATTGATCTTCACCTTTGACCCTGGTTTGGGGGATTGAGCTGATCTCGAAAGGGATCCCTCAGTATTTGGAGGAGACCAGCCATTCAACAGCACTCTGAGGAATTCCTCATCAGGGTCTCATGCTGAGCATGTGCAAAAACACTACAACGTCTTCACGCATGCATGCATGTGCACACACGCACGTGCACACATGCGCGTACACACACACACACACGTGTATATACACACTCAAACACACACACGTTTGCACAGCTATCCTCATTAGGATATTGCATTCACTGCTATTCATGATGGACAGCCTGACCCAACCCCCAACCCTATCCATAGCCAAATTATGCCTAACCCTAACCTTTACCAAATCTTAATTGACACCTGACCCCTAACCTTGAACATGACCTCAGCAATGCCATTTTGCCATATTAGAACCATGCTTTGGTCCCCATAAGGACTACTGGTCCTGACAAGGTCAGTGTTTATAGCAGAAAAGGTCCTCAATAGGTAACAAAAATGCACGCACACACACACATACACACACACACTGCTGACTCCAAAGCATGGCCCTTATGTCCCCCCCCCCAAAATCTCTCTTCTGTGCATTCAGCTGTTGCCTCCTTCCATGTTTTGTAACTGCATGCCCCTCTGGAGCAGGCAGGAGGGCAGAATGAGACCCTCGGGATCAAGACTCTGAGCCTTGTTTAGACGGAGAGGGGGTTCCTTTGTTCTCGAGCACTCTTCACAAGGCTGGAGCAGAGATGGTTGAGAGGAAAAGGCATGACCGTGAACTTTACGCTGCCTTATCCCTCTAGAGCACGTGCACTCCTCTGGAGGGTTCACACACGCTTGTGCGTCTCGCTGGCCAAGCTCTGTCCTCTGGCCCAATGACTGATGAGCTTGTTGGTCTCGGGCATTTAATTACACCACCAGACAAAGACTTTATACTCACTTTACTCATGTTATTTTTTATATTTTTTGTGGCACAGAACCAGTTTTGACTTCTCTAAACAGCCTTAAATGGCACCTAGTAAGACGTGAATAATGAGGAATCAGAAAAAAATCTTTGCAGTCCATTGGTGGGGGTGCCCCGGTGGCACATCGGTCTCAGTGCGTGCACCATAATGGCTGTGTCCTTCCCGTGGTGACCCGGGTTCGATTCCAGCTCGGGTCATTTGCCGCATGTCGTCCCCATTCTTCATACTCACTTCCCTGTCACTCTCTACTGCATAACTATCAAATAAAGGAGAAAATCCCCAAAAAAAAAAAAATCTTCAAAAAAAAAAAAAAGCAGTCCATTGGTGCCAGAAGTTGGTGGGAACTTCGACAGTATTAGTGTTGGGTGAAAACAATGTTTCTGCTCAGCTGCTGCTTTGATTCATCTAAGATTTAGATTTTTCTTTTTTGAGAAAAAGGTGTTTATTCCTTCTTGCTTGAAACTTCTTGAAAACCACCGGCTTACATAAACCTTAAGCTTGTAGTGTCTGTTGAGGCTTTGGGAATGAATTGGACCTGCGAGATCTCATCATTATACTCCACACTCGCACAACTCTGGGTTATTAATATTGAATAAGAAACTGTTGAAAGGTCATTTTCTCTTCTCTCCTGCTAATTCCAATCCTACGGTTTATTGACTGAGCTGTAGGAGTTGTTTTTCTTTCCATTTATAACCTGAATTCATCTGAAACCAGATGGTGATGATGATGGTGCTAGCTTTCCTGTTTCAGTTTATTATTATTTATTATTTAGGTTATTCTGTTTGAATACTCCGTATAGAAGGATATTGCCTCAGGCGAGGCAGCAATCGTTCAAACTGCCTTCTGGCCAGCCCCACAGTGCCTTTGTCCTCACATCACTGGCTCCTGGCTGTGTCTGCAGATCTATATCCTTAAGTTTCTCACTCAAACCTAGATCAATTGTTCTGGAGCCATTTTTTTTTTCCTGGCTGGAATTTTAAATTTGCTTACAAAGAGAGGACAAAAGCCTCACGATTTTTGGAGGGAAATCACCATCATTAACTATATAAATCAATAATGTATTGGCGGATAAGGCAGTGTGCTTTTAACTTTGTTTTGGCCGAGCTTAATTTGTTTTCTCATTTTCCAAAAAGAGAAAGGGAAGGAAACTGAAACAGAATTCTGGGACAGTAAGAAAGTTTCTGGGCTCAAGCCCATAATGTTACAGCATGGCACAGCCACTGTATGTGGGTGCAACATAAGGTTGTCATTTGAAAATGGTTAAAGGACTAATGTTGTGAATAGTCTGTGTCCAATTACATTATGGCTTCGTTACCATTATCATGATTATTGTTTACTGTTATGATTTAAGTTGGACATATAGGGGATGCTCCTGTGGGCGATTGAATTTGCTAGTTGGTCTTTAATCCTGTGTGCGGAGTTGAAATGTAAATCTACAGTGTGGTGGACCTTCAGGAACGTGTTTGGTAGCCATTTTCCTGCATGTATACAGAGAATGCATGAGAGCTGTTTATGACTGTGCGAGGGGACAGTTACATTATCATCCACTCCTCAGCAGAAAGTCACAGTGAGTCTGAACTTCATCCGGACCCCTGGTGTTCTGTGGCTATGGACGACTCTCTCGTGAACCCAGAGATGAATCGCTTCTGTGACTCCTGGCCGGTCAGTGGCATTCTCTGTGGTCTCGGGGTTTTGCAGAGGCAGCCAGCAGTAATGAAACAGTGGCTGCTGTGCAGCTTCAGGAGCCAGGCTTAATCGTGCTCCCTCGACAGCTCCGCATGCGGGTCAGCAATGCCACGCCACTTATCGCAGCAGCCTCCCCTCTGACCTTTAACCTCTCGAAGAGCATTTTTTTTTTGTCTCCTCCCACGAAGTGTATGGGGACATAGGAATGAGTGTTCTCCTTCCACTTGTCTGTCCTTCCACATGTCTGTCCGTCCGTCAGTCACGCTTCAGTTCTCTGGACGAGAACTCCTAGACCGCTCAATATTTCTCGGCAAAATTTTCTGTATGGATACATTTTATTTAATTGATGTGCCTTTTTGAACTTCCATCCATCCTTTTGTCCGTCCCTCCACCCTGTTTTGTCTTCAGGCCAGATATCAGCCAGTCCGCGGTGGGGAATATGAGTACTTCATGCTAATTTAAAAACTTTGTTCCCCTCTAATCCTGTTTTTATTGGACTACATTGCTTGGATATCATAGTCACATCAGAATGAGAATTTTTGGTAGGGAACATTCTAGTCACATATTAACAATCTTGCACTTTAAAGTCTCGCTGTAAGGTTTCAGATCTACTGTCCAGATAGCATCCCATCCCTAGCGAAGCTGCAACAGCATTCTGCACTAAAGCTGAAGTATAGATTTTTATTTTATTTATTTATTTATTTATTTGTTAGGGTCCTCTCCGTATTGTATTGCAGTGTTTGTGTGTTTTGTAGCCCCACTGGCATATGCATGATCAATGGTTAAGATCCTAAAGCAGGTTGTATTTGGTTTATACAAATAAATATGGAGAAAAATTGAAAAAAAATTTGGGGTACACTTCAAGGATATTGGAGTTCATTCATAGCCTCTGGTTCTCATTGGGTGCAGAGCTACTGGAACAAAAACTGAGTGAAAAGAGAGTTGTTATGCATTGGAACTTACCAGTGTTGTTTAAAAGGCTTTATTTCATGGGCAAGTGAATTCTGGAAGTTATAAACAACAATCACAGAATTCGAAGGGGGTTGAGCTGTCGTGGGATGGGTGCTCTGAGCCCATTCCTACAAGGGGTGCCATGGGGCCTGGCCCCTGTCTGCAGCACTCTCATTCAGCACCTTCTGTGAATGGGCTGTGGTGATGTGGAAGCTGACGGGGGAGAGCGAGACAGGACGGGGGAGAGGAAACAAACCGAGGTGTGGCGCTGCCTGTGTTCTCTGTGCCGGGAGCGCCCTCTGCTGGCGGTTTGGTTCAAAGTGGAGAAAACCAGAGAGTAGATAAGAGAGCTGAGCTTTGGGCAGGGTCTACTGTGGAAGTTTGGGTTGTTACATCTAGCCCTCCATGTGCTTTGACTTACCCACTTTGTAAATCTCTGTGTCTAACTGGTGCAGATACACAGATCCATGATGTGAAGTGCAGAGATGATCGACTGATGACTGAATTTATTTGTCCAGCTGGTAGATCCCTGTGATATCAAAAGCACTTCACGGACTCGAAAAATGTGGGGACCACTTGGTTAGACCATGAAAGGGTGAAAGGACAGCTTGTGTACGCTCTTCTGTTCTTATGTGAGTAACCAGTATGATGCAAGTGCTGGTGTACGCACTAGATTACAATTGTGCGTGTACACTATGTGTGTGGGGAAGAGCTTGCCTTCATAAATCTGCGTATGTGCATGAATGTGTGTTTGTCTGTTTGTGTATGCGTGTGCGTGCGCGTGTCTGCATTTGAATGTCTGAGCAGCTCTTTGCGTGCGTGAATGCGTGTGAGTGCCCGAGTTTGTGCTTTTGTGTGTATACACATGCGAATGTCTGTGTTCAGCTCTTTGTGTGTGTGCGTGTGCACGCGCATTTGAGTGTATGTGTTGGTTTGTCTCCAAGTGAAGAGAGTCTGACAGCTGAGAGAAGCAGCAGAGAGACTGAGCTGTGAAAATGGGGTGCGAGGTTGCCATACGGATCTCAGCGGAACACAACTCGCGCGTCCCGGTTTCCCTGGCAACGGCAGCAGGGGGAAGGTGGCGAGTGGGGCGTTTCCTGTGGTTCTTTGTTTAGCGGACGGCGGTTCCTGCTCAGACGGAGTTTATTTGGGGTTACGCAGGCCGCAGAGCTCTGTGTAATTACTTCTGCAGGTGGAGCCTCTCGCCCGGTCCTCTCTTTCCTGCCCAAACCACATTGGAGAGGCTTTCCTGGAAAGCCAGATGTTGCTAACGTGAGCCCCAGCGAGGGGGATTACAGCACTTTTGAGAGAGGCTTACCAAAGGCAACACAAAATGGTTTTGCAATGTTATTGAAGTTACAGCACTGCCGCTACATGGCTGCAGCGTTGTGGGTTTGGGTTTGGGTCGGTTCGCTGACTGTGTTGTGCTCCCTGAAGAAGCAGAGGTGAAAGCCGTCTGTTTTCTTTGCTCTGGCTTGACCTGGGGCTCACTGGCACCTCTCACCTCCCCCCATGGCCGTGCTCTCTGCTCCTGCTCTGCCAAGTAACAGCACCTTTGTGCCTGCCCATTAGTGAAAAGTGCTAGACTCATAAACATGAATTCAGGGTGAGAGCCTGCTGTTAGCATGCCAGGCTAAAGCAGAGTGCACACGCTGCATGGAGGCTTTAGAGGTGTATGGTCTGACCCAGACCTCTGACTGTGATTTAAGGGAGGTGTTTCATTACCGCGGCAGTGTGTGGTCTGCTCAGTTGTGGTGGGAATACTGCTCGCCTCTAATCATATATTAGCATTTGCCCTCATCTTGGCCAGCTATGTGGCCATTTCTGCCCGTATTCTGTGCTGTCAGACCCAGACCATGGGTGAGTTGGAGTACCCATAAAGGTTTACTGTAGGGCCAGGTCACACGGTAACAGAGTTACAAAATTGGTGTATGTTGTATCAGAGCTCCAAAACTAGGTAAGATACAGTTAAAATTTAAATGGCTTTGTGTAGGTCTTCCCTAGTACTTCAGAAAACAAAATAGCCAATTTTGTTCATTTGATTTATTTTGGGTGAAAACGGCAAAAAACTGGTCGGTAACAGAGTTACAATTTGTAATATGTGAAATCAACATAAACACTACTATCCAGTATAAATGCCACCAATTCTGAAGGAAAATTGTCTTTAAATTTTTGCACAGGGAGGTAGGTTATGCTCCGTCATTGGTAAACCGGGTCAGGAGGTGGGCGAGATGGCGGCCATGCAGTATGTCTAGTTTAGTGCATACGTGGCTGATTCACACACATTGAATCTGTTACATCGCCTATTGCGTATTGGGCATCAAACTCAATTCTGGAAGCACAGATGTAGTTCAGGAATTTGGACCACCCCACGAGTGCTGTCAGAGATGCTTTTTTTTTTTTTTTTTGTTTTTCAGTGAAGCATTAGATGTGACACTAAAGAGTAAACTTTTAGCTTTAATTAGGCTGCGTGCACATCCCTATCAAGTCATAACCCCAGGAGATGGAGCCGTTTTTATTCATAGCCGAGTGATTGTCCAAATACTTATTGACTGGGTAGTATTGGGTAGATTGAGTCTCAGCGCTTCTCACCACCTGCGGCCCTCCTGTTCTGACTGCCTTCCCCTGAGTGATGCACCCACACCCAACCGAACGGCACATAACCCTCAAGTTATCAACAACTGATGTTCTTGATTTGATGCGAGTGGAGATTACAGCTTTGACAGATTTAATTGTTTTTTTTTTTTTTTTTTTTAGCGCATCCCCTGAAAGTTTATGAATGAGATGAGGCTAGCGCTGGAGCTTTAGCTTTGAGTGTCTCTGCAGGCTCTTCAGCCCAGCTGGTGGAGCATTTTGTGATGTCATCCTTCAGCAGGAAACTGAGCAGGGAAATGCACCTATGGGATTCTGTGGTGGGTCTGCATTGTTGGCCCTGAACCAATGAGGGAAGGTTCTCGAGGGTGTCACCATTTCTCTGACAGTGTCCGGCATGGGCAGCCATTGTCTTCGCGGTCCTGAACATTGTCTGGCTGCAGTTTTATAATGTCTGTTATAACTTTGCTGAGTTGGTGATGTTGTCAGCAGCTTGGCCTTTTCCGTATTCTGAGGGACTTTCTTGCGTGTACATGCTAAATGCATTGGTGTGGTTTAAACTCTGGCAGATGGCGAAGGAATGGATGGTCAGTTGTGATAGTCAATGCATGGAGATACCAGCTGGTCACTGAGGAAGGCATATGTGTATGTGTATGTATATGTGTGTCTGTGCGCGCATGTGTTTGGATGGATGGGATGCATGGGTGTGTGTGTGTGTGTGTGTGTGTGTGTGTGTGTGTGTGTGTGTGTGTGTGCGCGCATGATTTGGTTAGGGTGTCCATACTGCTTGGAGGTCTATGCAGTGTCTTAATAAGGATAGCTGTGTACAGGTTTGCAGGCTGCAGGTTTGTCCGCTCCAGCCCTGTCACATACAGGCACTTCCTCCTCACAACCCTCATATAACATTCAACCTCCTCCCCATTTACATCAAAATGCCCGGCGACCTGCTCTGAGCACACATACAGACATGCACATACACACGCACAGGTGCACATATGCAAACTGTGCACACATATATTTGCTCAAGCATTTGCTTGCACACATAACCATTTTGGCACGCATTTTCTTTTCATACACAGATGCCATAAGCACACGCACGCATACAGACACTCATGCTTATATGTACTCGTGCTGCACATGCAGGGCATGGATTTCTCCAAAACCTGGCGCAGAACAACGGAGAGGTATGCCTTATAGTATGCCTTCCACAAAAATTCTGCCTTCTGTCATCTGATTGTCAATCTCTACTCCTTACATATGAAAGACAAAGGATTTGGCTCTGGGGAATATGTTGTCTGAATCTTAACCCCTGCTGAAAAAATAGTCTGATGCAGTTCCATTGGGAACTCGACACTCGTACAGTTGGCGGTGTGACATGCATGGAGAGGTTCTTATGACTGTTCTTGTGACGGATTAACACATCATATTCAGCTTGTTGCAGGTGTGAGGGCGACAGTTGCTCAGACACATCAGTCAAAATCTGTTGCCTCTGATTCTTGTGATGCCTGGCATATATCTGGATGGTCTAACGCGCTTCATAAAATAACTAACAATGGCATCAAGTAAGGACCAAAAGGCTCTATTTTGTCCTATATCGAAAGCGTAAAAATAAGACGCAGGCTGAGACTAACCTTGCCCCCTCTGGGGAGCCTGGCTTTGCTACCATTTAATAGCGAAGTCTAGATAATTGTGTGTATCTGCATGTGAAAGGTTTGGTTTAAGTTGCTAAAACAGATTGCATTCCCATAAATTAGGTCTAGAGTGTCCTGTGTATTAAAATTAAAAACATGGCCTGAAATAACTTGAACGCTTTTGTTAAACACGGAATTTGCAACACAGTTGCGCGACAATGGTTGAAATTTCCCCAGTGAACATTCAAGATGAGGTCTGCTGATTATTGATAGCTGTTTTCTTGCATTAAAAGAGCTGTGTCATGATTACTGCACATGCTCAGGTTTGACGTCTGCAAATGTGTAAACAAGGCAATAAGCGCAGGTGAAAACTGCCGCTGTCGTGTAAAATCTGGTCCCCCCCTCGTGACTTCCATCGCATAATGTGTGTCAAATGACATGTCTTGCAACATTTTCATATCGCTCACTGTCGCAATAGCGTAGAATTAATTGAATTACGGTTGCATGCCTGTGGTATACAGTAGCCTTATTAGCAAGCTAGCTAGCAACTTTGCTACTGCACTACACTGGTGTGCCAGCTATAACATTAAAGAGTTCGTAATCACTTTAGCTAGGCAGCTAGTGGTTATTACAATAAGCAAACTGTAACATTATTAGCAAGCAAGCTAGCTAGCTCACTACATTGGTGTGCTATCTAGAACATTAAAGAGTTTGTAATCACTTATGCTAGCTAACTAGCGGCAATTACGGAAGAAGCAAACTGTAGCTTTATTAGCAAGTAAGCTCGCTAGTTATTAGCTCCTGCCACTCGCGGTGCGGGAGCTATGGTTTTGGGCTCCGTGCGTGCGTGCGTGCGTGCGTCCGTCAACACATTTTGCTTTTTCTCATCAACGATATCAGTTACAGGCTCCTAATTTTTACTGGACATGCATCTCAAAGAGCCCTACAAATGACATGCCTAAAGGTGACCTTGGCCTATTTTTTCAAGGTCACTGGCCTAAAAATATCACCAAAAACATCGACATTTTGCTTTATCTCATCAACAATTTCAGTAACAGGCTCCTTATTTTTACTGGACATGCATCTCATAGAGCCCGACAAATGACATGCCTAAAGATGACCTTGGCCTATTTTTTCAAGGTCACTGTCCTCAAAATATCACCAAAAACTTTGACAATTTGCTTCATCTTGTCAACATTTTCAGTTACAGGCTCCTAATTAGCTCCCGCCGCCCGAGTGGCACGGGAGCTATGGCATCGGGCTCCATCCGTGCGTCCGTCCGTCCATGCGTAGCGTTTTTCCAAAAAATGGACAATGAACATAAAGAAAGCAGATTCTAGTCCATGAAATAACCATAAAGTCAACATAAAATGAAGTATAAGTAAGCAATGTTCAGTGCTGTGAAAAAGTATTTGCTCCCTTGATTTATTCTATTTTTGCTTATTTGTCATATTGTTTTAGATCATCCAGCTAATTTTAATATAAGACAGTGACTATGAATAAACACAAAATGCTGCTTTTAAATGTGCATTTGATTTACTGAAGATGGAGTATTTCAAAATCTACTGTATATCACTCACATGAAAAAATAATTGCGCCCTGTACCTAAATACTGGTACTGAACAGCTGCAAATGTTCGCGATAACTGGCAATGAGTTTTCGACATTGCTGTGGAGGAATTTTTGCCCAGTTTTCGTAACAGAATTGCTTAAATTAAGCCTCATTGGAGGGTTGTAGGGCACATATGGCCAGATTAAGGCCATACCATGGCATCTTAATCAGATTCAAGTCAGGAAATGAACTAGGCCACTCCAAAACCTTCATTTTGTTATTCCTTTAGCCAGTGAGAGGTGGAATTTTTTTGTCTGCTTTGGATCATTGTCCTGCCGCATAACCCAACTGTGCTTGAACTTTGGGTCATGAGCTGATGGCAGCACATTCTCTTTCATCATTTTCTGGTTGAGAGCAGAATTTATGGTTTCATCAATTATGGCCACTCGCTTAGCAGCAAAGCAGCCCCTGAACTATCAAACTACCGCCACTGTGTTTGATTGTTGGTATGATGTTCTTGTTGTGGAATGCTGTGTTCGCTATACGCCAGATGCAACGGGATCCACTTCTGAAAAGTTTCACTTTTGATTCATTTATGGAATATTTTCCTAGAAGTCTGGGGGGTCGTCAGGATATATAATAAATGTATAGTCTTTATTTATTTATTTTTTATTTTCTGCCAAATGTGTGACAAGCCTTTGTCTTCTTTTTGGTCAGCAGTGGTTTTGTCTCTCAGCTCTCCCATGGATGCCATTTTTTTCCTAGTCTCTTTCCTGTTATGGAATCCTGAACACTGATCTTTCATCAGACAAGTGAGGCCTGCAGTATGCGATGAGAATCAAAATCGTTGACCTTTCTTTAGATTGTGGCATCATGTGCTGCTTTTTGCCGACTTAACATTGTCAGAGAGGTTCTGTTTAAGTAATGTTTAAATTCAGCGGATCATGCCTGGGTGTGTCAACTGAAAGTGAACCCAATTATCAGTTAAATTTGTTTAATTTATTTTAGGGGGCGATAATTTTTACACTTGGGGCCTGGTAGTGTTGGATTTCATTTTTTCCTTCAATAAATGAAGCCATCTATTAAAAACTGCATTTTTATGTTCACTCTGGTAAAATTTGTCTGATATTAAAATTACTTTGATCTGAGAGAGTGCTACAAATATGCAAGATTAGAAGAAATTGGGGAAGCGGCAAAAGCTTTTTTATTTTATAGCACTGTACGTCAGGACATGCCGGGCGGTCATTATATGGAAATAATAGCACATCTAAGTGGTGAAATACCTAAGTCAACCAATGAAGTGTGAAATTATTTTCTCATCATGAAGATGGGTAAGGGCTTATACCACAGTTACCACACACACATTCATAGCTCAATGCATAAATTTTGTGATTTTGTCTAAAACTGCCTGGGCCGACTGCTTGACCTCCAGTATTGCTGCTTGTATCTTTATCGAGCTGCACTGCGAAACAACTTCAAATTCCACACTGCACTTCCTTGGGTCCTCAGCAGTACACCCGCCAAGTGTGAAGTTGATTGAATAAACTGTTGTCGAGAAAATACGAAGAAAATACGACACAGATTGAGACTCCTTCCATTTTCGTTAGAGTTGTGCAGTGGCCGTTCAAAACCTGCCTCTTCAGATTGGGCTGATCGCTTTGCGCCTGATATTGCTGCTTTCGGCTTTCTCTTGCACCGCTCAGCCGCACAACTTCACACTCCATCATTCAATCAATCAAACTTAATTACTGTACCTCCTCTTGCAGGAATGCAAGTTCCTGTCACTTTTTTTTCCCCCTAAAATCAATAAAGTGATTAATATTAAATTGGTTTTTAAAAGGTTAATAAGGTCAGTTTCCTGTATGCATCTTCAGAGCGTGATATACACTGAATCGACATGGAATGAATAGTTCTGCTCTTCATCGTGCTTTATAAAACTTTACAGTAATTAGGAGAAAGAGAGCAATCTCCTGACATGGATGGCAGTTACTGTGTGCTTTCTGTGCATTCATTAGCCATTGTTTTAGTTTCTTTCCATTGGAGCAGGCTGTTTTTTTTTTCTTTTTTTCTTCTTTTTTTCCCCTCTGCTCTCCATAGATAATGTATCTGTTCAGAGTGGCTCTGTTGGGGTTCCCCATCACGAGTTTCAAAAGGCTCTACTTCAGAGAGGTTAGACATCCATTAGTCAGGGGTTCAAAGCCTGTAAACTTCTGATGACCTGTGTGTGCGTGTGTGTGTGAGAGGGAGACTGTTTGCGTTAGCTTTTTAATTCTTGCTCAGTGCCATCACTTTTAGGGGTACCGTTAAAAATAATGAGAGAAAAGTTTTGAGTTTGTACCCTTTGTCCACGTAAGGCCTAAAAATTTTCACTCCAAGAGTGTGAGTGGTTGCTTAAGGAAAATGTCTCGCTTTTGGACAAAGAGAACTTCACTAAATGGAACCGCTTTGATTTTGAACTTTGAATGTGTGTATCTGTTTGCACATTAGAGACTGAGACTGTGGTAGCTTTGTGTATTTTGTTTTATTTAATTTATTTTTTTATGACCGTGTGACAGTGAGACTGTGAATCTGTGCTGGCCAGTCACATGTATGGCTGCCGGTGCTGAATTTGACATCTAATCCCAACTGGGACTGCGGTTTCACATTTTATTATTTGGGGGGTGGGGAGGTTTCGTGGGAGAGGCCGCAGCTGAGTGTTGGGGGGAAAGGGTCATGTGACCGTGAAGGCCATTTTCAGTCCTTTTTTTTTTTTTTTTAAAAAAAAAAAAAAGAGAATAGACGTCCCCATTGCCCCTTGTGAGCTCTACATCTCACTCCATAACTCTACACTCAGACACTGTGTGGATGAGCCCTGTATGGGAATTAATCCACCCTGGCCAGTGTCTGCCTGCTTCCATGCATCGTACCAGTCACCCTCATTTTGTGGCCTGTCTGTCCTCCAGCTAGCAAGACTGGAGTCCGCATGACCGTGTTCTGTGGTGTGTGATTTGGATTGGGCTCGGTGTTCAGGTCTTGACTGGCTTTAAGATTGTTGTTTTAAGATTGGAACGGGGCTTTAGTTTGGACGGGCAGATTAGTGCTGGCACATGAGCTGTATTCATTTTTTAAGTTGTGTACCAGCATAGTGTTAGCCAGAATGGAATCTCAGGGTGTCTCACCCCAGCGACCAGGCCAGCTTGTCCAAGACGAAACCTCCTACGGTAGTGGTTCATCCCATCGAGCCAGCTTGTTGCAAACAAAATAATCTAGAGATTGCTTTTAATGCAAAAAAAGAAAGAAATGTCTGCCCCCCCCCCTCCAATGATGTTCACAGACAGTAAAGGCACATCTACATACAATATTTAAAGAGTGTGCAAGGTTTGATGTAAATATCTTAAATGGTCTCCGAGTTACAGCCCAGAAACAGTGGGAATGCCGACGCGAACGCAGATGGGAAACCGTACAAAAACAATATGTCTCCCCTCCCTCCTGGAGGGAGACATAATAGATACAGTCGGCAACAACGGGAACGCCCACAAACGTCACATCTGGTTAGAGCCGAGGGGGAAAACAATCCTTCCCCCCCGTCTGCTATACTGTAAAAACGCGAAATTTAAACTTGTCTTGCTAACGCTAAGAAGTTGTCATGACATACTTTGAGTCGCTATTGCCTGCTGACAAGGATCCATATATTAAAAAATTAAATATACTGGGGTTGGATTGTTGTCCATACGTTTTAAAAGACTGGGCGAATGATCCGACTCAGTGGCCTGCGGACATACACGTTCTGTTGTGGTTTCCCCCCATAATCTGCCAAACTCATCCTCTCTTCTGATAGCTTGAAGCCATTTTGTCCTCCTTTGTGGTTCCATTTTATTATTTCGTAAAATGTAAAACTTGAATTGGTGATTTTTATGTTTATTTGCGGTGCAAAAGGGCACACAGCAACTCTTCGGCATTATGGCTAATAGCAGAGACCGGTTTGTTTTCCCCCTCGGCTCTACTTTTGTGGGCGTTCCCTTTGCTGCTGACTGTATCTACAACTGATGGGTATTTCTTGCCTTTGACACAGAAGACACCACTTCAATTCAAAACACCACATTTAATTATACAAGAAACTCATCTTAAATATACAGCTGTACTTGCATCCAAACATGAGTGCATTAGTGTATTTGGTTCACTAAAGGGAACTGTAAATAAAAGAAAATCATTGCATTATTGAAACCTCAAACCTAAATGAATTCAGTGCTGTACTATGTCTCTGGGAAAACCTGAAGTGATCTTAGACGATACGCATGCGCCGAGTGCGGACAGTCTCGATTTGAACTATCCCGAAGAATTAGTGATGGGCAGTTCGATTCATTTCAAAGAAACGGCCGGACCCGTCTCAAATCAGACTTACCCGTCTCAGCGTCTCAGGTAAACATTGCCCGTCTCAAAGACGGTGAGACGGGCGTCTGGCTAACACTATGCGGTACCAGCATCTCGAGGTTTTTGTCATTGACTCAAGCTCAT
Organism: Gymnothorax javanicus; assembly: GCA_029692085.1. Taxonomy (NCBI): domain Eukaryota; kingdom Metazoa; phylum Chordata; class Actinopteri; order Anguilliformes; family Muraenidae; genus Gymnothorax; species Gymnothorax javanicus. The sequence continues at coordinate 23,732,070 of CM056205.1, forward strand.
TTTTTTCCTGAGTGGATAGTGCACTTTGTAGGTTAAAATTGTGCCTTGTTGACAGTGTGGTGGCAGAAGGTCACATTGCTGATCAAAGCAGACTCTCCAGAAAGTGTGTGCAAGCATGTAAGTGTGTTGTGCATGAGACAGACTGTGTGTGTGTGTGTGTGTGTGTGTGTGTGTGTTTGCATGAGTGAGTGAATGTGAAAGAGGGAAAGTGTTAAGTGTGTATGTATGAACCTTTAGAGCGCTGAAATTAAAAAAAAATATAAATTTTCTTGCGCTTTTGAAAACCTATCATGTGAAACTTGTTAAAAGAGCTCCCCTGCAGGAGCTCTGTTAAACAAGTTGCCACATGATATGTTTTCAATCACTTTGATTTTGATATCTTACATCATTGTGCTACAATAGCTGAATTTAGCGCTGTAAAATCAGCCTGGATGTTCATGTACGTGCAGTATGTGGATATACGTATGTAGGTGAATCTCCCATCTCTTCTCAGACTGTTGTCCTCAGCACTGTTGGCGTGGGCGAGCTGTATGAAGCCCTCTGCACTGTAAATATTTAGCTCTCTGTGTGGCTGTGTGGAAGAGCCATGCTGGAGTCTGGCTTCTTTTTGGCAGCATTTGGTAACGTCAGTGACATTTACGGTGACATGTTTGTTGATGAATGATTAATACCATTTGATGATGAATACTTTCAGGAGTTTCTCTTGGCCTGTCAGTGGATGTAGGCCTAACTCTGTGATTGTCCTGAAAGTGCTCAGTAGCGGTCAGCCCATTTCAGTCGTTTTTGTTAAGCTGTAGATGTCTTTCATTGACCAGTAAGTGGCAGGAGCGGTAGAATGGACTGGCACTGGCAAATTGGTTTGTGCTTTTGGGAGAGGAGATGCATTGATTGGGAACTGAGTGCACAGTGATGAGGTGGAGCTCTTCATTAAGGGCCTCTCACACCACACATCAGGGTCCAGGGGGAGTTCGGGGAGTGGGTGCTATAGAGGATCATTGGTTGATAGGCCTTGAAGCACTTTGCTTGGCAGAACAGAGTGACTGGGTACTAGCGCTACGAAAATGTTGCTGTCTCTGCACTGGACGCCAAACCATTATTTACTTACATTCTACTCTTGGCACTACTGCTTGTGTTTAGAGTAGGCCCCATTTCATCTGTTTAGCGCTGCTGTAAACTGCCGAGCTCTATCATTTGAACCCTTGCACTGTAGTGCTGTATAACTCTGTTTTGAATTTTTTTTTTTTTTTTTTTGGACTGTCAATGTGTTTGCACTTAAATTCAATCCGAATAAATCACTTGGAGTGTGAACATGATACATTTCCTGAAGGTACTCAACTTCTACTGTTTTCAACTATGAATGAATGCAGCACTTTCACTCACCATCTTTAGATACTAACGTTTTAAAGCATCACTCCCTTGAAAACCTAAAACTGAGTTATGCTTTATGGTTCTTCATCTGAGGTATTCACTAAGTCACTGCAAAAAGATTAATTTTTGCAGAAATGTTTGCATTTATAGCGGAGTGATTGGGCTTATCACTAACCTCTGCCTGTTCTCAATCAAGTTGCATCAGCTCAGATTTATGACAAATGCTACAGCGAGTGCCCGTCTTCTGTACTTCAAATTGCACATACTTAGCATTGATGGAGAGGGAGGCGAGAGAGGAGCTTAAAACACCTATTGTGACCTATTGGAGAGGTGCGAGGGTAGCTGTGACCAGTTGGGCCTGTTTACTTTAATCAGTGCCAGGGGTGTGGAGGTCTGGGTCATTTGAATTATTCATAGCTGCGCTTGTAAAACGCGTTGCTTCTCTGGTCAGCGGCAGTCTCATTCCTGTAACTGTGATAAATGAGCCTAGTGCCTTCTGCTTCTATAAGTCCCTCTTTGTTTTTACGGTTTTAGCGGACAAGCTCCACCACGCACCGTACAGAACCGCACAATGTCAGCAGCAGGTCACCACGGCGACGCGGTACACTGAGGCTTTGTCTTCCTGTCCCGCCCCTTTCACAAACTTGCACACAGACCCTTTGAGCTCTGAGGAACGGGTTGGATACATCACTGTGTTCAAACAACCAAGAGTGGGACAAAAGCAGCTACCATTGTGGGTTAGCAATCACTGTAGTTGGCCTTTATATGGCCTCTGACAAGGATGAGGGAGTGACTGATCTCAGATCAGTTATTTTTCAATATGATTTTTGGTGTAGCATGGCAGGATAAGAGAGGGGCTTATTTCAGACCAGTTTGCTCTGTATGATTTTGGATGCCCGATGGCAGGATGAGAGTGTAACAAGCAGGTCTCAGATCAGTGATGTTCAGTGTGACTTGAGATGTCCTGTAGTTGGATGAGAGAGGGGCTGGTCTCAGGTCAGCCATGCTATGGCATGATGCTGGAATCTTCAGATGCGATTATTGAGAGGGACCAGGAACTGGAGTAGTATTTGATCACTGATCAGTCGTAGTGAGGCCCTGTTTTCTTCCCTGGGTGGAGGAAATACGTGGCAGGACTTTTACTTTCTGAACCCTGGCCTGGACTTGGCATCAGTGGAGATATTCTGCCATTCAAGGTATATTTGGGCACTTTTAAGGTGGCTGTGAACGGTTTGTAGCCTTTGTGGTTTCACAGTCTTTGTAGCAGGCTTGAGTGACTCTGATTTACACAACATGACTGGTTTTCAGCCCTTGGTGAACTGAAACGGCCTGAAAAGTGTCCATTAGCGTTTATGAAATTGCTTGTCTTCCGGACAGCCTCGTAATGAAATGCCCATGAAGAGCAGCACGGATTGGTCAGGCTTTCTCTCCCCACTGGTCTTCTCTGTATTTGGCCCCTCTGGACCGTGGGTTGTTGCTCATCTTGGGTGCTGATGGTTTTGTAAAATGTCTGTTTGTTTTAACGGCTCTGTGTTTCAGAGGATTTTTTTGTCAGGATTGTGCTAAGGGTTCCATTTCTGTACCGTGAAGAATTGATCCCCACAGGATGTAACCTGAGGCTTTAGTTTTGGATGGACCTTGAAATGTATCTATTTTCCTTCACTTTGAATAATTTTTACTGCCCTAAAAGAAATGAACTGTGCCCTGAATATTTACATCTTGGTCATCCACTGACTTGTTTTTTGTGTGAGAGTGAGTGTGTGTGTGTGGGTGGATGTATGCGTGTTTGTTGTTGGCTGTGTGAGTGTGTGTGTGTGTGGGTGGATGTATGCGTGTTTGTTGTTGGCTGTGTGTGTGTGTGTGTGTGTGCGCAGTTTTTTTTGCCGCTCATGTGTCACTCGCAGTGCTGGATACATTGTGAATGACTGAGTATCAGGGTGAGCACAGACTGTATTGTCAGCTTGAGAGCCAGCAGGATGGAATAGTGCTGAGAATCTGTGCTCTGGGTTAGGATGGTTACAGATGGTATGGGGGCCGTGTATCTGCTGGACAGTGACTGTTTGAGGGACAGTTGGCTCCAGTCATCCATCTAACAGAGTACAAAACAGAGCTTTCTCTGTTGTCGCTTCTTGGACTGGTACCGAGAAGGGAAGTCTTTGCGCATTGGTTGGTCAGTTGCCACACTGAGTGCGTTTTTTTGTGTCTGATCCCATCTCTGGTCCACCCCGTGACTCATCAGCCCGTTTCACCTCTCCACAGGCGACATCACCCAGAAAGGATACGAGAAGAAGAGAGGAAAGCTGCTGGCTCCTTATATCCCACAGATACACGGTAAGACCGCACCCCTTCCAACTGCTATATACAGCTATAGGACTCTGTGTCGAGGCACTCTGGTAAAATAGTTTAAATAAAAACATCGAAAGGCAAACAAATATACTCACGGGAAGATTAGTTACGAAATCATTTCTGACCATTTGCTTTTCAGCTAAATTAAAATATGTGAACTAAGAGAGTACAAACTGTCAAAAACGTTTTATAGTACTTCTTTATACTGAATAAATAACAGGGGAACAATGGAAAAAGTAGTATAAAAATCCTTTTTTATTCTTCTTCTCCACCTTATGTTCTGTGATTTTTTTTTTTTTTTTTTTTTTTTTAATTATTATTATTCTTGTTTATCTTCAAAGGACATGAACCGCACTCCTTTTATTGGAACAAAAACATCGCCTTATCAGAACCCGATTCACAACTTGATTTTCCTGCCTGGTTTTGAAGGGTGTCTTGCTTTTTCAGGTCCTCCAAAGGTATCTGAAACACACTGGCAGAATGGGTATTCATGTTTGTGGCTTGCCTTATTTCTTTACCAACTCTTAACCAGTCTGCTACTGTCTGCCTGTTTCATCCATAATGCTGTGTATTTCTGCACCAAATTTGCCATCCTCACCCAGCTCTTTTTCAGCAACATTTTATGTTTCCGTCGTTCAACTTTAATGCACCATGCTGAAAAATGCTGGTTTTATTGACACAACGGCAAGGCAAATGCATACAGCAACAATCCCTAGGTCTTTGTTTCTGAGAAGTTGGTTTTATTCCTGATAGTAAATTATCTTTCATTTTTATGATTGTGGTAGAGGTGTTCCAACTTTGGAAATTAAGTGTCTCTGGCTCAAATCATCTTGGACTCAGACACAGCCTATTTTCCGCTAGAAATTCACCATATCATGCTGATCTAATTGTTTGCCACCATCCCATGATAATGTTGCGGGGAGATGAGAATTCCCACGGGAACTGTCAGCATGGTATCAGAGGGGGCATGTTGCTTGTGCGCTGCTTGTTAGCTTGGTTCCGCACGGTTCCTTTACTCAACCAAATTCAACCCTTTTATGATGCTGACACAACTGAGCCCAAAACTGTCCCATTTAAGGGGGGTTACTAGTGATGTAGGCAGCTTCAGTGGGATAGATGGTTCTATTTTCGTATCAGTATGAACACCAGCCCTCCAATGAATGCTTCCTGCCAGGAGTGGGCAGTTCCTGAATCTTGATTCATGTTTTAGCTGCAAAACATAATTTTACCCAAGTGAGCTTTGCTGAAAGGAGCAAATTTTTGTTTATTCTATACGAATACAGGACCGTCTAAGGCTCCACACCACCACTCACTGAACTACATCCATCACGCTTTGCACTGACTCCTTCACTTAGAAAAGGAACAGATCACGCCAGCTGCTGATCTGTGTGAACGCCCTCCGGGAGCTCTGCTTAAATAAACTCATTGATTGACACCAAGTGTGATTTGATTCATGTTTTGTACCCAGTGAAAACCCAAACGTCTGCTTGGAGCCTGAGTTACTGTGCCATGAAGGAAATTGAGGTCGCCTCAGGACATTGTCCAAGTCCACAAAGCAATTCTGCTTGTGCAGACTGGGCAAGCAATCTCTCTCTCTGCTCTGACTGATGCAGACTTTGCAGTGGGAAGCATGAGGTCTGACTCCATGGCATGTGTTGCTGTAGTTAGGCAGTGGTTTTCTGAGGTGAGATTCGTGTTGATCTGTGCAGGGGTTTCTGCCCTGTTTGGAACATCAAATGCTGTTTGTTTAACTTTGCGAAGGATACCGAATGTTAAATACATGTCTGACCATTCAAATTGGGGTGAAACCTTTATACCCAGAAGTGACAAACTTCATTTTTTATATTATTCAAAAGGCACCAACAGTAACTATAGTAACCAGTAGTGAACAGTATAATGTCTGATGTGGTGTTATGCCTCTGCCAGACACAGTTGGTGGGAGTCATACTGTTTTCTTGTTGTCCGTGTGAGCGTATCTGCGTTATATCTGCTGAAGGAGGTGGAGAGATTTTCACCAGATCAGACACAGTAACTCCCAACAGAGGGTGGCTGGACATTTATGAGGTTTTGGGAGATCATCAGGGCAAAGGTCAACATCACATTGCCGGTCAGTTCTATTTGTGGGCTGAAGATCAACTTTTTGGGTGTAAGAGGCTATGGCAAGTGGAGGCAAAGCAATCAACACTTTCTGTTGAGTTGTACCTTGTTCTGTATTTTATTGTGGTTACCTAAGAGACTAAGCATGAAATGTTCATCATATTAAAGTTGGACATTAAAGCTCTGAGAAGACTTTGGCTGAGTGCTCTCTCGTGTTGTTGTTCTTGTTCTTATTGTTGTTATTATGATTTGCAAATGGTCTCTGCATTTCAGCTAATCCCAGCATTGTGAATGGATTTAGCAATGTGCCAGGAGCTTACAGAGTCTTACATGAATCATGTACGTTGTATATCCTGCCTCTTTAGTTTCTGCATTGTCTATTGATACCACATTGCTGGTCATTCGAATACGGTGTAACAAAGTACGTCACATAATTTCCAGTTGCCATTGCTGTGATGTGTGTCCAAAACGAAAGAAAAGGTTAGAATTTGAGGTGTTTGTTATGTAGCCAAGAATGTTTTCCCCCAGAGAAGATCAGTCATTTGTTCCCTCAAAAGTCTTAGTTAAATGTTGTCAAGGTTTTCAATACAGGTTTCTTTTGCACACCCTTCCTAGGAGTTATTACTTTAAAATGGTGCTCTTACTAACTGCTGTTAGAGTGAATTTGCGCAAGCAAGTTGGCTAAAACGGATGAGTAAACAATTCATGCTGTTGTGGAATTATTTGATTTAAGTTTGATTTATGTGAATATGAGCATAACAATTTGGTCAATGTCAGACTAATATTTTCAAAATTCTTTTTTTCATAAAGAATTAGAATCCATTATGGATCTTGCTTGGTTTTGAGATTATATTTTTCTTTGAATTTAATTTCAAATGGCTGGCAGCAACTCAGGAACTTGAACTTTGCTTTAAAATGATTTGGCTGTGATTTATTTGTCTTGGATCCATTTTGTGCTGGTCCTTAGCACCTTTATTGAACATGTTTCCTTGCATGCTGAACAAGCTTTCCAAGTCATTTAAGCTTGTTTATGAAATTAAAGAAACTTGTGATATGAATTTGTTCCAATAACATTTGGCTAACGTTTAGCCAGCTGGGAAAAAAAAAAAAAATTGGTGAAAAGCATTCTTCTATGACACATCAATCAAGTGTGTCATTGTAATTTTCTAGTGCTGTTCTGTTTTCTAGTGAAAAACTTCTTGATCGTACTGACTGTGACTGTTCCCATGTTACAGTGTACTTTGCTCGCGCAATCTTTTGTTTCAATGTCATCTATTTGCAGAAATGTTTTTTTTTTTTTTTTTACAACCCCTGTTCCAAAAAAGTTGAGATGCTGCCTGAGATTAATTCATTAATAACAAATTAAATATAAAGACAGCATAGCAAGCGTACAAACTGAGAAATGAGTGGGGACAGGCACATGCCTACAAAAATTGGCCAAATTGTCAATCGTGTCACATTATTTTTAGTGGTGGATCGCGCTACTTGCTTTATGCGCCTGTCCCCACTGAGAACAAGTAGCACATCTGTGATCCATCAGGATCATCCCAACATGTGCTCTAAATGAAGAGATGCCTTCATCCTGGAACCGTCTTCACACCATACGGGATCTGATCGGGTCACGGCGTCTTCCAGGAACGTTGGCAGTGGTCAACGTTGCTGGATGAAAGCGGTCCCTGAGATGCATCGCACAAATGCTATGGTCCTGCGCATGCATGATCACGCGTGACTGCCCAGGCCTTGGTTGATCTCGCGTGCTTCCTCTCTGTCTGTATTGCATTTGCAGACGCGCAAATGCACTCCAAAGTGTGCTGCAACTTTGACTGCACTCATTTTGGCCATCAGCATTCCAATCGCCTGATCTCTGTTTTGTTGTGTCAATTGCATCACACCTTTTGTGATTTTCACAAATGTGAAGTTTTAAGGCCAGGATTTTTATAGTCCGGGTTAAGGCTGAGAAATGCATACAACATGTCTTTGCTCACTCTCCTTTTTGCGGATCATTTGGGGAGTGGCTCATGTATCCAACTATTGTTGTTGGCACATGGTCTGCCGACTTACCATTTGTTAGAATTCTCCATTTGTGAGCTCATATTCTACTTAAAATATCATGGCTGGCGATAAGCGGTATGGCATTGCAAAATGCGATCAGTTTTTTTGAAATGCGCCAATCTGCGACGGGCTTTTGAAGTCCCCATGGCATATTTTGCGATACAGTCTTTGGATAATGTGAATAAAAGTTTGTGTCCAGTTTTGAACAAAAACGGGCTCCTACATTCTCTTAAAGGGGACCTATTATGCTATTTTTCCAAGTTCATATTTTGGTCTTTGACTCCTCTAGAGTACTCCTGATCACGCAAAGTAAAAAAAGGTTACTTATTTCGGGGTACTTATATACTGCCATCCTCAAAAAAAAACCCATTTGTAGTCCATAGTAGTCTCTGCCTGAAACGCCTCATTGGGGTGGCTCTTCCGCTATGGCCCCCACTCCCCGTGTGCCCACTTTCTTCTGACTGGCCAGCTCTGTGGAGGGCGGATCTAGGCGGGACGAGGCAGCAGAACGCAGTTTTCCTGGTCCGGCTCCAGAGTGAAACTGATGCGTCTCCCGAAGGAATCGACGGCATATTCTGCAATCTAACGCAGTACATGTATATAGATCTAATGAAATTAACTTGTCCTAATAAACGCAACGGCGAAAGTGGAGGACGCAGTGCGAAAGTCTGTCAGCTCAAGCACAAATTTGCTATCTGCAACAGTGGTGAGTACAGCGGTTTTTCTACTCTGTAGCTTGGATGCAGGGAAAGCTAGAATCCACCACATATAGACACATTTGTAGAATGGGTTGACATACCCATGGGTAGACCGGAGACCGTAGAAATCCTGTGGGTCTGAGTTTAGAGGGAAACATGGACAGTGAGGAGCAGCTAAAAGTGGACCAACAGCTTATGGACTGCTTCGGTGTGTATTAGAACCTGCTGGTTCGTGTGCATAGCTGTGGTGTGTTGTTAGCGTGGAGAAACGAACAGCTTCCGTGCTGGTATATGACGGAGGGGCGAAAGCTCCAGGCTAAACGGCCTTTTCGGAAATTGCCCGTGGTAATGGTTTACTTATTGCTTCGGAATGACCAGCTTTTCCTCGCGGAAAATGGGCGCATTATGGATAGTGTGCGAGAGCTAAATAGAGCTCCGGTTATGTCATGAACATAATACAGGTTTTACAGACCGTAAGTTCAGTCTGCGTGAACCGTTGCTTATGTGGAGCTGGCGAATCGATCACTTTTACAGGAAAGAATTTAATATTCAATCGATGGCAATGCAGAGAAATCGTTTGTTACACCGGACACGTTATAGCCTGTGCGCTTCCCTATTGCTTTCACCGGTAGCATCAGAGAGCTTGCCCAGACTTTGGAGATGTATCAGGGTGACCCCGGTCATGGATAAGTAAAGCGATGGTTTCATAAACACCCAAAAACGCACCTCAAGCTCTGCAAAACCTACTCCTGGTCTAACTGCAGCCCAACTCGGCAGACACATACAGCACCTCTCCGGTTAGCTTCAACTGTAGTGGCTACAATCAGGCAACGTTATGATGAAACTGTCACATTGATGCTTACCGAAGTAACACAAGCATACCGATCACAATTGCTGCATATAAGTTAACCAGGAGCATTTTTAATTAGCAGAGCACGCAAACTAACATGCAGTAGCTGATAAGCGGTCATGACTTTGAATGTAATCTGTCGCGCGAAAAATTCGTTTCGCGTCCGGTGTGAAAGCTGCTTCACGCGCCCATAACGCCTGTATTCGTGTCTTTGCATTGACTTTGAATGTAGCTAATCTGTCTCGCGAAAAATTCGTTTCATGTCCGATGTGAAAGCAGCTTTATGGATAGTACACGACAGCTAGAGAGGGCTTGGTTATGTTATGAACATAATACAGGTTTTGCAGACCGTAAGTTCTGTTAGCGCGGACAAGTTGCTTATGTGGAGCTAGCGAATCGATCACTTCTACAGGAAAGAATTACCTATTTAATCTCTGCCTTTTTCGCCTTTTTATTAGCCACAACAATTTCTAAAGGGGGATGAAATTATGTCAAGGTAGTGCAGAGAAATCATTTGTAAACCGATAGAGCTTCTGCGTTTCGCATTGCTTTCACGGTAGCACCAGAGAGCTTGCTCAGACATTTGTGAAGTATCCGGCTGATCCCGGTCATGGATAAGTGAAGCGATCACTAACTGTAGTGTCTACAATCGGGCAATGTTATGATGAAACTGCCACATTGATGCTTACCGAAGTAACACAAGCATACCGATCAGAATTACTGCATATAAGTTAACCAGGAGCATTTTTAATTAGCACGGCACGCAAACTAACATGCAGTAGCTGGTAGCGGTCAGAACCACAGAGACAAACCCTTGCAATACAGGTTTTACAGACAGCAAGTTCTGTTACTGTGAACAGTTGTACCATGCATCCAAATTACAAACAAGTATTAAAAGTTAGCTTCAAATGAGGTTTATGTTCACACACCTTCTGGAGAATTTCCCCTGATATCACTCCTGCATATTTAGGACACAAACATTAGCTACAGTAACTTGGCTACGTTAGCCGCTGTGCTACAGCCACAATCAACTGGCTATCACGTCAGGTTGGCTTATGCAGTAAAAGCAACTTACAGCTTCTGTGTCTGTGAGTCATGGACAGTCGCGACCGATACAGGCTTTATCTTCAGATATTTTACAAAGCCTGCGTTTGAGGCAAGTTGTTAGTGCTAACTATCGCTAGTGGTCCTGCTAGCCACCCGTAACACGTTAGCTTCACTTATTATTTGCTGTTATATTGTTACTTACAGCTTGTGGCTCCAAACGCTTGATCGATGCAGCTGCTTCAGGTTTGAGAAGCAGCTGAAACGCTTATCCAGTGTCGAATTATCCTTTATTGACAAAGCTGTCTTTGGCGAAATGCTGAGCACAATCAGTTAACGTTCCCTTTGGCCGTGGCTGTTTGCTGCCAGCAAACAAAAAAAAACTACCCTCTGATTTCTGGTGGCATCATCTTTTGGAAGAAAAATAGTTGTTTTTCTTCGCGTCCAAAAGTAAACAGACAAGCAGCTTTGGGAGAGATTCTGACAAAAGTGCACCTCAAATGATCTGCGGTTCTTCTTTTGTATTTCCAAAAGTGTAGACGCTACTAAGGCATAGTATGATCTGCGTTGTTAGTGCCTGCTAAATAGTTTCGGTGTGGGCAGGTCCAGCGCAGTGGTTGGCTCTGGCTAGGTCTGTACTAATTGGACGGCACAACCTGACGTCAGGTTTTGCCCAGATCTCGTGAAGATCTCGGGAGGAGCTGTTCAGAGAGGAAATCACGCTGACGAAATCACGTTCTTGGATTATGGCAAAACCCCTGTATCTTACGTTCAGAAACTTTTCAGAGGTTGAGCATGGACAACCAACATTATAACATTACTAATATGTATTAAAAGAAGGATCAGCATAATAGGTCCCCTTTAATATCGTCCTGATCGGCCTCCGCCACCACACAATGGATAACCTAACGGGGCGACTCTGAAACCATGGTAGCGAGTGGAATGACCCCATTATTTTCCTATCTCCTCGCCAGTCCCGCCCACAGAGCTAAAGAAAACATTAGAGTGGACAACGTCATTGGCTGAACCAACCGCAAAATGTGAGACGCATCTGCCATCTTGTGTAAAGAATCAGCGGGGGAATTGCGCAAACGCTGTACGTGCGTATATGCGACTAGATAAAAAGAAATGAAGAACACTGGACTGGTGTCACACATCAGCCTACAAGCACGACCATTATTTAATAAATTATTGTTCTGTTGACGGGTGTTTGTTGTTAGGAAATTCTTAATAGTTAGTTAAAAATTCAAAAAATTAAATTTAAATTAATTGTAAATATATATATAAAAGAGTTGTATATTTATGTCTAAGGAATGCTGTTTTCATATTTTGAACACATGTCCATTTGTATTTGTACCTTGAATTCCTGTAGTGCTCTTTATTCTAGATTATGATGGTTTTTATTTAAATAATTAAATGTTCATCTTGGTTCATAATAATTACCAGTATTAATTTCTTTCACAATAAAAATATTATGCATGATAAAAATCAGTCCTGAATATTCACTCATTCACAGCCTGAGCCAGGTGAGTGGCTTGCGTAGAACCAACTAAAACTTACTAATTCCTATTCAGTTACTGAGTTACTACATGTTAGCTGTAAGTGGGACCCAGTTGGTAAGTCCAAGTAGTTTTAATTCTGCAATGCTACAATAACTCAACTGCCTTGGTCTTCATTAGGCTATATTGATTAGTGTTAGTAAGTTTTCTAAGAGTTGAAAAATAAAGTTAAAATGCATGTACAGACATTTTTGTTAAGTTCATTTTTGCTACACAGCTCTGAAAATGCTGCAGACTTCAAGAGACTGCGCAGCGTTTTTGCTACGCAGTTATTTTTGCTTAATGCCAGCCCTGAATATCCTTGTATTTATTTTTTTCCCTATAACATTATTTGCACAAAATTTTGCACGTTGTTGCTTGTTGCATTTTTAATGCCTCTTACTGCCATCCAGACATATTTTTTCAGGGACGGCCTTACTTATTTCAGCAAGACAATGCCAAACACTACACTCTGCACATATTACAACAACTTGATTCCATGGTTAAAGAGTTTGGGTGCTAAAATGGCCTGCCTGCAGTTCAGGCCTGTCACCCTCTGAAAATATTGGGCACATTGACACGAAAAATATGACCGAGGAGGCCGCAAAGTGTTAAGGAGTCAAAATTTTGCATCAAGTAGGAATGGCAAAGCATTTTGCTATCATACTGACTGCAGTCGTTCTGCAGGATTCCCAAACACTTTCAGTGTTGTTAAAAGTAGGGTGATGCAACACAGTGGTAAACATGCCGTCATCACAACTTTTTTGAAATGTTTTGATGGCTTCAAATTCAAAATGAGCTGATATTTTTTCAAAAAACAAAACAAAAAAAATTCTGTTTCAACGTGCAGTATGTTTTCTTTGTATCATATTCTGTTGAATATAGAATTAAAATGATTTGCATATAATTGCATTCTGTTATTTGCATTTTAGAGTGCACTTCAACTTTTTTGGAAATGGGGTTGCACTTGTATTTGATATGCCCTATTTGAATGTCATGATCAGTAAAAATCTTTGCTCATCTTTGTGAGAGGGATACAGTATTGGTTTTAAGAATTTTAATTTAATTTCTATTTTTTTCTGTGGCTTTATTTTTTATAATGATGCATCAATATTGTGTTTTTAACTTTGCCTAAATCAAAGGGACTTCAACCAAAAAATAAAGTGCAGTGAATGCTATTCTTCATTTTAATTACATATTGATTATTTCTCATTCACCTCCTCTCCAGAATAGCATGAATTCCTTAATGGAACATTGCGGTTCTGTGAGATTGATTGCTCTTCCTCTTATGTTATTAATGGCTGTGTGCAGTTTTCTGTCATAAGCTTCCAATGAGCTGGTCTACAGATGGCGTTGGCTTTGCGTGGCCCCGCTGCTGCTCACATTGGCCATTCATTAAAATCATATAAAATGAAGACCAGCTACTGAGAAAGGTCCCATCCAGGTCTATGCTCTTATCCCCTGACAGGCTACAGTACAGGTCTATATTGGAGCTTGTTGCCTAGTCAGTAGTCTCGTTGTGGAGGATGGAGTTCCTCATTGGGGGAAATGGAGAGCCTTTGATCGCGTAAAGAGGAAGGTCATGCAGCACACACACCTAAATTATGGTGTCCCAGAAGACACAAAGCCATTGCCAACATGTATGCTAATCTCTCAAGCTCTGCACAGGGCACGCCCCAACAAAGGAATTATTGACTGGTGGAATCCTCCAAGGAGACATGTTGGGCACCCTACCTCTTTTAATAGTTGTTGACCTCCTCCACAGGCAGTTACTTGTGATACTATCAATAAAAACGGTCTCACCATCAAACCTGGACAGGCGAGGCATCAGAAAGCCATGCATATCGCAGATCTTGACCACACGGATGATTTGGCACTCACCGCTGATTAACTGTCAGACGCAGGACTTGTTACCATCTCTGGAGGACACTGGTGCTAAGGTTAGCCTCTTTCTTAACTCAGGGAAACCAGACTATATGACAATTAATGAAGAAAACCGCCAACCCATATGCTCCGACAGTGGCACCCAACTCAGAGGTCAGTGATTTCAAGTACCTCGAGTCTAATGTTGCAGATGGCAAGAAGGACAACATGGCCCGGAAGGGACAAGCATGAATGCCGGCATTTAGCTGCATCACATCTAGCAATCTGGAACATGCAAGTGCACCAAATTGACCTTTTTTAGAGCTTTTGTAGAAAGCATTCTCTCTCTGATATGGACTGAACCTGTATGATGAAGAAGGAGCTACAGACTGCTTGATGGTACCTACACCAGACGTATGAGAGTACAGAGCATCTCCTGAAAGGCACACACAACAAAGACACAGGTCAATGATGACATTCAACCTATATTTACCATTTTTATACAGCAAAGAGGACGCTATGTCGGCTATTGTTTTTGTGCTGAAGACCCCGTCATTTCAGACATCTATCTGTTGCAGACTACCATGTCCAAACTGAGGCAGAAGGTCCTTCAACTACATCAATGGAATTATGAGGGATGTTCAGCTAGAATTGAGGACTCGCCAAATTTAGTGAGCAACAATTATTCCTGGCCGCAAATGGTGAATTCTTTCATGAATGCATCGGACGGATCATCATCATGATGGTGATGACCTATGAAAAACAGCCTCAGGCTAAGGACAGTCCTGTCACGATTGATGATGCAATGTTGATAGTTCTGGACGAATTTCAGTTTCCAAACCATTGCAGCGGTCTGATTTATGTAACTGTGAAATGTCAGCTAGCAGTGATGCATGCTTGGCAGTTTTGGGTTGTTTTAAAATTGAATCTGTATATTTCAGGGAGAGTCACTGACTTGCCTTTTTTTGGGTAGAGGAAAAGCTTAAGTCCCAAGTGCTGCATGTTGTCATTGCCATAAGGCAGTCATGACATGGCAGAATTGGCAGCCCTCTTAGTTTAATGTGTCTTCTAATCCTGGACATTTTCCATAAAATTAGGGGCAATTTTTGTTGAATTCTGGTCAGTTCCGAGATTAGCGGGCCTGGTTCTATTTATAATTATCAGGCTTCTACCCTATGATTTCCTCTGTAATTTGTTCATCAATTCTGAGCATTTTCATTAGTATAGAGTAATTGGAGAGTTGGGAGGACTCAAATGAAGAGAGGGCGACTCAAGAAGAGCTGGGATTTGATGCACTAACCAGAGACTGTTTTGTCAGTGCCCTTTCTTTGGATGTTTAATGAGATTCTCTTTCAACCATGTTTTCAGACTGTCCCCTAATGAAGGCCTATGGCTGAAAGGTCTAGCTGGCACTGAAACGCAATCATCTTCCCCTGTCTTCCCTCCTCAGTGTGGAGAGTCGCAATTTCACGAGAGCAACAGAAAGGCTTTTTATTTTGGTTTCAGTTCTTGGAGCTGTCATTCATGTATCAGATGAAGAGGGAGATGAAGAGGTTTCTTATAGGTTTTGACAGGAGTCATTGAGGAATGCTAGTGCTTCCAAATGCAGGCATGTTGCCCCACTCCCACCCATGCTACAGCGGCAGGAACATGGATTGTCAAAAATAGGGCTTTGCTGTGGGCTGCGGGGTTGGGTCATTTGGTAGAGGCGCCCCTTATAGTGCAAGTGTGACGACAAAACTGCCTCAGGTGGAATCCAGCCATACAAGGGTTGACTGTGTCCGACAGCCTCACAGGAACCACATGTAATTTGCTTTTGCGTTGCTCAGATATATGGGAGGGATACAGCCTGTGTGGGTTTGTATAGTTTATTGCTCAAGTGCCTCCTACTGGCTGCTTTTCGCGCATGCAAGGTCAGTGACTACAGGTGGAAAGAAGTGGCGGCTGATAAACTAGTGGTTCGGAGGAGAAACACAAACTGTCTGCGCTCTCGCTCACCTTCCTTGTAATCAGTCAAAATTGGTATTCACACAGCTGTTCTTTGTTGACAGTTGGCTGTGTAATGTAGATGCACCAGTTCCCTGCCGTGCTGAACTCGGGACTCCACTGTGCTGGATTTGAAATTGATAGTTCAGGTCGGCCCCGAAACTGAATCCAGAGCAGAGCGTATGCTTTAATTCCGCTCAAATCCATCATGGGGTGTACTCCCTTGCAAGAGCTCGGCCCAAGAGAGTTGCTGTCATTTTTTTCACTGCAAGGGAGTTTGTATCTCAGCGAGGCGTATAAATCCTTAAAGTATCGCTGTACGTTCGGGACAGCTATGTGCCGACTGAGCTGCTTGTTGAAAAACAATCAATCTGGCTCTCTTACTTCGGTGCACTAGCTGAGGAGCAGATTTCAAAAACTTACTCTAGCTGTTTGGCACTTCCAGTCGCATGACGTTTCACTTTTACAGGTCACCTATTGTCTAACCTCATCTCTCTCCTTGTTGTGCACTTGGAATAACTGTTCGGAGGCATGATTGCTTCATCATGCAGTTTGAAGTGCTGCGGGTCATTGTCACCCTTGAGAAAGAGATTGGTGGGTTATTTATTTATTTACTTATTTATTTAAATCGAGGCTTTAGAACCATGAGAGGTTATTTTTTTTCCAGCTCAGTTCTTCAGCTGTTTCTGTGCAGATCGAGGTGTTTCTGGTTAATATCATACGTCGTCGGGAAGTCGCAGGTGATCAGTGTCAGTTTTGCAATAGCAGTCCCGCTCAAAAACAAGCCTTCATGCTTATTTGGAAAAAAGTGTCTATATTAACTGCTGTTTTTTTGTTGCGCCTCTAAAGATTCCGTCGATAGATGTGCAACACATTGCCATTGGTTTGTGAATGGCAATACAGCATGTTTCTTCTCTGAGACTAAAGTACTAGCCTTGTTCTGAATGAGGTTCAGATGTAAGCGATGGATGAGTAATTGTTTTGGGACATTAAAATGGTTAAGTTACACTTCCGTCATAAACAGATGGAGAACAATTTGAAACAAAATCTTTTTTTAAGTTTCATAGATGCAGACAGGGAAACCTAGACTAGGAATGGCTGAAATGAATTATACCACGTTATAAGCTAGTGAACGTGATATGTCATAAATAATGATCATTGAGGGATTGCTGCTGTGTGTTTGAACATGGTCTTGGATGACTGGTTCTTTTGGTCTTGTTTGGTCTGGATATTTCCACTATAAAGCTGCTTTCACACCGGAAGCTGCTTTCACAAAGATGCATTCGCATCTTTGCATTGACTTTGAATGTAATCTGTCGCGCGAAAAATTAGTTTTGCGTCCGCTGTGAAAGCAGCTTAACCCTTCCTAACTTTTTCTTGTTTGCTCATTTGGAATCTTGGCGCTGGTGCTCGACCTTCAAAAGTGTAGCAAATCGCCCAACTTCTGACAGGCTAATCCACACCAGGGTTGAAACCAAAGCTTGCGACTCTCTGTGCAGAGTCTGACGTGATTTCTCGCATTTTAGTTTGAGGTTTCTCCTAAGACACTCTTCTGTTCCTCACCCACACTGAACATGCTGTTGAAGAGGTTCTGCCTGTCTACTTTGTAAATGGCAGATATTCATGCAAATTCATCAAGCAAGGGAAATGGGAGAGTGTGTTTGTGTTTGTGTTTGTGTGTGCGCGTGCGAGCGAGTGTCCGTGAAAGCTGTAGCATGACCTCAAATGGGCAGTTCGTGCTTGAGAACCTTCCACTGTGGCAGAATTAAAACAATTCTGCAAAGAAGAGTGAGCCAGAATTCCTCCACAGTGATATGAGAGACCCATTGCCAGTAGGCCCAGATGTTTGAATGCAGTTGTTGCTGCCAAGGGTGGCATGACCAGTTGGCAGGTTTAGTGAGACAATTTTTTATTTTTTTTTCACATGGGTGAGTCAGATATGGGTTTCTTAGTGGTTTTTCTGCCGGTAGATGGCAAGAGACCGGGAATGGCTATTTTGCCGGCCTCTTCCAGCGTGCATGCGCTGTTGTTGTAAAATTAGAACATCCTGCATGTTTAGTATAAATAGTCACTCAGTTGGGCACAGTCCGGTTATAAAAAAGGTCATGGTGGATGAATGGGCGAAGTATATTTTTGCCATGCCGGCAGTCAAGGTTTGATTCCGGTGTGACACACATTGTTGACTTTGACTTGACATTATTTTCAGCTTTATTTATAATTTTCAGTTCTCAGCTGCAGTTTGGTTAAGTTGTACGAAACTGTTTTGGTTAGGTTTAGTTTGAGCTTTCTGCGTGTTAATTAAAAGGTTAAGTTTAGGGTTCAGGGTTTCGGGAAAGCAATCATGGTTTTTAAAAGGTTAAGATGCAGAGTTTGGGAAAGGCAATATTTCATATTAAAATATTAAACCAGCGGGAAACTGGAATCGAGTCTTGTTCAGGGTGTGGGAAATTAGATTGTGGTTATTGTGGTTTTTAAAAGATTGAGGATATGGTGCATGGTTTGGGAGAGGTGATATTTGATATTAAAATATTAAACTAATGGGAGAACGGGGATCGAATCGGGTTCAGGTTTTGGTAAAGAGGATCATGGTTTTTAAACTGTTAAGGTAAGGGTGCGGGGATTGGGAAAGGTGATATTGAAAATTCATATATTGAACTAGCGGGGTAATGGGGATCGAATTGCATTTGGGGTTTGGGATATGCAAACATGATTTTTTTTAAAAGTTTTGTAAGGGTGCAGGGTTTGGGAAAGGTGATATTTAATATAAAAATATTAAAGAATGCACGCCACGGCTGTTTTTGTTTTCACAACCATCCACCCTGCTGACTGGCTCTCGATATATTCAAGTCCACACTTAACAACTGCTTGCGCACCGGAGTAGCCGGCAGAATGGCCATTTTGAGGCTTTTGTCGTCTGCTGGCAGTCTAACTGCTGCCTTGTCTTATGGTAAAATCAAGGTTGGGTTCAATTACTTTTTTCAATAACAATTACAGTAATTGTAATCAATCACTTTCATAATTGTAATTTAATTTTAATTGAATTTTTTATCGAAAAGTAATTGTAATTGTAATTGAACATTCTGTCCAGAAAGTAATTGTAATTACAATCAATTGTAATTGAAAAAAGTAATTGAACCCAACCCTGGTTAAAATTATTTGGATGATCTGAAACATCGAATATGACTTATAAGCAAAAACAGAAGAAATCGGGAAGGAGTCAAATACTTTTTCACTGCGCTGAATATGGAGGCCTTTAGGTGGTGAACAATCCGCACTTATCTCAGATCAATTTTTAGCAGGAAAGTCCCAATATATCAGCTCCACTCTAACAAGAAGGCGTTATTTCTCAACTACCCATCCAATGATCTTTGCTTGAAATGAAAGCTATCAAGTCTAGTGCACCTTGGTGTTGTGGGAACTGATCAAATTCAACCTGCCCTGACTGTTTGTGGCATCCATGAGGTGCATATTTTTGAGGAAACATGAAGAACAGAACTTGTTTCATGCATGTCGAGTTGAGGTTTAAGGGTGTGATACAACAGCTCTGTTTAACTGTGTTGTCATTTTTATAGCGTGCATTCCATGCTTGTATTGATGTTTGCTGCTTACTCGGCCATGGATGGTGATGTCAGTTGCGCTTTCCCTCCTGGTTAAATAAAATGTGAATGTAGAACTAAAGGTAAATTTTGTGATCTGTCCTCTGCAGGTGTAGATCCATCCCTGCAGATTGACAACAGGGTCCAGTCCACACAGGCAGCTCCGGTGGGGTCGAAGCAACACAAGGCTCGGGCTGCTAATTCCCGCGATGAGCGCTTTCGATCCGGTGAGGACCTCGTTTCCACTATCTTGCGCCAATTCAGAGATTCTCGAAATTTGTTTTGTTTATTTGTTAGAGCATTATTGGCCCAGGCTAATCCATTGTTGTGAGTCTTGCCAACTCTGGCCTGAGTTCCTCTTCGACGTCTGTTTTCTAACCTAGATAACCACCCAGACTCTTGGTGGATTCATCAGGTGCTGCTTTCACATAATTTTAATGAACAGCTGAATAATTACGGAACAGTGGAATTCCAGTTTGTCTGTAAATAAGAGAATTGTAATGGTGGGAGTAGATTTGTGATGCTCTCACTCTAAAATCTGAAATGTGGGATTTGCTCATAAATGTTTGAATGTCGAATGTTGACATGTTCCACTGGTCTGTTTTTAGGAACTTCTTGTTAACTTATTAATTGGCCTGAAATGTTAGAATTTCATCAGCAGTTACGTAACAGCGTTGAGTTGGACCAATTGACGGAACATTATGAAGTAAGTCCGAAGTTTATCTCGAGTGCAGTGATGAAGGTGGCTGGAGCAGACTTGTATTGGCCAGTCTGGGTTGGCACAGTGATGGAATGTTGTAGACAGTGATGTTGGGTTGTATTGTTGTGTCCTCAGACATCCACACAGAAGCCGTGCAGGCAGCCTTGGCTAAGTACAAAGAGAGGAAGATGCCCATGCCCTCCAAGAGGCGCTCTGTGCTAGTCCAGTCCTCCGTAGAGGCATGTACTCCCCCAGGTAAGAAACACGCAGCCAACTGAGCCAAAGGAATTCTGGTACAGGTGCTGCCAATTCAAGTTTTTAGGAGCAGTCATAGCAGGGCGAAGGAGAAAGGGTGCTTTCCTTCAACTTCGTAAAGCTTGGAGCTTGAGGAAGACCCATGGCAATTTTTTTTTGGTCATTGTTCTGACACTTCAGTATATCCTCCAGAGAACAGGGGTGAAGTGCTTTGTGAATGTTGTACTTTTTGGAGAGAACAGTAGCTTTCTCATCATTCAGATCCAGAGTGTTCTTGTCCTACGTGTTTAGTTGAAGTGCTGAATAATTCCATTTTCAGTGCAGTGGTGATGAGCACCTATTGTTTGTGGTTTGACTACCATGCATTTAATGCAGGAATTCAGGGGACACATTTCTTTTTAACTGCGTATTCATGAGTTATTAGGCATACGAGGAATCTGCGCACTCGCAACTATAATAAAATCTACTTCTATCTGTTTTTGGTTTGTGGAGCAGGCTGGTTTTGTGTGTGCATACATGTTGCGCACGTGACGTTTTGACTGTGCCTGTGTTTGTGAATGAGTGAGTTGGTGTGTGTGTGTGTGTGTGCGTGCACACGCTCACACATGCGTGTGCATGCGCACACACACACACACGCACAGATGCCCACTCACAAACACAAACACGCACACAACGCCAGACTTGGATAGCCTAGTCACTGCAACGTGTCTTGCATTTGTATAAGTGATTTTTTTCAGGAAGAAACACGCTGTTCTATTTCTTGCTTTCATGTTGCAAAAGGGGACCTGCGTAAAAACTGTTGCCAAGAAACCCAAGCAGTCCTTCATATTAAACTGCGAGATGGCAACCTTAAGTCATCATTTCTCATTTTCAAAGTCCTTGGGATTAGCTGGTAAGATAACGGGCACTGAAAACTCTCTCTCCCTCAAGCGCATTTTGTTTGTTTCAAGGATGTTGTGAGAGAAAGATCTTGGAGGTAAAATGGTAAACATGAACAAGAGCCTGTCATAGCAGGGTGTGAAATCTGGGGTAATTGCGGATTCATCTCTCTCAACAGTTGCATCAAGGTCTGCTCACTCTGACTCAGTTCTATCGTGTAAACAAAGCACATCAGTCAAGCTGTAGTCCTGCTGTTTCAGTTTAATTTCTCGGTCACACTTGGTTATACTTGAAGGCAGAGAGCCGATGGTGCTGTATCTCCCAGGTAATTTTTTTTATAATGCAAGCGTGATGCTGCCCGCATCCACACATGGCCTCTGGCAAAACTTGCTCATCTCTGATTAAAAAAAAAAATATATATATATTCCACTGCTGCTCATTAAAAAACACGAACACATACTCTGTTGAGCCTAGCTTATAAACACCGCCTCTGCAGTTATACCAATGGAAAGAGTACATGAAATATTTTTGGGCAGTTTGTATTTGGACATTGACAAAAATTTTAAGGGCTGTCATTCCTTCGCGGTTCCTACATGCCATATGCATAAATTGCCTCAAGTAATTTACTGATTGTTGGCTTTAGTTTTGTGGATATTTTCTTCCATGGGGAGTGAACCATGAGTGAATCGTGTAGTTGGATCCCTGTGCAAATGCTTACTGTCTGCGGTGTGGGGCATTGCTCTGTCGAGCAGCTCTATGTCGGCCTTTGAGCCTTGATCTGTTTCAGATTTTTGTAGACAGACCAGGCAACCCACCCCCCCCCACCTCCAAACAGCATTCCCCAGGTTTTATGAATAATGCAATTAATTTTTCAGAACACAATCCCTTGAAAGCCAGTCAGCCTGCCATTTCGTCGTGTACACTTCTTTAACGCTTTGACATGGTCGTCTCAATGATTGGCAGCTCCAGTTCCTATGAAAAAAAAGTGTTTTGGTAAAACAGCTGCAGCTCCCCAAGTTTTCTCCTGAATCCTCTTCAGCTCCTCCTGAACACTCAGTGTTTGGTAGGGAGGAGGTTGGTGGGTGGGGACGGTGCTTGAAAAGGAATTGTGAATATCTGCACGTCTGATCCTAACTCCGTTCGACAGGTGGGTACGCTTGAGTCAATTCTGAAATGGGTTTTTGGAAGGAAGGGCTCCTTTTAATTAACTTTTCTCACTTTAGTTATCAAAGTGACAACTTTGAATTTGCGAGCAGTTCTCATGAGGTGTTATGGGGTGTCCGATGACAGCAATATGGAAATGTTTTAGATTTAGTCTGTTCTTCATTCTATTATCTCTCCAGTCCTCTGTTTTTTTTTTTTTTTGTGTTTTTTTTTTTTCTCTTGTCACCCTCACTTGTCAACCGCTGCCTGTGGGTTCATATCAGGCCAGTACTGAACTGAGATAAGCTGTGCGCCAGAGGTTCTGCTGGGTAAATAAGATGCCCTGTTTCTTTGAGGACTGAGCACGCTGAATAGCCTATGTGGGCTGGATTCAGCTGGTGTGATGAAAGTGTAACTAATGTCTCTGTAATTGTGTCTCATGATGATCATTCAACCTCATGATTTTGTTTTGGTGTGGTGTGTGTGCATTCTGGGTTTGCTCTGTGTGTTTTGAGGGCATTTGAGGTTAAGTAACTTAAAGTCAAATGAGCTGGTCGTAGTTTCTCTTCCGTGGTGCTTTGTCATATGATGTGGTAATTTGTTTCAATTAATAAACTTGATGTATCCAGCTGAATTAATGCCGAGCATGTGAGCTGTAGACTGCACTGTGACAGCCAGTCTTGCACGCTAATGGGTGAAGTTGGATTAGCCACTGCAGGCAAAAGAATGTCTTTTTGTGGAAATTCAAATGAATGTATGACCGGTGTATTGCGACTGAAATAATCTGAGTGCAAATGAGGTGGCAATAACACTGATGGCGCTTTAGAGGGATTACTTTTTGAGTCATCCCCATGTTTAAAGATAACTTATCAGCCAAATTGCACACTTCTTTTAATTTCCCTTCTTTCCTTATGACACACTTGCACCAGCCTGAGATTTTCTTGGTGTATTTCTCTTCAGTTATAGGGGTTCCAACCTTGCTTTAATGGTCCCCTATTGTACTGTATCACCTGGTGCATAGCCAATTAGCCATTGCCGGCCATTTCAAAGTCTTTCCTTTGTGACATCATCAGAGGACCATGCAGAATGATGAAGTAACTGATTAACTGCTTGACTGGGCCTTGCCACTGGATGGTTACTTCACTTCATGTGATGTCACAAAGAAACAAATTTTGAATGGCTTGCAATGGCTTATTGGCTGTGCACCTGGTGACATGATAGGAGACCTTCAACAAATGTCAAATTTGTAAACTTGCTTTGTTCTATTTATACTCCCAGCCCATGACTCTGAAGAGTTTCCGCTACTAACTAGGCCATTGCAGACTGGAAACAGCTTGATACTCTTAGTGAATGGAATCTGTCCTCTTTCTGTTCTACTTTGGAGTTCTGAGCAGAATTAAGAACTTGGTCTTGGCCGACATTAATCCCCATTTCAAAACATCCAAGATGAACAAAGGAGCCTTACAAGATTTATTATCAAATCCCTCATGCCAGGGGAGCGTTCAAAGCTGATATCGATGATTATAAAGTGGCCCATGTATGTTCAGGTCCTTCGGTTCCGCAGACAGCTGTGCTAATTGGCTGTTACATTGAACGGTTTTGCTGGAATTCCCTTGACGAAAAATTAGCCCTTGGTGTAAATATTATGGGGAATTGGTTCTTTGACTTTTTGATTTCATATTTTGAATTTGTGTATCGACTGTATAGTTGTGAAGAAGTTAATACCGTTGGGTATGAGAAAATATGAGCCAGCCTTCAATAAAGGATCTCTCATAATTTGAGCAATGTTTGTTTTAGCCTCCTGCGTTACTGCAAGGCAGAAGCACTGCAGCTCCTATCATCTGAGACAGAAAATAGGCCCTTAATGTGCCTCTCGGCAGCGGTTGTCTTGTAATGTTTAAAAATAGCTGATAGTCTGTTTGAAAAGAGGAGCCACGCGTGGAATATGCTGGTCTCTCTCTCTCACAGGTTGTGTTTGGTTTTGCAGCACGTTCTGTGTGTTGTAATTGGATGGGATACGGGGAATGGTCTAGCTTCTGTATTCAATTTCCCTTATGGTACTAGTTCTAGTTGTGATTTGACCTTGGCATACTTTTTCAAGCTCAAATCAGGATTAAGTCTTGGAGCCATGATGTTACCACCACTGAGTCCTGGCATTGCTGGTGGCATGGATGTCAAATAGGGTGACCTTTGGTTTCAATCTGGTCTGGGGCCTTTCTGTGTGGAGTTTGCATACTCTCTTCCTTTCTGCATGGGTTTTTACTTGGTTCTCAGCTTTCCGCCCAGTCAAAAGGCATGCATGTCAGGCATAGGAATTCAAAATTTCCCAAAGGTTTGAGCGTGTTTATGTGAATTGTTGAGTGATGCTCGTGATGGATTGGCATACTGTGCATGGCATGTTTTTGCCTCTCACCAGTTGTTTGCTGGGATAGGCTCCAGCCCACCGAGGACTCAGACCAGGCGCAAACCTTCGATAACACTACTAGCACCTAAAAACCGAGAAAGTGCACCTTTTTCTGAGAAATTCCTACAAAAACTTAGAATACACTGAGGTTTACTGAAGATATGAGGCCAACATGGTTAACCTCGGAAAAATTTTACCATGGTAGACCGAAAAATTTTTAAATGTATGAAAAAACATGAATATTCGCTGAATTTCGTGGGAACTTTGGAATGGTCAGTACTGTAGTTCAGCATGCTGTGTCTGTGCTGTATACAGGAACTGGCAAAGGGCAGACCACCACCATTATATTAAGAACAACAAAAACACGTTCAGTATTCAAAATATATTCAATCTGCAAAAGCACCAATTTACAAACAAATCAGATACACAATGTAATTTTTAAAAGAGGGCACCTTGAGAGAAATTGAACATCGATGTGTTGTCCAAACTTAAGTAAACCGGACAGACTTCGGGATACCTCGGTAAAATTTTACCGAGGTTCACCGACTTGGCCCCAAATCTTCAGTAAACCTCTGTGTATTCTAAGTTTTTGTAGGAATTTCTCGGAAAAAGGTGCGCTTTCTCGGTTTTCAGGTGCTAGTAGTGTAATGGATGGATTGTTCACAACTGAAGAACAGAGCCTCAGTAAACTCACAAAAAACCATGAGTACATTCAGAGACCAGAAATCTTCACTGAGCTCCTTTGAATGGGCATCAAGGGGCTTCCTTCATCTTGTTGAACATCTGATATAAGTGCATATTGAATTCTGTCTCATACCCTCCTGTTGCTTTCATTGGCTGTCTTCCTGCTGTTAGTTCTGATGAGTTACTATGGTTACCACCTTCACCTCTCCTTGAATACACTGCTGGATTCTGGTATTGGATGTATTCGGATGTATTCGTTCGGTTTTTGTGATGCTCCTTGTCTCAACCTTGCAGACACGTCGTCTGCCTCGGAGGACGAGGGCTCTCTACGTCGGCAGGGTCGGGCGGCCTCCTCCACCCCGTACCAGGCGCACCCCAGCGTGGAGCACTGGTTTAACAGGGTCATCCAGGGCTCCTCCACCTCCTCCTCTGCCTCCTCTACCTCCTCCCACCCTGGGAGACCACACTCTGCCGGCGCTGCCACCCTGCTGGCCGACCTCATGGCCCACACCCAGATAGGTCAGTTTGGGGTCCTCCAGCCTCAACTCACACCTATCCCACCACTCCCCTGACCTTGTTACCCCTCCTTTGTTCTGACTGCAGCCCCTCAGAGATTGCCTTTACTCCATGGCACTGCCCATCTCCATGCCCCTTTGCCTATCAGGCCTGGCCCAGGCACCCATCCCTGCCATTCCCAAACCTCATTGGCGTCACCCCTTTTCCACCCCTTTTCTGAAAATAGCCACACAGGCCCCCCTCTTCTAAAAAAGATGTAAAGTCTTGGAGTCAGAAAGTAATTTTTAATTCTCGCAATTCATTCAGCCAGGTAATTTCATCAACTAGGACTACTGTCTTGTTGAAGAATTGCAGAGATGAGTAGACCCTGGTAGTTGAAACAAAACACCTTAGGTTTTTGTTTTTTTTTAAAGTTTCTGAATACTTGTGTTTGCACCTGTGTTTATGCGTTCTTTCTGGCTCCATGCTTCTTCCTACCCTTTTGTTCATCAGGATTTATTAAGATATTGCTGGGTAGTGTGGCCTGCAGCACTCCCTACTGGGCTGAAATGAGAGAAAGCTGAAATCATAGAACTGTACCTCCCTGGAATGCCAGCTGTGCCTCTGGTGGGCTCAAGGTTAATAGCGCATGCGCAAAGCCCAGTCGATGACTCTATATTTCCAGTGCTACACAGTTCAATGTAAACAAGCAAGTACGGCGAAATCAACAAGGTCGGTCGATCTATTTTGCTGCTACATGACAAGAAAGTGTCCGTCACTGAACTCTGAGTACCTGTTGAATGGATAGTAATGGTATGTGTCCTGTGAAGAAGAAATGCACTGAACATGCTGATTCAATGGTTAAATTTTGCCGTTAAATGAAGCCAACATCCAAGTGTCTTGCTGCATTTGCCAGCACATGTTGAAATGTGGGAACTAGGTCAAATGGAAAGATCACAAATTTTCAAAGCTGCAGTCCGTAACTTTGGGGAATAGCACAAAAGCAAAATTCAGATGATGAACTCCACCGCCAACTCCCCCTCTGCTCCTTCTCTTCCGCCTGTAGTCCCTCCCTCCAAACTCGTTCATGAGTTCAGTTCAAAAGCCTCATAGCCTATGGAAACATGAGTTCCAGTATGTTTTATTGTGACATATGAAACACAAGGAACAACAAGTAAACATTAAGCATTTACATGATACTGACAGACGCATATTTCGCCATCTCAGAGTCATTGTAATTGTGTTTGGTAATCGAAAAATGAGAGAAATGAGGCTGTTTATCAGCCAAGCAAGTGAGCAAATTTACTTTACCTTCATGACGTTAGCATTAGCTATGGAACTAAGGTAAGCATGGGTGTATATCAGCCGAGCAAGTGAGTGAATTAATGTTACTTACACGATGGTGGAATTTGCTAGAGAAGCTAGGCTGTAAATCGGTCAAGCAAGTGTGCGAGCTGATGTTACCTTCACGAGATTAGCATTAGTTAGTGAACCAAGACGAGCAAGGCTGTAGCTGTATCAGCCAAGTAAGTGAGCAAACTAGATAAGGTTACCTACATGATATTAGCATTAGCTGCCAACCCTAATACCTAGCTGTATATATTACAAAAGATACCTAACGACGAATAACCTATAAACCTTTTTTACGTCATTAAACTGTACTGGATTGGATTGGTTGCACATTTGCCAATGTAACAAGACCATTTTTGTTGGAACATTTTTGATTGGTGCATTACTGTGGGGCTTCAGAGGTGAGGTACCTTAATTTTGTGATTATTTTTTGGTGGTGTGACCGAGGCATTGATTATATCTGCTGTTAGGATTGTGTTTTGAAATGGTTTACAGTTGAATCTCAGCTTTTCAATGATATCATCAGCCTGCTGATAAAACCTTGAATCTTCAAAATGATAAACTTTACCAGAGAGCATAAAAAATGTTTAATTTTGCATGTAAGAATGCAGTTGAGCTGTGTTCGGGTAGGGTGACTGTTTTTCTTCCAAGAATGTATTTTGTATTTTGCAATGCTTATGTTATTATCGTGGACATACGAGTTTTTGTTTCTTATCAAATTTGGAGATACAAGGTTTTATCAGCAGGCCGACGATATGTCACATGAGTATCACTTGAATTTATCGATTGTGTACGAGACATAGTTTTTTTTACTTGACAGTCCAAAGTCCCGCCCACAGGCTGTGCAGATTTTGAGAGGTTTAAAACTGATAACCTGCAATACATCGTCGATGTCTCGTTGTGGACTCCCAGCATAGACCAGGACTGCTATCTGCTGTGTGCCAGTACCGCTGCTGCAGTCACTGCAGTGTTACTCTCTGCCATGCTACTTTCAGGAAGCTTGGCCTCTAGATTACCCTCAATCGCTGCAACAAAGTAGCAACCGGTATCTTAGGCTTGCCTAAGCATTTTCTTCAAAAAACGAAAGCATTTTCTCTGTTTTGGCACGTGTTGTCACTCGGATGCTTCTGCTACTGTTGCTGAATTTTTACACCGGAAGTCATCTGCCAGCTTCGGATGAAAACTAGGCTGAGATCAATGTACCCCTGATTGGCACTGTGCTTAGTGGCCGCAAGTTGGAGTTCCAGTGGAGGTACAGTTCTATACTGAAATTAAGCTGATTTTATTTTTCGTTTTGGTGAGCTTTCCAATGTGGTATTTTGCATTGTTGTTCAATTTCAATACAGTGCCTCCATGTTCAGTTGATATAATCAGTGTTCATATTCTTACCTCTCCAAGTGGAGAACCAAGAGCTTTTCTCTCGTCTCTTTTAGTGAGGGTTCTTTTGCGGATCATGTTCATTTTTGTGGCTTAAAACAGTAATGTTTATCCTCTCCCAGTAGATTTGTTTTATTGTTTTTATTTTTTATTTTTTTGTTCTCCTCTCAAATTTCCAACTCCTCAATTTTCCATAATCACAGATATGATGAAATGTTCTGGCCCATCCAGTGCTGCTGCCATTTTGTATTTATTGTGTATTTATTTTACACAGAGATGCTGAATAATGAATGAGACTCAGCCTTTATTCTCGCTTCAGCTATATTAGATATTTTTAACTGCCCTGCTCAGTATGCTGCTTGTAAAACTAGACTGTGTGTTCTCTCTCTCTCTCTCTCTCTCTCTCTCTCCTCTCTCTCTCTCTCTCTCTCTCTCTCTCTCTCTCAGAGGAGACTGGCAGCCATCTCTGTGGATTTAAAAAGCCTGAAAGCTTTGTGCTGTTTCATGACCTGTTTGTGGCTCTTGCTGGTTTACCGCCTAGGAGTGAGGGAATTATGCATATGATGTGCATAAGATATGACCCATTGAAAGTCAGCTTTTCAATTTTTTATTGATTCTACTTTATACCATTCATGGAGCCCATGGTTTATGGCCATAGACTGTATAAAACAATGGCTGATTTGAAGTTTAATTTTGTGTGGAATTGTGATTTGAGCAAAATGCCTCATTTCAGACTTGAGTGTTATCACCTTACGCTAGTGTGCCTTCAGCTCACTGACCACTTTTGTTTCTGATTACAACTAATCAGGTGCTTGAAATGGATTTCCGAATCCCCCCAACCTCCCCCACCCCCAAAAAAAAGACCTTGACCATGGTAGTAAAAACATTAAACTTCAAAAAGTACGTAATGTTATACAACAACAAGCAGCAAGTCAACCAGCATCATAATTCACAAAAAACCAAATAACCACAACCACCGAGTTCCACATGTCAATAGAGAAGCATAGAGCAAATTTAAGTTTACAATCCCTCATTTGAGTGTGCGGTCCTGCTTGGCTCCTCTCTTAAGTGGACACACATAGGCTGTGTTGAATATGTTCCTGAACTTCATGCTCTGTTTAGTCAGGGTTGGAGGTACCTCTCCCTCCCTTAGAGGATTTCGATGAATGTGACTGCAGTAGTCCTGGATTTGACCTTTGATCCCCTTCCCCGCAGATAACCACTCCGCGCCCCCGGATGTGACGGGCGTGTCTGAGCGGTCCATGCATATGGAGAGGCCCCAGATGCCCTCGGTGCGAGGCGTCCCACGGGGCTATAACCACGGCAACGCCCTGGAAACCGCTGATGGTAAGCCCAGTTGACTTTTGTGTAAACCCATGATATTATGCCAGCAAGACCACCGAGGTTTTTTTTACATTCATTTCCAGTGGAACAGCTTTTAAAGGGGTCGGGGTTTATCAGCCCTGCTCCTGGAGAGCCACTGGGGCTGCTAGCTTTTGTTTTCACCACCCGCTTTAGACAGAAGAAGCCAGACGAGGTGCATTAATTTAGTAATTGTCTGATATAATTTTTTTTAATTAAGTGCTGAGTTGCACCAAACAAAAGCAGACTTTTCAGCTTTCCTCAAGTAGAGTTTGCCACGCGTGGGCTGGATTACATGGCCAGCAAGTCTTTTAATGGTGTGTGACATTGAACGTGGTATACATGAGGAGTGTACATTCACCGAAATTATGAATTACCATGGTTCCATTTCTAGCCGAAGACGGTGTTTATATCTTAGAGGCAACGTTTCACCATAGCTCAGCTGATGTTATTGTGGAAAGCTTGTACAAAGCCTCATTTTAGCAGGCATGCTGTCTGTCTGCATCAGTCTGTTATTGTCACAGTAAGCCTGGCTTAGCATGCAACCTGTGAGTATGGGTTCTGAACCTTGAATGTAGATGTCTCTGCAGTCAGAGAGTGGGCTTGCTACATGGGTTCTGATCAGCCCATAAGATCTGACGGCATGTTTGTGGATCCTCGTTGGCGCGTCTGTGGATGTGATTTATTTAATTCCTTGGCCCTGAGATGCTGAGATGTGCATTTCACTGATTTGTTTCTCTCTTTAGGATTTGCTGGGAGAAGTGGCACTGTCGTCCGTAGAACGGATGGTATTTATCAGCCATTTCTCAAGCTTAACTGCAGGTCTAGTAGTGTCTGCGAGCCCAGCATTCTATTTGTGGCTTTTCAATACTCCTGTCTCTTCAGTCGTATGTTACGTCTGCCTGTCTGCCTGTCAGTTTGTGCCCAATAATATGAGCCTCTGGCAAGACTTGTTGCGACTTTGCACATCATTACAACCCACGCGACGACACACTTACAATGGGAGGGAAGAGATCTTTCTATTTATGTTACATTTATGATAAACAGCCACATACCTGTTGGGGACTATAAAGCTCTTACTCGGGAATTAAATGTCTACAAGCGTGATCGAGCAGTGCATGCTTTATTTTACGAGCTAATGTGTCCTGAATACTGTGTGAGGCTTCCAGTGTGCCGTATTGGTACATGCACTCAAATTTTATTCAGTTTGCCTGTGAGAGTTTCCCTGCCAATAACTGGGGAACTGTCGAGGATGTGCTCCTATCTCTCGTGTATCGAATGCTGAGATTGGCCTCAGCCCCACCCAAGACCCTGACTAAGAATAAGTGGGTTAGGTGATGGATAGATGCATGGCTAGAAATGTAAGACTTCGTGATGAGATGTTTGATTGCCGTTCCATATGGGTGCATGTATTACCCAGTAAAGGCCTTACTGCCTGTGAACAAAGTTGGGCCAAGGCAAGTGAAAATCATTATAAGGTTTAAAAACGATGTTCCTCAAAGATGTCCTTCTATGGTGCATCGCATTATAAAGAGATTCACGGAACCTGGTGGAATTTATGTGTGTGAAAGGCAAGGGTTCAAGTCTCTGTTGAATACCGTTGATCTCCGATCACTCAGACGGCACTGCATTAAGAGCAGTCATTTATCTACAAGTGATATAACCACTAGGGCTCAAGATTACTTTGGCAGACCTTTTTCAGGTATTACATTACCTATTTGCGTTCATAAATGCCAATTTAAACTTTACTGTGCAAGAAGGAAGCCTTATGTTCACTATGTCCGAAAGCACCATTGACTTCTCTGAGCTCAAATTCATCTGTGGTGAACCATCGCTCAGTGGAAATGTGTATTGTGGTCAGGAAAATCAATAGTTTGGAAGAAACAGTTGTTGTGCACTTCAGACCAAAGAAGAGAAGAACCATCCGGACTGTTGCCTCCCTCCAACAAGTTCAGCAGACGTGCTCTGTCATGCCATGGAGTTGTGTTGGAGCCCTGGGGAAGGGCAACTTTCACTTCTGTAATGACACCATTAAAGTACACTGAGATATTAGAGCAACATATGCTGCCTTAAAGACTACATCTTTTCCAGGGACGCCCATGCATTTTTCAACAAGACAACCAAAACTGCATTCTGCTCTCAATACCAAGGCATGACTGTGAGAAGACTGTGCAGGTGCTTGACTGGTCTGACTGCTGTTCCGACTTGTCTCCTACGGAAATTGTGTGGCGCGTGTTGAAATTCAAAATGTGATGAGGAAGACCCTGTACTGTTACAAACCTTAAGTCTTGTTTGCCGGAAGAATGAGACAAAATTACACCTGCAACACTTAATCACTTGGTGTCTTGTGTCTCTCAATGTTTTAAGAGTTATGGAAAGGAATGACAACTTTACAATGTGGTAAATACTTTACTTCCCTACTTTTTTTTTTAGAAATATGTCACAAGTATTCAAAATTAAAGTATGTTTATTTTAAAAAATTAATAAGATTCACGCCGTGAAATGCCAAATCATGTGCTGTTGCATTGTTTTCAAGGGAATACAGTTCAAAGATAATTTACAAATCGCTGCTTTCATTTTTTATTTTAATTTAATATACCATCCAAACTTTTTTCTGATTTGGGGTTGTACTTGAAACTTGACTTATGCTTGAAACTGGTGAAGTGTGACTTAAAAAGCCAAAATAATTAAGATTGAAGTTGAAAGTTCTGACTTTTAAGGTAGAAGCTGTTAAATTTATTCTGCATGGCCCAAATATGCTTCCCTGGAAGTTTAGGATTTCAATACGTGGTAAAATATGCAGTTACACCATGGTGTGTGTTAAATACATTTGATACTGAAATACATACTACACTCCCAATCTTGTCTATATTTCAGTTTGCATCTTTCTCTTGGTCTTTTAAGGTTTTTTTTGCGCATTATTGCTTGTCTTGCACTTACTCATTGGGTCTTGAATTGGCCTGTAAACAGCGGGGCACTGTCATTCCATTTCTGGCTGGAGAGGAAATTACAAGTGCCTAGAGCAGAATGGCCCTTTCCCTCACCGCTCCCTCGCCACCTGCACTTCACTACGGAGTGTCACTCTGTGTGAAGTGTCCCTCGCAGCCGTGGAGGCCACTAATCAAGGGAGAGGGCATAAGTTCCTGTGTGAACACAGTCAAACAGAAGGAGCTGGCACCATGGCTACTCAGTGGCACATCATGTTGCATACTGTGTCTCTTCAATTGTCCTGCTTCTAGCATGGGAGAGTGAGATGGGAAAAGTCAGCATCGATGCAGACGCACTGTTGGAGGGTTTTACTGCAGTGCTTTTAAGATTGGGACAGACTTCAGCATGGCGATCCCTCTGCGTGAACAAGCAAACGGAGGAAGAGCGAGTAGAGCGAGATATAGAATGTGTTTTGGGATTGAGCCAATGAGTTCAACCTGAAGATGTGACTCTGGTCTCCTGTGGTCTGTTGATGAACAGGCCTAAAATAACTGCATTTCCTCTACTGTTTCAACTGCTGCCCAAAGTTTATCAGTCCAGGAATTGCTTAAAATGATCAAAAATTGAAGAGGGAAAAAAATTTCTTGAATTGTCTCCACGAATAAGAAATATCATGGGAAAGCATTTTTGTCATCATTCGTATTGTATGCTTCTGTGTTCTTTCACTTCTTATTGACTTCATGTGCAATATATAAGTTTTTGCTTGGCTTGACCTTGCTTACTACAGATGTTTAAGTTTGTTGGTTACTTGATGTTTTGTTACATGTTAAGACAAATTTTTGTCTTAAATTGTCTTGAATTCCTGTCAGGATTTGCATGTGCTTTTGTTTATAGAGACAGTAACTTGGCCGTCATTACTAGAATCATCATTGTGGTTTTGTGAAATTCATGGCTGAAAATCCAGCGAGGTAAAAAAAAAAAAAAAAAAAAAAAATCAAGTTGAGAAAGTAATGGTTGTTCTCAATATTTCATTCCAACCACTGGGATTTGTTTATTTGCATGATATTCCCTCCAGAAAAATGAACTAAATGTCAAAATTGTGGGTTGAGGTCAAGGATGGAATGAAAATTTGGCAAGACTTTTACTTTCTGACCCCTGGACTCAACACCTCTTGCTGTTGTGGGGTTGTGGATCACTCTGACACCTCATCTCCTTAACAACCATCCCAGAGAATCCTCTGGCTGTGTGGTTTCTCTCGGCAAACCTTGGCCGATTCGCTCCTCACCAAACCACGGATGTGTGACTGTGGAAGCCATTAGCCCGAAATTTTTTTTTTCTGTTTAAACATGGCAGGGTTCAGTGGCAGCAGCGCTGGGTTCGATGTCAAATTGGTGCAAAGATCGTGTTTCCCTTGTGTCTAGACACAAAGAAGCGTCGCCACACATAGATTTTGCAAAGGTCAGTTTTGCCTCCATTTTTAGGTGGCAATGTTGTGCGGGTAAATTGGTCTTCCGACAAAGAAATGTCAGGCAGAGCAACGTATCAACTTTCTGTCACACATCCGAGGCTCGATGAAGAGTAGCAGAATCTGCCGAGAAGTTCTGAGTGGTGTGGTTTGTGTGGTTCACCATGTTTGTTTGCCAACTTCTTTTCCCCCCTCTTTCCGGTTGCGTCTCTCCGGCCTGCAGGGGTTCCCGTAAATAGCCGGGTCTCCTCCAAGATCCAGCAGCTGCTGAACACCTTGAAGAGGCCAAAACGGCCACCACTGCGCGAGTTCTTCCTGGACGACTTTGAGGAGCTGCTGGACGGTGAGAAACTTATGAGGAGTTTATCACAGATTCCGACAAAACCAATGTTATGTAATGTTGAGATGAGCCCATTTAGGCCTGCAGTGCTAGTCATTTTCTACATAATAAGGTTTTAAAGATGGCGAACAGATCCTTGTCTAACCAGGGCCAGAAACTCCTGCCATTTTGTTCCATCCAGTTACCACTGTGGGTGTGAAAATCTGGTGCACATTATTGCTTCACATGAATTGAGAGAAGAATTCAGAGATGAAATGCAATAAGATGTTAACCATCGGAAAAATCGCTCAAAAAAACCAATTTAGGTTACACTCTTGCTCGGTTTCTAATCGGCAACATCTGCCCCTAACATATGCAGGAAGCTTCTGAAAATTGATTCTTCATTCATAAATATTTTCTGTAAACGATGTAATTTATTTTGAATGTGTCCGTGGAGTTAAACAGTGTTTTTGACCTCATTATAGCATGTATAAAAAGTTAGTGTGAAGGCTTCCTCTGGCCCAAATGGCTGGTTTGTGATTATTTCTTTTCGCACCATTTCCTGTCAGACCGTAGTGAGGGTATGGTGTTGCTGAACAGCACATAGTTTTGTTTTTTTTTTTTTTTTTGTTGTCATGGGGGCGGTTGCACCTGCGAGCGTGTTGACATGAATGAGACAGGAAGGGCTGTGGCGTGTTCACAGGGGCGCCCGCAAGCTTTGCAAATCAAACCCCTCCTTCACCACCCACTTCCTCTTTAACCGTCTCGCACTGGCGGTCAGCATTTATCAGGGGCCTACTGCCTGATGGAAAATAAAGGAAAAAAAAAACACCCAGCGAAGTTAAAGTGAGCAGTGGGTGATATTTTATGTGCTGTGGATCTCGCAGTTGTTAAAATAGCAGAGATAAATTGCATTGCTGACTTGGGCAGAGTGGTTTTCAGAGTGGCAAGCTTGAGAGGCACACATTTTAAAATCCTGGATGCTGCCCTCGCATTAGTGTGCTCCCCATTTCTGCTTGGCGCTACGATGCCAGCACACCTCCGCTCTCACTCTGTTGTTCCCTCTCCTTCACCCTTGACCATCTCACTCCTGCACTGACTCAGTCACTTTCTTTTTCACTTGAAATTTTATTCCCTCTCTTCCAGTCTTGCTTTATCAACCTTTCCCTTCCACTCTCACTCTCTCATACTTTCACCTCTTCACTCACTCCATCATACCGTCACCCGTTGATATTCTCCCTCCTTCACCCTCTCTTGCCAACACTCACTCTGTCACTCTCTCCTTCATACTCCATCACAAACTCCTTTACCCTCTCACTCCTGCGGTCTCACGCAGAGTCACTCTGTCCTTCACACTTACTCCTTCAATCTCTCACTCCTCCACACACTCACTTCTACACCCTCTGCTGATGCGGAAAAAGTAGAAGGTGGGATTGAGCCATTTGAGCAGATATGAGGCTCATTACTAGCTCCTTTGATAACAATTCATATGGCACTCCCCATGCAAGCTAATCTTGAGTGCTAGTGTTTCGTGTACTGGACGTGGAGTCTGTTGTTTGGCCTGTAATGTGATGAAGGCTTTCCTTACCAGTCAGGGTGTAGCTTAGTCATGAAAAACAAGAGGAAAAGCTGTAAGCAGGGGACTTGCGAAGACATCATGGGAGAACTCATTATTATATATAGAAATTTCACTTTGTCCCGCACTGAACATCCATTGTTTACATTGCCCAGGCCTCACTTACATGTCAGTGACATTACTGTCTATCTTTTTTCACACTGGGAAAATTAAGTACTGAATGATCATTAATAAAAGATGTTGTTTGATACTGCTGCAGCCAGTTCACACCTGTACTTTTGTGTGTGTTTGTGTATGTTTATACATGTGTGTGACACCCCCATCAGTCCAGCATCCCGATCCGAATCAGCCCAAGCCGGAGGGGGTGCAGATGTGCCCCCTGAGCGGGGAGCCCCTGGGTGTGGTCACGAACTGGCCCCCCTCCCTCCTGGCGTCTCTTCAGCGCTGGGGAACCACCCAGCCCAAGAGCCCCTGCCTGACCGCGCTGGACAATGCCGGGAAGCCCGTCTACACCCTTACCTATGGTCAGAGCTCCCTTTCACTGTACCATTCATAAACACTGTTGCTCTGCTCTGCAGTCTACTGCATGTCCTGTCGTGTTGCCCTGTGTCATTCATAAACACCGTCACCCTGTTTTACACTCTACTTCATGCATTGTAGAGCTGCTGTGTGTGTCGTTCCTGAACACTCGTCTGTGCTCTACATTCTGCTCTATGCGCAGTAGAGCTCCTAGTGTCTTTCAGAAACACTGTAACTCAGCAGTTTACTATGCTCAGCAGTTTGCATGGTGTACAGTTGAGCTGTCCTGTGTCATTCATAAACACTATAACTCCATGCTCGACAGTCTACTGTATGTACCGTAGAGCTGTCTTGTCATTCGTAAACACTGTAACTCTATGCTCTACAGTTTACACCATATACAGTAGAGCTGTCCTATGCCATTTGTAAATATCAACTGTGTGCCACAGTTTACACCATGTACAATCGAACTGTCCTATGTCATTAATAAATACTGTAACTCTGCGGTACAGTTTGCAACATCTACAGTAGAGCTGTCGTGTGTCATTCATAAACAGAGTAACTCTGCTCTGTGGTTGACACTATGTACAGTAGAGCTGTTGTGTGTCATTCATAAACAGAGTAACTCTGCTCTACGGGTGACACCATGTACAGTAGAGCTGTTGTGTGTCATTCATAAACAGAGTAACTCGTGTGTCATTCATAAGCAGAGTAACTCTGTTGACACAATGTACAGTAGAGCTGTTGTGTGTCATTCATAAACAGAGTAACTCTGCTCTACGGGTGACACAATGTACAGTAGAGCTGTTGTGTGTCATTCATAAACAGAGTAACTCTGCTCTGTGGTTGACACTATGTACAGTAGAGCTGTTGTGTGTCATTCATAAACAGAGTAACTCTGTACTCTACAGTTGACACAATGTACAGTAGAGCTGCCGTGTGTCATTCATAAGCAGAGT
This sequence comes from Gymnothorax javanicus, assembly GCA_029692085.1. Classification (NCBI taxonomy): domain Eukaryota; kingdom Metazoa; phylum Chordata; class Actinopteri; order Anguilliformes; family Muraenidae; genus Gymnothorax; species Gymnothorax javanicus. The sequence goes on from CM056205.1 coordinate 23,769,923, forward strand.
AACTCTGCTCTACGGGTGACACCATGTACAGTAGAGCTGTTGTGTGTCATTCATAAACAGAGTAACTCTGCTCTGTGGTTGACGCCATGTACAGTAGAGCTGGCTGTGTTTCATTCATAAACAGAGTAACTTGGCTCTACAGTCCACTCCATGTACAGTAGAGCCACTGGCGCCGGAAAGGGGGGGGCCAGGGAGCCATTGGCCCCCCCACTTTTACCCTCCTCCCACTTTCTTTTTAAGTATAAACAGTTTAGGAGGTTTGCGCATGCATAGTCTATTGTCACGCTGTCTTCAATGGGCATCATTTAGGCGCAGCGCTTCTCTGCCCAGTGGCGTAACAATAGAGGGCGCAGCGAGTGCAACGGCACTAGGATCTAGTGGCGGGGGGGGCCATGATAGGCACACTCGCGACAGTGTCGGGCCCCGACCGTTGTTTGTTTCAAAACTGAATTACTCATATTATCCAAGACCTGCAATTAAAACTACTGCATTTAAATGTGCTACTGAATATTTATACCACTGCAACTGGTATAACATTTCTCAGGCATGGTGCTCGCAAGTCGATATCATCACGGTACATTATTCATCATTTTAATTGAACATAAGTCGTTATAACATTAAATAATTTAGATTTCTTTTTGGAAAATGCTTAATAAAACAAACAATGATAATTTTATTTTGCTGTTGATATCGTCATTGAGACAGCAAGTGTTTCTGGGTAATGGCCATGAGCGTGAGCGCAGATCAACTGTTTTTAAGATGTCCACTCGCTCACTGATCATTGTTCCCACAATTCCTTGCTGTTCACAAAATTTCAGATCATCCCAATAAAGTTATGTTAATGTGTCCTTCATTTGCTCATTATGCCTTATTGTTCTTGATGATGACCATCATTAAGATAATAATTTTAAGATGATAATGTTAAGAAAGAAATAGGAAACTTTATATTATAGAATGAAATAGTGTAGTAACCCTTAGTGTGTTTTACGTAGGTCTATAACACTTTGAGGAGCGTGCTACCATTAGCTGTCAGAATGAAATTTATGTAGTAGCACCATCATAAATGCCATAATCCATGTGGAGAAAACACATGCATTGCTATGTATGATTGCAAACGGTAAGTAATAATGTGCACACTATAATCCACTGATTTCAAAAGTTTGATTGATTTTGCAGTGGTTTTAAGAATTAGTTCCATTTAGTAAATATCTTTGCATGCATGTACAATGCGATTAAGATCTGGTTGATCCTGCCTTCCCAGCCACGAATCTCACTACGCGTTAATTCATGATGTACATTGAAACGAAAAGTCCAAAGCCTTAGTATTAAAGAAGAGGTGATGGATTTGGGGCATGTGTGTCTGGATTAACGGGAATGAGCCACACGTCTTTTTATTTTTTTTTCCGTAAGTGTTGCAATATAGGGGTACGGATGAGGTGCACGGAATAGAGGCACTGTGAATGAACTGAACACACAACATGGCACTTTTTGGCCACCCCACTTCTTAAGTGAATCCGGCGCCCCTGAGTAGAGCCATTCTGTCCCATTCATAAACACTGTCACTGTGACGGCTCTAATCTGATGCTGTGTGGCGCAATTTACTGAACATAAAAATATGCTTCATTGCACATAAAAACTGCACGGGCCCATCAAAAATACATAAACCATAAACACTGCTGCAGTAATTTCGCTGAACAGGCAAAAGTGAGCCATCCCTCATTTTGAGGAGAGACTGATCTGGCGACCGTGACAGTAACTGCGACGTGCTTCTTGTCTTCACTTACCTACTTACCTGGATTCCCGTGGTTTCACAATGTTTTTCTTTTTTTCGTTCTTTTTTCTTTTTTTTAATGTTGCCCAATTATAACAAAATTTGGAATGTACAGTTTTGGAACAGTACATTGGAAAATAAGCTGTAAATCTTCCATTAAAATACTGGAAACTGGGTTATCCCTTTGCCTTATAAATAACAGCAGTAATACATATATAAGCATACTAAAGCAGGCTGTGTGTCACAGGGGTAATCGTCAGTGTTTCACTGTAAAATCATGAAAGTACTCATAGTTGTCCAGTCATGTGTATTTCAGCTGTTTACAGTTTCTTACCTCTGCTATTTTAAGCTTTCATGATAAAATGACCAGACATTTTCTGCAGTATATTCCATTCGTATGCAAACGCAAACATGAGCCTGACATTCTGTGGGGAATGACCTCCCTCACTCTATCATGACTGCTGAATCCTCCCCATCTTTTGACTCACCTCTCAGACTGTAGTTTGGTCCTCCTTTCCGACCGTCCCTTCTTTTTCCTCTTCCTTGGCAACAAGACTAGGTGCAACCTAGTATATGGCTGGGCTGCCAAGTGCTGTATGAGAATGTTGGCCCAAGAAAAGGGTGCTAAATGAGGCAAAGCTCACGCAATTATATGAAGTGCAAGTTTAGTAATGAGCTGGAGCTGATAAATTATTTACAAAGTGGGTGGGGAGAGTGGGAGAGTGTGAGAGTGTGTGAGTGAGGGAGTGGGAGTGAATGACAGTGTGTGAGGGAGTGGGAGTGGGAGGTGGGGGGGGGGTCTGGAGTAAGGAAAACATATCGAAAGCAAATTATACATTTGAATAGACAAGGAGGTAGAGTAAGGGTGGCAGTTATTGATTTTGTGAATCTGAATTTGAGAGAGACAGCAGCAACAGATGTAGATGGCAGTGAAAGTATTTATGCATGTTCCTGAATCGTAATGAAACAACAAAGTTATTGTTACAGTTGTGCTAACCAGTTACGTGACGTCACTTTTTCGAACACATGGCAGTTCCTATGTTGTGAGGGTGTAAGAACGAACTTCAGAGTTTCCTTTTTTTCCCATCTTTCGTTTTTGGGCATGTTATGGACAAAGAATCCACAGTTTCGAGTAAAACCACTTAATACATATGTTCGAGTGAAGGAGTTGCCATGTGCTTACATAAAGCATTATTTGATATTGGTGATGAATGCATATGGTTAACTGTGACAAAAAAATTGAAATGCAATTAATTTTAATGAATTTATGACCTATTGAAAGCTCTCACAAAGGCCTTGTAGTTAACAGCAAAATAATGAGAATTGGCCGAGAAATAAAAAAGTTCATTCTATAATTTAATTTCAATTTGTTTGATTTGGCCGAGAAACTGAAGGACGTAAGTCAGAGGACTTACGGTCAACAATTGTCCGCCAGAATTCTTCTCTAGCCTTATTAGCAGCAACAGTGTTGCTTTTTGCTGTTTTTTTTTATATATTTACATTCTTCATAACTGTCCATAATCAGGACCCACTCCCCCTAGGAGATTTTCTTTATATATATTTTTGTAAAGATTTTATTAATCACCCAGCAACTACTTACATTACATCCAACGAACAAGTGCATACATCAACCAACATGAATGCACTAACATAAACCTCAATTATAATTTCCCAAGTGTCCACCTGAGTATGGCATACATAATCATGCAGTCTTTCAAGTGTCCAACCAATCAGTGTAAAACTTCATTTGTGTCTCCCATTAAGCCGCTGGCGGCACCCCCTGGTGGCGCGGGGGAGATAATCTGCAGTGTTTCTGATCCTGGATCAGGGATAGCTTCCTCAGAGAAACTTGCAGCACGCGATCGGTCATTTTATGAACGGAAATAGGGTGAATTGACGCATGAAATGCCCTTTTGTTGAGAGTGCGTAAAGTGTTGAAAGCACAAAAACGAGATTAACAAAGAAAGATTACAACCACCGTTGTGGTACCAATTATCCCCGATTGCGAGTTCAGGGTTTGTTGAACCGGCTCGCTGAAATATAGCCTGTCTATGTGTATCTCCCATTAAGCCGCTGGCGGCGCCCCCTGGTGCCGCGGGGGAGATAATCCGCAGTGTTACTGGTCTTGGATCAGGAATAGCTTCCTCGGAGAAATATACAGCACGCGATTGGTCATTTGATGAACGGAAATGGGGTCAATTGACGCATGAAACGCTATTTTGTTGAGAGCGCGTACAGTGTTGAAAGCACAAAAACGAGAGTAACAAAGAAAGATTACAACCACCATTGTGGTACCAATCATCTCTGATTGTGAGTTTCAGGGTTTGTTGAGCCGGCTCACTCAAATATAGCCTGTCTATGTGGAACTTGCTTCGTAGTAAACCCCCAGGAGATGCGGGTGACAAAGGCCCAGCCAGCCAGCCAGCCAATCGTCGGCCAACCAGACCGATGGATAACTGGCTCTGCGGTCAACCAATCATTGAAGTTCTTGCCCGCCGGCCGACCAATCGCTGAAGCCAGGTCTCGGCCAACCAATCGTTGAAGTTCTTCCCCGCCGGCCGACCAATCACTGAACTTCTTCCCTGCTGTCCAGCCAGTCGTTCAACTTGATTACTCAGGCACTCACTCACTCAGCCACATTCGCGTTTATAGGGGCCGGGCTGCTGCTCGGCCCAGCCCAAAAACACCTTCTACTTGCTATACACTTACTTATGTGATTATTATTTCTAGTTTATTTCAGTTTCAAATTTATATGCTTGATGTTTTTTTTATTTGTTTGTCCCTGTGCACTTCGTGCAGCTTAATTTAGATTAAATTCATCTGCTGCCTGACTACAGTGTCTGTGTGAATGTGAAATGACCCTTGCTGGTTGTGTATTTCCCCTACAGGCAAGCTATGGACGCGGAGTTTGAAGCTGGCCTACACCTTACTGAACAAGCTGAGTTCCAGAAACGAGCCTTTGCTCCGTCCAGGGGATCGGGTCAGTACATCCCTGGAGACGCTGGTCTTGTGCTATTTGTCATGGGTCAGAGTGCTGCAGTGTGCCTTTGTGATTGTCAGGAGAATGGCAGTATTCATTTTTGATGGGCAGGAGAGTGACCATGTTCATTTGTGATGGGCAGGGGAGTGCTCCTTTTTAATAAGTGAGAGAATGGTAGTGTCCTTTTGTGATGGGCTGGAGAGTGGCAGTGTTCATTTGTAATAGGCTGGAGAGTGGCAGTGTTCACTTGTGATGGGCTGGAGAGTGGCAGTGTTCATTTGTGATTGGCTGGAGAGTGGCAGTGTTCATTTTTGATGGGCTGGAGAGTGGCAGCGTTCATTTGTGATGGGCTGGAGAGTGGCAGTGTTCATTTGTGATTGGCTGGAGAGTGGCAGTGTTCATTTGTAATAGGCTGGAGAGTGGCAGTGTTCACTTGTGTTGGGCTGGAGAGTGGCAGTGTTCATTTGTGATTGGCTGGAGAGTGGCAGTGTTCATTTGTGATTGGCTGGAGAGTGGCAGTGTTCACTTGTGTTGGGCTGGAGAGTGGCAGTGGTCATTTTTGATGGGCTGGAGAGTGGCAGTGTTCACTTGTGATGGGCTGGAGAGTGGCAGTGTTCATTTTTGATGGGCTGGAGAGTGGCAGTGTTCACTTGTGATGGGCTGGAGAGTGGCAGCGTTCACTTGTGATGGGCTGGAGAGTGGCAGTGTTCACTTGTGATGGGCTGGAGAGTGGCAGTGTTCATTTTTGATGGGCTGGAGAGTGGTAGTGTTCACTTGTGATGGGCAGGAGAGTGGCAGTGTTCATTTGTGATTGGCTGGAGGGTGGCATTGTTCACTTGTGATGGGCTGGAGAGTGGCAGTGTTAACTTGTGATGGGCTGGAGAGTGGCAGTGTTAACTTGTGATGGGCTAGAGAGTGGCAGTGTTAACTTGTGATGGGCTGGAGAGTGGCAGTGTTTATTTGTGATTGTCAGGAGAGTGGCAGTGTTCACTTGTGATGGGCTGGAGAGTGGCAGTGTTCATTTGTGATTGGCTGGAGAGTGGCAGTGTTTATTTGTGATGGGCTGGAGAGTGGCAGTGTTCATTTGTGATGGGCTGGAGAGTGGCAGTGTTCATTTGTGATTGGCTGGAGGGTGGCAGTGTTCCTTTGTGATGGGCTGGAGAGTGGCAGTGTTTATTTTTCGTGGGCATGAAAGTGCCAGTGTTCATTTGTGATTGGTAGGATGCAGGAGAGTGACAGTGTTTATTTGTGATGGACAGGAGTGTGGCAGTGTTCATTTGTGATGTCATGAGAGTGCTAGTGTTTAGTTTTGATTGGCAGGACTCAGGTGAGTGACCAGGTTAATTTATGATGAGCGGTAGAGTGACAATGGTCATAAATGATAGGCAAGACAGTGGGAATGTCCATATTTGATGGGCCTGAGTGTGGCAGTGTTTGTTTGGATGGGTAGATGAATGGCTGTGTTTATTTGTGATGGGCAGGAATGTAGCAGTGTTTAGTGTGGTGGATGTGATTTCGAGATGTATTGTGTTAGTAGGTCTGTAATGAATGAAAGGCTGTCCTGTCTGGATATAGCAAGGTCATGACATACAGAGGGAAATGCTGTAAGCAGGGAACTTGTGAATAAATCATGGAAGAACTCTCAACAGCATCATTAAACCCCGTACTTAACATAACTTGTTTGTTACTTTACATGTGTCGCTGTTTTACTGATGCTTTTATCCGAAATGACTGTCAGTTAAGCAGGGGTCAGTCCCCCTGGAGCTCAAGGAGTGCTTTTGCTGCTCTGGTCTTATAACAGCTGCGCTGGGCCTTGAATGGCCAACCCCAGTTCAACACTTAATCGCTGGGACAAAGGCTGCCCCTGCCCACCCTCGTTCACCATATTTGGTGGAGCTATGTGTTTTGGTGACATGAAGTCCCATCATTTTACATTTTGCTCGCTTTTGGAGGTACAGAGTGTTTGCGTAAGAGGGGTGTGTAATATTATCCACGGTCTCGTCATGCAGCACAGGAGTTCAGTACTTCCCCAATAATCGAAAAATAGGATTGGAATATTCTGAATGGACCATCCTAATGCTGATGCAACAACCACTGCTGCTAATTGGGGCTCCATAGTGCTCCCATTAAAGGAAAGTTTTCTTCTGAAATTTGGTGTGTGCTAAGTGGGAAAAATGATTTAAGAGCCTGCCTGCTAATTGTGGTACATTAGCGTGCTCATAAATTTTTCAAATGGAGAGCAATTGCCGTGAGCCTTGAAATGTTAGCATAAAGCCCTTCTGGAAATAGAAAGTAATGAAGTCCTTGAACACTCACTTAAAATTTTGAAAATAAAAAATAATTTCCATAAAAACTCTCTTATGAAAGGGTTGTATCTGAAAGCCAGCTGCTGAATGGACGCTTGCTGGGTGGCTGGCTTACAATTTTCCTGTTTGCTTTTTTCAATTCTTAGGTTGCGCTTGTTTTCCCAAACAACGACCCTGTGATGTTCATGGTGGCCTTCTATGGATGTCTGCTGGCTGAACTGGTGCCTGTGCCTATAGAGGTGCCCCTCACCAGGAAGGTAAAATGGCCGTGATGATGCATTCATCTGCCTATTTTCTAACCCGCTTATCTCATTAGAACCCAGACCCATTTCTCCTTAAAGAAAAATCATGGGGGATGGAAACAGACCAAAGAATATGGACCATGGAATACATTTCTGAAAAGGTTTTGTGACACCTGTGTCAGCCTGGATTCTTTATCCTGTTCAGGGTGTTTGGTGGGGATTATCCCAGGAAAGAGTGGGCAAGAGGCAGGAACACACCCTGGGCTGTTTGTCCATCACAAGGATCACCCAACATTCACTCACACACTCATTCCAATAGGCAATTTAGAATCTCCAGTTAGCCTGGCTCTTACGTCCTTGGACTGTGGGAGGAAACCTGTGTTACTGGCGAAAATGTCAAGGACACTGGGAGAACACAAAGAAGAAAGCCCTGAGCTGGATTAGCACCCACTTTTGAACCTCAGGCCATACAGGAGGCAACAGTGCTCTCCACACCACCACTGTGCTCCTCAAGACACTTGATTTGTGACTCAAAGTGCAACACTGACCTCAGGTGATGAGGACTGGTACTGCAGTGAATCACTCCAACACAAAATATGCATTACTACAATGGACTCCCTCATCCAGAACTGTTTGCCCTTGCATTGCTATCAATTTTAAAGTAATAATCACTACGCAGGGAAATACCTGTTTCTCTTCTGGTGCCTAAGACCATGTAGCCCCCATAGTAGACTTGGTTAAGTGGTCATCTCGGTAAGTAACTTATTTTGGTTGATATGAAAACGACTAATCCATGGGATTGATCAGTATTAAGGCATATTAAGGTCTATTTCCTGATAAGCATCGCTGTGTGTTATTGCAGTGTGTTATGGACTGTTGAATACTCAATGTCTTTGACAGAAGCCTGTTCTGAGCATTCATTTTGGCTGTTATTAGTACACACCTCTATGAGTTTCTATGCCCTGCCTGCTGAAGTGCAGTATGTGTGTGGATAAATGACTCTCTGCTCTTCACCGTGTACACTTGAAAGTTCGGTGGAAATTTGTTCTTTTAATTATTCGAGGAAACTTGGTAATGTATGCCGAAGGCAGTCTGCTAGCTCTGACTCACAGAGGGAGGGGGTAAGTGGGTTCAGGAAGAAGTGATCATATTTGAAACTTAGGCTTCTCAGTAAATGGTAGTGAGACACAGTTTGAGAAAACTTGGTAATGTGTGCTGAAGGCTGTTGGCTAGGTCTGAATTACAGGGGGAGGGGGGAGTTTGGTCCTGAAGAAATGATCATAATCGAAACTGAAAGTCATGGGTCTGTTTAGGTTTCAGAGTGAATGGTAGTGAGACACAGGAGGCAGTTGGGCAGAAGTGAAAGGGATGGTGGGGGAAACAGGTGCACCATGTGCATGTGGAAGATTGCAGCCTCTCCCTTCCTCATCTCTCAGCTACTGGACAGGAAGAACCACGGACATGCTGTCATTTTTCTCTACTCCCCAGGACTGGCTCTGCTTTGATGCCAATAGGTCCAGTGACTAATTCCCCCTTGGTACATTCCATTTAAAATTAGTGGCATTGTCGTGGCTTTGTGACGTTGCTTTGTCCTGATCTACCCCTTTAGTGAACTGGCTGTCCCTCAATAACTATACTGCTTCGGTATATTTAATTCTCTTGAAACTTGAAATTTGTTGTGGAAGTGACCTGTTTTATAGTGTGTTGTATTGAGGCCAATGTGGAAGAACATGCAGATTATGTATGGTGTCTACAGGGTCACGTGATTATGATCTGTGAACTGACTGAGCTCATTTCCTTTTCTGGTGATTAGGATGCAGGAAGTCAGCAGATTGGCTTCCTTTTGGGAAGTTGTGGAGTGACCCTGGCTCTGACCACGGACGCCTGTCAGAAGGGGCTTCCCAAAGCCCAGACAGGGGAGGTCGCGACCTTCAAAGGTATTTTCTGTTACAGGAGTGACCTCATACTGCTTCAGTATTTATAACACAGCATTTCTCAGACCTTTTCCATAAAATGCTCTTTGGCAAATTAACACAATCTCCTGAGATGCCACCCTCAAGAGAGGCAATGTTTCTTGACGTTGATTTGTCCAAAGTACTCCTCAGATCAAAAGTGCTTTTGCTGTGCTAATGAAGCTTTAAACTTTTAACTTGGGTTAATTTTGGATTTTGATTTGCATGATTTCAGATGTTTTTAAAAATTAATCTGCATCTTTGAATGTTTTTAAGACCTATGTTTTTAAGACCTCACCTTGATGACATACCTGTGCTGGTTCAATCCGGTTGGAAAATGCAAATTTAATGTAAAACTCCACAGATTTGTAATCAGATGTGGCTGGAAAAGGTCAACACTGTGGGTGTTCATTATTATGCGTCCGCATGCCTGCAAGTTGGCCAAAGTGAAAATATTAATTGTGTCTCTGTGTATTTGTGTGTGTTTGTGCGTAGGTTGGCCACGGTTGCTGTGGTTTGTGACAGACGGTAAACATGTAGTGAAGCCCCCAAAGGACTGGCACCCCCCAGTTCGAGAAGCCAGCAATGAGATCGCTTACATCGAGGCAAGCGCAGAATCCTCCTGCAAAATATCTGCAACATATCTGTCCAAAAACCTTTTACCGTGTGTTTTCAAGTCATTTTCTTCCAGAATATGCTTGAGTTGATTCACTGCATAACCTTTGTATAATGCGTACTTCGTCCCCCCCCCCATCACAGTATAAGACCAGCAAGGAGGGCAGTACCATGGGCATCACGGTGTCGCACTCTGCCATGTTGGCACACTGTCACGCGCTCACACAAGCCTGCGGGTACGAGGAGGGTGAGTAGTGTGGCACTGTGCCCCCTATGCCAACCCAGTCGGTGCCATGGAATAACTCCAACTCTTTGGTGTCTGTGCTCTGGCTCTCTTGTGTAGAAGAGGGTTGCTTGTGTGTGGACGCATTTTCATCCTATTATTTTACAATCCCCTATTGTCCTGCGTTTAAACACTGTCTGTCGTCGTTTCGTTCAACCTCCTGGGCCTGAGGAAATTGGGTTATGGCTGCTTGTGATGTACTTTCTTCTTGCAAAAGATTGGATGGCTTTCATGCACTTGTGAACTAGCCTAATTGTTTGAGTGTAAGAGCGTCTTTGCGGAGGGGGTCAGGAGAGAGATCTGCTCTCCCACATCTGCACGTGGCCCTGTCAGCCATAGTTTGTTGTAATTTTCATTTGGTATTTTAGGAATTTCAGTTTATTTATTGAGAGGACGTTTATTTAGGTAAGTTCATGACAGTGCCCAGGTCAGGTTCCAGAGTGGGGTTTCATTTATCTTCTGTTTATTGCTCAGCTTTGCTGGCACTGGCAGCCTTCGGAGGGGGCAAAGTCCTGTGGATATGACTCTTCGTTTCTATGAGTTTTTTTTCCCCCCCAAAAAAATGGGATACAAGCGAATAAGGAATGGTGGATACGGGTAAACCTTTGTTATTTGGCCACAAGAGACCTCCGGAGGAACACATTAACTTGGTTACCTAGGGAACTTGTTTATAGCACAAGTCTCTTTAAACACTTGTGATGGTTTAGTGTGAAAATCCAAGAAGTGTAGCTTTGTCTTGGATGCTGGTACCACCCCATCTAGCACCGAAAATAACAACATATGTCACGTGGAAAGTCACCCTAATAGTCTTTCTTGGCGATTCTGATATTTGGTCTAACCCGTACTGTACCAATGTAATATGAATTGGTGCTTTGTGTATTCAGTGTGCAGGCACTTAGATTATTATTCTATTGCCTCCACACAGTGGGAGGGAGGCATACTGTTCTCCAGCTGTCCCTCTGTGCTTATGTTCGTCACACCGCCCATCACAAATGCCTTTTTTGAGTTATATCTACTGAAGGAGGGGAGGAATTTTCACCAAATCATACATGGTAAGTCCCCACAGAGGTTTACTGAACTGATTAGGTTTTGGAGGTCATTGGGTCAAAGGTCAGCGTCACATAAGGTCAGTTGTAGGTGGGGGCGAAACATCAACCTTTAGGGCATATGAAGCTATGGCAGGCAGAGGTATAGTAATTGAAGCTTTTTGTTTAGTTATCCATTATTTTTATTATTGTATCCCCAGACAATGAGTCGGGGGGGAAAATATGGATCCGCGATCCTCACGTCGCGTCAGCCACTGCGTCTGGATATTTCTTGTGAGCGCTGTACTGGTCACAGTTCATTATGGATTCATTTCATATTTGGCATGGACCTAGTGTGTGATAAGGTCACGTAGCCTATCGATGTTGGGAGTGATTGCTTTGTTGCACGTTGGATGAGTCGGCGTTTTTGGATATGGGACGTCCGTGGGTACACTTCGACCTGCGGGCGACAAACTGTCTTGGTATTATAACGTAACGAAATAGCCCTAGTCACCATCTCCTTTTGGAAATAAGTATGGCAAATAATTTAAACTTGCAAGAGATAATCAGTGCTTGTGTTTAGAGCTGTTGATAAGGACATTCTCTCTTCTGCAGCTGAGACCATTACAAATGTTCTGGACTTCAAGAGAGATGCAGGACTATGGCACGGAGTTCTCACGGTCAGTGCTGGATTTTAGTACAATTATCCACATGTACATGTACGCACGCATGCTCACTCAAGCGCTCATGCACACGCACATGAAAATAAACCCTTGAACGAGTGCTTACAGGCACGTAAACATTCACCCACCCTTTTGCACAGGTGCATACATTGTACACTTGAACATGTAGGTATACACACACACACACACACACACACACACAGAAATCGAAGTACAAGCACATAGGTTAACACAGTTGTGTATGCACATGCATGCATACAAGCGTCCATGCACGCACATGTGTATATATACACATGCACATGCATCTTTACACACAAGCGCACATGCATGTCCGCACACTGAAAGCCTGTATATAATCATGCATTCATGCAAGTGTACACTAACACACTCATACACACTCTTACTCACTCCTCAGACTTATGGCTGGAATGTGAGAGGTTACGTACAGCGAATGTAAATGCCTCAGACGGCCTCCAGCTCAGATGAGCAGCATCGCAGCCGGCCTCCTCGTGTGTGTGTGCCTGTGATTTGTATCCCTGTACTTTATCTATGTACATGCCAGCTGGGTGACGTGTGCTGTGTTGATGTGATTGCATGACAGAGTGTAATGAACAGGATGCACGTCATCAGCATCCCCTACTCCCTGATGAAAGTCAACCCCCTCTCCTGGATTCAGAAAGTGCACAGCTACAAAGGTGAGCGTCTTCTCGGGAACGCCCAGCAGAGGGCGCTTGAATGCTATACTGTGAGTTTGGTGTGGTTCAGCAATCAGTGTTGATCTTGGGTTAATCCTGTACCTGCCTTTCCGCAGGCTTTGTCCCGACATATGATTGTGTGAGTTGTGAGTTGCACGTCTAGTCCCTAGATGGAGAGTCGCAACAACTCAAGAATAGGAGCAATTTTTTGTTTCCATCGCATGAACCGAGCAGTTTCGCTCAATGGAATTCATTGGGAGTTTTTTTTTTTTTTCTTTGAAGGGAAAGGTATTAATTTGGGGGGAAACATGATGAGCCAGCTAGAACAGGTATTGAGAAGCATTAAAGGGGAAAATGTTTGGACATGAGAAGAGAGAAAACGGAAAGATGAATTCACTTTCAGATGGCGCCTGATAACACAATGCAAACAAAATGGCCCATGACCAGATTTTTCTGGAATACTCATGACGCAACACTCTCCATCTAGGAATTCTGGGCGGAAGTGTGAACTCCAGGTTCAGAAAGTAAAAGTCCCTCCCTTTATTTTGTTCAAACTACTTGCTGATTGGCTCATTTCCTCAGCCAGGAGAGCTGAGCTCATTTTTGAAATCAGCTGACTGAGCTTTTGCAGGTAGAAAACCCGTCTGGGCTTTTTTTGTTCTGACCCCTGGACGTCGCCCGCCCTGTGACTGGACTCTTTGTCTTCCAGTTGACTGAATGAGCGTGCAGGTGCGCTCATTGGTCTGTGATCCCACTCATTGCATCTGACTGTGTTGTGATTGGCTAGTGTGGCTGTGCTCTGTTCTGCAGCACGGGTGGCAGTAGTGAAGTCGCGGGACATGCACTGGTCTCTCCTGGCCCAGAGAGACCAGCGGGACCTCAGCCTCAGCTCACTGCGCATGCTCATCGTCGCCGATGGAGCCAACCCATGTAAGCCCCGCCCATCACGCTCTCCCCTTCCGGTTTAATCCCAGCATTTCAAATGGAGCTGGTTGCCTCTGTGTGTATGTATGTATGTGCGAGCATTTGTGCGTGTGTGTGTGTGTGTGTGTGTGTGTGTGTGTGTGTGTGTGTGGGGGCGCATTAAATGTGAAATTACTCAAGTCACAACCATTGAAATGAGAGAATAATTTATTGAAGTCAATTATGTTGTGTCATATACTTGAACATAGATGTAAATTATTTCCTGTGTTGTTTGTTACATGCTCTATGCCGTCTCTGCAAATTATCTGCATTTTCATAAACGGTTTCAATAATTCCACACCTGACATTGTAAAAACTAGAAGCAGCTTATTGAAACTGGGTTCACAGGTGCCTGTGAGGATGCCTCTGTGTCATAAAAGCCATTTTATCGAGACTTCCATGTTTATAATTAAAAAACAAATTTGAAAACCTGCTATTGTTACTGGGGAAGGGGGAGAGGGGAGAATCGGTTCACTGATTGAGTAATTACTTCTAGGTGAAATTTTTTTTATTATAAGTGTTGTTCAATATGACTTAACTTAATCTGAAGTCATGCTTTTTAGTAGAACTTAGCTTTATGGCACCGGAGGTTTCATAAACTGCGTACCTCGGGTAATCACTTGTGTTTTAACCCCTTTGTGCAGAATACAGATAATGCCAGTTTTTCGTGTTATGCATGAGCGTATTTAGGCTTTATTACTCGGTATTTGTGAAATTGAAATACGGAATTATTTTGGAATTAAATATCGGAATTTACGGACGCCAGCGTTTATATCTACGCAAAGGGGTTGAAGCTTCTGGGGGAGTGTTATTGAAAGGTCCCACGGTGTGTCTACAGGGTCCATCTCTTCCTGCGACGCCTTCCTCAACGTGTTCCAGGCCCGCGGGCTTCGGCCCGAGGTGATCTGTCCCTGTGCCAGCTCCGCCGAGGCCATGACCGTCGCCCTCCGCAGGTGACCAGACACACTGCACCGTGACAGTTACTGTGCACAGCTGTGCTTCTTTCTGTGAGACAATTTGTGCGCCACTGACACAATTCTAACACTGTTGATTTTCTGATACTTTTATTTTGGAATAGGCAATGCATTCAGCACTAAATGTTTGCTCTGCCACTGACTGGCAGATGAAATATTGAAGTATTAATGTTGGTCATTTCAAAAATGTCAAATTACCTCTGACAGGCAGTTTAATTTACCACTTAAATAAAGGAGCGAGATGACTAATGTGTGATTGGAATATTGATATCTGGACATTCTGGTGGTGATGTAACAATTAATAATTGAAAATAATTTTTAGGCCTCTGACTGGCAATTATGAAACATTTTTAAGAGCCTGTTCTGGAAGAGGTTAATAAGAGGAGGGGGGTATCCTTGTTGGTTCTGATGCGTATTTGGATGAGAGATGAAATGTGTGTGCGTGCGTGCCCACACGCGTGTGTGTGTGTGTATGGATGTGTGTGCATCTGTGTGTGTATGTGTGTGTGTGCATGCCTGTGTGCGCGTGTGTGTGTGTGTGTGCCTGTGTGCGCGCATGTGTGTATGTTTGCGTTTGTGTACGTGTGTGTGTGTGTGTGTGTGTGTGTTCATCCCCGCCCGTGTGTTTGCGCGCGCTCATGTGTGTGCTCCTTGCAGACCTCCAGAGACTGGGGTTCCTCCGCCGGGTAAGGCAGTTCTGTCCATGAGCGGCCTGAGCCACGGTGTGATCCGCGTGGACACAGAGGAGAAGCTGTCTGTGCTCACGGTGCAGGACGTGGGGCAGGTCATGCCAGGCAGTACGTTCTCCCTGCAGTCCGTCACACTCCTTTCCCGAGAGACTCTGCTGTTCATCGTGTACACTCATGACATCACAAAAATTAAGATGCACACCAAGGCTTTTAAGAAAAAATATTAAATATTCTTCACATATATTTACGGAAGGGCCAAGAGAAATTTGAAAACTAAATATCACAGTGAATGTTTAGTCATGTAGTGCTGAAGTACCCCAGTTTGCACCAGTGTTCCCCCTGAGGCCGTCTCTGGCTGATGTGGAATTACAGCAAGTATTTGTTGAATGAATCACAAGTCTTCCTGGTGAGAAGGTCTTAATTATCAGTTTGAGTGATCTTTGATTGCCCCGTTAGAATGCCGTTTGCTTTACTCGGCTCTGCTCTTTGTGGGTAATAGTGAGTGATGTCATCTCCGTGTGTCCGCAGCGCTGGTGTGTGTGGTTCGGGTGGACGGGACACCGTCACTCTGCCGGACAGACGAGGTCGGGGAGATCTGTGTGAGCTCAGCCTGCTCCGGCACGGCCTACTTCGGCCTCCCGGGAATGACCAAGAACGTCTTTCAGGTGTGTGCTTTCCCCCCTGGGTTTTTAAACCTCTCCTCCAGACATTAACGTATGGGGGTGCGAGGGGGAACAACATAATATGGGAACTTTAAGCCTTTATTGAACAAGAGAAGTCCTATTGACAACAGGTCAGTCGGTCAAGGATGCCCTGGGAGAAATGCCAGATAGATGCAAGTAGGATGGGTTAGTCAGAGAAACGGGGCGTAAAGCCCCTGGAGCAGTTTTGGGGTTGTGGCTCTTGCTCAAGAGTGAAACAGCAGAGTTTTACTCTCCAGATGCCTGTCAGAATCCCAGTCTCCACTGTGGGCTCGAACCTGCAGCTCTACAGCTGCCATAGCAACCTAACACTTGGCCACACTGCCGCCTTCAACTTTAGACCTCAAAAATCAGATGATGAGATGGTTATTTATGGCTTTTAATTAAGAACTGAGTTACAATAGAAATTAGCAGCTCTTCAGGATCAGTTTGTGTATAACTGGAATCCATCTCTTACAGGCCATCCCTGTGACATCATCGGGGACACCGATCAGTGACAGGCCGTTCACTCGCACCTCGCTGCTGGGCTTCGTAGGACCGGTGAGTGAACCCATCTTATACTGAAACCTCTTAGTGCTCCTGGAATGTTTTTTTTTTTTTTTTTTTTTTGCAATGTTATGACATTGACACTGTGTGGCAGGGACATATAGAAAATTTATTTTGTGTTCACTGGGAAAGAATTGTTGCATCTATTTTAAAGAATGGCTCTTGAAAAGAAAATGGTGATTCACACTCTGCAGTTATGCAAAAATGGTGGGTAGTGAATCATTGCTAAATTCCATTTGAATTAGAATGGCGCACGACAGCATATTTTCTTAAGTAAATTATGTGCCTGACTGTAGAGTAACATGAATCAGTTGTTTTTTTCCGCATTTTTACAAAGTCCCAACTGTTTTGCTTTCAAATGTACGAAAACAACTGTCCGGATTGAAAGTGAGCGCTGTTTTCTCACTCTTGGGCCCTTGCCCCTCATCTCAGGATAACTTGGTGTTCGTCGTGGGGAAGATGGACGGGCTGATGGTGGTCGGCGGAAGGAGACACAACGCTGATGACGTCGTCGCCACGGCTCTGGCGGTTGAGCCAATGAAGTTTGTGTACAGAGGGAGGTGAGAGTGGAGGCAGTATGCGGGGGGGGTGATATATGATTGGTTGCCGGGTGAGTGCAGCCCTGTGGGTGACCCTGTGCTGTTTTATTAGGATCGCAGTGTTCTCTGTGGCCGTGCTGCATGACGAGCGCATCGTGGTGGTGGCGAGCAGCGGCCGGACGCCTCCGAGGAGGACAGCTTCCAGTGGATGAGCCGCGTGCTGCAGGTAGCGACATGCGTGTGAACTCATGCACACACGCACTCACGCACGTATATACGGACCAATGGCTTCTGTACTCACACAAGTTTCTTTGTGCACAGGGGGTGTACAATGTTTAGTCACAGTTATTTTGATGCGTAATAAGGCCAGCTGCCATCATGGGGCATGTAGTAAGACTACATCATATATAAAGGTGTGTTACATGTGCTCTACCTTACTGGAGTACATTTTGTCCTTCCCCACTACCCCCCTCCCATGCTTTAGGCCATTGACAGTATCCACCAGGTGGGGGTGTACTGTCTGGCCCTGGTTCCTGCCAACACGCTGCCCAAGGCCCCCCTGGGTGGCATCCACATATCAGAGACTAAGCAGCGCTTCCTAGAGGGGGCGCTACACCCCTGCAACGTGCTCATGTGCCCCCACACCTGTGTGACCAACCTGCCCAAGCCCCGACAGAAACAGCCAGGTATGTCGGCAGTGTGGGGACCCGCTTTAGGGCTCTTTAATTCGCCCGTGTGTGGTAAAAATGGGCTCTCGAACTCCAGTCCTGCAGGGCCTCAGTCTCTGCTTCTTTTTGGAGTTCCCATGGAATGAGTCGCTAATGCCAGGCCTTGGAAAGAAGGTCTGCAGACTCTGTGGATTGACTAAAGTTACTCTCGCGTTGGAACATATCATTCACCAACAGACAACATGGCTCTTCAGGATTTGAGATCGAGATCCCTATTGAGGAACGACAGAGTTAAAGTTGTTATTTTTCTGTCTCTGTGTGGCTGGCCTGATTTGCACAATGTGTGGGTCTCTTATGAGAGGCTGGAGTGTCTGTAGCTGTGCAGCTTTAACATTGGTCTCTCAAGCTTAGAAATATGATTGTTGGTGGAGTGTCGCTCTTTATAGCAACAAAATGTTCCAGTATCCTCAAACCACTTTGGCTTCCTTCTAACCAAGCGGCTGCTAATTTGATGTTGTAAATTATCTGCAGGAAGCTGACTAACATAATGTGAATGACTGTCATACCACCTTAGGTCACCTGTCAACTGTGTCATCTTACTTCTACTGACTACTGTGTCATCTTACTACAGTTGCTTGCTACTGCAGATCCTGAATTTTTGGCAGTCTTCATGATGGTGAAATGAAACTGCTGCATGTTAAAGAACTATAGGCAGTAATCCATTTGTCTAGTTTAAACCTATGGGAATTTTATGTATGGACCAGTGAGAATAAATGTATTAGAAAAATAGGGCATACTTTTCTCATTGATTTTAAGTTACACATGGAGTCGTTACTGTGTGTTTTTTATATGCTGCCTTTTATCTGTGTATTTATCCCCCCAGCATATAATGCAGGCAGAAATAGTCATCGCTTTGTCATTGTCTTTGTCCGTCCTGGCACAAGCAACAGCCATATCTGTGGTTGCACCCTTTTCCATTTATATCGTTTTTATATCGATTTACCAGAAGGTGGTGCTATAAAAACATTTATGACGTCGGTTTGCCTACCATGGGTCTCAGAAACAATTTTTATCTGGATTCTTTGGGTCCACAAAAATCTCTCCCAATATGCCACCCCCACTTGTGTATGGGTAGATTTTTCACCATTTTGATTTTTTTTTTGTTAAACCTTTAAACGTCATCTCCTTCCTACACACTGTTACCAATTTTTTTGTGAAATCTTTTACACAGCATCTTCAGACCAAGTTCTTTCAAGTTTTAATACATTTGCTATGTTAAAAGATGCCGACTCAGTAAATCTTTGAATTGTTGGATGTGGTCTCTATTGCTATAATGAGAAGTAACTCCTGAATGCGAAGTCCAATCATCACCACACTTGAGATCCCTCATCTACAGGCCATTGCGCTTAAACTTATTAAATTTGGTGTAAATCTATCCAAAGGTGGAACCTAAGGAACAGATTGTCAAATCTCAAAAACCAATTTCCCAATCAACTTGACGTTCCGCATGCATCATGTTGGTCTAGGGCCTTATGGATCTCCGTAGATATAAGTTAATTGCTCAAACAAAATGGCTGCCATCAGCCAATCACATTTCAGCATCCCCTCTAATCTCTTAGGTATCATGTGTAATCATGAAACTTCACAGGATTTGGGATGCATAAAAGACCAATCAACCATATGCTGGAGCACTGCCATTTGCCATTTTGGAATTGTGGATATTTCAAATTTTGCTGGGGGCTGGAAGGATAGGTCATCATCTGATTGCTTTATCAATGGTGCCAGTAATTCTGGACCTGAAAGTATGCTTGTAAATTCCTGGAAAGGCTTGTGATCTGTCTCCAGACGTAACCTGCTATCTTTTTGTATGCTGCACTTACCACTCACCAGAGCTGCATTGACCCCAAAGATCCCTTGCACTGAACTGACCTGTGAGACAAATATACTTGTAGACAGCCCTAACACCTTTCCACACTGTGTCACTGCATGTTGGGCTGGCTGTATGTGGCCTAACAGAACTCCCTGGTCAGATGTGAATACCGCATTCATGTGAGTTGTGTGTTGGACAGAGGTGGGCCCTGCTTCAATGATTGTGGGGAACCTGGTGGCTGGGAAGAGAATTGCTCAGGCTTGCGGAAGAGACATGACTCAGCTGGAGGATAATGACCAGGCACGTAAGGTACAATCTCACCCCATTTCACCCAGTCGCTCAAGGGAAAGGCAGATAAGGTACAAACTCATCCTGTTTCAGCTAGTCACCCGGGGGAAAGGCCTGTAATGTAGAAACACATCCCATTTCATCCTGTCACCTACGGCAAGGGCACATAATGGGCAAACTCATCTCATTTCCCCCTCTTCCTAAGGGAAATGCATGTGAAGAACAATGCAATTCCCTTTTGCAGGTCTCCACATTCTAGACTTGGCCAAATATAAGCAAGGAACAGTTCTGGTGCATTTCATCTCTCATATCATAGTGATTACATCAATTAAACGAATTTTTAAGGCATAGTACATTGCATCATGAGTGGATTCACCTAATGTGAGCAACAGGTCTCGCCCAGGCTTACAGTGTATTCAAGCCAGATAGGGTGCTGTAAATGGAAAAGCTCTAATGCAAATCCTGAATGGATTTCAAATATTGAGCTTGTATTCTTTGCAAGCAATTACATTCTTTAAATGCAATCCATTTAGCAGTGTTAATCCTATTCATCCTACTAAATGGATAGAGGGAGGAATCTTAATTTCTGGTTGATTGCAATTTGGGTTGAATGACTGAAGCCTTTTAGTTTCCCAACTATAGCAGTAATACTCTGCTGCCCCGCATATACTTAAGGGCAATAAAAAAAAAAAAAAAAAAAAAAAAACTAAATGTGAATATTATATGATAAATCCTTAAATGCATTCAAAGTGGATAGCTACATCAAAGAATTCCATGAAATACATGCCATGCTCTGCCCATTTTCATCAATGCAGAATTAATGTGTTGATGGTTGGGAGGTATTTATTTATCTATGTTTTTCACATTACTCATTGTCTTTCTTACAGTTCCTGTACATGCAGGATGTCCTGCAATGGAGGGCCCAGGCAACACCTGATCACCCCCTCTTTCTGCTGCTAAATGCCAAGGTAACCAGCTTTTCAGGGCCACAGCGCCCTGCTTTGTAACAGACCACTGTTTCAGACCTCAACATTTGCTTTCACTGAACCAAAGAGGAGATTTCTGAATTGAGTCAAGGGAGCTTAATTGTACATGTGCTTGCATATATGTCCTTTGAGGGGTGAGAAACTGATGTTTCTGGTCTCAGTGGGCGTTTTGGTGTTCCGCAAGAACAGTGCTGAGAACCCTGCATTTTTTTTTTTTTTGTCCTTGTGACCCAGGGCTCTGTGGCCAGCTCTGCCTCCTGCCTGCAGCTGCACAAGCGGGCGGAACGTGTCGCTGTGGCACTAATGGAGAGAGGAAGACTGAACACGGGGGACCATGTTGCTCTGGTTTATCCCCCAGGTGAGACCACATGCGCAATGGCATTATCACACTAGTTACACATGATGCTAGTTTTGTGTGGAAAATACTGTTGCTGTGGGCGATACAGTGGCGCATTAGGTGACATAGCAAGAAGTTTGTTGCGTGGAATCCGGTCTGCGGCTTTTCCGTGTGGAGTATACATGTTTTCACTATTGTATAATTCCCACAAATGGCAAGTCCAACTGTGATAAATCTCACCTGATGTGAGTGAAAACTTATCACATCGGCTTCAAGAATTGTTGAATTCCCTCAGTATTTACAAAAGTTGGAAATAGTGGAGAGGTGAAAGAATGTGTGCCGTTTTATCTTTTTACTGGATCGATAATAATTTAGAGCTAATTAAAATGATTTGTCTCCATATCATTGACTGTATAAAACACGGATTTAGCCTCCGTGACGTCATCCATAGGTTTCTGAATATCCATTTTGAAGCAAATTTGGTCGCCATCTTGGCACTTATTTGACTCCGCCTACCTCCCGGCTAATCCAAAAATGGGCAAAAAGGTGGGCCGTTGCTGGAGCTGACGCGAGCCCAGTGGGCGGGCCGAATGGAGCCAGTTTGCTGAAATATGCCCTCTAAGCTCGCAGCAACCAAGCTAGCTACGGCTTCCATACTCTACTAAAAAGCCAACTCAGCCCGATGCTTTATGGTTCACTAAGGCCAAGATGCGGGGTCATATCTGTTCTAGTAAAGGAATGGATCCTGCCAAGTTGCTTGCGGTGGCGGGTCGAATGCTGATTATATTCGTGACGCGGTTGCGAGACAAAAGTTGTTCGTATCCGTGAGGCAGTAGCGCTATACACCGCTGTGAAGTTGCGGCAGTTGGCTCACTGAATATCCGTATCCCCCCAGAGTGCGAGCAGGTGCTCGGCTTAGCTCTTGTACGCACCTTAGCCAGGTCCCATTAACGGTAGTATGACCAGCCAAACGACAACACTGCATTACGTAAGCTTACGAGCAAACCTGACGGATCTTTATTTTCCTACCTCACACTCGCACATTTTGATATGAAGTACTATCACCCTACATTTGGACTTCGGTGAATGCTGAATTAATTGGTTACTGTAGCCAGCATACGTGGGCTCATCAATGCTCACACATCTGGGCGTCGGGCTCCTAGGCTCCATGGTTATTTCATCAGCTGCCCAGCTTATCTCTGACCTTTATATTGGCTAACGATACCACTGCGAAGGGCAACTTTTTTATCGCCTCATAAAATTGATGTTACTTTTCGGGAAAAAAACCTTTACTCTTAGCGACAGCAAATATAGCTGAACGTGGCTAGTTAGTGACACTTTTCAGTTTCTGTCTGGCTTGTTAGTTACGTTAATGTTGTTAGCTAGCTTGTGGATGATGGACTTAAATGTAGAAACACATTTAGCGACAGCTTGCTAGTTTGTTAGATAACGTGGGATATGTTAAATTAGCAGTGTAGCTAGCTAGCTAGCCTTTCTATTTACGGTGATACTGCATCAGTCGTCGCACTGAAAATGGAACGAATCCATTGGTGGCAAATGCAGTTCTATAAGATACTGCTGTGTGAGTCTATTGAGTGTATAAGCACGGCAATCTCTGGTCAAGCCCTCCAAATACTCTGGGGAATCCGCTGAGGGACCCTGTCATTTGGTAGCATGCTATCGTGGTTCTAATGTTGTAGCTGAGTAGCCAGTTACGTTGGCAACCTGTTGGGGAATCCGTGACGGTTTTCCTACCCCTGACTGTCAGCTTTTGTTCAAAAGTGTCTTAACCCTAAATTCAGGCACTTTCCTGTTAAGCTGTTATTTTGCTGCATGCCAGTATAATAACTGAGGCAGGCGTACACTCCCGCTGGCACAGCTGGACATCTTGGGCAAAAACTTACTGGGGGGGATTACTGTATTAATTCTCTGGCTAGTTGGCTAGTGAACGAACTAACGCTACTTCATGTAGACATATAATGTTATTTGAAATAATATTAGAATTATATTTCATCACCTTGGAAAATAGACCACAGATTCCTAACCACACAGCAAGACATTATCATCGTGATTTTTCGCTTAAAAATCTCCAGTCAGAAACGCGGCCAATGGATCAAGTTCCGTGACTCGAATGATCCTAGGTAGGATAACGGTCTACAGACGACTAGAAAAGGTCAAGGATTAGCGGCTAGGTTAGCCGAGCTGTAGTAACCCCCCTCCCTCAGACAGCCAGGCTAGGCCCGTGGTTAGTGGCAGGGCTTGGCGTTCCTACTCTACAGCGCGGGGCGCGTTATTTTTTTAGCCACAACATAACCGGATGAGACGATTCCTGCACAGAGACTGTGTAATTCAAGGTTCTGTCGCTCAAAGTGGCCACGCCCTTAATTATGCAGAAATTTAAGCCTTTATATAATGTAAATAGTAGAGTGACAAAAAAATTCACTCCCCCCACAGTTTTCACGGAGGGGAAAATTAGCCATGGAGACCAAAACCGTATTCTGAACCAGGCTGTAAACATGTTTATTTTTGCTGTAAAATTTGGCTTTTTAACATCGGGGTCAATGGGGATTGACTCCTTTCTGCAGTCAGCCTCAAGTGGCCATTCGAGGAACTGCAGCTTTTGGCACTTCAGTATTTGCTTCACTTTTCAGCCCCGCAGGCTGCTGCTTGCTCCATATCCAATGAGACTTAGCCCTCCTCTGCATTAACGCTGATACACAGAAGTCTGCACGTGACTGTTGTGTGGCTGTGTAAGGTTTGATATCTAGCTGCGTGAATGCAGAATTGCCTCTGGCTGGTACAGCCTGCAGTAATGCGGTGAAATGTATTTGAGACGGCGCTATTTGTACAGACGAGTGACTTCAGGGATATCCTTTGACCTGAGGGTTTGTATGTGCAGCATAAAGTCAGTGTAACAGGGCAGCATGACCACACAAGTCTCTGTTCTTACCCCTTTATATCAGCTCTGTAAACAGTTTTTTTTTACCTTTCGGGGAAGTGACGGAGGCAGACTTTTTTAAAGACCCTCCACCACGTTTGCACTGGTTTCCTTTGGATTCTCCGGTTTCCTCCCACATTGCAAAGACATCCATGCCAGGCTAACTGAAGGCTAAATTTCCCGTAGGTACAAGTGTGTGAATGAATGGAGTGTGAATGGTGCGTGCGCCCTGCGATGGCTTGGCGGCTGTCAATGTTTTGTACCTGCCTTTCACCCATAGTCACCTGGGTTAGGCTCCAGCCCTCCCAAGACCTTAGTGAGGACGTAGTTGTATGAATGATAGATGGTTGGATGGATAGGGTTGCTGTGTTGTTTCAAAGCTCTTCACCTCCTTTCATTTCTTAGATATTTGTTTGTTCATTTTCAGTAATACAAATGAAAAGCTGAGCCAATTGCACATGATGCCAAAAGGGGTAACGATTTCCCCTGAAATAAAACATGTTGAAAAGTTTGCAATGATGTTAAAATACTGATGATAAAATGATGTTTGCTATCTTAAACCTTTTGATTTCTCCCTTTTTCAATATCTCCTCTGAAGGCATCGACCTCATCGCCACGTTCTATGGGTGCCTCTATGCAGGCTGTGTGCCAGTCACTGTCCGACCCCCCCCACTCTCAGAATCTCGCCACCACCTTACCTACCGTCAAAATGATTGTTGAGGTATGCTTGCCTGCCTGTTTACCATACTTCTTCACTGGAGCCTAAGAGGTCCTGGACAGGAAGGACTTTGTCCACTTTCTTGCAGGTTGTTTATTTGTTTGTGCTGGTGTGTGTTTGTGTAACAGGTCAGTAAGTCTGTGTGCATCCTGACCACTCAAGCAATAATGAAACTGCTAAAATCCAAAGAGGCTTCTGCTGCCGTGGATGTGAAGACATGGCCGATGGTGCTGGACACAGGTACACATACTCAGTTGTGCATGCCACACACACTCCTACAGGTACACACATGCACACGTCTGCTCATGCACACACACACACACACACAGAGTTACGCGTGCACATACATGTGCACATTCGCGCGCATCCTTAAACTTCTATCCTTGTCAGGTCATTACATTGACTTCCATTCATTCTTTGTGTCTCTACAACCTTTCCGTAATCTCAAAAATAAGCAACACATGCCCAACCCAAACCCTTACCCTAACTTTAACCTTTCCCTAATTCTGACCTTTCTCCGAACCTTAACTAATGAGTCAAAATTTGCCTTTGTTGTTGTGAGGACTGGTGAAAACGTCCTCACTTCCCAATAATGTCCCCACTCTGTAGTTAAAAAAATAAATAAATAAATAATAAGCATTTTCTAGCCCTCACTGTGTAACAAGTGCAAGAACACACTCACAAACACAGGGTTCCGCCCAGGATGCTTGGAGTGCCGGTCGGTGAATTGTTCGTATGTGAGCGCGCGCAGCGCGTGAACTGGAAAATTTTTGCGTCAATTCGAAAGCAGATATTGCCTCTGAGTCACCAGATTACTGTGTTTCTTTGATGTGCTTCTCAGTGCGTAGCGAGATGCCTCTACTTTTCATATAGATGCCATATTCATAAACTTGTTTTTCTATTTTGTATCCAAATACTTTTGATTAAATTTCTGAATACGACTTAACAACTGTCATTTATGTTTCAAACATTTCTTCAGTGGCGCCCGTTGGACAGAGAACAAGGAGGGCGATAAATGTCTTTAAACTGCCTATTAGTCTTGATCTATTTCATTTTCCTTGATAAAAGATACTTTAATTCTCCCTACTCAGGTGTAGCTAATTGTCTTCCTTAAGACAAGAGAGAAAGCGCGTCAACTGAAGGCAAAAAAGTGCGCATTTCTTGCTATTTGTAAAATGTAATTAGAAAAAAGGTCGCACTTTGCATAAACACATTTATTTTAACAAGCGTCTCCGCACAAACGCGTTTCAGCGTAGTTCCTTCTTCAGTGCGCACTGAAGAAGGAACTACGCCAAACGCGTTTGTGCGGAGACGCTTGTTAAAATAAATGTGTTTATGCAAAGTGCAACCGTTTTTCTAATTTAATTATTGCTGATTTTGGTCCTGCACTCTTAAAGTCTGGGAGTGAAGCCCGTTTGTGCATTTATACTATTTGTAAGACGTGGCAAAAGTTAGCACGGAAAATCCACAGTAGGTTTTTTTTCGTGAAGGGTTACCTATTAAGGCATGTGAATTAAACATTTTTGTTGAATTTATTATTCACTCGCCTTGCCGTTTCATTAAAAGGGAAACTGTGTACTTAACTGCAAATGGATTTTTCATATTGTTGGAAAACGTGTTAACCAAGAACAGTGATTAAAATCGGGTCAATAATCTCATCCGTTTCAAGGATGATCCGTTTCATCCCCTCGGTTTTCCGTCCACCGACCCGACCGCCACTGTTATTAAACACTGATAGATTAACATGTAAATAATGTTACTGTCCTCGACAGAGATTTATTTTGTTTTACTGTCGTTTATATAACAAGAAAACTTTTCTCTCGACATGCAAAGTACAGCGCTACAGAAATCAATCACCCCTGCCCGATTATAATTGCCTGTCTTTCCTTGGATTGAGACAACTGCACCAATCATTTCCCCACAGCCTCAGATTCAATTCGCCATGAATGCCCAGCACACGCGGGCTCGGATGGCGCTCGGTGTTTGCATCACTGTTGGGCAGGTTTTTCAGTATCAATGAAGACCAGCGCAGACGGGGGGCAGAGATGCCAAGTCTGACACATTCGGCATGAGTCTCTCGCCTCTTAGTGGCATTCACGTTCCTGTGCCGTAGTCGGCAATTATTCTATCAATGCACACTGAAGAAATTCACTTGCAGAATTTAAGTCATTGTGCATGAAGTTAATCAGTTTCACGTGCATTCTGGTGGATTTCCCCGCTAGTGACACGGAAATCGATTATGACTCAGGAATTCGCACGCTTCTCTTTACTGAGGAATTGAAAGCAATGGAATTGCATAAAGACGTTTCAAATGGTCTTATTTCATTTAAACAGTTTAAACAATCATGAAACGCATGCATTGTTTCCGATCCCTGAGTAAATAGAAGCACGAGAAGTCTGGAGTCATAATCGCTTCCCATGTTACTTGTGGTGAGGTGCACCTTTACGCAAGTGAAACTGA
This sequence comes from Gymnothorax javanicus, assembly GCA_029692085.1. Lineage (NCBI taxonomy): Eukaryota > Metazoa > Chordata > Actinopteri > Anguilliformes > Muraenidae > Gymnothorax > Gymnothorax javanicus. Next base: position 23,797,153 of record CM056205.1, read on the forward strand.
AACTTCAGTGCACAAGGATTTTAATTCCGCGTGAGAATCTCATTAATAAGCGTTCATTGAATAATTGCGGACTATGGTGAATAAGCCTAAAAAATGCGCGAGACTTACGCCGAATGCGTGAGACTTGGCATCTCCGGGGGCGTGGGTGGAAAATGAAAGTTCGCTACTCTGACGATAACAAGAAGGGCAGGGGAGAACATATTTAGGGTCATTTATGTTTTGTTTCTAGCAATTTTATTGGACACTGGATGCATTCATTTTAACTGATCTTTGAAAAAATAGTGCCGGTCGGGAAAAGCACTAGCTATCTGGAGTGAGTGGTGGTCGGTGCATTCCGAGTGCTGGTCGGCGTCGTCCTCCGCCGACCGGCATCGGCAGAACCCTGCAAACACACACATATACACTTGCGCTCGCACGCATGTGCCCACAACACACACTCTCAGGTGCGCGCGCACACACACACACACACACACACACACACACACACACACACACACACACACACACACACACTGACACACTCACGCACGCACACTGATGCACGAACACGTGCTCAAAGAGGCGCAGTTATAAGCACACATGCATGCACACTCATGCACTCACATGCGCTCACAAACGCACTTCGACCTTACACTGCAGTACTGATATGTACGTGTTTAATTTTCGGCAAACGGGCACGTTTCAGATGACCTCCCCAGGAAGAAATGCCCTCAGATCTACAAGCCTCCCACACCAGAGATGCTGGCTTACCTGGACTTCAGCGTGTCCACCACTGGAATCCTAGCAGGAGTGAAGGTACCCACACAGACCACTTGTGTCAGGACTGGGGCTTCAGTCATTCAATAAATCAGTCAGCTAGCCAGTCTGCAAAGTCAGAGTTGTGAACAGGGATTGAAAACAAAACTGTTTTTATTTTGGTTCTTTCAGAGCAGAAATGTTATTGTTACGCTACAGTGTTCCAATGCCTCTCCTCTAATTAAAAATCGGTTAGAAGTTTATAGATGAACAGTTAAAGGATCTATTACCTGGTATTTACACCCGTTAAAAATAAGTGATTTGGGTCTAAAACAAAATGTTTTGCGGTAATTTGCAAAAATTACGCAACATTTATATTTATTTTGCCCTTTTTATCAAGCCAATCTTGCTCTCGCGAGAAAATTTCGAGATTTAGACTTGGCCGGAAGATAGAGGCATGGCTGGGCGGAGGGGGTGGTGCGAGGGAAGAGGGTGGAAGGAGGGAGGAGTGGCATGAAATCATAGCCATAGCAACGCGTGCATAGTAACACAACGTGTGACCTTATCATGGCTGAATCTATCGACCATTCTGGGTGGCTTTGATGTGCTCCTGCCATCAGAGTGCGATGCACTGGGCCCTGCGTGAGATGTACTAGCGAAATAGCCTAAAAACAGGGGGAATATAAATGTCACATGCAAGCTAACATTAGTACATCTAAGTTCCATGATCATATAATCAAGAGTAACATGCTGCGTTTGGACAGCATAAAAAGACAATAATATACAGCCATCCATCAACAAATTAACAGAATGTGCAAGGTTAATGCTGGCCTAAATTAACTGAGCCAGCTAACGTTAGCTTTTTGCGAGCGGAAATTTAGCGTATGTTTGAAGCGTTATTTCGCCTGCTTAACGACATCATAGCGTAACGTTTCTGACATCTATAGATTCCTTGGGTTGTCTAGTTTCATATGATCTGTGTATCTTCACTGTAGCTGAAAGTGAGCCCGCTACAGCTATGGAAATACGGCATGTCAGGTGAGCCTGTGGGCTGTTTGGTTAACGTTTACGTATTGGGTATACTGCCAATTTTCTTTTGAACTGCACCACACTCTGTGCAATAGCTTACGGTAATGTAATGATTACATTGAAGTTGGGGGAACTAAGTTGTCAGCTAATGCGAAAGTTGACATTCACAGACAATATTAAAGTGGCGGGTTCCGTAGTGTTGGAGCAATACCTTTCTAGAGGCACAGGTTTTTTGCTAAGTCAGCTTTGTACTGGCCTAAGTTGGAGAAAGAGTCCGAGATGAAATGAGCACGCAGGAATAGGTTTGTGGCAGGGGCAGCAGGAACATCATCAGCAAAAATAAATGCAATCCACTTGTTCCTCTGCGATTCATCACTCCATGGAATGTTAAAAACGTTTTTATGTGGATTCTGGCAGCCAACTACAGAGCATTCGTGTGCACCAGAATCTTTAGCTCTTGTCTCCGATATTTGTCTTGGGCATGTTTGCGGAAAACAGTGGACGCGGTTTATTACTCCCAAGCCACACCTCGACTCCTCCTCCTCTGCGCTGTACACGTCATCAGGGTGCCCAAACTGAATTCTCCAATTTTTATGCCTCAGGAGTAGAAAGCCTCCGGATGAGGAAAAAAGGGAGGAAGGAAGCTGCTTTGACTCCAAACTTTTCAGATTTTGTCAGAGTGAGGGATGACTAATGTATACATGCAATAACTAGGAAAAATGTGTTTTCCCGGTACTGGGTCCTTTAATAACATTGTTTACAAAATGTACAAAATTATTTGTATATCAATAGGATAAAATAAGTAAGCATAAGAAAAAAGAAGCAATGAATATTTGCAGCTTTGCACAATGCTAATGCGGTAATGCACAAGATTTACTTCTAACACATAACCTGACATCCCCTCCACTGGAACCCCTTCCCTTTCCACATTCCAAACAAATGAGGTGGGGGAAAAAAACAATAATTGATACCCCCTTTGGTCACCAAGGTCAAAATGCCATAACATCATTTCTAATGGTATTGCTTGGCCATGCTAGGAGAACCATTGCATCACTAAGTGTACAATTGTGGATGAACACTTAGCCTGAATAGGTATGATATCTAGTCGTTGAGTCTGGAATTTCAAGGTCACATGATTTCAGTGTTTAAATTTTAATAAAAGGGTTGGGGTTTTTTTTCGTCTACTCAAAAGAATTTACTGGGCAAAATTTTTTTTTTTGAATTTGACAAATTTGAAAAATATTTTTTTTTGTGAATCACAATATCGTGACTGTAGAGGGTATTCTTGCAGAGAAACTGTTCAAACATGGTTGCACTCCTGCTGTCATTAAGCAACACTAATAGTATGGGTGTTGGTGCGAATGTGAGATTTGGAAACGGGCCTATTGGGTTTGCGTACAATTTTTAAATAAAAAAAAATGACATTAAATCAATTTTGGTTTTACATTTTACTTTTCTCTTTACAGAGGTTTCCTTTCTGATATTCGGCATCATTTTTCAATGAGGCTGTTGTAAACAGTACAACACTAACCGTGGCAGAAAAAGTACAAAATTAAGTAATACTTAGACGTTACAGAAAAGCATTCTTTTGTTCACAATTGGCTAGCTACTTGTTTATTTAATAACACCTATATCGTACAATGTAAGATTCACTAGCATGTTTCCCAGATAGTCATCACCTCTACAGCACTGAAACCGTCCATAACAGTTATAATTCAGATAAAGTTTCCATCAACTAACATTATTGAATAATGGTCGATGTAAAGATATAAATAAACATCATCACAATAAGGTTTATGGCCTGGGGTAATGTTCAAAATGTTAAAAATCACCTCAGGACAAGACGCTCGAATTTCTAACTTAAGCTTCGTAATTTGTTCATAACTATGGTAAAATGTTAGCTAGCTAGTTAGAGGATAACTGAGGATAAATAGCTAACTCGCTAGCTAGCTGCAGTATATGTGAATACAGTTACTATGACTGTATACTGTTTGATCGATTATCGTGCAACCAAATGACTGGGACGTTGGCCACAGTTTGCTAACTAGCATTCGCTAGCTAGCATAAAGCAAAGCTCATCTGATATGAAGATTAACGTTCACCATTAACAATCTAACATGTAACCTGTGCGTTGCTGGCAATGGGACAACACTGAAAATATTTTCTTAGTGTCTTTGGTAGGTTATTTCACGCGCTTTTTCAATAACTTGCATAATTTTGAACAGCTAATGTTGGATAGATAATCCATCTTACCACCTTGCTGTTGAATGCAGGGCCGGAGAGATGGCTATGCAGGCTCGTAAAATCTGACGTTACCCTGCAAGCCATACAAGCGATCTTGGGAACACTTGCGCAGGCAACAAGTTAATCACTTCCTAATTAGATTTTCTTTTGAGAAGTTGCTGCCTATAATTTTTCAAGAAAATATGATTGGAGCAATAAATAACGGTATTTACCAGTTGTCTAAAATTGAAAATGGCATTTTCACTCTGGACCAGCTTAAATTGCATTTGGTTCTGTTTTTAGTTCATCCCAAAATTTTGTTTGTTTTTTGTTTTGGTTTTGATTCTTTGAACCATTCCTCATCCCTGGTTGTGTACAAGAAATTGATTGTCAGAACACGACTTGGATGAAGGTATGATGGCAAACAAGAATTTTTAACTTGATTAAATCAAACAAAATTTTTTCATTTGCCCAAAATTTTCCATTTGCCCTCGCTTCAATTGTTGTTAGTTGTGGATTTAGATGCAAGGTAATCCAGTCTCAAATCTGCCATCTCTAAAGTTTAGTTTAGCGTGTTTTTGTGTTCACAGCCTTGGTGAGTGAGTAGCCATTTTAAGGACTTTATGAATCCTCATGTACGTGTGATAATGTTGACACATTCTGCTTGAGGGAGGGGTTCAGGGTTGTGGATGGGTCTCCGGTTCCCTGAGCTGACGTTGACTCCTGCCTCATATCCCCCTTAGATGTCCCACGCTGCCACCAGTGCCTTGTGCCGCTCCATAAAGCTGCAATGCGAGCTGTACCCCTCCCGCCAGATCGCCATCTGCCTTGACCCCTACTGCGGCCTGGGTTTTGCCCTCTGGTGTCTATGCAGGTAGGCTGCTGTCCCAGGATATGGGTTAAGCACGTCACGTTCTGTGGTTACCAAAAGCTCAAAGTTCTCCTGAACTTCGCACTTCTGCCATATCTGCAGTGTAACATTTGGCATTGTGATCAAATCAATCCATACTGGGCCTAGAATGATAGTGGGATTCTGAGGTCTGAAGTCACTCCAATAATTTTTTTATAGATTTATTGTCCAGCTAGAGGAACTTGCTTGATTTATCAAATCACCTAAAAATGATGCGGTCCAAAAATGGCTATATTTTGGATGGCATCATTTTCAGGTGATTTGGTAAGTAGTCATCAGGAATTGCATTGTTACACACATTTCCACATTTCCCATTGGCAGAAAAGTTATTTTAGGTGGATTTATTGTGTAAAATCTGTCCCAGTGCTCATCGCTGTGCTCCCTCTGTCCCATTTCATCCGCTGGTTCTTCAGTCCTCATTCTGCACACGTGGCTCTTGTAATTGGCAGTATATCTATTGCTGTTAACTGAGGTGTTCTTTGTTGGGGGTCTGAGTGGAAAGCAATGGAGTAGTAGACTTTTCAGGAGCAGGTCTGTTGAGTTCTGGTCTGCCTCACCTGTCCCTGCAGCGTGTACTCAGGCCATCAGTCCATCTTGGTCCCCCCTCTGGAACTGGAGAGCAACGTGTCGCTGTGGCTAGCGGCCGTCAGCCAGTACAAGGTGCGGGTCACCTTCTGCTCCTACTCCGTCATGGAGATGTGCACCAAAGGCTTGGGCTCTCAGACGGAGGCGCTCAGGGTAAGGCACTGCCGATGCCCCTGTACCCGCACCACAGTGTATACACCCCCAGTACAGGGCCCTCTTTGTGTTCTAGTGAAGCTCTCCAATTTATGGTCCAGAATTATTGCACCCAGTTCTTCAATGGTGGTGCCATGGAAATGAAATTCAGTCATTCATTAGCAAAATTAGTCATCCAGCTGGCCATTCAACCATACTGTAAGCTGCGCAACCAGTTACTGTCGCAGTCGCTCAATTCCTCAGTCGCCTCAGTCGTCATTCACTCACTCATACTTCACACTTGCAGGCAGGATCTCTTTCCCTGCTAGTTTCAGTCCAGGACTTCTGTTCCTGGAGATCTTCCCTCCTGTATGTACTCTATAAACCATACTTTGACATTGCTAATTCTTCTACTTAGGGTTGGGCATCCCTGTCTAAGATGATCTGTGCTATTGTGCGTTTTCGCAACTTTATACATGGATGATGGTGGACTCTTTCATCCATGATGACCAGCTTGTGATGCAACAGGGATGACTTGAAGGAGCTTCAGACAGCTGACCCTCCCTTGACTTTGTCATTTTTGACCCTGCTCCCCCTAACATCTCTTCACAGATGCGGAATGTAAACCTGTCTTGCGTGCGAACCTGCATGGTGGTGGCGGAGGAGCGCCCACGCATCGCCCTCACTCAGTCCTTCTCCAAAATCTTCAAGGATCTGGGCCTCTCTGCACGAGCCGTCAGCACCACGTTGGCTGTAGGGTCAATGTGGCTGTGTGCCTGCAGGTGAGGAGGCATTGGAAGAGATCGGGGGTGTCGGGGGGGGGCTGCTTGGGGGAGTGTTCCCGGGGGAAGTGTGCTAGGCTTGTAAATGGACTCATATTTTCTGAGGTCACTCCTTCATTTTCAGGAGGCTTTCACTTTCCAGTGGTGTCTTATGAGGTGCAACTGAACTCCCAGCTCTGAGCAAAACTCCACCCACAACATGACTTTAAAAAATGCAAAAATTGCACAATGAGCTGAGGGAAGGGCAGGCAGCGAAGGTCAGTTTCTGTAATCATTAGGTGAATTAAAACTATGGCAGCTATGATGGCTAAGGAGCTGTAGTAACTTTAGGCAGGAAAATCAAGAATTATGCAAATTTAAAAATCTTTTACTGGAGACTAGAATAAAATTCTGCAAAGAACTTGTACTTTCTGTGACCCTTGATGTTTCTCCTGAGTGGCCCTAAGCTCTCGCTGCAACTGAGCCTAAACATCCTGAATGGCGCTAACCAAGTAATAATCTGAACGACACACCAAGCAACATTCTTAGTCCCCTTGCCCAGTTAAGCAGCAGCAATCAAAACTTTGCTAAATTGGCTGGCTTAATGGGGGGAAAAAAACTCAATGTCGCCAAGATTGGTACAGTGATGCACTCTGAATTGGCGATAGCCATCAGCCGAATATCCGGTTAATGGTTACTAAGTATATTTCCTCAAACAAACACATGCTTTTATCGCTACTAGTCCACAATAGCTAACAAACTAAACTATTAACACAAGTAGCCTAGATTTACTTGTTATTCAGCGAACTGATCAATGATATAGCATACGTTTGCCTTAATATGGTACGAATATAACTCTTCAATGCATACGCTAGCGCAGGGGTAGGGAACCTTCTCCAGAAAGAGCCACTGTGGGTGCAGGCTTTCATACCAACCAAGCTGCTACACACCTGATTCTACTAATCAAGGCCCTTAACAAACATTCCAGAGGTTGATTAGTAGAATCAGGTGTGTAGCAGCTTGGTTGGTATGAAAGCCTGCACCCACAGTGGCTCTTTCTGGAGAAGGTTCCCTGCCTCTGCACTAGGGGGTTGTCTGAAAACAAATGCTTTTAGCTTACTTAGCAGACACTGTCCTGTGGTTACAATGAAAAAATAAAAATTATTTATATATTTTTAATGATTCATTCTAAGCAAAATCAGATGTTATGACTATAGCAAAGATTATATGGGATTCATTTAAATTGGTGCATGGTTAGCCTCAAGATGACAAGGCTTATCAGAAGCCTCTAGTATTTGGGGGGAAAATTTTGAGGGCAGGTAACGGAGGAGGCATGTGAGGCAGGAGTTGGGGGGCTGGCAGGATGGTCAAGAAAGACTAGCCATTTACGTCATCAGGCTCCAGATCAGCGAATAGCAAAGTTCAATTGCAATAGCCTTGTCTGACCTGTAGAGGGCAGGGGCTATGCATTTTTATAACACTATATGTAAAAGTAAGATCCTTTGCACTAAACAGTCAAGACTTGGACCTGAATTAATCAACAACTCTACTAAATGCCCATATAAATTGGTTTTGAGCTGAAGAAAGAGGGTTCAGTTACTCTTTAGACAGTATTCAGACTGGATTTCTGAATAAATAACTCGTGGAAAACTTTTGGTTTTGTTTCACTCTCAAAATTTAAAAGTGCCTCCTTTAACTGGTGATGTCTGTCATTTACGTTGGGGGAGTGGGGTGGGGGTGAATGTCAGTGCTTCTGTTTCAGTCTTGTTCACACCTGTCCTCACTTTCACCCCTGCCTCACCTGTCTTTTTTCTTTCTTATTCTGTTTTCTCCCCCCTACTCCTTCTTTTCCCCCTCCGGTGTCTGTTTTTCTCTGTGTTTGAAACTGTCTGTGTCTGTCTCTCACTGTACTTACCTGCCCCCACCCCCCACACCCATCTGTGTCCCCTCGTCAGCCCAACAGGCTGGGGAAGCTTGCTGAGCAGGTAACCGTGGTGACTGTATGACTCATTGAGTGACTGATAAACTATGAGGAATTTAGAAGAGGCTGTTGGGTCTTCTAAGGGTGGGGGTGCTTGCAAGTGTCAGTCTGTGTGGGTGAGGCGGTATGTGTTGTCTCAGTAGACGTGTGTTTGAGTTGAATGTACTTGCGTGTTGCTTATTTAGTGGCACAATTTGCAATGCTAATGAAATAGATTTTTAGTTGCAGTTTTCATTGACCTGCTCTTATAATGTGGCAGTGCTGATGTAATGGCCCAGATTAACACTCTTACTGAAGCTAAAATGCAGTGTATCCTCAGTTTGATGTGGGCCTGATTTGAAGGCTGAAGATTTTTGGTCTTTAATTCTTCTGTTGGTGCTCAGCTCATGTACTCAAGTCACAGTTTATCTGTTTCTATACTTTTTAGTTAAAAATAATCTGCTTCCTATTTTAAGTGTATTTTTAATTACGTAGGCTAGAGAGAGTGGTTTAGTATTTTGTAAGTGGATGGTACTGCTGTAAATCCTGTTGCGTTGGTGGTTTTTGGGTTGAATCGACCCAGTACTCGATGGGTTGAATCGGGACTCTCTCTGAGTGGAGTTGATTGTTTTTGGGTGGAGTCAGTACATTGAATTTGATTTGGTACTCAGGCTTTTTGACTGCTGACTTAGGCTTTCTGTTCATGTAACCTGCTCAGTAAAAACATACTGCACATGTGAGAAGGTCCACCTCAGTTAATAGCCTTTAGGTTTGGTTTTACATTGGCTCTTGGTAAATAATACCAGGTTATGAAAAGTCAACTAATGTGCTGCTGGGGGAAGGTAGTTGCTCTGACTGGCATGTATGGTGCCGTGGTAATGAGCACAGATCTACCTGTGTTATAGGCTACTGAATTGGCGCTATCAGCCGTACATCTTGGAAATGATGTGCAAGGTAACTTCAAGTTAGCCAGTTAAGCTCTGGCTAGTGAACCTTCCCACAACCAATATTGTTACCAACAATTTTAACAAAATGGGTGCAGGCTGTTCATATGCTGCTAGTTCAGAATGGCTCCATAATGAAAAATGAACAAACCTGAGATGTCTGCTGTTAATTACAGATCCCACTGCTCTAGAAGTTTACTAATTAATATGTGCATCTGCCTAACTCATTATTTTTCATGGTCCAAAATAATATTTTGATATTGATCAAAGAAGATATGTAGATGGTGACCAGTGTTTTTTCTGGTGAATGTGTCATTTTGAAGTAGTTTAGCAGTTGGGGGGGTGAAACAATCTCCACTTGGATTTGGTGTGTAAGCAGGAGAGGAAAAAAAAAAAAAAAAAAGCCATCGGTAAGCAAGTTGGATGAATGTTTTTGCAGGCGGTAAAAGTAAAAAGTGTGCAGGGAATTTAGCTCTCAATATCATTTCTTGCACACTTTATTTTGGCAAGAAAGTTCTGCTGTGTACATGCATGCGTAAGGTGAGGGCTGCTTGGCTGCTTGCGAGTTGGAGCTTTGTAGCGCTGCTCACGCAGAGCTTCCATTAAAGCGCATTGACATTTTCACAGCTTCTGCCCGTAGCGGCTGTGGCATTACGGGAATTCTGTCATCCTGCTTCGTTTGCGCCTCGAACCTCTGCAGGGATCGTGGTGCCCACTCAACACTCTGACTGTCACTGGAACTGATGGTAGTCTTTATCTCTCCAAACAGGGCACTTCTGGTCCTGACCCCACTACGGTTTTTGTGGATATGAGAGCCCTACGGCATGACAGGTGCGTTTCTCACAGTCACTGGAATTCTGTTGTTTTACTTAAATTATTTTTTGCGGAAAAGCCTGCTGTTCAGGTATCCAACATTTATCCCTGATGTGGCTCAGACGGTGGTGTCAAATGCGCTCAGAAAGTAAAAATATTTTCTCTCAATCATCAGAATTTGCCAAACGGCTCCTGTAATCAGTTAGGAGGTAGAAATTTTTTTGTGAAATTAACCGTCTGAGCTCATAAGTGGGGGGAAAAGAGCACGATGTAAGCCACATTTTGGGTTACCACTACAGCAGGAGCAGTGCAGATTGATGAAATGCTGTCCAACGCTGTGGTGGTTTTTTCACTGTTCCAGGGTGAGATTGGTGGAGAGAGGATCGCCCCACAGCCTTCCGCTGATGGAATCTGGAAAGGTGAGGTCCCAGCGGCCACATATGAGCAAGCAACACAGGCCTGTATTCATGAAGCCCCTCAAAAGCAGGAGAACAGACCTCAGATCAGTTTCCTCTGCCCTCCTCCTCTCCACTTCTACTGTGAGCGGACGAGACAAAACTGATTTGTGATCAGCGCTCTTACTCTTAGAGCTTTTATATTCTGGAGCCACACTATCTGGTACTTGTTTTCATCATGATCCACACCACTGAAGTTTGGCCCCCAAAAGTGGCCTCGTTACATTTGTGTGATTGTGCTTCAGATCCTGCCTGGAGTGAAGGTGATTATTGCAAACACAGAGACCAAAGGACCCCTGGGAGACTCCCACCTGGGAGAGGTGAGTCATTGTCTGCCATATTCAAGCACTCTAGGTCCCGCCCTCTCGCTGATCTGTGATTGGGGGAAGGACGGCACATGAGCCATCCCATTGATACAGGTGGGATGTGATTCAAAGGCCACCTTATAAAGGAGAGAAATTCTGCCCAGTATTGAGCCAGACCCAATAGTGGATCACTCGAGGTTTGTGATAGTGCAATCTGAATGTCCCTTTTTTCAAGGTTTTGGCAATTTTTGGAATTCTCAACGTTTCCCATAATGTAAAGTAAAACTTAATTGCGTAATTTCATGGAATGGCAGTGGTGGAGAATCCAGCTTCGGAATATAAAACTCGCCAGTTTAACAACACTTTGTTCAGGAGGTTGAGCTCATAGGTGAAATTAGTTGGCTGAACTCATGGGCAGAAGTAAAACATGGCAGGTTTTATTTTCGGACTGCTGAAATGTCCTCCTCTGCCAAATGGGAGATTGGGATGTTGGCGTGATTTGGGTTGAGTTTTCATCCTCCTTAATGCACCCGTCTTGTACTGCATTTACAGATAGTTAGCTGATGCTTTTACCCAAAATGAACAGCAGTTGATTGGATGAAGCGGGGGTTAGCCCCGCCCTGGAGCAATGTGCAGTCAGGGGCCTTGCTCTAGGGCCTTGCAGCTGCCCTGATCCTAATGTGGCTGCATTGGAGCATGAACCACCAACCCCCGAGTCCCACTTTAGCCGATGGGCTACAGGCTGTCCGGTCTAGTCAGGGCTGCATGCGTGAGTGAGTGTGAGTCTGTCGGTCGGTCGGTCGGTCTGTTTGTCTGTCTAATGGTGTCGTTTCAATGCCTGCAGATCTGGGTCAGCAGCCCCCATAATGCAACGGGGTACTACACTGTGTACGGAGAGGAGGCCCTGCATGCTGACCATTTCAACACAAAGCTGAGCTTCGGGGACACGCACACTGTGTGGGCCCGCACTGGCTACTTGGGATTTCTGCGCCGCACCGAGCTGACGGACGCCTGCGGAGGTGAGAGAGCGAGCAACCCCCCCATCTCCCTTATTTACCTATACCTCCTGAAGCATTGGGCACTGCTTCAGGGAAAACCAACAGAATTTACTTAGAGAAAGTTGTTTTTGCAGAGCAAAAAAAAGGAGTTGCCCAAAATGGGTGCATTTATCCTGCGACCTTTGACCCTGGTGAACCCAACATGGTGCATGCACAGCTAGATATTTCTGTAAACTTATCCCTAACGTATGAAGCCATTGTGCCAAGTGGTTGCTGAGATCTGGTCTGCACAAATAGAAACATGTTTTCATGTCTAGCAAACATTGACCTTTGACCTAGGTGAATGCAACATAATGGATGCACAACTAGACATTAGTATAAGCACTTGCCAAAAGTACGTAACCGTTGTGCCTAGCGGTTGCAGAGCTCTCGTCCGCACAAGAAAGCGTGAAATTAAAGCTAACGCCGACACGGATGAAAAACCCAAGGTGAACCATACAGGTGCACCCTTCAAGTGACCTAATACAGTGTTTCCCAAACCTCTCCTGGCATACCCCTTGTCCTGCATGCTTTAGATCTCTCCCTGCTCCAACACAGGTGACTCAAATGATTCGCTTATTATCAAGCAGCTTCTGGGGTTAATTATGACCTGATCATTTGAATCACCTGTGCTGGAGCAGGGTGAGATCTACAGCATGCAGGACAAGGGGTACGCCAGTAGAGGTTTGGGAAACACTGACCTAATAAGCGTGAAAGTAGAGGAGTTTGCAACTTAGGCCTCAGCATCACAGATTCAGAAATAACCTCTTTCCACTTAAGCTTAAGATGATATTCTGTGGGGTTGGACGTTTCATATGGATGCGCATGTACACACTCTTGAGTACATTAACTCGCCGCATACACTCTTGCTCACACACTGAGTAAGCAAACATTTACACTAACTGAACATTCACAAGCTTGCACACTAACTTAATGCATGTTCACAAACTGCAAAAGAACATTGCACCGAATATGTGTGTTTGTTTTTTCAGAGCGACATGATGCACTGTATGTGGTGGGCTCCCTGGATGAGACTCTGGAGCTGAGAGGCATGCGGTATCACCCCATTGACATCGAGACGTCCGTCATCCGATCGCACAAAAGCATTGCAGAGTGGTGAGACTTCCGCAGTAAAGGCTCATTTATGTTCAGAGTTAAATTTTGTTCTGCGTTCATTTCATCCACATTTCTGCATATTTTCGGGGAGCTTACGGATTGGGATTTAAGTGAGCAGTACCTTGAGGGGGCAGTGTAGCCAATAGATTATTATTACATTACATTATCACTGTCTCTTCCACCGTCATCATGTTTGTTGTTTTAAGAAACTATTGACTCTGAGCTGCCCTCTAGTGGATGATTTGCGTAATGTACGCATGAGAGTATGTTGACTGTAACGGTCACATTGTTTGAAACGGTCATATTTATTTTCGTGCTTAATGGAAGCATGAATAAGTCTTAACGCAGAATCCTCCCCTGAATTGGGAAGCATTTTTGGTTACATTCGCAAAAAGTAATCATACAGAATCATTTACAATGTTGTGTATGGAACTGCTCCAGCATATGAACATTTAGGCTGAGATTTGGCAGCTTTGATTTATTGGCCACTATCCGTACATACACAATGAAAAAATTTCTTTGTGATCTTATGAGTTTCCTATTATTGTGTAACATTTTCGATATTTTTGCTGACATTTCTGGCTGGATAGCAGACTATTTTGTTCGATAAATTTCTAAAATGCAATTTCTTATGAGTTTGAAAGAAATATACAGAATTAGGGGCAAAAATAGTAATCACGCTGAGATATCACATTACACAGTGAAATTTTTGCGGAAAAAATTACACTTTTTTTGATTGACAGGACTTTAATATACCTTGGTTACAGACAGGTTGGGCATATGAACTATATTTTGCAAGCTTAACTGCCCAGGATCTCTAGTATGCATGCATCCGACTACTTTAAACTTAATTCAGAAGTGCTCTGCTCACTTGTTTGCTTGCAGGAAAATTTGAGCAAGATTCTCAGGAACAGTGGGGCGGGAAGGGGTCAGGGATTGTTTTATGTCGGACTTAAATGGAAATGCCTATTGCACACATAAATGCTTCATAGGATGTACCAATGAGCCAATATACTCTGTCCGCTGACTCAGTGAGGAACTTCAGTATGACAAGCTCACAGGAAGCAATATTCTACATTTCAAGGAACACAAACCTGCTGTATTACTGTGATTTTTGACATTCAAGCTGGGAAAAAAGATATCATTGTTTTTTGCCAAATAGACTAAACTGAACATATACTATTGGAGAGGGAAAAATATAAGTCTCATTTTAAGACTAAAACTCTTATTGAGACAGACTTTTTCTGCGGGGTCTAACCTGTCGATCTCTCCCACCTCGCTCAGTGCGGTGTTCACCTGGACCAACCTGCTGGTGGTGGTGGTGGAACTGGAGGGTTCGGAGCAGGAGGCCCTTGACCTTGTGGCCTTGGTGACCAACGTGGTGCTGGAGGAGCACTACCTGATTGTGGGGGTGGTGGTGGTGGTGGACCCCGGGGTCATCCCCATCAACTCCAGAGGCGAGAAGCAGCGCATGCATCTGCGCGATGGATTCCTGGCTGACCAACTGGACCCCATCTATGTGGCCTACAACATGTGAGTGTTGTGTGGAGGGGATTCCTATATTCCTGCACCCTGGACTGCCAAGTGAATGTGGGAAGAGATTAAGGTGGAGAAAGCGGAGACTGTGGCCCGATTCCAGTCAGCGGCTCAATCTGACAGCGTTTCAGCCCATGGAGGTCAAAGGTCGGGGTTCGGGGGGGGGGGGGGGGGGTGCTCAGCGACAGAGTTATACCCATGATTGCCCTTCGCTCAAGTCAAATCGTGCAATTCTCATCCGCCAAGCGCAATGAAACCCATGTCTTTGTTGTAATTCATAGGATGGGGAGCTCCATGTGTAATGTATTTATGCCTATAAGGCAGTATAGCCCCAAAGCGCACCGTCCTGGAACAGAGGTCTCCCTCCTCTGCCATGTTGATTGGTGGAGAGGGAGGGGCAGTCAGGATGTGATGTCACTGTGCCTGATTTCCACTGGCTGTGCATTGACTCTTTTCTTTGTTTAGTTGGAAAATATAATTGAATGTTTGACTTAACAAACTATGTGCTCATTAAAAAAAGTATGTTCATTTAATTTTAACTTTTTTGTAATAAGACTCCGGTCTACATTTTTGTACAAAACAGTTTGTTCACAAAAAAACATGGAAATAGTTTTTTTTTTTTTTTTTACACAAGATTTATGCAAATTGTTTGACATGCGAAATTAATTTATTTTATATTGAATTACCTTTCTGTGCTTTTGAAGGAATGTAAAGCAAAAAGCAAACTGTTTTACATGGTTTCATCCTGTTTTATCTGAGAGCACCTTACTGCAAATCTCTGCAGTATCATTATCCTTTTGCCCAGTTTCTTTAGTCCAGCCTTTATGATTGATGTGTTCCTGTTTCCCTTTTTGTTTTCATGGTTTCGAAATTTGTCTGGCAGGTTCCTCAGGTGCTTTTTTTTTTCACAAGGTAAAAGGATGCTTGATGGTTATCTCTTCGTGTTTTTTAGACATATCAGACATTATTTAATCTCTGTGTTGTGACTGACGCTTTTTGCTGAAAGTTTTCCCTTTCAGAGCACAGAACACCTTTGGATTATTTTACTCAGAACACGTGATTAATTTCATCTTCAAATTATGTGGCTGATTACAGGGTCATTGCTCTACTGATCAGAGGGAACAGAAAGAGTGGGATTTAGGTTGTTGTGGTTGAAGCACATGACTCGTGTTAATCTTTTTACTGCATGCAAAATTGTGCTTTCATTGTTCATGAGAGTGGTGTGATGGTTGAATTTTTTTATTTTTTCAAATATGGACTCTACATTGAAAATATTACCATCTTCAGAGAAATGCATCTTTCAGCCAACATAATAGCATGGCTTCGTAATTCAGCGCGAGTAATGAAATATCAGTTGGCTGAGATAATCAAACAATGAAGAATGATTGCTGATTGAGCTGGCAACTTAATCCTTCTCTCTGAATTACTAACAACTGTCCGAACCTCTGGCTACCAGCTGTGCACCATGGGGACAAGGTTTTGAGCGCTGTGCCAGTGAGATGAGAGAACCCAATGTGTGAAGACCTGCCTGAACTTTCTTCCTTTAAGGCGTACTTTGTGCCGGTGATCTTGTGCTTTGCTAGCAAATGGGCATGGAGCCTGTTGTATTTATGTACAGATCTCTTGTAAGTTATTTCTGGAATTCTAGGTCTCGGAATTCCACAAACGGTTGTAGCAGCAACTCCGTGGAGCATAAATGACTGAATTTGCACAGAATGGACTATCAAACTAAAAATACAGTCGAGTGTTATAGTTTTTTCCTTTTATAATCAGATGACACAGAATACATGGATGAATAATATGCCTTGTAATAATCTTGTACTGGAGGGAGGGGGAAGGATTTTGAGCTGGGTGGTATTTTTTAAGGAAAATAAAGCACATTAAAATATTTTAAAAATGATGCGCAGCTCTTGTGTCATTTGCGTGGAAGATTATCTAAAAATTGTCCACTTAAGAAATGGGAGCTTCTTACCACTCCCAGTTCGGGGTGGAAATGGAAATGATCGCCAACGAGACCTTACTGTGCATTCCACATACATAATATTGCATTTATACGCAACAAGTCAAAAGTTTCTGATCACTTAATTCATGTTTTGGTAAAACTGGATATGGATAGCTTCATACTTCATCAATGGTGTTGGTACCATTCAACTGTCCAAATAAAAAAAATGCCATGAAGCTGAGCAGTTATGGCAAATTGTGACTGTTTTGCCTAATGCAATTTACATTTTAGAACATTTTTGATCTTTTGAATAACGGAGAATGCATACATTTATTTTTCTGGGTCATCTTAGCTTGAAAATTGTGCATGTACCAAAAAAAGACATGTATAGCTATATTACAAAATACCCTCATGTTAAGAGTTGATCATCTGTATGCAGTATTATGATTACTTTGTTTTAAATATGTCTTGTCATCAAGACTATTCTGTGAATCAGGGGTTCCCAAACTCGGCCCTGGGGACCCACTGCGTATGCTGGTTTTTGTTCCAACCACACTTGACAATCCCAGGAATAACAAGCTGTTAATTTTTTTGTAATTAATTGGTTTTCAAGCCAATGAAGTGTTTCATCCTCTTAAACTGCCATGACAAGAGTGGTGATGTATTCCATGATGTTTAAAAGCCCAACATTTATGTTGTTTTTTTTTTTTTTTTTGTGACATTCCTAGTATGGAAGCCTAGCCAGGGCCACAATAAATTTTAAATGATCAAAATAGACTGTTGTGAATCATTAAGATGCTGATTAGGCTTCTGAACACAGGTGTTCAAGTTCTTTCCAAATGGTTTTCCTAAAACTAATCACAAAAATAAAACCAAAGAGGATTGACTTATAATTTGTTTTGTCTTTGAAATCTTAGTTGCCTAATAAATGGTTAGTTTTAGTGACCATACGTCCAGTTTCAACTGTTAAGTCACCTGATTCCACAACTTTAAGAGCCACAATTTCCCTCTTTTAATGCAATAAAGTAATATGTAATATATAGAGGATCTAGAGTAAAATTTTCTTTTGTTGCGAGCTTTGGCGGGCCAATGAAATCTTCACAAAAGTGATATATACCTTGGATAGTATCAAAAATGTCATACGCTGGGCTATGGGAAATGTATTACAGTTAGGCAATTAAGAGCAATTTTAATATGCAGCTCTCTAGTTATAGCCGTAATGGCTCTTGCTGACATAATGCAGCTTAACAGTGGAAGTAATCCATATGAGTATGGGTAGTGCAGTTAGGAAAAATGAGCAACTCGTGAAAATTCTGAGATGGCAATAGTGGCTGGCATAAAAACCAGCAGACACCGTGAGTCCCCAGGACCGAGTTTGGGAACCCTTAGTGTAAATGACTATCTTTGCCTGCAAAGCGGAGACAGTCTTCTGAAGGAAAACGGCCAAATGCGTTGTAACTGCAAGCAGAGTAAACAGCATATGTTTACCTGAAAGATGCTGATGCAGATGCCCAGATTGTTTCAATTGAGCACAGCAAAGGAGGGAATGAGATGACATGAATATTTGGTGCAAAAGTCCTCCAGATGGAGGTTGGGTTGTTGGGGAGGTGTATACTGTAAAAAAATTAATAATTCAAGAAATGCTCCTTTGGAATTAGAAACACTTCAATGGGTCATAGAGATATCAGTGGCATATCTTCAATTGCCAGTAAGAGCAGTAATTTAGGTAACACTCCTTTGAGTCGTATTACAGCAGTGATGCCCAATCGTGCGATGGGGGACCAAGTGTGCAAAATATTCATTCTAACCTATCATTACACCTGCTGATTTCACTGATTAGCGCACCTTCAGGCGGAGAGGAGGGAACTAATTGGTGTAATCAGCAGGTGTAATGATTGGTTGGAATGAAAACCTGCGCACTCTCAGCCCCATTTGTTGCATGACTGGGCACTACTGCATTAGAGGGCAAGAACAAACAACCTATGTGGTTGGAGCAGTGGTTCCTAAACTCAGTCCTGGGGACCCACTCTGAATGCTGGTTTTTGTTCCAACCACTATTGCCGTTCCCAGAATTTCAACGCGTTGCTTATTTTCTAAATTGTGCAACCCTTTCAAGCAGCATTACATCAGAAATAGCAATGCATGCCCTGAAGAGCTCTCAATTAAAATTAAAATTGAGCTATGTAGCAAATTACTTTTTTTATTTTTTTTATTATTTGCTTGAAAAAGGGAAAATTGTGACTCTTGAAACTGAAGAATCAATTGGCTTCTAACTGTTGACACGTGGTCACTACAAACAACCATTTGTTAGATAATTAAGAATTCAACAGCAAAGTACAATATAATGAGTCAAATCTGTTTGGTGCCATTTTTTAGTCAGGTTGTAGGAAAATGTTTGGAAAGAACTAAAACACTGGCTTTCAATTAGTAGCTTCAACACAATCTTGAATGTGATCACTTATGACATTTTTGCCATCTTGGCTTGGCTTGCTTACTTGGAATATTGCACAAAATATACAAAATATGAACACTGGGCTCATAAACATCATGGAATGCATGACCTTCCTTGTCAGCGTGGTTTGAGGGTAAAATGTCTCCCTAGCCTGAAAAGCAAATAATTTAGTAAAATTAACTGCTTGTTAATTATGGGATTGTAATTATAGTTGGATCAAAATCCAGCATGCACAGTGGGTCCTTGGACTGAGTTTGGGAACCCCTGGGCTGGAGGATATGTTGATAGAAAAGCTAAACCAGATTGTGGTCAATGGATCAAAGGTTTCTCATAAACCTGAAATTGTTTCACCTCCTTCAATGTTTATGGTCCCTCAAAACATGGATATCAAATCTTTTAAGATTTTTTTCCTAACCTCATGGGGGGAGTATGTGAAATTAAGAAACAAACTAAAAAATTTGTACACATGATGTGTGCATTGGTGTTGTTGGGGTCATTCTGACCTCAAGCTTTGTTACACAACATTCTCAGCTTGTTTTTGTTGTGTAGGAAAATACTTGGATCACTTTTTCATTAATTGTCATTCATTTTGCTATAGTCATGAAAAATCAATACTTGATGTATAAAAGGAGGGTGGGTGTGTAATAAGTGTTGCACCGAATCGATACCAGTACCGGTATCTGCCCGACAACAGCGTTGCTTTAGACTGGCCCACATTTGCCGATACCAAAATACCTCTTAATGTAAGATGAAGGTAACTGCCTGCTCACGGTATAGGCTACAGTATTTTGTACTATCGGACTTCTATGTCTAGGGGGAGACAGCGAGTTAGAAAAAATACAGAAAGAGAGCTTTTATCGTCATCACATCACATCACATGCAGGCATACGCCAAGCATACACTTGTAATGTGGTAAATAGCCACTAGATGGCAGTATTGACTTTTTTGTGAAGCCCAGTCTGAAGCTAGGTTGGGCATGTCCAGGGCATGCCCAGAGGGAAAGTCCCAGAAATGGGAGGGGCTGGACAAGAGTATATAAGGAGAAAAATTGAGAGAGTAGAGTAGTAGGAGAAATTGCAAGAAGGATACATTTGACCAGACCTGTCACTCTTTTCAAGACCCTTTTTTTTGTGGATTTTTTGCTTGTGTTGGAGCATTTTCCTGTCCCAGGACATCACAACATAGCAGCCCATCTCCATTACAGGGAATTGTAAATATCTCATTTTTATTTTTTTTCAATCTTGGTCAGTAGTGTAGGGTGTAGATTAGTTCTATGTGTGTGTTTAATTAAATCTGTTGAACTTAAAATTTTGTCTGTCATCCCTTGCTGTCCGTGATGCCATAACAAATTGGGGCCATAACACACTCAAGAGGTAAAGTAAAAAAGAAGTACATTAGGCAACCGTTACAGTACTTAAGTTTTTTTTGAGGATTTGTACTTTACTTGTTTTTTTTTTTTTTTTGGTTCGGGACTTCTACTCTACTATATTTAAAAGATAAAAGGTATACTTTTTCTTCGTTACTTTGCCACTGGCCACTTCACTACACGTTACAAATTAAAATATATATATAATTCATTATTTAAGGATTATCTGGATGCGGCGTGTTCAAGAAGAACAACGGTGTTCGGCAGGACATCTTAAACGTTTTGTGCAGATGTTTCTGCCAGCGGACATGGAGCTGCAAAGTTATGCACGCAATTACAATATTGTATCACTAGATGGCACACCCGGATCAGTTATTGAATATTTACATGCAAGCCGAGGCCTTACAAGCACACAATCACACACACAGAGACTTAGAATTGTGAATCTTCTTATTTTATTACGAATATATTAGTACCATATGGTTACCTTTAACATTTTAGTTGTGGTTAAGTTAAATCTTTTTCATTTGTCATTTGTGTAATTGAAATATGGCGATACCACACACTGAGTGATGCCTTGTTTGCTTGGAAAGCTATTATTGACTTTAGTTGGATTGAGAATGCCTATGAATGTGTGTAGAAACCTATCTGTGCCAATTAATAGTTCTACTGACTTTTTATGAAGTTGGGTGTGTTACCTTGCCTATGCTCAGTTTACTTCTCATTTGTCAAGCTTCAGTAATGTTTTGCCTCATTTGATGGCAGTGCTAGTTAAAAAGGCTTTTTGTCGGGAAAATACAGAAAGATTTTTTAGCAGTTAGGCCTACTTTTTTTTTTTTTTTTTTTTTTTTTTTTTTGGAAATAGCCATGTGTGAATCGTTTGATATTGGCCTCTTTTAGGCTTGTTATAAAAAGTCGAAATTGTCATTGTATTTTCCCGGAAAACATTTCAGAAATATCGGTATCGGTACTTGGTATCAGCAAGTAGACAAAATAAAATACTTGTACTCGTATCGGTTTTAAAAAAAGTGGTATCGGTGCATCCCTATGTGTAATATTTTATTTACTGAGCTCTTAAGATGGTCAGTAGAAATGCCTAAAGCAGCCAGAAGAGAAACTTTCAAAACACCAAGTTTAATCAGTGATTTTTCTGCAGGTTTGCATTGACCCCAAACTGGAAAAATGTTAGTGAATTTTTACATAATAGGAGGGTTAAATGTGTGTCATTGTCCAACATTACATATTGCTATGAGAACATTTCATGTTGATTCCTGAATTATGCTATATTGTATGTTTTTAAGGGATATATATTATAGAAAATACTGTTTTATACTCAATATGTACACACCGCCTCATTAACTTCACATAAACAATAATTATTCATGATGCAATATTCCAACAAATCAAATGTATAAAAGTTTAATTTTTATGTATTGTTTTCATGATATAAGGTCAACATAGCACAAATACCTTTGCAAGAACATCCTCAAATATATAAGCAATTATTCTGTGAAATAACATCAAATAATTAAATAATTCAGCATTCTCAAGTGGATTTACACACATTGTTCGCTCAGTTTTCACTATGTGTTATCAATTGAGCAGATGAATACATTCAAGAACAAAAGTAATTGTGAAAAATAACAGTTGAAACTGAAGGCAACTAAATATGTACACTTACTACACTACATGCAGCAAAAACGAGCATAATCTTGGAAACCGTTTTGAAAAAATTCCCTTTACTATTGGTACATTCCTGGCAAAATAATTTTGCCTCCTATTTCTATAATCACAATTATTTTTGAATGTAGGAATCTATTTTGTTCAAGATTTCAGATGCCAAGTCCAGAACCTGAGGTAAGTTCTGAGACCTAAATTGGTCATTTGGAATTGCTGGTGATGGATGATAATTTGGGTATTGTGTCTTCTTTGCATCAACACCCAACTCTTTCAACATCTGAACCATGCCGGGTAGAGCATGCAGAGTGGGGCTGCATTGTGAGAGTTGCTGAGCCAGGCTAGTAATAGTGCTGTCGGACGGATGCTGTCCAGTGTTCTTGAACTCTGCAGCAAAAGGGCTTTTTCCACTGCTTGGTGCACTTTGAATAAACACCACTCTGTGGAGGTTCCACTGGAGTCATTGTGAGCTGCAGCCAAGTCACACTTGGCCTGTCTTTGCCAACGGCAAGCTTCAGCCAGATTTGGATTTGGTCTTGGTCCTGAGCTTCCACTCCCATAAAAAGACCAGAAGTTGTACTGCCTTGAAGAATGACGTTGGTTAAATCTCTCTCTTCCCCTACGATGCCGAGAGGCTTCCCTATCCCACTCCTCGTAAAAGCCTCTGAAGGCTGAGCTCCATTGAGAAGATCCTTGTTTAGATCTGGGATGATGATGTCCTGGGCTTCCCCCTCTTTCTAGTTCCTCAATCTTTCTTTGCAAGTATTTGAATGCTTCTGTGGCAAGGAAAACTGAATCTTGGTTTTTGTCCGGATGCCACCTCAGATACAGACGTCGAATGCCTTTGCGCCTCTCCTCATCTGGCAGTGTCCAGATCTCCATAAGGCATTTGTCAATTTCAGTTTGGATCTCCTCCAGGGACTGTGGTGGAATCAGAGGTGGCTCAGACTGTCCTGACCCCTGTTTGAGAACTAGAGCCCTGCAGCTCCCAACAGAGGATGACCTCTTCTCCCTTTTGAACTGATACAAATCAAGAGCACTCACTTCAATTATCACATCTTCCCCAATTTGAATTTTGTACTTCTGTGAACATAGCCCTCCTTGGTTTAATGGCATGTCAACCCGTTCTGTAACAACGGCAAAGACATAGTTCTCAGATGTTGAGGTTTTGAACCCGACGTAATCCCCAACTTCAAAGTTGTTGAGGAAATTCATGTCAAGGGAATCAATCCACTCCTCTGGAATTGGAGTGCCAGGGGCTGGCAATCCACAGTGTCCATAATCTGAATTTGTAATGTTGCGAATTTTGTGTCTCCAATATTTTCAGTACATCTTCCATGTTTTCACTCAGAAGCAGTAACTCAAGAATGGAGAGTGAAAATGCATTTAGAGCATTTTTGAATAGGACATTGATTTCTCTGCCCAGACTTTTGCAATGTTAAGCAGTTGCAGGGTGTGGTGATTGCTGTGTTTCATGTACAAAGTGAATCTCTCTTGCTCCCACTTCACATAAAGCTCAATTTCATCCGTAAAGTTTTCCAGTGTCTCTTGGTGTAGAAGAACAGTTGTTTCAAGACGTTGACAACAGATCAACTTGATTCTTTGGAAGTTCAGAACCAGTGCATCCACATCAGATTGGGATAAGGCACCTTGGCTCTGTTCTCTCAGGAGGCAAACAAGGCCATGCAGAAAGGAGCCGGAGGATAATCTGTTCTTGAACTTTCCACTGAATTCACAGTATTCCCCATATTCACATAGCTGCATACTGGATTCTATTAGTGTCTTGGCAGTAACTTCAGACAACATTTTTGGTCGAATATTGCTGGGCAAGAGCTGCACCAGTGCCTGACATTCATAGGGATCATGTGGAAGATAACACCTGTGAAGTTTCTCAAGCAGTTTTAGTTTCTTTTCAATGGCTTTCTCAAATCTACTTACAGAGAAGTAAGTGTCATTAAAATAAAGAGACCTTGATTTATACAATTTGCCATCTGTGGCTGGCAAATAAAATGGTTGAGGAATCTCCACTGTTTTTTTCTCTGCAGCCTCTCTAATAAGGAAGAAAAGCTGTTGAACTGTCCGTTTGCAAGTTTTTATCTGGTTTGGATTCATTTCTTGTTTGTCAATGCAATCCCTATGAATGTCCTGGAGAACAGTGCTGAAATGCTGGATGGATGCTTCATTTCTGACACCTATTTTCTTAAAGAATTCTTGATATATGATCAGTTTGGAGGCAACCATGAATAAGTAGGGTCTGAAATCATTAGACTCATTGAGCACCATGACTGTCTGTATGGGTTTTACTAGCTGGGCATCATTTTCAACTAGTACCACAGGGAGATCCATGAGAGGCTGGGCACTGAAATCCACTGAATGAAGAAATGCATAAGACTGACAAAACACCTCAGATCTGGTCAGGATGTTTTTTCTGGTTTTGCATGGAGTTTGACAAATGTTTCTCAGGTTCTCTACTACATGTTGAGGGTTAGTTGGTCAAGTGCTCCAGCCTCCTTCAAGATATTTATTTCCCTCAAAGTGCAGTTTCCTGAAGGCAATATTGGCATGGAGGTCCAAATCAGAAGTTGGTGGTGGGTCTTTCTCAATAAGGGCACCTTTTATTGCCACAAATTCCCTCTGTCTTGCGAAAGGCTGGTGATACTCAATGAGGTTTTGCTGAATTTCTAAAGGAACAATAAATTTAATGGCAGAAATTTTTTGTAAAAAATGTGGTTTGTTTGTCCTCTTTACAAGGCTTTTAAATAAACAGTCAGATTTTTTTTTCAGCAACTCAAGGGACACATTCCCTCTGGTGTCAGATTCAATTTTGTGAGCAAACTCAATCATTTCATCATCTGACACAACATGTTTTAGCCCAAGTTCTTTCAGTAGCTTCTTTCCTGAAGCCTTTCTGTGAGCCTTGCCTTCCCCACATCCAATGATGTCCCAGAACTGTTTAGGAACAAACCTCTCTTTTGGAAGCATGACCTGATAGAGACTTTCCTCTTCATCATAGAAGAATGAGGCCATCTGAAGATTTCCAAAGACATCCCTGATGAATCTGACATTTTTCATTGTAGAGATAATATCCTGTTGGTAATGGTTGAAAGTCTGGATAGTTTTTATTTCCAGCAGCACCTGGACTGAATTGAGAATCAGGGTATCATTGAGCCTGTGTACAGCGGGCAGGATGAACTTTGCATAGTACCCAACATCATTCAGGACTGGAATGTTCATTTTTTTTGAGATTGACAAATTCACAGGACTGTCTTTAAGAAAAACTGCATCCTTATTAATTGAATACAAATCTGGAAAGCTTTGTCTTAATCGTATTTCCAGAATAAACACACTCCTGTGTCCATCAATACATTGTCTGCTTCCTTGTACAGTTTTGAACAATGGAAGTGACATGAGCTTTCTTTTGAATTTCTGAGTTTCTTGGTCAGTGTCAAGCCCTGCCTGCAAGAAGTGTAGAAGGTTTTCCAAATCATTGTCATCAAGCTGTTCAAAGTGAGAGTGCTGCCATAAGCACAGCTGATCTAGAACAGCACTGCTGTCACTTGGGTCCAACAGTTCAGGAACAAAATGTGAAATCTCAAAATCTTTAAAAAAAATACATCAAAAGTCATGAATCCAAGTTTGCACAGTATTTTTTGCATCTCTGACTTTGAAGGGGAGAGAACAGTGCCAAGTGTCCTGATTGTTTTCAGAAAACGTTTGTTGTTTTGACTAGAGCATGATGACAGGAACGACCGGAGAATCTGAAAACAGTTTTTTGATGTCAAGAAAAGCCTGATTGTTCCTTCTGTCTTTCACTTCATTTGATTTTACCTGATCCTCAAAGAACCCCCAAAGCTGATGTAGCCAGGTGCTCATTGCCTCATCTGGAACATACAGCATGCAATCATGATCAAAATTACAATTTTGAAGGAGACCCTCAAGTACTGGTTTCAGATAAATTGCCGAGACTGGGATGGTCATCGCCTTGAGAAGCTACCTTTCTCAAGTACATCAAAATGCTTTCCATTGATATCCCAATCAGCAAAGTCCTCCCCATGAGCTTGAAACAACTCACAGAACTTTGTCAAGAGCCTTGGTGAGTCTGTGTGGAAGTTCCTCAGAAGCTGATCTTGAGTAAGAAGAAGAGGCAGGCCACAGACTGCACTGACATTTCTCTCATGAATACCCCTCATGCAGTAATCCAGAAGCCATTTACATCTGTGTTTGTTTTGATCAAAGTCTGATTGATAGGCAGGGGCAAATCACTTTGTGTTCCTGCTGGATAATACAGTGGTTTGCACTTTAGGAAATTCATTACAGTCAGTGGACTAACTGTCCTTACTTTAACCTGTGCTCTGATAAAACTGGCAAAGATGTGGTCCATGTGATATGAGGATGGGACTAAACTCATACCAATGTCCTCAAGGATTTGAAGAAAACTCTCTGACAATGTGCACAAACCAGCACTTTGCAAGAAATGAGTTGAACTCTCACTGGTGTGCATTATGAAATGAGGAGCATCTGTTGGTTCTCCTTTTGTGACATTAGTCCATGTTACACTGTACTCCTTTTTGTGTTTCTGATGTGAACTCCTTAAAACTGGGATTACACACAGATCCTGCTCATTGATTGATTTGAAAACTGCATCGACTGTTCCATGCCACTCTTTTCCAACGCGCTCTGTAACTTGAGGGAAGAAGCGCAAGACAGAGTCCAAGTGCAACTCTAGAAAATTAAGAGAAGAACATCTGCTTTTCTTGCTAGAGGCACATACATGATGTAAAAAGTCAGCATACAAGGGGGCAATGATATCAAGTTTCAGGTAATCATTCCATTCTGTCTTCAAGCTTTTGCCATCTTCTTTCCACAGGTCCCTTCTGGAAGAGTCCACCTCAAAGTTTGCATTGATGTGCACCGGAAGTTCAGTGTAGTTTGGTAAAGGAAGGGAACAAAAGACCCTCCCAGAAAATGTATCTATATTTGTTTGTGATTTTAAGCAAGCTGCCACAGCTGCCATAGGAACCTTTCTGCTACACTGCTCAAACTTCATGTCAATATTTTCTTCCATAGAACCAAACTGCTCCATCACAATCCATTCACTTTGCTTTTTGATGGATGAAACAATGTCAGCTTTGTACACAGTTTGCAGTGATTCAATTGGGTCATCTGATTCCAGTGACTTTTAGGATGTGATTTTCAAAATGATTTTTTTCCTCAATGCCTTTTTTGGACAGTTTTTTCTCCGCGAAAATCGCAGTTCTCATTTGGCCATCCCTTGGGCCAATTTCATGAAATTGTATTTTCCTAATGTGCCTCAAAAAGAGGATCAGTCCTTCGGGATCTTCCTTAAATGCAGTAGAAAGTTCTTCAATTTGCACAGAATCTACTATGTTTTTCGATATTTCTGACTGATTAGCCATTTCTTCTGTCCTGAGTGGCAACCTGAACATGGTCCCTTCTGCAAGTTTGAAATTTGAGGGAAGAAATGTATCATAAACATCAGGGAAGGAATCTCTGAATTCCTTTCCTAATGAATACATACAACCTGGTGATTGCTTGGTTCCAAATTCGACATATTTCAGATTTGGGTCAGATATGCAGAACCACTGGTCTCCTGTAAGAATTGATGGACAGTCAGTAAGATGGTAAACTGAGATTAAACCCCAACCCATACTTTCCTGTTTTTCCATGCTCCCCATGTTTTCCACCTTCTCCTAGTCGTTGAATTCCTTCCAGATCTGACTCCGAAAACACCTTGTTGTTGTACACGCACAATGCTGGTCCTTGCAGCACATTCCATTTTTCACCAAATGTTTTTGTGGTGCTATGCTTCCTTTTGTCCCAAACAAAGTGAATTTCTGTTGCCTGTGCATCATCAGCATTTTGTATGAGTTCTTTCAGAATATCCTTCTTCGACGGGTAAGCTTGGATGATGTTCTTTAAACGGACTGTCAGTTTTTCATGTTGTCCAAATTCTTTGATAAAGGGGAAAAGCTGGCAACAAGATGATTCTGCAGAGCATGGTGTCTGGTTGTTTTAACCCCAAAGTGAAGTGCAACCACTCGAGGGATGAGTTCATGGCACAAAATGACATCTTTTGGGACAGGCATCCAATGGCTGTCATTGTAAAAGAGATTGTAGGACGGATGTAAAACACCATTTTGATCAGGCAAGAGACAACTTTTCAATTCCTTCGCTTCAAACAATCTCTTTGTAATACTAAGACAGAGGTCAAGATCACATTGAAAAAGTGCTGTGCTTTGATATTTACAACTCAGTTCCTGAAGAACCTTCATAAACTGGTCTGAAGTGAAATTCTCCTGAATGCCAACACATTGCCAAAGGTTTTCAAATTTGAAGGAGTTTGGAAGACTATAAAGATATGGCTTGCCTTCAAAGTCTAGTTTCCTTGCCACTGATTTCACATTCACAAAGTTTCCCTCAATTAGGACAAAGGGAAATGAATGAGCTTTCTCTAATATGACCTGGGACTGATGTGGTTCATTTGTCATTTTGTCTAAGAAGCCATAACATTCAGAAGCAATCTTGGAAATCAGAGCTTCATCCAGAGCTTTGAAATGCTGCTGTACATTCTCTAGTTGCTGAAGGACTGTCAAAAGGGGTGGATTTTCAAGAACTCCCAATTTATGGAGGATTGAAACATAGCGTGAGTCTAGAACTCTTTGATCCACGGTGGTCTTTGTCATGTTTACCAAATTCTGACATTGCGAACTGAACACTTCAGCTGGCTTTCCAAGTGTACCACGAGTATTTTTGTTGTCTTCAGTGATCATTGGTGGACAAGCTGGAATGAAAGCAATGTTACTCAGTGAATTCCAATGTGGGGAAGTCAAATCATTCAAGTGTTCCCCAGTCAGATCTAAAAGTGTCTGAACTCGTTTGCATGCTTCCACTTTGTTTTTGTGCCAAATCCTGGAAATAGTTTCAGCTCTCTCTTTGATGTCCTCAAGTGAGAGAAAATTGTTCAGCATTCCAAGTTCTGACAAGCGAAGGATTTGTTTTTGGCAGCGATAATCCTCAGATGTTCCATTAAGAAAACGTCCTTCCTCTGGATCATACAAGCTGGCTACTTTTCCTGAGGGGTTCACAAGGTTCCTGATGAACTGAAGTGATCCATTACCAATAGCTGGAATGCAAGGGTGGCTTTTGAGTAGATCATCTATTGCTTTGTCATTCATATCAAGGGCATGCAATACTAGAGCATTCCTGTTCTCAGAGTCCATTGAACTTAGGTTGCAAAATACTACTTCTTTATAAAATTCAACCCAGTCTAATGTTCTTGCAGCTATCACCTTCCCAAAGCCTGTCTGGCTGAAGCTTTTTCTTACCCAGTCTGGTAGGGAAATAGCGAGGTAAGGTTTCCCTTCATTTGCCTGAAACTCCTTCATTGCAATCTGTCCCAGTTTTTTGTTCTGTTCTATTGTTGGGTGTAAAAATCTGGCCTTCTCAATAGAGCACCAGGTTTTCCCATTGCTGAAGAGTTCAAGAGCCTTGCCAGGAGCAGTTTCAGCAATGAAAGAGTAAAAAGCTGCAACAAGAGATTCATAACCACTCCTAACTTTTGCTGCGTCAGGCCAGAACATATAGTAGTGGTATCCATTGAGTTGTCCCTCTTTTGACATTTCTTTCAACACAGAGAGAGTGAAAATATATGACCCTGTGACAGCATCTTGAAGCAAAGCATTGTTCCATTCACATTTCACTCCAGTAGCCCAAAGACCCTTTCGGTTTGATGTCACAGCAAAGAATCCATTTATATGCACAGGAAGACCAGTGTAAATTGAGAGCGGGAGGAAACAAAACGCCTGGCCATCTGCATCAGGCATTTTAGCTAACCAGTTTCCTCCAGCTGGTTCTTTTTGAAGAGGCAAAGCAATACTTCCAACTGGCAAAGGAAACCTCTGCTGATTTTGTTTCATGAACATGTTCAAGGATGTTTGCATTCCAAAGCAGGAGTTCACAAGCCAATAGCTAACATCTGATGTGTCCTGGTATTTTTTAGTCACCTCAATAATGTTTGCTGAGAGGCAGTCAGTCCTTTGAAATTTAGCATCAATTGTTGACAAGACTTTGAGAGAATCACTCTGCATTTTATTCAGAGCTGTGTCAGCAGGGATAGGAATTGTATTCACAACTTTTCTGGAGATTGTGAAGAGATTTTTTATTTGTTCAGCACTTGGAGGGGTACCAGCATTTTCTGGTAGGATCTCAAGAGTCACTTTGATTATCTTTCTCAGAAACAGCAGAATTACATCCGAATCATGTGTCAAATGCTGTTTAAAAGCAGCAACATCATCTCCTTCAAAAACCTTTCTACTGACCTCTGACAAGAGAGCCTCTTCCTGTGTCCGGAAAGGTAGTTTAATGATTGTTCCCTTGAAGAATTTGTGAGCACTGTTTCTTGACAAATCACAGCCAAATATCCCTTGGTACGGTTTGAACTGTCCAGGAAACCTATGAAAAAGACGTTCCTGGAATAAGTTGAGTTTGATTCCAGGACATGCTTTGCTTGTTATATGCTTCCTCAGGTGTGTCACATTTGGATCCAGTATGAGCAGACTCTTGCCACTCAGCACAGAGGGAATATCTGTTATGTGATACACAGAATTAAATCCAAGCCCAAACTTCCCAATTTTTTCTACCTTCGTTTCTTTGGAGGCAGATCCAAGTTTGACAATGTTCTCCCAGTCGTCCTCCGTAAAGAGTTCATCATTGTATGCCCAAAGACAAGGACCACAGCAGAGGGACATATCTTGATCGATGAGAGTATCAGGGGGATCTTGGTGGTTTCTGAAATCCAGCAAAAATTTGCACATGGTTGCACCAGCATCTTCTGCATTCTGTATAAGCTCTTTGAAGAGGTCTTTTTCCTCATCATACTCTTTCAGAATGTTTTTTATCCTCAGGGTAATGGGCTCAGTCTGGCCACATTGCTCTATGCCGATGAATTCAGGGTTTAAGATTCGAGTGCTGAGGGAGGGAATTTTCAACCAGTGAACTGTAGCTTGTGGTAGATCTCCATGTATTACATAGAACTCCTCCTCGTCTTCCCTGAGGTCTTCTAAACCTTCCCTTGAAATGTCACAAAACACAGCAGTGGATAGTTTCTGCAAATTAAAGAGTCCATTTTCTACGATGACAGGTACCGGGAGGTTGTCTTTGATGTTTTTCTTTTCTCTCCTCATCCAATCAAGAATGGCAATGGTCACTTTCAGCTCAGACTGAGTTCCATGAGATGGAACTCTTGTGTCAATTTTTTGTTTCATGCTATGAAGTAGGCCCTCAATTTCTTCATCAGACACTGAGGCTCTCACTCCAAATGCTGTGAGCAAGTCTCTGTACCCTAGGAATTCTTCTGGAACCTTTTCAACATGGGAGCTAAGGTCTAATCCCGATGGATAGCTTAACACAACATGACAAGGAGGCACAAAATGACTGTGAATCCAGAGCCAAGGCACATTTTTATTATTCTCTACAATGCCTTGAAAGTGAGTGATATTATCTTGCATAAATGTGTAAATGCTGTGCAGCTTTCCTTTGAAGTGGATATCTGGATTGTGCATTTCAGGTATGCTTGCTTTCAGAACAGAAAGATTCTCAAACACTTTCTCAATGGGAGGATGGCGAAGCAAACCCAGCTTTTCACTAATTTTCTCATTCAGTTTTTCAGAAAGAGGCATGACATAGCCTACAATGTTAGCGTACTTTGAGTCCCGTATCTGCTCTGGCTTGTACATGCCCATTCTGTCATTCAAATTTTGTTGTCCACTTAGAGCATCTGGAACTTTGCAAGGAACCCACTGGATTCTCTGTAACTCACTGAGCTGTTGGACTGAAAACTTTGAAAGCACATCAGTGTCGTTCAAAAGTTTGATTAAAGCATTTGCTTTTATTGAAGCCTTTTCTGGATGGAACTGTAACATTTCAATGTCCTTTGCCACATGAAGAGCATCATCAGCAGCGATGTCATTCTCATTCGTCTTCATCCCAAGAAGTCTTAAACTGTCCAACATCTGATCAGTACTTGCAAAGGCCACGGGAGGAAAACACTCTGGCTCAAACAGAGCTTTGAATGTTTTGTTGTTGGGATCAAAGAAACTTGATGCTCTTTTGAGATCACTAGTTTGCATTTCGATGAAACTCAAAAGGGTACATTTTTTGTGCAATTTGCGGTCTTGAGAAAAAAGGATACGGCCATGTTGTAATATCCAGCACATTATTTGGTCTGCTGCTTGCCTTTTGTACAATCTCTTCTCAATTCCTTCGACCAACAGTGTAGCAGCCGGAGCTGCACTAAGGAGATCAACGTTAAGCATAGTAAGGAGCCTGCGGTCTGCTTCATTTGCACACTGCATGACTTCATCAGTCATGAGAAGGTTTGTTGGGAAGGCAGGAACAGCGTTAAGAACAACTGCCTGCTTTGACTTGGCACAAATGTACTGCCCACTGTTCATTTTCAGGGAAGCCATCGAACGGAAGAGGGGCAGCTCCAACAGAAGACCTTTCTCCGGCGATGAAAGAGAATCCAGAGAGGAGAGATATGATTTCAATTCTTCCTTTTCAGCATGTGAAGCAGCATCAATTCCACAAACAATTTGGTGCTTCTCCAAGTTGAGGAACAATTGCAGAATGTTCCTTGGGGAGGGAGTTAATACGTATGTCTGAAGGTCCACATGATTAGGAAAATTGTCCCTCTTGATGACGGTACCACCAACTTTTCCCACCACCTGTTCAATTTCATCAGATAAGCTGTTCTGTCCATTTTTCTGAAAAAATAGTGTTGTTTTCAGCTGTAGCTTTGCAAGAGTCACACAACTGGTGGAATCCAAAAGAGGTTGAAGAGGGATTAATGGCATGCCAACAAAGCTATTAAGCTCTGTCCAATTAGTGTTGAGAAATTTCCAGAAATCTTTCAGCCACTGCATTGGAGGATGTTGAGCCTTTCCCACCTGCCAAGTCACATGACTTTGAGCCCTCTGCCAGTCTTCAGGAAGACTTTTTATGGCAAACTCGGCAACCGTTCTTGCATCCAAGTCGATAATTTTGTTGTATGTCCCTGCAAGGTAAAGTCGAAAATTACACCTTTTGGTAGTATTTTTGAACTATTATATTTTTTTAAAATCCTCCCATCAGAGTTCAATATGCCCATCTTTGATATGAGACTCAAAGATTTTACTACAATTTTCATTGAAAATATAAATGTAATGTGAAAACACAAGCAATGAAATTCTGTACCTTGAGGCATTGGTGGTGTTTTATATTTAAAAAAAAAAAAAAAGTTTTGCTTTTTTTTTTGAAAAAAATTGCCTTGTAAAGATATGATAATGATACACGTAACAGATTTGCCATCCAAACTTTGTTTCCCCTTATATTTTCAATTTGCACAACAATGTTTCAGTAAAATACGGAAGGTTTTCAAAGCTTGCGATTACCATTTACATTATTGGCAGACAATCAAGATGAAAAAAAAAAAAAAAATTGGAGCAGTATACCACATTCCTATTTAATGAACATTCAAGCAACATCCATCCATTATCTAATCTGCTTCGTCCTCGAAAGGGTCGCGGGGGAACTGGAGCCTATCCCAGCGAACTATGAACAAAGGCAGGAACACTCCATGGACAGCTCACCATCATAGGGCTCACAGCCCATTCACTCACACACTAATACCTAAGGATAATTTAGAGTACCCTATGAGCCAGATGTGCATGTCTTTGCACTGTGGGAGGAAACTTAAGTACCCAGGGTAAACCCATGCTAATATGGGAAGAACAAGCAAAGTCCCACAGAAAGGCCCAGGGCTGAATCTAAACCCAAAACCTTCTTGTTTTGAGGCGTCAGCGCTACATGCTGTGCTACTGTGCCACCCCTTTAAGGAAAATGAGGCCATCTTACTTGTTGCTGCCAGCTGCCTCAGGTGAGATAGAGTGTTACTTTGAAGATCTCGAGGGAGAAATACATCTTTCAGGCCTGGAAGTAACTCACTGCAAAAAAACAGGACATCATAAATTCTTCATTGTAAAATATTTATTAGAAGTGTTTGAAATGTTAGTATTTTGACATACAAAGGGTGGGATAATTTTTGAAATATACTGTATCAAGCGCAATATTAATATTACTTAAATGACTCCAATTACCAAATTTTTTTTCAAAAATACAAATGTAATTGTTAGTGAGATCATATTTGGATGGTGAGAATTAAGAAAAAAAAGATCAAAGAATAACTTTTGAAGAGAAAACCTAAGGTTACGAAACCTGTTTCAATTGCCATTTTTGCTTATTTAAAAGTTGTTTGCACAAATAAAATGACTGAAAAATAGTGTTGTTTTACACTTCAGATCTTTGGCTGGATCATAAATTTGCAGCGAATTGCAAGTTATTAGACAGAGCAGGGGCCAATCTCTTAGCTCAAGGGCCCTGCAGCTACAATAGTGTATAAACCATCAACCGTCTGTGTCACATTCAAACAGCTTTGCCATTAGGCCAGAGGTTCTCATAAGGCAAATTCCACTCTAGATCTGCACCCAAATGCAAGACCCCATTCTGCCGGCTTATTTAGCTCCCACATGTGACTACCGGTATATAAATCAGTGTGCATAAAGTTTCAAATATTCTCAAGTCAATGAGTTTATCAACTGCTATCTAGGCTGTCTGACTATTAGAAAGCTAGTTCATCGAAGGTAAAAGCTTCTTTTGTGAGAGTAAAATGGCATATTCAAAAGTATCTATTATCAAGAAAAAACAGTTCAAAGGGAAAAACCAAGTGTTTAAAGATGAGTGAGCAGAAAAATTTGTATTTACCTGCGAGAAGCAGGAAACCAATGTGCTTAGTTTGTAATGAGGCAGCAGCCACTTTGAAAAGTATGAATACAAAGCTCCACTTTGACACCAAGCATGCAACATCCAAAATCTGGACAAAACCATCTCCAGAAAACAGAGGTATGAATCACAAAATTAAAGCAGCTCAAATCATCATTTTAACCACAAGCAACAGCAGCGAGTTTTTTCCAGAGAAAGCTTGAGGTATTCTGATGAGACATAAATGAGCCCCTAAGAACCATACCGGGCCATCCCGCACTTTTGCCGAAATTGAGTTGTGGTAGTCAGCATGTGCAGAAAACTGAGATCTACATTTCCTACCAGCCCAACCCAATCTGCCCACATGGATTGTTAATACAAGCAAATGTCTTCTCTGCCCCTGTATATATGCACTGCACTGCCTTAGCCATAATACGCCATCCCACAACCTTCCCATAATTCATTGTAAACATGGCAGCTCGGTATCTCACTGATGAGGAGTTGCTTATTGTGATTGATGATGATGGTGAAGTGGAAGATGACAGAGACCCAAAGTTTGTCCCAAATGAATCAGAAGATTATGCTTCCTCCTCAGAAGGAGGTTGGTTTCAATTTAATGCAGCAGAAGGGCACCCAAAACCTGCACAAGAAGTGCATGTGCATGATTTTACATATCTTGAGTTTGTACCAAATGCAGTGTTTAAACTAGATGACTCTAGGTGCAGTGTTTACTCTGGCAACTTTGAGTCCCATTTTCTCAAAAGTACCCCAACATGGGTTGGCCCAGTATGGTTCTTAGGGGCTCAAATCTTCATTTCTCAAAACTTTTGCAACCAGCAAAACTAGACAATTATAATCAACTTCCACTGTGTATTGTAAACCAATGCATTGTGAAAAATCTCACAGGATTCAAAATGCAAGCATTGTAAATCTGCCCATGGGCAAGTATTGCTTGTCTGCAAACAGTTGATTGGCTCACTGTGGCCCTGTCACTATCTGACCCACTGTACTGTATGTACTCCTCGGCCACAGGAGATGGTTCTTTACGTTCTTACCATGATTGTGCACATATAGCTGTGAATCAGCACTTTCAACTGTGAATAGGGTAAAGAACTCATCCTGCAGCACACTCCAGGATTGGGCGATTGGATGAATATATTGGCTATTGGCAATTGGTTGAGTCCATCGCTGGTTGGTTTTTTGGGGTGATTTCTGTCATTTTAATGTCATTTTGATGATTTAATGGTCAACCCCTTGAGAATTCAGCTCAGTAAATAATTAACCTGTAAAGCGCAATGCAAAGCTTGCGCGAATAGAAACTGAAGGGGGAGTCTTTCACTAAACAAGGCAGTGACTAATTGAAAATTAAGCAGCCTTGACTGTTTGCCGTCTAATTGATTGGTGCTGAAAAGCACAGTCAATTCATTAATCACATTTGAGAACTAAACTACGGTAATAACTGCAGTTTTGCACTCTGATCATTTACAAGCATGGGTATGTTATTCCCACCTGTTAGTTCATTTGGAGGGCCACGATCAACATAGGATTAGCCTGATCTCAAGCCCCATTTCGGTTGCACAGAGCATTTGGGCTAAGCCATGGCTCTAGTTACCATGGAAACAAGATCTGTGGAGCTAGCCAGCCCTAGAGCAGGCCCAGCAATTGGCTAAGCTCCTTGCTCCAGCCAATTTCACCTCATCTCAGCAGCAGTCACCCAAATTGAAAATCAATGTCCTTAAAAGGACCAGTGTGTAATATTTGCCATGGTTTATTGGCAAAATCTGAATATACTACCCATTAATATGTTTATATAAGTGTATAATCGCTGTAAAATAAAATTCGTTTGGTTTTCGTAGCCTTATAGTTATGCATTTATATACACATACAGCAAGGGCATTGCTTTAGAGACGTCGCCATCTTGCACCGCCATGTTGGTACGGCAGCCAGATCGGACAATCCAGCCAGCTAGAGAACACGTTTCGCGTGTATAAATCCCAGTCGTGGAAGACGCCATTTCCGCAAAAATTTTGGGCCTCAGAGGCCACCGTCTTTTTGCCGATGGGAGGGGTGAGCGTGAGTGAGTGAGCGAGCGCTGCAGTCTAGAATCTGAACACTGGATGTCACTGTCCCCCCCACCCCCATTTTACACACTGGTGCTTTAACAGTCATTCTAAATTCCCCACTACATAATGCTATCTCAATTATAGTAGGCCCAAGGTAATTATCTTAAAAAATTATGATCATTGATGTCAGTAAAACAGCCAATATTCAGTCATTACTCATTATATTCAAGTATCCATGTGACAATCACCATCACAATTCAGTCAGTCCCCATTCCATGTCACTATTTTAGAATCTGTCATCATCAGATTGTCCTTATGCCCCAAGTTGAGACTGTCATTTCTAGTTCAGTTTAGTCATATTCAGAGAGAAAAAGGTGTATAGCTTAAGTGTTTCAGCACGGTCTCAAATCGCTGCGGTAGATCCCTTCATACAGCACTGAATTGGCGTAGCAGCTGCTACTTTTCTCCGTCTTATTCAGACTGTGACGGGTAAGGTAAAGTCGTTGCCTTAGCGCTGGGTACATGTGTGATGTTGCTCGCTTCGCGAGACTGGAATCAAACATTATCAGGAGGCTCCTTGATGTTATTTTTTGACTTTAACATTACTTTAATTACTTCAACATCTTACTGATTAATTTGAATATGCCTCCATCAGAAGTGATTGAAAACAGAATGGAAAGTCAATTAGTCTGAAAATGTGTTCTACATCGGACTATCATTTCAGAGTTTGTGCAGGACAAAAAAAGGGCTTGTAGCAAAATTGTGGTATATCGGAAAAACTAAGCCTGTAAAAATCTGTAAATTTGGGTTTTCTTGGCAGTTCATGTGTGGATTTTATGCACAGTCACATCTGCCGGTTTTCTTTTCTTGATGTTATATCTTAGCCAAGCAATGATGGCTTATCCCATTCATACCAACGCCGAAGTGCATCAACTACTCCTTTTTAACGGCGCTGAAAAACGCCTCCCGAGGTGTATCAGAGACGACTCACTTTAATACTCCTCTCAAACGCCTTGCCCCAGTCAGACAGAAACTGAAGGAGAAGTAGTCTGCTACCCTGCGTCTGCTGCATTCACTGAGTATCCATGGTGATGATCAGCGATTCTGTGATCGATCTCCGGGTCTATTAGAGGTAACCATGTGCGAGCACTCAGTAGGATCAGCAGCAGCTGGCTTGACTTAGCCGATCCTCCTCCACCCGCTGTTGGCTTTGTGCCATCAATTAAGCTAGTGACGCGCTGTTTGGGATGTGGCAATCCCTGCTTCGGCGTTGATCCAGGATCTCAGGATCTGACTTTTGTGCAATAGGCCTCAGGTGGGCGACCCCATTATATTGTGATGACATGTGAAAACTAGAAATTATTGCTTAAATAAATATGAATTGGGAAAGATGGAAAAACAAATTGCAAAAATCACGCAACCATCACGCCTAATAATAATGCTGCTTCACACCATAGCTAAAGACGCCCATTTACTTATTACTGAGAGGACAATGAACAAAGAATAATGTAAGAAAAATGAAGTACAAATTAAAATAAATCTAAAGACATTGTCTGCTATCCCAGAGCGCAAAAAAAAAAAAAAAAAAACACATATTGAGTCATTGCAGAGGCTTGTAGATTCTTTGAAAGGAAAATAAGCATGTTAGCTTTATCTGGCCTAAGCAATGTACGCAGTTGGGTACCAATAACCATACAGGTTGTTACACACCCTTTCTTACGGCATGCTCATGGACGGTTTGCACAAATACCTTGTTCCATGTTTGCCATTGAAGCAAAATACTTTTCGTACGCTTACCAACAAGTACTTCCGTCGTTGTAACCATCAATGACTTCTTCACTGAAATAACTGTCCACCTCAGTGTCTGCCCTCTAAATCCGTGGTGCAAGGTGCAAATACGGCAAATTGCTTCATTTAGGTCTCACGGCTTGCCGGTTGAATCCGGTTTAAAACAAAAATGACCTAAATTGGAGATCTTGCTTTGCTTTGTAACAAGCTCTTGCATGATTACATTCACTGACAATGGCGTGAGAAGAATGAGGACTCCCCCATCTCCAGCACACCACACACACACACACACACACACACACACACACGCACACACACTTGCGCAAATATATTGGCAATAGCTGGTTTTTGGGCTGACGGTGGCCAGTTGGAAAATTTTCACATATCGCCCAACCCTGGCAGACTCACTAGTGACAACTTAAATTAGTGTCTCCACTTGGCCCTCACATCTTTTGAGCCCCAGGTTAAAGCCTTGGTAACAGAATAAAAGACATCACTTCCCCAATATCAATGATCTTTTTTTTTAACTCGGGTTGAGTATTTTGTACTAACCACTCTTCCTTTCTTGGGATTTTCAACTCCAGAAATTTGGTAAGTGGATCTCTTAAAATTCATGTTTGATTACACCTGCACTAGAAATGAGATTGTTTTCTACTCTAAAGTATGCTAAAA
The DNA here is from genome assembly GCA_029692085.1 of Gymnothorax javanicus. NCBI lineage: Eukaryota > Metazoa > Chordata > Actinopteri > Anguilliformes > Muraenidae > Gymnothorax > Gymnothorax javanicus. The sequence continues at coordinate 23,836,470 of CM056205.1, forward strand.
CGAAAGTGTTCAACCTTATCCAGAAAGGGCCGATATGGGAGTGAGGTTTCATCCCAGCCATGGAGTTACACACCTGTTACAACTAATCAACCTCTTTAGTCACTGCTGAGGACCTTGATTAGAGGAATCATTAGTGTAACTATATGGCTAGAACAAAAGTCTGCATCCACACCGGCCCATTCTGGATAATGGTGAGAACCCCACCCCGGTAGATTTGTCAGCAGAACTTACCGTGGGAACTGCTGGTTGTCAATAAGAGCCAGATTGTGATCTTCGTTTGTGAACGTCTTGAAAGTCCCATTGCTTAGAGGTAGAAGTTGTAGGCCCCAGAGCTCACGGTACTTCCCATCACTCAACACATACTCCAAGATAAGCAGCTTGTCCTCTCTGGCCAGACTGATGCTTCTGTTTTTGCGCAAGACATTTCGAACAAAAGCAGGTGTGGCTCTCCTTAGGAATGTGGGATTTTCAACAGTATTCTGGATAGCCCTAGATACATGGCCAGGAATGAACACAAGGTTTTCCCCCATTGTTGTCAAAACACTTGACACAGCATTCTTCATTTGATGCTCTAAGATATCATCAGGTAAGAATACAGCTTCTGACAGCACCACCCATTTATTCGCATCCCCAGCTAGTGAAAAGGCTGGCTTATTCAACAGGAGAAATTTTCGCAGCATTTTCATAGCAAACTTGTGCCATCTCTCCTGGTGTTTCATCTGGTCAAGATCAGGCCAAAGATCATACACAGATGAGGGGGGAACTACAGCACTTTGGGACAAGTGAACAGCATGGAGAATGATCATATGGTATGCATGCGGGAGAACTTCTCTCACAAGCAACTCATTCCAGACTGCTGCTTCATCAAATCTCTGGTCGTCTTCCTGCCATTTGATGTACCTCCTGTTGTCTGTAAGGCCAAAGCAGGCATTTACATGAACAGGGAGCAAAGTGTGGTTTGTTTTATTGTTTGGAAGGGGCAAAAAACAGCAGAGTCTTCCAGCTGTCAGCGACTTCTCCCCATCTAATGAGAAAGCTAGGTCAACTTGGGGTCGAAAGCTTAGTTTCTCGGCTAGCGAATCCAAATCTGGCACCTGGCCTTCTTTCATACAGCACGTTGTTACAAGCCACTGGGCTTCTGCTTCTCCGTCACCAGGACAGTAGGATGATATGTTTTTAAAATGCGCAAAACCCTCAACAGACTCAATTTCTTTGGAATGAAATGATTCCATCACTGTGGGCCTTGAAGCTGATACTTTATTCCTGACATTGATTGAGCCATTGGAGCCGATGTGAATCACTGAGATGGACAACACATTTCTCAGGAAAAGAAGGCTCAGGTCTGCATCAGCAATGAAGCTGTCAAAGAGCTGAACCATCTTGTCAGAATCGTACAAGTTTTCTGAGATCTCCGATGGCTCGTTACGTAAAGAAAACCGGAAGAGGGTTCCTCTGAACTCTGTGTCTTCAACTGCTTCCTCCCATGTTTGGTCGCTGACATGCATGAGCACATCTCTGAAGGGCTGGAACTGATCATTGAAATTCAGCAGAGTGTCTCTGTCTTCGTCCTCATCAAGAGACCAACGCATCCCTCCCTCTCGATCTCCAAATATCCTCTCCTGTGGGTCCAGCATACCAAGGTATTTTCCACTGAATATGCATGGCAAATCTAGAAATTAAGAGTGAGAGCGAGGATGAAGGACTTATAATGCATACAACAATGTCTAATTTTTCTGTAATTTCAGCCTATATAATCAAGTTCCTTAACATTTTTTAAAGGGGAATGTGATATGGTAGTTGTATTTAGGGCTCATTTTAAGTATAAGTAACAAGAGCGGTCCTCTCGCAACCTAAAATAAGAGGGCTTAAAATAAAAACTCAAACTACATTCATGATTGCCAAAGGAATGACAACAGGATGTTCGCCCCACCCCACATCACTCTTCGAAACAGAAAGGTTGTGTCCAATGTGTAAATATACTTATAATTGTTCAAGGGGTAGATAAAATATAGATTGGCTAATTGTGCAAATCACCTGTAATATGATAAATGGAGTTGAATCCGATCCCAAACCGGCCAACTTTGTTTGGATCGTTGCGCTTAATGCTTCTCCCTGTGGCCTGTATTCCTTCCCAGTCATCCTCAGTGAACTCAGCATTATTATATGCGTAGAGGGCAGGACCTGATAAAAAGAAAAAAACATTAAAAGCAGGATTATCGCCAGCTGGTTCTCAGTAACTGTAAGAGGCTCCAATGCAATGCAGAGGCGTCTCCAACAGAAGTCTCAACTCCAGTCCTCAAGGGCTGAAGACATTGGAAGCCCGTCCGGCCTCAGAAATTTGTTGCACTGACTGCTAGCCGATCAATGACTTAAATTAAGCACTTAAGTGCAGAAAAAAAACAGACACAGCAGTCCTTAATATTTGAGTTTAAGACCCCTGCTTTACAGAATTAGAGGTTTTATTAATTCAGATTGCTTCACACTAAAGAGGACAAAATCTATTGGATTGGCACCTCTGCTGGTTGGCTACTCATCTTTATGTTTGATAGTTAGCTGGACCAAGATAATTTGCAAATGTTAGCTAACAGCAGGTTAGACAACCAGTATATGATGGTCTCACATTAAATTATTTGAGCATCCAAACAACAGTAAAACCAATTTCCACAACTCATTTTTGAATAAAGGTGTTTGAAGTACCTTGATGAATCAACTGTGAATGAACCATTAAACCATAAATTTAACTTTCCCTTGAATAGTCTTTAGACTGAATATTTCAGTTCAAATTGGCATGATCAGTTCAGCATTGTAATTGTCCTGTAATTAAGTGATGTTTAAAAGAGCCCCATTGTGGACATTAGACTAATAAGTGATGTCAATGCACTGGAAATTCACTTCAGAATTTGAATCAATAGTTTAAAAACAAGAACCGTAGATGATACATTGCCTGAAATATGTAGTTTCTCGGTGGTCAGATGATTGGCAATTGAAGCGAAATCCTGAAAAAACTAAGAAGTTAACCTTTACTCCCTTGTGTGAATGTTGTTTTTGCTTGTTTTTTCATGGAATAAATAAATATGTTAAACCAAGGTCCTGACTTGCTGTGGTCATTAGATCCCATGACAGTCATTGGAAAGACTAGGGGTGTCGCTAAATTCTCGACCTGGCTCTTTTTACTTGTCACCAATCATCCCAATTTCATTGGCGAATACAAAATCTCTATAAATTGGGGGTGTTTGACGCAAGTTTCCCTGTCATCTCTATGATGCCGATTGAGAGCAGAGAAAAGAGTAATGCACGTGAAAAGGTCTTTCTGACAATTAAATTCCTGATATAAAATCAAATACATTGAATAGAATGCAGAAAGTGTAGAGTTTTGTATTTTCATTGCCAAATTTATTAACTGAGCTGAAGTTAAAAATATTCAACACAAGGCAATTCATTGTAAATCAGTGTACTGAGTTTCATCCTGAAGGGACTGTTTTTCAGGATGGCAGGAACTTTTTTGATACATGACAAACCCCGGCCAAAATGAGGCTACACATTTACTAATATATTGGATTTTACCTGGCTCTTTGAGATTTAAATTCTTAATCACTATAATTTTCAAAGGATGTTTTAGTTGAATTATTTGCATTTGTTGAAAACCCTGAAAATCAGGTAAAACATTTAATCAGCCCAAACAGGAGCCTGCTCTCCAGCAAGGTGTACGATGGACTGATGTCACAGTAAGCCCAGGAGTAATTTAAAAATTTGACTGTAGACATCATTGCAATATGCACACTGGACTCATCACTCACACAAATTCAGTGACTCTATCCTACAACATTTTCAGTCCCAAATAGATTGCAGTGGCATGTTGCAAAAGTAGCATGTCGTCGGCCTGCTGATAAAACCTCGTATCTCCAAATTTGATAACAAACAAAAACTTGTATGTCCACAATAATAACATAAACATTGCAAAATACAAAATACATTCTTGGAAGAAAAATAGTCATCCTACCCAAACACAGCTCAGCTGCATTCTTACATGCAAAATTAAACATTTTTTATGCTCTTCCGTAAAGTTTATCATTTTGAAGATACAAGGTTTTGTCAGTAGGCCAACGATATGTTTTAAAATCGCAAATTTGGAGGAAATATGCTGATTTTGTGCCTCTCTTTATTAAGGGGTCTTCATGGTAAATATGTTAATTTTTTCCAAAAATTTCAATATTTTTGATTTTCACATAAAATAAATAAAGGAATGCAGTGAGATGCCAGTAAACACCAAGAATCTATGTTTTTCCTCTGCCTCAACTATTACTTGTGACTTTAAACGCAAATTACCGAAAATCACAATTTTGACTGATTTTCAACCTTGTGGCATTCATAAAATCATTAATATTCATCTGATTGCCTTGAAATTTGGACTGAAGTTGTATCTGTTGGAGATCTATGAAATGATATAGAAATGAGATAGGTGCATCCCTAGAGGGTTAATTTTGAAAATGATGCAAGTTGATGATAGAGATTTTTGTTATGGTTACATAACAGAGCTCATAAAATATTCATAAATGTTCCAAACAAAAAAATCCTATGTCATTTCATAGAACTATCTTAAACCTTTCATATGAGACTAATTTGAGCAAAATCTGACCATGGGTTATTGAAATATCAGTGCCACAAAATATTTCAGATTTTGTCATTAAAGTGCCATTTCCATGGCAACCATGTAAATTTTGAATCAAAATACTACAGTTTATGAGGTTAAATTTATGCTGAGTATGTTTATTTCTTAGTTTTTACATTATTATGGTTATTTCTACACTTTACCATGAAGAACCCTTAATGCTTTTCTTTACTGTAAATAAAGATCATACAGTCTGAACAAAATAAAGAAATGTGCAAGTGTGTTTCCCCAAGATATAATATCCAAAAATGTTAAGAGCCATTGTCTGAGAAAATAGCACTGGGTATGGAAATGACCCCCCCTAGATTTGAGCGAAACTTCGCTTGTAGGTACATACACATGTATCACGAAAAATCCCCAAATTTTTTTGCCATTGGTCACTTTGTTTGGTTGCAGCGCCACCTGGAAGCCAAAAAGTAAGGGAATAGGGAAAAAGTGGAAAAAACCAGTCTTATGAGATGCATTATAATGGGAAGTAATTTTAATCTGCCAAACTATTTCTGATGGATCTGTATACTTAAGTACATGGGGTAAATGAAGGTCATTGATGATAATCATGAAGGTTTTCCTGTGGCACCTGCCCGGTGATTGACTACGTGCTTGAATAACTGACAGCGCTCCCTGCTGGCATAGCAAAGAACTCCACCTTAATGCTATAACAAATTCTTATTTTTTCACATCAATCAGTCTTTTACATTGCTGTGGAGGAACTGAGGCCCTTTGCAGCATTGTTTTAATTCACCCACACAGGATTTCCAGCACAAACTACCCGTTTAAGGTCATACCACAGCACCTCAATCAAATTAAAGTCAGGACCTTAACTAGGCCACTTGAAAACTTTAATTTTGTTTCTTTTGAGCCAGAGTGGGACTTGCTTATGTGCTTCGGATCATTGTCTTGCTGTTTGACTGTTGACAGGATGTTCTCATTGTGTTTCTATCATGGAGTGCTGTGTTAGCTTTACACGAGATGTAACAGGGCCCATGTCTTCCAAGAAGTTCCACTTTTGATTCATTAGTCTACTGAATATTATCCAAAAAGTTTTGGGGGTCATCAATATGTTTTTAGCAAATGTGAGATGAGCCTTAGTGTTCGTTTAGCCAGCAGTGATTTTTGCCATGCAGCTCTCCCATGGATACCAATTTTCCCCAGTCTCTTCCTTACTGAGGAATCGTGAACACTGTCCTAAACTGAGGCAAGTGAGCCCAGCAGTTCTTTAAATGTTAGTCTGGGTTCTTTCGTGAACTCCTGAATGAGTTGTCCATGCGCTCTTGACGGAATTTTGGTCGGCGGCCAGACCTGGGAAGGTCTGTTCAAGTGTTTTTCCATTCGTAGACAGTGGCTCTTACCATGGCTCGCTGGAATCCTAGAGCTTTCGAAATGGTATTGTAACCTTTTCCAGACTGACAGATGTCAATGACTTTAATGCTCATCTGTTCTTGAATTTTTTTTTAGATCATCGAATAATGTTTTGCTCTTTGCCTGCTCCACACTGCCAGACAGGTTTTACTGAAGTAATGTCCATCGTTCTCAAAGTGTGGGGCCCATCCCACTAGTGGGGAATGGATAAATGCTGGTGGGGCACGGCAAACTGGAGGAAATATGCTGATTTTGTGCCTCTCTTTATTAAGGGGTCTTCATGGTAAATATGTTAATTTTTTCCAAAAATTTCAATATTTTTGATTTTCACATAAAATAAATAAAGGAATGCAGTGAGATGCCAGTAAACACCAAGAATCTATGTTTTTCCTCTGCCTCAACTATTACTTGTGACTTTAAACGCAAATTACCGAAAATCACAATTTTGACTGATTTTCAACCTTGTGGCATTCATAAAATCATTAATATTCATCTGATTGCCTTGAAATTTGGACTGAAGTTGTATCTGTTGGAGATCTATGAAATGATATAGAAATGAGATAGGTGCATCCCTAGAGGGTTAATTTTGAAAATGATGCAAGTTGATGATAGAGATTTTTGTTATGGTTACATAACAGAGCTCATAAAATATTCATAAATGTTCCAAACAAAAAAATCCTATGTCATTTCATAGAACTATCTTAAACCTTTCATATGAGACTAATTTGAGCAAAATCTGACCATGGGTTATTGAAATATCAGTGCCACAAAATATTTCAGATTTTGTCATTAAAGTGCCATTTCCATGGCAACCATGTAAATTTTGAATCAAAATACTACAGTTTATGAGGTTAAATTTATGCTGAGTATGTTTATTTCTTAGTTTTTACATTATTATGGTTATTTCTACACTTTACCATGAAGAACCCTTAATGCTTTTCTTTACTGTAAATAAAGATCATACAGTCTGAACAAAATAAAGAAACACAAACAAATCAGTCATTAATATATTCATACGTCAACCTTTTCAGGTTCCCACCCGTATTACCTCCTGTTAATCCCATAAAATGCTTTAAAAATCTGTATGATTTTTATAGGTATTCTTTGAATAGAACTATTTTTTTATGAATGAAATCATAAATGGAGTGTGAAAATTTCTTTAAATTATTTTTACGTGTCTAATAAGCTTTCTTTTCAAGTCTGAACATAAAAGACCTCAAATCCTCATCCAGGACTGGAAAAATTGCCAAAATTAATGGCAAGATGTGCAATTTCCATACAATTTTACCAGTTTCAAAATACGTACTCAATACGGACAAGCCATAGGGGTTGACATGTAGGCACCAATGGGATCCCCATATTGACTTGTTCCAAGTGCTTGCCTTTTTTATTTTTTATTTTTTTGCACAGATTGCAAGTAGCACAACAACACAGTTGCACTTTTATTTTCTCTGTTTTTGAACTTGATGTTATTTGATGCACTGCGGTAACATAATTTATTATTTCCTCCAACTTTGAACTTTTTTGATGTTATTTCTTGATTTATGACTTGTCATTTTTATAAATTTCAAGCTTACCCCATTTCATTACCATTTTGTTGGGTTAATGAGAGACAGGCAGGGCTTGAAAATCCCCCCTCTCCAAAGTAGAAATCAGAAAATCAGTATGGGGGAAAATATGGTTTCGCAGCACTGTAACTGCAACCAGCAGCTCTCTAGCTCACACAGTTGGTCAGTCAGATGGTCAGTCAGTTGGTCCTCAAAAATTTCCCCACCTGCTAGCGGCCACAGTTTTTGTCCATGGAGGCTGAAATTTGGCATGGGGACAGCTGATCAACTGTTCAGGCCAACTGGCAAAAAAGTGGGTCCAGTTTGGCCTATGCCAAAAGGCCACATAACCTCTGAATGGATTCACTTACCACGGCCAAACTTTGTGGTAAGACACACGCACGCGTGCACGCACGCACACAAGCACACAAATACGTCATTTTGCCACAAATCTTTTAATAAATCATGAACCGCCAGTGTGGACACTTCTGAGAGTTATCATAAGACAAAGTAGAGCTCCCTTTTCATCCCTGATGATTTTCCCTGCGCTTACACTTTAAACACACCCCATTTAATAATGTATGAACCATTTGTCGTAGACCCTAATGGAAGGTAACACTGCACTCAGCATAGTTCCTTTTTCATTGGTGAAAGTTTGTTCCGCCCCCAACACTTTAGCCATGCCCTTTTTCACTGCACATGAACCGTCTGTCATAGAGTCTTGTGGGAGGAATTATTGCACTCAGCAGAGAGCACCTATTTCATTGTTGTGGGTTGGACCCTGTAGCTAGCTAGGTAAATATTTCCGATTTCAGTTATTTCTGTAAAAATATAAAAAGAATTCCAAGAGTAAGTCAGCTAAACGTGCATAGCTTAGTTGTCTTTGTAGCTAAGTCATACATCACCTTTCCGAAATCATTTCGTAGTTTATTAGCAAGCTAGGCACTAAACAGAATCTTCTTTAGACACCACTGTCAGTTTAGCTTGAGACGATGTAGAGCAGATGTCAATAGGTACCGATAGAACGGGTGACCATTCTTAAAGGTGCAGTATATTTTATTTATTTTTTTATTTATATATATGACACACACACACACACACACACACACACACACACACACACAGTCAAAAGTTTTTTGCACACCCCAATATTTTCTGTAATTGTTAAAATTTTTTATATTTTGTTCTGGTGTAACAGTCCTATATTGGCTGTAAAACAGAAAGGTAGGAAAACTGAAGCCCAATGTATAAACCATGTATATAACAAAACAAATTAAGAAAAACCAGGATCTGTTATTTAGTCAATATTTCAGCAGATCAGTAATGATGATCTAATCCAGTGCTTCTCAAACCTCTCCTGGAGTACCACCTGTCCTGCATGTTTTAGATCTCTCCTTGCACTAGCACAGGTGATTCAAATGATCTACTAATTATCAAGCGGCTTCAGGTGGTTGATAGCGAGCTGATCAATTCAATCATCTGTGCTGGATTCCTCATGGATTTTTCTTGTAAATTTATTATTTGTAATAAACAAGAATTGGGTTCCAGTGTTTTTTTTTGCTGTAAACATACATGTAAGACAAAGACCTGACAAGATCTTAGGGTGTGCAAAAACTTTTGACTGGTAGTGTGCGTGTCTAGATTATATATATATATATATATATATATATATATATATATATATATATATATATATATATATATATATATAAATAAAATTCCACTTTATTACATGTAACTTAATTTATGGACTTATTTGTTGTGATTTCTTTGTATGTGTGGATTACTTGGGTTGTTACCAACATCAGGTGAAAACAGGGCTGGACTGGGACAAAAAAACGGCCCTGGCATTTTCGGCCATGGCGGCCCAACTTGATCGTGACTTGGTGGCCCGCCATACGCGCACACTTTGCTGTTACCAAAAGTTAAAATTAAATTCAGTCGTAGCCTACATGCCCTGGAACTCCACACAGAAAGGCCCCAGGCCGGAATCGAACCCACAACATTCTTGCTGTGTGGTGGCAATGCTAATCACTGCACCACCACGACAAAGATGAAGTTATTATTATTATTAATATTGTGGCGACTTCTAAAGTAAGCGGACGTGGAGTCAGGGATCTGCGTTGTCGAATCGCTCCTTCTGAGCTTCGTTTTATTGTATCATCGTTCAACATCTTCAACAGCAGTCAAACAGCAGGCAAAGTACAGCTTAACCCTTCTTGAAGGTTTCACGTTCATACTAACCCAATGCTCTATAGCCCTCAACTTATATACCCACTCGGGGTTTTCTGATCAGACAATTCTCTGGGGCCCGTGAGCCAATCACAGGAGCTCAGGCCAATTCATGCAAACTAGCAAGGAGCAGTTGACACCGTCATTCAACTCATCCACCGAAGCAGCAGGAACGCCACAATATATTTACATGAATGAACACGAAAAAGAAATGTGACTTTGGGGCCATTTATAATTTTTCAAGAAGACCACTGCACTATTTGGACTGACTCATACAAAACCTTTTTAATTAGCGTTACATATCTTACAGACTCAACAGGGCATAGAATAGCTCACTAGCTTCAGAACCGCAGTACCCGCTCGTTGCAAGTTTACTGGCAGGTGATTCTGAACGTCGAGAAAGGGTTTTAAATAGGAAAATATGAAAGTCTTCCTTGCTGTATTCCAGGACAAATTTTATTTGCCACCGTAAAAAAAAAGAATCAATATGCATCAAATAGTAGGTTATTAACAGCTGGTCCATCAGTGGGGGCCTTTTGTAAGCTCAAGCAAATTTTAACCGAATACATACTTGCGATAACCTTTTAATTTAACGTCAGTCTTACCGCTTTCCATGTCCCCCTCCAAATGAAAACTGCTTGCTACATGAGGATCATCGTAGCCAAAAAGCTGGTCAATTCAAGACCATTGGTCAAACTAATTTCCCAGCAAGTCTGCCTTCTTAAACTTTTAGGACGAAAACAACATTAAATAAATTGTACATGGCTTAAGCCTTTGCATCGTTTTTTTTTTTTTATCTGCAAGAATACAGTTATTCGGTAATTCCTATATCATAAAACAAATATATAAATAGATACTGAAAATTGGCCAAGATGCAAGATAACCGGAATCGTGGAGTAGAAAGATAAAAAGTGGTATATAAAACACATGCCATTCGGCATTTGGAGTCCTGAAAATCTCAGGGAGCGCACTTCAGGAAACATGGAGTAACGAAAGGTTCGCATGCCATATACACTGATTCTCTCTGTGTGAAATTCCACTGCAAATTACCTTCAATCATTTTGCCGTTTGCTCGCCTTGACGCGGACCACTGGCTACCTACAGGCCGCACGCAATCGCGTTTTTTTTCCCTGAGGAGGGAGGGCTCAGAGATTTCATTGGGCCAGCCGTGTGTCAGTGTAGAAAATGAACCAATTGGCCGCTTTCCGTGTTTTAAAGGCCGGCGCGGTCGTTCAAAATTATCGATGTTATTACAATTTTATAAACTAGGATTGCATCGGCCCAAAATGTATGTCGGCCCACCGGGCATTGCCCGGTACGACAGATTACCAGTCCAGCCTTGGGTGAAAATATCATGTCAATAGCCCCATTAAAAATATATTTACTGTGAAAAATGTTGAAGCATTCAATACTTATTTTACCCGCCGTACTGAGGTTCAAAAATTGATAACTAATTCAAGCATGCACAATGCCCAACTCTGGACAGTGCAATCTAACATGGCTTCTCATTTTTTACCCTTGCACAAATTGGTTACACAAGAACGCAGTTTAATGCCAGTGCAATACCTTGGTATTTCTCCAGGTCTTCAGTCAAAAGGCTCTGGGTCCCATACACTCGGTCATCATGGATGAAAACCACTTCTGTAGCACCAGCGTCATCAGCATTCTGTATCAACTCCTGTTAGACACAACTGTAATCACCCTCCTCATCAGAATAAGCAAGCACATTATATTAACAATGTGGGGATGGAGAATAAAACCGCACCTTTAGTATTTGACCTCCATCAGGATATCTTCTCAGAATATCTTTTAAATAGTCGATGAAAGGTGGCGATGTGGCGCCAAAGGCATTTCTATGGCGACAAAAGACAGAGCTTATTCAAGACTGCAGCTTCACAGAAAGGAAGGGAATGGCTCAACTGAGTCAAGACACTTGTAGAATTTAGAATTCTATTGTATTTCAGTATATCTTCATGTTTTTTGGCAGAGAAAAAGGGCTGCAAACATAAGAAATCTTCACTAAAATTCAGCATTGAAGTAAAAAAAATAATAGTGAGAATTGAAAAATCGCTGGGGGTTAAGTCTATGCATTTCTGGGATTATAAACTCCTTGACCACAAGTATGCTTCATATAAGCATGAAATCCTAAATTATGTACTCTTTAGGAGCCAAATAAGACAGCTATCCAGGTGACTCTCCAACCTCTCAGATCCCTCAAAATGCTGCACTGACAAATCATAAAATAATCATATATTTAACACAAGTCAACTTTTGACAAATGAAATTCAATATGAATTAATGTTTTTCTGATTGAATTTGGCATGTGTTTATCAATACAGGTACAGCTGGACATAAATGGTCACCAATAACCTCTCCAAACTCGACACATGCCTTTTCTCCATGATAAAGTTTAGAATTTCACCCATTTTTCTTCAGTTCCACAAGCCAGCACACATACTCATAAAAAGAACTGCTTATTTAATGGTCAGAACATTCATCCTGCAATGAAAAGCGAGCAGTTCCCACTTCCGAGCTCGCAACCTTAGATATCCCTTATAAGGTGTAGAAAGTGTTTAAGTATAATTTATTAAACTTTGACAGCAGTCAGGATGAGATCGCACAGGTGACAAGGCACCTATAGTGAGAAATCCTCCAATTACATTTACAGAAAATTGCAAAATGAAAAAGACAATAAAAAAACAAAGAAAAGAAGCCTCAGAAATACGGAATAAAAAGCAGCCAAAAAAAAAAAAATTAACTATATTAGGCGGCAGCGTGTACAATGGCATTTGCCAACCCATGTACAAGAGTTGTTGGGCGAAAAAATTATTGTTGAACTTTTTTGTGTAATAATTGAATAACTTCGATTTAAAAACAGCTGTAGTATCAGAAGGTTGATAAAGTTCATTGGCATTCCATAAGTAAAATATTACATTAAAATCCAAATGTCAGAAAGTTTCCGTCCTAAATTTTGGAATTTGCATTGAAAAAGTATCCTATGAATGAAACAAAATGCTCATAGGAAATGTCATATTCACCCCTCAGACATTTACACAGAAATACACAGTCCATTATGTCACGCCTGTAGCCAAGCGGTAATAAGTTCAGCTTCATTAGACGGACTTTGTAATCGCTTCCTTCACAATCACTGTAACCAAGAATGTACTTAGTTGCTCTCCTTTGCACACCTTCGATGTGAAGGAGAGATTTTTTAGATGATACTGCCCAAGATTGGGTAGAATGTTCCAAGAGCGGTCTTATGAGCGAAGTATACAGTTTTCTTTTTGTTTGAATTGAACATGAGTGACCACAAGTTCTTTGAATTAATCCTAGCATGTGATTTGCTTTACTGACCAGTACATTTGCATGTTCATCCCGTGATAAATTTGATGACACCACAATCCCGAGATCATGAATGCAATCAACTTTTTCAATTATATTACCATTCATTGTGTACTGGTGAAGAATGGGGGATCGCTTCCTTTCAATACTCAAAAGTTTACATTTGGCAGTGTTAAATCTCATAGCCCATTTGTGACTCCAGTCCAAGATGTTATTAAGGTCACACTGCAATTGTGAACAGTCTTGCATGTTTATGATTTCTCTTATGCATTTTGATTCGTCCGCAAACAAAGCAACCTGTATCTCAGGATTTACGCAGTCTGGCATGTCATTGATGTACAACAAAAACATTAATGGACCTAATACTGATCCTTGTGGAACTCCTGATGTAACAGGAGACCAGCAGCATAGAGAACCATCGACAACAACTCTTTGTTTGCGATTAGATAAATATGACGTAAGCCACTTTAAGAGATTGCCATGAAATCCATAAACCTGAACTTTATGCACAAGTAAGTCATGGGGGACAGAGTCAAACGTAGGGCTGTCCCAATCAATTAATTGCAATTATTTAGGTGCAATAAAAGTAACTGCCACTATGAGGCAGACAGACGTGCTTGCTTATAACCTTTTCTATGACTCATACCTAATGCGGTCATTTGAAATGCTTCCGGGAAGAAAACTGATTTGAAGTCCGCTAATTACCAGTGAGGTTGGACAGCCTCCATCGCCTTGGCATAATTAGCTTACCTTAAATCAATTCCCGTCTACTTTGCCTAACTTGTAATCAAGCCATTTATTCAGCCAACTGACCAATCAAAGCCAAAATGTGGCCTATAATGATAAAGAAGAGATAGACAGACCTAACCAGGCTGCCGTGTTAATAATCTGAATAAATAGCAGACCTCTGAATTCCACCTCTGGTAGAATTCCTACATATCATTAAAAGATTTCTTAAAAATAAAATCATTTCACAATAGTCCTGGTTTTTAAGCGTTTCAAAACATACGCAAAGTGGAAAACATTTTGTGAAGCATATCAAACGTGAATGCGAGAGAGAATATGTTTGCATTGCACGCAATAGTCAAATGCACCAAAGATTTGGCAATGCACGTTCAGGCGAATCTTTGCCGCAAATATGTGGCATTTTTCATTAGATAATTGAACGGGAGTAATTTAAAATAAAATAACTCATAGCACTTGATTTTATTTACTTTTGAGCGTCTAAATAACCAACAGTGAAGGTGGAAAACATTTTGTTTAAGCATATAGAACACAAGTAAATTGTTAACGCATTTGCACGCAGCACTGCAGAATGCAAAATTAGAAATAATCTACCAAACACATTGAGGCAAATCTGTTGTGTTTCGTGGTTATTTAAATTTCAAAATGTGACAATCAAAATTGATAGCCTATCTAAATAAATCAGACTGTCTACCAATTTAAATCATGAGCCTAATTGAGCGAATCAACTGTTTGATTGCAAATTGAGCGAAGTAATTGGGAAGGGGGTGAGAGCAATTGTCAGGTAGAGGATGATGACTTTGCAGACCTTAACTTTGCTTTGTTCAGCACGTAATTTGCCAGAATATGTTTGCTAGATTAGCCCATTTCTAGTTTTACGTTTGGCCACGCTGCGTGCAAAGTGCGAACAATTAACATGTCCTGTTCGATAGGCTACGCTTAAACACGTTTTCCACCTTCACTGCTATTTAGTCGCTCAAAAGTAACCAAAATCAAGAGATATGAATTACTTTTCCAAATTAATCTTAATCAATGATCAAATAAAAAAAGCCACAAATTTGCATTTGCCTGAACGTGTTTGCAAAGTCTTCACTGAATTTATCTATTGCGTGCAATGCGAAAATAATTTCTCACTTTTGTGTTTGCTTTGCTTCACAAAATGTTTTCCACTTCGCGTATGTTTTGAAACGCTTAAAAACCAGGACCATCTTAAATGATTTTATTTTTAAGAAATCTTTTTAATGATATGTACAAATTCTATGAGAGGTGGAATTCAGAGGTCTGCTATTTATTCAGATTATTAACACGGCAGCCAATTGATTTAAGGTAAGCTAATTACACCAAGGCGATGGAGCCTGTCCAACCTCGCTGGTAATTAGCGGATTTCAAATCACAGTTTTCTTCCCGGAAGCATTTCAAATGACCGCATTAGGTATGTGTCATAGAAAAGGTAATAAGCAAGCACGTCTGTCTGCCTCATAGTGGCAGTTACTTTTATTGCGCTTAAAATAGTCGCGATTAATCGATCGGGACAGCCCTAGTCAAAAGCAGATGAAAAGTCTAAATATAGAATGTCATTTTGTCCAGACTGATCCAGGATTTTGCCGACTTCGTGAAAAACCTCAATTAACTGAGTTGTTGTTGACCATCCCTTTACAAAACTGTGTTGTAAGTGATGCAAAACAGACACACCGTGAGGATAAACCAAATTTAGTATACACCTTTCCAGCACCTTGCTGCATATGCACAATAACGATACTGGTCGATAATTTCTCACATTTTCTTTTTCGGATTTTTTATGCACAGGAATAACATTTGCCCTTAGCCATGCAAGTGGCAAATCTCCAGTTTGAAGAGATTTGTTAAACACGCTACAAAGTGATGGCGCCAATTCATGAGCACATTCTTTTAAAATCCAAGCTGGTAACTCGTCTGGCCCGCATGCTTTGTTCGTATCAAGATCAGTCAGAACAGATTTGACATCCTGGACAGTAATCGTTACATTACCCAAATAAGCATGTTTAAAAACTGTTATGTCTGGATATGAACGTAGTAAAGGCTGGGGGGTGAAAAGGGATTAAAAATACTCATTAAGCAGGCTAGCCTTTGAGCAAGGATCAGAGGCAGTTTTCTCACCATAAGCAACAAGGCTAGGGACACTTTTTGTTTTTGTTTTGCTCTTGAAAAACCCCCAAAAGCGCTTTGGTGTTTTGGCAAGAGAATCACTGAGAACATCTAAATACCGATTATACTTTAAAGCACGTACATTTTTTTATTTGTTCCTTAATTTACGAAATTTTGCACACAATGCTGCAGTGTTGCGTTTTTTTAGCTTGTTTCCGTGTGGATTGTACTTTGTTGCTCAGATGACGTGCTTCACTGTCAATCCAATGTTATATTTGGTTTGGAGCAACGTTCAGGGGTATTGGTAAATACTAAATCGAGTACATTGCCCTTAATATGAGTCGGTTGATCAATGATCTGGGTTAGGGAAAAGCTGTCAGCCAAATCACACCGTGTGTGACCAGTGTTCGCAGATTCATCCAACCAGGCTATGTCTGGGGGATTAAAATCGCCAAGTGCGAAAGTAATTTTGTACTCCATACTGCATTTAGCAAACACGTTTGACAATAAATCATGAAAAGATACTTGATCGCTATATGGAGGTCTATAGCACAAGATAATGCACACTTTCATTGATTTACAAGGCAAAAGTTCACAGATGATAACCGCAATTACTGGGTTCTAATTCCAGCCGTCGGCGGGAGAGATATTTTTACGAATCCCAATAAAAACTCTGCCGCCTCATTTGCCATGTCTATCTCTGTGATACGGGATATAACCGTCAGGAAGAATTTCATTTGACTCAACGGAGTCATCCAGCCATGTTTCTGTAGGGGCAACAATGTCTGGCATGCGAGCGTATATCAAGCCTTGGAGCTGAATCAACTTGTTGCGCTTTTTATTTACAGATTTCACACTTCTTGTGTTCAATAGAAAAAATTAAGACCCTTGACTAAATTACCTTGTGATTCTACTTCAACATGAGAGATATGACTTAAAACACTCGGTAAGTTCAAGGAAGTTGTTACGTCAAGGTTAGCCTGTGGCCGAGTGGTTACCCTCAGGTGTTTTGGCTGCGCTGCTCGGCGTAGTCATTTACGCCAAGCAGCGCAGCCAAACTCACAAACTCAGTAATATCTGAAATATACCTTATTATAACAGAACAGGTATTCCACTATCAGGAAAAAAGTGGGCGATATGCTACCCTAGATTGAACAGAATGGTGAAACGAACGTTAACAACATGGCTATGGTAAACCGAGCATAAAACACAGCTAGCCAGCTAGCCATAAGTAAAAAAAAAGATATATAAATTTGTACTTACTCATAAAATGAAAAAAAAAAATCTTTTTTCATTGTATTCCTCCTCCAGAGACATAGCTCTATTCAGTAGAGGGAACCCTCCAGTCCTGTTTCATTTAAAATAATTCCCATTGACCAAGTCCTTATCTCATTTAAATCCCATAAAAGTAAGTGAGCACCTCAGGCCAGCTTTGGAAGTCTTTTTTTCTGTGCAATCGCGACTTTTTCAGTTGCGCAACAAGAGAATACAACTTGACTTGCTGTTACGCAAAGGTTTAAATACATTTCTGATGGTCCAATCAATGTCTTTCAGTTGCTGTGGAAAGTTTATACTCCCTGGAATTGGATAAGAAACACGTCAATCAATAGATCATTGCCAGGTCAGTTTCATGTGGGCGTGAATTACAACTGTGCTTTACTCAGATGAGCCTAAGTAAGCAATTGAGTCACTGGCTAATCAATGAGAGTACGTAGAAGGATATAATAGTGTGCAGAATTCGTTGATGGAGGAATTTACATGTAAATCCACAGTAGGGAATTACATGTTTTTGATATGTGATGACTATAAAATGATATTAGAATGACATAGTATCAGTATCATGTCTAATTTTTGGGTCAGAAAACTGATTTTTCTTAAAGGGACATTATCATCCAATACAATTTGCCGCTTAAATCATTCTCAGATAACAATACATTCAACGTCTAACCTTTTCCAGATGGTTCAACCCCCATGTAATTCAAATATTGAACAAAGGGTGCAAGCAAACAGGCTATTCTCCCTTGAATGGGGCGCACCATTTTATTAGAGCAGTCTCTTTTTTGGCCCTTAACTCTGACGTTACGCCGGTTGCTCTGCATCTACGCTGCTTGCAGCGCATACACAGTACAATCGCCATCTTTCCACCGTAATTTTTGTGAAATGAGCTATCTAGCCAGCGTGCATGGAGTACCTTCCCATAGCCATTATGTAACATTAGTTTGTTAGCTAGCTGGCTAGTCAGTGTTGACTGAATTTAAAAACCATGGCAATTTCAACCATGAATGTTTGTGACTCATTACAGTGTATCAGAATGATGTAGCTCAGTACAAACATAAAGCTTGCAACAAACGCAAAATTTACTCAACTCGTTTAAAAACTTTCATATGACACACTTACTCGTATAAGATCCTCTATATCATGTATATCCCCAGGGTAGGCTACCGTACCACACAGCGAGTTTGTGTCATTTGTCATGTATGTTTGTATGTCAGTCATGCAGACATAGTCGAGGTTTAGGTGCACGAAATATAACTTATCCGCTTTTTTTCGAGGCAGGCGATTCGTATTAATAGCCTGATATCACACAAAAGACGTCCAATGTTCAAGTATTATCATCTAAATGCATAATGCATGAATGCAATAAAGATGAAAATGACAGCCAAAACAAAGGCAGAGAGCCAGGATGACGTCACTATTTACAGCGCCCCTAGCGGTATTTCCTAAAAAATGCCGTCTGCAGGAAGTGTCATGGGGCCTTCCACTAACTTTTCAAAAACATTTAAACAATTCGAAAGGATGACCCCACAAAAAAAAAAAAAAAAAAAATCCTACACGTGATTGATTTTGTACATTTATGAAGTTATTGAGTGTGACGTGCTATATCATGATAATGTCCCTTTAACTACTTTATTGGGATACCATTGACTCACTATTGCTTAAGTGGTTGCCACAAAGGACAACAATTTTTTCTGTGGTAAGAGATCTTTTTTTGAACTACTGGATAGATACTATGGGCAAGTATATTGAGCAGTTTGCACATCAGGTTTAGCTGAAGAGTTTAATGCGTGCGACTCATGGGAAACGGGGATGGGACTAAACTGGTCCATATTCTAAACCAGGGGTGTCAAACTGACCCGTAAAAGCACCAAGAGGCTGCAGTTTTTCACTCCAACAATGCAGAAGCACACCTGATACAACTGATCAGTTGTGCAGGCCTAGATCAGTTGATTAAATCAGTGGTTTCAGGTGTGCTTCTGCTTGGTAGGTTTGAAAACCTGCAGCCTCTTGGCTCTTTTACGGCTCAGTTTGACACCCCTATTCTAAACCATGTTCAAGCTCGGCTTGCTCGTGAATATTCAATAACTGATCCGGGCGTGCCATCTAGTGATACGATGGTGTAACTGTGTGCACAAATAGAGCAGAAAGAGTAAATTTGGAAACCGAGTGCACTCTTAAACTGGGAGGAGCGAACCTCGCTAGTGAACTAGTGCGAGGTGGGAGCATAGACTATATAAAAAGATGGACGAAGCCACCGTGAGGTCATCCATTTGTTTCAGCATACCATTTAGGAGGCCTCGATTTTGGCAATTTGAATTGCGCCATTTTGTCATTTTGAAACTGGATGTGATTCCTATTGGACGAGATCGTGAATTGAATATCCCAGGAGGAGCGAGGGGTGGATCTACGTATGGATCTGACCGTATCAGACAAGGACCAGAGGATAGCCACACCCCTAAAGCATATTCTGGCTTTATCTTTCATTCTAGTCTATTTGGGACCATAATTTACAAAAATGAACATCATGATATATCGAAGGAGACTTGAAACTTGCGATAGATACAATAAAGTAATGTGGAAAATCATTATTTAAATAATAAATCAGGTGGGAAAGTAGGGCCATTTTCTCATAGACTTTATAGGATTTAACTTTTTTCTGCAACCACCGACGTCGCCATCTGCTGGCCATTAAATAGAATGCAAATTTTGGAGGTTTCCGCATTGGTCTCAGTTTTAAGACGAGTGCCGCGTCCATCTTTTTATTCAGTCTAAGGGTGGGAGCTAATTCTATGAGGTTGGGAGCTGGCTTGGGAGGAAACACGCCCCTCCCATTCCTAAACTGAGAGCTGCCAGTTTATACTTCGAGCTGGCCAGGAGGATTGCTATGGAATCAGATTTGTGTCAAAATTATCAAACAAAACTTTTTGGATATCGAACAAAATTTTCAAAATTGAGAGAGAATATAACTCACTGAAGCAAAAAAGTGACCTCAAAAGGTAAAACTTACAAAACTTGAAAACAAATTATTTTTATGATGGAGTAAACCATTGGTTTTTTAGTTGTTTGATAAATAGCCCTTTCGTTCACAGTACCCTCTGCTGCTTTCATAATCATCAGATTCGCAGTTACGCTCCCAGCTCTCTCGTTTACGCTTCTTGATTTTTTGCTTGCAATTCTGTCACAAACCCCGTATGTGGGCGGGATTTTTTGTGTGGTCTGAACTCATTGGCTAATGGAATTTTGGGGCTCAGAGCCTGGAGTAATGAATCCAACCATAGAATGAGGCCATGAGTCTCACTTCGGACTCAACTCACAAGAGAATCACACCAGCATCGACGGAAATATTACAATGATTGATGAAGGAAATCAATGTGTGTCCTTGATTTGTTGCCGTGGCCCACTCTAAAAAAAATCTGATAGTGAATAACACATCGTCTAACGCAAAAGCTCTCAGTTTTGGAATGGGAGGAGTGGGATTCCTTCCAAGCTAGCTCCCACCTCGCAATAGCTCACTAGCGAGGCTTTCTCCTCCCAGTTTGGGAGCGCACCCCTACTGGAAGTTTGCTCACCATCAAGCAAACAGCCTTGTGTTTGTCGATCTTGTTCACATTGAGTTGCGTGGGAGGCCTTCCATCACAAACACTTTGCTAAATGCATTTCTGGCCTTGGAAAAAGGATTACTTTAACTTCCTGTTGCCGGGCAGGGTACCTTTTATCAGTATTACATGTTGTCCAGGCACATCTAAGAACCATTTTTGATAAAGTCAGACACCTTGCCTACTACACACAGCTGTTGACTGTAATTGATTGTGAGACAATATGGCGGTGCTGTCGAGGTAGGCAGAACCTTAGTAAGATAAGGCAATCTGATTGGTAGCGTTCTGCACATGATTGACAGGTCGGAAAGCTCCATTGGAAATTAGCCACAAGGCAGCCTTGCGAATAGACACATCCTTTTTTTTTTTTTGCGAAACAGGGGCGCGTTTCCCTAAAGCGCTTACGTAGTTTGTCCATTCACACTCAATGGGCCCAACTATGTAAGTTTAGCATCTGTGATTTTGGGAAACGCACCCCTGGTAAGGTTTTTCGAATTTTGCCTTTTCCATCAGCCTTTCCGAATCGAGCATGATGGAAGTCTGTGTTACAACATTACGAGGCTGAAGTAACTCAAATCCGACTTTTTTAATGACTCAGATCCGATGTTTTCAGGGCAGCGTGGGCACAGAAATCCAATCTTATATCTGATCTTCAAAATTAGAATTGAATGACGAGGCTTGTGATGAGAACGTAGCGATGGCTTATATTCTGTTGGCCACACCCGAACATCGATCCTCAGCATGCTGCTGAGTTGCAGCCAAAAGATTCGATTATGTACATCTCAAAGCATAGGCTGTAGCCTTCAAATGCCATTTCTCAAAGCGTAGGCGGCATTCTTCGAAGGCTACATCTTTAGGGGTTGTCGTATCCTTCCATCCGCCACACTAACATTTAGGGTTAGAGGTAAGGATACGTTTGGGATTAGGGTTAGGTTTGCGGTTAGGTTTAGAGTTAAGGTTACGGTTAAAGAAATCAATGACGACTCGCTTAAACCAAAGCTGTTCAACAGAGATGAAATAACGTCATGTCAGTTTGGCGGATGGAATTGAGTGGCGGTCCCTAAAATACCGCCTTCAAAGGATAGTCCAGTATTGCCAACTTGGCGACTTTCTCGCTAAATCTGGCAACTTTCCAAATCATCTTGGCGACTTTTTTTGTCAAAAGCGACTAGCGACAAATCTAGCTACTTTTTCTGGTGTTATTGGAGACTTTTCTGGTGTTTTGGAAACTGACGTGAAAGCACGTTTCGTTCTGCAGTTACTGTCCTCAACGAGCAGCGGGTGCTGCCATGAGCCCCTCCCCCGTCCCAAAGCACTCAGTCTTTAAAGGGGAACTCAGGGCTAAATCATAATGCTGTTTTATACAATCATAATTAGCAAATAAATATTGTAAAATACAAAATGTGGAATTTTTGTTTTCAAAGACAAGATAAATGAGGTTTTATTCCCCCTAATTAGTTGTCGTCTGCTTCAACGGTCGCGTGATAATGACGTAACGTTGCCCGAGAATGACGAACCGTCGCCCTTCGCCCACAGGTATGCACTGTTATTGTGTTGGATAGTGTGATTGTCCCAGTCCATTATTTTATGACAAAAGATCATTCAATATGGCCCATTGGCTAGTTGCACGAGATGGTGTTAAGTACTTTCTGAAATACGCAGGGTTGCTTCAACATTAATGGTTTGCTTCTGTCACTTATCAGTCTATATCAGATGCTGAGCAGATGACAGGTATATCATCCCAGATATGTGATTTTAGCTATCGCCGATATTCCCAGGATATAGCTTAATTAACCACGAATGATGTTCGCAAGATTTGTCTCAATTACCCGTGAATGATGTTTGTTCGTTGGCACTCTTAACGAGACATCAGCTGCTCCACCGAGAAACGAGTGGGTTTTTAACTAGCATCACATTTCCAGCCGTTCTCACTGATGACTGATGAGCTGGCTTTAAGCGACAGACAACAAATGTGAAAATATCAGGTAATCAATGTGTAAATATTCCATAACGTCGAAATGCCGCTTCATTAATCTAACATTCGATCGACGCATATTTTAAAATTGTCGATACTTCGTTCACCTTCCCACTCGCCGTCAGTTGCACTCTCAGGACCATCAATTCTGTAGCTATGGTTAGCTGAGTACATCTAAGAAAACCAGAACGTGTAGCAAAACTAGCTAGGTAGTTGCATCAGAAAATGTAGAAGTAAATTCACTATAAAACCGAAACAATTAAGCCAAATCCTGGGAATATCGGCGATAGCTGAAATCACATATCTGGGATGATACACCTGTCATCTGCTCAGCATCTGATATAGACTGATAAGTGACAGAAGCAAACCGTTAATGTTGAAGCAACCCTGCATATTTCAGAAAGTACTTAACCCTTTCGCAGGCACAGCGACATTTTTGTCGTTTTAACCAACGTGTTTTATAAAGTCTTCTTTAAATTCCCCGATTGAGGGAATTCCCTTGTTAGTTACACTCATTACCATTGGCTGTCTCTCAGGTCACCCAGCACTGTATTTTTAGCCGTGAACGAGGCATGGGATTTCCTAAAAACGCTAAATACGAGACTACTTCCCGGTCAAATTGTGGGACATGTGAACATGGCATCGATTTAGTACAAATAGCCGCATTCTAGCCGTGTTTCTAAACGTAAATACAACGTGGATGAAGTTTTTTGCTTTATTGAATGACTCTGACGATGAGTTTGAATATCCAGAGAGCGGAGTGACTTGGATCCAAACGATTTTAGCGATTCTGGAGAGGATTAAAACATAAAAACATCAGTTATGGGAAACTTATTATGAGATTTGGTGTTATTTTATTGTTATTTTGAATAACAATCATATTTTGGTAAAAACCCAAAATTAATCCGTCCGTGGGGGTATGCATCTGGGCCAAAATTTGCCTGCGAAAGGGTTAACACCATCTCGTGCAACTAGCCAATGGGCCATATTGAACGATCTTTTGTATAAAATAATGGACTGGGACAATCACACTATCCAACACAATAACAGCGCATACCTGTGGGCGAAGGGCGACGGTTCATCATTCTCGGGCGACGTTACATCGTTATCACGTGACCATTGAAGCAGACGACAACTAATTAGGGGGAATAAAACCTCATTTTTTACATCGTCCTTGAAAACAAAAATTCTACATTTTTGTGTTTTACAATATTTAATTATGATTGTACAAAACAGCATTATGATTTAGCCCTGAGTTCCCCTTTAAATTACTGGATTTAAAGAGTACTGGGAGATGCGCGATTGAGTGCGCAATATGAATGAAATGAACCATGTCTCCCCCCCCGCTCATAATAAACCGTGTCTCCCCCCCAACAAAATAAACCGCATCTTCCTCCCAACCCCCCCCAAAAATCAACAAAATACATGCTGTCTCACCCCCAATCAGGCGACTTTTAGGACAGCCAATAGCTACTTTCCTTGCTGAGGAGTTGGCAACACTGCCACCTATGCTTTGAGAGGCACATTTGTAGGGAGGAACTGATCATTTTCGTTAATCACACCCTGGGGTGCGTTTCCCAAAATCACAGATGCTAACTTACGTAGTTGGGCTCATTGACTGCGAATGGACGAACTATGTAGTTAGTGTATCCTTAGTTAGTGTTGAGGATCATATTTCAATATCTCTCATCATATTCATCAGTAAATCAATAACCACAATTAATAACCATAATCAATCATCATAATCAGTAACCATATTATGTATGCAGCAGTAACACACACACACACACACAGAGGCACACGCACGCGTACACATGCACATACACACAGACACATACACATAAAACACACACACATACAAGCAGTTCACACACGCATGAGCAGTGCACACAGACACATGCACACACACACACACACACACACAGGGACAAGCAGCACATGTACACATGCACACACACACACAAGCAGTTCACACACACACACACACACACACACAAGCAATTCAGTCCACACATGCATAAGCAGCAGGCTTCTGTAGCTTTGATTAGTAAGCAGGCTTCTGTTTAGTTGATTCGAAAACATAATCAGGCGGTGTATTTCATTTCTATAGCTTTGATCAATATTTGTTCAGTAAAATCATTAGCTGTTACTGAAAACATAAACAGTTGAATCATTTATTTGTATCCTATACCTTTGGCTGTATTTTTCCTCTCGACTGTAATTTTACTCTCCTTTTTAGTGATGTGCTTGCTTATCTTTTGGTTGCAGTTCTCAAGGGAAGTTGGCAGTATTTTGGTTTGCCTGTCCTTTTGTAGCGTGAGAATGAGAAGGCGGAAAGACTATATTTGGAAGATATTTCCTGTGATGAAGGTATAAAAACTGGGTGTGAAAAAAATGTCAGTTCTTCTTGCGCAAAAAGAACTCGGCTTTATATTCATCAACATGCCACAATAAAGCCTAATTTTCTGAAGAATCTGTCTCTCTCCAATTGCTAGAGGATGGGGGAACCTCATGATATGAAAATACGTCTGAATGAAAACCACGACATTAGCAACTACGCTTTTGGGAAACGTACCCCAGCTTGATTAGGCCACTGACAGCATCAGCACAAAATTTAAACAAAATGCAGTGTCTAGAGACAAGGCAGTTTTTCTTGTTACGGCAGTCGATTTCAAGGGATCAGGCTAAGGATTCGGGATTATGGTTAGCGGAAGGGTTAGGGGTTGGGGTTAGGGTTAGAGTTAGGAATTAGACGATAGGATATTTTTCTAACTATTCGTACAAAGCCCCCGTCTTTTTCTCTGCCTCTGGACATATTATTCAGTTCCGTTTCCGTTGAGTTGGCGATGTAGGCTTTTTGTTTAGGGCAGTTGCTACGGATACGGCAGTTTTTCAATGCATTTCAATGTGGAGAGGTACGGCAGTCCCCATTTCAAGCCCTGCCCTAACCTAACCGTAACCCTAACCCCTAACCCTTCCCCTAACCACCTTTCTTTAACCTCTGTGTAAAATGTCATGAAGTAAAGGAAAGGTGTAAAGGGGGCTCTTTATCAGCTTAGGAAGAGAACCGCGCTCTTAAGACAATCCGGATGCACTTACACTAGGCTCAGTGATCACCCGCCTCCTGCCCGTCATGTTTGTTTGGTTTCGTGATTGGTCGGATGGACGGTCATCGCGGAATTGCGGGATAGCATTTCCTCCTTTCTTTTCGAAAAGGATAGTTCAGTGTACCCTATGCTAAAGGTGATAAATTAGGAAGCATTGTAGCACCTTTCCTTAACATTTAAAGAATCCGAACACACTTATCATGGCTGCCACGTAAATACTTCCGGATCGTTTTCAAGGAGTTAGGAACTTTCCTAAGCAAAAAAGACTATTCGGACGCAGCCTCAGACTTATACCCCTTTCATACTGGGAGTTACAGCGCTTCAGAAGCGGCCATAATTTCTCGGCGCAGTATGAAAGGGGTATTATCGTTTGCTTTGCATGCCACCCTCGATCGAGTGCGCGATTTCTCAACGCATTTTTCTGACAGTGAGCCAATTTCGTGCCGTTAGTGTTCAAGCTCGTAGCTGCAAACCAAATAGCCTAATAACAACCGGAAGGTTCGCACAGACTTTCAAACGGAAGGGAGTATGGTCACAAACGGTATTTAGCATGGTATTTAGGCATGTTACAGAGCACAGAATTAGTTTTGAGGTCCCGTCAGGTCAACTTACTTCCGCTTCCCCTTTCGTCGGGCAGAATTCATTCTTCTTGATTCACTCCTATTGAGAGATGGTTAAAATTACTGCATAAAACAATTAAAGTGCTAGCCTGCCAACTGTCACACTATCTATTCGCCCAATTGCATCTTAATCTAGGCACTACATCCAGATAGGATACTAGATCACAATCAAATGGAATTAAGTAGGCTATAAAATGAAATAAAATAAGTTAACTCAATAAGTCTACGCAGCGAACAAGTATTAATGTTGCCAATTAAGCTTGATAAATCAATCACAATATAATACGCCTACCCGGAATCGTTGCTTGTTTAATGTAGCCAACGCAAGTTTATTTGACCATGTCATTGCACTGGCAGCAATCCTGCACAAAAGGGAGTGTAGAGTAGGTTACTTCTCGTTTTATGAAGGCTAGGCTGGCCACCTTCCACTTTAAGTTTCGATTTACTAATGCCCGACAGAGAAACGAAACATAGACTCCCCCCTAATCTTAGAACCGCTCCAATTAAACATTAGTGTCGATTTACCGATACAAAACCTATCTTTCAATTATCTGGGGAAACCAAACGCAACTTTTTGAGTTCGCAATGGAAAACGACATATAATTTCAAACTCCAAAAACAGGGAATTGATTCACCAAACTAACACTTTCTAAGGTACAAGACTAACGCATGTTATCTCCAATGTTCCCAGGAGAAAATTTAATTTAAGGCAATACTGGCTTTCACGGAGAGACTGAGCTTGCCGCGGCTGCAAGCTATTTCCTCTGGGATAGTCACCCGATACCCGCTCTCTATCTAAGATGATTTATAATCTTTGCTCTTTATCGCGGAAAAGAGAGTTACGGTGCACTATATGCTCACTAGCCTATCCCTATTCAAACGGGTTTCAAGGTAGGTCTACTGTAATCAAAGAAAATGTGACTACATTAAATATAATCCCACATGAGAATCTTGTTGCCTAACAGTGGTGTCCATCTAGACCTTGGTCCGAGCCGGACAATCCGGGTTCAAAAAGTATTTTTTCCCCTAATCACATGGATTTGCTCATTATATCAGCCAGGAGATCTGACTAATCACTAATTAGCAAAATCAACTGGCTGAGCTCGTATCCCCCTGTGGACCCATAGGCTCTGATGATATTTTGTTCTGGGACATGCGACCGCTATCCAGCTGACCAGAAAGAACTTCAATCACGAAGACTTTGGATTTAAGAAAAGGAGATTTATTAACAATGCAATGACATGAAATAAATTCAGTATTTGGCGATGACTCCGTCCTCGAGGACCCTCAAGCGAGGTGGGGCGCTGATCTGCCGGGATAGCAGGCAGGGGCGAAGCCATCCTGCGTTGGACAGAAGGGTCATACGGATGAAGTAGATGCTGAAGAGGCCGGAGTCAGAAGTTGGTGGTGGTGGGGAGGCGGTGGGCGATGCGGAATCTCGGCAACAGCAGACAGGAACACGTCATAAGCATTAAATAAATAAATATATATATATATATATATATATATATATATATATATATACACACACACACACACACACACACACACACACACACAACCCCAATTCCGAAATAGTTGGGACAAAGTGTAAATTGTGAATAAAATCAAAATACAATGACTTTCAGATCACATGAGCCAATATGTTATTTACAATAGACCATAGATAATATTTCAAATGTTGAAACTGAGAGGTTTTACATTTTTATCCAAAAAATGAGCTTATTTCAAATTTTCTGGCTGCAACAGGTCTCAAAAAAGTTAGGACAAAGTAGCAAAGTGTCTTGTGGTCAGACGAGTCCAAATTTGACATTCTTGTTGGAAATCATGGTCGTTGTGTCCTCCAGGCTATAGAGGAGAAAGATCACCCCACCTGTTATCAGCGTTCAGTTCAAAAGCCAGCATCTCTGATGGTATGGGGACGCATTAGTGCATACGGTGTGGGACACCTGCATGTTTTAAAAAGCACCATGAATGCTGAAAGGTATATAAAGGTTTTAGAGCAACATATGCTCCCCTCCAGATGACATCTATTCCAGGGAAGGCCTTGTGTATTTCAGCAGGACAATGCAAAACCACATACTGCAGCTATTACAACAGCATGGCTTCATAGTAGAAGAATCCGTGTACTGAACTGGCCTGCCTGAAGTCCTGATCTTTCACTGATTGAGAACATTTGGCGCATAATTAAATGAAAAGTCCGTCAAAGGAGACCCAAAACTCTCCAGCAGCTGGAAGCCTGTATTAAACAAGAGTGGGATCAAATTCCAATGGCTAAACTCAAGAAACTTGTCTCCTCAATGCCTAAACGCCTCCACTCTGTGTTAAAAAGAAGAGGGGATGCTACACCATGGTAAACAGGCCCCTGTCCCAACTTTTTTGAGACCTGTAGCAGCCATCAAATTTGAAATGAGATCATTTTGTGAATAAAATTGTAAAATTTCTCAGTTTCAAAATTTGCTATGTTATCTCTGTTCTTTTGTGAATAAAATACTGACTGTTGTGATTTGAAAGTCATTTGTCCCAACTATTTCAGAATTGTTGCAGCCATTGTTGCCTGGGTCCCAACTTTTTCGAGACCTGCTGCAGCCAGAAAATTTGAAATAAGCTCATTTTGTGGATAAAAATGTAAAATGTCTCAGGTTCAACATTCGAAATGTTATCTATGTTCTATTGTAAATAACATATTGGCTCGTGTTATCTGAAAGTCATTGCATTTTGATTTTATTTACGATTTACACTTTGTCCCAACTATTTCAGAATTGGGGTTGTAAAAACATCA
Organism: Gymnothorax javanicus; assembly: GCA_029692085.1. Lineage (NCBI taxonomy): Eukaryota > Metazoa > Chordata > Actinopteri > Anguilliformes > Muraenidae > Gymnothorax > Gymnothorax javanicus. Next base: position 23,865,845 of record CM056205.1, read on the forward strand.
ATAAAACAATTCATTAGTTAGCATATGAATACTGTATGCATTTAATTTGAGGAACAATAGACTCATTAATTTGTGATTAACTTTTTTTATATTTGCATGTTTTATTTTTCCCATGGCTTTGAGCACATTCAACGTCTTTTCACCATTTTGCGTACAACAGGGAATTAACAGTGTATAGAGAAGTTAAACAGGAGGGTCCACTGTCAAACCTGCCCGTTCTACGGGCACAACACCAGTGTCGATCCATTGCATGTTTTGGTGTGATGAATCAGGTGCAGCCCTCATTGTAGGCCTGCCCCTGGAGTCTGAAGATCCCCAAAGAGTAACAGGGTTCGCTGTGTTGACACTATAAATCTTCTCCAAGATGTGGCCCAGAAAGTTGGCCTTTCTTCAGATATACAAAATCCATGTTTAGATTGCTAAAGTCCTCCCCAATTCCCCAACCACCAGGATACCGCCACATTTGTGCCATTTTTCAGTCAGACAACAGAACTAACAAGTGGCATTGGCTGGCTGGGTTCATAGGCAGGAACAAACGTGATTAGGCTTTTGGTGTACTTTCTGATCTATGGACTTTACACCTCTGCCGATGTCCAAAGCAAGCATTTTACCGGCTGAGTTTGAGGCTAGCTTTGTCGTTGCACTGCAGAATGAATTGAAGCTGGCCAGAAGAGCAGTGATGGGGGAGTCATGTACCAGGTTGCCGGCAAGATGTACAACGCAGCTGAGATGTCCAGCAGTGACTTTTCAACTTGCAGATTAAATGCAGCAGGGTTGTCACTCAGCCTGAATGGCATGAGGATGAGCTCCTATCCTGTCATCCTTTAGTAACGGTAATGCTGTCTCCAGCTGGGCTGGCTTCAGGAGTGAGACCTGCCAACTGAAATGGGTCCCCCCCCCCGCCGCCAATCCCGTAGTGCAGTGATGCGCTTAGCAGTGGTTTTTACATTGTCCGCTGCTGTGAGAGTAGTAGTTTCATTTCGGAGGAATTAAACTTCAAGCTGAAAGCATGGTACTTCCCACGCATAGTTTGGACCCTTTCCAAACCACATCACAACTTGTGCAATTCACTGGAATGGGTGACAAGATTGTCCAGATTGGCACACCAAGGGGACAAGCTCCACTGTTGTTAAATTTCGCATCAAGCGGAATTCCAAGCTTACACTCCCCTCTAGTGGTGAGCTTTTGTAAATTCACCATTGCTTTGTTTAATCGAATAGAACGTGCCCAAGCACAGCCCCGGCAAAGGTGTGTTCCTTGAGCAGTCCAGTTAGTCTGCCATTTGAGCATGTACTGTCGCTCACATTTTAACCTCTTCTTCCCATAGTAAAATTGCCCATGATTGTTATGTGGCTGGCCCTTCTATTCAAGTCCTTTTTGACCAAGCAGCCACTGGGACCTGCTGTATGAAAGTTAAGTGGTGTTCTGAAATCCAGCAAGTACAATGACAAGCACAACAAATTGCCCTCAAGAGAACACTGCAGCACACACACACACACACACACACACACTCATTCACGCCAATTAACACCCACATAAATGCACACATGAGCATGCCAGCTCTCAGTCATGAATTAGCCAGACTGAGATGCATGTTGTCAGGTCTGTTTTGCAGGGTGGAGTGGAAGAGCAAGTTCCCACATATTCCATTCACTGATCATGATCACGGAGTGTCAGCTCCCTGCTCAGACCAGGAAAGGGTGAGATGCAGTCTCTTATTTGTCTTTATTTATTTGTCCTCCTTCATAGCTGTGTCTATTGGACCATCTACTACTGTGCTATTGGCTCTTTGTCTATCAGAAGACCTGTCAGTCAGCCTGGCAGTCTTTTTGTCTCTTTCCTCTCAAATAATCTTTTTGCTGTCTCCCGCATGCATAGGTTTCTGTTTGTTGGCCTTTGTGGCTGGTTTAGGTTAGGACCTGTGTATAAATATATCATTGCTGAATGAGGTTGCGAAGAATGTTGGTAAGAGTTAGCTATATTCCTGCATACCATCAGCAATAATGTTTCTCTGATTTTAGCCGCCTTTGTGTGACTTTTTTTTTGGATGTGGCATCCACATAAGACATATAATTCGAAGATCTTACTTTTGCGACTTAGATTTATTATCCGTCTATTATCTGTCGCAGGAAGACTGCATAAAAACACAATCTCGGTCAGTCTGAGTAGCAACGGGATCATGTTAAAAAATGTGGGTGTGCTGCTGGCCCGGCTCATTGCTATCCCATTATATTGGTTGGCAAGCTATGAATTCTTTTGTCCTGCTGTATGTTTTAGGATATGGGACGTTATTGGCTGATGCAAGGCATGGTTGGTGAGCTATAATTGCCCAGTGAAAGTGATCTTCTTTATCATGGATTCAGAGGCACCTGAATAATTTTGCTTATTCCTCCACTCCCTGAGCATAGGATTGGGAGGGGTGGCACGGTTGGGTCAGTAAAGATTATTCGGCTGCGTAAATTTTTTCTGTCAGCATATTCTTTGATTCATGTTTAGTGTGGCCTGACTCAACAGGCCCGATTTCATGTCACAGAGTTGCAACCCACCTAGTGGCAAGTCGGTAGTTTCAGGGCTTTCCTGAGCAATGTACCCTCAATAGGGACCATGCAAAAGCCATTGAACATTTTTTTTCTGGATCGCTTGATGTCCGCTCTTGTGTAAATTCCCATGCTGTAAATATGCATTCTGGCATTAGATGTTTTGTTCATTTTCTGCAATCTTAATTCTTGTATTTATTACTGTTTTCATTGTTTATTATATCCATTTTTATACTGCCGTGTGGTACCGTATTCTGTCCTCTCTCTCATACCCATCTCTAATATGAAAAACAGCAATGAAAGTAACTTTAGCTTTGACCCCAGCAATCTTGTCATTGTAATTATCAGACTGTTAGCGACATGCATCATCTCCTGCCTTGCTTATTTGAATTAATCTGCTCTCAGTGGTTGGCTTGTGGTGCCTTTGATTCTTTGACAATTTCTCTGCGCCTCCTGCATTAGCATGTCAACTACATCTTGAGGGAAGTTGCTTGCCAGTATATCCTGTACTTTGCCGGGATTCATCAGAGAAATTGTCTGTCAACTAGGGCACTAACTGCACGGCTCGTAAAGGGAAATTGAGGTCACTTGATTGGCGGTGATGGAATCCGGCTGTACCATATTGTCTGATTATACATTCAGCCTAGTCCAGCCCATTTTCCATCCCTGCATCACACATTGAGAACTGTGTGCTCCCCTCCACCGGTCACAAAAAAATAAAAATTCAAAAGCTATGCTGATTGCACCCACACACGTATGTTGACTGTACCCAATGCATCATGAGCCAGAAAATTGTCCCCCAGTGTGACATACTTCAAGTTTTTCACCATACAGCACTGTGTAAAAGTTTTAGGCACATTTAAAGGTGAAGGTCCTTCCAAAAATCATGAAAAGAAAGGTTTCTGAATTTTGAAAAATGCACAAAAAATATCTGTGAAGTATTAAAAACTAAATCAAATCAATATGTGGTGTGACTACCCTCTACCTAAAAATTAGGAACACTGTCCTTCAATTTAATAGTTTTATAAGATAATTGGCTGTCTGTCTCTTCCAAGCATATCAAAGAACTTAACACGTTGACTGCCAACTACGAGATAACTCGTAATGGCGGGTGCACCAAATCCTGCCAGTACGAGTTATCCCGTAGTTTAACATAGGTAACTTTGGGGATCAGCAGACTGGTTGGCAGTTGTCATAAAGGAAGAACTGGAGTTATGGCAACCGGATTGCAACCTGTGGAAGTGGGTATTGAACACAAAATTATTATCAATTTCCATTAACAGTTCATGACTTCGTCTGCACTCATACACGCCATTTTACAAAGTGTTGACCTTCAAATCAAATTATGGCACAATTGCGCAATGTCTTTTACGCAAATACCGCTACAAGAAAACTCTTTATTGGTTTATCGAATGCAACAGTTATATCCCACCACCAGCTACAACTTGTCTCGAATAGAGGGTTTTCACCCAGAGGATCATGGGAAGACGCTCTGTATCTGCCTATAAATAGCGCCGTAAACAAACATTGACCATATGTAAAAAAAAACCTAGAATGGCAAATGGGAGACCCCTAGAACCTGCAAGTTATCTCCTTGTCGGCAGTCAACGTGTTAACTTGGTTATTCTGCAGACTCACACTCACTTGTGTGTGTCCCCCCAGGTTATCCCAAACAGCCTTGATGACATTGATATCAGGGCTTTCTCAAGGCTACTGTCTGTATTTACCTTTTTTATGGAATACACACATTTTTCTAGATTCTCCTTTTTTTCAATTAATATTTGGTGTCTCAAGTGTTCTTTTTTTACAGAAAAATTAATCAGAAAAACAAAAAAATAAACATCTTGGATCAAATTAAAATGTAAAAATATTGGGTGAAAAACAATTTTGAACAGCACTGTAGTAAAGTAATACAATATGACCATCCACTTCATATAAATTTTGAACACTTTTTGAATCAAGTAAAATATAGCAGAGAGATTTTTTTTTATTTACAGATGGATACTAATGAACTATATATATATACAACCCCAATTCTGAAATATTTGGGACAAAGTGTAAATTGTGAATAAAATCAAAACACAATGACTTTCAAATCACACCAGCCAGTATTTTATTCACAATAGAACAGAGATAACATAACAAATGTTGAAACTGAGTAATTTTACAATTTTATCCACAAAATGAGTTTATTTCAAATTTGATGGCTGCTACAGGTCTCAAAAAAGTTGGGACAGGGGCCTGTTTACCATGGTGCAGCATCCCCTCTTCTTTTTAACACAGAGTGGAGGCGTTTAGGCATTGAGGAGACAAATTTCTTGAGTCTAGCCATTGGAATTCGATCCCACTCATTTAATACAGGCTTCCAGCTGCTGGAGAGTTTTGGGCCTCCTTTGATGGACTTTTTGTTTAATTATGCGCCAAATGTTCTCAATCAGTGAAAGATCAGGACTGCAGGCAGGCCAGTTCAGGACACGGACTCTTCTACTACGAAGCCATGCTGTTGTAATAGTTGCACGATGTGGTTTTGCATTGTCCTGCTGAAATACACAAGACCTTTCCTGGAATAGATGTCGTATGGAGGGGAGCATATGCTGCTCTAAAACCTTTACATACCTTTCAGCATTCATGGTGCTTTTTAAAAATGCAGGTGTCCCACACCATATGCACTAATGCGTCCCCATACCATCAGAGGTGCTGGCTTTTGAACTGAACACTGATAACAGGAGGGGTGGTCTTTCTCCTCTTTAGCCCGGAGGACACAACGCTCATGATTTCCAACAAGAATGTCAAATTTGGCCTTGTCTGACCACAGGACACTTTGCTACTTTGCTACAGTCCATTTTAAATGAGCCTTGGCCCACAGACCACGGCGGCGCTTCTGGATCATGCTCAACAATGGCTTCCTTTTTGCATGATAGAGTTTTAGGTGGCATCTGTGGATGGCACGGCGGACTGTGTTTACAGACAGTGGTTTCTTGAAGTATTCCTGGGCCCATTTAGTAGTGTCAGTGACAGAATCATGCCGGTGAGTGATGCAGTGGCGTCTGAGGGCCCAAGATCAGGGGAATCAAGTCAAGGTCTTCGGCCTTGTCCCTTACGTACAGAGATTTTTCCAGTTTCTCTGAATCTTTTGATGATGTTATGCACTGTCGATGATGAGACCTTCAAAGCCTTTGCAATTTGACGTTGAGGAACATTGTTTTTAAAGTATTCCACAATTTTTTTTACGCCAGCCTCCACGGGTTGGAGAGCCTCTGGCCATTTTTACTTCTGAGAGACTCAGCCTCTCTCAGACATCCCTTTAATAGCCAATCCTGCTACACAGCTGATGCCAGTTAACTTAATTACTTGCAAAATGTTCTTTCAGCTAATTCTCTTATTTATTAATTGCTTTTTCAGCCCTTTTTTGCCTGTGTCCCAACTTTTTTGAGACCTGTTGCAGCCAGAAAATTTGAAATAAGCTCATTTTGCAAATAAAAATGTAAAATGTGTTTCAACATTTGAAATGTTATAAATGTTCTATTGTAAATAACATATTGGCTCATGTGATCTGAAAGTCATTGCATTTTGATTTTATTGACAATTAACACTTCATCCCAACTATTTCGGAATTGGGGTTGTGTATATATATATATATATATATATATATATAAAACAAACAAACAAATAAAAAAAAACAACCAAACTCACGCTAATACTGAGTACCCCTGCCTGTGGCAGACTTTGGATGGAAAGTGTTAAGTCTGAGTAAGCTCTCTGCTCTATTCCAGCACGCTGTCTTCAACCATGAAGGCCTTGCTCCATGCTGTGAGTTTCTTCCTGGTCTGTGTCCTGGCCTACTACATCGCCCAGATCACTCAGCAGAAAGAGGAGCTGTCCCTAGAGCACCGCGAGAGTGCAAACAGTCCGGATACTGACAGCCCTGCCACTGAGCCAGCGGAAGAGCTCTCTGAGGCACTCCGGGATGTAGCAGAAGTTCCGGAACAAGATGCAAATCAAGCCGTAGCTCCTGAGGCTAATACTGAACAAGATATAGATGTTCCAATAGCTGTGGAACATGATCTGCCTTCAGAAGTCCCTGAGACTCTGGAGGAAGATGAACATCTGCCAAACCCCCTGGCGAGAGGTTTGTCTTTACATCCCTAAAAATGAACATTTAGGCTGACCAGAGGTGCCAAACCAAGGCTCAGGAAATTAAATTCCTCCTTGTTCTAAGTTCTTGTTTCAAGTTCCAGCTTCCAGAATTTGCACAATTCCTTAGCTGGAAGGGGGAAATAATTGGTCAAATCGATTTCAGTTCATGGGTGGCATAGGCATATGGTTGATTATTTTCTGTCACTAGACTTTGGATTATGACAGCTTTGTAGTTACACATCCATAAACATCTACCAGTGTCTACTCAAATAGATGCCCAAGTACTTTGTAGTACATGCAGGGGAACTGTATCTACAGGGAAAATTAGGACTGACTGACTGACTGACTGGGTTCCACATATTAGAACATCTTCACTACTAAAGTATCAGTCTTAACAAGTCATTTAATCTTATTATGAGACTTAACTTCTCTTGTTTTTTTTCTCACACAAGTACAGGACATAATAGTGGTTTATTTTAAGTGACCACGTGTTTGACAAGTGAAATTTTCTTACCCTACAAACAAACATTTGTCAAAATTATCAGGGTATAGAGCCAAAAATTCCTGGTGGGACATCTGCAACTGCAGTATTCACTTTTTTAAATGTCAGATTCAAAATATGTTTTGTTATTTTTTATTATTGATATTTTAATTGCCACCTTACTATTTGTATGGGTAATGCAAGCTCCAAATTATATCAATGGATTAAACAACCAGTATACAAGAGGAACAGTTTGACTGAAATTAACAGACTTGGTGAAAGATTATGATTTTTCTGGGTAAATTTTGAGCTTCCCTCCAGCTTTCTGGCTTACCATAGATTACTGTAATTATGTGCCACAATGCTCATTACCTACAACCTTGTCAAATCAAAAAGTGACCTTGAAATCTAATTTGATTTATTTGAAAAAAGGTGTATTTTTTTGGCATTGCAAAAAATATTAACTCTGATTTCTGGATTTCGCACCAGGATGGGGTGAAGACATTGACTGGGTTGAGTCGTATGAGGACGGACTCAGAAAGGCCCAAACCAGGTGCTGCGTATTCTAATGTTATCTGGGATTTTTTCCTGCGCTCTCTTGGCTGAACTTAATAGAAATGTGAGATAAATATGCATTTGGATGCTTCTGCTGACTCTACACTCTCTGCTCCTCAGCCAGAAGCCTCTCATGATCATTCACCACCTGGAAAATTGTCCCACATGCCAAGGTATGCAGGCTTCCCCCAGCCATTTATTATATGTCTCCACGACTCACATAAGAGTAATTTTGGATGTGCAGTCCCAGATAAATTAGCAGGTTAAAACAATACTAACACAGCATACTCCATGAGGTTTGGGACAAAGTCTTATTTTTCTTTCCTTTGTCTCTATACTCCACTGTTTCAGTTCTGTAATCAAATGGTGCACCGTTGCAGAGTTTCATCTGTTAATAAAGCCTATCGTTATATTGGTTTAAAAACACTATATTTTTTATTCAGCTTATACTGTATAAATGATTGCACTTTTTATGCATTATCCCCCTATTTCAGGGGACCAAGAGGCAAAGTATTTTGTTCTTTTCACTGTCCGATTCCAGGCTTTTGTTGGCATTCGGAGTCTGCCATTGGCCTATGTGGCCAGTGGAACAGAGTAGTCGACCATGATGGTCTCACGTACACTACTTGATTATAATTGATCGAATACAGATCTAACATTGTCGAGAACAGCTCCCAATCAATAAAAAAGTATTATTTTGTACTTAATATTATGCAACATCTTGTAGTTATCTGTTTTCACAAATACAAGTTATTGTATAAGATTAGTTATGCCTATCTGTCTTTTACCCTAACTGCATTAAAAAAAACTGTCGGAATATTGATTTGTCAATATTCATGCCATAAGACATATGTATTACATTTATATTATACAAATACAGATGTTTTATTGAAAAGTATAGTGTGGAACATTTTAGTCTATTTCTTTGTGGATAATGATTCCTGTCATATCCTTAAAGCCTTGAAGGCAGCATTCTCAGAGGATGAGGAGATCCAGAGGATGGCACGGGAGGAATTCATAATGTTTAACCTGATGGTGAGTCTTCCCATGTGTTTTAATGGAAAACCAACAAAATTGGCTGCCATAAGTCAGAAACTACCATGTCTTGTCTGATTGCGTTTCTTTGATAAATGGTATGGCATTTTCAAAAATGCGTATAGCAGCTTACTTAACTTCAGGATGTCAGAATAAAGTCACATCATCTATTTCCACCAAGATTTCCATTGTGATCCTGAAATTGGTCCACCCATGAACGTAACCATCATATTTCATTAAACACTTAATATGACTACAGTTTCACTTCCTGGCTGAAAAATTACGCCAATTCTCAAATCCCGGTGGTTGGAACATGGTACTGGATGATTTTTACATACTGAATCTGGCAACTCGTTCTTGCGCCAAAATGACCATATAGGTTGGTTGTTTGATGCAGGAACAGCAGCACCATACCGTCCAGAACAGTGGGTTTGGAAAACATTTTGGCTTTGGCCAAAGTCACAAGGCCTACTTCCTAAAGCTTGAAGTTGAGGTTCTAGCCAGGTTTCGATTGGGATTCTGAGTACGGGTAAGGCGATCATAATTTTCAAAATGCAGACTCACAGTTGTAAATGTTTAACTCAGTTTGAAATGGGAATTATGAGTTTCCCATGTAAAAGTCTGCTATTTTGTTGTCCAAGCCATGGATGTATTAGGGGTAATTCCGACGTTCCTTGGGTCCTCCTATGTTCCCCAGCTCTGTATAGCACATAATGGGACTCTAACAAACATATTCCGCAGCTCTCACTCTGGGCCTGAATCAGGAGATCATCAAGATCCTCTGCTTTTATACGATCCAAGTTCATATCTGAAGACTCTCTGGTCACCATATCCTCAGCCAGTCCTTCAGTCTCCATATTCAACACATTCATTTTAGCCACGAGAAGCGCTGCGATAAGACTTCATTTAATGCAGTCAATGTATCAGAGACCTACACCAACATAAAAGCTAGAGTCCAGCTTCAGCATAAGTGCAAGGTGGGATGTGTTTGTTCTGAACATTTTATTCCCTTTTTGATCGTTTACTGTATTTTATAAGCTGCAGTACGGCCTTTTCTCCATTTTGGTGCATACATTCGTCTTGTGTATGCTAATTTTCAAGTAGCTATTAGATCCTGCCGATGAGAGTATATTGTAGATTGCCATTCATCCCCACTGGTATGGAGCCTTTGACCTGAATGTGAGTTAGCATGGGATTCTTCGGTCATTGGAACCAAATTATGCCCAAACATAATGCAGATATTAACTTATATCAGAAAATCATAATGGTTGTTTGTATGTGTGGGCACGTTCAGGGAACATTGCATGGAGTTGAATACTGGACCTTTGGCCATAGGAGTATAGATACGCTCCCATGTCTTGTACCACCCCAACCAGCTACGCTGACATTTTTACAACATAATGGCATCATTTAATTTCCTTCTTTGCTGCTTATGTCAATGAGGCCTAAATGATAGTAAAGGTCATTTTCTTTCTTTTTTTTTTTTACATCTTTGCTCACCTGTTACTCCTCCATTTCTCCACATTTCATCCGACAGCATGAGACCCAAGACCCCAATCTTGCCCCAGATGGCTACTATGTTCCTAGGATCATGTTTGTTGGTGAGACATTCTATATTGCATCAATGAAGAGCTTGTGAACAATGTAAATTTCAATCTGAATGGCTTTAATGGTCAAAAAAAAAAAAACAGCGATTAATATTACTTTCACTATAATGCCTACGAGGGTCCCTTTTAGAAATTAAATATAGCCTACTGCTTTGTAATATGATTATTTTTAAAAAATGAAAATATGATGATGGCATATATCACTGCACGGAAGTCAATTGAAGTATCTGAAGTAAACAGTATTTTTTTCAGCTATTTGTGAAATGTTAAAATATATTGATTCTGTATTTGTTATTGTACCTTTTCAAATACTGTGCACGTTGGTAAGTGTTGTGTGGACTGTAACCTCAGACTAGGTGAGGGAGCTGTGTAAACTTCTGATATTTCTCCTGCCTAGACCCATCAATGGTGATCAGGACTGATATTGTTGCAAATGACCAGTTATACAAACACAGCTACACAGACAAGGATTTGCAAAAGTGTAAGTACTACGCAAACTTCTGTGGTGCTGGGGCTGTGTTTGAAATGCCGACAAATGATATAGCTAGGTTAGGGCAGTCCAGAGGTTAAGATGTTTGACTGGATTCCCGGTGGATGGTGGTTCAAGCCCCACTACACACATGATAAGAACAGTGTGACTGCTGGGCCTTTGAGTGAGGTTGTTAGCCCTGTAAGTTGCTTTGGATTGATACATTAGCAACATTTTGTTATTATAATTGTACTGAATACATAATAATGTCTCACTTCAGCATCGTTGTGTTCAAAAGACTGTATGGAAGACTGAACCTACCTCTGTTACGCATATTATGCTTTTATTTGAGCACTTGTGAATTTGCCAGAGGCCCGTATTGTTCAGCGCAGCCCATAATGAGTAAACAATGGAGTAATGCCATTTCAGAAATGAAAGTCAGGACAAAGGATGCCAGCTGTGCATTTAAAAAGAATCACGTTTTTCCAGAAACTTAATTTCAAGATGAAGAAACCTCTCACTCTTAACCTCTAAAAAGCAATTGATTTCAGTCTGCTGGGTTTAGTATGTTTTTACAATGCATTTTTACTCCAGTGTTGGAATTGCCCTGGGCATTTTTGAAAATAATAATCTTTCGATAAACAAGAGGTTTATTGCTGAAAAAAAAAAACAACTGTTCAACGAAGCTACACTTTGTGTTACAACTTCTCTAAAGCTCCGGAATGAAGGCATATTTTGGATTTGACACACCTGCCCGTGTAAAGCAGGGGTGGACAGACCAGTTGGATTGGATGTGTCTGCAAACCTCACCCACTGGACTGTTTCATGAAACCACACCCAGTATTCTGACTCTAACCAGTCAATTATAGCAATCTTTCGGTTCAATTCTGTTCGAGATTATGATTAAATACACTGTTGGTGTACTCATGCCTTAATTTGTGCACTTATTTGCTCTCTGGTTCTGCAGTGGAGGAGAACATGAAGCAAGCTAAGATTCCTCCAAGCTAGTCCCAACTGTAGCCAACTCCCGAAGAGTCGTCACCATCAGCACCAGCTACTGGAAGTTCAGAGAATGTCCTTCTTGGTTTTTCCTATGGACAATAAATTTAATTCAAAACATCTATGTTTTGGAATTCGTCATGCGGAGCTGCTGGTGTTCATGAGCTATGTCTGATACTGAAAGCGGTCTTTTATAGAAGGGTGCATAAGAGCATAAAATCAGTAAAAGATTGGAGGAAACAAAGAAATATAATTCATGATGGGCCACTAGATTAAAGGAATAGTTGACCCCAAAATTAAAAATACTAAATTTGTGGGTGTTAGTAGTTGGTGGGTGTAGTTTGGTAGAAAGAAAATTGTTTGGTAGACAGTTTGGTATTAAAAAAAAAAAGTTCCGATATTGAATTGCTCACAACATGGTTAGTAGATTATCTAGAGTAACTAGATCATGATATCTGGGAAGAGAAATTGCTTTTGAAGTTTTCAAATGTATTTTTAGGTGCATAGAGCACAACAAGAACAATGCAATTTAGGTTCTTTATATTCAAGGAAAGGCAGACATCTCTATGGCTGGTATTTCCAAAACTCGGCAACATATATTAAAACAATCTACTTAGATAAATAGCAATACAAGTAAGAGGAGAAATATGCACTTTTGATTCTGGAAAGAACTGTCACTTTAAGTATTACTGCTCTTGGAAAATGTGATTGGAAGAATTCCCCTAAGTATGTTTTGAGATTGGTTGTTGTGCAGAAATTTGTCTGAAATAATGGAACATGGGAACCAAACTCTGAACTAAATACTGTGTGTCAGGGTGAATTTCACTTCTGAATGCAGGAATGTGTGCATAAGGTTTACCATACTCATCCAATATGGCAGTTTTGTCAATGGCGCTCTGGTCATGGGCAACTTAAAGTACCATAATATCGGCAAACCTCTATGTCAGTAAGCCTCAGTCCTGGTTCTGGAGAAACCCACAGTTTCTGCTAGCTTTTGTTATTACTCAGCTCTTGTTTGATCTATCAAAGCAGTTTTCTTATGAAGTTTTCTTGCATCACCTTGTTACTTGGGTCCAAATTTATTATTGATATCAAAGCACAAACAAAAAAGTGCAAAATCCTATAGCTCTCCAGGATGAGGAATGAAGACCACCATTTTATGTGCTGAGGTGGATTGTAAATTAGGCAATGACAGTCTCATGAATTCCCTTGCTCTGCAATGATTTTCTGTTTGGGGTTAATAAAGTCGGACTGTGCTCACAGGAAAATCAGCAAGCTTTCTAGGATTCAAATATATAACCACCTAGACTAAAACCTGGGGATCTTGAACCATAGCCTAATGCAGAAATGTTTTTAGCCTAATTAATGGAGTTGACTTGCTATAGTGCATCAATCACATTAAAAAACCTTGCGATCATATTTTAAAAGTCAGAGTGTTTCTCTACATTTACATGTGCCACTGATGATATTCCTTAAAGAAAATAAGTTTATCAAATTGGCTGAAAAAAAGGTTGATACATGCTATTCAACTGTCTTTGTGGATCAATCAGAATATCTCTGAATTTTTTTTTTTTTTTTTTTTTTTTTTTTGGGACTGGCACATTTTATGTGCTCATCCTTTGAATTTGCCCTAAAATTGCAACCATATTGAAATCAGGAGCTAGTAAGAAAAGGTAATTAAGGAAGCATGACGTTATGTTGTTCAGCAGGCATATAGCACACTAGTACAGTTGAAGAATTGTGATTACCTCTCAAATGAGTTTGTCAAAGGCTTGAAATTAAAGGTTATGAACTCTTAGAATAACACACAACCAATAACACACACACCCCAGATACCATAGGAATTTCTCTCACTGGATAATCATGACCACAAAGTTCAATGGGATGCCACAGATCCAAACCCCCCCACAAAAAAAGGCGATTAACATGTACATATGGATGTCAAATTAATGGGAAAATTAGCAAATTGTCTGAGTAAGGTGGTGGGTTTCAGAAGCTGCCAGATCAGCTTCAATACACCTTGGCATAGAGTCCTCTAGTGTAAAGCTTTACTGGAGGGATGAAGTACCTTCACTCCAGGAGATATTCCCTCATTCAGCATTTTGATGATGGTGATTGAGTGTGCTGTCTGACACACTCCAAGATCTCCTGTATGAGTTCAGTTGGTTTGAGATCTGGTGACTGTAAAGGTGGTGACATACAATAGCTCACAAATTATTTCACTATAACTTTCCAAGAGGTTGCATTAGAGGCACTTGCACTACATTCATTAACCCTTTATCGGGCGAAGAACCATATTTGGTAACTTCAGTCGGCATCCAAAGTGGCGCCCCCATGCCTCTCCGTGAGGCAGTAGACCAGCGGCGATTTCTCCCAGCCAATGAGAGAAAATCAAGCTATATCACAGGCAGTGACATCAGGGTGCTCAACCAATCAGCAGTGGCCTAGAGCGTCTCAAACTTTTTTTCTTCTCTAGACCTCTCACAGTGCAGTTGTGTGCCCTTACCCAGTCCCACTCACAAGGACCAAACATCATTACTCAGAAAGAAAACTGAAGACAACTCACGCATTAAAAAGTTGAAAAGGTTTGCTAAAAGTTGAGATAGGCGTTGTTTGTGTAGGATTTCCAGTAATCAGTGAGATTTTGCGTGAAAAACAAAAAATTTGGTAATGAGCTCATATTTGATCACACAACCTTTTCACCTAAGTCTACAGCAAGTGATGGTAAGACTATTTATGGACATACGCCCAACGCACAGTACTTTTTTACAGTCAGCTTCTTAGGGTGTTTTTTAGTGCCCTATAAAGGGTTAAAAAAGAGACATTCTGTAATGTAGTCGCACTTAAAAAACTGCTATTCCACAAATGAGTAATGTGCAATTGAGAATTCCTAAAACAATGGCAAAAAAAAATTGAGTACACCCCGGATACTCTTTGGTTTGAAGTTGGCTAACTATGGAAACATAGCGGTCCTGTCTACATTCTTCCCACATGACTAGACCACTGATTTGTAATAGTATGTGTCAAGTGTGAATAGTATTCAACCTGAAGAGCTACATGCCTTAGAAATACCACACGTATAGTCATAGAGTAGTCAGTATGGCACCTCATGGCCCAGAACTCTTCAAGGATCTCAAGGACAAAATTCTTGCCCTTTGTAAAGATGGCTAAAGGTACAAGATCAATACATCCTTGAAACTAAGCTGCAACTCAACCAATCATACAACAGTAAATCAGAGTTGCCATGGCAGACCTAGAATGATGACTGCATGCACTACAAAGTTTGTTATTTACCAAGTTCAAATGCTGGCTCTTTAGGACCGATGCAGTAGTGCCACCAGCATTGCTAAAGAGATTTCCACAACATCTGGTCAGCCTTTGAGTACGCAAACCATATGTTGCACTCTTCACCGGGCCAATTTGTGTGGACGTTGTCCCAGGTGCAAACCATAACTGAAGCCAGTCCACAAGAACACTCATAAAGTTAGCTAAAGCACGTCAATCCAAACCGATAAGCTTCTGGCTACATGCCTTGTGGTCCCATGTAACAAAGGTCAACTTGTTTGGATCTGATGGGGTTAAAATTAAAGATAGTGGTGGTACCATCATACTATGGGGCTGCCTGCGTTCTTTTGGTAGTGGACAGCTCAAATTTATTGACGGAATGACGGATTCCACTATGTACTGTTTCAAGGAGAAGATGGTTCCCACCCTGCAAAGAGCTGTACACCAACACAACATGACCCTCAACATCATTCCTAGCAGACCACTGCCTTTCTTAAGCTGAAAGTGATAGTATTAGAGTGACCTAGCATGCCACCTGATCTGAACCCAATTGAGCACTGGTGGGGCATCCTGAAATGCAACCTGGAGGAACGTTGGGTGTCCAACATCAGGCAGCTCCAATAGGTCATCATAGAAGAGTAAAACATCCCAGCTAAGACCAGTGCAACTCAATGGCCTTTAGGATCAAGGGTGTTCTGAAATGCAATGGTGCTTGCAAAATGCTGACACTGGTGCAGTTACTTTTGTTACCTATGCTAAGGAGATTATGTTTTCACCATTTGTTTATTCATCTGTCGATCTGTCTGTCTGTCTGTTAACAGAATCACTCAAAAAGTAATGAACAATTTGGCAGGAAAATTGGGTTGGATGATCGGTGGTAGCCCAAGGATGAGTTAATTCAATTTTGGAAATAATCTGGAACATATTCTGGATTCTGGATCCAGAAGAATTACTATATATCTGTCTAAGGCAGGTTTGTGTGATATTTCTGACCAGATAACTCAAAAAGTCACAAACAGTTTGGCACGAAATTTGGCAGGATGATAGGTGGTGGTCCAAGGTGGAGTTAATTAAATTATTTTGGAAGTGAACTGAACATTTTCTGTGACCAAAATAACAGATATATGGCGTGGCGGAAGTACGCGCTCTACTGAGTGCCCTCTTGTTGCCTCTTTTTTCAAAATGATTTCTTGTATATTACCTTGTTTTTGCACAACAGCAGTTTTGTTTGTGCACATAATGTGTACTCTTTCTTGAACTTCATACCAATGCCTTTAATGGATCAGCTTGGAAAGTTGTAGTGAAATGATTTTGAGAGTGCAAAGGTGTACTCTTTTTTGTGAGGTACTCTATGGTTACGATCATTTAACAATTACGTGAACCCTGTGCCCTGTAAGGCTTAGGCCATTATCATTCCAGGGGGAACCACTCCTATCATGGTAGGAGTGGTTCTTCATAGAATATAAAGGTAATCACTCAGAATAACTCAGTATTGATTTGCAGGAACCCTTCCACTTTTGAAGGGATGGGTGGACCCAAACCATGCCTGGAAAATAAACAGAAGAATTTGCATTTGTTATGTTCATCTATGAATTTATTCAGGGTTTCTGCCTTTAATTTGTCACCTGTTTGTTCATTTCATTGAAAAACTACAAAGGCAAGGATTACTTACAAATAAATGAATAAATAAATAAACAAATAAGCATTGCCATTCGCCACTGTACTTTTATGGCAGGAGAGACGGGTTAGTTGGCACACCGTTCATTCTCAAGTGTCTCACTCAAATGTGAATCATACCAGAGCCTGTTCAACATAATTAAAAACCTTGAAGTCTCAGGTAAGATTATATTCCTCTTAAGCTTCTGACATTATTATAAGATGGACAAAAATTATAAGAAATGGACAAAAACTCACACAGACAACTTGACACTGAGCCAGCCATCACAGATCATCATCCAAAAGACATGGGGATGGCACAAAAACATTTTTCGGTCAATAATAATTATTATAAACATAATATTTTTTTTTAAATCTACAGTCTCAATAATGTACAAAATTTTGCAATGTCTAGTTCATGCAAACAGGAGGTTGTGGGTTTGAATCTGGCCTGGGGCCTCTCTGTGTGGAGTTTGCATGTTCTCCCCGTGTTTGTGTGGGTTTCCTCCAGGTACTCCGGTTTCCTCCCACAGTCCAAAGACATGCGCTTCAGGCTAACTGGAGATGCTAAATTGCCCATGAGTGTGAGAGTGAATGGTGTGTGTGAGTGGTGGGTGCGCCCTGCGATGGATTGGTGAGCTGTCCAGGGTGGGTCCCTGCCTTTCGCCCTTAGTTAGCTGAGATAGGCTCCAGCGCCCCCCAGGACCTTAGTGAGGAGGAAGCGGGTATAGAGAATTGATTGATGGATAGTTCATGCAAACCACATAATTTTTCAGTAATGTGGCTCAATGCTGTGGTGTTGTAATTTAACTTTAACCTGATTGCTTGCCTGAAGCCTTTTGTCACCAAGGGCCTTACCTCTGTCCTTTTGACAAATTTCCTGGCCAAGTGTACCCCTAAAAGAATGTTGACAGCATGAAATTACACTGTTATACCCTGTAATAATAATAATAATAATAATAATAATAATAATAATAATGTGACAGTGCACATGCATTAAATTGCCATTACATTCTAAAACTCTTAATGATTTAATCCGGTTACCACATATTAAATACACTGTCCACTAATCAAGCAATATTTGTGTATTAGAATTATGTGACCGCATGATGAGCATATTTACTGTTATCGAGTGACTTAGAGACTCACTTTCCATGCGCCAAACAACCCTGCTCATATTTTGTTCTCAAACAAGCTTGGAGTGCTATTATTATTCCCATATCTATTTACTAAATGAATAGCATTTTTAACACAGATTTTTTTTCCCCCAAAATTATCCTCGCCTTTTAAGATTGCGGGCTTGCGGCTTTCCATTGTCAAATCAACATCTATGATTAGAGTTCAGACAGCAAATATTTCGATGCCTGTGATATTTTTGAGTCGGCTTCCCTAAATATTCTAACTACGCCAAGTTGCCAACAGTCTGTGTAAACCATTGCCGGTCTCGCTAGCGTCACGAAATGCATCGATAAAGACAATACAAATTAACCACATGGTGGCACCAATGACCGCAAACTTTAATTTGGACCTATAATTTTTATACCTACATTGAAACATAATGTTAGTCGTCAAATGTTTTTAGCGATCATGTGGACGAAATTACGTAGTCTCGAGGTACAATTTTGTGACGCAGCAAACTGTTTCTTTGGATCCACGAAGGGCAAAAATACTGCTGATTAACGTAATTTCTGCTATTTGGACAGAAAACACAACTTACAAGCTTTTATTAAACTGTGCAAACAGCCATCCAGTACGGAGGAACATGTTAATATTTAACTGCATTTTGTCCATGGAAATAGAACTCGTAATCACAACTTTATATCTCCTACAGTCAAGCAGTAGTGTTCTTCAAGGGGGGATAGAGGGTGGTGGGGAGGGGAACCTCGGATTGGCATGGGTTAAAATTCGGTTGACGTGTTGTAACACAAAAATTGAAGAGGAAGGTGTCCAGTATTTCATTGGGGCGCTCACTTCAGGCATATCATAACGAAATAACATAGTTCTTTTCAAAACTCACAGCCTATTACCATTGCCAACGAGCGGAGAGGGAGGGAAGAGTAAAGAAATTGCGCATCTGTTCTCAGTAACACTTCTGTCAAGAGAGAGACAGGAAAGGACGTCTACGAAAAGCATGCTAGGCCGAATATCGAAACATCTGGACTGAAAGATACGCATTTTTTTCCGGAAAAGAAAACAGTATTTAAACAATTACTTTAAACAGTTGTAATCGCATTGTTATTTGCGTAGGAAAAGTGAACGAGCATAAGTAAAGCAGATACGAAGGGCTGAGAGGATTTGAAACTCGACTTGAATCCACAAGCCGCGGAGAAGATTAGATATGATCGTTGTTAAATTTTAGGGACTTCAGTTGCATTCAGTAATGCCTTTTCTGGAGTGCCTATATCTCAAAAATCAAGCGAAGAGCGCCACTCTTTCGGAGGTCCCTGCTTATGCATAGATATTTCCAGGCCGAAGTCATTCAAGTCTTTTAAATGAGCATGGTTTAAGGAAAATTTTCAACTTGGGGAAACTATCGTCGCTTGGATTAAAGAGTGAGTATAACATTATATCGGTGTTATTTTCCGGTAGGAGTAGCAGAATTGGCATGCTATAGGCGGTGATAGTGCATATGGGAGAATAAAAGTAGTTTTTGGTCTAAGTGTTATTATCACAATGTATGGGTATGCATCCATAGAAAATAGTAAATGAATCATTTGATGTATGTAATGTAGCCCATACAAGTGGAAGTTCAAAATCGAAATAGATTACCCTACTCAACTGTAGCAAGTCATGTGTTTAGCGTGGGTTTACTCTCCCTCACGTGTTTTTGAGATTTTTTAATTCTACCGTCTGTCTTTCTCGGCACAGTTAATTACAGCAATGGTGCACTTCCTTGCGCAGTCCTCTGACCCCGCAAAACTGGATCTATCTGCAAGCTATATTCATCTAAAATTAGTGATTTGAGACCAGAAGAAAGTAAAAGAGAAGGAAGGAAGCGAATAAAGATGAAAAAGCTGTTCACGACCTTGCTTCTCCTGTCTCTGCAGCCGGTGAGTTTTAAATTAAATTTTTTTCTCATAATTTGAATCATTCTTATAACTCCTTATACTTTTTCGATAATTAGATAGTGACGAGCACGGCGTCATGGCAGCAGTCAAATTTATTGTTGCTAATAAAAACTATATAAATGAATGGCAAGCGAAGAATTTTATGGATACAACAAATTCAACAGAGCTGCCAGGTGTCAGGTAGAATCAAAGTAAGTGTACTGCTTTAGCGTTTATATTTCCATATCCCCAATGACTGCAAAATTAAGTTACTTATATATTTGCTATGTTAAATTACCGAGAGAGAGAGAGAGAGAGAGAGAGAGAGAATCTTGTTTTTAAGGCAGCAGCATCAGTAACTTAAGCATCAAACGGTGTTATTGTCGCCTTTATAGTGTATATATTCGGCAAGTGTGTAGATTGAAGTTCACTCAATCATGTTAACATCAGTTATCATCATTCTTGGTGTTTTTCTAAAGAAATGAAGTCACTACTCCGATAAACGCAAGGCTTTATGATTCCACTGAGCACCTTGTAAATGGTAGACGACGTAGTTTAGGAAACATTTTACATTGGATGTAACTGTACTGTGAAGTTTTCTCGTGAAACGAAGCCGATATTATTGAGAAACAGCTCCAAATACATATTCGTTCGTTGCCACTAATAAAGCGAGGCATGAAATTCTGTCGCGAGGAACATAACAATGTTTATGAATTTCCCTCGCCTGTATGATGTGTGCTGGGTAGGAGAAGTTTCAATGTCTTTCAAGATAATATGATATTAAGGAGTGGAACCTATTCGCAGCGACAGCGAAAACAGGATTTAGGAAAAGAGGCAAAAATTAAATTTATGTATCCATTAATGAACACGACTTCACTTACGGCTTTCATCATGCAAATATTCTGCAATGAACCAGAGGTGATTGAGGTGAAAATACAATGATCTCAAGCTTGTCCTCCGGAATCGGGGTGTTATGGAATTAGTAACTATCAAAGCAAAAAACGTATAAAATCATTTAGTGCTCACCTACACACACCCAGACGTACACACACACACACGCACATACACACGCACATATACATATGCACACGCACATGAAAAATCTACTCCAGATGCACATATCATTGGAGTCGTTCAACAATTTTATATAATTCATATATTGCATTCCTCCAAAAGGAGTAGTTATGAATTTAAAATAAACTAATGTTTGGAAAAATGTTGACTCTCTCCGGGAATATATATATATATATATATATATATACACACACACACACACACACACACACACATACATATACTTGCCCATGAATTTAGAATAATTTTGTATTCAGACACTACTTTATCTATCAAAAATAAATCACATTGTCACAATCATTTCATTCAGCGCAGTCCTTAAGTACATGTGAGTATCTGCATTCAAATTGTCTGAATCATTTCAGCCCATTTTTAGTGTCACTGGCCAAATACTAAGAGTTTCCATTGTACCAACGGAGGTGAATAGTAATGGTGTGAAATTGGATGGCAAAAACGCTCTATATTAAAATATTACGGTGACTAAAAGGGGATGTAATAGTCTCTTTAGTGGGAATGTGTATTACAGACTTCACAGCGTCAACTTTTATGCAATTGCTCAATCGTCTGATATTTGTTAGTATACATGGGTTTCTTCAATGTCCGGGACTTCGGCTTGCTGTTAAGGTTCAACCTCTGTCTCGAACCGATGTGTATTGTAAGTGCCTGAATAAATTTGCCAACTAACTGGAAATGCATCATTCCTTGTGTAAACGAGAATTGAATCATTCCAGATACTTCAAAGCTTATTTGTTATGCATGTCTTCCTTAGAGTCTGAAAGCTCACCAGCACCCTCATTCTCAATTTCCTCTTATGCACCAGGCCATGCAGCATACCTTGCTGTCTAAGGGCAGGACTCCCTTGGTTCTATCCCTGTAGAAATTCTCCTGTCCATGGGTAATACTTACAGCAGTTTTCTCCAACCTTGGTCTTGGATGTCTACCGTCCTTCAGGTGTTCACTCCATCGCAAACAAAACACAGCTCTTTCAACAGCTAGCGTTCTGCATTGAGCTACTCATTAGTGGAGCCAAGTACGACACATTAGGGATGGATTGAAAACCCACAGGACAGTCGATCTCGAGGAACAGGGTTGGTGGCCAATTTTTCGTTTCCTATCCAGGTAATCTCACCATGCGGCACTTCTGAAATAGCGTTCAAACATCGTCCTACATCCTGCACATTCAGATTTAATATTGATTCAATTCAAATCATTTTTATTTGTTTGGAGCCTTTCACAATTGAGATTTACCCAAATCGCTTCGCATTGAATTAAGCATTTTTTCAACTGCCAATAACATCTGTTTTAATTTTTGGCAACCATTTTAGGAAATTGAGCTCAAATCTTACTACCGCTGCCAGGGAGGTTATGTTTTCACCCGTTTTTTTTGGTTTGTTTGTTTGTCCGTCTGTCCATCTGTCTGTTTGTCTGTCTGTTAACAGGATAACTCAAAAAGTTACAAACGGTTTGGCACAAAATTTGGCAGGATGATGGGTGGTAGTCCAAAGAAGAGTTGATTTTGTTTTGGAAGTGATCCGGAACATATACTGTAACCAAACCCTGTAACCAAAAGAACAAATATATGGCTTGGTGGAGGTGTGTGCTTTACCAAGTCCCCTCTAGTCTTTACTGAGTCCATCATCTCATAGTTTTAGTGCTGTAGAATCAGTAATACATTTAATTCCTGGTGGTCTATAGGAGATAAATTGCCCTAATTTCCTTTAAAATTCCATAATCAATAAGGCATTGCCCCATCCATGCAGTTGCTGAATTTAGCAATACTTGGCCAAACTGTGTCACGTTTCTCTGTCATGTATGCATTTTGTGGAACTCTGGCTGCTTGATAGTGAAAATTTTCTCTTGTGAAGCATGGATATTTTTGTGCAAAGCAGAAAGCCTCTCTTAATAATTACTTGTTCACAGTTATGGAGATTAAGACATCCTCTGGATTAGTGCAACTGGAGTCATTTACATTAATAAGGGCCATTTTGCATCTGTGACGGAGCTGAGCCAGCGCAGCAGAGACACCAGTCACATTTCTGTTTAAACTGCTTGGCTGAGGGCTTTAGTCAGCCATACAACTGCCTGAAGGAACGAACTGAAATGTTCAATGACTGCAGAGCGGAGTGGGACATCGGCAGAGGCACTGTCAGCAATGCTATGTCCCATTAGAGAATACTTTTCGTTGTGGGGCCTCTTTAGCTGTCCTCATTAGAATTGTCACCACCTTTCAACCCATGGGCAATGGCCCTGGCCATTGATGTAAAGCAGACAGGATTTCAGCCCTATGGACAAAAAAGGCAAAATTGCACGTTGACCTCTTTATGTATGAAGTAATGGGATGCAAAATAGCATTCTGTTCTGAATCACAATGCAGTTTGCACAAAATCTGTGGTGAATTTAGAGCAGTGAAACAACTTCTTCTATTAAAGCATTGCTACCTTATTTTCAGTGGGGTCTTACAAGTGTATTGGAGGTCGCCTTGGAAAAAAATAAAATAAAAAAAGCCTCATCCTTAATAACACAGCAAAAAAAAAAAGCCATATCTAAACACGAGTTCTTGCCTGGTACAACTAAACCAATCCCAGATAAACCAGAATAATTAATCCATTGCCAATCCTCTCAGTCACAGGAGTTCATACAACAATCAGTGAATACATTTGTCTGAGTCTGGGAAAAAAAAATAAAAAACTCGAGCAAACGTACATAAATCAACTTTAGCCCAGACGGCGTATTAGCATGCAAACCTTAAAAAGGGTTTAGCAAAGACAACAACTGGAATCCAGGGACAATCTTTAGAATAAAACTGCACAAATTGTCTCTCAAGGGGCCTTTCCCCCATCTCCTTCTAGTGCGTTTGGTTCGCGTATTTATTTATGAATTTATTTATTTAATTACTGCACTTTCAAAGGCGAACCAGTGGCGGGAAGTGTAATAAAATGTACAGGGGGAAGGATTAGGAGCCAGGCCTTAATCTCACGCGGCTGTTTATACGGCATGGCCTGATTGATTAGTTTTTCAGGAGAGCTTATGTCAAAAAAAAAAAAAAAAAAAAAAAAAAACTAATCCGTCTTTGGATTGTGGCTGCCTTGTAAGGTTTTCCGCTCCGGCACTTTATCACGGCGGAGAATTACAGTGCTGCCGGCCTGTGATAAGGCCCTCCTTGCTTTCAGCACCCTGTCCCCCTGGACAATAGGAACACTGTTTATATTCTCCAGACCTGCTACAGCCAGAATCTTCACAGCTACATCCAATGCTCACAGGATTTTCTCTGTATGAGGCAGAGGAAACTTTGCGCAGGTTTTTTGAAAAATAAATAAATAAATAAATAACTTTAGGACTGACACATAAAAAACTAAATGATTACATGGAATAAAGTGGGGCGCATAAGGCGTTTAACCTGCTGTCCCGCTGTTGCTGATTAAATATGGATTTGAAGTGGTTCGTCCATGAAGTTGCGCAGGAGCTGCCCTGGATTTCCAGTTGTTTCTTGTGTCATTGATGTTGGAATCACACTGTGCTGGGAGAGATTTGAACTCTGAAATCCCTTAAGTAATGCCAACTGTGATATTTTTAGTGGAAAAGCACCATGATGATATTCTATTTGTATGATTTAACATTAAATCTGTAATATTTCGATTATAAAAGCTTTGAACTGCTTATTTCTGAGTTCAACAAAGCGATAATCAAAAGCATCTTAGTGTGCATAGTGTATAATTATTCGTAATCATATGTCACTGTTATGTTGCATATGTGATGTTTTTTCTGCGGCTGAAATGTATTAAGGAAAATGTTTGAGATGTTAAATACAATCGTCACAGTCATACCAGAGAGAAATCAAACAGGGATTATGCTTCCTTTAATGGCAAATGCAAATCCTGTAGCCTGAATTGGTCCGACAGTTGTTATGAGATGTGACTGTTAAAGTTTAAATGAATCTCTTGCATGATAAATCAATTCTAAGTAGATGTAAGACTACTTTGTACAAATACAATATTAATTTTTGTTCAAGATTTGCAAGTTTAACCAACTTAACTCGATCTGGAACAGGTACAAATATCAATTTGAGTAAATTTTGTACAAAGACTAAAATTTTGACAAAATGAGGGCATTAGTGATTTCATGCATGGTAGTTCTCTGTCAAAATAGCTGGACTGCGCTGGTGCATGTGTCGATGCATGTGGTTTGTCTTCATGATACCTTGCATGTGATTAGTGCACATTAGTCTCTTTCAATGAATCCTCGTGTTTTAATCTGTTAAGTATGAATGCTAGGAAAATGTGTGCATTTCTAAATTTGCATTGTGTGCTCCTCTTCCGTATTGACTTCATATTGTTAAAAATTACATTAGCTGGAAAAAAATGTAATTTAGATACATAATTGTAACTCTTTCCTATCAATATAGTTACGCATAACTTTGCCCCAAATATTTCACCCACCCACCTCCTCACCTAATCTACTATGAATGGAGATGAGAGAACTCGCATGAGGTCAGTGCCCTTACTACAAGACGTTTTATGAAAAAGGGTCTTTATCATTCAAAATCTGCCAAACCTGCCAACCATGCCAGGAGGAAATAAATGTAGCCATATCTTCAGTTTCCGTATGGCCATTTTTTTTTTTTATTTTAAGTTCAAGTCTTTCCTTTTTCCTTTGTTACTGCAAGCAGACCTCATTAAGCTAAATAAACCTCTGCATACAGCTCAAATAAGCCTAATAGATGTCTCAAGGACAGGTCAGGTCCTCTTTCAGGGAGCGAAACAGTCATATGGTTTGCGCCCTCCAGCTTCCAGTATTACCACATAATATTTAGCCTTCTTTTTTGTCCACTTCAGTCTCTTTGCATAGACCATTTCATTTTACATGGTAGTGCATTGTGGAAGTTCCGCAGAATGTTTTTAAACTACAGTTGAGCCACACGATGAGAGATGGCATTAACCAGCTGGGCTCAAGGCCAATAGTCCCCAGGTATGGGAACAGATGATAATTTGGCCCAAAACAAATTTACTTTCCGTCAATGGTCGGACTTAGGATCTTCTATTTGTCTGTCAAATATTTAGAGTGAAATTTGTGAGCAGTACGCTTTGCCTATTTCTGGCTGTATTAAAATGACCAATCTCAATTTATTCATTTATTTTTTAAAATTCTATTTTGGTAAATTATATTTCCATCTCTACTTTGTCTTTATTTATTTTTTAATAATTTGCATTTATATTGATCAATTTCAGTTGTTTCACAGATTATTGAAATGTGTATGAGGAGATAAGCCCATATTCTCGATTTTGGTGCGGTCTATAAGTAGATATTGTTTTGTTGGGCTATCGTGCTATAATCCAAAGCTTTACAACTGTCCCCTCATATGAGATAACATTCCATCTGCAAGTGTCTACGTCAAGTTTGAATCCAGGTCAGTATAAATGTTCACTGTTTCTTTTGTGGTGAATCATGGCATTTTATATAGCATCCATCCAATATATGGGTTGTTTCCTTTTTACAGGCACATTTGTCGCTGTTAAATAATTTATATGTTTAATTAGGATAGGTTTTCCAGTCCCTGTAGGCTGGTAAATGACATTTTCGCACTAGCAGTAGGAACAAATCGACTATTAGATGCCGCTGCTCAACTGTCACATCTCTCCCAGAGTCATCACATGGTGTCATGTACGGTATAGGGCTCATATCATGCCATTTAGCGAAATGATCTAAAGCCTGGATTGTAAGCGGGGAAAAAAAGAACCTTTCTGATGAAAAAGTAACAGGCTATAGATCCTACAGCAGAGTTAATTTATATTTTCAGAGCGCTGGCTTTATAGCAAAGCGTACTGCACTTCAATCAGTGGCTGGGGATATATATGGTCAATAAAACCACACCGGAAGGCTGAAAGATGTGGCTGGAACACCTTTTAAATCTGTGGGTGCTCGAAATCGTGACGGACTGGCGAGGTCAGGGGATGGAGGAGATGACGTGTGGCGGTTCATTTATATCGGCAGTTGGGCCCCAGGCGCTGCTCCATTCTGATTGGTTCTTGAGCGGCTGGAGGGGCTTGCTGGGCTGTGGTTACAGATGGGATGCAGAGATACGTGATGGTGCACTCTGTCACTGGGAGGACAGGAAATCTGGGGGCGGGGGGTGGGGCGAGCTAATTGCTAACCGCCTCATTGGATGGATAGCAGCACAAGGCTAGCCGTTCAAACCCTTTCATACTTTAAGACTCAAAAGGATCCAAACAATTGCGGTGGACTCGGGCAGCCAATGCCAGTTGTTCTGACTGGAAAATCAAGGCTGTTCACTTGTTATTTGTGCTTGTACTGTCTGTGCAGATACTGATTTGAATATTCAAATTATCACAATACTTATCACAACATCAACATTTAGTAGCTCAGTTTGTGATGTGGGTTTTTATAGCACCTTAAGTTAGCTTTAGGAGCATTCTATGCTGGAGCTTTACGTTCCAAATATTGTAAAACTATCATGCATTACATTACATTACATTACACACATTACATTTATTTAGCGGACGCTTTTATATTAAGCAACTTACAGTAAGTACATACAGAAAGGTCACTGACACTGAAGCCCAACAGACTGGACAAGGCACAATTCACATCAAGCATTAGTCACCTGAAGTCATGAACATGTAGAGCAAAGACTATACAGAAGGCAGTAGCACACGGAGGAAAAAGCAAAGCAAAGCAAATGGAGACAAAAATTAGAGGAAGATTTTTTTTTTTTTCCATGCTTAGTCATTAATGTGATGAACTAGCAGCCTGAGACTGCATTCACTTGTGCCTTGAACTTTGTTTTTCTAGCAGTATTTGTTATTCTGAAAATGGAATGTTTCTGGGTGCGATCCTTTGTATTCCACCTCTACAGCATTATGTGGACAGTAGAAGTAGATGTGCAAGAGGAGATTTGGTCTGGGCTTGTGAGAAGAAGTAACCATCACAGCTCGGTCATGAAAGAAAGCATTTGAAACATACTTTTTTTTTTGGCTTGTTTTTCAAATGTATTGAAAGCACATTCCTGGCCAATGACAGCTGTCGCACTGAGGACTTGTCAAGAAAGGTGACAGCTGACCAGAAATTACACCGCCAAAAAGGGGTGATGTTTTAGCCAACAATTCACACTTTTGCATTAGGAGAGGGCAATTACAGTGCATGTTAGTGATTTAAAAAGCAATCTACCCATTAATTAATTCTGTATTATGGCAGACAGGGCTTGGCATCTGGAGAGGGAGCCTGATTATTCTCGCACTCCTCAGTGTTGCCCATTGAAAATGAAGGCTCGTTTTAGCTTGTCATATTCTTGCTAGCAAATTTCTGCCGGCTTTTCTCTGTCTTTGTATATGTCTTGTGAAGTACCTGTCTCCAGTGCTGGTGGGAGTAAAAAATGGAAGCAGCGCTTTCTCTCTTTTATCCGTGTCTTTTCTTCCGTAAGGAAATGTCTAAAGCGCTCCAAAAATCAGTCACAGCGCAAGCTGCTCGGAGAAGAGAAACATTAGCTCAGTCAAGTTGGACAGATCTGCTTGCGCCGGCTCCACTGAGCTTTGCATGAATAAATCAGGGAATGTGCTCTTCACACGTGACCAATCAGACAAACCATGTTCATGCTAATTTTTTAACATGAGAAACCGTGCAAAATTGCCTTTGCACATAAGCTGGTCATTATTGGGGAGGGCTCTTTATGTTTCAGTGAACAAAGCATTATTCGCTTGAACAATGAGGTGAAAAATGAATGTTTGAAACTGAAAATGTACTGGAATTTCAGTGCATTTACAAAGGTTTTTACTCAGTCCATTAATGTTTGGACAGTTCTCAATTCTTGTTGATCTGGCCCTGTACTCCAGCAAATTAGGTTTGAAATGAAATACTGAATATGATGGTAAAGTGCTTTAATGACTGTCCTCTTAAATGTCTGGGTACTTCTATTTATATCAGGAAATCTTTAAGTTGTTGCAATGACAGCTCTGTTCAAATTGTTTCTCCATTTTATAGCCCCAGAGTACTTTTCTGTGAACAGTTGTATGTTTTATGCCCATAGATCAATCACTGGAAAGCTGAAAAAAACAAAGTTTATATCATGTGTGACACGTACATTTGGATTGTTTTGACCATCTTAACTGAAGGAAATTTGGAAAAAAAAAAAAAAAATAGCCATTGACATGGGAAAACATTGTACATGCTCAAAGTGACCATTTCAAATGTTTTTTCTTTTTTTGGTAGCCAAAATATATGGTGAGCTCAGCTATAGCAAGCAACCTGGGGGACCGCAGAAGAACACTGTTGTTGATGGATTTCAAATGTGAGAACTTTCAGTCCTGAAGGCTTTCTTGTTTTCAACTGAAGATCAAATCAAGAAACAGATGTATCAAGGACTAAGCTCATCAGTATAAGCTCAGAGGGTTAACCACAAGATGGAAATCATAAGCTTCAAGGACACAATGTCCGAGAAACAAATGCTGTGATCTTCTGGAACAAAATCTTTCAGACAAATGAGACTGCTATTAACCTGAGCAAAAGTGATGGGAACAGAGAAGTGTGGAAGAAAGAAAGGAATCGCTTGTGATCCAAAGTACCTTTTCATCTGTGAAACACTGTAGTTGCAGTATTATGCCTTGGGCATATATGGCTGATGATAGTACTCACTCGTTTCTAATGCTGCTGATGGTGGCAGCAGGGTGAATTCTGAATGTATAAAATTTTATCTGCTCAAATTCTACCAAATACCTCAAAGCTCATCGGATGACATTCCATCTTGCAGCAGGGCAATGTGCACATGTGTTTCTGCAGTACAGAAATGACTGCATTGTGAGCCTGGCTCAGTTCATGGTAGATGATAATCAGCATTTGGTGATAGCCATGGGATGTGGGCTGCAGGCAGTCATCATGTGTTCAATCATCAAATGTTCAAAAATGATTTATGATTATGTAAATTTGGCCAACAATTTATGTGGAATTGGGTATGAAAAGGCTCCAATAACAGAACATACAGAGCTGTTAAAAAGTATTTGCCCCCTTCTCAGTTTCTTCTGTTTTTGCTTATTTCCCAGATTTAAATGCTTCAGATCATCTAATAAATTGTAATGACGCAGACTACGTGCGTAAACAGAAAATACAGCTTATACATAATCATTCCTTTAATGAAGGTAATGAATCATTCAAAACCTGTCATCCATGTGAAAAATAATCCATCCATCCATTCTCTATACCGCCTTTTTTTTCCTCACGAGGGAGATGGAGCCTATCCCAGCTGACTGTGGGCAAAAAGCAGGGACCCACCCTGGACAGCTCGCCAATATGCATATCTTTGGACTGTGGGAGGAAACTGGAGTCCCTAGAGGTAAAGCACAGAAAAGCCCCAGGCCAGATTCAAACCCAAGACCTTCCAGCAAGCAACAAGATCTAAACAATAACCTCCTTGATGGAAGCAATTGGATGTATGAACTGTCTCAACTTTGACTTTACATTTATTGTTTCATTTTAAATCATATTTGGTGGAGGAGTGACGTCTACTTTATTTCTATAAAATTTGCTGTGTAAACTCCCTTAAAATTGTAACAGAGAATTCAAGAGCAAAATCAACAAAAAATGTGTTACTTTCCAAATAATTATGGACCAGAGTGTATGGGTTTCATTAATTTATGTTTATCATCTTGAAAACAAAGAACGCCATCATGAATCAGATGATGCAGTTTTTGTTCAATAATGCCAAATTACTAAATCTTGATGATCAACTAATTCCATATGATTGGCTGGGCAAACAGGCAAGGAATTATGATAGCGAGAAGATTGTCCAAGGGGTAAGATTTTTAAGGTGTAGTGATCAAGAAGGGAATTGCTTGAAGTAAGAAAGCATGTATTACAACACCTTGTCATGAGTTGACATGGAAAGTTAAGATTTGCTGGTAACACTAAAATTAATTTATCTGCAGAGTCTCT
The DNA here is from genome assembly GCA_029692085.1 of Gymnothorax javanicus. Classification (NCBI taxonomy): domain Eukaryota; kingdom Metazoa; phylum Chordata; class Actinopteri; order Anguilliformes; family Muraenidae; genus Gymnothorax; species Gymnothorax javanicus. The sequence goes on from CM056205.1 coordinate 23,896,663, forward strand.
TCGCTCTATCCTCGTGGCTTGTTGTAATGTGTCAAAGTACTGTACTTCAGCAAGTTTGAGAGACATAATTCTTTTCAGTGAATAGCTATAAAATGCTTCACATTTTTTAAACTAGAGAGAAAAATAACAGACTACTGGCTACTCTAGAAGAGTAATATTTCCACATTATTCATGAAGAAGATCTGAAGACGTTTTACGCTCATCATGTGAGTATAAATGGTTTATGAAAATTTATATTTCCAAAAGCTTACCTACATGGGAATTTTTATTGTAATTATAGTTTTAGAATGTGTATAATATACAGGTTATTCAACAATATACTTCCGATAATAACCCCCAAACAAAATGTATTTAAAAACATTATTTCAAGAACTTATGCCCTTATAAAAATTTACTATAGTTATATATAACTATAGTTTACTACAGTAAAATTGATATAAACTATAGTAAACTGCACTTTACTACAGTAAACTATAGTTTGTTGCAAATATACTATAATAATTGAATATAATTGCTTTAGTTTACTATAGTAGAGTTTGACTTTTGTGATTTACTTTGGCATCACAATAGTAAACTACAGAGTTACAATAGTATATAGAAAACTATAGTATTATTACTGTAGTATTTTGTGGTAATTTTTCATAAGGATGTGGCTGCTTGGTTTAAAAAAGATAACTGCTTCAATCAAAAAATTATCATGAAAACATTTTTTGGAGGCAGCTTTCCACTGTTAAATTTCTGCTTTATGCAAAACGTGAAATGGTCAGAAATTTACTGATTAACATGATGTGTCTTGCATGCAATACCTCAATCAGGATGTCTCTTGGTTTGAAGAAGTTGGCAAACTTCTTGAAACCAAGAGACAAGCACAGGAGCTGTAGCATCTTCAAACCTTCCCCCATTGGGGTCATATCTTTTTCAGTGTCTCACTCTGGGGGCATGTTGAAGACTGTCCTTACTTCTAATTTTACTCCTCTAAAACATTTATTCGCTGAGGTTAATAAATACCAAAAAACTAAATGTTTGATTCACTTAAAAATAATACTTCAACTGCTTTCACGAAATTGAGGAAGTTACTGAGCAAATTCTGCCTAACTTCCTACGTTTGAAGCCATTTTGGTTCCGCAGCTTAGAAGTTACCCAATACAATGATGGAACCAGTTCTCCTAACATTGTTAATTGGTTGTAAACCCGAGATTTTGTGGGTGGCACGCTGATCCATTGGGAAGCCTTGTCACCTCACAGAAAGACGGTTTGTTTCTGGTTTGCGGCCTCCGGGTACTCAGATCTCCAGCCACTGTCAAAAGACCTGTATGAATGACAATAGGAGATTTTAATACCTCATTTCCACTGGTATGGCTGGACTAAAATAAACTAGGGCCACTCGGAACTACACTTTCTTGGTTTTCCACTGGTAAAAGTTGTGGATGCTAACTGGTACTTTTTTTGGGTACCACCTTGGCCTAGGTCTCAAGGGAGTTTTTCTTCAATTTTTTTCTTTTCACCAGATCCGTACCGGATTTTAAACAATGACAGGCGCAAAATCACATTGCGGTCAGTTGACAAAATGACAACGTTTTGTTTGGTAGCTGATGAAAGGATCCGGTCATATTTGGATGTTGCTCAGAACCCCACCAACAGATAGTAGATACCATCTGCAATGCAAAACAAAATTGGGAAAGAAGCAGTAGATTCGTGTAGAACCAATACCTTGCTGGGTGAAAAAATAGCATAAATTTCTTGTAGATGTGAATGGTGCGTCACCCTTACTTTCGCTTAAAAAAACCTATGAAGAGCAACACAATATAGCTTTTAACAAAGTGCTGAAGCTTTACAATATTTGCTGGGTGAGTTTTACGGGCCGTTAGTAAGTTTAGTCCGACTAAATTCAGTATGGAGAAACTCCACTAAAAATTTCATCAAGGATTAAGGTTAATCTGTATCTGTGAAACTGGTTCTTAATGAATGAGTACATCCATGTTTCAGCTGAACCGAAAAAAGGCCAGTCGCTTTCACTCAACATCTGTGAGCTGATTTACCTTGATAAGACCTGCTAAAGTAATTAAGCACCTTTGGACACCAACTGAAAGTGGCTGAGGCATTTCACAAGGATCCAGAACAGGACGTTGATCCCTTAAGCCCCAGTTTCGCCACAGTAATCAGGTCAGTGCAGCTGCTGGGCCCTTGAACAAGGCCCTTATCTCCATATTACTTCAGGGGGGATCAGCCCCTGCCAAGTCTGATCTACAGTATGTCCCTTTGAATAAAGTGTCGGTTAAATATTGGTAATGTAATGATGAATAAGAGGCCGTTAATTGTTAATCAAATCCACAGTCTGGTTTTAGAAGATGAGTCGCAAATCTAAACAATTGGTGAATGGATCTCTCAGGAAAAAAAAATTAATTGAGCCAATATCAAGTGTGGTTTAATATCAAGTGGGCATAAAGTAAGGATGGTTAAATGGAGTGTGGTTAAATGGTTAAATTTCACTGTGCAGAAGTGATATTTGCATGGTTTTAGATGTGTTATCTGCAGTGAATACTCCGATGATACGTAGCTCTGAGAGCAGATATTCCTCTGTAATCATCTACACTGATCACCTATGTATCAAGTATCTCCACAGTGATTGATTTTGAGTGCAAGTGTCCTGAAACCATGTACAGTAGCTACGTATTTCAGCCTGTCCTGTGTTCCCAATGGGCCCAGGCTCTTTGTGGGGGTGATTAACATTGAAACTCCCAGCTGGTGCAGAAGGGTGGCACTCTTTGTTATGCATAATTGGAGCGAAGCAGCTCATCATGCCAGATTGAAGAGCTATACATATTAAGCCTGGCAGATTACATGAATGTAGTGAGACAGTGAAACCGTTGTTTAGGTGTGATTCACTGCCAATACGGTTCCCTCAAGGTCTTTCACGGCAGCGTGGCTGCATTACTAGTTCAGTCGTGAAGTGGATGAAACTAGTGGTGACCAAACCTGTCGACTGGAGATCCACCATCATCTACTTTTTCAGTCCAGCTCAAATGAAGCAGTCAGCACACTGCATTCAACCGCTATAAATCTGCATCAAACTGCAAATTATTAATTAGTAATTAGGTGTGCCAATTGGGGTTGTAATGAAAAAAATCACAGAATGACAGATATCCTGAGACAGTGTCTCCCAGCTGTATCAACCAATTATAATGTATTACGGGAACTTAATAATCAAAAAATAATGCAATGTAACATGAGTGAGGAAAATCCAACGTAATTTGGGCTGATTAGCAATATTTTACCGCTGCCATTTTACTGTGAACTGTGAAGTAGAAAAGAATGGGCGTAATGAAGTAACAGACCGAGAGAATGAAAGGCAATAAATTGCAATGTAAAATGAGAGCCAATTAGCTTTGTGACAAGAAAACGAGTCCAGTGAATTGCTGTGACCACCCAGTTATCAACACTGATACAAGTGTTAATTATTGCTGGCTCCAATTATATTCAGAAATATGTAATGAAATATGCCAAGCCCAAAAAGACTAAATTGCAAAATGCAAAACTGTGATTGCTGTTTTTTGTTTTTTTTCTGTAAACACCAGAAAAAACAGATAAGACTAGGATTCTAAAAATAAAGTAAAAAAAAAAATAAATAAAAAATAGACACAAATGTCGTGCAGATTTTGTATTGAAAACACGACCACAAGATGTCATGCAGCCAATACAGGGGTGTTGCTGGTAGCCTGAAGGCAAATGGAATAGAATGTATGGAGAAAGAATTAATTTAGTATCCAGCCCTGAGTTGCCCCAGGGCGGCGCCACCAATCATGATGCAGCATCAACCACTGGTGACTCACTCCTTGAAGTTGCCCCTGGGTTAGGGAACCAATCATGATGCAGCATCATCCACCAGTGGCGCACTCCCTGCAGATGCATTTGAAGAGCATGTTCACAGGTGAACCACCGACCAGATGCCTCTGAGTTTTTATTAACTTTCCAGAGGCTGGCCCCGGTCACTGTAGCAATTACCTTTATGTCAAACCGTAAAAGATATGTCTGTCTGAGGGATAAGCAGTCAGCCAGTTTTGTGAGACTCATTGCAGACCACAACTTGGTGAATTCCTTCTACCAGCGACAGTTGCGGGTATGTTTTCTACAAGTAATTCCTGGAAATTGGAGCCAGATGTTTGGCAAATTATGCTGTTAAAACCTCCATTTGAAATAGTTTTTTTAGATGCGGTCTAAACTATACCTTGTGCGGCTTTCCCAGGTTGTGAAGTTCAGACATCCAGTGTTACTTTAGAAACTTATACCAGGCAAGCAACAAACATGAATATTTAATTTGTTCTGTAATAAAAATGCATGGAATTAGTGTAAAATATAGCAACATTAAAATTATTTTAAAATTCTTAATTTCATTTTTTATTGTCTGAGTTGTTTGTATTATATACAGTATCTTATTCTGAATTGATTGCCTCTTTAGTCAATTCTACTTGCAATACTAACCAACCTTGACAAACGCATTGTTCCAGTTCACAGAAAAAGCATTGTTCTCAGTAGAGAGCCATGGAGTAACAGAGAAAGAGAGCGAGAGATCAGGAATGTGAGAAAGAGAAATTGTGTCAGAGCAAGCTTTAAAATTCATGTCTTTTACTGTGCAGCAGGGGTTAAATACTTTGATTCGCACCCTCCTCCCTCTGCATGGCAGTATAATTTTCTCAGTTGTTCATCATGCTTAAACTGTTTTCTCATTTACATTTTAATCATCCTACTGGAACTTACTTTCCTTTCCTGAGTTTTTGCACTGGCACGTAATTCACATTATTTAAGGGCAAGTTATTCAGCCTCTCCATCTGTAGTGATGACAGGGTGTAAATATGTAAAAGGCAAGCGAACAATGCCATCTAATTTTACACCTACCGTACATCATTTGCTTGATAAAATCTTGGCACTTGTGTGTCTGATTTATAACCACTACAGTAAAACTGTTTTTGGTTCTCAATTGTAATAAATGTGCTTTCAAGGACTGTCAAGAGACTTAATTCTAAAAATAATGTGCATAGTAGAACATACACATACACAAACACACACACATTATTTGTAAGCAGACGTCTAGAGAGGTTCAGACACTGAGGTAAAGTGGTAAGATCGAGTGTCTTTCCAAACATGTTTATGTGGGGCTAATTGTCTTAATTAAGCACTGAGAGGAGTGATATATGCACCAAGCCAGAGATCTGTAGGGGACTCATTGATTTCACATTAAATGTAGAGGACTTTTTCAACTTGCAAGGTATTTTGTCCCATTTACATCACTTACTTACTCAAGGAATGCCTGATGTGAATATACAACATTATTGTGTTTTACAGTCACTTTTTTACGGAACCAAATATGAACATTGTGTGTATCAGCTTTCTTGCAAAGAATAAAATATTGCTTATGATGAGATCTGGCTTGTTAGCCGTCAACACATATGCCTCAATTATGCTTATAGCAAAAAAGTATAATTAGGAGAAAAAAGCTGGTGAAGCAGCTCTCGAAGCTTTCCAGCAGTCTTCCTCGGAGCATACACATCTGCTGGTGCAAATTATCCTCTCAACCAGGCCAACAGAAGCCCTCACCACTAATTACCAATAAAAATACCAACTAAGCTTATTTCCATGAATTATTATGGCTTTATCTGAGGAGGACCAGGAATCCATCTTGGACAAAGGAGTGATAGGAGTGATGTTCCCTGCACAGAATGAGGGTTTACATAGTGAGTTTTAGGTCCTGCGCGCTGAGTCTTCAGAAAGTTCCACAATTAAAGTGCTAATTTTAAGTTGCTGGTATAATTACATATGCTTATGCATTTTTAAAAATTTCACACTGAGTATCTTCAAAGAAGAAGTTAATGACGGTTGTATGATGATGCAGTAATTGTCTATGGACGACACTCAAATGAAAAATGCCAGGATGCAATTTATTCAGTATGATTTTGAGCCGAATGAAGTGTTGTGTGCAAGATGAACGAGTAACACAATTTTATTTTGTGTCTTTTCTATCTTGACAAATATGTCATTCTTTTTCTAAAGCATAAAGGATGCCTTTGAGGTTATTATCTTATTTACAATAAATAAACCTGAAGACCAAAAACAGTTTACCGTGACAAGGTTTTGAATAATGTGCCATTTTGTCTTTTATTTTGAAGGTCGCAGAAAGCAAAGCGCAGATTCCCGCGACTGAGCTGATGGAGTTGGAGGGGAGCGATAAGGGGGAGAAACTCTCTGCTGATGCGGCCAGCCCCAGGATTGCGAACCCCCTGCGTCTGTTTGCCCAGGGGTCTCCAGAGCTTAGACAGAGCATCAGGGAGATGACATACTTAGAGAACACAGAGGACCTCTGGGACTGGTTATCTAACAAGACAGATGTTCAGGAGACGCGTGCGAGAACTAAACGCAGGCCCATAGTGAAGACCGGAAAATTCAAAAAAATGTTCGGCTGGGGTGATTTCCACTCCAACATCAAGACAGTGAAACTGAACCTGCTCATCACTGGCAAGATCGTAGACCACGGGAACGGCACGTTCAGCGTCTACTTCAGGCACAACTCCACCGGCAAGGGTAACGTCTCTGTTAGCTTGGTGCCCCCCTCCAAGGTCGTAGAGTTTGAGACAGCCCAGCAGTCTACGCTGGAGACCAAAGATGCCAAGACGTTCAACTGTCGCATTGAGTACGAGATGTCCGACCGGGCCAAGAAAACCACTCTGTGCAGCTTCGACCCACCCAGGGTGTGCTACCAAGAGCAAACTCAGAGTCATGTTTCCTGGTTATGCTCTAAGCCCTTCAAAGTCATATGCATTTATATTGCGTTCCACAGTGTCGACTACAAACTGGTCCAGAAGGTCTGCCCTGACTACAACTACCATAGTGACACCCCCTACTTCTCCACTGCATGACCCACGATCTGCATGTTTATAGGTTGCTGGCATTTGCAAACACCAATGAGACATTAGTTGGCATACATTAGTATGACACTCATCTACACACTGTGTTTACTTGGCGTCTTCCTATGTGCTTTTTATCCCAGACTTTTCCCCCCAGGCACTGAATATCAGTGTAGGCAGTGGGAATAGCACTGATTAATTCCAGTGTTTTTTCCCGCTAGAATAATAAAACAATAACATGATATTGCAGCATCATATCAAACCTATATCAAGGGGAACGTAAGTGTATCTTATAATTGAGAGCATAAATCCCAACAGTTCTGCCTGAAGGTGTGATTGAAATTTGCACCTATACTAAGAGAATGCCTTGCCTTTCCCTTGCTACTTCAAAATCTGTCATGTGTGAATATTAAGCCGCAGACTTCGCCGTGATAGGAAATTGATAATCTACTACTCTTCAATGGCTCCCCGGTGGGGATGCCCTTTGTAAGATACCAGGGAACTGCAATACTAGTTTGACAGAGGTAATCCTTTAATTATTTTATTTGTGCGGTACACATTTTACTTGTGGTGGTCACATTTACTGTAACTGAACTACATGTCATCTATGTCACAAAATCATTTTAGCACACAAATGACAACAAAAATGCATGAATATTCTGTACAATGTGACCTACTGACATTTAAAAAAGAAACTGTTTTTACTGAGTATTGGTACATGAAAACTGATTCTCATAGTTGATATCATGGTTACAATTTGAAGATTTTGCTATTTTGACCATATTGATCAAACTATGATTAGCAGTAATTTGCTGAAAACTGGAGTCCCATTTTGAAATGCCGTATGTCTGAGGAGTGAATGTTGTTTCGAGAGAATGTGTAATACTCAAAGTGCAAATAAATTCAGGAATGTTTTAGGTATACCAGAAATGTATACATTCTGCAGACTTCAGTGTTAATTGAGAGATTTTCACAAATATGAAATCCCCATAAATTCCAGCATGCAGCCAACTGATAGTTCTGATGTGATTACACTTCCTTGTGGTCTTTCAATTTTGATTTGTTAAATAGTCAGATATCAGTAATTGTTTAAAATTTTAATGGCTTGCCGAGGCCATATGACATTAACACAGAGTACGCTTGATTAAAGAAGAGTGTCCCAAGAGCAGTCAGGGAAAGCTTCATTTATTTAAAACATTGAGCAGTTGATGGTGTACAGTAGTGTGCAGTGATGATTATACACTCAACAAAATGAAGATAAATCAGAAACCAAGTACTATTCAAGTATTCATTTCTTGTAATATTGAATTGTATAGATGAAAATAAGTAAACAGATGGCAATATATTGTAAAAACAAAAATAATAATATGTTTTTGAGAGAAAAAGTCAATATTAGTGTGGCCATCCTTTACTTTGATCGCAGCATTTAATCTTTGAGGCACAGTTTTCACATATTTGTTTATTTCCTCACTCGCTAAACCATTCCTTATGGTTTGAAGTTAATTCCAAAGAGATTCTTTCGATGTTACAACAGATTTGCTCAATCGGATTAAGGTCTGGACTTTGAGCAGGCCAAGTCATAACTTTTATGTCACCAGATGTTTCTTTTTGACTGAGATAATTCTTGTGCAACTTAGAAGTGTATTTAAGGTCATTATCTTGTTGCCTCTCAAGAATGCTGTGATACTTCTTTTGATCTATGATTCCTAGGATTTTAATGCGATCACCGGCTCCTTTCAAGCAGACTGAACCTCCAAACCATAATATTAGCATCTCCATGTTTTGCTGAAGGGATTTAACAGTCATTTTGAAATGTTCTGTGTTTGGGGGAGAAAATTTTGAATTTTAATTCATCGGTCTAGAGGACTTGTTCCCAGTCCATTGGTGTCCAATCCTTGAATTTCTTGGCAATGTTAAGTCCTTTTTTGATGTTGCCAGCTCTCGGAAGCAACACGACCAATCAGACCATTTGCACTCAGGCATCTGGAAATAGTAGATCTTGATACTTTCATCTCTTCGCTTCTGGCGCTAATAATGTCATTACAGAGTTGTCGAACTGTCAACCACCAATTTTTTTTACTTGTCTTACACAGATCACGAACATCAGAGGCACTTTACTTCCATTTTGCACCTTCATTGCCGCTAGTTTTCAGCGAACTGGTCTCTTTGAAATGCTTCTTGGCGTTTCGTACACTATCATGGCAGCATTTAACATCTTCAGCATCATGTAAGTCCACGATGTGGCTATGAACAATCTCAGAGAGCTCCTTCCGTCGTGTCATCGTGTTTAACACTGTGACACTGCTCAAAGTTCACGTGACCTTAAATACTGGAACAACTGACCGTCAGAGGGAATTTTGCTGGATAATGTTGCCTCAAACCAGTTTGAACAAATTTTATTGCATTGACAGTCATCATTGCACACAATTCATGTCTAAGTGCCAAACATTGCTTTTGAAGAAATGTGGATATGCCAAATGTGCAGTGGTCTTAAAAAAATGCTTGCTGTCCTCTGATTTAAAAATGCTGACAAGCATGTATTACTGTCTAGCATCTGCTATTGACATGTGAGAACACGGATAAACGCACTGTCCTTTGAAGTATGTGTTGAGACGCGGCACTATTTCCTCATAAAGCAAATTATGTCAGGGTGATGCAGATGGGTTAGAGTAAGATGGTTCACATTCAAACTTGCTGTCTTCTGCTGAACCAATTAAGTAGTTTCTGGTGCATGTTCAGGTAACATTATAACAGCCAACTGAACTCACTGGTTCTGCCCATTGTAAAGCTATATGGCCAATTGCAAATAGCCCTGCGAGGTTGCTGGCCACAGTCAGCATTTGACTGCATTTGGACTAATCCCTGCAGCAGAACAGTGCTTTACATATGAACCACCCAGCGTCTCTCAGGTGTTTGTTTTTGGTCCCTTGTGCAGTAAATTGATTGGCTGTGCTTCATGATCATTTTTTCAATGCTTTAAATGAAGAGGTGGTTCAAGCAGCAGGCTTATTGGTCATTTAAATATCAGATGGGGAAAAAAACCCTGATGTAGTGCAAATCATTTGTGCCGCAAGTACCAACTGCAAAAATGTAAAAACGAGGATCTGTAATGATAGTTTTCAATAAAATAAATATACCAGCCACTCCTTCAGTGTTACTGAGGGAAAATAATTGTAATAGAAATGATGCCTGCACACATAGCCCCCTGAAAACTAGCTACGCAATTCAATATCAATAAAGCATTTTGCCTCGAGGCAACGTATTATAACACCCATAACCATATGGGTGGTCCTCAGTCAAGCAACACAGCATGAGTAAATTTAAAAATGCATTCTGCAGACTACATTCAGGTTATAAGACTAACTCAATGCCCATTTTACTATAGTGGTTAGGCCAGTTTTATGAGCTGCTTAAATGGTTCTTTGAACTTGATGGAAAAAACTGGCTTATAATCCTTCAGTTTTGTCTAGAGGCTTTCAATTTGTCTCTGTTGCTGCTGCATGTGCTTTCTAGCATTACTCTTGAGTTCCCTGATATTTCTCTCTTCTTGAAATCCTCCACTTGCTGTTTTTGTGGTATGGCAGGTACAGTATGAGCACACCAGTACACTGATAGTGCATCAGGGGACTGACAATAGGAGCTTGAACTCTATCTGCAATGAAATAATGCCAGAACCCTCTGCTCTGCAAAAGAAACAAATGCTAAATTGTTGTAAATACTGTTATAATTGTATTCATCTTACACTGGTTTTTTGCTCCACTGCACATGGGCTCCTGCTTGTCTCTGCACAGCAAGAAGTCAAATACAGTATATGTATGTACACATTGTGAGAAGAGTACAGACATTGTGTGTATTGTATCAGACATCCACACCAAACATCAAACATTGTCTATCATGTAAATATACTCAGTTCAGTGTGAGGTCAGTGCTGGGCTGATATCTGGGCTTAAATGTGCGTTACACAGACAGTTTTATAAAACAGCTGTATCCACTTGTTTTTCAAAATGGTCTGTGTGGAAAAGACTTTTCAAGTCTCGAGGATAAAGCACTAAAAGCTGATTCACAGGTGCGTTTACTCATCTCGAGTAACTTTAAACTGTGGGTCAAAAGTGACCAACCTATTGCATTAAAGAAGCATTGTAGACAAGTCAACAACCATCAAACCATTTCTCACTCCCGTCTGTGTGTTTTGAAATCTGTAAATGTTGCTCTTCAAGGCAGTAAATGGATAAAATTGCATCTTGTTTTATCTAGTTTCTGTGTCACTCATTTACTTTTATTGTGTTACTCTGTTAAAAAAAAAAAAAGCTTTGTGTGCTTTGTGTAAATCTTTTTACTTTTGTGACTGAAGGCATACTGATGATCCAATTTTTCAACCGTTAGATGAGAAAGCTTTTGGTTATTGTAAATTACCTGAAAGTCATGTTTATTTCTAAAAGTTGTCAAGTGCTTATTTTATTATTACCAGGGATAAATGAACATTGTCCTTTAATATCTACTTATGTATCATGCAAACAAATGGTAACAAAGCTTATTTTTAGTGATTGCTGATCTAGCCAAATTATGTTTCTGAAGAAACAAAAAATACATTTGCATTTATTCATGATAAATATTTGACAAATGTTGATTCAGCTGTATTATTATTTTTTATGTGTCAACAATAATGGAAAAATTCTAATTCTAATTCTCGGGCCACTTCCTAATTTTATTTTGAATAGCCTACCGTAAAATAAAATAAGTAAACTTACATGTCTGTGTAGTATTCAATATTTCAAAAATGATGGTTAATATTGAAAGGGTTTATTTTGTTAAAACCACGCTTTATTTGTAAACCGAGATAAGTCATTGCATCAATAAACTATTGACCTTCATACAAGAGTTTTTTCCCCCCCCTCTCACTGCAGATTTCACTGTCTGAATGTACTGATGACTAGCTCACCAAGAACAAACTGAATCTAAATTACCTTAGCCCATTAGATGCACCTGAATTGTAGCTTCAGCTTATAAAAAAAAATTTTGCAAGGATTTATTCATAACAGCACTTCATAAATAGCAGCGCAAACACAATACATTATAAAACATTTAAAAATACTATACTGTACCCTCTGAAGAATTAAAATGCCAAATACCTGCACTTCCACGTGAATGATGTAAAACACAACTTTACTGTTCGAAAAAAAAAAAAAAAAAACATCAGCATGGGAATGTCCAGCATGAATCTCGATTATTGGCTGCTCAGTTACCTTTCTGTGTTGATGTAAAATTTAAATGGAAAATAGGTATGCGTATTTGCAAACATGTGCATTGAAGGCTAAAGCAAAGTGATAAAAGTAGTCATAACCACGCACAGGCAAGCCTTCAATGACTCGATTTCCTCATCTCACTTAACACAGGGAAGAGCAGGAACTTGACTTTTCCAGTTAATCTATTTTATACTTTATACATTTTACCCTCTGTGATTCCATCTAGTAGCTAGCATATTTGGTTTATCTCTGGAAAAATAGATCACATGACCCATGAAATACATACTCAATGCATTGTACTTTGGAGCCTGAAGCAGCATACTGCTTTTTTTTCAATCAGTGGTCCTCAGAGAGCACCAAGTATAATTGGCACAAATGTGCACTCTGTCATTAATACATGGAAAAAGTGGTGTGAATAAAATTAAGTTTCTTGGAAAAGTTCTCGCCACTGTTCAAACAGGAAAAAAAAAAATATTTGGGTTGTAAGGTGATGTGAGAACACGTAAATCACAAAAGAAAAGCAAAACAGTTTGGAGACATCAGTAAATAATCTTAATTTATATTCTGAAGGAAAGTGAACGTACAACGTGAGCTTCTCCGCATCACCCCTCTGATGGATACAGGGGGCTCAAAAATTACTGGCACCCCTGACTGGCAATCCACAAACACCACGAAAAAAATATGAACATTACAAATATAGAGAAAGGAAATATTCAAACATTCATGAAATACTTCACTTTATTAATATTTTGATGGAAGCAAACAAAATTATAACAATCATTCAATACAAAATAAATTTGAACAAAATCAAGGTTTATAATTGGCACCCTTCATTTACAAAGTAGTACTTAGTGCAACCACATTTGGCAAGGATAACAGCATGGAGTCTTTCCCTGTAATTTTTGACATGGTTAAGGCACACATTTTGGGGATTTTGGACCACTTCTTCAAGCAAATCCTTTCAAGATCCTTCAAATTCTTGGGTTTGCTTTCATCAACTGCCCTCTTCAACTCAACCCACAGGTTTTCAATTGGACTGAGGTCATTGTCCTGTTGGAAAGTCCACCTGTGTTGATCTTGAGGTATGCTTTGGGTCATTGTCCAAGTTCCTGCCTTCTGGTGGAGGCAACCAGATTGTCAGCAAAAATATCCCGATGCTTGGTGGAATTCATTATACCATAAATCTTAACTAGACCTCTTCAATTAAAACAGCCCCAAAACATGACTGACTCACCATCATATTTCACCATAGGTATGAGGCGCTTCTCCTTGTATGCAACCCCGTTTCGATGCCAAACATGCCGCTGCTGTATTGGACCGAAACATGCAATTTTGGTCTCATCTGACCAAAGCACCTCGTTCATCTCATCATTTAAATGATGTTCAGCAAACTCCAAGTGCTTGCTTCTGTGTCTTCAGGTCAGAAAAGGCTTTCTTTTGGCAACCCTTCCAAAGAGCCTGTGGTTTTGGAGGTGGCGCCTGATGGTGCTTTTTGAAACCTGGTGACCCCAAGATGCCACCAAGGCCTGAAACTCCTGCACAGTGATTCTTTAGGGATCTTTTCGCCTCTCTCACCATCCTCCTCAGTCTCCTGGGGGGCAAAACGCAGTTGCGTCCTCTACCCTAGAGGTGTTCAACAGTTCAATATCTTTGTGATTTTTTAATAATTGCTCCGACAGTGCTCAGTGACATGTTTTATGAATACCAGTTTTAATGATTTACCAGATTCATGAAGGTCTATGACCTTCTGCCTCTTTTGAACTGATAGTTGTTTTGTTTCTTCGTAGCGTTGGATGACAAAGGGATAGTGCATGTGTGTTACTTCATTTTTATACCCTTGTGAAACAGGAAGCAATGTGATGGCACAATATAGTTCCTTAACCCTTAGATAAAACTTACATAAGTGAAATCTAATACCTGGTTTAATTTTGGTAGATGTTATTTATAATAATCTTTAAGGATACCATTGATTGTGAATCCACAATTTGGCGGAAATTGATTTTTAATTAAATCAGTAAATGATTTCGATTGGTTCCATTTATCTAAAAATGTATGTTTTAAATTTTTTTAAAGTATTATTTGTGCATTACTAGTCAGGGGTGCCAGTAATTTTGGAGCTCACTTTATATGGGCAAAAGCCATGTATTGTTGAGCCTGAATTAAGGGGCCTCTGGTAAGGTCAAACTAAATTACTATAATTGGTGTAAAACACTGTAAAAAAAAAAAAGGGGGGCCTTTTGTAGTGGCTCCCAGGACATGTTTGGATATGCATCCATTTTCTGGTTTTGCATGAGAAATATCTTGTTCTTGTTCAAAGCAGCTTTGAGCTGAGGAACTGGGGACTATGCTTTACCTGATGGTGCCTTCTGGCTTTTTTTTGAGAACTTTCATGCTCATGAAAACAGTTTGAGATGACTTTGTGACAGCCTGTATTTTCATGCCGAAATTAACCGCTGGAGGATGGGTTAAATTGTTGCCGTAAAGGAACATGCATGGTCAGCATCAATACTCAGGCATAAGCATTCAAACAGTGACAGAGTAAGTGATTGTTACTGAAGGGCCCAGAGTGTGCCCAAAACATTCCCCACATGATTACACCATCAGCAGCCTGGACTGTTGCCATAAGGCAAGCCATAGAGAGCCCAAGCTGTAGGTGACATCTGATGACACGATTCCACCCACAGGTTCTATCCAGTGAACTTTCACTCAATTTTTATGTGGAAAATAGGCTAGATTTCACTCAGATTTCAAGTTCAATGAAAATCATATTTAAAAAAAAAAGCTATTGTAATTTGGTATTACATAATGACACTATATGATAGGCGATAATATCTTTAATACCATTTGTAATATTATCAGAGGGTAATTTCTCATTTAAAATGATGAAAAATATTCAGGGGGCTTTTGTGAAGTGTTTCAGCTTCAGTAAAAGTCTTTGTGAGCAGTGAGCTCATTTGCTCTAATTATTTATCAAGCACTTTGAAAGATTAACAACCCCAGCCAATGCGCTGTTAGATGGTACTGGTTAAGTGGTTACAAATCAAACCCAAACTGAAGTCACTGATGGCACCTCAAGTTTATTCTATTGTGCTTTATTCTTATTGCACATCTTTTTTTCCCCTTCAAATTGATGATGAGGTAATTCTAACAGATGGTGCACAATGAAGATGAATTTACATCTTTTGTAAAAAAAAAAGAAAAAAGAAAAAACATTCTCAGTGTATATTTATCCCCAAAAACCCAAATCCAATTTCAGATAAGTAAAAAAGACGAGGTAAAAGTTCTCACATTTTTACTCATAAGACTATCCTTTCTTACATATTGCTTTGTTTTCCATGATATCTTTCATCCAAAACACAAGTTTGTTGAATTAATTTTGATCAAACCTATAAATTACTAAAAATTATATCTTCTCCATTGTTTCAATCTAAAATGGCCTTGTAAAATAGCTCAGTTTTTTGCATACAAATATATAGATCTCATGCATTTTGTGTAAATTGATTCACTTACTTCCCATGTACTGGAAGTTACCTAAACAGGATTTTAGGTAACAGCATCATATTTCTCTCCAATTGTAATTTTGCTATAATTCTAATATCTAGAAATGATACCCAGCCCATTTTTAACAGAAAATACACTGTGAAATGTTTTTTTCATGGAAGACTAAAATCACACTGACACTGGCTAAGGTTTCCCCCGCCTAAATGCTTTATGGCATGGATTCTGAACGATGCTGGAAACACTTTTTAACCTTTATTTAAGCATACAAAGTTCCATTACAAACTTGTTTTTCTTTTTCAAGGATGACCTGGGAGAAAAGCCAGATACTGCCATTGCATGTGAGGAGGGAGAGAGAAAAATATGAATTTCTCTCCATCATTTTGGGCAATTTTAGGGGTTAACGGCCTTGCTCAAGGGTCCAACAGTAGAGTTCTACCTAACTTCATCTCTCCAGATAAAGTCAGAATTCCAAGCTTCACTGGGGGTTGGTCTACCAACTCTTCGGCTATCGGTCAAGCAACCTACCACTAGGCGACCATGCCACTCTTAGAGATTCTACTCCACGTAGACGACATGCTTCGCATAATTTCTGTTGAGTTTTCAGCGCACATTCATGCTGCAAATCTCCAGTTTATATAATCCATTGGATTGAGATCTGTGGAGGCCATTGGAGTAAGCTGACCTCTGTTATGGCCCCAATTTGTTATGGCGTCACGGACAGCAAGGGATGACAGACAAAATTCTTCAACTTCAACAGATTTAATTAAACAAACACTTAGAACTAATCTACACTCTACCCTACTGACCAAGATTGAAATTAAAAAAAAAAAGATAGTTACAGTCCCTTGGTAATTGAGATGGGCTGCTATGTTGCGATGTCCTGGGACAGGAAAATGCTCCAACACAGGCAAAAATCCACAAAAAGCTTCACAGGTCTTGAAAAGAGTGACAGGTCTGGTCAAATGTATCCTTCCACAATTTCTCCTTGCAATTTCTCCAACTACCTCTCACTCTCTCAATTTTTCTCCTTATATACTCTTTTCCAGCCCCCTCTGAGGCAAGCCCAGGACATGCCCAACCTAGTTCCAGACTGGCTTAACAAAAAAAAAGTCAATACTGCCATCTAGTGGCCTTTTTTTTTTTTTTCCACATTACACCTCATTGTAATGCTCATAAAACCAGGTTCAGACCCTGATTGTAAGGCCACGCCTTCAGCTGTCAAACTCACTCGTCTATTAAGACCTGGACCGCTTTCTCAGCCCCGCAATCATTGTATGCAGCTGCTGTCCATTTCCAACACTGCGTGGTAGTGCTGGGCTATTTAAGACCGAGCTTCACACTTAGTCTTTGTGAAGTCTCGTAAGCCACATGCCCGAGTTGTATCTCTAGTCTTGTATAGACATATACCCCGTGTATCGCGTGAATATATTGGAACTCTTGCATTTAGTGCTGTTTATTGTTTATGTCAGCACTTTATCTTCATTATTGAGGAACCTCGTTTCCTATTTTCTTTTCCTATTTGTAATATATTGTTTCTGTAGTTAAAGTCCAGCATCTGCATTACTAATAGTGCAATTCAGAAACCCTTCCTATTATGTTTTCTATTGCTTCTTGTGTGCCTTCCTGCTGCTAGGCATAATAAATACAAGCAAGTCCATCCTTGCACGAGTCCAATCCTCAACTTTCTGTCCTCCGTGCACATCATCAGTGTGCGAAGCACAACCCTTACACTGATCTGTATAGAATTACCTTTTCATGTCTTTTATGTATTCAAAAGTTATGATGGAAAGTGTTTTAATGGACATGGAAAATTAAGAAGGACTGTGTCTTAAAATGAGAAATTTTGCAAAGCCATTTTTGTTTGTATCTTGATTATTTTATCAACGAAAAACATTGGCAAGTTTTTTAATGAAGATACTGATGAAGCATGTTTTGAAGAAATTCATGTTTTTGAAACGACTCTTGAATAAAAAAGGAAGTAAATGTGTTTGAGGACCTTAAAATATGCATATGTTTCAGTGGGAAATGGATAACTACAAGATGACTGTCTAAGGCGCAGCAGCAGGCAACTCCATAAATCTTTCAAATACACCCGAAATAGATTTTAATACTTCTTTCACAAAGTTTACTAATAGGAAAAACTGCATACATGTTGATGACAATTGTTTGCGGAGAATGATTTGATAAAAGATGTTTCTCACAAAAATAGGAAAATACATAAGATTATGCTGTCGTCTTCTGATAAAGAATGATCACAACTTTTACAAATCAATTTTTATCTGCTAATGATATATAGTTAAACATCAAACCCACTCTGGATTAGTATGCTAAGTATACAAAATAGAAATGTTTAAACTTAATGAAACAAATTACAAGCGATCCATTATTTATAAAGCCATGTGATTATTCTGTTCTGAGTTTGAGGCCATTATGCGAGGCAGTGAGGTATATCTCTTGTTCCAGTACAAGCTGGTAATCTCTTGCAGGATGCATGGTATTATTCCAATATTTTCTCTGTTTGCACACAGATAATATGCATTTCCTTTTCCTCATCACAACACTGAATATTTTTTTATTTTCACAAAGACAATTAATTTAATAGTCATGCTTCAGCAGTCTTGTTCCAGATCAAAATCAGCAAACCTCAGTGACCATGAATCTATTACGACACAGCTACTTCTTCAGCAGTCACTTATTCATAGCATGTCATGCTGCTGAATTTCTTCATATGCAGTAACATTTACACAAATGGATACTGGCAGAATCAATTGTGGTGAAATGCCTTGGGAAGCACTTTATTTTACACGTCATTAATTACCAGGGTCAGCACGAGGAGACAAAGTCAGTAAGTACAATAAAACAAACTTATGTACAACGTACTATGCTAATGCATTCAAAAGCCCACTTCATAGTCTGTACCTCTGAAATCAAAATAATTCCCACTTAACCACACACAAATAGCGGGCATTTACCCAGTTTACACCATGACTGTTGGAACAAAGCCATACAGTACCAACAAACCAAAATTAGAAAAGGTTGGGACAGTATGTTAAAATTAAAACTGAAAGCAGAGATTTGTAAGTTATCCTTGACCTGTATTATGTTGAAAACAATAGAGCAGTAAATTAATTGTTGATTCTTGCAACTTTTTCTTTTAAAAGTTGGGACAGTAGAGTATATATCGCTTTGTAATGTTACCATTCCGTTGCACACTTGATAGTTGTTTAGGGATAAAATACATGAAGAGATTAAATGTTTCAGCTATAGTTGCCCCACGCCTCCAGCAAACGAGTCTTAAACTACAGCACGGGGTCTTTGCTGTCACAATTTGTGTTTCAAAATATCTTCAGAATGGGTGTCCCTGGAAGAGATATCATCTTGAAAGCAGCATTATATTGTGCCAAATCCTCAGTGGACCTTAACTGGTGATTTCGCAGAATGTTGATTTCACAGAAGTGCAAGTTACTCTTGCCAAGGGCACTGACACAACTCCAAACCAGGACAGAGCATGGTTTTTGGACTTGTTGCTGGTGACAGTCCAGATTATAACACTGACTCCAGAGGCTGTACATTGGGCACAATTCAGGATTGGTGCATACCTTCATGGGTTTCCTTTCTTTTTTTTTTTTAAAGACCACTTTTTTGAGAATTTTCCCCTATTCAATAGCCACACGGTAGAGAGAGACAGGAAAGTCGGGGAGAAGAATGGGGAAGACACGCAGGAAATGACCTGAGCTGGAACCGAACCCGGGTCGCCATGGGAAGGACACAGCCCCCATGGTGCGCGCGCCCAGACCGATGAGCCACCAGGGCGCCCCTGGATTTCCTTTCTTACTCTGATGGGCCCATCACTCTGGAGCAGGGTAAATCTGAACTCCTCAGATAACATGACCATTCTCCGTCCAATCTTTATGCTTCTTTATGAAGTCATTTCTTCCTGATTAACATCACTAGCAAGTGGATTTCTTGCTGCCACACTGCTGTTTAATCCCAATCCTGCAAGATTTTGTTTCATCATGCATTTGGAAACGTTCTTTTTTCATAGTTAAACACAGCCAGAGCAATAATATGAAGTTTTTTTTGTTTTGTTTTTTTTTTATTACAGTGAGACTTCACTAAGCATTTCAGCTATCTCCAGTCACAATAATTCATGATTTTTTTCTGACCCATGTCTTTCATGAAGTTGACAGTTCACTATGTCCTCACAGACTTAATAATTCCTTTGATTGGTCTAAACCCAATTCCAGTGATTTCAGCAATTGCCTTTGATTGTTTTCTGTGGTTGGTGCAGGCCAATAATTTGTCCCTCTTGAAACACAGTGTCATCTCTTCTACGAGCATATATGGGATATGTCCAGCATGATTGTTTAAGAAATGAGATGCAACACACTGCAGTTTAAAAAGAATTGTTGCTGGCTGAAACATATTCAACACTACAGTAATGATTCAATCAATATCTCTTAAGTATCTGCTCATTTAAATCCGAACAGCAACTTTTTTTTTTTTGGTCAGGCAGTGTATTTGATGAATGCAACCATAACTAGGCCAGAGAAATACTGTACATTACAAAAGTACTTTTACTATCACATTTTCGAAGCATTTGACATTATATATGTTTGTACAGCAAGATTATTATTCATTACTCACTTTATGTTTCCCATACGTGGGCTGTATTTCCTGCCTACAATGACGTAGTCACCAGGAACTAAGCTTCAAACGACAGCTTCAAATTGGTTAATGCCTGAGCTAATGCTCCCCCTCCCTTTCTGTTCTGGTTGTCTGGCAACAGGAGATTAATTCATGTTCCGTTCAATCTCTCATTGTTAGCTAGTTAATTACTTTCAACGAAGTATCCGTGAGTGAAATGTGAGTTGTGTTAAGTTTTCATTATATTGAGTGGATATTTATATAAGTGCAGGTATTACCATCACTTGCTATTATGAGGATGTCACTCCTTTAGTAGCTCTGGGATCTGGGCAATTTGCCTCATATTTGATTATTACAAACTGCTGGCATGTTTACAACCCCATTTCCAAAAAAGTTGGGACACTGTGTTCAATGTAAATAAAACAGAATGCAATGATTTGCAAATCAATTAAAACCCTATATTTAATTGAAAATAGGACAAAGTCAAGATATCAAATGTTGAAAATGAGAAATTTTATTGTTTTTTGAAAAATATCTGCTCATTTTCAATTTGATGCCAGCAACATGTTTCAAAAAAAAGTTGGGACAGAAAAATAAAAAACCAGAAAAGTAGCATGATGCTAAAAAAGACAACTGGCAGAACATCTCACAGCTAATTAGATTATTTAGCAATAGGTTGGTGAGAGGATTGGGTATAAAAAGTCTTTCATAAGGAAACATGGTGAGGGCTTAACCACTCTATGAAAGACTGAATGGGGAAATAGTTCAATAATTTAAGAATAACATTTTCAACTTAAAACTGCAAAGAATTTGGAGATTTTATCCTCTATTGTACATAATACCATTAAAAGATTCAGAGATTCCAGAAAAATCTCTGTATGCATGGGACAAGGTCAACATCCAACTTTGAATGGCTGTGATTTTCAGGTCCTCAGGTGGCAATCCATTAAAAACAGACAGGCTTCTGTAGTGGAAATCACTGCATGCACTCAGGAACCCTTCTATAAACCATTGTCACTAAACATAGTTTGTCTCTGCATCCATAAATGCAAGTTAAAACTCTGCCATGTAGGGATTAAACCATATATAAACAAGATCCAAAAACACTGTCTTCTTCTCTGGGGCCAAGCTCATATAAAATGTACTGAGGTGAAGTGGAAAACTGCTCGGTGGTTTGACAAATCAAAATGCGAAATTCTTTGTGAAAATCATGGATTCCATGCCCTCTGGGCTACAGAGGAAAAGGGCCATCTGGCTTGTTATTGTCATGGTTTGTGAGGCGTGCGTGTGTTTTGGACTTTTCTTTGTGGCTCTCGTCCTGGGACGAGATCGAATTCCTTTTCAATCGGATTCTTTTCCCAGCTGGCTGATTGAACTGGGGCGGCACTTCCCCGGACTCTATATAAGCCGGAAGTCCGCCACGCCTCCTTTGCGAGAGTGTCTGTTTGTAGCTAAGCACTATAGCCTAAGATATCTCTAGTCAGGATTTGTGTGACTTTATATCTTCCAGTTATTATTGGAGTTCCTTCCTCTTTATGAATTTTCCCTTTTCTACTTTTGTTCTTTCTCACGTTGCTTCCGTTTTTCGGACTATTATACCTCCTTTGGAAGCCCGAATACTTTCTGGTGGTCTGTATAATCCTGTGTTTGTATTGTGTCCGTACTGCTCGTTCTCTCTCTGGCCGCTGCACTTGGAACCTCAATTTTATCAGCCATTACGGTTATCGGCAACAATTCAAAAGCCAGCATCCATGATAGTTATGGGGGTGCATTAGTACAAATGGCATGGATCACTTGCATATCCGTGAAGACACCATTAATGGTGAGTGATATATACAGGTTTTGGTGCAACATTTACTGCCATCCAGACATACAGACATAGGCGTCAGTTTAGGGCGGGACGGTGGGGACATGTCCCCACCACTTTTTGTCAGAAGTCATTTTGTCCCGTCCCCCCCCCCCCCACTTTATCTCGCAGCGCTTTTTTTTATTATTCAATGAAAAAAAAAATCGTCATGCATATCATTTTATAGGAGAGACCACAAACGGCCACTAAATGTGCCTGCATAGAAGCAGGACTGGCTGCGTGCATATCGCAACATCGTAACAACTTCACCAGAATAACACAGTTGCATAGACCCAGACAGACTAAGGTAAAGAGTCCAGACTAGAATTTCAGCAACAAAGTAACTGCGAGGATGAGGACAAGAAAGAGCTGAGTCGCCAATAGACATGTTCTCATCAGACCGAAGTTTTAAACTAGCGCGCTATTTTGTGGTTTTGAAATTAGCCCGACGTCAAATTAGCCAGCTATTCTTGCTGTTTGAAGACACGAATAGCCCGCTATTTGATCGGGAAAATTTCCCCCGAAATAATGGTCTAGTTCCCGAAGTAGCCTGCGAATTCGGGAACTCGCTAATTAGCCAGCTAGCCTATTTATGTTCCGTCTACACAAGAACGAAAATACCTCTATACCATTTTTGCGCCATAATTGATATTCACCTCACCTCCAGGTACTTTCTCGCTGCACTGTTTCTCCCATCGTTTCTACGTTGAACTATACTTTGCGGCCTGTTCTGATATGATTTAACCTACTCCTACTAGTGAGGTAGCTGCACAAACAAGCAAATTTTCGGATGTTTTAAGTGACCCAATTTTCGCGGTAGAGGAGAAAGTTGCGCATGCCCTAGCAACCTGATATGTCATCAGTAACATGGCTGTTGCTATTAAATGCTATTACCGAGTACAGCAGCACTATAAATTAAACTCTATATTTTCTTGACTGGATGTAGTCAACACACCCGAATGCTTCTCTGGGTACCCAAACATCAAGGTGAGCCGAAAAAGTACTGATTTCATTTGATATTGGTTGAATATGGAATTCCTTCCCAGCTAATGACCAATTTCGTTCTTGTTTGCTTCCCAGAAATTTGACGTTCGCTTGTGCCTCAATGAAATATTACCTGCGGTATTAACTGCTAACAATGGTATTCGTACACTATTTTTCGCAGTAACCCTGTTAATGACCGTGCTGCTACACACTTGTATTTATGCGCGTGCATGTGACCTGTTTTAGTAGTGGTGCCCACCGGAAAATGGGGCTCCTCCAAAAGCCAATGTGTAATTCTAACCCTGATAGTGACTGCTACCCCTTTCCTACTACAAACTGCGTATCCCAGGGATATGCCGACCCGCGTTAAGCTTTTTTCTACCCCGGGACTCGTTAACTCCGATATGTGTTCCCATTACTTCTCATTTCTCCGGCGTTTCGGTGTTCGGGTTTGCGCCTTGCGATTTCCCACTTCTGCTACGTTCATTGATAAACGCCAATTTCTGCTAATTACTTCATCAGTTTTGCTGGTAACTGTTCACCATCGCTGGCGTTAGCTTTATCGACAGTTTATTTAAACAATGGAATGAAATGTAATTTCCAGGTATCAATCCTGCGATCGAATTCCCCGCGGTTGAGAAAAAAAAAAAAAAAACTAGGTTTATCTTCTAATTCCGTACATGACAGTAGTTGGGTTTCCATCGCACTATTTTTATGTGCATTTTTTTTTTGGATCAAATTGCGACCTCCTCTTCTACTGTTGTACTGTATGTATGATACATAGGTTACAAGTGATTTATTGCCATCTTGTGGAAAACCTGGCTTAATACGTTGGAGTTTATTTGCTCCAAGCCGGTTGATGGAAACGCGGGTCATTCGCATTTCCGTTGAAGCGAATTGTCTAAAATTCGCCAAAAAATCACTTGATATGAGATGGAAACTCGACTATTGACTTAAAACATGAAATACGCAGATGCATGTGATGGTAGCGTTTCACCAAAAGTGAAAACATTAATTAATGTCATTGTCCCCACCACTTCTCAAAACGCACTCATTCTGATGGTTATCTCCCCACCACCTTTCAAAACAAACTGACGCCCATGCATCCAGATGCCTTTTTAAGGAAAGGCCTTGTTCATTTCAGCTGTACCATGCCAAACACCATACTCTGCATGTATTGCAACAACATGGTTCTGTAGTAAAAGAGTTTGGGTGCTAAAGTGGTCTGCCTACAGTCCAGACCTGTCACCCACTGACAATATTTGGCACATTGTCAAATGAAAAAATATGACAAAGGAGGCTGCAAACTATTGAGCAGCTGAAATCCTTCATAGAGCAAGAATGGGAAAACATTTTGCTTTCAAAACTACTGCAGTTGGTCTCCTCAGTTCCTAAACGCTAACAATGGTGATTGAAGAAGATGTGATGCAACACAGTGGTAAACATGCCCCTGTGTCAACTTTTCCTAAGCTTGTTGCTTGCATCAAATTCAAATAGAGTACATATTTTCCAAAAAATAAAATCTCAGTTTCAACATCTGATATATTGTCTTTATATTTATTTGAAAATGGTTCAAAGTTCAAATGATTTAAAAATCATTGTTCTGTTTTTACTTACATTTTACACAGCGTTCCAACTTTTTTGGAATTGGTGTTGTACTGAACTAATTTATGTTTCACCTTATGAGGTTAGCCTAGCTGGCATCATTGTTCAATTAATATGCATATGCAATAGGTTACTTAATGCTATAATTCTGTAAGTTTGGATATATCGTGGAACATTTGTTGTATTGGTGGATACGATTATTCAAATTGCTGATGCGTTTGGCTGTTGGGTGTCAGAACATCCATGGGAAAGCGGACAATTTGGGTCTTCGACTTTTTTTTTTTTTTACCTCTTTCCTTGAAAATGTGATATGATACTTGACATCTGCACATAAACATACAGAATATGCCATTTTCCCTTTAACAGTGATATCAAACATCATATCACACCCATGGGAAAGCGGACAATTTGGGTCTTCAGCTATTTTTTTTTTACCTCTTTCCTTGAAAGTGTGATATGATACTTGACATCACTGTTAAAGGGCAAAAGGCGGATTCCGCGAGTGTTTCTGGGCGGATGTTTGAATGCTTATTATTCAGTTAAGCTTTTTCCTAAAACTACCAAAAATATATTTTGTAATACCTAAGAAGCAGTTCTTTTGTTTGCAGTTGACTTTGAACGAAGGTTGTCTTTCACATTAAGTGTGACAAATATGCAAAACTGTGAGGAATTAGGAAGGGGGCAAACACTTTTTCACAGCACTGCATGTTTTGATGAGGTCAACCAAAATCATTCATTTATTCAGATATAACTTTATATATTCTAAATCAAGGTTTCACAATTTATAGCACCCCTAAAAATAGTAAATAAAATCAACCAGTGCTCAGCCAGGAATGAAATTCAATTTAAGTTCATCTGTTTTCCTGTTTCACTTGGGTAATATGCAATATGCATGCTTAATCCCTTCGTCATCCAGCACCATGACAAAAAAAAAAAGAGCCAGTTAGAAAAAGACAGATGGTCATAGAAATCTGGTAATGAAGTGTAGGGGCACTGGTTAAGATCAATGGCATAAAGGATTCCACCAAGGTTCAGGGAGTTTTGGCCGGCAATCTGGTTGCCGCCGCCAGAAGGCCGAGATTTAAGAGTAGGTGGACTTTTAACAAAGACAATGACCCAAAGCACATCTCAAAATCCATGCAGAAGTGGTTCAGGGGCAAAAAAAAAAAATCATTGCTATGCAATGACCTTCTCAATCACAAGTCCTCAGTCTGATCAAAAACCTCTGGGCTGAACTAAAAAAGGCAGTTGATGAGCACAAACCCATGGTCCAAAATCTCTCCAAACATGTGCTTTAACATTGTCAAAAGGGCAGGAAAAGACTGCTGTCATCCTTAGAAGACATATTTGCAGCAAACACTTTACCAGAGGAGCCTATAATTATGAAAACTTAACTTCAGTGAATTTGCTTATTCATTCAATAAATGTATGATTCTAGTTGGCTCCACTGGAACATTAATCAACACTTTTTTTTTTTTTTTTTGCATCTTAGCACTGGATTTTATCTCTACAATGTGATAATTTTTGGTAGTATTATAGTGCATTTCCAGTCATGGGGTGCAGTCCAGTGACCCTAGATCAGTGGTTCTCAACCCAGTCCTCAAGGACCCCTTGTCCGGCAGGTTTTTGTTGCAGCTTTTCTTTTGCACACCTTATCCATTTAAGGCCCAATGCACCTTCATGCACACCCTGTTCAGGTAGATCTTTTTCAACCAATCAGCATGAGGCCCTTAAATGGATCAGCTATGAAAGAGTAGTAAGAGAGCAAAAACCTGCAGGGCAGGGGGTCCTTGAGGACTGGGTTGGGAACCACTGCCTTAGATCTATATCCCCACTTCTGAAACAATTGACTGATTATAGAATATGCAAATAAAATCAAAAAGGAGTGAATTTAAAAGTCAATTTACTCTCTATTGAAAAGACATTAACTCATGTTTTAACTTGTGAATACAGTTGTTGCTTGAAAATATGCACATTTCAAATCTGATGACTGCAACAGCCTCAAAAAAAAAAAAAAAAAAAGGCACCCAAGCGATTTAAAACTGATGATGAAAAAAGTTGATAAGGTGATATGATAAAGGTGATGTAAAACAGGTGAGCTATTAATATTACAGAACAACCCCAATTCCAAATAAGTTGGCAAATCATGTAAAATGCAATTAGAATTCTTAAAAAGCTGATTTGAAAAGTCAATTCAGACTCTACTAAATTGAAAATGGCACAGCACATTATTAAATGTTCTGAACTTTTAACTGCTTTGATGACTGCAAAAAAACTAAAGGCCAGACAATGGTTTACCTTAGTGTCCATTTGGACAATGGAAGTAAAGCTTTGACTTGCATCTGTGGATGCAGCAGGGAATGGTATTGACAGACAACAGTTCTCTTCAATGGGTTTGTTATGAATTTTCAGGCAACATTTAAAAAATACTGTGATTCCTTCACAGTTCACCCGATTTGGATGTACAGTGCTGTGAAAAAGTATTTGCCCCCTCCCTGATTTCTTAATTTTTTGCATATTTGTCACACTTAAATTTTTTTCAGATCATCAAACAAATTTTAATATCAGACACATAACCTGAGTAAATACAAAAAGTAGTTTTTAAATGATGATTTCATTTATTTAGGGAAAAAAGCCACCCAAACCTACCTGGCCCTATGTGAAAAAGTAATTGCCCCCTAAACATAATAACAAGTTGTGCCACCTTCAGCGATGAGAACTGCAATCAAGCGTTTGTGATAACTGGCAATGAGTTTTTCACATTACTGTGGAGGAATTTTGGCCCACTCTTCTTTGCAGAATTGTTTTAATTCAGTCACATTGGAGGGTTTTCCAGCATGAAAGGTCATGCCACAGCATCTCAGCATCGGATTTAAGTCCAGACTTCGACTAGGCCGCTCCAAAAACCTTCATTTTGTTTTTTTTTAAGCCATTCAGAGGTAATTTGCTGGTGTGTTTTGGATCATTGTCCTGCTGCATAACCCGAGTGCGCTTGAGCTTGAGGTCACAAACTAATGGTCGGACATTCTCCTTCAGGATTTTCTGGTAGAGAGCAGAATTCATGGTTCCATCAATTATGGCAAGTCGTCCAGGTCCTGAAGCAGGAAAGCAGTCCCAGACCATCACACTACCACCTTGTTTGACTCTTGGTATGATGTTCTTTTCATGAAATGCTGTTAGTTTTATGCCAGATATAACAGGAAGCACACCTGCCAAAAAGTTTCTCTTTAGTCTCATCAGTCCACAGAATATTTTCCCAAAAGTCTTGGGGATCATCGAGGTGTCTTTTGGCAAATGTGAGACGAGCCTTTGTGTTCTTTTTGGTCAGCAGTGGTTTTCGCCTTGGAACTCTCCCATGGATATCATTTTTGCTCAGTCTCTTTCTTATTGTTGAATCATGAACTCTGACTTTAACTGAGGCAAATGTGGCCAGCAGTTCTTTTGATGCTGTCCTGGGTTCTTTTGTGACCTCCTGGATGAGTCGTTGATGCGCTCTTGGAGTAATTTTGGTAGGCCGGCCTCTCCTGGTAAGGTTCGCCACTGTTCCAAGTTTTCTCCATTTGTGGATAATGGCTCTCACCGTGGTTCACTGGAGTCTCAAAGCCATAGAAATGGCTTTATAGTCCTTCCCAGACTGATAAAAGTCAATGAATCTGTTTATCTATTCTTGAATTTCTTTTGATCGCGGCATGATGAGTTGTTTTTCGAGATATTTTAGCCTACTTCACTTTGTCAGACAGGTTCTATTTAAGTGATTTCCTGATTCAACATGTCTGGCAGTAATCAGGCCTGGGTGTGGCTAGTGAAATTGAACTCAAAAAATGTGGTTAATCACAGTTAATTCAAGATTTAACAAGAGGGGAGCAATTACTTTTTCACATAGGGCCAAGTAGATGTGGATAGCTTTTTTCCCCTCAATTAATGAAATCATTTAAAAACTGCATTTTTAATTTACTCGGGTTATCTTTGTCCAATGTTAAAATTTGTTTGATGATCTGAAACATTTAAGAGTGACAAATACGAAAAAAAAAAGAAATCAGGAAGGGGGCAAATACTTTTTCACAGCACTGTACATATGGTCAAACTTAAGACACAAAAAAACCAAGCAATATCAAACAATGGGCCTCATTCACCAACATTCTCTTAAATTTTCTCCTTTTTTTTGTAGATAAAAAATGAGAAGTCAACTGCAGATGCACAAAACGTTCTTACCACCCAAATCTGCTCTTATCCGGGAGTGCTGAATGATGAATCCCACTTGATCGTAAATTGGAGGTGCGAGGCCGATTGTAACAAGCATAATACTGTCTAAATACCATATAAGGGCAGTTGTTTTGCCGCGTGCAAATGGTAGACTCGGTACAACAATTGGTGAGATGCCAACAAAAAAGGTAGTAAGACCTTCAGCAGCAGCGAAACTGAAGTACTGCAAAATCAACTTTAAGTAAACGTGATCTTCACATGGAATTAATTGGCCGCCAGTATTTTTTTAAACCGCTAATCAAATAATCCAATCATTAAAATTCCCCTAAAATAAATAATCAAAGTTTAATTATATTATGCAAATTTTATGTTCCAAGAATGTTAAACGTATGCTTCCATGCATTGAACATTTGCGGACTGTGTAAACGGGATGTTTTTCTCTTATCTTGATAAGACTGCTCTTGACCACTCGTAAAATTTTCTCTCACCTAACAGCAAAAATAAGAAAATATTGGTGAATCTCAGAAATCAATAGGTACTGACAAACTAAGAGAACATTGTGGATACGAACAAAATAAGAGAAAATCTATTCGTAAATCGCTTCTTGCACGAGGCCCAATGTCTCAGACAAAAAGAGCATTTTCTTCTTCCTTATATCAGAGGAGAAACTTGCGCAACTTCATTTATATCTTCAGTCCGCAAAAATGGGGACCAGTACAATCTTTTCACTTCAGGGGATGTAATGACTGTTCCTGTAGCAGTAAGCATCTTGATAGCAGGCACTCCAACAAATCTCACAGCAATCATCGAACTAGGAAGGTCAACGAACCTGAAATTGGCAGTGCCTTCAGACAATGAATGACATAAATGGATTCCTTCGCTACACCATCTTCTCTATTGGCTGCAAAGTTCCAGAGCTTAATGGAAACTTGAAGCAGGATTACATTTACAGAATTTTATTTTTATATAATTACATACTCTAAATACATTTTAATGATGATAATTAAAAAAAATAATAAACACTTGAAAGCCTAAGCTGTTAATGGGTTGGGATATTAAAATGATACACTTTCATTCGTGTGCAAAGAACACTGCTCTCGCAATTGGATTCTTTTTGGAGCAAAATTTCATATTTAATACCATGTTCAAGAGTATCTGAAGGCTACTGTGTGTTACGCCTTCTTTTCTTCTCTCTAAACCTTCCTTGAGATATGATTTAGACAGAAGATTATGATCAACATGTTGCTTCAACCAATGCTAATGACTGAAGGTGTATTACTGTGAATGCCAAGACAGCAGCCTTGAATATTGGCAGTTCGTCCATAAGGGAACCATGTGCTTCCATTACATTTAGATTTACTTCAATGACAGGGCAAAGATAGAAAAATTACTATATTAACAAATTTCAGATTTTTTTTCCAAAACACATCCACAAAAGTTCTGACTTTTTTGCATACATGCTATATGCAACCAACAAATTTGAAATTGGGGAAGGGATCATACAATGGTTGCGAAATTTATGTAAATTTCTACAGCATAACAACAGGCAGGCCATCTGTCACATACAAGAACACAGAGTATGCTGTGAAAATGTGTACTTTAAGGCTCCAGTAAGATCACTTTTTGTTAGGAGTTAAAACATTGTTACACACAACAAAAGAATGACAGCTCTGGCATATGGACGATGAGCCTTTGCCTGAATGTTGTGGTCATCATCAATTGCACATGGACCAATTTACTCCACTTGATTGAATTCTTACAAGTATGTGCGTCACTGCTGGGAAAATAGTACCACTACCTTTTCCACAATACAGAGCCATGCATTTATGCTTCACAACCAATCACAAAACCTGTTTTCCTTTCAAAACCAAAAGAACAGATGCTCGAGAACATTCCGATCTTTGCCACTTGATACGAAAAGAGGAGATCAATCACACGATGGAAATTAATATCTGTAAAGTGAAAAATAAGTGGCAGAATAAAGTCAATGAATGTGTAACAGACATTTGCTGTACACAAACAATAGTAAACATATTCATATGTATTCAATGGCTAAGAAGGTGCAGAATATAGACATATGCATTCAATCATCTGTATACAACTTACAAAATAATTCTCACAAAGCATACCACAAGTTACACAAGTATTTTCACCTCGTAGGTCTAGTTAACTTTTACAGCGGCCTTTTCACATTGCTAGACTTGTATCTTTCTATGAAAACCTTGCCATCAATATGGGGCATATCTGTGGTTTAAAAAGAGTAACGAGAAATGACCTTGCACTCAAAATGTTCATACTATTTTAATGTCTAGTCACAAAAGGAACTAAACATTAACAATACACATCTTCCATTAATCAAACACTTACTGAAACATTCCTATAGAATTCCATATCAAAAACTGTTGCAGTATGGGAACTAGTGCAATCTGGAGGTCAGGTCTGTTCGACAGGCACACAGTTAAATACGGAAGTAACAATAGAAACTCTGGAGCGACGGCAGACAGGTTAAGGCCTTTAGAAATCACAGAAGAGATTGTAAATAAAGCTGAAAGACCCAAAAGCAAACTTCCGTCCACTGACGCGATGGAGGACACAGTTGCGGCTCTTGCCCAGCGCCACCTCCCCCCACCAGCTGTGCTAATGACAGCTGCTTCCTGCTTAGACCAGAAGTGGTTTAGTTCCATCGCAATAGTTTTGTGAAGGAGGGATGGGGGGGCTGGGGGCAGATGAGACTCCTTTACATTTCCTCCAGTAAATTGTCCGTCAAAGGTCAGGGCGGTCAGGACTGTTTTAGGCGCTTGCGAGGGAGGCCGAAGGGGGGGCACTGCGCGGACGCCAGGGCGCGGAAAGCCTCAGCCACCAAGTGAGGGTGGGACTGGATCATTGACTTCCACCCCGCCGTCTCCATTATGTCCGCAGCGTGACTGAAAACCAAACGGAGACGCATCTGATTGATATGAAATGATTCAAAGGAACAGAGGAGAACAACAGCAATATATATAATGGATGTGCGCACTGACTGCTATCATTGATGGTTGAACCAAAGCTTTGTAAATGACCAGTCTATCAGGAAGAAAACAAACAGAATAAAGGAAAGGTACGGAACAACCCCAAATCAGAAAAAGTTGGACCGGTACGTTAAATTAAAACTGTAAGAAGTGATTTGTAAATTAACTCTGACCTGCATTATATTGGAAACAATACAACTGTACATCACATGATGTTTAAACCCATGAATTGAATTGATTTTTTCAAAACGAACACTTATTTCAATTTTGATTCTTGCAACATATTTATACAAGATGGTCGGTCACCCTATATCCAAAAACGGCGACTCATCCAACATGCAATACAATAATCACTCCCAAAAACAAAAGGCTTTGTAACCTTACCACACACAAGGTCCATGGCGAATATGAAATGAAACCATAAAGAACGGAGACCAGCAGAGCGCTCACAAGAAATCTGTGTGCACCCGACGGCGATGGACATGGCATAACGATTGCTGATCCACAGTATCACTCACTCATCGTCCAGGGATACAAAAATTTGGACAGTAGAGTATGTAACCACTGAAATGTTGCCATTCTTTTTCAAAACACTTCATAAACATTTAGGTCCTGAAGATTCCATGTGACTAAGTGTTTAAGGTGAAATTATGTCCCTTGCTTCCAATAAACAAGCCTTAAGGTGTGCAACAGTACATGATCTTTGTTGGCACATTTTCTTCACTATTGGGGAAAAGCTGGGAAGGCAGGCAGGCCAGTCCCAGCACCCACACCCTCTTCATACGCAGTCATGCCTTTGTAATGGGAGACGAAATTCGATTTGAGTTGCCTTGTTATATCCCCGAAATACGAGTTTCGGGGATATCATGGTTTTGTCCCACCCGTCGCCTTCCGCGTCCGCAGATTTTAGCCATTAGCGCGATAACTCACTAGATACTTCACATTTGCTTCTCATTTTTAGCATATGGGTAGATATGGTAGAGAGGATGAACTGATTAGACTTTGGGCAAGTAAGCACTCCTAGGTTTGCCACCAGGTAGCGCTATATATTGAAAAAAATCAGTTTTTTTAACCATATCTCTGGAACAATTACTTATACAGACCTCAAATTTGCCTCATATTGTAGGTCTAGTAAAAGGGAATCTAATAAAGGGGGCTTCGAGGATTGGGGAATTTCGGGGATATACCCCATGCTGTCGGCCGCCGACAGTGTAGGCCTAGTTGAAATATGCAGTGGCATCCCTAACAAAGATGTCGCCACAAAGGCAACATA
Organism: Gymnothorax javanicus; assembly: GCA_029692085.1. Classification (NCBI taxonomy): domain Eukaryota; kingdom Metazoa; phylum Chordata; class Actinopteri; order Anguilliformes; family Muraenidae; genus Gymnothorax; species Gymnothorax javanicus. The sequence goes on from CM056205.1 coordinate 23,929,869, forward strand.
TGTTGCTTCAAAATCTCAGCGTACTTTTCAGCATTAATGGTGCATTCACAGAAGCACAAGTTATCCCTGCGAAGTGCATGGACACAACCTCATACCATAACAGAGCATATCTTCTAGACTAGTTATTGGCCAAACTCTGGATGGATCTTTTCTTCTTTAGTCCGGAGCACTCGGCGCCCATTCATTCCAAAAAAAAAAAAAAAAAAAAAAAAAAAGAGAGAGACCAGAAATATGGAATCATCTGACCACATAACCTGTTTCCACAGTGTGATGGTCCTGGTGAAGTTGACAGTGCTTCTGGACATGGATAACATAAGGCCTCCTTTTTGACCATTAAACTTCAGCTGGCATTTGTGGATGCAAATATGTATTGTAGTACTCGCCAAAGGTTTTCCAAAGTAATCCTCAGCCAATGTGATACCATCACTGATGGATAAATTACGGTTCTTGATGCAGTGCTATCTGAAAGATCGGAGATAAAAGGTATTCAACCTAGACTAGCCTTAGCCCTTAACACAAAAAATTCCACTAGATACCTTGAAACGTTTAATTATGTTATGCACTGCCATTGATGGTAAAGTAACCAAATCCCCTCCTATCTTTTTGTGGAACATTGTTAATAAACCTTTCAATGATTTTCTCATCTAGTTGTGGGCAAATTGGCAACCCTCAGTCCATCTTTGCCCCTGAATGACTAGGACTTTCCCAGATTCTGCTTTTGTACCTAATCATGATTACAATCACCTACTGACACCAGCAGTTTCAAATCACATCATTATTCAAATTTGTTTTTACTCTCATTACTAGTCCTGAACTAGGCTTACACTGTCGGCGGCCGACAGCAAGGGGTATATCCCTGAAATTCCCCAATCCTCGAAGCTCCCTTTATTAGATTCCCCTTTACTAGACCTACAATATGAGGCAAATTTGAGGTCTGTGTAAGTGATTGTTCCAGAGATATGGTTAAAAAACTGATTATTTCAATATATAGCGCCACCTGGTGGCAAACCTAGGAGTGCATACTTGCCCAAAGTCTAATCAGTTCATCCTCTCTACCATATCTATCCATATGCTAAAAATGAGAAGCCAATGTTAAGTATTTTGTGAGTTATTGCGCTAACGGCTAAAATCTGCAGACGCGGCGGCGGACACGGACGCGGCGGAGGCGGGTGGGGCGAAACCATGATATCCCCGAAACTCGTATTTCGGGGATATAAATTACTAGCCCTTCCCAACATTTTCTGGAATGAATTGCAGGCCTGAATGGTAGAATTGGATGTATATTTACAAATAAAATTAAGTCTGCGAGAGAAAAAACTAAATATCTTGTCTTCTTACAGTCTGCAATGATATACAAGAGAATGTAAATATAGAAATCACTCCTTTCTGTTTTTTATGAGCATTTTCCACACCGTCCCAACTTCCCCTGAGTTGGGGTTGCACATGAAAGATGTACTTGAAATACTTGGAAAAACAGTCGAAAAGAAGGGGACATTTTGTCAACACAATCAAATGAATCGGGCCAGGACCAGTAAAGCCAAATTCACGGGAGAAACCAACAGTCGGCAAATTCTATAACAACATTCAATAACAACAAAGATTGGCCAACTCAAGACCATTTAATGTAAATAAAAATTTTAAAAAAGGGCATACTTTCCAACTACGCGCTCAAAAATCATTGATCATTGTAATGGTCTACATTGGGTGCCAGGACCTAACATGGCTAACAGCAGCCTCATGCCACTGCTGAATTAATGCTTGAACTAAAACCACTTCAAAGTAGACAAAGGCATAGGTTCTGACCAAACTGCATCACTCTTTCAGCTATAAAGTATGAGCTTGGCAAAGAAATAAAAAATAGGCAGTTTTCTAAACAGGCTATCAGTCGGAACTTCATTGACAGGCCTCACCATAGGTTAGCAATAAGGTTAGTAACTAGGTCAATTATCCGGTTACTTACTCAAGCCATACACTTTTTGCCAAGTAAACTTAACATGTCAACGCGGTCAGGTAAAAGACTGTACCTCAGCCGAGTAATAATGATCCTGCAGCTGGGACAGAATATATGCAAGTGTGCTTATTTATGCGTCTATTCATATTTGTGTAGCCATTTTTCCTGTTTGTAGTCCTCAGTATTGGTTTAAGTCTATGGGACTAGGATAATTACCCATTATGGCTTTCTACTAATGAAATTCAGATAAAGAGGCAGGTATGCAATTTCCGACTGATACAACACCGTCTGTACGAATGCAGCTTATCCACCCAATTAATTATTGCTTTGCTGGTGCAATTTCAGATGTAAGAAAAGGCCTAAACACACAATATTCAGATGCCTTCGCCCTCAACGAAACTAAGAGGGAACATGTCTTTTGCAGTCCTCCGCTATCAGCTCAATTATTTTTTTCAGACTGAACAGGATCACACCAGCAGGGAGTTGATGTGAACGGCGCCATTAACATTCGTCTTGCGATGCTCGTTTCTCCGTCTCCAGGCAAACATCTATATGTTCATGCCGGATGAGGTTTCTTATAGTTCTGTGGAGTTATTGCAAGACAACTTAACTGGACATTTCTTATACAAAACTCTTCCATGGTGTAAATCAGAATATTTCCCACACTTTGTTCGTCTTGCAGGAGGCTTACTATGCACGCCACAAGTGACTGAAGAAGCTCCTGATTACGCAAAGCCAGCTAAGGAATTTTATATTGGCTTCAGTTATAGGCTGATATAACAAAAGCATTTACAATTTATTGAAGAGTAAAAAATATGTAAGCAATTGAAGGAATACATCAATGACGAAAAGTATTAAAAAAAACAACAACAACAAAAAAAAAAAGCACGTCAAGGTCTGCAGACAGACTGCAGATGTTACGCCTCTTTCACACAGGCTAAATCACTGTGGCCAAACAGGTGGGTAAAAGCATCAGGCTGTTAGAGTGCTCCCAGTCAGCAGTGGTGAGTACCTACCAACATAAGTCCAAGGAAGGACGAACCATGAACTGACGACAGCGTGTTGGGCGCCCTAGGCTCATCAATGCACAAGGCTATCCCGTTAGGCCCAAACTGACAGAAGCTGTCCTTTTTGTGGCGGAGATCCTTTATGTTGAAAGGATTATTTTGAAAGGTTGACAGTGAAAAATGCATTATACTTCCTGTATAACAAGCATATCTACTCATTGTTTGAACTGCTGAGAAAGGCTCTTTGCCAAAACGAGTGTGGCTGTGCAGCACGCTACTTTGGCCCCGATTAAAATACAGCAAAGGGAAAAAAGTAAAGGACATTCTGTGTGCCGACTTCTTTGCTCTCCAAGCTGATAGGTGGCCAACAAGTTGCAGCGAATTTGAATGATGCTTACATGAGGAATGTGTCACAATACATCGCACCCTGTTGCACATACCGCTTTGTAGCTGGAGACCATTTGGAGTGACCATTCAAACCCTGGGCATGTGGGCAACAGAAGTGAACCTAAGAGTAATTTAAGGTCGCCTGATCTATCGAGTCCCATTTCATTTCGCGTCATGTGCATCGGCTGGGTATGCGTGCACCATTCAGCTGTGGAGGAGATGGCACCAGGATGCACAGTGGTAAGAAGACGCACTGGAGAAGGGAGTGTGATACTCTGGGACATGTTCAGCTGGGAATCCCTTACTCTGGGAATTTAAGTGGATGCCAGTTTAACGCTTGCTGTTTTGGGTGCACAAGGGGGCCTTACACATTATTAGGTAGGTGGATTTAATGCTGAGATAGACTGATGTATCAATCAGCTATAGCACCAAAACCACCTGCGTTTCATTGAGTAGGTCTAACTCGTGCCACGAAAATTGCACTGACAGTAGTAGGCAATAGTGGTATCTGGCACCAAGCCATTAGCAGCAGATCCTTTAAGTCTAGTAAATTGCGAGGTGGGGCCTCTGTGTGAACTAGGCTTGCTTTTCCTGCAGATCCCACAGACGCTCAATCTGATTGAAATCTGGGGAATTTGGAGGTCAAGTCAACCCCCTAAACTCTTTGTCATGTACCTCCAACCATTCCTGATCAATTTTTTGTGGAGTGGCAGGGCACATTATTCAGCTGAAAGAGGCTACTGCCAATCAGGGAATACTGTTGTCATGAAGGGATGTACTTGGTCTGCAACAACACTGAAGTTAGTGGTGCGTGTCAAAGTAACGTCCACATGAACGGCAGGACCAAAGGTTTCCCGGCAGGACATTGCCAAAAGCATCACACTGCCTCTGCTGGCTTGGCTTCTTCCCATAGTGCATCCTAGTGCCACATCTTCCCTAGGTGAGCAATGCACATGCAGCCGGCCATCCACATGATGTAAAAGAAAATGTGATTTATCAAAGCAGGCCACATTCTTCTATTGCTTCATGATCTAGTTCTGATGATTAAATGCATTTCGTAGGTGCTTTTGGCGGTGGGCAATGGTGCAGTAAGCGACAGTGCACTGTGTGCTGATACCTTTCTATTATAGCTGGCATTAACTTTATCAGCAACGTGTGCTACAGCAGCTGTTCTGTGAAATCGGACAAAATGGGCTAGCCTGTGCGCATCAGAGTCCTTGGCGCCTATGAGCTTGTCGCGTGTTCTCCAGCTGTCCTTCCTTAAACCTTATTTGACAAGTACTAATCGATGCGCGTGGGCCACACCCCACGAGACCTGCCATTCTGAAGACGCTTTGACCAGTCCAGCCATCACAATCTGGCCGCTACGAAAGTCGCTCAGATCCACACGCTTGCCCATTTTCCCCGCTTACAAAACATAAACTTCCAGAACTGACCATTCAGTCGTTGCCAAATAAATAATATATCCCACCCACCAAACAGGTGCCATCGTAATGAGGTAATCAATGTTTTTCATTTTCACTTCATCCATCAGTGGCTTTAATGTTCCTATATAAATAGAAGATGTGAGCAAATGACACAGCAACTTCTCAAACAAAAGCCTATTCCGGACCATGGAACCATTGACATCATTTGGGCTCAGCCCAGCTGTCATGTATAATGAAGAGACAGTTCAACGTTGATTATGAATCCATCAATCCATTCATCCATTATCTAAACCACTCATTGCTGGTCAGGATCATCATTGAGTTTTAATGCAATGGGCAAAAGGTAGAAACACACCCTGGACAGTCAAGCAATCAATTGCAGGAATCACACACCATTCAATCACACCTCTGGACAAATTAGGGCCACCAATTAGCCTGGCATGCTAGTCTTTGCAAGAGACCGCAGTTCCCAGAGGGAACATGTGAATATGTAGAGAATATGCCAACTCCACAGAGAGGCCCCAAGCTGGTTTCAAACACACTACCATCTTGCTGTGAGACAACAGCGCTACCTGCTCAGCTGCCGTGCCACCCTCACTAATAACAAAATATTAAAGCGGTACAACCAAACAAAAGTATACAGGCCATGTGATGCATAACCTCCCACAGGATTAAAGACGTCCTTTATCAAAATGGAAACCAAGATCTGACGGCAAAAAAAAAAACCGTCCCTGATATTTCAGGTTTCTCCTTGCAATTCTACCTTGCCAAATCTTATCCAGATATTTGTTTGCTAACAAAACCAATATAGAGCATCCTGCTGAACAGTCAAGTAGCGTCATCCATTTTCCTTTCTGCACCAAACATAATGCATCTTAATGCCTCTCGGCAGACAGATAAGGCTCTCGTTATTAATCATGTGTCACATAAACGTTGATAATTACATACTTGTTATTCCAGTTTTTTCCGTCTTTGCAGCCCAGCTGTCGGAGAACACTGCATCTACGTTGGAGAGAGAAGGGGGGGAAAGGATGTTCAAATGGATGACTGGGAGGGGGTTAGGGGGATTAGGAGCGGCAGGAGTTTGTCAAGGGTTTTTTTTTTTTTTTTTTTGCTAAACTTGCCTGTTGATGAAATCTATGGCTTGCGCTTTAAGTTGATCGGCGCTGTGCAGGTCAGCGAGGATGAGGATGTCAGCCACGTTCTCTACCGAGAGGCTGCTGCACAGGGCCTCTTCACACATCACCTTTAAACGCACCAGAGCGTACTGGGGGGTGAAGGGGGGGGGTCAGGATGTTAGCTTCCAGCCATTTGACTTGTTTCTACATTCACACATGGGCTCAGCCTGCATCAGACTAGGAATCATAGACCATTTTCACACAGTGAATTCACGCAAGTGGATTAAGGGGTAAAATGCTGCTTGAGTGGGGTGGCTGCACCCAGACACATGTCAGGGTCACAAGTCAGGGTCAAAAGACCCACACAGTCTAGTAACTATTTCCGCCTTCCTTAGAATTACATTTCATTTAATCATAGAAATCAGAGGATACATGAAATTCAAGTGTCCTTCCCATATTCAGAAACCTCCAATCACAAAATGCCAGGTGATTTCTATAAAATCTTAATGACTGGGTGGCATGCCAATCACAGGAATAGCCTTTATTAGGGCCCTATGATTTCCGCGATCACGGAATCGCGGATGGAATCGCGGAATTGGCCAATATAAACGGAATCTATTGTTAAACGTGGAATTTCGCGGAAATCGACATAATTTGACTGAAATGCTGTTTGTAAAGCCACGTTTCCACCTAACGCTAAACAAAATATTTGCGCGACCAGATTAAATTCAAAGGCAATGAAAAGACGCAAATGCACGCAAAAATGTGAGAAGCCTTCGTCAAATTCACCTGTCCCAAGTGTTCGAGCAACACATCTCTTCGGTGCTACAGATCTGTGGGAAGAAGTTTTTCGTTGTTTTTGACGAGGCCACTAATGCCAGGGAATGCAGGCTCCTAAACATCGTCATTCGTCATCTTTATGTTAACTTAACAACTTATATAACCGTTAAATAGCCTACATTATTTCTTTTCACAGTCTACTAAGTGAATTGTGCGCATGCAAATTATGACGTAACGTCGTCCCCCAGTGGTGAAATAATAGCTGATGCATCTTTGTCAGTTTGTTCTTGTTTATTCATTACTGTAGAGCATTTTGTCGTAGTATGTAATACATAGTATTGGGATTACTGAACAAAAGTTTCTTAAAAATAAAAAAATAAATTAAATATAGAAAAAATATTAAATATATGCATCGGAATCAGACAACTGTTGATCCGTGGGGGAAACTGAGTGTCAATACTGCTGCTCTCATACATTCATATATATAATACACACACACACACACACACACACACACAATAAGATTGTAAATGATTAAAAAGGGGCAGTCAGAATAAGGCTCGTCAGTACAGCCGTTGTCTGCCTTTTTTGCAGCTTACACTTCATTTTAAGAGACAATTTTATTTTTTAGTATTATTTTAGGTTAACCCTTAAATGCCCAACTATAGTAAAAGTTGAAAGAAAAATCTATGTATTCTGTTAATATGTCCTGGGGAGGGGCTAACAACAACCCAATAGCAATTTTTAATTTTTGGTGACCTTTGACCTCATTTTGGGCATTTCGGGGACCTTATTGCTAAAATGACTTGAATGATAAAACAGTTGACATATAGCTGAAGTATTAGGCATAGCTTATTTTTCATTAGCTTACCTGTTTGTCTACTTTATCCAATGATGAATGGGTGCTGATCTATAGTGTGGATTCCACCATGGGGGCGGCCATATTGGAAAGGTTAACTGGTGCAGCCAGTGTAGTGTCAGTTCCACTTCTATGCATCAGATGGCAGCACTGATGGTCTAAATATGTCACTATGGGCATTAGGTTGCTAAATTTATGTGCGGTCAGTGGTTTTGACAACCCCCAAAATCGTGTGACAAATTTGTCACAGGGGGCATTCAGGGTTAAAAAACTATATTTTTTCTTTCATCACAGTGCAATGTTATATTGCGTTATTATGCAGTACTTGTTCTGACTTTAAGTACTGAGGAAAATTGAGCGTTGCATCAACTAATTTAAGATTATTTCTATTTTATAAGTGGACATTTTATTCATTAACATAAATAGCACACTCTCTCTGATGGTAAAATTGGTGTAATTGGTAAACAACGGAATTCCAAAAAATTAAAACGGAAAAAACGGAATTTGGGGAAAAAAAAAACGGAATTTGGAAAAAAAAAAATAAACGGATTTCATAGGGCCCTACTTTATGTTGTGAAGTCTGCAAGCTTTCATTCCTTTCTCACATAGGCTCCGAACACAGGCATTTTTTCAGGGCTTACTTTGTCAGCCGCAGCCAACAGGTTGTCAGCCATTTTCTCCAGATTTGGTGCTTTCCCCGTGTAGATGAAGCCCATGAGTTCCTTAAAGACGTCAGGGTCAATGTCGCTTATGTCAACTCTGTTCTGTAGGGCGGTAATGCACGTGCTTAGTCAGAGAAGAGGCCATCATACATTGAGCAATAAGTGTGTCTCCTAAACAAACATCAGTCCTTAGTTTTTGAGAAAGCTTGGCAAGTGATTTACAGCTCCCCGTCTGTGGCCCAGGTGTGTGACTTTACAGCTCCTGAGCACCAGCTTTAGGCGAGTCACTCATGCATGTATGTAGCCCAAAACTTTCCAGACAATTTTAATCTCTCTTGGTAGCATAGCCCAAGTCATGGGTGCTTAGCTTTCATGGACAATGGATGCTGTAACCCCTCCTTGACACTTCATCCATAACCTGATCACCCTCCTCCTTAATTTTCCTTCTTTAATGTCATCATGTCTAGGGAGGTTAGTCACATGGTGTTTCCTCATCTCACCTCAAATGTTTTAATTTAACTTGTTCAGTTTATGACATTAGGCTGGAAAACTGCATTCATTTATTTATCATTAATTTCATGCGCAAACTGTGTTCATGCACGCCAAGTTTATTTCCTTCCCTGTGCTAGCCTACTTCTTACATCATGTCCACAAATTTTTCGGCTTCTCGGCCATAAATGTTGCTAGTAGCTAGGATGGTAGTAGTTACAATGGTTTGTTGATTGATTTCTTAGCTAGCCCAGAAAACGAGCATCTTCATTAACTGTAGTTTTGATTTGCACAAGCGATCTTTTTAAAGGTGATCAAAAACTAACCGGAAAAAGAAACTTCCACCGCTAGTGAACCTGAACTAAAATTTTTAGGTAATAGACAGTCGACTTTTTTTGTTGAAGAGAAGCCTTAGTTATTAATTGCTTGCAATTACATACAGTTCTGATTCAGCTGAGCAACAGTGCTGTCATTTTACATTTAGTTTATGTGAAATAAAAATGCTGATATGTGCAATTGTCTCCCATGTGCTCTGAAGATTATGATAGCTGATTAAAGAAGTTAACCAAACTATGCAGAGTATTTACATAGTTTAATAAATACAGAGTAGTGGTAAACCACTAGAAAATGCTTTATACATATGCCCATAAGGCTACATAACGATTAGCTGTGGGGGCAAATGTATCAAATCGAGGAATGTAGAAAATACATTTATAAATACGCGCCACACAGTTGATCTAAAATGCGTTACATAAATGAGGCCGTAGATGTTACTTATCTAGTATCAAAATTAACCCATGTCCCAAATCCTACTGCTTTCTAGTGGATGGAAAGTCTGTCTTTTCCCCTTTGGAAATGATGACGCCATGTTTTGCGAACTAGTAGCATCAGATGAAAAACACATGCTGACTAGTCAGCGTCAAGGTGACCAGCAACGCTCATCCAATGATCAAAGTTAGTAAACCAAATCGCCACAGGCCTGACCTGCACATGGCTAGTCTGTTTGAAATGTTCGGTTTGTTTACGGTGTACAAATGGTTTGCCATACGCGTGGTTCAGTAAACAGGAGGTGTGCCATTTTCACCCGGGCTTTACGAGGCGCTTGATTTCAGGCATGTCAGGCACGTGGTCTACCGCCCTTCCCTCGGTTGTTTAGGTGCGTTATGACATGCGGGAGCGATCACGTGCCTTAAAAACTAAGGACTGAGCATTCAAAATTACTATACTGCAGTAAAATTCATCAAGTTATTCTGCACTGTCAGTGCTTCATTCTAATCGAAGACCACATCCAGCAAAACTTACCTTCTGACTTTCTTCCATTTCGTGTTCAAACATGGCATTAAAAACTGGTGATCTAGCTGTTAAAGAAAGAACACTTTAATGATATGCCAATGAAAGATTGCATCTCCAACTTGCATCTAAATCCACTCAGAAGTACCAAACTAACAGCTCTTTGCAGACATATTTTGCGGTGAAATGATAAGGAATCACACCATTGAAACATGCTGCATGAAGACGCTATCTGAGCCATTTTACCTTATTTTTCTGCAACTGTAGAAAATGACAATTATAAGTCCAGCCTTGTGCTTATTCCGCCCCTTTACTTATGCGAGTGGATTGCACAATCATTCATTTCAACTTTATGGGTTGAGTACGGCTCTGTTTGGCATATCCAGGTGATAGGAACAAAATACTGGGGAAAATCATAACTAAGAGAACCTAGATTTTTCATCTGTGATCCTGTTGAACTGCAGAAGAGCCAATAAACATTGATGAAAAGCAGGGCTATTAATAACACGACTGAGAAATAGACTTATGAATCTCTTAGTAGAGGTGCTCGGATGTATCAGAATAAGTCTCCGTTCATGCATGTCGACTTGGTGCTGACACAGGCAGGGGGGAGGGGGGTTGGTTGGGGGTTACGATCACCTCTTAATCTGCAACTGTCCCTGTCAGCAACTGGGGGGGCGCTGAAGACAGGTACCTGCTAATATGGATTTGTGGGCCTTGAACTCCTGACCCCCGACATAGAGACTGCAGTCGGTGAACCTGGAGCATTCCCACAGGTTCCCCAGGTCATCTGACAGCTGGCATTCCGGAACCTTCAGCATGTTCATGTTGGACTGGCCGGAGATGTTCACCGAGTCCTGGACAACACTCACCTAAAACAGGTTTAACACAAACACGACTTATTGAAAAAAACGTCTCATTGAAACAGGAAGATTTTTCTTTAATGAAAAATAAACTTTTTGAAAGTGTACACTGAAATAATCCATCATTGTAGTGTCAGTAATAAATAATCACATCAGTCATTACCTATACGGACTGTGAGGAAGGTCTGTAGGTTATAAGAAGACAAGCTTTAGCATGCAGAATTAGAAAGTTAATCTCCCAAAAGAGAAACAGCAATGCCAATCACTGAACTGCTGGCGGAAATATTTTTAAGGCGTTAGGTTTCCCCCGCACACATTTTCTGATTCTCAGAGCTGTGAAACCAGTCATCAATGCTTTCTGCTTTTTTTATAGCCACCTTAATTTACACCATTATGAACCAGTCAATTTTTAAGCAGCACCAGTGACTGGGACACTGCTTGAATTCACAGCAAATTACGATTTCATGAAGTGGGTATTTATGAAAGTTAACAGAAGTCCTCTTTGCCAAAAGAGAAAAAAATATTCTAGGGGAGTTTGTCAAAAAAATTTTAATCATGTTTCAAGACATAAAAAATATGCAAAGAATATTGCGATGAGTACATGATCACAGGCATGAATAAAATTACAGAGCCCCTGATGGCACGTACGAGCACAATCTTAACAAGGGAAATGGCAGAAAATGGCAAAGAGCTGTTACTGCATTCCTTCACACAGAGGCACAAACAGCCAGTTTCAAAAACAAAAAAAATAAAAAATCCACAGCCAATTACTGTCCAAATTAACTTCCCTAGGATATCTTTAATTAAACTGGAAAGATAGTGCATCTGCAATTAGTCACTGATTTCGTGGGGAAATTGCCAATTTCCCAGGAAAACGTTAAGATCCCTTACTACAATACTCGTCACCAGTGCAGTGCAATCGGTTTAATGTATGATAAATGTTCATCACAAATTCATGACACCTTCTGTGACTAGTCCTACACAACTTACTGACATGTAAAATGTTTTTGCCATTTTTATTATTTTTTTTAATTTAAGCTGCCTCCAGGGGAGCTTTTCAGAATTTTATCCACAGATCCAATTAACGAAAAATAAGGCTTACTTTTCATTTTACCAGACTGATTTTGCGACTAGAAGTGGATGCCATCATCCTCTGAAAATTTGGACAAGTACTCCTTGTTATTTCATACACACAGTGCCATCTAAAATTATTCACAACCCTGATAAAAACAGAGAAGGATACAAATATATTTAATAATACAATAATTTAATAAATCCTTAATTCTTACATGATATCGATTTTAGGAAATTTAAAAAACTTAAAATTTAAACTTTAAGTTAAAAAACTTAAAGGTTCTCTAAACCTTTAAGTCCATAATTTTTTCCCTCTGCTTTAACAAATAATTTCAAGCAATCCAAACCAGCCAAAGAGGACGATATGATTCACCCTTCGGCAAATCAAAACCCATTGTATTGAGGCTATGGACAGTCAGGTACAGGTCATGCACGGTCATCATTGCGTATTGTCCCGGAACTGTCGCTGCAGGAACAGCCTGAATAAGTAGTTACCTCACAGAACAAAGTGAGCTTGTCATCCGGTAGGAGTCCATTTGCCTCGTCAAGCAAAAAATCTCTCCGAATAAATTTTTTGAATCCCCAGTCCTTCCCTTGGACAAACCGGTATGCTCTTTGGCTTTCTACAGTAAGGAGACAAAGTGTATCTGCAGTGTTAATATGCAAGAACTGACAAAGCCCATTATCCCATTAAGCTCACTGTTTGCATCGTCTTTATAAGGTCAATCAAGTGCAGTATCAGAGGCTTATTCATCTGAAAGAACATTAATTTTTTTTGAGCCCGAGCGAGACGAAAAGCATTCATTTCAGACAGTACAAGTGCAGAGGACATTCTGCAAGCCCTTACCCATGGCTTTAGTTTCTTCTCTTTTCGCATTCAATAAAGAAAACTTGAACTTCGCTCTGACTTCACTTTTTGGACAACTAACAAGCAGCAAATACAAGGAGAGATAATCCTTGCTTTCGTCATCGAGTCCCTTTGGGTTCACACGCAGACACCTAGGAGAAAAACAGAAGGAGAGCGCTTCAGTCAACATCACAAGAAATCAGGTCAACGAAGACCACCCAACCTGAAAATGATCTGCAGCCACTCCAGTTAACGCATCGTGTGAAACACAGATACGAGATCACGTGCTGCAGGAGGATGTATGGTCACAGTTTCACACTCAACATTCAAAATCAGGGTTTTCAGGGTCATCCTTGAAACCAGAAGCTTCATTAATCCTTACATATACCTCATTCATTATGCGTACACATGGTAACCTATGGGAATCAAAATGTAACACCGTGAAAAAATGATAATTTTTGATCACTTTCGAAAAATCAGTAAAAAAAATTCATGCTGAAACAAAGTCATTTACAGTTTTTCTTTCACCTCTTAATGGCAAAAGGGGTCAAATTTGACCAGCGGGTTCTGAAAGGGTTAAAAGTAGGTTTTCGTGATTATCATGACAGGGCGGCCTGGATGAGAAAGGTAGCAGCCCAATTTAATGAGCATCAAAGACCACATTTTACACAATTGCTTCAATAAGAGAATACATTTTGATTTCTCATATTTATTCTCATTATGAGACTTTAATTTGTATTTTTTCTTCCTGCAAGTAGAAAATGTTGGTTTATTTCAGGTTACAATTGGCTTGAAAACTGAAACTCTCATCCCATGGACAAATCTAGAAATGAGTCAAAATACTCACATCAGTGGAAGAATTTTTGTTTTACTGTGAAAAATGACATCAACATTAAATGTTTTGAGTCTAAATAAATGATTATTCCCCCCCCAGTGTTAACGTGAACTATGGTCGAGAGTGGAGGTTATGCCTCCAACAACATTGTTACAACTAGGGCTGGGTGATGGCCAAAATCTTATATACTCAAAGGCAATGAAAACGCAACACTCAAAATTTTGGTTTATTTTTGCTCAGGACCTGAATAGTCCACTTTGAGTTCTCAAGTGACCATTGGGGTCACAATGTGTACCTCGTTACACATGAATGATCATCATGTAACTCAACAGTGTGAGTTGGACTCTCATCAATCCATATTGAGTACAACATATGGGATTAGGAGTTGTGCAAGTACAGTGGTTGAAATGAAGGAGGGTTGTCTTCCTATATAAAGGCATGATAAAAGCCACACAAAAAACATTTTTAAGTGTCATAATGCCACGTCTGTCGACTGAACAACGGAACAGGGCCCTGGGTATGCTAGAGGCGGGAGTAAGTGCCCGGCAAGTGGCTCACCGTTTTGGGTGTAGTACGTCCAGCATCAGTACGTTTTGGGAGTAGTACGTCCAACTGGGACAAGCTCTTTCATCAAGAGTACCCAGACCTCAAACCAGACAGCAACTCCAGAATGCACTACAGGCCGAGTGGCAACAACTTCCCCAAGACAACCTAAGATGCTTAGTCAGGTCCATGAGGAGACGTTGTACTGCCTGTGTGGATGTTCGTGGGGGTCACACCTGATACTGACTGTTCTTTTGAGTTCATTTTTAAATGTGTGTTCCGTTCAGTCTTGTTGTGATTTTTCATTTTCAATTTCTGCTCGTTATGTTTAATTCATCTGTTTATTATTTTCCAAATCGGCCCATTAACACATTTAATTCATCAAAGTCAACCCACCCAACATATTTGAATTGTTAAAATAAGAAAATACATTTGAGTCACAAAATTATTTGAATCCAAACTGGTGTTGCATTTTCATTGCCTCTGAGTATATCATAATATGGTAAATTTATTATCATGATAACAATGCATGTTGCAATACAATTTTTTAGAAATACTAAAAATTTTACATGGCTTTCGGATAATTTTTTGTTGTCATTTTTTCATTGCCTCAGTGATGGTTAAAACCTGTGCAAGTTAGTCAACTCTAAAATAATACATTCAAATGTTCTTATTTTCTTTATTCAAATAAATTTAGATACTTCGAAGTATAAGACACACTGCACGTAAAACAAAACATTTTTTGAAAGTTTAATATTTGGCACCCATAAACCCCTTTGGGCCAGGCAGAAATGTGAATGGCAAAAAGGGCAGGGCTCCTTCTGCAATAGGGAGTAGTATTATGACTGGCCCAAAGCCGGTTAACTTCAAAAATGAGGTTTTCATAGGTTTCCTTACATGGTATGTGAATTGAGCCTGGCATAAATCACTTTGTTTGGAGCATGCCCTTTTTTTATACAATGTGCGTATTGTGCGACTAGATGCCTTTGACAAATTTAGCCTTTTAGAATTATTCTGAATTTGCCGGGAAACTTGTGAAAAAGAAAATTCAAGGCAAATCAGGAATTGTGCGATAGGCTTTATGACCTTACCAAACTATGAAATGAATCAGTTGAAATTTGTGACCTGTAGAGCGCTCACAAGCAACTCACAAGCAACAATCGACCAGGGATACAATAATACATTGCTGATAAGGCCAACTTCAGACTCCTACTGACAAATGCATTTAATTGAAGCATGGATGTTAGAACATATTAGTCATCTCAGAATTAATGTTATGGGCATTCAGCTGCTGGTCCCGATTAAGTTTTACAGATGATCGTAGGTGAACGCACGTCTGTAGCTGAGCACCAACACTGTTGAGCATTGATTGAAGTAACACTCCCTACCAGTGATAGTGTATTATATAAACAACTGATTGCAATAACTAAGAGGCATGAAAAGGAAATTTTGTTTAATGTCAAATATCTTGGTTAACCACACAAATCCTGAGCTAGCTAAGTGTAATGTTTAATGCGGCACAGACTACAGAAACTACACTGAATCACTTCACTTAAGATGCTTCAATGCATAAGCATCGAGTACGCGTATTGTGCCATGTGTAACACCTAAAACCTTTGCCACAAAACTATAGACTGTATAAAACAATGGACGTAGTCTCTGTGACGTCACCCATTAAGTTCTGAAAAGCAAAATTAAGCTCATTTAGTCGCCATTTTGGCAGTGCCCAACTCTGCCCAGCTCCCGGCTAATTCAAAAATGGACAAAGAGGTGCAGTGTTGGCCAAGCTGAGGAGGGCCGAATGAAGCTGGGTTGTGACCAAGAAGATAACCCAGCTCGATGCTACGTTTCGCTATGGCCAAGTAGCTTGGTCATTTCGACCCAAGTGAAAGGATGGAGTCCGCCAAGTAGCTGGCGGTGGTTGGTTGCACGCTGTTCATTTCCATGAAGCAGTTGCCAGACAACCACTGTTCATTTCTGTGAAGCGATTGAGAGACCAATGCTATTCACTTCTGCGAAGCGGTTACGAGACGAATGCTAGACACCACCAGGAAAGGTGGAGTTTGGCTTGCTGCGATATAATATCCCCTCGGGGAAAACGAGCGGGGGCTCGGCTTAGCTTTGTAAAGTCACTGTAGCCATGTCAAACATGAAGATCACATATACGGTAGTCTGGCCAGTCCAACGTTACCATTGCATTACGCTAACTAATCAGCTAACCTGGTGGATCTTTATTTTCCCGCCTCACACATGCACATTTTGTTCAAAAGTATAATCACCCAATGTTTTCACTTTGGTGAATGGTGAATTAATGGTCTACTGTGGCTAGCACACACCCGTCAGCAATGCTAGCACAGCTGGGAGTCTTGCTTTAAGGCTAAACAATCAATTAAAAAGCTAATCTCTATTGCCCTTACATTGGCTACAGTTATCCCTGCGACTCAGGCTGTTTAAGTTAAAGGTAGTTCTGGACCTCAACAACAAGCCTTTCCTCTTAGCTACTCTTTGTTGCTTTTGTTTTTTTCATGTTAACGTAGCATCACTGGACACTAAATAAAGCTTAATATAGCTAGTTAGCTACATTGTTTTCCATTGCCATTTGTAACATTAATTAGGTTTCTGTAGCTAGCTAGCTTGTGGATGATGAACTTCATTATGAAATACATCTAGTGATGTATACAGCTAGCTCGCTCGCCAGATAACATGGGACAGGTTTAATGAAATAGCTAGCAAGCCTGTCTATTTTCAATGATCGGTAATCGCATTGAGAATAGTACAAATCAATTTGAAGCGAAGAAACTGCAATTGTCGTACTATAATATCTTGTGGTGTGTACCCATATACTCTATAATTACAACAAGCTCTGGACATGCCCTCCAATGTTCGGATTAGCTGAGAAACGGCATCATTTGGTAGCGTGGTTTGATTGCTATAGCTTACTAGCCAGCGACATTAGCTACCTGTTAGGGGAGCCGTGACAGCTTTCCAACTCTGACAGGCACTTTTTGTTAAAGGGAATGATTACCCTACCATTAAATTCTGACACCTCTCTACTGCGCTGTGACTCCGTTGCAAACCCCTTTGCAGCAACCGTACACTCCCGTTAGCACAGCAGGCAATCTAGGAAGAAGGCTAACTGATGGCTGTGTTCATTCGCTGGCTAACTGGCTAGTTAATGAGCCAACACTGACACTTGCTACTTAGAGCTAACATAAAATGTTATATGAAATACCATTATAACTTTATTCATTGAGGAAAATGGAGCACACTTCAAGACATTATTTTTCTGATATTTCGATGAAAAATTCTTCAGACAAAAGCGTGGCCTAGCGGTGAAGTTCAGTGACTCAAATTAGCCTAGCTTGGGTAACGCCCTGCAGAGCTGGGTTAGGCCAGGGGTTAGCCGCTGGGCTAGCACAGCTGAGGTACTGGCCCGCAGACAACCTGGCTAGACCAGGGCTTGGTGGCTGGGCGTGGCGAGTTTCTACTCTAGCCTGCAGTTGTGTAGGCTGCCACATGACGTGACTGGATGCGACAAATCTTTTCCATGCACTGTATCAAGGTCCTGTCGCTCAAAGTGGCCACGCCCACAATTATGCAGAACTTTAAGCCTTTATGTAATGAAAATGGGTGAGTTAAAAATTCACTTCCCCCGCAGTCTACACAGCGGGGAAAATTATCTATAGAGACCAAATCCGCGTTTTGAACCAGGCTGTAAACATTTTTATTTCTGCTGTAAAATTGGGCTTTTTTAACATGGGGGTCGATGGGGATTGACTTGCTAAGGCAGCCAGCCTCAAGGGGCCATTTGAGGAACTGCAGTTTTTGGCACTTCCATGTTGGTCTCACTTTGCAATCCAGGAGGCTGCCGCTTGCACAAAACTCTATTAACCAACCCATGACACCATGAATATATAAAAATAATTTTAAAACCATAAACATGCTACAAAATGAAGCTTGGTGTATGCTGCATTTTAGTCTATGGCGACAATGATCGGCAATCCATTGTGACATAATCACCATTTCAGTGACATCCCATTAATTTTTTTGCGGAAGCTTGCCTCGTGTCCTTCACCCTCCTTGGTATACACGTGTATACATGTCATATGCAGGTTCTATACACCTTCCATAAATGTGACCAATGCTGCAAACAGTCCCAATCATCCAGGGTTAAAAACTTTTTCTCAGCTTAGGTCAATTAATAGGCAACAAATTTTCATCCACCAAAGTAAATTTGTGGTGGTTATTTGTCTGTACAAAATATACCATCATATTGCCTGGCCCTAGCAACAAGATTATACAATAGCAATACTCCACTGGCTAGCACTGATGTGCTCTCACACTACTCACAAAATAAGATCAAGATATCACATCACTTCACAAACTTTGACACATCAGCAAAATAAACAAATTACATTATTAAGACTTCACATTAACCAACACAGAACTTAAAGAAGCAAAATTTAATCTCTGGTACACTAAAATTACATACATAAACAGTGTTCTAAATAAAAAAATCTCAATTTCAATGACTAAAACATACGGATAGTAAATATGAAATATCTTTTTCTCTGCACCGCTTCAAAACATTTTAAGTTTTGTTACAAAATTTTGTTAACACGTCACTGAACGGAGGTGGAGGTCATCTTTCAACAAAATTTTAACTTTGTTACAAGTACTCTAATGAGCAATTCACAAGACGAAACCTCAGTTTCACATTGATTTACACTGAGAATGCATAAGATTTCCCTAAATTTCCTTAAATGTACATTCAGATAACAGGCGAGTGTAAAGTAACTTTGTTACGAGGAGCATGGGAATTTCGAATGTGTCTTACACAGTAAGAAACCACAAAATTAAGTTTCTCTATGCCAGCATATTGAATGACAATTATAAAGACTTCATACTTAGACTAACAAGCCGGAAAACCTGTGCAAGTCACGGAAACGTGAGTGACAGATGTGCCGATTATCGTTTTGTTAATGACATTTGAGACCTGAAGCTTCACTTTGGCAGTTGATCAAAATAGACACAGACTAGCCAATCTGCATTTCCAAGGAATTTGGTTTTTAGGGCAGTATACAACAAGCAGAAAAAACACCAACAGCAATGTACAACCTCAATGCCACAAGAATAGGGACAGTGCATAAAATGCAAATAAAAACAGAAGTGATTTGAGAATTCTCTTTTACCTGCATTTAGATGAAAACAGCACAATTTTTTTTAAGTTTCACCAGATCAACAACATTGATTTTTAAAAATAATCCTGTATTCCAAATTTGAATGAATTTAGGCATTTCACCATGGACAGTCCATGATCTAGTGAAAAGATTCAAAGAAACCAGAGCATCCTCTCTGCATAAAAGACAAAGCCTAAATACCAGTATTGGATGCGCCTGACCTTTGAACCCTCAGACTGCACTACATTAACAACCAACAAACTTCTGTAACGTATATAACCATATGGGCTCATAAATACTAGAGGATCCGAGTCAGCGAACAGATTTAGTTGAGGCATAAATGAAAGTTGAAGCCCTACTATACAAAGAGGAGGCCATATCAACATCATCAAGAACCACTGTCAACTTCTCTGGCCTTGACCTCATCTGGAATAAACTGAGACAAAGTGGAAAGGAGTGCTGTGGTCTGACAAGTCCATCTTTCAAATGGTTTTTCAAAATAATGGCCATCATGTTCTCAGGGCCAGAGAGGTGAAGGACCATCCCAACAATTATAAGTGACATTCAAAAGCCAGTGTCTGTCATGGTCTGGGGTTGCATTAGTGCTCTCAGCATGGGCAAATAGCATATATGTGAGGGCAAAATTGACTGAGAAGGGAACGAGCGCATTTTGGAACAACATATGCCTTCCAGGTTTTGTACGTTTCAGGGACGCCCCTGCTTGCTCCAGGATAATGCCAAACCCAACTCTCCAATCCATTCAATACAACTGCATGGCATTGTAGTCAGAGTGTGGGAATTAGACTGGCCTGCCTCCCACTGAAAACGTGTGTGTTGTCATATTTTTATGAAGCGCAAAGTATGACAACAGAGGCCACGGATTGTTGACCAACTGAAGCCCAATATCAGGCTGTCCTCAGTTCCAGAACAACTTCAGGATGTTATTAAAAGCAGAGGTGATATTGCCTAGTGGTGAACATGCACCTGTCCCAAGTTTATAGGATGATGGGGCAGAAATCACAATTCCAGTTATTATTTAAAAAAAAAAAAAAAAAATGAAGTTGTGGATTTAAAACGTTACTTATGTTGTCTTTGTCCTTTTTCCAATTGTGTATACTACACAAGTTTGGCAAATTAGTGCTTGTCATTTTTATTTTGTCCAAATTCTCTTGGAACTGAGACTGTACAACCATCTTTGCTTATGACACTTGTGTATTTAAATTCAAGGCAAGACCACTTCAATCAACATATGCCAATTCAGTACATTTTTTCAGCATCTAGTGTTTTGAAGGCAAAAGCACGGACACAAGGCTTTACAACTGAACCAACTGATCGGAATGCAGCCATTCTTAAACTGCATTTTCAGAATTCATGAATTACTTACAGTCGTTGCTCAAAGTTCATTTACATTTTCTATGATGTTTTTACTTATTTTTTAAGGATAGTGGAAAGACTGGTTTACTACAACAACAAAAGCACAATGACTGATGAACTGCACTTTTCAGTGCATTATATGAAAGACAAGACATTGCTGACGAACACCCATCGACAACTAACAAGACGTTTTCACAAACAAGCCAAGGTAATGGGAAGGGCGGTATTAAAACTCACTCAGATATCACATATAAAGGAAATCAACATGCTCTGATGCCACAATAGTAGTCTTTCTGGTTACCCAGAGCAAATAGGATGCATTATTTACCAGAACTGAACATAAGGCATCAAATGGCTAGTTTCTTCTCCCAACCCAGAGAAGCTAGGAGCTGGAACTGCAGACAGACGGGCTAAAATCACCATAGTCACAGCAGTTGCCTTGTGTCTGTGCCACCCAGGTGATGGAAGCACATATAATCACTACTTTTCACAACTGCACAAAAAAAAAAAAAATCTTCAAGTCTTCTGTGACAGTGAAAATTCTAAATACTCCCTACACTTTATCTTGTCATATGCAACACTTGAAAATGAGGGTCCATTACACATTTGTCTGTTTATAATTCAATCAAAACACAACTTGGCCAATTTTCCAATATGCTCTGTCAATTACCAGCAACACTGTGGGAAATGTGCTGCCCACAGGCCCACCAATTAATTACCATTCATTCATTTGCGATTTTGGATTCTAGACTGAATCAATGCAGCATAGATCCCCAAATAGCACAGTCTGCCCGAGCATTGTCAGTTGAATTTGGTGCTGATAAACAAGCACTTTGCTCCGAATTTTTCACAAGACTAGACGACTCCCTGACGTTAATCGGCACGTAGCTGGCAGTTTAGCGGCTTACGCGATGTGCCAATTTATTAAGCATCACTGAAGCCATCAAAACAGTCTTTTCACATAAGGTACTGTAGCCTACCCAGATACTCTGCTTCCTGGAAGGAAGGAAAGCATCATTTACAGGTTTTAATTTTAGAGCTTTTTCGGTGAATACATTAGTGAATCTGACGGTCCCGAGACTCTTGCCACCAATTTATCTGCTAATGAACAGCGAAGCAAATGACCCAAGACATTGTTAGGCTGAGACACAGAGGACTGTGATACTGCAAACAAATACTCTGAAAACTCACCACTTCATCTTGTCGTTAGGCCCCGATGAGAAAGTTGAACTTTTCAACACTTCCCCCATCTCTTCTCGGCAAAAACTGAAGTTGTTTATGGTCCACATGTAAGAAAACTTGACCACTTTAACCTAGACAATTAAGGCAGGGAATCACATGCGTGACCAAAAATGTAAAAACAACTTAAAGGTCCCCTATCCTGCCAACAGGTGCTCCGCCAATTCTTGATTATAACCCGTTTCAAAATCTGTTTCTTTGTGGCATTATGAGGAAATGACCACCCAGGGGCCAGAACAATTGATCAATTTCAGCCAGCCAATTTACCAGTTCCTTCATTATTCTGGCTGATCCCTCTCCTTTATGATGTCACTAAGGACAGATCTGAAATGGCTGATTGGCTGTGCACCAGATGACATGATAGGGGACCTTTATGAGAGCAACTTCATTTTCACACACCAGCGGCAAGGCCTCCGCAAGCTTATATGGTTAATGGCGAGAGAATATTACACATTCCTCCACATCAATACCCTTCTGCTGGGGAGGGCACTTCAAACATCAATACCTACGGCCACAGGGTCAAAATATATTTACCAAAATATTCTGGTAAGGAAATCCCACCAACGTATAACCTCTTTTCAAAATTGCAACACAAGCAAAATCGCATATGAGGGACAGTATTAACACTAACATTGTTGAGCATGTCAAACTAAATCCAATCCACTCACCCAAGCTGAAAACAAGCAGTATTTGTTTACTTTTTCACTTTCAGCAGACAGCTAAAGATCTATGCAAACCCTCAGTTAAATATCACTAAAAATGAATATGCATGGATATGACAAAGGAGATAACAGAAAAATGAATGCCAGATCAGCTGTCTGGAGTACAAAAAGATAGGGCTCAAGAGATTATAACATGAATTCCCAGAGAGGGGATGGATTGCAATTGCACCAAAAATGTAATAACTTTATCATCACTGCTTCATTCAAGGGATTAGGAAAGAAGAAGAAGTAGAAGAAGTAGAAGTAGTAGAAGAAGTAGAAGTAGAAGAAGAAGAAGAAGAAGAAAAAGAAATAGAAGTAGAAGTAGAAGAAGAAGAAGGAGGAAGAGAGGAAGGAGAAGAAGAAGAAGAACAACAACAACCCATTTCACTATGAAGTAAAAAAATGGAGCCTATTTAGCTATAGACCAAAAATAGGATGCTGAAAAAAATTTACCAACGATGGCCGCAGATGTTGAAAGGTGAAACTTTGAATGAAAGCCCTGAACACATGCCAGGGCGTCCATCAAGTATAAATGAGAAAACAAATCTCTCCATCATGCCTTAAGACCTTGTTGAAGCTCAAGCACATTCCTGGGTTAAACAGGCCTCTGATGAAGGCACACACAAAGGGGAAGTAAGGAGAAGAGCAGAGCCCATGTTACCTGTGTGTAGCACCAGCTCTCAGCAACAGCACCGCTGGACATCTCCCCCGGCGGTGGGGGGGTTGGGACCTGAGCCATTGCAGGCTTAAGCCTCCCCGCAGGAGCGCTGACGTCCCTTTAAATTTCACCACTTAACCTTTCTGCAGGGGAAGGGCCAGCGGCAGCATGGAAAGAACAAACAGCAGCAATTTTGCTCAATCTCTTGCAGCCAAAACAAGCCAACAAACACAAAGCACTCACCTACCCACCCTCCATTTCAACAACAATCTATTCAGAGCCAAAATATGGATGAACATCTTTCTGGACCTCAAAAACTTTTCAATTCCATTCCATTCCAAACTAGATAGTCAGTCACTCACTGGTCGACTTGTATCCCCAGATCTCGAATAGCAATCGCTCCCAAAATCCATAGGCTTCGTGACCTTACCACAAACAAACCCACGCCAAATATGAAAGGAATTGGTTGAAATTTGTGGCCTGTAGAGTGCTCATAAGAAAATCTCAACAGACATGGCGGCGGCAGACACAGCGTGAAGATCGCTGATCCTCTGTATCCCTGACTCGTCGTCCGGGAATACAATAAGAGCTAAACTGCAGGTGCTCTGAGGGGAGTGAAAATGAATATTATGCCCAGAGTGAAGTTTGGTCCATTATCACATTCCCTTCACTGGCCATTTAGCTCTCACTACCACCATTCAGCTCCAGCAATAAAGCTTGACAATATGGATCATGTCCTCCACCCTCAAGAATGAGCTACATCAAAACCAACTACATTTCGGCACAATAGATTAAAGGCAGGCAGAGTATAGAAAGGCCGAGCCTGCTATCTTATGTTGGATACAGTTAATATATTGACAGGCAATGCCCAAATCCAGATCAGTGCTCGGGGATGGCACATAAATATGGGCCTTCTAAATTCTACTGTAAAGCCATCAGCATTCCTTTATCAATGTTCGCTTCTTCTGGTACTTACCAAATGTTTCAGGGTGGCATGCATGTCATTCCATAATGATGAGATCTGAGCTTCTCTCACAAAGTTGGGGGCAGACGTACCCAGAAGAATGAGCTGGGGAGACGGCTGTTATCACAGCATGCTGGAGGCATTTCCCGCACATCCCATCCTAGAGGCAGCGATACAATGAATTTTACTGAATGGCAATGGACAAATACTGGATTAAAGCCGGGAAAGGGGCTTCCTCTTTCTCATGTTCTCCCCATTTCCAGCTGCTCAGTCATTTCTCCCAAGGGCGTGCAAACATAAAAGAGAAACAGACTATCCCGGTTAAATAAAGGATCAAATCATCAACTGGCATCAAGTACAAAAAGTTAAACGTTGTTTAAAATCAACGCACTGTCTACTGTTACGGCAGCCATAACGCATTTATAATCGCACTGGAGTTATGGCAGCCATTTGAGCATGCGCATAATGGGACAATGGTTAGGGTTAGGGCTAGGGTTAGTCACTAGCATAGCAGGATGCAGTTACGGCAGGACGCGGCCCCAAAAATACACATGCGCAGAAAGGGTGCCGTAACAGTAGAATTTGGCTCGTCAATCACAGTTGCCGTAACTCTATCCTGCGCCAAAAAAAATCAAGCAAGGTTTTAGAATCATGTACAATTCAAACCCTTCAATTTAATCACCCAAACAGTTAGGTCCATGTTTTAACACATAAAATCAATGCAAAACATATAGGTACTTGTTTGTACATTACAGACGTATCGTGAAAAGCGCCAATATGATGGCACAGGAACGACCTAAGCTTATGGTCTCTCTTAAGGCAGGTTAGGCCAAATGTTCATATTCCAAACAACTACGGCAGATAAAGGCATAAACCGTGCGTAGTGAAAAAAATATTTCAAACCTGAAATAGTCACTCTTGTAAAAGGCAGTATAATTCTTTTGATTTTCTTCCTGTTGACTTTGGAAACTAATGGTAATTATTACAATAAAATCAACCAAAATTTTGGGGCCCAATACTTCAATTCCAGATACTGTGGTAAATGAAGGCAATAAAAAATGGAAAAACACAGTGTGGGTTTCTCAGATCCCCACAGTAATTTGAATGGCAGCTCAGACTGCTATAAAAACGAAAAGTCATTCACAAATGAGACTTATTTTTCCATCTCTGGCAGAGAGACGTTTTCTCTACGGCTCTCTCACTGAGTAAGTAAAAGCCTAAACACAGTCTTCTAAACAAGCATTGTTGAGCCGTCTGCTTCGATTCACTGCTAGTATGGAATGTAAACTTCAATTCGTCTGTCTGGCTTAGGAATCTGACAACATGGCCAGCAATCCAGCACTTTACTTGAGAAAATTTATGAGAGGAGGGTGTGTTGAACAACCAACAGCTCACCTAAATATCCGCGAGACCGAATCCTAAAAAGTACTAGTGAAATTCAAAATGGAAAGCTGGAGCCACAGACAACGCACAGGGTAAATTAATCACTGCCGGGGCCAATGAAACCGCACTATATCTGGGCCTGATGTTCTTTTGGAAAGCCTCATCATTAGTTTTAGATGATGTTGAATGAGTATGCTGCCAAACAGAAAAGGGAGCGCTTATCCTCTTGGAAGTAGCGACAATAATGACAGAATAGCTTTCAAACGAGAAGAAAATCTACTTCAGGCCACTCACAAATTGTACCCAATGTGGCATTTCAAGAAACATGAAGTTCAAGTATTCTGGCTCAACGCATCACAAATGCAATGCATCCTACTAAGAGCACTTCTTCCCATGAGTGTTTATGAGCGTTTACATGTCAGTAAACATTAAAGAAAGGGTCTGTATTCTATACATATGACAGAGCAGTGATAAACTTCTTTTTATGAGAAATGAGACACTTAATATGAAGCTCAAGTACAAAGTCAGGTTTATCGACTAACTGCGTTTATATTAGGACATGCGACCCTTTTTTCCCCAGGAACAAAACTCATGCTTTCAATAGAACACCTAAAAACTGAATGGCTGGTGAATTTATATCCACAATGACTTTCATAAACCCTATCACTTGATGATTTAATGTTTAAAGAATTTTATCAAAATCACAAGTTACAAACTAAATACAGCATACTGTTGTTCCACAGAAAGGCTAGTCCTACAGCAATAACAGTGGATAATCTTTTTTATTTTCTTCAAACAATGGTTTATCCCCACACCTGGTGAATCACATTATCTTTCATGATAGAAAATGGCAGCATTGACAGCTATGGCTGGAGCCAAATACAATGTGTGTCCATAATTTTCATGCAAATACATTTCATCAGGTGAATGGCTCCATTTTCAGACTGAGGATTGCCACTTTTTTAGTCCTACAGATCTTTTTCACTTCTTTGGTCCTACAGATCATTTTTTTGGATCTCTACAAATGTGCCAGAATGAGTCAAAATGGGTTCAAGATTTACCAAAAAAATAGATGAAATTACATACTCTCATAGAATTATGGCCTCGGTCCCATTTTTTCCATTTCCTCGCAAATTAGCTTTGGATGCACTTATAGTCAGCAGATAAGCCAGTTGACAAACATGCTTTGCTTGAAAGCGGTAATGCCCAGCACCTTAGCATTTAGTGTGAAGAGGCTTAAAAAAAAAAAAAAAAAAAAAGAGCATGACTTTCCTCTCCATGGATCCAACATTAAGGCCCTAGCAATGTCTCAGAGTCAATGGATCCTCACAGAGGCCTACACTACAACTTGCATGAAAACACCAGGAACATAGGGAAAGACAGATTTATTTTGATTATTGTGTTGGCAAGTACTAAAATGCAACATCTCATTATGCTAAAAAAAAGACAACTGTTACAATTTCATCTCCTGCAGACAAGCCATTATAAGATCTCAATGTTAGTTTGTCTTACATTTTTACAGTAATCTAACGGCCCCAGAGGCTTGGTCCCCCAATGCCTTACTTTTCAGCAAACGATTGCCGTTCAAGTTACTGTAACAATATTTAAATTTCTTTAAAATTTAAGTCAAGAATTACAATAACCATTGCAAAGAATTATTAATTTTTGTTTTCATGTGCATGTTTTGAAGCCGTCATGCACAACCATAAGACGAATCACTCCGTTTACATTGTAAGAAACCGACAAATTTCCAAGGAGACACAGCCGATATCAATCATATTAATCATTCACGGAGTGTCCTAAAAGGTGTGAGCAAGTTGTGTTCGCCCAATAAACTGCCAAATATCATGGCCATATGATAATACACTAATGTTAATGCAGATTTAAACCTGTACATTCCACGTGAGTCAATACCACTCGAAAGTGTGTATTTGAGTATATTTTTTTCAAAGTTAGATGCAGTACATTGCATCATAGCAATGTTGACGGGTCAATGGATTTCACGTATTCTGCCAACTACGATTCCAATCTTCAGATACGTTACAATGTAGCAAAGTTCACTTGTGCAGCTAGCTAGCAGTCAAATCAAAAGTAACGTTACAGTTCTACGTTACACGGTGGGCTAAGCCAACCAGACGGATAAGAAGTTGTAACAAGGCTACATACTTGTTTCAATAGCTGACCAAGTAGAAAACCAATCTCTGACGCAAACATACATTTGTGAACAGAAAATACATGGATTGAACTTATCGCTAAACTGGACACAAGTTAGCCAGCTAGTTAGCAAAGCACCCTAGCTAAGTCACAAGCGTTAGCAAACAGGTTAGCGTAATGTTGCATGAAAACTAGCCATTCAGCGAGCCATCGACCTACCGTTTGCTAACAAACTTGGCCAACTGACGTTAAGTGAACCGTCTTTGTTGGATATAGGCTGCCATGCCTTGTTCAGTCCGAGAAACTAGCTTACGTTAGCGAGTATTGAGTAAACGAAGCAATCGGTATGGGAGACAAGAGAAGAATACTCATCCTTCTAGCTAGCTAATGCTAACCAACCAGTTTGGCCTATGAATGCCACCGGTAAAAACAAGCGGTACCAAAAAACAAAGGCCCACAAATCGAATACTTTTGGTTTGGTTCAGGTATAGACATCAACTGACAAAGTAGAAAATTTACATTCACATTGAATTACATAAAATATGACCAACAACGACGTTCCTCTTTGTGAAACGTTAACTCTTAGAGTTAAATATAATAAATAGAACGAATTAGAAATAAGATCATTTACAAACCTTTTTATCACTCTTCAACCAGGGACAAGCCACTCATAAAACGTTTTTGTCGCTTCCCTTGCCTTTGTTTTATTGCAATATTATAAAGTATGAACTTTTTATCCTTTCCAAGCGATTATTTTCTGTATTTTTTTTCTCAACACTGTGCTATACCCATAGCGGCTACAGCAGCTCAGGATAGCTTCTCTACGCATAGCGCATGCGCTATCAGGAATGAATGATTAAACTTCCTGCTCATAACGCTAGTGGATCTGTAGGTCCCCCGCCCTGTTATTGCGATGGGGGCCCATTTTATATGAAGCTAAAACCTCTCAAATAGGTTTGTCACTACTGCAAAGTGTTAACGCCAGAAAATGGAAATATAAATACCTGTCAGGAACATAGTTTATCAAAGACTTTGGATAAGTTGTGTTTTTGTTTGTGTTCATCATGGCCCTTGCCACTGCAATCTGAGATAAGACTACATTTTTCGAAAGGGGGGGTTACCTTAATGAAACCCACATATTTTTCAGTGGCATAGCAAACATGGATTGACTTGATCCTACAAAAGAGTGCTGATGGGTTGATTAGTTGTCCAGTGACATATGCCACTTCCTACATCTGATCTATCTAATCTAGGTACAGTATATTAGCAGCAAAAATAAGCTTGCATTTGTGTGACATTTTGTGTTTATTCATTTGTCCTTTTTCAGTTGCCAAACTTCCAAATAGGCAGTGCACATCCTTGCCGATTTGTTCACGTAGCCACTTGGGTTGTGAGGTTATAGCCCCAAGTAGTGACAGCAGATTAAACTTGTTTGCGGGCTTGTTAACCCTCATTGTTGTTCAGTACTAGTGAGGCTGTGCTGCCAGGTAGTGAATGATTGTGGCACCCTCAGGAAAGCATAAAAGGCCCAATAAATCTCCTTTCTGACAATGCACAGGGCATCTGTTATGAAACAGAATTAACACTGGTGTCAGTCAGAGAAAAAAAAATACGGGCTAGACTCGAACATTTTGGTAGCTTGGTCTGGGACTAAATGTACTTGCAAAAATATGTAG
This sequence comes from Gymnothorax javanicus, assembly GCA_029692085.1. Lineage (NCBI taxonomy): Eukaryota > Metazoa > Chordata > Actinopteri > Anguilliformes > Muraenidae > Gymnothorax > Gymnothorax javanicus. The sequence goes on from CM056205.1 coordinate 23,959,333, forward strand.
TATCAGTCATGGATGATACTGCATAACACTTGCCACATGTCAGATGCTCAGAAGTGAGACTAATTTGAAGAGAAAATATTCTAATAGAGGATCTAAGTTCAATGTTTTTATTGCAGCAGCCAGCCAGAAACAGTCACAAGATGAGTTCTTGGATGAATAGTTTGATAACATGTGATTAACCTCTGAAATCATTTGAAAAGTTAATTATTACATTGTTATTTTGTAAGATCTTACATTTCTATAAATAGAGAACCATTAACAAAAACCAACAAGAGACATCTCTCTTGTGATACCATCAACTCTGTAAGAAAATGCTGCGGTGATCTTGAACAGTTTTTTTGAATGTACTGTATTAGAACCTAAATCATCCACTCATTTTACACAATGCTATCAATGCGTGACACATTGCACCTTGAGTTTTACTGAACAGCTACAACAGACATATTTATGATTTTCATTGGCAGCAATACAGACTCCATCAGTTTCTTATTAGCATACATATATAGAATATTCTGGGGCATAAAAAATGGGCCAAGCCAAAAATTGCACGAAATTGTGGGTATTTTCATGAATATTGAATAATGATAAATTATTATTGGACAGTTTTTTCTCTTCGGATGTCTTTAAACACTAAAAGCCTTGTCAGTAAGCATACAAACAGGATTTTTTTAAAAAGAGGAGTCAATACTGTCCCTCTCAGTTTTTATGGCTTCAAGCAGTTGATCAGAGGTAGAAAAATTCAGGCTAGTTTGTATTTAATATGAGACCAAATATTCTCTATCGCGCTGAATGTGGGCCAAAACATGATGCTGCTGGACATGCTCTCAAGCCACTTCTTGATGGTCTTTGCAGTGTGGGCAGGAGTATTGACTCGGTGGAAAAAAATAATAATAATAAATAATAATAAAAAAATGAAAAACTTCTGCTTGTTCCTTACTGAAAACAACATTCAAACCTTTGTGAAATATCCTCCTGTACTCAGAAGCATTAATCATCTTATTACAGAAACCCCGCACCACGACACCTCTTCCTCTGCGCTTAACTGTGGTTGAGATACATTCACTATTATATTTCTCACCTCATCTTTGAAGACACCTCTCTGGAGAGTCGCTGAATGACGCAAACAATTATAGCAACACTTACAACTGCTGCACTACACTGTATCAAACTTTCCAGACTCAGCCAAAAACTCCTTCCTGTCTCTAATGTTTTTCTCATACAGCAGTGGCTTTTTAATACATCTTGACTCAAGACCAGTCAGAGGAAATCTTATTATAATTGCCCTTGTGACGTTTTGAAATATTTGGACAGTTCTCACCTCTCTTTAGTTTTTTATTTTGTCTTGAGAGAGAATGTTGTTGAAATAATTCAGTCTGAAACGAGTTACAAAGCTATCCTCAAGGCTCAGGAACATCAGCGAATCACAGTGATCATCTCCACATAAAAAAAACTTGTTACGGAGGCAACCTTTCCCAGCAGTGGCCAACCTGCCAAAATTACTCCAAGAATGTATTGATAACTCCACATTTTGTGAGCCATGGGTCCTATAACATCTGATTTAAAAGTAGAGGCACTGCGAGAGTGCAAACCTCCGCCAAGGCAGCACAGTAAAAATCTAGCTGAGTGAACACGGCTCATAAGAAATTTTATACCCCCATTCCACACAACCGTTCTAGCTACCGTTCTCAGCCGTTCTAAGCCATCCTCAGGACAGCTGCCTCTACCGATCAGACGCTAGGAGAACGGCCGTTTTTGGCATTCTTGCGTTCCAGTAGCGATCTGTTAACAACCGTAACGATGCTGTAGGGTTCTAATACAGTTCATGTACCGACCATGTAAGGTCCGTACAGCGTGTCCATAACGATCTTTCCCGTTTTAGTACCGATCACTAGCGTTCCAGCAACGTTCCTTTCAGATCTCACACTGTTGCTGTACCGAGTGTACCGTCCTCTACCGTTCATCACCGATTTCACAGCGACCGTAGCGTGCTGTTAGCAATCCATTAACGATCCAGTGGCATTATGTTACAGTTGCCGTACGATCTACAGAGGTTATAAAAGCGAGACACATATCAAACATGTATTCAGTTGCTAAAAAATAAAATTCAATGTATTGGATGACATTTTACATGGCCTAACAAAATACTATAACAAATAAAATAATAATGAACTTGGGAGGAAATCTATAAAGGGAATACCATATAACAAAATGGGTGTTAAAGTCAAACATGTCATCTCGCCATATGAATATTTATAATACTCACCGATGTTTTGTTTTTGAGTTTTTCCTATTGAATGTGCTTCTGTGACGATGTGCGCTCTAGCTCGTGTGAAAATAAACTGATTGGTATTGGAATGTGACACCTGTATACACATCGGCTGGCACAGTGCATCGGTATTGGAATGGTTGGGACGATATCGGAATGCTATTGGAACCTTAATACAATGCTAGGGGAACGTAAGACAATCTGGTTGAAACGGTGAGGTGGAGCTTGGGTCGGATCAGAACGTTACCAGATCGGTATGAGAATGGTAGGGGACGGTAGCTACAGTATGAGAACGTTACGGGTGCGGGGCGAATATTGGCGACCATTCACTCCCAATGCATTAGCGTTGGGTTACCATTGCTTACGTTCCATTAACGACCCATCAGTTCTCATAACGATGTGCTAAGGATCCATCACCGTTCATTCAGAACGGGAGGGGAACAGCCAAAATTTTGAACATGCAGCCCGACCTCAGCCGTCCCAACCGTTCCTACCTTTCGAAGGAGTTCTGTTAACGTCCAGTGCCGTTCCAATAAGGCTCCATTAAGGATCCCTCCCAACCTCTCCCGTTCCGGTACCATTCCTTGATCGGTATGGGAACGGTAGCTTGAACGGTTGTGTGGAATGGGGGTATAAAGTATCGGCAACATAGAATTTCAAGATGGCTCAAAAATTGAATAAATGCACGCACATCCAAAAATATACATCACAGGTGCAGGACCCAAAAAAAACAGCAGTAGAAAAGAGTAAAAGTCTGCACACTGTTTAAGTCGCTCCCAGAAAACTTTATTCCATACACAACGTTTCGGCCGACGTGACCTTCGTCAGGTGACCTGACGAAGGCCATGTCAGCCAATACATTGTGTATGGAATAAAGTTTTCTGGGAGTGACTTAAACAGTGTGCGGACTTTTATTCTTTTCTACTCTATTTCAAGATGGCTCCCATGGCGGCCATATTATTTGATACAGCGCGTGCCAAACTGATAAGTTCCGTCCCTGATGCGAGACCAATCAACCCACAAAATTTGAGTGATATCACTGAGAGTGAAGTTCAGTTATCGCATGTCATAGGATTTCAAGACGGCTGCCGTGGCAGCCATGCTGTTTGACCGATCGCGGTCAGAATCAATAGAGTCCATCCCTGTTGTAATAGCAATATTCATTCATTACTTTTTGAGTTATCTTGTACACAAACAGACAGACAGACAAACAGACACACAAACCAACACCAGCAAAAACATAACCTCCTTGGCAGAGGTAATGACACAGCATTCCACAAAATGAGCATCATACCAACATTCAAACATGGGGGTGGTAGTGTGATGATCTGGGGCTGCTTTGTCAGTCTAGTGTGTGTATTATCTGTCAAGTCACCAAGACACCATTTGAAGGGTGTAGCTACAATCAGTATTATAGTGCAAAATTCTCAATTTCAAGTTATCCAATCCATTAAGTCATCAAACTGGAGAAAAAGAAGCAAACTGTGAGGATACCATACCAAGACAAAGTCAGTAAGGATGCCAGGGACAGTTATCTATATATTATTACTGAGTTGGCAATTTATGTAATTTCACACATCTCCTCCGAAACCACCGTGAATAATGAGTCTGTTTTCCGCATACACAGGTTTTACTGTGTGACAAAGACGATGCACCATGTTTCGAACTGAGTTATGAAGTGAAAACTGCATTTTGAAGCCTTTTTTGCAGGCTGCCTATATTGCATCAAAAAACAATGCCCGAACATATAGCACATGCTTAGCACGGGTATCGGCTAGTTTAGTTTAATTGTCATCCATTATTAATACTGATCCATACAACCTGACTGCAAAACGTAGGGTGCACTGACCCCGCATTGCCTCCAATCTCGTACTTGGATATTACGAACCATCTTTTCTATGGTATGATTGCATATACCTCTTAACAGTTCAAAAACTATAAATCCGTTTAAGCCCACAGACATTTCACTTATGGTTGAATGCAGGATTTGTGTTTCTTTGAGCAAAGAAAGCTGGCGCTTTCTCACAAAATTCCATTCAAATGAATATTAGTTTGAACAAGTATTCAGTCTATGGTGACTTGTTAAATCTTGCTTTAAGGAGCTGTATCACAATTACTGTGCATGCTCAGAACGTACTTCCCAAGAAAGTGAATCTGCTTGACTGCAAGTCATAATCTGATTCCATCCTTGCCAATCTGTCTTCGTTTTGCAACGTATTTATGTATTTTAGTTCCTCCAACATTATGCTTTTTATATTAAGGAGCTCTCAATGGAAATTCGAGAATTCAAAATGCTATTTTAAGCTTTAGCCAAGGGATACGAAGAACGTCAGCTGGTTGCAATTGCAAATGATCATAGAAGAGGAAAAATACCTTCTAAATTTCGGTTTGCAGTTGAGCGGATTTACTTCGTTCAAAATTTTGATTGTGTGCAGTAATCGTGACACAGCTCCTTTAACTAAGTAGAGAACTGTTAGCTTTGCTGCAAACATTACATGACATTGGGCCAGTTTCACAGACATGGCTTAAGCATAGTCCTGGACTAAAGAGAGTTTTGTATAGAGATTTTCTATTGAAAAATTGAATTTAGTCTAGGATTAAGCTTAATTTGTGTCTGTGAAACCAGCCCATTATGTTCAGAGAGGTGAGCATTCGCTGTTTTATTTTCAGAATCCATGCGAGTTATTCTATTGTACTGGGACCTGAAAAGTTCATATGGGAGACAGAATGAACTAAGAGGTTCCAGACTAATTTGCATCAGTAACTTGGTCTGGCGTTGCCAAGCTAATAATTAGTTCAAATAAAATTTTTTTCAGCAAGTTCGAAAGATTGGCCGAGTTTTGAATCAATATAAAACTAATAGCCCTAAAGCAAGAGTAGGTAAGTTGGCTGTAATCAAAGAAACTTGCGCTTGGAATAACAGTCATCACTTGCATTCAATTGCCTGTGCCCCATCCCCCATTAATGCAAGATATTACAAATGCAATCTTAATTTACGCTGTAATGATGTTGAAGTCACTTATTATTGCCACTTTTCACACAAGGCGTATCATTTCACCAATATGAAAGGGAGCAAATGCAGAGAAAATGCTCCACGTTGACTAGCTACATCAGATGGCCTTGACCACAGAATACCTCAAAAATGGCGTTTTAGCCCAAAATGCAGTTTGTTTATCATTATTCTTGTTAGCTAGTTAGCTACTAATATTTCCATCCAAAACGGTGTTTGCCTTGGAATGATGAATAGCATAAACTGACTCCGCGTTATCCTTGAAAATGAAATTAAATACCCCTGCAAAGGTAGATGAAAGTTTTATTCCTTGTTATTTGCTTTGAACTGTATATACAGTTCAAACATAATGCTGTGAAAACCAGCAAGCTACTGTTGAAAACTGAACCATAGTGACTATGACGCTGTCTTCAAAACTCGGCACTAATGCCGGACAGCTTGCAGGCCTTCGCCGATGCAACATTGGATTTGTGATGTGAAAAGGACTGAATATCTGATAGGTCCACACAACTTCCCAGTGCTTTGCTCTCTTGGCTATGAAGTTCAAAGAACTAGCCCACTAACAGAACTTAATGCCTTAAATCATAACTTTTTATGCAAATTTTGACACATTTTGTGTGGCTTTCATGTCCTTAGATCCCATGAGTCAATCCAGGAGCATTTCAGCTCAAGTACACTGTCCAAGTAGACTCCTAAAGTCTTCCTGCAGCCCACATTGGCTTTTTTTGTTGTTTTTGTGCGGAATGTTTTGTTTGTGGTGGGAGGGGCCTCCTTCCGTGACTGATGAGGGCCCTTCACATTTGCAGTACGTGACTGAAGATAGCCATTACAGAACAATAGTTACGTTGTAGTGGAACCTATTCTGCATGGATCTAAGGTATTTTAGTCACTGCTTCTTTGGAAAGTTCACCTATTGCCAAGTCTTAGCCTTTTGCCATCAGATTGACTGCCAGATTTGCCTGATAGCCTAATTGATAGAATCCATTGAGCCGTTGATCCTAAGCAGTGCGCCTGGACCTCTAGAACTAAAACAACCACAAATAATCGCCATCATATTTCACTGTGGGTGCCTTTCCTGAATCTTCATTTTGATGCCAAAGATGCTATATCTTACCAAAATGTGTGCAGACATATGAAGGGGTGTGTAGCCAGGTTGTTAAATGTTTTTTGATTGAATTTTTCCAAATAATTTCCAATTTCTATTTGTCGATTGCACAATTATATTAAAAAAGGCCTGACATTTCTGGTTTCATTTCTGGCTTTGCATTTCAGAACTAAGTGTATTCCCCAGTCAAGTACGTATTCAAATTCTTACTCTTATTTCTGGCTTTACATTTCAAAAACCTACAATTTCAATAAAGGTGTGTAGGCTTTTTATATCCACTGCTAGTACGTATATAAAAATAATGACAATTGTAGGTTTTTATGGTTATGGTGGTTTTCTAAATTTGCGTTGGAAAGAAACACATCCACGGTTCTGTGCAGAGTATGACTACTGACTGTGAGCAAAGTACCACTGACTAAAATATATAAAACTGATACGTACCACTTGACCACTAAAAACGCTTGCATAACAGCATTATTAAAAATAGGTCTGTTTACATAGTTGCAACGTGACCATGAAATTGGATGTCTGAAACAATCATGAAGGTATTCATGATCAATACCATAAAATCCTTATCTCTCTCCTCTAGCAGATAATCAGACACTTGTTGATGAATAATAACATGAATCAACTCGAAGAAAAGAATAAGGCAATAATTGCATTAAGATGACATATTTTCATTTTGCTTGAATGTTCCACTGATTAGGTATTTCAGTTGCTGAACACAGATGAGAACTTTAAAGTGTTATTTCTGTAACAGACAAAGGTCATTCAGAATATGATAAAAAATACTTGATAATTTTGGGGTATGCACATATCCACTCGGCACCAGGGGAAAATGAATTAAATGTGGCATGTCTGTCACATCATTCCTATGAATGATGCATTCTATTGTGGCTTTGTTTAATTGTGCAAAGAGCGCTGTCAAGGGATTGTAGTAATTGCATATCCTCTGGTATGATATTAAAATACTATTAATTATATCCCTGAAATGGAGTTTTTGCCTTGCATGCTGCCGCTACCGCTATCATATCAGATCCTTTGTGTTTGCGTGATAACTAAAACAGTTTTTATGGGAGTCACATGAAATATATTGTGTGAATTTGTGGTGCACAGAGGACAAAGCCTATTGTTTTCTATGACCCAGCGACCTTTCCTGTAGCATCAACACCAAGGTCAAACTTTACACTTTTAAATGCAATGACTGACAAAGTATTGATGCAAATCGTGTCACCTGGTTTGTGATTGTTACTGCTGCTTGAAAGAAGGGCTGCTATCAATGTTTGTTACCCTGTGACCTTAACTGCTGTGCCATTACCAGACCAAGCTTATACTTTTTCAAAATGTCAGTAACTCAAACAGCTTTAATGAGAATCATGTCAAATCAATTTTTACCATTCCTGGTGTGTAGACGAGCAAGTTATTGATTGTGGTTGCTCTGTAATGTTTCTTGTAGTACCATCACTCAGTGAAAATTAACATTTCAAAATGCAGAAACTCAGACGATTGTGGTGCGAATCCTGGCAAACCTGCTGTGATTGTTCCAGGTATATAGAGGTGACCCTTATGAAAACACCCTATAGTTATTTCTTAGTAATACTATAGTATTTTATAGCATAACTATAGTATTACTATAGTATGCATAGTATAACTAGAGTAGTACTATAGCCATCACATTATAACTATTACCACAGTCAACAGTACCATGATATTACTATAGTCCACACAGCTGTATTGCTGTAGTTTGAATAACTATAGTATCACCATAGTAATACTACACTATGGGGGCAAAAATACCATCAATTTACTACAGGATAACTACAGCTTGGAACTATGGATGATGGCAACCCTATGACCTTCTCTGAAACAACTTGAGTGAGCCTTCACTCATAAAAATGCAATGACTCCAACAGTTTTCAGGGAAATCCTGGTGCATAGAGGAGGGACCTTATTGATTTTGATGGCTCCAGTACCTTTTCTATAGTACAATCATTAGGTAAAACTACATTTCTAAATGCAAAAAGTCTAACTTTTCTAATGGGAATCTGATCAACTTTGCTGCGAATGTCTTGGTGCATGAAAGAGCAATCCTATTGTTCAAGTGACACTATGACCATTCCTGTAGCAACACCCTTCAGCCAAACTTACCCTTTTCAAAAATGAAAGAAGTCAAACAGTTCTTAGAGGAATCATGTAATATTTACAGAGACCAGTTATGAATCGTAGAGTAGTTCCCCTGTTGATTTTCAGTACCCTATACCCCTTCCTGTCCTGCCACCACCAGGATAAAGTATGAATTTGACCTATGGGGGGGATGCTATAGTTTTGGGGATATACCCTACTGCTGTCCTACAGCAGCATTTGTCTAGTTTAAAGTATGGCTTTGCACTTACTTAAATACAAAACAAAATGACCAGTTTCATCTCTTACGTACTGCTTGTGCAAAAATGCAACATAATAGATAGATACTTCTTATTGGTAGAATACACATGCATATATATACATATACATAGGCGCATATTTAGGTAGGGATGGTCGGGACAAGTCCTGACCGACTTTTGAACATGGCAAGAATATCCTGAGCAACTTTTCAGCAATGAGGAAAATGGAAGAAACACGACATTGTAAATGTAACATGCGCCAGTCCAATGTAATGTTAGTGCATTTGCAGTGAGAGGATTTTTCTAATTCATAGAAAGTCAATGGTTTGTTCTAAAGCAGCTAGCTAATGTACCTATGTCCATGCAATTAGTCACACTGTCCACTCGACCAGAATGGAGCGGGCTTCGTGAGTGCGCGGAGGTGACTTGCTGTGGTCAATGAAGATTTTGGAAAGTGAAAAAATTTCAAACATTAGTTTACCGTGTATTGAAAAACTTGCCAACTAGCAGTGGAAACACTGAAAGCTGTATCTTATACCTGGTGCAAAAAGTGGCGCTAGTGGCTTTGCTAGTTTATGTACCTGTGTAGATGCCATTACTCTGTCCAGTGCCCAGTTTGCATTAATGGTAAGTGTAATTACACCAAACCGAGCGGCCATGGGCGTGTTGGTCTTAAAACAAGAGGCTCCTCAGAGCCTGTACTCGGGCCGCGCTTGCGCAGGACAATCGCGACCCCGAAAAAGAAGAACGGAGCCGAAACTTAGACTCGTGGCCTACTGGCCCGAGTAATAATGAGGTGTCATCAAAACACTGGAAAACAAGGCGCAGACTAGGCGGGAGCACGGAACAAAACCCCGCCCCCAGGGCGGTAACTTATATTTTATTATTATTAATTATTTTTCTTTTTAATTAACAACAAGGAAAAAAGGCATGTTTAACTATCCATGCAAAACTGTTCAATGAAACGCCTTTTTCTGGGAGGCTTCGGCAGATGGTTCTGAGAACTGTGAGGCTGTGGCGCGAACCCTCTTTCTCTCCACCATCGGTGTCTTAAGAGAGAGGAAAGAGAAATGGTTAGGGAAGAGTTTTCTGTGCGTGCTTCTTGCCGGCCTCCATGCGACTGCACGGCTCCTTTTCAGCTCTGATCGGCATTGATAATTATGCGGCACTGCTGTGGAGCCTCGTGCCACTTTATCCCTGCCCGACCGCAAAATTTTTTTCCCCAATCTACATATCCATTGCACTTTTTATTCGGCCTTTACTTATTTTTTATTCGGTAGAGAGGAAGATGAGGCGAGGACCTATTTTTGTCTCATCTTGCAATGTGCTGTATGATGACTTTTTTCGGCGACATGCCACTGATTTAATGTTTCCAGCTCGACCATTTTGCTAACGCAAGACAGTCGGCAACTGGATGTGAGTACCAAGCTCGCACCCAGTTTTTGTTTGAGGATAGAGTGGACACTGACTTGGAGATTTTACATTTACAAGAAAGCGTTTAAAAATGGAAAAATCTGAGTTCTGCTGTGCTATAAATTTGGCAGAAGTCAGAAAGTAGTTCTTCAAAACTTCTTAGTGTTAACCGTTGTCTAACTAATGTGGCAACTTTGCGGATGTTGGGCTTCATAGAAACTGAGCGAGGCATGTCCAAGTCTAATTTGTACAGCCGTTAATTTTTTTTTTTTTTTGTTACTGTAATTATACCGTAAAGTTAGCTAGATCACAACTTAGCGACCTATCTAGCTAATAAATTACAACATAATATCATGTAATTAAGTCACTTATAAATTGTTAAACTTTTATCAATTGTTCAGTATTGTTAACCCTTTCAGTGCCGTGGGCAACTATAGTTGCCCAATGATGTAAGATATCAAAGTCAGATGCCGTTGAAAACCTGTCATGTGGCAACTTGTTTAAAAGAGCTCCCGCAAGGAGCTCTTTTAAACAAGTTGCCACATGACAGGTTTTCAACAGCTCAGGATAACAACATTTTTAATTCCTTAAGAATGTATTCGGCGCTCAAAGGCTTAAGCTTCATAAGAAATGTTTGAAACATAAAGAACCCTTTGTCGTATTCAGAAACCTGATCAAAAGTATTTGGATACAAAATAGAAAAACAAGTTTATGAATACATCTATCTTCATAGACATCTTCATTTTTATCTTCATAAATTACGGAGGCATTGCGCTAAGCACCATAGATAACATCAAAGAAACACATAGGCAATATTTGCATACAAATTATTGCAAAAACGTTTCCAGCTCACGCACTTTGCGCGCTCGCATTATGTATCTCCCTACCAACTCTCAGATTAAACTTACACCCTTGTGCACACAGATGGTAAAATGCAAACGCGCGCGCGCGCGCGCACACACACACACACACACACACACACACACGCACTAACACACACTCGTGCGAACACATTGATGTTCATGCACCTTGATGTTCAGGGGGGCTGGCTCTCTAAATGTGTATTCTAGGCATAAATATGAAGAATTAGTCTGTGTTGGTCATTGGCATAACCAGAACAGAAAATTGGGTGGACACTGAGCATCCCTTCGTGACAATTATAGTCCTGACTTGTTCTCAATCATTTTTCCTGATGAACAAAACATTCACTCCGAAAATACTCCACTCTATCAGGTGTTGCTAGTTCTCTTCGTTAAGGTAAGAGGACAACCATTCATTTGGATGCGCAATTTAGTGCATTTCAATCAGGCTTATTCAAATTTGTCTGAAGATGTTTCAAATCTTTGTCCTTGATTTAATTTAAATGATTTAAACAATCATGAAGTACAGGTTAGATCTCCTGATGTGCAAAAAATCAGCGCAGAAGTTCCAGAGCAGTTTTCCTTTCGTAAAGTGCATGCTTACATCCGAGTAAATTATTTTTCTTAACCCAGCCTAGCCTATAATTTAGTTGCCCTTTGATCGCATTAAGAAAGTAGCTGTGTCTTTAATCGCCAATGGATTATTCTTATAATTGGAAAATGTGTTGATAAAGGAAAGTAATTGAGAACAAGTCAAGACCAATAATTGTAGAATGGTGATATTCTGTGCCCACCCATTTTTCAGCTCTGGTTACACCACTGATGCGGGTACACTGTTATAAAGTTGCACCTTTTTTTCCATTTAATTGAACTAGCACCTTTTTTGCCAGTTATTTTAACTGTTATTTTACAATAAATTTACAACAGAGTCCCATGTATCTAAAGTGTAAACCACAGTTAAATGTGCACAGGACTCCACCTACAGTTAAAATAACCAGGAAACAATGTGGTAATTTAACTGTTAAATTCAGTCAGTTTATAACAATGTATAACTCACAAATTCACTGAGATTTAGTGAGATGAGTACTTCAGAGAGTCCCATTGAAATACAGAATTGGAACATACCTTATATCAGCAGTGATGTCTGTTTTGGCCTCTAGCCTCGAATAACCCAATTAGACATCATAAGTTTTCTGTCAGAATACAGCAAATCTTGCTCTAAGACGATTAAACCTCACGGACATCTCTTTTTAGAATGGTGATACTGCCTGATTTTTTTAAATGTTATTTTTACACCTTCGCACGAGTCATATTTTTGTTGTAAGATATGTGTAACATACATCTGTGGATTGCAGTGAATATATTGTTAAAATAAATTATAGCTGAGGAGGAGAGTGACAGTTGATTTGAAATACACATGAATCACAACAAAAACCTTTGATCCTATTCCACTGTGAGGGGTCTACGTTCTTGCCATCAATTTCACCCTAAAATACGCTTATGCTCTACAATGATCACTATTGATTAAACTCATTGTTTGACTGTAAATTATAATCTCAGGCTAAAAGGATTCGTAATGAGTTTTGGAACCTCTGGCATTTACTTTCTCCTTAGAGTGATGATGAACTATCCAGCTTCAGTTAGATATGGAATTCCACAATGTTAATGCCGAAACAGAGGCAGTAAACACATTTATTCTCTCGTCCTACATACATCTGTGGTACTTTTTCATAATTTTTGTGCTTTTTCAGAGGTAGCACTAAATTGATCATAAGCACTTTTACTAATTGAATGGTTTTTTTTTTTTTTATTTCAGTCTGTAAGTATGATTTAAAAGTTGCAGTCTCAGCTGCTATTACTCTAGTGTATTCAATTTATCCTTAAGTATATGTGCTAATGTGTGGAACAAGAGAAGCCACTGCCTTTAAAGTGAGCACAGTAGAGGCTGATTTTAGGATAGTAGGGTTGTGCAGTGGCGGGCGGTGGACAGAGAACAAGGAGGGCGATAAACATGTCTTTAAACTGCTTATTAGTCTCGATCTGTTTTCAGTCAATTTCCCTGGTAAAAGACACTTGAACTCTCCCCTCTCAGGTGTAGCTAATTGTCTTCGTTAAGACGAGAAATCAAACGCACCAGTTGAACGCAAAAAAGAGCGCATTTCAATCTTTTTCAATCAAACAATCATTACGCACAGGTTTGATGACTTGTTTAGGACGTGACAAAATTTAACGCGGAAAATCCACAGTGGTTTTTTTTGTGAAGAGTTGCCTATTAAGGCATGTGAATTAAACATTTTATAGAATTTATTATTCACTCACCTAAACATTTCATTATAAGGGAAACTAACATTTTTACCAAGAACAATGATTGAAATCGGGTGAAATCTCATCCGTTTCAAGGGATGTTTTCCGCCCCCCCAGTTTTCCGTCCACCGCCCGCCACTGGGGTTGAGACGCTGAGGTCACAGCCAAGGACTTGATCAGCTACCAAGGCAGTGTCCTACTTATCTGGGGAAAGCAAAGCACAAATGGTGCTCACGAAAGTCAATCAAAATATCAGGTTTCTTGTCAGAATATGTCATAACCCTCATGTGAATGCCTTTTGTGTCTATTCTTATTCAGCAATTTGAGTAGAAGCATGTCTGTCTCCTTTGTTTGGTTTATGTCTTGCGCGTCTGCCAACCTCCTGCAGTGTCTCGTTACACGGTTATACTCCAATTACCATGTGATGGGTATTTAAGCCCTCTGCTTTGTGTTGCAAGTTGCAGGACTGTGATTTGCCTTTGTGCTTTAAACCAGTCAGTATTGTTATTAGAAACCCTTTGTCTTTGTCAAGTGTAACTTCTACTCTTATGACAGCAGTTCCTGAATACTTTCCTCTTAACTTTGCTAACTCCAGTAAGCTTCCGAGCCGAAGCAAATTCCATGATTGGGACCGCATTCAAGTTAACCCAGCTCAGGTCAATTATTCAGTCCAGTTTATTAGGAACAAGTTCCCAAGCCTAATCAGGGTCTAGGATTGGGACTGCATCCTTGTTAACCTTTGCAGGCTGTTCCTCAGTCCAGTTTGTCACGAACAATCTCCCAATCCTGCTGCGGTCATCAGGATTGGAACTGAGTTCCCCTCTAGCTACTCCGTTTTCCTGGTGGACACTTCGGTGTTGGCAAATGTGGACTCCACCTGGCTGCTATCCTGGAAGCCACTGGCAGGTGATTTACAGCTCAGCTTCACCCACAACATCTGTACTGAACAGTGCTATCCTATTGCGAGGTTCCATCCCCACCTCTTCCTCAGCGGTTTCCGTGCCCAAATTACCATAAGCTGCCAATAAACTAGCTGTTGGATTGTACTCTGCCTTTGCAATTGATTCCTGGTTGGACCATGAAAGAGTATCAAGATTCTTAGTAGGAAAGCATTGGAGATATTTTCAGGGGCAGGGGAAGTTTAAGGATCAACTATAACAATTTATTTTACACTGTCTTTCCTGGTATAGAAGTGCACCCATAATTCTTGAACCATGTAACTGATATCAGAAAATAAACTGGTATAGTTGTGCCCTAAACCTCGATCAAGGATTTATCCTCTTCCAGCTCATTTCATCAGTCTCCAATGACAGAGAGTGAGAAGACAGTTTTTCAGATTAAAATCTGTCTAGTTAGAAAGATTGTCAATAATGTTGTCCCGAAGTACCAAACCAACTATTTTACCACAATTAATAAATACCACAATTACACCACAAGAAGGAAAACAACTGATTTGGCTCCCTTTAGGTTCAAGAGCTGTATGGGGAAGGACACTTTCCTGTACTCAGTTGCCATTTTGAGGGATGGGCAATCAATGAGCATTAAGATGATTAGCTCTGTAGTTAGCTTAAAGTCCTCATTTTTGAAAATGGCTCAGTGACTGTCTGTCCTAAATGAACAGCATGGAAAAGTAGTAAATAGATTGATGTTGTATATACAACACATTATCTGTATACTATATTGTTAAGATTTTATGGATTAGTTTAATGTTTTTTCAGTCCTCTGAAAAAGTATTTGTCCCTCTCTGATTTTTTTCATTTAATGAAGGTAAAGAGTTACTCAAAACCTATAACACCCACGTGAATTTTTTTTTTTTAATAGATAGTCTCCCTGATCTGACCCTGAGTGGTGTGTTGTTATTGGATTTTTGTGCTAGTCATGGATTATCCATAACAAACAGAATGTACAAGTATAAGGGTGGTCATAAGTGTACTTGGTACCAGAGCACCCTTAGCTGAAGGTTGATGATCGATTTTGTAATTGTGTCATCAGAACTGCGGCCGTACATTTTGGACACTTGGGTGAAAAGAAAGGCAGAGCTGTCAACTGATCACCACCTGGTGGTGAGCGGGATCAGATGGCAGGGAAGGCTGCCGAATAGACCCGGCAAACTCAAACATATTGTGAGGGTTGAGTGGGAACATTTGGTACAGGACCCTGTCTGGACAATTTTGAACTCAGCTTTTCCCACATCTCGGAGAAGGCTGGGGACATGGAGTCCGAGTGGACCCTGTTCCAAGTCTCCATTGTGGAAGCAGCTGCCGGGAGCTGTGGCCTGAGGGTTGTTGGTGCTAGTCGTGGTGGCAAACCAAGGACCCGTTGGTGGACACCAGCAGTGAGGGAAGCCTTCTACCAGAGAGAGGTGGCCTTCCAGACTGGGTTATTCAAAGGGGCTCCTGACTTGGCAGACCACTATTGACAGGCTCGAAGGACTGCAGCCATGGTGGTCGCAGAAGCAAAACTTAGGCGTGGGAGGAGTTCAGGGAAGCTAGGGAGAAGGACTTTCTAGTGGCCTCAAAGAGGTTTTGGCAAACTGTCACACGACTCAGAAAGGGGAGGCAGGACATTGCTCAAGCTGTTTTCAGCAGGAATGGGGAACTGTTGACCTCGACTGTAGATATTGTTTGGTGGTAAAAGGAGCACTTTGAGGAACTCCTGAACCTGGCAGACAAGCCCTCCATTGAGGAGGCAGAGATGGGAGGACTCAGGTGAATCGTGGTCCATTTCCCTGGTGGAAGTCGGTGAGGTGGTCAAAAAGCTCCGCAGTGGCAAGTCATCAGGGATGGATGAGATTTGTGCTGAGATGCTGAAGGCTCTGGAAGTTGTCTGGCTGTCATGATTGACACGTCTGTACGGCATCGCGCGGATGTCGGGCTCAGTACCCTTTGGACTGGCAGACTGGGGTGGTGGTTCCCATTTTTAAAAAAGGGGACTGGAGTGTGCGCTCCAACAACAGGGGGATCACACTGCTCTGCCACCCAGGGAATGCTTGTGCCACGGTGCTGGAAAGGCGACTTCACCCGATCGTCGAACCTCAGATACAGCAGGAGCAATGCGGGTTCTGTTCTGGTCCTGAAACAATGGACTAACTTTTTACCCTTGCACAGATACTGGAGGGCTTATGGGAGTTTGCCCATATAGTCTACATGGATTTTGTCGACTTGGAGACGGCTTATGAGCATGTCTCACTGTGGGGGGTGCTGTGAAAGAACGGGGCTCCAGGGCCATTATTTCGCGCCATCCTATCCCTGTATAATCAAAGCCAGAGTTGTGTCCACATTCTCGGCATTAAGTCTGACTCGTTTCCAGTTGGTGTTGAACTCCGCCAAGGGTGTGCCTTATGAACTATTCTGTTCATGATTGTCATGGACAGGTCATCAAGCCGCAGCTGAGGTTTGGAGGAAGTCCAGTTTGATGGCCTCAGGATTGCATCTCTGCCATTTGCAAATGGTGTGATCCTGTTGGCTTCATTGCGCTGTGACCTGTAACGTACACTGGAGGAGTTTGCAGCTGTGTGTGTAGCAGTCAGAATGAGGATCAGCACCTGCAAATCTGAGGCTATGGTTTTCTGCCGGAAAAAGGTGGATTGTCCCCTCTGAGTTGTTACCCCAAGTGGAGGAGTTTAAGTATCTTGGGGTCTTGTCCACAAGTGAGGGTAGGATGGAGTGTGAGCTTGACAGGTGGATCGATGCAGCATCTGCAATGAAGTGGGCATTGTACCAGTCCATTGTAGTGAAGAAGGAGCTGAGCTTAAAAGTGAAGCTCTCGATTTACTGGTCGATGGACGTTCAAACTCCCACTAATGATCACAAGCTTTCAGTTATGACTGAAAGAAAAAGATCACGAGTACAAGCAGCTGAAATTTTTGATGTCTTACTTTGTTTTCTCCTGACATCATGCGGTTCAAATCAGAAACGAATTACATTGATTTAAAATATTCACGTGGTGTCAAAAATGATGGAGTAATATGGTGTCAATGAGATTAATTAATGAACTAACAATATATAGTGTAAAATGAGTTTGTTTATTATGAACTGTTGGTGTAAGTTATATTAGTGTAAACAAATACGAGGACATAAGGTAATATGAATTACTTTAAACTAGCTAGCTAGTGGTATTTTCAAAAAATTCAATATGGTGGAAAATCTAATCATACAGACCTTATGGGTCCTTATTGCAAATTTGTAGAGGGAGGTCCGATACATCACGATAGAGATTTTTGTGCAAATCGGTCTCACGGCTAAGGAGTTATAAGAAAAAAGAGACTACCTTTAATTATAGCGTCACCAGGGTGATTGGGGTCCTATTTGTTGTGCAAGAAATGAAACACTTTCTGATCATTGGTGAAAGTTTCATGTCTCTACAACATTCCATCTCACAGGAATTTGCGCAAAGGTTTCTTAAGATTCATAATAATAATAATAAATCAGGAGGAAAAACAATAGCGTTTCAGCCTTTTGGGCTTGACCCCTGATTAAACGAAACAAACCGCAAATACAGACAAAGCGGACGGGAGGAGCAAAGGTTTTGACAGAAATCAATATTTAAAAACAGCATTTTGTGTATACTCGGATTATCTTTGTCTAATATTAAAATTAGTTTGATGATCCGAAACATTTAAGTTTGACAAATATGCAAAAATAGAAGAAATTTTTTCAGCATGGTATGTATCTGGCCAGATGGGCCATTGTAGATTAATGATTAAAGAGTGCACACTGGTATTTGAGTAATTCAATTTTTGTGTAAATACTATGGCCAGCAAGAGACCGTTTTCAACAAACTTGTCAGTCAGTTGTTTTGAAAGATGAAGATTTTTTGAAGTTTGTCAAGAATGTGAAGATTTTAAAAAAAGGAAGAGGATTTAATGAAAAGATATGTCATGCTACCTTGAAATTAAAAATTATAACTGTGGTCTATTGGGACATAAAAAAGAGCAATCCGAAATGCACAAATGTAGTAGACAGAGGACTGTTAGGGAAACGGATGCTGCACAGGTCCTGAACCTGCCACTTTATTAAAGAACACCCAGTAAACATCAGCAATGCAATAGTGAAGAGACTATTTCGAGGCAGGATCACAAAAAAAGTCACATCTGAATCTGGCAAACAAAACAAAACTTCTAAGTGGGTAAGACAAAACAAAAATTGATGGGGATATGGCCAATAAGGCATGCAGGGTCAGCACTGCACAGCCATCTCTTCACTGATGAAGATGCTGACATTTGGCAGGAACTTTTAAAGGAGGCAGGTAGCTGAGGACCTGTGAGGTATTGATTTTTCAAAACACAGATTCTGACATACTTCTTCTGTTGCATAGGTTGTTCATCTGGGCCTCAACTTCTTATTCTGTCCTGGTCAGACTAATTAGGCTCAGTTCTTTCAAAGCAGAGGTACACACCATATGTGAAATGTCCAGTTTCTTGGAAATCTCTCAAAACAGCAATCGACTGATACTTTTTTTGAAATTAGCTGCCACTCTCTTCCACCAGCTTAAAGCCAAAATTGAAGTTCAGAAGTGCCAGTTCATACTAAGAATACCTAACAGGCTTGGGACATAGGAACCACAAGCACACCCACGGATAGCAATGATTAGGCTCTTTAATCGATGTCAGCAGTCAAGGTATGATACGCTAATCAGGGACAACTCGCGGTCAGTAGATAGCCGAGGGTCAGTGCTCAGCAGCCAGGAAACAGCAGGGTGGCCAGGAAGAGGTCGACAAAGGAGTTCAAGGTCAGAATCTGAAGATCAATTTTAGGGGGGCGAGAGAGGAGAATGACAGTGGTAGAGAGGGAGCATGGCACAAACACAGGGCGCAGGGGGCAGGAGATGCTGGAGAGGGTACGGGAATATTAAGCAGAGAAACAAGGAAGCAGGCACTGAAGAAAACTGCTGGAAAGCAAGAGCAAGCACAAAGAAGGTCCATGACAGTCTGGCAATAGGCATAAACCAAAACTAGGCTTAAATACTCAGGAGTGGCACGGAAACAATAGGAAAGAGGTGCAGGAAGGAACTCAGAAGGAACAGGAAAGACAAGGGATGCTTTTCATTATGCTGACTTATGCTACCTCTCCTCTTCCATGACCTGGAAATCATTCCGTCTCCACCGTCTTCCAACTTATTAAATGCACCTTGACAGGCAAGGAGCAAGGAGAGAGGAGGCTTTTGGAGGAGCTTAAAGCAAGGAAACACAGATGCGTCATCGCAGAAGCTTTTTATCTTGTGGCGTAACATTTACTTGCCGCACCTCCACGTGACGTCGCTTAATGGAATGAAAAATCTCTCATTTTGGCTCCTCCGTCCTTGCGGCGGTTCCTCGCATCTCTCTCTAACATCCTCACGGGAGGAGCTGAGACAAAATGAAATTACACATGAGGGGAGCGAAGAGACATGTTAGCATTATCAAAAGCACCCAAGTGGTGATAAACAAAATAAACTATGGAAAGCGACACAGGACAATAGAAATAAATGAAAAATGTGAAATGAAACTAGTGCAGTGACAAGTGGCACGTGACAATAGCAATTACAACAATGATATTTCTGCTTTACTTAAAAGCTCGATAGTGCTTTATATAAAAGGTGCTGTCTCTCTTGAACCGTTTAAGTACATTGGCATAATAACTTCAGGAGAAAGTGTTCTTTGCGCACCGCAATAATGACTTCTAGAAATGGGACACTGCAATCATTTGAAAATACTAAATTAAAAACAATTGCTTCAAACACAAAAAGTAATTGTGGTATAATATCTTGAACACATTTTTTGATGAATGTACTAACAGCATGGGGGGGAAAACTCCTTTCAAAATATGGTACCATTCAAAATTAAGAGACGTTTTATGCTTTTGACAGAAACATGAAAGATCTCGAACTTTTGAATGGTATCATATAATCAAACTCAAGCAATATAAAAACTCTGAAAACCATTCAACCTTATGGGAGATAGCTAAGTAGTCAAAGAAAAGTTTATACAAAATTATAAACATGATTAAATCAGTAAATTCCAAAGAAAATGCAAGTTAATTAGAGATAATGTGACCATATGACTTGTATGAATTGAAGAGTGAATTGAAAATTTTGCTGTAATATTGTGGAGTTTTGGACAAACACCTGATTAACAAGATTTCTTGAACTGTCTTTTCCAAAGGAAAATCCTCTAGAAATGAAAATGTGTTAAATGGGAAGTTATTCATGGAACAAAGCTTCGAATTGCAGGCTGACCTATTGCTCTATGTCAATAGCCTTAATTGAAAACACACTGAAGCCATTATTCCCTGTCAATGCATCAGTGATTTTGCATTGAATTAAGAATACTTCAGAAATAAACTTATTGAATGTATTGAAATACTGTCAAATAACAATCATTTTCTTTTAGTTTCCAATTAAATGGTTTCCATTTCATTGATAGCTGTGAAGTGATCCATATGTTTAAATGACTTTTCCAAATAATTGCATGTTCGGCACTGTATAACTTTCACAATAAGACCCACTAGAACAAACAAAACAACCAATAAAAATTAGTACTTAATGAAAGATATGATCGGGTTTGGGACTGGCCAAGTCAAAGAAGTAATGTTATTATTGTGGTTTCTAATTACACTGGTCAGGGATTTTTTGCATTTTACACTCAGTCAATAGAACATTCTCAGCCAAACCTTGTGTATTATCGTCGCTCTAGAATTGCACTACGTAAGCCAACTTGCTATTCCTGATTTACCCTAAACACTGACAGATTGCAGGCTTTTTTCACACAAAGCACAATGCCAAGTGTAAAATCAATTTTTAGACAATGTATCATCCAACTTGGATTCACGTTTAGTCTGTTATGAGCTGAATTAAGCCTGGACGTTTTGCAATGTATTCTTATGGAGGACCTCAGCAAAGAGCTCAATGCAAGATAATTTATAAAGACATAGAGAGTATCGATGATGTTCTCATCATTTTTAATTTTCATTCAAATTTCGTTACAGTACACCCAACAATTACAGTATTTTGACAGTGACAACAATGCTAGCAGGAATTACAGCTGAGTTTATACCTAAACTGATGGTATGCCTTTGGGGAAACTACAAAAATGGATATTCTAGCAATTCTGTGCCGTAAGTAGGCATACTTGTTTATGCCTCAATGTGTTTGGGCTTGTTTTAGTACAATTTAAAAATTGTACTGATTGCTTGCCAGCAACAAATCTACCTCCCTACACAAAGGGTTCCACATCCATACCACTGATTGGCAAAAGATATTGGTTTTCTTCAGTCATCCCAGACTTAGTTGTCATTTGGCTTATCTGGCAATTTTAGCCTTGTTTTTGGATGTCAGATCTTCACCCTCCAACAATTGGATATTTACTTGCAATGACGTTGCCATTGTGGTACAGAGGAAATAAATGAGACGAAAATTTCTTCTGATCCATTTTGTTATATACTTAGCAAAATCATAAAAATTCATGGTGGTTTCCTGGCTCATGAGGAAAGGACAAATTTTTTCACATAAACTTTGACATTGTGCTTTTATGTTTTCATTTATAGGTAATGCCTTCGCTGAGCCTTAAAATATGTGTCAGATGTTTTTATTTTTTTTTGTGCTGGGCTTATTGCAATATGCAGTAATTAAAAATATATATACAGATAACAGATCTGAACTAGGGTAACAGCCTAGGTTTTGTTAATAAATGAATTATTATGATGATGATGATGATTATGATGATGATAATTATTATTATTATTATTATTTCAATATGGGGTGCAGATTGCGGAGCTACTGCAGACTATTTGAAACATGGCTACATTAATACTGACACTCCCATGCATATCATATACTGCTCCGCCCCTTTGGTAGGCGGGCTGTGTGAGCTGCTTTCTTGCTTGGTCTTCACGGCATAACATGCCTCTGCCTGCTACTGTGCTGCATAGCTCCACTGCTGCATTACACTTGCCTGCTGCTAGTTAACCCCCCACTTCCACTTCATCATCCACTTGTAGGCTGTGAATTTCTCCCAGGGGAGATGGGAAATTCTGACCCTCCTTGCTCTCTTCTCCTCGAGCTCAGTGGGCCACAGGATACTTCAGAGTTAGAGCATAGACACCAACCTGTCATTGTATATGTTTGTTACTGCTGTTATTGACAGTTTACACATAAGTTGGCTGACACAACTACAATTGTTTTATGAGGTATGCATTTAGAAAAATTGGGAAAAAGTTGCACTTCAACAAATGGAACTCCACAGGGAGTGCCGATCTCAAAAAAGGAGTGTTTAATTAATTAATCTCCAAATAGAGAATGGTTGGACAACCAGGGCGGTATACAAATCAGATGGAATACTATAATGCTATTGATTATATGACAAACACTATGCAAAACGGTCACGTTTAAGCTGAAACGAGCCTTCAGAGTGCTCCGTAATTTGAAAATGTCACCCACAAAGAAAATAACCATTCAGTGCCACTTAGGGCAGCAGGGAGAGGTCCAAGGAGAAGACAAGGCCACTACAGACTTTTGGTGGGTACAGTGAGACAGTTTTTGGATTGACTGCATGTACAATCAGCTTGAGCAGACAGCATCCCCATCATTCCCCCATTTTGGCATGAATTCTTCTTAATCTCCACAAGAACAGTTCCGGTTGGGCAGTGCAAGGTCTGTGGGACAGCTGTGGTTGAATCTTATGAAAGTCTCATTTTTAGCTCCCAATAATCTGACTGGTCATATTTCATTGGAACCCATCCACAGCTGGAATATATGCAGCGTTCACAACGAAGAGGATTCTGTAAAATATCACAATGAAGACGCGGCAGGTTCAGAAGTCACTTTGCACTTCCCCGCGGGGCCTTTCAGCACTGCCCCAGTTATGGGCTCTGGAGGAGCCACCGGTCTGAGATGTGTTCCTTGAAGCAGCATCCACGCTGGGCTGGCTGCTACTGCAGAACCCTTCACCTCAGCAAAATAAGAGCGCTAACTCCGCAGAGAGCTCCACATAGTACAGCAAGTGTTTAAAGTCCTGTACCCCTCATCTAACCTTCAGAACTCACAGAAAAAGCATTGCAAACCGGCTGTGACCCATGGGGCAACCAGAGAAAAGCTGTTTTAGCACATAAATACCTCCTTAAAGTAGTTCACTAGCGACAACACAAAAGATGTTTATCCCCTTTCTTTTCACCTAAATAAACACCCATGCATTTGTAAGAGTAGCACTGACACTGGGCACTGCATTTGCACTTAAGTGAGTTTTACTAGTCACTTACCTCTTTGCCTTTATATTATGTGACTATCAGATGCCAAGTTCAGAAAAGCTCCCAGCTTTAACAGTGATACTGCTTTGAAAGCTAAATCCATAACCAACACAGAGTATTACATTTCAACACTTCCTTTTCTGAGACCCTTTTCAGGGTTTTAAGCAGCACAAAAGGATTTCTATACGGTCAAACACAGATGATTTAACATGAACAGAAAAGAGCTGCACATTTCCCAGGTATTTCACTTACAAATCACATAAAAAGATAGGAGGATAAGGGATAAGGAAGTATATTTGTAAAACTGGTCATATAAAGCAATCCAAACCATTTATTTACTGCCACCCTATTGACAAGCGATTTACAAAAATATGTGCCCAGTCTTGCCACAGTAGGAGGGGAGCTCACCATGATAGGACCAACGTTAATCTTTGTAATCTGTTTGAGAAAATAGGGTATGTAAATGACAGCCAACAATAAATGAGGTTTCTCCACTCTCAACATGCTGCTAACAAAGCCTGTGTGAGGAAAATCAAAGGAAATGCACATTATTTTATCAAAAGCTACTGTGCTGAATACTGCTTCAGAGTGAAAATTTTCAGAAGGAACAACATCATTACTCACTGGTACACAGGTTTTATCACATTTGCAGGTATTCAAAACTAATAATGCTTTTAAAACATATCTGCTGTATTTTAAAAAATGTATAACCGAGGTCACAGAGCAGTGAATTTGGAGTGAAGTACATTCAAAACTGAAAGGTGAAATTAAAGAGAGTCACGTTAATATCACTTTTATTCATTTTCTTTGATGGTGCATTAACAGCATACTAGAAAGATAGAAGTTGTTTTTAGAATACAAAGTCATGGAAATACATTGCGTGAAAGTTGATGATTGGGGTGTAATCCTTTTGGCAGAATTTTGAGAATGTGAACTGTGAAGACTCTGGAAAGTGGATCAAATGAAACTGCAAACAAGGTAAAATTGCTTTAATTATCTTCATATGAACTTAATTAAGTACACAGTGTTTTTCCCCCCTTGTCTTCTCTTTCCAGCAATCTCAGCTTTCCAATTGTGACAGCAGTGCTTATGTAGTGTGAAATATGAAGCAGATGCTTTATTACCAAGATGTCCATTGACAATTACTATCATTCTTCATAGCTCATTTCCCATAGAACGAGGAGAGAAATAGCACAGAAGTGATCTCCTATTAATTATAGTCGGGAATGAGCAACTAATTTTACCAGCATGCACATGCCTTTTTTCATAGTTAATTTTTAAATTAAGTGTGACGCAAAACTGTACAGTTGAAGGTATTGTTCCCTTTATTATGTCAGGCAAATAGTATACGCCATATGTATATATTTATTTCCCCACATTGTACTTAATGGAGTTGAAGGATCCTGCAAAGAGATAAAGTTCCTAGTTGCTTAGATGCTGTTTGAGACTGAATGTGCAACTCATACTATGTACTGCTTAGGCAAATTTTTCAATGGAAATTTTCAGTGCTTGATTGAGGATGATTAGAAAATTATTTCAAATAAATACTAAAAGATTTGCCTTATTACGGTTTGAATTTCTCATTTAATTTTCAGTTTAATTAAAGATTCAATAATCCAGCTAAAGGCTATTGAATGAAAATTATGGTTGGGTGTTTAATTAGCACTTTTGTGTCGATAAACTGCATAAAAATTAAAAAATACTGATTTACATAACAGCTGAATGCACTTGCCTTGTAGAAATATGCATACAGTTCACTCCCTCCCCCACACTCCCGAGTCTCTGATTTAACCACCTATAGCCATTTTATAGAGCTTAACATCCCCCCCACCCCCCACTTGTCAAAGGAAAGGAGACCTTGATGTAAAATGGCGGCTGTGGGGAGGGGCAGGGGGAGAAGGGTGGGGTGTAGTAATTCAGTTATGTGGCAGGAACACATTTCATTTCTTAAGCAGAGTTACAGATAACTCTTTTTTTTCCACCCAGGCCACACAGATGCGAGCGTGCACACACACACACACACACACGCACATACAGACACACACACACACGCAGACGCGCACACACACACACGCGCGCACACGCATGCACGCACACACGCACGCACACACACTCCCAACTTGGCCGCCTGCTGCCTGACAGGTCCCTGAACATTCCCACTTTTAATCTCACTTTCTGACAGTGGGGTTTAGAAGCAGTATTTTATGACTACATTTGTACTTTTTTTTCAGAAGAGGAAGACAGCTGCAAAAACACAAGGTTTGGAACACAGCAGTTAAACTTCAACGTTTATGAGAGAATTTGCCAACAGAGAGAGCAAAGATGCAGTGTGGAGCCAGGGTAGCAACTGCATAATTTTGATATGAGCGTGTGCCTGTATTTCTTGACCTAAAAGATCATTGATTAGGCACAAATGATTATGTCATCCCTGTACAGTGACAGTAATACAAAAAGGCTGTAGCAGGGTTTTAACGATCACAGTTGTTTGTGTTTTGCTAAATTAATAGTCTTGTAATAAATCAATCTTACATGCCACCTCTTACAGTCTGCAATCAGGCTCCATTTCAATGATTCACGAGGCAATCATTATACAGTGTGATGTTAAGCTATCTCCAGAGTTTTCCAGGATCACAAACATTTTAGGCTGTGTACTAAAAAAAGAACCAGCACAGAATGTTTTCTACGCAGCTGAGTCTTTGTGTTTGCGCATGCTGATAACAGTTAGACACAGCGGCTTGGTGGCATCGCATTAACGCAGTGAAACTGCCCAGCGAGCGATCACTGATACCGTTTGGTGATAAAGCATGGCTGGGTCCCGGAACCTGAAAAAACGAAGGTGCAAATGACCGCGCCAGCGAAGGAGGGAGATTAGGATTAGGAAGGTCACCCTCTGCTGGGGCGCAGGGGCGGGGGTGCTCCGGAGGGTGGGGGCTAAAGGAAGAACGAAGGACATGTAGGGAAAAACGTTCATCTCTGATCTTCCTCTGTTGGACTCTATAGAGGACTAGGACACCAGTCAAAGAAAAAAGGAGGAGTCTGAATCACACTTGGGCCTCAGGCCACATCCTGATGTATGAACTGAACATGTGCACCACACACTTCAAATACAAACGCTCACAGAAACGGGGCTAAGGCAGCATGCAATCAGGCAAAAAAAAAAAAAAAAAAGCTCTGAGAAAAAGGTACCAATGCTTACCACCAGGGTGGTAAAATGTGGGTAGTACTTCATTACCAAATAGAACATTAGCCTGCCGTCATTGTAAATTTAGAAAAAAATATTTTTTAAAGAGCAAAAAATGCTCCTCCTGAGTTTTTCTATTTCTGAAAATATGTGCACTCTGTGAACCCATTTCGAAAGAAATGGTGCTCACAGACTTGACAGAAATACAATGTGCATCCATGTCAAAAAAGGCACTCTGTCTTCAACGCACTATATGAGTTAGACACCTGAAAAGAGAATACATGCAGGACTGTACTTCAGTAGGCTTAATATTCACGTCAGTGCACAAAACTATACTAGTGTAAACAATTAAGAAAAAAAAACACACGTATATATTAGGTCGCTATATAAGTCCATGCAGGCCAGTCAAGTTCTTATACATTGATCTCAACAAACTATCTATGGACCTCTCTGAGTGCAGGGGGGCTGAAATAAGGAGGAATCTTCTTTTGGCTGATAGAAGCACAGAATCATCGAGAATATCATTAGCATAATTTAAGAATTTTAGCCCAAGCAAAGAAAAACAACCCCAAAGCAAGATGTGTCCACATACTTTTGTGCCACCCAGTGTTTTCATCATCAATGGCTCAATTCTGAGACAAGGCCTATGTCAAATGACCCATCAGAAGGGCTTGTGATAAGGAGACATGCAAATGAGCTAATCCACAGCACATCTTAATTATCTGCCGGTGCTTTTGGTCATTTTAAGGACATGCTTATCTCTGGCTCCAGGAGCATTCACTCTGTTAGTGTTATCCATGATGGTTTACCTATTGATCACTCTGCTTGTTTGTCCATCAGTGAAAATCAACTCTTACTTTGTATAACACAGTGCAATCCTGCTACTTCATTGCTTCATTGTATTATTATACTTTATTATGATGACAATAATGCACTTGAGAGTATATAAAGAGCACTGTGATTCAAAAACAATTCTTTTTCACTTCCTTTTATTTAATCAGCTGGGACAGGCAATAATGCCCAGCAGTTGGCTTTCCTTTTGAGAGCTAGGTTACTTTGCCAAGCTTGTGTTCATTATCATCGTATTTCACAGTCGGGTAGTCATGCGAGGCTTTGGCCATTAAATAGGATTGGTATGATGCGCAAGAAGAACTGAATGGCAGATCTTTGTGCCTATCGGAGTTGGCCTGCGTGAGAAAGAATTGAGAGAGGAAACATTGCCTTGATGGGACATATTGCTGCTGTACAATAAACTGCCCATTCAACGCCTAATTGTGCGGCCAGCCCTTCCCAGTGTAAGCGATATTCACTTAAAAGTTGTGGAAAAAAAACAAATTCCTGCAATGTTATAAATGGTAAATGTCCTAGTCTCGTGTTTCAAAATCAGAAAGCACAGAATCTGAACGCTGGGTATAGGCTAAATGACTCTAATCTCGATGTGCCCTCAGCCTGCATGGCTATCAGGTGCTGGTCTGGTTGTGAAATAATACTCAGCAATCGTAACGGAAAGACATTGTATAAACTGGAAAGGCACTATAATGATGCTGCATTGGAGAGGCACTGTAATGCTAATCGTTCAATCAGCGCAAATTTCTGACGTGCTTTGGTCTGACCGTGACCCGCAGTTTTGACAGCCATAGAAGGAGTTTACACCGTAGGTTTACACCACTTCATGAGCACATAACACATACAACTATACTAGAAGTGGAAGAGCTCTTACTTACCACAAAGATTAGTCAAGATCAACAAAGGTTGATATCAGCCTCTTCTGCCAATCTTGTTTCAGCACTGTTCTGGATCGTTGTTATTCTTTTTCGGAGAATTGTAATGAGGATTCATGTAGGCAATGAGGAGTTTCAGAAACGTTCAGAAATCTCCATGATTTACAAATTTTGAGACATTTGCCTGTTGTGGTGATACCAAACTGATATTACTGTTTTGTACGCAGCACTGAGGATTCTTCTGTCAAGAGCCATAGTCTTAGGGTACTTCACAGCATTCTTTTTTGCGCATGAAGGGGGATTTTCAATGTGACAGAATGCTTATGTGTGTTTCCACTTGTAGTTACTGCACAGGATAGTGTGTCTGTTTGCATAAAGCCATATACAGTTGTAGTATGTCTCCCTCCATGTGTATGCGCATTTGCACATATGTCAACATACAGTATCTACACAAATTTCCATTCAAATATACACGTGTGCGTGCCTGATGGCTTGTGTGAATTTATATGTGCGTATGGCAAAAAAGCAGCCTTGGCAGCAGGTCTGATGTGTACTGATCTATGTGTTTCCTCTGACTGCACCGTAAAGAGCACAAACCATCCCTGGGATCATTCTCATTTCTCTGGATAGACGTTTGGCTGCTAATCGAGGCCGATCAGTGCAATCCGATCCTGGATATCAAGTCTGAGCTGTGAGAGATCTGCACAGCTCCCAGATCAGGCGATAGCACATGAAAGCCAGATATCAGTCCGCATGCCTGTAAAAGTAACTAATGGGTTTGCTCTAAAAGCACAGAGAAAAACAGCTTAACTGTCTATATTGATCCAGTTTGTATGAAACATGCTGCAAGGAGCAATATTGATAGTGTCATGGATTTTAACAGCGCAAATTAAAACTAAATGAGCTGCGATCATGTATGCTACATGTCAGTCCATAATGAAGAGCAATCAACATGAACAACTAATGATGTGAGAACAGGGAAGAACAAGATGATTTATTTTCCCACTTAAAATCATGTATAAAGTAATTAAGTGGTAAAAAAATGTAAATGTAGTATTTTCCTTCATTCCAGGCTCCACAGAAATTAAGATCTTAATTGAAGCCTTCGATTGCATAGATAAGAAATGTGGTTAACTGGTTTAATTGAAGCAATTTCTTTGCCAGTTGTTTGGGTTCATTACATAGATCACTTCACCTTGAAAGCTGACTCCCAGTGTGTGTATCAGCATGCCTGCTCCATTGTGTTTGTGGACAGGTGTGTGGTTGGGCTCCTGTGGACTAAATGCGAGATCATTTCATATTGATTAATGCAGATGGGCTCCTGGCTCTCAAATGCTACCTGGAGTCTATTTGGGGGTAAATTGCCGATGTCATTTCTGCATGAGGAGGAGGCCGTTCCAATAAAACTCTGGCTTCATGCATTGGTTTGGGGCTCTGAAACTATTGCTCTGAATGCAGGAACCCCCAAAGCTTTTAATTGCCTTCTGTGCAAATGGAGTCACACTTGATGAAGTGTCAGAGCAGGCAGGGAACGTCAGGTAAGGGAGGGGAAAATGCAAAACTGAACTCTCCTCCCTACTGCCTGTTATTCAAAACATAGAGCAGGGGTCAGTTCTACAAAGCAAGTGATAGCTTCGTTTCTCGCACTTCTGGAGGGATAAGGAGATTTTGAAGGCAGTAAATTTTTATATATGCTGCTTGGCTGAAAATTAAGGAGTCACAAAAAATCCCTATATACTAATGAGTGGTCTTGTCCTTTTTTCAGTTATTTTTGTTGATTAGCACATTGATTAGAATAATCCATCGCCGATAAACAAACAACTTCTTTCCTAATAAAATGTTGCAGCAATTAAATAGTATATTCAATTGAAAAATAATGTTGCATTAATAATTCACAAAAAATATAAACTACTCTGTTAAAGTCCATGTTTGGTTTTTTTAAAGCACATCCTGCAATGCATGCTATCTAATCTATGCTTCAAGATTGCTGAAATTATATTAAAGACAACACAAATTACCTAAATGTATTCACAATTTTGAATAACAATGATTGAAAAGCAATTTTGTGTCAAAATAAAAAACCGATAGTTTATTGTTTTTAGAGTTTATGTTGGCCTAAAATTGAAAAAAAAAAAAAAGATAGAAAAAAAATTAAATACAGATTGAGACCAATCATAAGTTTTTTAGTTTTAAAGGGGGTTTATTACCTACTTTACTTTCAGCTCATCAGCCGCCAGGGCTACACACTCATACAGCCACACAACAATGAGCCACAACATTATGACTACCAGCCTATCATGTTGTTGGTCCTCCATGTGCCCCCAGAATGGCTCTGTCAAATTGACGTTCACAGGAATGCTCAGACACAGGGTTTCCCAGCAGAGCATCACTCTCTCACCAGCAGCTTGGGTGCTCCTCACACTGCATCCTGTTACCAGGTAACAGGTCAAACATATGACATTTTTCCATAGCTCCAGGGTCCAGCTCCCATTGTAGGTGCTATTGATGTTGGGACGGGCTTGGAAAGGTCAATCCAACCAAATCCTCATATGCAGGAGATTGTGATGCACTATGTGTTGTGAAACGTTCCTCCTGTAACCATTAACCGTAAATTTTTTTCACTACAGCTACAGTAGCCTTTGTGTCAGTTTGTACCAGACAGGATCCTGCAGTGATGACCCTTCTATGCCCAAAACCCTGTTTCTTTGTTTGTGGCTTTTCCTTCCCCAGACTACTGTAGGTAGGCCAAACACTTGCCACTTCAGAGATACTCTGACTCAGTCTCCTGGCTATAAAGATTAGGCCCTTGTCAAAGTTTCCCATGTCTCATATCTCCCTCATCCACTATGAGAACTGACTGCAATTTTTTTCTGTCAACTCTATCAGTTCTGCCAAATGATTGTCCCTAAATTGTAGTTCCCTCTGAAATTACTGGCACCCCCATTTTTTTTTTTCTCAGAATGAATTTAATTCACTTAAAGGTTGGATTTTTTTCTAATTTTTCAGTGTGATATTAAGCTAATTCACCAAAATTTGAATTTCTTATAACCTTCTTTCTCATCTTAACCAGGGTGCCAATAATTGTGAAAGTGATTCTAGATATTACCATGGTCAAATGCCAACACATTCTACATACATTCACAGAAATGCAAAAATGAGGGAAAAGAGGGTTGGTCCATGGATTAGCCAGCAAATTGTGAGTTTATGGTATCAAGACAGGTGTCTCTTTTGGTCAGAGTAAATCGCCATGGCATGGTGACTTATGCAACAGAGGTGAATATTTTATGGTAGATGATGTGCTAGGTTGTATGTTGCTGAATAGCCAACCCCTCAATCTGTAATACACATGCCCACTCCAAGTTATGACACCTGTGATGCTAGTGTAAAAAAGAAGAATTTAATCAAGAATGGAACATTAAAATAATGATTTGCTATTGTTTTCATTTACATTTCAGTTTATATTTAAGCCATTTTTATCAAGTGAATTACAGGACAGACCCAATTCATAGACCCTACTATATAATGGCAGACTGGCACTATAAGAAACACAACTAACATCATTGCCACGCATATTATTAATCCATCAAAATAGCTATCTATTCAGGGCAAGGGAGCTCAGACATTCTTAAAAGAAGTAGGCAGATAGTTATACAGTCCACTCCCACTCTTGATTAATTTCACTTTAAAATTGATTAATGAATTTAAACAGTCATCTATGCAATTTTGCTAAGTTAATCATGAGACTGATGAATGTGTTGAGCAATATCAGCTTAAAAATGTAAGTTATTCCAGAAGTAGAGGAGGGAATGTTATTGACACATCCCCACAGTTGCAGTCAGCCAGACGTTTAGGCCTTGAGCAGACTATACGCCCAAATCAATTTTTCCAGCATGTCCAGATTGTATCCAGATTTATTTCAAAAAGCCTCAACAGCAAAAAACCACAAAATGCCATTTTTGCAAATTGGATCGAAGCCACATTAGAAGGTACTTTGAAATGTATTCCAATAGGATTTCTATAGATGCGTCCCAGCCTGGATGCTCTGGCTGTTCAAATTGGATTTCAAACTTTTTTTCCTCACTTCCAATGCAGAGCACAAATTACAAAATCAAATCCAGAGCATAAAAACAACAAGGAACAACAAGGTGGCAAACAAATGATGGACTAGAACATTTGTGGATGAAGTAAATTGTCAACTGGCACTTACACTGTGGCTTATTTTGGTCCTACACTTCCACATAGGGAAAGTGTGTCACCAGCATATGTACTCACCCCAACGTTACCACAGCAACCCGTACAGATAGGTAGGCAATTTCTGGACACACAAATACAATTTGATCACTTGCAAATAGAGAGTCACTGTGCAACGTATATTGGTATGTGGCCTCACTAGCATTATTTTAGTTCCAGGTCCAACTGTCCAGTTCCAATAGGAAAAATGAATGGGGTTTGTAGAAAATAAGCAAAAAGAAGATCCATGATTAAATTAAGGAATGAAAAGCATTACAATTTTTTAATCATGATACTGTGGTTGAAGACTCCAAACCTTTTTTTTTTTAAAAAAATGAAAGGCTTCAATTAAAATGCACATTCATGTGCAAACAAGATGGACACAATATTGGCATGAAAGGGGGTATTACACATATCACATTAATAAAAACATTTATTATAAAATGTTTTTATTAGTATTTATTTATTTGATTTATTTATTTATGAGTTTATTATTACAAGCACAGTCCCCATCAATTAACTGTCACAACAGTAAACAGGGCAGCTTTAGCCAACATGGCTAATTTTCAGCTGTCGTCCCCGGCCACCTGACAATAAGGCACCCTAAAAAAGAAAAGACACAGGGCAATGGGAAAACTCTTGCTGAACTATTCACAACATTCATATTACCTTAACTGCGTAATTTAAAGAAAACGTAGAACTAGTTAAGAGTAATGGACTATCACTTCCATACCTGCAGCACCCAGAATGGATTATTATTTAGATACAGACTATTTGTGTGATTGCTCGACCTGAAAAAATCTTAGCCGACCAACAGCCCACCAACCAAAAAACTCACTAGTCAGCTAAATAGGGTCAGCCCTACTTGACATTCAGCCAAATCAGTTTTTGTGTTGCGCCCACAGTGATCAATGTTCAACATAGATTTGTTCATGCCAGGAAACATCGCTGCATTTGCGTGCCCTGAAGTGGTTTTGTATGCAGGAGAATTTACCATTTTTTTTTAAAATTTTTTTTAGTGGTTGTGTATTTATTTCATTAGTTTTCTTTTTAATGCAATATTTGCCCTTTCTTTTGTATGAACTAAGTCGTCTTATATCCTTTGCTTCATGATGGTTTGTTGGATGTGTTTGGGAAACCTCCAGAGAATACAACAAGGGGAGGTCCTGTATTTTCTGATGCCAGAGAAGGTGAACAAATTCCCATTTGAAATGTAAGTTACTTTACTAAATGTTTTATGATAAGAATATGTTTTATTTATGCCAAGTTGATTACACATGAGCTCAAGGGTCATCTGGAATTCAATGCAGTGCTATATATAACTAGGACGTTTAAAAATGGCTCAAAATATACAGTAAATCCTGGCTGTTTATTTAGACATCTGTAAAGGTATCTGTCATATTATCACTTCCCTTGAGCATAGAGGTTAAAGTAACATTTATCATTCATTGTAAAGACATTGTGGTAACTGCACCATAAGGGGCTCTCCTGAATGGAAAAATACCCAATCCCTTTCACGGGAAAGTGTTATTTTTCACACAAGTAGGCAGCATATACAGGGACACCAAAGAAGTGTAATTTTATCCATGATTGCTCAACCACATCAAGGAAAAATTCCACGACCCGATTGTAAAAAGCCATTTTTAATTTTTTAAAACATTTCATGACATGCATTGTTGAAACTAAATAGGATACTGGAGTTTAGTTAACACTATCCATTGTGTGGTAAAGATGTACCTTCATAGTTAAAAAAAGCATTGAACCATATTCCTGACCTTTTGAAGATGCTGGGCTTTCTTTGAGACTAGATAAAACAATGGGTGAAAATGGGCTCTTTTCTATGTTTTGATAAACTGCTTTAAAATTTAAATGGTTGATTATACCTTTATACAATGGGCCTCAAAGACGTTAAATAGGCAGTTCATACTCAAAAGCCCACCAATGTGGCTAAATTAAAATAATTCTGCAAAGAAGAGTGGGCCAATATTCCTCCACAGTAATGAATAAAACTATGCATGACCTTCCCCCATAAAAATTTAAGGACAAAACTTTACCACAAAATTGATAGCATTTGCGAATTATTTCTAATTATACAGGCTAATATAGCGTTCCTGTAGATTTTAAATATCATTTATTTTATGCATTGTTTTTCACTTACATTTACATCAATCTGTTGCTTCCACTAGTTTGCCATTTCAGCCGTAGTGGAGGGGATAGTGTAGTGTTCATTGGTCACGCACAGCAGAATTCTTTCAAATGTTATGGGCCATCTGGTAACCATTGCCTACAGTTTGATCAGTACAGAATGTTCGAACATACAACAGATTTCAGGTACAGCTTCTCGCCTACCATATAATAAATCTGTGTAGGTATTTGGATGCGCCCTAACATTGCAGGGCCTGGTTCCTTTTCATTCTGAAAATTGATGTGAATTGCCCGATATCATTCTGCTGCTATATACAGTATGTTGCCACACAAACCTGTATCATTTCTCTTTCCATCCATTTTTAGAGAGAGGATATATAGAATGCCATGAAACATTGTAAATCATCCTTCTCTAATTACATTTATTTTCAATGATACTCTAATCTCATTTCCTGTACTGAGAGACAGTAATAATAATAATAATAATAATAATAATAATCCATCCATCCATTCTCCATACCGCTTCTTCCTCACAAGGGTCACGGTTGAGCTGGAGTCTATCCGAGCTGACTATGGACGAAAGGCATGGACCCACCCTGGACAGGTTGCCAATCCATTGCTGGGCCCAAACACCATTCATACACCATTCACTCACACACTCATAACAATCGGCAATTGAGAGTCTCCAATTAGCCTGGACTGTGGGAGGAAACCAGAGTACCTGGAAGAAAACCCATAGGGCACGGGGAGAACAAGCAAACTCCACACAGAAAGGCCCAAGGCCAGATTTATAATAATAATAATAACCATTCATTCTTGGAGATTTTTTTTTACGTTTCATTTTTACATTTAGCAAACTACACTAAAAACAATCATCTCAGCAAAAGCACAAAACAGTCCCAGAGGACTAAGCTCCATTGAAAACGAGAGCCCTCTATAAACCACTACAGAGATGAAGGCCATTATTAACGTTTGGCTCTGTCCTGACAATGCTATTTTCTGGAAGGTAATTGCAGATTCAGATCTCTGGGAGGGCTGGCTGGGAGCAAATGCCAGCTCTTTAATTATTGTCGCCCACACCGTCTTCTCCATTGAGCCACAGAGATGTCTATCGGCCGACAAGGAATCCGGGAAAATGACTCTAATGGGGACTGACCAGTGTCTGGGAAACTGCCTCAGATTAAAAACGACAATTCTAATTGACCGTGGCGGAATTCCCAAGATAGACGACTGGGAGAAGTCACTTTAGTGCAAATTTAATTGGATTGATCTGATTCTTTGCGTGAGTGGCTGTACAATTCCCCTGTTCACCCCACCCCCACCCCTTCCCATACCCTCCCCACACACACACACACACACTTCCAAGGCATATCTCACCCTTAATCGCCACCGCTCACAATCCACAATATCCAGGTGGCTCTCTGATTTAATTAGCCAGAGACAGGCATGAATAATGCCCAAACAAGTATTGGTCATGTGACCACAACAGAATGGAACTCGACATGAAGTTGGAGATGACATGGAAATCACAGGGGCTGAGAAAAAAACAAAGAGGTCAATAGAAGCTTATGAGCCTTGCTGTTTTTTTAGGGGTGATTAAACCACAGTTTCTTTTTCTGTGAATGAAATGGGTGACTGTGGCTTCAGAGGAAAGGATGGCAGTATGCATCATTGCCCACTGGCAAACAGAGCTGCCTAGTCCACTGTCTCTAACTGTGAACCCTCAAAAGGGGCGACCGAAAGCCATTTTGTCATCAGCACTCTTCCTTGCAACCTGATACGCACAAAGCTGCAGCGAGTCTGGAAGCCAAACGTCAAAATTTAAGTATCTACTGGACCCATGAATCAGTCCACCACGTTGTCATTTCTGCTATTTGTGTTACTTAATCCTTTTCCTTTCTTAAATTTTTCCTAGATGAACAAAATTAAATAATGGGATTGATCAATTCATTTTTGAAGGACTTCTTTAAGATTAAATTAACAATCACAAAGTGCAAAAATGTCACGATAGGCTTAGCCCTGGCTGAGGGTCCTGAAACGAAAATAATGATAATGTACAAAACTATTAATCATTTGATTTATATCTGAATGAACAAATGTAAAATTGTTTTTTTTTTTTCTCTCTGAAGCCATGCTGAAAGAAGCAAACCTGAGTTTCAGAAAGGGAATGATTTAAGGGTATAATCTTTTTATATAAGCATTCTTATGTGAGAAACCATACTAAAAATAAAAAGGGAATCAAAAGGAATAAAAGCACTGATCTTCACAGAAAATATGGTGGAGGCTCCCTCAATAAGGATGGCAATAGGATGTTTTTCTCTTGCATTTGCTGCAGAATCTATAATATCCATCTGTCACTGAGAACAAATACGGCGCTCTTTACCAGTTACCCTCACATTATTTGACATTCTAAGAGAGAGTGCCCCTGCAGATCTCCAAACCTGTGCAAATGTTGAAATGGTAAAATAATAACAACATTTGTCTTCTTGTCGGGAGATATTGACATAACATTACAAGCTGCAAGATTGCTTGTGTCGTGAGGTGTGTCTAGAAGATAACTCCAGCGTGCAAGCATTCCAGTGACTAAAACCTTTTCGAAAGTCGATGGGTGACTGAGGAGCTCTGTGAAATAAAGAGTGATGATCTTAAGCGAAAGCGGCAGAGACACCATACACGGCATTTCTTCAATTCGAAGACTCACAGCCCAGTGCCAATGACGGGGTTTCACAGTGCCTTCGCAACTGATACAGTACAGATTTTAAGGCAACTGGCACAAGCCAGTAACAGATTCTCCTTGATAATAAATCAAAACCACCACTTCATAGTATCTTCCAAAAAGCATAATAGGTCCCGTTTAGTATACATTTTGAAGCCAGACTGGCATTGTACTGATCTAGGTTTGTTGTATAAAGCAGTCAAAAGGCTACTAATGGGCATTTCTCAATAGAAGCTGGGATGTTGCCATAAAAAATAAGCCTTGGATGGGAATATTCAGATGACGGGCAGAACAATTCCCATGAGCCTGCATGCGACGTAGAAAGGGGAGCCAAATCTGAATGCCATGCCCAATGATATGTTTTATGAAAAGTCAGCCAACTAAAAAAAAAAACTGGGTTGTTTTACTTCACAGTAAGTGGATTGGTAAGCACTCCAGATACCAGAAAGTATGTGCGCAATAACTTAAAAAGCGAGTTTTTACTGATATGTCCCCTTTAAGCTAACTGAAGTGGAGGCATATTGCATAAAATCATGGAATTAACGTTGGCTAGTTGACGTACTGATGGCACTTGTTTTGATTGCAAGCAAGCTTAAGTTAATGACAGCTTGGAAGTTTGTGAGTGAGTGTGTGCGCGTATGTGTGTGTATGTGTGTGTCTACGTACAACCCCCAATTCCAATGAAGTTGGGACGTTGTGTAAAATGTAAATAAAAACAATACAATGATTTGCAAATTCTTTTCGACCTATATTCAATTGAGTACACTACAAAGACAAGATATTTAATGTTCAAACTCATAAACTTTATTGTTTTTTTTGAAAATATTCACTCATTTTGAATTAGATGCCTGTAATAATTCCAAAAAAACTGGGACAGGGGCAACTAAAGACTGGGGCAGTTGAGGAATGCTCAAAAAACACCTGTTTGGAACATTCCACAGATGAACAGGTTAATTGGAAACAAGTGAGTGTCATGATTAGGTAAAAAAAGAGCATCCTCAAAAGGCTCAGTCGTTCACAAGCAAGGATGGGGCAAGGTTCACCACTTTGTGAACACCTGTGTGAGCAAATAGTTGAATGAATTGAATGCCCCTGATCGTCGGTCCCTCTGGCGGCACTGCATTAAAAACCAACATCATTCTGTAAAGGATATTACCATGTGGGCTCAGGAACACTTCGGAAAACCATTGTCAGTTAACACAGTTCGTCATCACATCTACAAGTGCAAGTGAAAACTCTACCATGCAAAGCAAAAACCATATATCAACAACACCCAGAAATATTCTGCCATCTAAGCGCCGTCTTTTTCAGGGACGTCCCTGCTTATTTCATCAAGAAAATACCAAGCCACATTCTGCACGTGTTACAACATCATGGCTTCATAGTAAAAGAGTGCAGGCAATAGAGTGGCCTGCCTGCAGTCCAGACCTGTCTCCCA
Organism: Gymnothorax javanicus; assembly: GCA_029692085.1. NCBI lineage: Eukaryota > Metazoa > Chordata > Actinopteri > Anguilliformes > Muraenidae > Gymnothorax > Gymnothorax javanicus. The sequence continues at coordinate 23,998,323 of CM056205.1, forward strand.
TTGAAAATGTGTGGCATATTATGAAGCCCAAAATACAACAATGGAGACCCCAGACTGTTGAGCAACTGAAGTCGTGCATCAAGCAAGAATGGGAAAGAATTCTACCAAGAAAGCTTCTACAATTAGTGTCCTCAGTTCCCAAACGCTTATTGAGTGTTGTTAAAAGGAAAGGTGATGTAAAACAGTGGGATACACATGCCCCTGTCCCAGCTTTTTGGGTACGTGTTGCAGGCATCAAATTCAATATGAGTGAATATTTCCAAAAAAAAAAAAAAAAGTTTACCAGCTTGAACATCAAATATCTTGTCTTTGTAGTGTACTCAATTGAATATAGGTCGAAAATTATTTGCAAATCATTGTATTCTGTTTTTATTCACATTTTACACAATGTTCTAACTTCATTGGAATTGGGGTTTGTAAATACATTGGGTAGTATTTGCCAGATACTGGAATAATCAGCCATAACAAATTGTTATCATAGCAATAAATATAATAAACTAAATAATACTAACTACACTGTGCATTTCAAATATTCCCAGCTTAAATAAAATGTTCTTTCCTGGCTCTACCATCTTGCTTTGTCCCCAGCCAGAGGGTATTTTTTAGATTTTATCTTATTTTCTTTTTTGACGCAACAGCAAACATTTATGAGGAGCTCCCTAACAGGAGCGAATGCAGAGAAGCAAAGCTTCCAGCATTAAAACTTGCCACTAATGGACCGGCAGCATTTAAATGTACAGTATGACTGTCATTCAGCGTACTGACATTTATTTAGCCCTTTATTTTTCATCATTTAAATATTAAATACTTTACTATAGTTCAGCATACACTGCTGATGTTTTCTGAGCTATTTGTTGTTATTCTTTTGTTGATCAGTATTTATTTCTGATCAAAGCTGGTTGACAACTGGTCACTTCTCAGTACCTCTGCATAGCCATATTGGTCCAAAATTGGTGCACAATTCACTCAGCAAAGGTCCATTTTAATTCCAGTGCAAAATTCACTATCGGTCACCATATCAGTTATTGGTGAATTCCCCTCATCATGAAGTCGATATTGGTAACAGCCTCAAAAATCCGATATCAGTTGGGCACAAATTCCATGTATGGCAAAGCCTACTAAAATGTTCTGAAAATGCATTTGTACAATAAGTGAAAATATCTGATAAAAACAAGAGGCCTCTTTCCAAATCTTTTCTTTCTGGTATAATAATAACTGACCTTAATAGCCAAACAAAGCTGATCCAGAGGGTAAAAAAACAATACCCCATCAAATAAGAGGTTTTTTTGCCTTCTACCTGCATGAAAAGGTCAGCATTCACGTCTTTTTTAATAAGTATTTACTGACCTTGCTCCTAAAAGCAATTTCCCCACTTTGCACTGTTTGTGCAGTAATGAATTAAGATTCAAGCCTTCAGCCATAGGAGTTAATTTTCTCCTGACATTAAGATGTCGAGACCCGTAGGCATTCGGTGGTGTACAGGCGGAGTAATCTCCCACACCCAACCCCCTCCCCCCACCCCCCCCCCCCCCCCCTTCCCTCGTCCCAGTCTCGCATTTCCACTTAAACACTTCAATCATGGAAAAACAACAAAAACACCGTAAGACTAATCAAGTAGAGGAACGGGAGACGAGCCCCCCCTGAGTTCAGTATTTATCCTATTATCGCCTGCCTTTTACCATAGTCCCATTAAAGATGAGTAACACACAGAGGAGAACGACAGAATCAACTGCCTGTGGAGTCTACGGTACCGTATCATAGCTGCAGAGTCGTGGTCAACTCCAGACAGATCATAATTACCTAAAGGCGCCCATAAATGCCATTGTGATTTCTTTCATGCATGAAGGTTACCTTGGCTTTACACATAATTCTTTGCATTTTCTGGATAAAAGTCATTTAGAGTTTGAAAATATTCAGAGTAAAATGACCAGAGTTCAACTGTGGCAAGGTTGGACAGAATTGGGCTCAAATGGATGTAAAAGTTTATTTGATTCTCTAAGAACTCATTTTGCTCCAACATTTTTCTGTGTGAGGGAAAAGGCTTGCTCAGACCTACCGAATCTAAACTTTGCAATGCTGATTGCATCTTTTTTGCCATCATCCAACCAATGAAAACATTAGCAAATCTGTGTGACAAATATCTATATATGTGTAATATCTGTGTATGTGCATAAGGGATGTTGAAATAGGCATTCGTGCGCATGCTCACATGCATAAACAAAGAAACACACATGCAGACACACACACACACACACACATACACAGATGCATGTACGCATGCACACGCGCACACACACACACACCACACATGCACACATGCACGCACAAAAACACACACACAAACACACACACACACAACCAAGAAGCCCATGCAAGTATTAGCACAAATAGGCCTCCGATGTGTGTATGTCCTGTATTCCTCTGTCAATGCTAACAGGCAGATGGGTGCAGCATGGGACTCTAAATGGAACCTGTGCTTCAAACACAACATAGTGAGCAGGAAGAAAATAAAAAAAGCTGTAGTCACCTGCACTTGGCATGACTGCCTGCTATGTCAGATAAAGACATCTTATAGCAGGTTCCGAAACTGCAGGATGAATAGTGGCACAGTACAAAAAAGCAATGCGCTAACTCAGTTAACCAAGGTCAAAAACCAGGTCAAAGATGTTCATAGGCAAAAATAAATGATATGGATTTTGTTTTTCCTCAAGTTCAGCATAAGGTCACAGCAGTGAATTGAAGTACTTTCTAGAATACAGTGGGCCATTGCATCTCAACAAATAAAACTGTTTTGTTCTTTGAGTTATTAGTATGAACAAACATAATTTTTCGGCTGTCACATAACCTCAGTTTGCTAGAGACTGTGATAAGAAAAAATGTCTGAGAAATGAGTTTTTAAAAGAAATACCTCTGCTTATTCATGAAATCCTAGGTCAAAGCACAGTGATTACATTCAATATACCCCTCGGGACATCACCATAGACTCAGTAGGAGACAAAATACTCGCAGGACCCACAATTTTACAGTGACTGCAGTAGTGTGAAATATACAAAAAATAATTTCCACTCTGTCATCAACGACAAAACTTCCTAGTTGCGAAAAAGATTTACGGGTTGAGACCCATCACTAATACCATCCCATCCCTTCTTATTTTTCAGAAAAACAGCAAAGAATAACAGAACACAGGCAAAAAAAAAAATATGAGGACTACGGCACAGTCCCTGATTAGCACAGGTACATCGTAATTTTGAGGTGGATGACCGGAAGTCCTGATTGATCCAAGGACCGAAAGAGAATGTAAAATCCCGGGATCAGGATGGACTTGCCAGGCTAGCGTACAATGACATTTGAAATTATTCTGTGCTACCAAAATTCAGGGGAAGACCCTTACCTGTTTCACCAAATGGGCAGCCTTCCCAGAAGAGAGGAGGCTATTACAGCCGGACAGGGATGAATAAACTCTATCATAATTTTGGAACAGGAAGCAGTAAGAGCAGGAGTGTGTGCGCTTCTGGTCATACATGAAACATCTCATGGTCATAACACAACATAAAGAACTATGTTAATAGTTCTCAATAGGGAATTGGACCCCAATAAAGGAAACTGCCGGAGGAGCCTTGTGGAGCTTGAGACAATAAGGAATTATTGAACATGTCAATCACAAAACTTTTCTTCATAAATTGATTACAGGCAGACTGGTTGGGTATCATGTCTCCGGTAAAAAGGTGGCTCAGGATTTTTTCTAATGACTGGGAGGTTAAGGGCATAGATTGGGTATTAGAAGGTTGAGAACAACTGTTCTACTGTACTATGTTTTGCCTACAAGCCATGATCTGACATGAAATGTAAGTTTAAATCATGTCCAAAAGAATAAACTTCAAAAGAAGCAACATGCATGAGTGGAATTTATGAATGTACATAAAGTTTTAGATAAATTGCATTGGAACTTGCTTCATTTCAGAACATAATGTACTGGAAAGAGGTTAATAAAATGGCATGCAAACACATTAGGATCACTGTAGCAACTAGTTCATACACTTGATAAACAATTATCCGAACTGGAATGTGTATTTGCAGCATTACCTGAACTGAACCATTTTACCGGAAATGAGTCTTCTCATAATAAACCCATTAAATTCATAGATGTTAAAATGCACTTTGGCTTAATGAATATATAGTAACTGTTCATTTCTGAAAGTTTCCGAGTTGCAATTATAATTAATATCCCTGAGATTAATGTGATAGATAAAAACAAAATATGCACCATTAACATTAGTGTAATGTAATGCACTTATCAAAATGTTTTCCCAGAAATGTGTTGCCAGTGATGATTAAAGCGACCAAAAAGCAAAAATTGCAAAAAAAAAAAAAAATCTCAACAGGATATTAACTGAATTAATATAGAGGTGTTGACAAGAAGCTTAGACTCTCTCAAAACCCACTTTGGCCTTTCCCTGTCAGTCTTTCGACAGAGAAGTTAATGATCCTGGCAACAAGATAAATCACTCCAGACACCAAGCTGAACAGGCCTGACAAGTAGGCAGACAGCTGACACCTGAGGACGCCAACAGAAAGAATAATGCTAACTTAGCCAGCTACCAGTTGGAAGAACAGCCACATTCACATTCACATTCAGATATAAGTCATTAATGGTCATGACTTATATCTGGAAAACACACGTACGCTGCTAGTGGTACTGTTTTTATCGGATTATTCAATGGAAGGTAAACAGAAAAATGAAACAACTGGGGAGTGAATACCACTTATGTGGAAGCATTGAGACAGGGCAGTATTTCTTGACTTTTTATTCTGTTACTGAACAATTACAGTCGAAAATATTTGCAGCATTACCTAAGCAGCCATTAATTAACCAACATGTTAATTTCAGGTCTGGTAGATAGAGGGGTAGGTGTGTTTCAGCACCCATTGAATGAGAGGCAGGAATACGTGATTCATAATTCTTAAGTTCGTCACAGAACACGCAAGTGGCGATCCATCAGCGACAACAAAGGTCTTTGGTAACCTCACCTTTCAATGTTTAATTTCTTAATCCTCTCGCAGTTTACTTAGCCTGATTCGCAACAGTTGCTAGGATTAGTTGGAAAAATGACTGTCAAATGTATTTTCGATAGCACTGTTGTACATTTCATCACAAAGATATGAAGCCTTTTCAACTTCACATAAATGAAAATATGTCTTCATAAACTCTGAACTCACATAGCTCAAGAAACAGCGCAGATTTCGTAAATAACTTTGCAAGACTCAATAGGGTACGAGAATCTGTTCTATATTCCGTATATAGTCATAGCTGAACGGCTTTATTAAGTGACACTGTAAGGATGGCGATAATCTGAATAAATACAAAAATAAATAAATAAATCCAAGAGAGGTGGACTTCTAAAAAGTTTTGGATTTTTGCATTCATTATTGCCATCCTTAAAATGTAACGTCAATTTTATGAATGTAGCCAATAGGCAATCACTTTGTCATTATCATTTCTTAATCATTGCAAGTCATGTATTGGTCTTGGTTGTTCAGTCAATAAATTGTTTGATTGTTAATCAGGTGAAATTCACTTGGAACAGCTTGAGACCAATCATGCTGTAAAGGCTGAGGTTACTGAAGGCACACCAGTGGAGCGCACACACCATTCACTCACATACCATACCATCTACTCACACTCAATTTAAAATCTCATATCAGCCTAAGACCCATGTACAACCTTCAGAGGGAACAGGAGAACAACTAAACTCTACACAGAAAGATTCAAATCTGCGAAAAGATGATTAAAAAAAAATCAAAAGATGAAAAGATGATTAATGATTAATTAATGATTAATGTCAATCCACAAAGTCCTACTTCTAACCTTGTTTACTTATGAACAGAGATTATCGAAGATCAGAGACTCTATGACAAAGGGGATTTTGTTTTCATGACAATTAGCTCTATCATAATCCACTAGATGGTCAGAAGGACACCAAGATTGTGTGTATGCGTGTGTGCGTGTGCGTGTGTGTGAGTGTGAGTGTGAGTGTGTGTGTGTGTGTGCGTCTGCGTGTGTGTGTGTAAAAAATTATGGTTGAGAAAGTCCTTCTTACCAAAGTCTCCAGTGACAGATTCCAGCGTTAGGGAGAACCAGTACATGAGCAATGGCAGACATTAGCCCAGGGCTGCTTCACTGAGGCATCTTTTGATCTATTGCTTGGCCACCCCATATTAACGATGAGGCCGTGATGTCTGAGGGTCGCAGAATAATTGATCAAGGTGTAATGTCTGACATTTGTTACTGGCACGCCATCACTGGCCATAACTCTTCAGGATGGTGGGAAGCTGGAGTAGGAGCTGATAAAAATGACACCAATAGCCCAAGCGGTGTGGACAGGGGCTCCTGCTGCACACACCATTGATGCAGCGACAGGGTCCCTTCTTGATTTTGTTACCCTCTCTCGTCCACTGCAAGCTCAGGGGGCAGAGCCATGGCCAGACACACGTTGTTCTTTTCAAGCGAATCACCTCAAACCGCAAAAACAAAAACCACAGTACAAGCTTAAAACCATAGCAGGCAGACTGACAAACAAAAAAGGTCAAGATGCGTCTATATTGACAAGAAATTCCAGGCGCTGTAAAACAAAGCTGGATTGGGACTAAATTTGTTAGGGTGCAGAGGGCAGCAAAAATCAGTCTGGAAAACATACATCTTCTCTCACCCAGCTCACAGCCAAAGTAAGCCCTTACCTTGCACTCATATGCCGACGCTTATTACTTTCTGATACGGTACATGAGTCTGTCGAGAAATGTCAAGCCACCCTGATTGCTCTGCAGCGTTCTCCCAACAGAACTAAGACTTCAGTTCAAAAAAAAGCATTTGGGGTGGCACATAGAGGTCACAGCAGACTGGGAGTAGCACAGGTGCTCAAGATAGCGATTGTATGATTTCAGATCTTATCAATAAAACATCCCTCTTTGCCATGCCACACAGTTATTATTGAACACCAGCATGCCAGTCTATGCTGTCAATCATGAAGCATAACCTTGGCATACAGCAAATGAAAGTCCTGAACATGCACTCCTCAAAACCATTGTTGATCAGATTACTTTTGCCAATTGGCTGACTTATATTAGACCTATTATTTCTTCTTCCAGAGATGAGCAGAGATTTAAAAAAAAATTAAATAAAAGCCCTTGTGCACATTAAAAGTAACAGATGAAAAGCGTTTATCAACAGACACATTCTCCATCATCTAAATGGCTTTATTTCCATCAAGACAGCAATGAAGTTAGCCATCTCAGCCATTAATATCCTGTTCGACGACAGGCAGTTGCATGGTGGGAGCATTTGTGACGCGATTTGACAGCGCACCGGTGTGGAGAGCAGGAAGGGGGTCCCTTTCTTTCCATCTCAAACAGGGTCACTTGTTGTCACTTGCCAGCAGGTAGAACATATGGTTTCTTCACCAGGGAAAATACATCCATACTCCCTGGGAGTACAGTTATGTGATCTTGGTATAATGTACAACCGACTGCTATAAGGGAAGTACTATATGGGTTTTATTAGCGACAATGGATGGCGCTGTCATTCTCATCTCATAATGAAATGCGGCTGTTTTTTTCCACATGTATTGGGGCCACAATATTTCTGCAGTTACTTTCCCTCTTCAGTGCAAATAGATGAAAGCAGGCCATTTGTACGCTTGAGTATGGCCATTTTATTGTTGCTTTGGCAATGTACTGCCAAATCTCCCTTACTGTTAAAAAATTTAATTTTTTATGAAAATAGTGAAATGATTTTTTGGTAGAAGGGTGTTCCTTGAATTGTGTCATGCAGTACAAGTTTAAACATAAAGAAATACATCTATCAGAATCAAATTTCTCCTGAAAACGATTTTAGCTGTACTAGAGTCAGGCAACATTAGATGTCCTGATAGTTATACTCAGGGCCAGAGTGGGACTCATTTTCAGCCAGGCAGTTCCATGCCTCAAACCTGCCCACTTTGCTTCACAACCTATTATACTGTAGATATGTAATTATACTGTGTACGTTCGCTACAGCGCACTATTCTCAAAAACCTTGTTATTCACAGTATATTTTTCCAGAACATCATCATTTACAATTCAGAGCAAGAAAGTATAGAAACAGAGCAAAATGAAATAAAACTTGCATATGCAACCCTATAACGTGAATTAATGTAAATTTTTTGTTCTCTCCAACTTTGTTATTCAGAGTATAACTTTCTAAGGACACCATAATATCCCTCTCCCTGTGCATGAGAGTAACATTAATGAATGCCTGAGCAGCGCACAAGTCTTTGAAAGTTAGTATACTACAGTTCAGTTATTACAGTTTATTATTGTCCGGAGACATGAGAATATCCTTCAAAGTCCTAACAAAAACAAATCATGTGTTTCCAGTAACGTCAGTGATGTTTTTTTAATAGGCCTGTAGTTAATCCTAACCTGGATCCTTTCCAAAATCTATCCTGGAAGATGAACCACCCAAAACAAGATGAAAATTGTCGTGTTAGATCAGTTTCTCTTTCCTATGTGAATTTTTGTAAAGCGTAATTGTATGACAGTTGAATTACATTACATTACGCTAACTGTAATTGTATATTCAGGGTGTGAATTGTTTCAAAGAAAAAAAAACAACAACAGGAGGTGGACATATTCCCACAAAGAATTTTAAGGTAGGCTCAAAATACAGACAACAGTATAATTTGTACTGTGAAATGCAAAGCTTTAAAAAATGTAGAAAACAGTATTACTGGTGATGACTGATTCAACAGTGAAGACCAATTCAACAATCAAGCATTTCACCAGAGGCTTCTGGAATAATAGAACAGATTTAACTAATTGAACCTCATCTCACGTTATTCGAATTAATTATGTAACATTAAAACATTAGAGGCAGATGTGGATCCATCTTGGTCTAAAACTTGTGTGTCATTTTCACCATATACGAATGTTCAGATCAATCCAGGAAAAAAAAAATTTAAATAATGTTACTGGGAGATGGATTGAGCAGATGAGACAGCTGAAAACAAATTAAGGAAAATTTATTCATAAAGCTGAATACTTTAATTTTAAGGTTCAAATGGTCTTTGAAAGCTGCCGGGACAATTCTAACATATTTTCATTATTGAAGTTGCAAATTGCTAAAATATTTCATTCAAAGAATTTTCAGCCATTCACGCTACCCTTCCCATTTACCAATGCGATCCGAGGCAACACGATTTCCAATCAGCACAATCAGCATGGTGCCCACCACATGTCTCCGCGCTCTCCGGGTTTTTTCAGTGTATTTCACGATGCAAAATGTAAGGAAATGCAGCTTTGTTTTCAAGTTAAGGTGCTAGCTAGCAAGAGTAAATGATTGCTGGTTACTAAATGTGTACTCTTTTGTGAAAAATGGTTGGCTGGGATTGGTTGCAATCAACTCCTCTGTGCAGATATAGAAGGCAGCGGACATGGAGCCACACATTTATGCATTCAGTTACACTATTCTATCACTAGATGGCACTCCCGGATCATGACTGAATATTCACTAGCAGGCCGAGCTCGAAACTAGTTTAGAATGTGGACGAGCAGTGGCGGGCGGTGTACAGAAAACTGGGGGGGATGGAAAACTTCCCTTGAAACATATGAGATTAGTGACCCGATTTCAATCATTGTTCTTGGTCAACATTTTAGTTTCCCTTATAATGAAGTGTTTAGGCGAGTGAATAATAAATTCTACAAAATGTTTAATTCACATGCCTTAATAGGCAACTCTTCATGAAAAAAACCACAGTGGATTTTCCGCGTTAAATTTTGTCGCATCCTAAGCAAGTCCTCAAACCTGTGCGTAATGATTGTTTAATTGAAAAAGATTGACATGCGCTCTTTTTTGCGTTCAACTGGTGCGTTTGATTTCTGGTATTCACGAAGACAATTAACTACACCTGAGAGGGGACAGTTCAAGTTTCTTTTACCAGGGAAATTGGCTGAAAACAGATTAAGACTAATAAGCATTTTAAAGACATGTTTATTGCCCTCCTTGTTCTCTGTCCATCGCCTGCCACTGTGGACGAGTTCACTCCCATCCCTGTTTTTCAGGAGTTGCATGAATTAAACCCCTCAGCTAAGCCTGATGTGCAAACTGCTCAATATACTTGCCCATAGCATCTATCCAGCAGTCCAAAAAAATGATCTCTTGCGACAGAAAAAATCCTTGTTCTCTGTAATAGCCACTTCAGCTACAGTGAGCCAATGATATTCTAATTTGTAGTTAAGAAAAATTTGTTTTCTGAAGCAAATATTCGACATGGTACGTATTGATACTATGTCATTCTACTATCTATTATAGTCATCACACATCAAAAACACATAGTTCCCTACCGTGGATTTACGCGTAGATTCCTCCATCGACGAAGTCAGCAATCTCTTATATCCTCCTAAGTACTCATGTTGATAGCCTGTCACTCAATTATTTACTTAGGTTCACCTGCGTAACTACACATGTATAGTTCACGCCCACGTGAAACTTCCTTGTAATGATGTATTGATTATTTCTTATCCAATTCCAGAGAGAATAAACTTTCCACAGTAACTGAAAGACATTGATTGGACAATCAGAAATGTATACAAGGCTTTGAGTAACAGCAAAGTAGGCTGTATTCTCTTAATGTTGCGCACAGTGGCGCACCTGACACTGACACGATTTCAAGAAAAAAATACTTCCAAAACCGGCTTGAAGTGTTCAGTTACATTTGCGGGATTTAAATAAGGTAGAGACATGGTCAATGAGAATTATTCCGAATGAAACATGATTGGAAGGTTCCTTCTACTGGGTACATCTGTCTCTGGAGGAGGGATTCAATGAAGAAATACTGCTATTGCTACTGTAGTAGCATTTTGCTCAATGTGGCTTTTTGTTTTAGAATTTATACCGTATTCAACAAACCCAAATGCCAAGGTTTTGGCTTGTTTAATACACCAACAGCTCAAGCACTTTGGTAGACCCCCTGGTACATTCATTGCACCATTCTCTTCAATCTAGCGCAGAATTTTGCCTGATTTTTCCTGGTAGTGGAATGTCTGTTCAGTTAAAATAAGGTATATTTCAGATATTACTGAGTTAGTGAGTTTTACTTGTTCCTAATAAGGTGTAGAATGTGTTCATATAAGGTTGCAAGTTCAGAAGTGGGATCTGCTAGCTTTTCATTACAGGGTGAATGTTCTGACCGTTAAATAAGCAGTTCCTTTAATGAGTATGTGTGCTGGCTTGAGGGAATCTTAAGAAAAATGGACAAAATTCTACAACTTTATCATGGAGAAAAGACATGTTTTGTGTTTGGGGAGGTTACTGGAGACCACTGATGTCCAACTGCACCTATATTGAAAAACTCTTGCTAAATTCAACCACAAAATCATTAGTTCATATTGAATTTCAAGCATCAAAAGTTGATTTGCATTAAATATATGATTATTTTATGATTTGACAGTGGGCCATATTGAGGGATCTTAGAGGTTGGGGAGCCACCTGGATAGCTGTCTTATTTGGCTCCTACAGAGAAGGTAATTTAGAATTTAATGCTCAGAAGAATTATACTTGTGCGTCAAGGAGTTTATGATCCAAAAAATGTATAGTATTAACCCCAAGCCGTTTTTCATTTCTCAGTATTTTTTTACAACTTCAATGCTGTATTTTCATGAAGTTTTTTTATGTTTGCAGCCCTTTGTCTTTACCAAAATCATGAAAATAAACTGAAATACGATGGAATTCTAAATGCTTCATGTATCTTGACTCAGTAAAGCCATTCTTTTCCTCTCTGTGAAGCTGCAATCTTGAATTATAAAGCCTTAAATAAGGTAACATATAAATAGCCAGATTTGGTTTCTGTGCAAAGGGGTTAATCCACTTCCATTGTTTGTCCTTATCACTGAAAGTGTGTGTAGTGCTGTTATGGAGCTGTCAAAGGCTTACAGTGATCATGGACAGTTCAAGTTGAATGCATATCATGATTTTCTCCTCTTGAGACAATCCATAATATCTTTCTGATTGCACTGATTTTGACAAGCCACCATCTCCTGTCAAGTATTGGAAATGCATTGATACTGTAAGATTAGTGCATTGCAAGATAAAACATATCTAGATAACGCTGTGATGCACATTCTGTGGTTTATTTCAATTACTTCGTGAATTTTGTGCCGCTAAGATATAAATAAATAAATAAAAACATCTTCTTGTCCCCTCAACCTCTTGGATCATTTATGGCTCACTTGTACATATGCGCTTTATGGGGACAGCTTTGGAATGCACAACAAATGGTAGCGAGTGAATAATCTTGATCCATCATGAGTGAGCAATACAAACACTAAAAATGTATTGGGGCACCATTAACTAGCGACCAAATGAAACGGACTGTTACCTTAATAAAAATTATGGATTTCTGTTGTAAGAAACATTTAGGATAATGGAAGTACACAACTCATGAAATATATAACATGGACATAGTTTTAAAAATTTTAATGTAGAAAAATTACAAATTATACATTTGAAAAAGAACTTCTTAGTATTGTGTAGGTACGTGACAAAAATTGTGACAGTCCACAGGAAAAGGGTGTATAAGGGATATTTTGGTCAAATTGAGTTAAGTGCATCTGATGATCCCTTACCATGTACTAAACACAGAAAAACAGTTTTCTCTAAAACGTAAAAAATCCCTAACACCCTTTTCCTGTGGACTGTCACAAATATATTTTTTGTCTATACCTCAAGTATTAAGGAAATTTTGGTCGTCTGCCCCAAAAAAGGAAAAAATCGTGGGCTATTCTATCAGTGTGATCAAAACAAAATGTGTGATACTAATGCAATTTAAAAAAAACTACGGAAATTAACTAAAATGACCATAACTTCCATAAAACTCAATAAAAATTGATGAGATTTTCAACAAGTAAGGAAACCTTTGCACTCTCTCTACTGCAACCAAAAATTCAAGCATAAGGTAATCAATTCATTTGGGATGGATGCTGGCACTACCATATTTTCAGAAAATAGTTTGTTCCTTTCGCAACATCAGATATATAGTTTTACTCAGATACCCAAACACTTTTTCACATAGGGCCAGGTAGGTTTGGATAGCTTTTTTCCCTTAATAAATGAAATCATCATTTAAAAACTGCATTTTGTATTTACTCAGGTTACGTTTGTCTAACATTAAAATTTGTTTGATGATCTGAAACATTTAAGTCTGACAAATATGCAAAAAAAAAAAAAGAAAAAGAAATCAGGAAGGGGGCAAATACTTCTTCACGGCACTGTAGGTTTGGAAAATTTTTATGACTTCCACAGAACTAGTGCCGCTACTACTACTACTACTACTACTTTACAATTATTATTAGTTGAAGCACGCAATGTCAAGTTAATGAAAATTCCTACAAAATATAAACCATCATGCTGACACTCATGGACATGAAATACAGACACATAGTCCAGGAACAAAACCCGATAGCAGTTTGATGCCAGCATGCAAGAGTGCCAGCACATGTCTTGAACACTCCTGACCCAAATTCCTTGACCATCTGCCCTATTCGTTGGTACGCCAAATGGCTGGACATGAATGATGAAGGTAAGCTCTCATTGGACTGCTCATCAGGAATGTATAACAGGCAGAAAATTAAGTTCTGGAAATGGCATCATTCAAAGAAGAGGTGGAACTGACATTATTGTTGGGAAGCTAACTGACTCTGAGCAAACAAGAAGAATGGTTTTGATGCTTTGTGAGTTTTAGCATGAATATTAGGATCCAATGGTGTTACTCAACTGCGGTTTGGTATGAAGGTCAAGGGGTAAAGGCCTTGAGGATGTCAAAGCATGATGTTCTTATGTTCATGCCAGCTCGATCAGTTTCCTCTTCTCTCTGTCTGTGGCAAGGACAAGCAATGTACTGCCTATCGGCTCTCTATGAGCCTTAAAGCATATAATGTATTAAAAGGCTAAGCTCACTTTTTGGCGTCACACATCTATCCATATTGAACCAGTAAATATCATTGTGAGTAAAAGCAGCTCTGATAGAGAACTTTGACAGAGGATGTTTCATTTGTTGGCGTAATTACATTTGCTATTAATGCAAACTGGGCGCTGGCTGGGATACCGACTTCACCTGCACATAAACTTCTAAAGACACTCATGTCATGCTTTGCGTCACTATGCGCTGGATGTAAGATAGAGGCCTTCTTTGCAGAGTCAGGTTGACTTGTGCACAAAGTGAAGGTGCTCAAGCAAACCACTGCTGAAACCTGATCTCTGTCATATCCAAAAATGTTAGCTAATAAGAAATTTATTTTCAAATATTTTTCAAAATTGTTTTAATCATACTCCAGTGAAAAAAGTCTTCATACACCGTGAATCCCGTGGTTGCATTTGAAGGTATGCATAAAACAAGGAAATAAAATAAAAATAAATAAATAAATAAATAAATTTTTTAAAACTTTTAATTCAGTGTCGCAGGTAAAAACATAATTATATGTGAATGGGGCAACGACTGAGAGCAATTATAATGAGCAAGAAAAATAACATTTTGGGAGAAAGAAATAAAATAATTTCACTTTGATTACGTCACTGTAGCCCCTTGAATAATATCTCGCAAGAGTGAAATTAATTTCCTTCTGCTTTACTGACAGTGAGGCTGGGAAAGAACTGGATCCACCCAGTTAATAAGAATGATTATAAAACGGGTGCTTCCCATCCTTAAATGCGATTGGCTGAGCCGCGTTTCATGCCGGTATAAAATCACTGTAACCCACTGCATTCTGAGACAGACCGCAGCACAAAATATCCCTGCGCGCAACCAACTACTCGGCGTTGAACTGACTCGTTAGGTTACGTTTGTTTCAAGACTTTTAGCTCGCTATTTCAGTGTTAGCGAAGTTTAGCCTTTTAACCCACTAACCAGTTGGCTATCTATCTAGCTAGCTGTTGCAGTACAAAGTTCAATATCATTTTAGCTTGCTAGCTACGTTGCTAACTAGCTCGCTATTTCAGTATTAGCGATAAATTGTTGATTTTTTTGTTGTGTGTTTATTTTATGGGCGATGTGTAGGGTAACCACATCCATTGTAGTGAACGCTAGCTAGTTGACAAGCTGGCTAGCAAACTAATGCACAATTCAACGTATTTTCCTAGACACCGGCAAGTGTGGAGGACAAAAGTCAATCTTGTTCCCTACTCTCGCTGCTGGTTGTAATGATATGGCCAATCGGCGCGAGTTGAGAACAAGGAAACTCGAAAACCGAAACCAAAACGAACGTAAAATTATTTAACGGGGCCTTTGGGAGACTGAAGGAGACATCCAAATAGCCTGCTTTCATAGTATATGTACATTAACGAGCCCAAATAGCCTGATGTGACATAATGGCGCTAGATGAAAAAGCAATCTTAGCGTCCGTGTTGCTTGCCAACCATTCTGTCCACTCTATCTTGCTTGGTGGAAGAACGAATAGTTCTCAGTTTTATTGTTGCATTTTATTGTTGCATTGTTACCAATACATTGTTGATTATTTTTCTTGTGTGTTTATTTAATGGGCTATATGTAGGGTAACCGTTTTATAAAAGCAATAAGCCCCTTGAAGCAGTGGGTTACAGTGATTTTATAACGGCGGAAGGGCACTAAGGCACGACGCGCTTAGAACGCCCCTCTGCCGTTATAAAATCACTGTAACCCACTGCTTCTCTGGGCTTATTCCTTTAATATAACAGTTAGTGAATACTAAACTGTTATAAACTTGCATCTAACTGGCACCGTTTTGCCAGTTATTTTAACTATAATTTGACAATAAGTTTAAAACAGAGTTCCGTATATTTTAAGTGTAAACCACAGTTAAATGCGCACAGGACTCTACTTGCAATGAAAATAACCAGGAAACCATGCGTTCATTTAACTGTTAAATTCAGTCAGTTTACAACAGTGTAGATCGTTGACATCGGATGTATGGAAGAAATTAGTATTAATTATAGATGGTGACCACAATTTCACCTGTTGTTTTAATGCTCATAAAGTGCAAATTTTACTGTTGCTTTGTCAGTCAGCCAAACTATAAAATATAATAAGCACATTTCAAACGGAATGCGGAGTTGCGTATTTGATAACAAAATTGGGACAGAAAGGATGCAGGTATTGCTTTCGTGGTCAGTTTGGTTCAAAATTGATCTTGAGATGAAAGCGGGTGGACTTACCCAAACGTTTTAAGCATTTCACACATTCTTTTTACACTCAGCAACAAAGGAAACAAAATATAATCGAAGAGTGACCACAAACTAAGAATGTGTGTAATATAAAAATATCATTTGTTATTAGCATATACTCATTTCTTCAAATATTTCTTTGTCAGTCCCTTCCACTTGGTGACAATGTGAGTACATTAACTAACTTGCGTTTCCTATTTTCAACGGAACAAAAAAATCACGCAGTATTAGGCATGATATGCCATGGCATCCTAACTGCTATCCTTCCAGATGGGTAACCTAGAGGAATACAAGAATGGCAGAGTTTGCTTGTACAAAGGAGTCATGGCTTAATCCTGAATAATTTGCGAATGCCTAAATGCGTAATCTTGCACGTTGAATTGCGAATCACCAGGATGTTGATGGACTAAGGTTCCCTCATGATTGAAATAAATCAGAGCATTCAATGATCGGGCACACAGTTGCACAGGCGTGCAAAACTTCACAATCGCCATTATGACATCATATTTTTTAAATAACTTGATTTACACGATATTAGTCTTTCACATTGTAATTTTTTACTTTTAATAGCTTGCATGTCTGTGTGCTGCTGCACGTCCCCAAGCGTGTAACAAGTCGAGTGCACGCGCACTGTGCATTCGCCTCAAAAGCACATAGTACTATCTTAATAATGTGCCCCTAAAGTAGACATGTATTGACTTTTTTAAAAATTGTCGTAACTGGTATCATCTGAAAGGGCTTGCAACACTCTCTCAAACTATCAATACTTTTCATCTTGAGATGATAGTGGAATAGAGTAATCATGGATTTAAAACAGGCTATTAGCAACCCCCAATATTACCTTTGAACCTCACTGTGAAATGGGCTAAGCTGTGGGTGCATTTCCCAAAAGCACAGTTCAGGCAATTTAAGGGGAACACTTGCAGCTGGTCCCTCCTTTATTTCCCCAGCCAAGACTCCCAGAGCAGCCACAGGTAACTAAAAATATAAGTCAGTTAATACTTAATCAACAACAAAATTGACAAAGTTAAACAAAATTTGTGCACCCAATTTTGATAACTTATGCAGTCAATAAAACTGAGTATGTGTTAAGGAATGAAAATCCATGTGTTAACTTCTTTATGAAAAGATTTTAAAGAATGTATGTTGAAATAAGAAAGAAAAAAAGGAGTTACAACAATGTAGCAGGTTCACTGTGTGGCTGGTGGCGCAGCCATCACAGCTATAATCCTATAATCTGAAACCGGCAGTCCCACCCAATTTATTTCCCTGCAGCGCGAAGCCAGTTGTGCGTTGCTCTGAAAAGGCTTCTGGGCACTGGCACCACCCGGGTTCCAACCCGGGCCATGGTGCTCAGTAATACTCCACAAAGCAGCGCCTTAACCGGGTGAGCTAACCCGGTAGCCAAAGAATAACATACTTTTTGATGATCATAAATCTAATCCCTTTGAAATATAAAACGAAATGACATCAAGAAATGAACGAATTACGACAGGCAGACGATGGTTGATGCACTCGATTTCCTTACCATGTGTCCCATGTGTCCCAACAAATTAGGCCATCAGAAAGGGGCTATTTACGGTCGTTTTTTTTTTTTTTTTTTGGGGGGGGTGTGTGCATGAGTTGAAAGGGTGCTCAAAATGCCTCTTTTATTCTCTTCCTGTTTGAGTGAGTGTCCAGAAAGTGTTTTCTTCATCATTTCCATGACATTAGCTTTCCATAGAGGTATAATTTGCCCATTTTTTTGATTTCTCGAAAGATGTCCACTTCAAAATCGCAGTTAAAAACTGACTACTGACTTTAGACCAGGTTTTTGTTGATCAATCGCGCAATAGTTTTAGGCTACCTTAAGATAACAACTCGCCAGCAGAGGGCCTGACAACAACTCATCGTAAGACCAACACACCCATGGGTGCTCAATTTGGCTCAAATGGATTGGCTACCTATGCATCGTGGAGACTGGACGGGAAAATGGTATTCGCCCCGGTCATAAAGTAGCAAAGACACTTGCGTTACGCTTTGCGCTGGGTGTCAAATAGAGGCCGCAGAGTTCATCTGTATTTGGGACTAAAGTTCCGAGGGTTTGGGTATAGGGAGTAATAGAGGATGGTCAGGCTTCTGCAGGCAAGCTAGGCCTGTGTCCTCGTCTGTTTTCATTAGTACCCCGGTCACAACAACGCGGTGGAGTGGAACGTCTTCGCGGCCCATGGGGGCTGGCAGGAAACTTGACGGTGACGAATCGCTGGGGTACCTGGAACAGACCCACTGTAGATTAGCATGTCTACCCAGCCAAGAGTCTCCGCTGCTCCATTTGTTTTCCGCTGATGAGATAATTTTTCTAATTAACCTTAAGTGCATCGCTTGATGTCCTGTCGCCGCGTTATATGGCAGCGAGGAAACCCCTCGACTCTCCACTGATATGTTCCATGAAATACCGTTTGTTTTCCGCAATGATTCAGGGAGCAAGCACAGGCAGCTTGCTGGAGGGCAAACAAAACTCAAAATCCTTTCGAAAAGTACCGTTTATCATGGAGCGTTTCATTCACTTCATCAATCCGGCATGAGCTTAGCCTAGTACTGTAAAGAGTAGTATGCTGTATGCTCCTATCCTGAAAGAGGCTTAGTTGAGGATGCTGTTCTAGACACAAAGCGTGGAAATGTTATGCGCTAATGCGAACTCTTCACAAAGTCTTTGACTGCTCTTCTTTAGACTTAACTTTATTCAATGCGAATTTACGTGTGTTTGTTTGTGCGAGAGAGAGAGAGAGAGAAAGAGAGAGAGAGGAGACAGGATGGGGAGATTAGTGGATGGAGAGGGTGAAGAGAGTGAAAGAAAAAATGAAGTCTTGCGAAGAGTTTTTCTCCCATCAACCATTTTTACATTTTTTTTTTCCAAACACAAATCAGCAACCAAAAGAAAAATGAACTCCAGCAGTAAATTTGGCAGAACGATATCAGCCTCCTGTCCACTAAAAACATACATATTCAAAATACATCCACTAAGGATGTATCTTCATTAAGGAGATAAAAGAATCAAATGTTACATTTGCACTGCCAACTCAAACTTGAAATGAGATGAACATGGTCCTTTTCATAATGAGGCCTGCTTCATTCTCTCAGACCACTGTAAATGATCAAACAGTATTAATGCAAAAATTTATATCAAATTACTCTGCGCTACACCCATCCCATCAACCCGAGAGTGTAGCGGTGGAAGAGGGGATGAGAGAAAAAGATGGAGGGAAAGAGATGGAGAGGAAGACCAGATATATTTCACCAGACCCATCATTGTAAATTCATTGCTCCAGATCCCATTTAGCCAGTGTAATTTTGCAGGAGGGCCAAACATGTGGCCAAGACACATCTATAAATAACCTCAATGTATATCACCAACAAATGCATTCGGCCCGTAGGGTATCAATTTACCCAAAAAAATCTCTCCCTCTCTCTCAAAAAAAAAAAAATGTAAAAGGGATATTCTCAGATGCTCTCCCCTAGCCCAGGGTAGCTCCTATTTTCGATTAGAAATGTGTAATTCTGCAGCCATCTGGCTGGGTATAGGGAATGTAAAAGCTTTGCAGATGCCAGTTTCACACTGCATCTTGGAATGGGCTATTGCTTTCTAAATGGCTCTGGGCTGTGTGTCCTTTATGTATTTGTGAAATAGCGTTAGCTACTCCCCTCTCCTTTCCAGTACCCTTCTCGTAAAGTTTAAAAAGTAATCTTGACTTCGAACAGCCAGCTGCGATAAAGAATCGCAACTGGGTCAAGGACTTAGAGTAAGTCGTCCAACAGTAATTACAACATTCAGTCAAGATACAAGTGAAGTCCGCACGACTACAAGCTTTGAGATAAAATCCATTTCAGCAATGGACATTCTATTGTTTCCTTGTGAGCGAATGCACTTTTTGCAGTCTTTTGCAGCCTCCATAAATTTTGGTCAGTGATTAGGATTGCTGCCTTGTCATAACACCTTTCGGGTACATTTTATTTCTGGAAAAAGCCACTGTGTAAAATTGTGATATCCTCATTCATGTGCTGCATACACTTTCCACCACAGATCAAAATACAGTCAGATATACTATACTATGAGGTCCAATAATATTTGGACAATATTTGGACACAATCAGAACGGGCTAAATTCCTCCACTGTTCATGGAAATATACTTTACAAAGATATTTGCTGTAAGTTTGAGGGACAATAATTCTAATGTAAATTTTTTTGTTTTTTGTACATCTGAAACTATATAATGTCAATAAAACTTTAACGATGCTGCATGTGACCACTAGCTCTTAAAAACATTGCTAATTTCCTCACTAGGCTGACTTTTTGGATGCGAATAATATAAAAGCTTGAGTCAGTTTGACTTGGCACATGCTTTGGTGATGAATGGGGAAGTTTCTTGTCAGGCATCATATTCTCATGCTGTGAAGACCAAGGTCACTTCGCTCTGTCCCCCAAAGGAAAAGCCCTTTACTTACTGTCTAACTCTGCCTTATTTATGGTCAATCCTTAGTTCACACACAAACACACATAAATGTTCCCACATATGCGCACATACACACGCACACCAACACATGCATGTACACTCACACATACACGTACACGCACATACAAAATGTTATACATTTAAATCTGTTAGTGGAGTTAATTCCTTGCCCGAGCAGAATGGACATGACATTTCTGTTCGTAAAAAAAAGCCTAAGGCATCTTTTAGAGGTTTACGACCTCCAAGATTATTCATTTTTTGGAGGTGGATGTACTGCCGGGGGCTGTTTCCAACAGAGGCTGATTTTCATGTCGACGTGCGACGTTGAGCTGACGGTTAGCCCCCCCCCCTTTCAGGTCTCCGTATTGGGCCATGCATCACCAGGGCTCTGCGGCTGTCAAGCTTCACTGATAGCGACCGAGGCAGACACTTCCTCTTTTAATAAATAAACATGTTGGCCGGCAACTGGTATTACATTCCATCTCAGCGCTCATAAATACATTTCATTATTATTAAGATTTCACAGGGAACTGCTCACCCCCGGCGTTTCACTCGTTTGATTTCATTCGCAGCGTGATAACGGCCCTTAACAAAATTATAATCGTAACATCAAGCCCTGATTAATAGAACAGCCCTCCTTCG
Organism: Gymnothorax javanicus; assembly: GCA_029692085.1. NCBI lineage: Eukaryota > Metazoa > Chordata > Actinopteri > Anguilliformes > Muraenidae > Gymnothorax > Gymnothorax javanicus. The sequence continues at coordinate 24,019,677 of CM056205.1, forward strand.
CATTACAATTCCATTTACAGTAAACTGCAGGAGATTTTTTTTTATCATTTAGCTATGGAGCTTTAGAATTATGGCTGTTTCAGGAAGTTTGACAATACTATTCCACATATTTCTGAGCTGTTGAAAATGCCTAGCAATATGAACTGTTTGCAAGGGAAAACAGAATTTTTTCCAGTTTTCAGTCAAAAGATTCAGGTTTTGGACTTGACAGGAAAATATTGCTTTTTCAGCCCTAATTTGTCAAATTTATATTTTGATCCGATTCCCCGTGGTGTTTCAATGTCAGACTTTGTTCATGTCGACAGTGTAGCTGACTCCCATACAAAATTCAGCAGTGTGTCCATATGACTCACAGCTAATGTCAATAATTACACTCATCACTGCATGTTAGAAATCGTGGCAGGTGAATCAGTACAAGACTCTTCAGGGAGATAATGGAGACTCTATCCCATTGTATGCAAAAAAGATTCTTCCCATAATTAATTCCGACATAGTGTGTAGCATGTACATTTTTCTTCCGTCCTGCATGTCTCAGATTTGGTTTATTAAATATATGACCCCCCTGGAAGTGGATGTCTGATTGTTTCTGCATGCCTCAGTCCCCATATAATCAAAATAGTCACTGGAAAACCATTACTTTAAAGCAGCTCTTTCACAATTATAGTCCCGCTGATCCTCATTTGGTCGGCTATATGCAAGTGCATTTCATGTAAATTTACACAGAATACATCATTTCCATTTCTTTTTCATTTTGTTATTATTTTCACTCAGAATAAGGCAATTTTTTAATGTTTATCTGAAGGAGTGACATTCAAGGTCAACAGCACAGCTTTTAAAACGCTTCACTGTCTATGCGCAAATATGCTAATATAAGCAACAGCGTTGCAGTAGAGCTGGGTGCTTTTACAGTACATTGCCCAAACTGCAGTCGTGGGCTCGGGGCTTGAATCGAAATGATGGGGATATCATTCTAACTTCGTATACCGATGTAATCCATGTGGTGGATTGAAAGAGAGAGAGAGCGAGAGAGCAAGGGAGAGAGAGACTCTGTGCCAGAATCACAGGGAGTTGAGCGGTGCGTGTAATATGGTGCATAAGACCAAAGAGAGATTATCTGGGTGCAGATGTGTTTCCAGGAGGACTATGAGGCGCGCTGTATGAAGCAACCGTGCCCTTAGGGGAAAAACTCTCTCCCAGGGCTCATGCAGTCATGCGCCATCTTCCTATAGCTCCCCAGTCCAGGGTTTCAGCTGAACTGTCATGTTATGGATTTGATGCGTTATTCTTGCCACTGGTAAGTCGCATATTAGCTATTTCAACTGTAATTTAGTGAAACTGCTCTGATAAACAGGCCTATGAGCTGTAAGACAGAAGTATTCCATCTGGTGCTTTTTTGTTATCAAAATGTTTAGCATTTCCAATTCCCCCCTCCCCCAAATTGAAATGTCCAGTTGGGGAACTACAAAGCTACAATTCTGCTCACGCATGCCCTCTATTACTGGCTCTGGAGAATGAAGGCAACTCATGTTTGTCCACTGGAACATGCAGGGCCAGATAGTTGCATATTTTCTCACCAAAAGCCATAAGCAGTCTACATGGATTTCAATACTGTCCAGGATATACTCCAGCCTTTGGCCGAAGGCTTGCAGGAGAGGGCTAAAGCCCACATAACCTGACCAGGAGAAAATGGGTTAGGAAATGTATGGGTGTATAGAACTTAAAGACAGCCACGTGCACAGCAGAAGAGACCCAATCATGAGCAGAGCGCAAGCTGGGGTACCTTGACAGCTAAATGGGAGATTCAGGCGATGAACACAGCCATCCTCAGTGACTGAATCCCTCCCAAGGGATGCGTTCAAAGCCAATTTTGTGGTGGCCTTGCCCTGCGATGTTCACTCACGCACCAAAGGCAGTTCCTTTACTTAGTCTGCAACTCAGCAGCCCCCAATGCCATCTCAAAAAAACAAACAAACAAAAAAAAAACCCTAGCCATTCAGGCAAAAAATGTGACGCACGAGCACTGCAGGTATTTGGTGTTCTACTCACTCTGAAGAAATTTGATGAAAGATTTACACGTTATTTCCTTAATGCATTTCGGCTATAATTGATTTCCACTCATTCTTATCCAGAGGCCTCTTTACATACTTAAGGAGCATAATTTGTATGCTTCATAATGTTATGTGTTCACAAGTAGACAGAGAGCTGGAATAAAGGAGAGGAAGCAAATGAGGGCAGTACTCGAGCTGTTAGACAAATGACCACATCTCGATGTATAATAAAGCACTGACTGAGTCATTTCCTTCTACTTCCTTTTGATGATAAGATTTGCTGGCATATAACACCTCATTACTAACACTTTACAACCCCAAATTAGAAAAAGTTGCTATATTATGTTAAATAAAACTTAGAATTGAAAGCAGTGCTTTGTAGATGATCTTTGACCTGCATTACATTGAAAACGATACAACAGCACATTTTCATGTTTCGTCACATGAATTTCATAGAATTTTAGAAACAAACACTTGCTTCAAGTTTAATTCTTGTAACATAGTTCAAAAACGTTGGGATAGCAAAGTATTTAACACTTTTTTAATTTAAAGTAGCCGTTCCTTTTCACAACACTTTATAAACATTAAGGGGCCGAAGACACCATGTTATAAATTGTGTCAGGTGCAAGTTTGACCCATTCTTACTGCAAACAAGTCTTCAGGTGTGTAACAGTAAGGGATCTTTCTGGTAACATTTTGCACTTCAAAATGTGCTGCACGTTCTCTATTGGGGGCTAGGCAGGACCCTCTTCTCATGCAGTTATGTCTTTGTAGCACACACACAATGTGGTTTTGCATTTTCATATTGAAATATGCATCGACATCTCAGAAAAAGATGTTTTCTTGATGGCAGCATATGTTGCCCCAAAATATCTGTGTACTTTTTAGCATTAATGGTGTCTTCACAGAAGTGCAAGTAACCCAAGGGTGCTGACCCAACCTAAGAGCCTTTTTTACTTCTCGCTGGTAACAGACTGGATTATTCTATTATTTTGGTCTGGAGCACAGGGCATCAATTTCTTCTAAAATTTACCAAAAAAGTTTTATATGTATGACTACAATACACATTTCCACTGCGTGATGGACCATCATACGTAGATGGCTTCGAGCCCAGAGAAGTCAACGGCACTTCTGGAAACTGTAGAAGTAAGGCTTTCTATTTACACAGAAAGATATTAACTGACATTTGTGGATGTAACCATGCATTGTAGTACAAAGCAATCCTTAGCTCATATGGTTATATCAGTTGTAGTTAAATGACTGTTTCTTAAGCAGGGCCATCTGAGCGATCGGACATCAGTGTTATTCAGCTTAGGCCTGCACCTTTCCACGCACAATGTCCTCCAGATTCTTTAAAATTTTAAATTATATTTTGCACCCTAGTGGGCAAAATGTCCAAATCTCGTCCCATCTTTCTTCAAGGAATGTTGTTTTTAAACCTTTCAATGATTTTCTCATGCATTTGAGGGCACATTGGCCATTCTCAGCCCATCTTAGATTATTTTTTTTTGCCATATCATGACTAAAATCAACCACTGACACCAGGTGTTTCATATTACATCAGTATTCATATATTTTTTTTTTTCACATATTCAGTAGTCCTTAAGCGCGCTTGTTACAGCTTCTTCAGGAATATACTGCAGGCTGGAATGTCAGGAATGGATGCTTTTTTAAAAAATTAAATGATACTGAGCTGACAAAACATTAAATATTTTGTCTTGATATTGTTTGCAATGAAATGAAGTCAAAGCAAGTTCCGAAATCACTGCTTTCTGTTTTTATGTGTATCTTCCATACCATCCTAAAATCACGTGTATTGTAAACGAGCTTATATGTGCTCTTAATATATAATTATGTTGTGGGACATAATATTTTCAATCTCTTTCCCAAATACTTGAACAAGATTAAACTATTACATATGCATTAAAATGAATATCAAATGAATTACAGCTACTAGTTTAAGCTTAAAGCCAAGAATCAACCCTAATTACAAAAAGATCTTATACCCACATGAAGAAAACAAATGAATGCACATGATTCATCTGAAGCAAATGCATATTCCCCAAAATTTACAGCCCCCTGGAATAGGGAAACCATGTAAAAATGGTGCTCCTTTAGACATTAAGAAAGCAATATTCATTAGTATGCCCTTTCACAATAGTTGATCATCTGCATTTCAATAATATGCACATTATGTTATTACAAATCTAAAACTGCAGAGTACAAAGAGAAATCAAGAAAAGACGTTCCTAATGGAGTGTACAGTACATATATTTCATATTTCTAGTCAAAGACAGATTACTACTTAACTGCATAAACAGCAAGTGCTAAGTGCATCAGGGGAAAAACAATAAAAACACAGGTTTACTATTGGGAATTACTGTCTCGCCAAATGCATTTAAAAAAAGAGTGTGACATTCTTTAGAAATCAGCAGTGGGGTGAAAACACTCAACAAAGCTTCAATACTTCTATTTTTATTGGGCAGAGAAGACAGGATGTCTCTGTGATAAACAATGCCTTTCTATGAGGTAGATGGTGGAAAACACAACATGGCATTTTGTTCATACCTCCTGTAGATGGATCATTCACAATCTGGAATCAATTCAACAAGAGAACAACCTTTGACTGGCAACTAATGGTTTTTATTGAATACTCATCAATGCCACTACTGATCCATAGAGCTTAAAACTGTGCGTGTTAGACGCAAAAAAAAAAAAAAAAAACACAGAACAAACTCTGGTTACGATTCATGAGACAAATAGTCATTAAATACAAAAAAAAAGCACAGCAAACGATAGAATTGTTAATTATCTCCACGATATAACAGTATTATAATGTAAAATATTAAAATTCCATTGGTAAATCGTAATTCTATCACAGTTCACTTCAGCCCAGCCAGTGAGAACAAGCAAGCAAGCATGATACCTTCTTTAACCCAACAAATATTCTACATGTGCTCATCTCACAATGGTCTCGCAATACAAAGTTTAAACCTTGTGAACTAGGCTATGCAGAAAACTTTCTCAGAAAGAAAACAAAAAACTAGAACAACAGCTATAGTGAGAGTAAAACAGCGACAAGCAGATCTGTGGTTAAAAATTATGAAAAGATGGTACTGAGTCCAACAATGAAGTAAAATGGGACATGATTTTTTCTCAGCTCTCTTCTAATAAATCCTTTATTTTGCTGTAATGCAGTACTCATTCTGTTTTTGTGCTTTCACTCTGCATAACAGGAAAGCTATGAAATTTCAATGAAGGAATTGTTAGAAGGGTAAGGTTCTTTATTTCAACTAATTGCAGCTGGCAACAATTGAAAATGTAAACACAGATTATCTAAAACCAGACAGTAAATGTCAGCCACCACCTGTAATATCTTTGTGCAATGCTTAATTGCCATTTTGATTATCTTTGGGTTCTCGGGGGAGCTGTAAACAGGTTTTTATAGGTCCGGAACATGGCTGTTTGACAATATAAAGGAACACTTCATTAGACTGGCTTTCTCTGGAAATGACACAAAGGCTAAATGAAAACGGAACCATGGGAACATGATTAGATGTTATTAAGGCAAAGGCCCACTCGAGGGACAGCAGCCTTTAAATAGTGCATTAAGTTGCAAACTAATTTCACATGCACAATTGAGCTCTCTCCCAGGAGAAGACATGGTCCTAAGATCGGCAGAATAGATGCGTACTGGAGAAGGTTCAGCATGGTTTCAGACATGGATGATAACTCAGTAGGACCCAGTCTCTTTGTGCTTAAAGGTAGGGGCACAGTTTGCACTGAATAGTTTATTCAATCCAGCAACAATGCACTTCACACTTGGCAACTGGTCTCATGTTAAAGCAAGGCAATGAACATATAAAGTGCTAATATTACACATAAGTTATCGGACATTTTCAAAATAAGTAAATGTGCTCAGAAGGAAATGTTTGAACATATAATATGTTCTAAAAGATTTTTCCACAATACAAACCTGATCAGAGTAAATCTTTTTCAAATGAAAAAAAAAATCCACAGATGCCACAAATTTCAGTCAAAAAAAATGAAAGTATAGCACATATTTTCCGAGTGTGCTCCGAGATATTAATAATATTCAGTTTTTCCAAATCCCGTTTTCAGCGAAATTCTAGATTTTCATAGAAATTAATGTGGGGTATACTTTTCTTAGACTATTGTCAACAAGACCCATTTGCAAAGAAACCTCATCGGCAGAAGGCTGGCAAGAATGATGTGATTTTTTGGGGGTTTTGCAGAGCCTGAAAACACTTAAAACATAAACTTTTGTATAATAGTACAATTATCTGAGGAAATTGGCCGTATCAGAAGCAAAATTATCTTTACAGGACTGAAACTTGACGTTCCCCATAAATAAGATTACAAATACAGCAAAAACCATCCAAAGACATATATTTCTTCCACTGTACCGGGATGACTAAAGTGGGCAGAATTCATCATATACAATGATAACCTTTTGGCAGAACATGAAGCAGACAGCGTCAGTTGGAGAAAACATGTATTCACAGAGAGTTGACTTGCATTTCAGACAAACATTAACATTGCTGTTCAATTGTAAATATTATTTGTGCCCATTTCATTCAGAAAGACAAACACTGTCAAAGGCTGCAGACATCCCTGTGCAATAGTATTCATGTGAATGATTAAAACAATGAGGAACGTAAGCTGTAGGATTTTAAAAACTTCCTTCTTAAAATTTTAATTGTTTTTGATTGTTAAAGGTAAGACCACTGCGGCCATTGGACAAAATGCAACATTTCGGAAAAACACCCACTCGTACAGCAGCCAATCAAGGAAATTGCACTACACAGGCCTACAGTGCAGATGGAGGTCTACTGTCTCCTGAGTGTCATGTTTCAAGTGAAACAAAAACAATATGAATGCTCTTCTCACCTGTGTTGTGGATGTCTGCGCAGTCCATTTGAAGGAAAGACTCTCCAATGATCCTGACCACCTAATGCAGGCAACTGTGATGACCTGTTAAATGAGACGTATACGATAAATCAGCATTAATGCACACCACATCATTCTAACCACAAGGTACATACAGACTAAATCACAGAGTTATTTATCTTACTCTGATTTAACCATACTTTTAGTATGATGCTCTGTGTGCTACCCTGTTTAAGGTTTCACAAATAATAAAATATAAGTCCATGCTTTGCTCAGTGATGGCCACTACTGGGAACAATTATGAAGGACACTGTCCACAGCTCTGTGTATTGCATAGTGAACATCTGACAAAGGTCTTCATTAAGTGAACATGTAAAGGTTTACCGTCTGAATTTGGCTAGGTGCCCAAAGCAATTAACTACACATCCACTTTGTCACTCCCTCTTCAGACTAATGAAAATAAGTTTAAATGTGCTCATCTCTTCCAGAAAAGATATAATAAATATCCTGGGTGACAAATTAAATGCATAGCACATTTCAAACTAAGCATATTGCAGTTGACAATTTACTGCAATAAACAATATAATTATTCAGTGGATGCTGTACTGAGATAATTTGTAAGAAAAAAAACCTCACAGCATATTTTCATTCCACATACAGCATGAAGTAAGAGGGCAAATATCCATGGCAATGCCAACTTGGCAATTCTTGGTGTAGATAAGTCATTCACTCTAAAAGCTCATTATAAACCTGCACTCCTTAAATTCAACAGAGAGGACTTTTGACTTCTGCAACTTGGGCAGAAAGCAACCCTCAGAATTTACTTTCAGCAAAAGCACCGATTTATCCCTTGAAGCACATTGAGTGAAGCTGCCTATTGGCTAATGCAGCACTGAACTCCAGCCATGGTAAAACCTCAAGGCTACTGGCTCCAGTCTAACCCAGGTTCCAATGTCATTAAATCAACGCTCTTTATAAAAAATGAAAAAAAAAAAAAGAATAGGGTGGCAGAAATCATCCATCCAGAGACATCGTCCTCCTGGCCGAATGATGATAGACACTATATAACCACGACCGCTAAATAGCACTAATTCCCCGAGATGAAATACAGAGGGGGGGGTTAGCTAGGGCCAGTCATTTACGGGCTTCGTATCACGGCCATATTTCAAGGCTGCGCTCCTGCTCCTCCCCATTAAACTCCATTTGAAACATTAGAGGGGCAGTTTATGGCCCGCTCGAACCTCCTACAGGTCTACATGCTGACACGGCATGTGATATAAGGAGCCCTGATTGATAGCGGCAGGGACGGAGAGGCAGAGAGAGGAAAGGGGACCAGGCCGTTCATTAAACTTCTGCAGGCTTGCACCACAATGTAAAACCAATAACGTTCCACTCTGAGCTTTTTGGTCTTCGAACTAACACTTGGTGCAATTCTGATATGACGCACTCACGACCATAGAGTGTGTCAGCCTCCATCAGAGTTGAATGAAAAAAGTAAAATCTTTGGAGTTCAGACTTCCTCTATCACCTCAGAACATCTACAGACAGCGCTTACTTCAATGTATTGGACAAAAAACAAAAAGGAATCCTTTGCTTAAATGTTCTCCCTTAAAATCTTGAGAGTAGCACCTATTTCACTGTAAGTAAGGTACTTAGCTCTGTCTCTACCAGTGGTAACTTGCCAAGTAAAACAGTCTTATTTAAACTGTACTCTAGGAGAAATGGCCAGATGCCATGACATGGAAATCAAGAAGATTACATTTCTCAGTGGGATAAAAGTAAATGCAATACATCAAATGCAATTCATACAGCTTGAGATATGGGTCATTATAAAATCCAGGAGGGCTGCTGCTCACTGCCAGTTTTCAGAGCGTTAACTGCTTAATTTAAGTGAGTGATTGTTTCCAAGGCCCTAACTGGCTGCAGACCAAAAGCGAAGCAGAAAAGCTACATATGTATACAAAGCCCCTGCAAAGAATCCAATGTTTACACGCACATTAAGAAAATTAATTCAAAATAAAGATGTAAAATGGCGAGCATTCCAATACAGTGCAGCAGCTGGAAAAGATGAATGGTAACATACACTTTCATGAACACAGCGTCCCATGTGATCTATCCTACTTGGCTGTGGGCATTCACTGTGAATCGCCTGGAGACCAGCTCCAGTTCTGGGGCTAGTGCCTTGGTCAAGAAAAATACCTTACCAGATATGAGTGTGTTTCTGAAAGAGATTAATCCACAGTACCCAGATGGAACCCACGTGAATACGGGAAGAACATGCAAATTCCACGCAAAGAGGATCAACCTAGCCAAAACTTAAACCCGAAACAGTGCCTGGCAGCGCCAGCCACGTGAATTCAATTCCTTATGCTTGTCTTGGTTCAATACATTTATAAGATTCAACTGCTAAGCTCAAAAATCAAACGATACAATTTGTTCCACAAGCATTGGGCAAAGTTAAATGTTAGTGACATAATGTTGTAACTCTTACACAGTTCTCTTAATATGTACAGTACTGCGCAGACGTCTTTGGCACATTTAAAGCAATTCTGTCAGGCAACTTTGCTTGCAAAATTAATGAAATTAAAAGTTTCTAGTGACTGAGAAATGCAAACTGTTGAAAACTACAACCCCAATTCCAAAATAGTTGGGACGAAGTGTAAATTGCGAATAAAATCTAAATGCAATGACTTTCAGATCACATGAGCCAATATGTTATTTACAATAGAACATAGACAACATTTCAAATGTTGAAACTGAGACATTTTACATTTTTATTTGCAAAATGAGCTTATTTCAAATTTTCTGGCTGCAACAGGTCTCAAAAAAGTTGGGACACAGGCAAAAAACGGGCTGAAAAAGCGATTAATATATAAGAGAATCAGCTGAAAGAACATTTAGCAAGTAGTTAACCGGCATCAGGTGTGTAACATGATTGGCTATAGAAGGGATGTCTGAGAGAGGCTGAGTCTCTCAGAAGTAAAGATGGCCAGAGGCTCTCCAACCTGTGAAGGCTTGCGTAAATAAATTGTGGAATACTTTAAAAACAATGTTCCTCAACGTCAAATTGCAAAGGCTTGGAAGGTCTCGTCATCGATAGTGCATAACATCATCAAAAGATTCAGAGAAACTGGAAAAAGTTTCTCTTGCATAAGGGGCAAGGCCGAAGACCTTTACTGGATGCCCGTGATCTTTGGGCTCTCAGACGCCACTGCATCACTCACCAGCATGATTCTGTCATTGACATTACTAAATGGGCCAAGGAATACTTCAAGAAACCATTGTCAGTAAACACAGTCCGCCGTGCCATCCTCAGATACCCCCTAAAACTCTATCATGCAAAAAGGAAGCCATTGTTGAGCATGATCCAGAAGCGCCGCCGTGTTCTGTGGGCCAAGGCTCATTTAAAATGGACTGTAGCAAAGTGGCAAAGTGTCCCGTGTTCAGACGAGTCCAAATTTGACATTCTTGTCGGAAATCATGGGCATCGTGTCCTCCTGGCTAAAGAGGAGAAAGACCACCCCTCCTGTTATCAGCGTTCAGTTCAAAAGCCAGCATCTCTGATGGTATGGGGATGCATTAGTGCATATGGTGTGGGACACTTGCATGTTTTAAAAAGCACCATGAATGCTGAAAGGTGTATAAAGGTTTTAGAGCAACATATGCTCCACTCCAGACAACATCTATTCCAGGGAAGGCCTTGTCTATTTCAGCAGGACAATGCAAAACCACATACTGCAGCTATTACAACAGCGTGGCTTCGTAGTAGAAGAGTTCGTGTGCTGAACTGGCCTGCCTGCAGTCCTGATCTTTCACCGATTGAGAACATTTGCCGCATAATTAAGCGAAAAGTCCGTCAAAGGAGACCCAAAACTCTCCAGCAGCTGGAAGCCTGTATTAAACAAGAGTGAGATCAAATTCCAATACCTAAACTCAAGAAACTTGTCTCCTCAATGCCCAGACGCCTCCACTCTGTGTTAAAAAGAATAGGGGATGCTACGCCATGGTAAACAGGCCCCTTGTCCCAACTTTTTTGAGACCTGTAGCAGCCATCAAATTTGAAATGAGCTCATTTTGTGGATAAAATTGTAAAATTTCTCAGTTTCAACATTTGCTATGTTATCTCTGTTCTATTGTGAATAAAATACTGGCTGGTGTGATTTGAAAGTCATTGCGTTTTGATTCTATTCACAATTTACACTTTGTCCCAACTATTTCAGCATTGAGGTTGTAAACCAAACCAATATTTGGTGTGACAACGATTTTCCTAAAAATCTGGGAAAACTTTCCTGTTGTGGTGTAGTTTTATAAGATGACTGACTTTTTTCCACAGTGGAATACCTGCCACTCGTTTTCTGCAGACTGACTGTCTCACTTGCGTCTATCCCTCCAAGTAATTGTAGACAGCGGTGATGATTTTGACATCAGGGCTCAGTCAAGATCAGCTGTTTTTAATGAAATTCAAACATTCATTCATAAAACTATTTTTTAATTTAGCATTTGGAATTTAAAATGTATTTATAATCTTCAGCAACACCAATATGAAAAACAAAAAGTAAACATCTGAAGCCAGATTTAAATTTAATAAAAATGTAGAATGCTTAGACTTTTGAAAAGTACTGAACATACATTCAAATTAAAAGTAAATTCTGCATAGACTATGAACTGCATGTGCATTACCGCCCATTAAGAGTGTACCACTGTCCAATACTTAAGGACCTTAACGTAAATGTCATACGTAATGTAAATAGTGGAACAACTATTGATAGGTATAGCCCTGCATCACTACACTAGCCTTTAAGTCTTTTCCCCAAATATTTGTCTGCATTTCTCAATGTTCACTGATGAAAAGCTTGGATTGTAGGGCTAGCATTATTGATGGATCCAGAGAGCAAAATTGCTGGCTTACGAAGATGAACTAAGTTCCATGCACGGTAGTACTTGATATATGTGTAAAACACTAAATTTTACTTTTCAGCAGTTTGCCTAAAGAGAACGATGACTCAACCATTACCAAAGATTCACAAATAACATGCACGCAGTTACTCGGGCAGCATGTGCTAAAAAAAAAAAAACATTCAGTAAAGCCTAAGCCAAACAATGCAGTCAAACAAGACATTTAAAACACGTATATAGCAGTCTCAAATGGTTCGCATTAGCTAATGCCTCAGCTAAACTGATATTGTAAGGCGATACGTAGAACAATTCGTGCGGGGAAATATTGAGTATGGACAGTTTCTCTGACATACTTCACAAGCTGCTCTGCGGGGTTATTACCTCAATGACAAATGTTCTGTCATTTCTTAATAGGATGTTCCACAGCAAGGACCTTTTGTAATGCGGCCGGGGTTCTGCAATTCCGCCTGACGTGACAGGAGCCGAAAGAAACAGACAAGCATTTTAAAAGAATGTCAATTACACTGAGATTTCGGTAAATGTGAAACCATATATTTCACTGCTTTAATCACGAGGGTTGTTTTATGACCCATCACTATTCAGTTCATTGGGTCTCCCAAAAAAATATATGCTTGAATCAACCAGAAAGTAGCTACCGCCGAAGCCATAAACAGAAACTATTTCGATTTTCAGAAACGATCTGGAGATGCCGCAGTTTACATCTGAAATTTTCAAAAATAGTTTGGATCAGTCGAGCAAGCATTAAAAAAAAAGCGTAAACAGAAGGCGACGACCCGTCTCGTAGATCTCCGCTGAGGTCATAACTGTAAGGTCAGCACTTTAATCCTTTGACAGACAGTAATTGGCCACGCAAATATGTGGAAACGGAAAAGGGTTTAGACTACTCGGTCCATCTCGTGAGATGTGATGGGTGATTCCACATGCAAGTCCATCGTAGTATGCCTACTCCTTTCAGCAAAATAACAATAAAAATAGCCGCGGTACGTCTCTGGTGTTTCAAGCCTTCACGTTAAGAGTACTATCACAACAACGCTCACTGTGGGAGCGGATGAAAGTAAAACTCATATTCAGCGCTTTAGCATCCCCTAGTGGAAATTAGACATTCTCACCGTATCTGGGGAACAATAGTGAACGCATGTTGGCCTGCGTTAGAGTATTTGCAATAACTCTACTCTCTCTGGTTCTCATATTACAAGGGGCCAATCAATACAATTAAAGGCTTGAGTGAATTCCTGGTGTATCCGGACCGCCGAGGGAAATGACAAGACATGACTTTTGTTTTCAAAAACAAAATGAACAGTGCAAGTCCTAATCAAAAGTTATAAACGCTGCATGAAAAGAGGTGTGCCAAGACCAGAAAACGCCTGTGCACCTTGCATATTTGGGAAAGTTCTTCTGGCACTTCCCATATGGAGAGGTCCTACCTTACCACATACCTCCAGATGTATACCAACCAGCAGACTGAACTTGCCATGAAAGGGAAGCAAGTTTCCATGACAAGTCACACTTATTCTGCCTGGAAACACATGAAAAACATTTAAATTTCACACCTTAATGATTCTTTGTTGATGCAATGGGTGCATTCCAATTCTCTAAAGAGCAGGTAACCTTCCAAAAGAATTTGATTCATGATCCATGAAAGGTATATATATATATATAAATATCATGAATATATATATAATTTTTTTTTTTAATTTAAAATTTTTTTTTTTTTTTTTGCAGCCATTTTGCCAAATCCAAGAGGAAACAAAACTCAGAAACTCAGAACCAACCTTGGATAAAAAGAATAATCAATCATGGACAACAATATTTTGCAACTGTAGTGATTGGATGATCGGATATGATATGTCATCTGATGTAGTCTTCTTATTGGAACTATAATGGATTGTCATGGACCTTATGACATTTCAAAGGAAAGAACATTAGATTTTTCACAATCATGTCCCAAGAAACCAAACAATTAGCATCATTTGACTTGATATTTTGCTATCCCTCTGAAATTATCTTCAACTCCTTAAAATAATGCGCTTATGGCCTTTGCTCATAAATGAATTTATTATCTTAAAATTAACCATATTGCATGTGATTTATTCCCTCAGCAGTGATTGGATTGGTTGTGCAATCAACTTTATTATAATTATTATTATTGTTGTTGTTGTAGTTATCATCGTCATGAATAATACCCCATTTCTGAAAAAGTTGGGACAATAAAGATGATGCAAATAAGAAAGAAAACTGTAATGTATCTTACGCCCTGAGTGTTTTCTTATTGTTTTTCCCCCGCAATCCAGCTGTGTCATTTTCGGTTCCATTTCCTTGCTTGATTCTCAATATTTAATTATTGTCTCGTTTCACACCCTTCCCTCCTTGTTTCATTCCTCTTCCTCTCACACCTGTTCTCCCTCATTGCTGATTGTTGTCTTATGTATTTACGTTCCTTGGCTCCGTCTTCCCTTTGCTGGATTGCTGTTTTGTGTCAAGTGTCCTTCATCATTGGTCTATCTTTACTAAGACTAAACTCTGTTTATTAGGAATATTCCCTCCTGTGTCTTCGGCCCCGGAGTATGGCTTCTACTAAGCACCATCTTTGCTCCTTTTCAAAGGCACGCACCCTCCTAGTGTGCCCTAGTTCATACTATTGCCATCCCGGTTACTGACCTCTGACCACTTCCTTCAACTCCACTCTGTTAGCTGCTTTACGTTCTAATTGTTCCTGAACCAGTCTCCAGAAAAAACACCACAGCACTGAGAGTTCATTCATGTTCTCTTGTTCTGTTATTAAAGGCCAACTTTGTCGCATAATTTATCCTATGTTTGGTTCTGGTCTGTAACAGATTTATAACTCATTCTTGACCTGAATTAAATTGAGAACAGTGCAAAGACAAAACATATTATGCTTTTTCTTCTTAACTTTATTGCCTTTTTGGAAAATAAATTAACACTCATTCTGAATCTGGACTTCCATTTCCTCCTTGATAGATGTTTTCTGAGGCTCAGATGTCAAGGGTCTTCATTGTTATATTTTGCACTTCTTACAGCACCACACATTATTTTTTGGGAGTCAATTCTGGAAAGCATGCTGGCCAATCTTGCAATCACTCCCTGATCAGGAAGACACACTGTTATAACACTTTCTGAATATGGCTTACTTTTGCCTTGTGGAAATAAGTAAGGGTGTCAGTGAAAAGACATCATCAAAAAGCATATTGCTTCAAAATGTATAAATGTCCATCAGCATCAATGATACCAAAAAAGATGGCATATTACTCATATCATTGGCACTGACACACCCTTATTTATCGACAGATGCTGACTTTTGAAACATACTCAGGTAACGACTAGGATGGTCCTTTTCTACTTTGGTCTTTAGAGCACAACATGCATTATGATCACGTACAATCTGAAAGGTTGGTAGTCCAAAAACAGCATATTTCCTCCATGCATCAGTTAATTTCAGATGACCACAAGCCCAGAGAAGAGAGCAGCATTGTTGGCCATCTTTGACATTGTGCTACTTCGGTCCATAGTAGTCTTCACCATTGCATGAAGAATTGTGTTTTTTTTTTTGCCACAGTAGTCCTTGCTCGTGCGGTTTACAAAAGCATGTTTATTTTCAATGTATTGTCATCTTAGGCGTCGAAATCATACATTGGGGCTCTCGATATTGATCTCCCTCATTATTTACACAGGGAGTTCTCCAGATTCCGTGAATCTTTTAATAATAATATTCACTGTAGACAGTGGGGTTTTATGGTGTTTACTTTGTTTTAAACAGCTGGATAATTCATCCATAATTTTTTTTTCTTGTAAATCGCCAAGCCCCATCCATTCATTGTTTGTAAACAACTAGGCCTTTTGTGGATGAGCATTTTATATCAAAGCATGATAGCGCAACCTGCTCAACACCTGTACATCGGAGTTTCAGTATTCCAACACTTCCTGAGTCTTACAGTGGGCTCCAAAATGACTGGCATCCCTGACTGGCGATGCACAAACGATACTTTTAAAAAAAAAAATTCTAAAAAATATATTTATAGAGAAACTTTAAATAGCAACATGTGAGAAAGACCGTATGATATTAATGTTCCAATGGAACCAATCAAAATCATTTACTGATTTTATTAAAAATCAATTTCGTCCAAATCAAGGTTTCACAATTAATTGCACCCTTAAAGATTACTGTAAATAATATCTACCAAAATTAAACCAGGAATTAAATTCCACTTATTTAAGAGTTATCTAAATGTGAAGAAACTATAATGAGCCATTACATCACTTTCTGTTTCACTGGGGTATAAAAATGAGGTAACACACATGCCATATCCTTTAGTCTTCCAACACCATGAAGAAAACAAAACAACTGTCAGTTCAAAAGAGGCAGATGGTCACAGACCTTCATAAATCTGGTGGTGGCTAAAAGAAGATTCACAAAAGATTGAATATGCCACCGAGCACTGTAGGGGCAATTACAACAAAAATTGCAAAGATACTGATAGCTGTGAAGGACTGGCCGGCTACTTAGTTGGCTCACACAGCAACTATGGCCATACAGTGTATCAAATCCAGCCTTACCAGTGTCAAATATGGTCAGCAGGCTCACAAGAGCCATGTGTTAGAGGCTTTGTGTTAGAGATTGCTCTCCTCTTGCTGACTGCAGGTTTGTTAACAGTCTCCAGTTTTTCTTCTGCCATACACAATGTCCATTGCTCATGCGGTCTCTAAATCTTGCTTTTTCACGCCCTTAAACCGAGAGGATCTATACAATCAACTTTGGTGGGTAGTAACAATCAGCCTGGGGAATGTAGCCTCACATGAATCCTCCCAGCGAAATGTGTCCTCAGATAATGCTGAAAGAGAAGACCCTCAATAGGTACCTACAGAATCATGGTTTATGTAAGAGCTGTACCTACCTGTCCGTTTGGCGCTGGTGACCTTTTTCCATACTCGTGCTGGCTGGGCCTTTCTCACTTTGATTGCCATATAAGCCCATTGAGTTTCCATTACGACAGGGCCACCTGCTTGAAGGTTTATCTTTGAGTGATGATGCGCTCGTCTGATTTTTGGTAATGCCATTTTAAATCAGCACCCTCGTAAGCGCAAATTACATTTGCACCGTGCAGTGTTTGATGAGGAAGCCCTCTGATGTTTGATTTGGCACAGCCAAAATTTCCAATGGAAAAAGCATATAGGTCTCCTGTAATATGATGTGGGACTTGAATGTATGTGCAAAAGCATCCCTGGTTTAGACGGATAATACTACTTTATCAGAAACATAACGAGGGTTCAGAGCCGGAATGATTTATCTCCAAAATTGGGCATTTTGGGTTAAGTGCAGCTACAAGTTACAAATCATGTCTAGTATGTCTGGAAAAAAGTTTTATCTCCATATGCAAATTTGGAGATAAACCATTCTGGCTCTGAACCCTCAATACTTTGTCCTGTAGTACTTTTGTGTGGCTACATTCATTATGTGAGGGCATTGTGCAAAATAAACATAATGCTGATGTGAAAACAACGGGAGAAGAAAAAATGTCTGAACAATGTAATGTCTGAAATAAGCCTAATTTCCATTAATTGTAATGCTCACAGAACTGCTGAAATATATGAACATCCATGACAAATAATAAACCCTAAATATGTGCAACATTCACATATAACTAATATTTCACAAATAATTTAATTAGACAGAATGAGGTGTGGTTAGATATACCACCTTAAGCTCCTTCAAAAAACCATTTGCGATAGGTTCTACGGGGTCTTTTAAGTAACTCAGGAACTTACCTTCTTCCGAAGACAAGTCTAATTATCATTCTATTCAGGGGCCACTTTTGTTTCAGGTTTTAATCAACACTTGTCGTTGATGAATAATGAGGAGTTTCACAGACAAACATGATTTATCACTGCTGTTTGTGCGGTTACTAAGAATTCAGACTTGCGCCACATTCACGACACCGATACTCAGTTCTCCTCGTCCAGAGTAGAAAGCCCTCAGTCATTCAAGTTTAACGGCCCGATTTTTTTTAATCATATAAGATACATGCAAGAGCTATCGCACCTCTTCCACAGTCTGTTGATAGGATTAGTTCTCCTGTGTTAATTGAAATTCACGTGCTATACGATGGCCACAAGTGGGCGTGACAGAAAGAGCAGTCATCTGTCTAATGAGGCTCAGTCAACTTTAATGCCAATACTGCCACCCTGTTGAGGCAATAACATACTGTAGTACTTGATAAAGTTTTGTCAAAGTAATTTTGAGCCAACTTAAGTATATCACTTATAGATAAATGACGATTCTTGTTGCAGTGCCCTCTGAGAGTTCACAGATCATGGGTGGCGTAGGCTTACACCCTTGTTCTTTAGGCACAAAAATTCCTCCATATTTCTTGACTCTTTTGATGATGTTATAGACTTTAATGCCTTTTTCTCTGAGGAACATTGATTTTAAACCTTTCTCATGCATCTGTGGGCAAATTAGCGATCCTCAGCCCGTTTTTTGCTCCTAAAAACTAGGCCTTTCTTGGATGGTGCTTTTGCACCAAATCATGATTAAAATCACCTGCTGATATCAATGGCATCAAATTACATCATTATTCAACTTTTTAAAACTCGTTACTAGTCCTAATTGCCCCATCC
This sequence comes from Gymnothorax javanicus, assembly GCA_029692085.1. Lineage (NCBI taxonomy): Eukaryota > Metazoa > Chordata > Actinopteri > Anguilliformes > Muraenidae > Gymnothorax > Gymnothorax javanicus. Next base: position 24,038,186 of record CM056205.1, read on the forward strand.
CAACTTCTTTTTGGAATGTGTTGCTAGCCTGAATGGCAAAAATGGATGTATATTGCAATAAAGCAGACCAGACAAAATATTTTGTCTTGCTGTCTGCAATGACATACGTGTCAGAGTCAGTTAAGAAATCACTGCTTTCTGTTGGTATGTCTCCCAACTTTTTCCGAGTAGGGGTTGTACTGCATAAAGCTGTATGCCTAATCTTTTTCAGGTTATAGGCCTGCCCCCTCTATGCTAGTGGATGGGACATGGTCCACAATAAAAAATTAAAATACTTGTCAAATCTTTTTTTTCTGTCATTTGAGTAGTTCTTACCATGCTGATGTATGCTCAAGTGTTAATTTTTTCCTTCCAGTTTGGTTATATTTAGTTATTTGATACCATAAAAAGGGGTGTTAAGTCATGATTGACAGATGTGATTGACAGCGACTCTTCAAATAGGGTGTCATCCGCCGGCTAATTTCCGGGAATTCTTTGGTACTAGAATGCGACAGTCGAGAGGAGATAGCTACAACGTTAGCATTGTACATGCTCAAGTTACCAGGTCCCAGTACAACAGAACATAACCCATGGTGATTCTGAAAGTCCAACAAAAGTTAATAGTAGAATTATCTTTGCTCTCAACATAGCGTCATGTACTGTTTACAGTGATGCTATTGCTGATAATTAAAGCCAGTTTGTTGGCTCGGTAGCAAGCTAGTTCAGCAAGATTCTATAACAGCTTAACCTACCGTAAGTTAGGTAGCAACAAAAATCGATGGTGAAAATCTCTTTACTCAGAACATAGCGTAATGTACTGTTAGCAATGATGCTATCTATGTTCAGCACAAAGAGTTTTCTTATTATCCATTTCTGTTGTTAATTTAAATGACTTAGCTATTACTGAATCCTACTAGCCAGCTGAAAACTTTCAGCAAGCTAGCTAAGTAGTAAATCGAGATTCAGTACCAGGGCGCCTAGCCAGTTCCCTAGCTTGCGAGGTAATTAGAACTAACATTAAAACACGTGATAGAGGGGAGTCCATTTACTCACAGAGTGTATTAATCTTATTTTTAGGGGTTATAGGGTTGTATGAGGTAACTTAACCATAGTCAATGTATTAGCAACCTAGCTTGTAGCTAGCTAGCAGTCAGCATGATATTGCAGAGGCTGGCAGGAGCACCAGACATTAGCATGAGAGCCAAACAATGGAACTTCTGCTACGGACAAGGAGAGCAGCCGACATATTTAATCTCATATAGAAGTACAAAATCTGAACTGGCAAACCCTTTAACAAGCTTTCAGAATGGTGCTTTCAATAGCCTAACATTTGGTTACGTTTTCTAACAAGACAATATAGTATAAATTACCCCCTGTCTTTAGTGTAACACTGAAGAAGCCGCTAACACAAAAAGTACAGGGATGTGCTTGCAAATGAGTATGGCAGGTGTATGGGCAGGACCTCTATACCACAGCTCAACCCCCCAATCACTACCGTGCAAACTCTGGCTCCAAATTTGTGTGATGGCAGCGAGCATATGAAGGATATTTTGGCTTCATTTTTGTACAGTGTTAAGAAGAGGAGATGCATTGTCCATCTTTACTATATATACAGTCTATGGTAGACCCTTAAATCAGTAATTTATGCACATCGTCAGTAATTTACGCAAGACATTGTTGTTGTTACCCTTACATTGTTGTTCGACATCTCTGATGCAACCGTCTTCATAAATATGTAAGATTGCCATAAATGCATGTTAACATATTAATGTTAGTTGTATTTTCATGTAAAAATATTACCTGTTAATACAGTGGAATTGTGCTTGTCAACATGCATTAAAATGTGTTTAACAGAAAAATTCTGAGATGTTATTTTCTCAAATGGCATTCCATATCTGTCAGCATCTTTGTGTATGCGCAAGAGAATAGTGCTCACATAATTGACTTTTTTCCATCAAGATGCTCACCTTAATATGTTGTCAACGTTAATAAACCATTTTATTTCTTTTGGTGTTAATTATTTTAAAGAAAGTTATTTGGTGCTTTTATGGTGTTTAAAAAAGAACGAATGCAAACAGGGCGTTCACCAAGGGAGTACCCGCCAATGTCAGAATTCATTATTCGTTAACCCCTTAAGCCCTGAGCCTCTTTTTCGAAAATGGCGAGCCCAAAATGAAATGAGTATATCTCTGCAACTATTTGGTCTATTTGAATAATCTTGGTATCATAATAAAGGTAAAACCATTTGGGATTTCTGCCATGGTGTAAAAATCAGTGTATATGTCACTGAGTCAGAGTAAATGAAGATGGAACACAGTATAAATCAAAGACCTCATTTTGCACCAAACAAAGTTTTACTTTTATGCTTGTAAAATTAATTAGTTGCAGTCTGAAACCTCTCAAAATTCACAGCACAGAATCTCACCATTATCTGTGCCAAAGTTCATTCTAATCAAGTAAATCAGAACAAAATTAGAGAGGAATGTCTAGGTGGCTTCTCCAAATTGGCAATTCAGGTACCTTGTGTGCCAAATCATATTTCTCAGATATTAAATGGTAAAACTCATCTAATTTCACTTATATGTCACTACAGGCACACATTCCACCCAAGTACAACCAGTTTTACATTTTTATAATTTATAATTTTTTTTATTATTGTTATTTCTGCCAGTCCTATAGCCTACAAAATTTCCCATTCAAAGACAATAAATACGAATAAAATGAAGTTTCGCTCCACTGGAGCAGATTTATTTCTTTAAAAAAAGCAAATTAATAAGATTATGAATACAAAAAGGGTTAAAAAATGGGGAAGAAAAGTTAAAAGAATAAAAACTCCAGCAATTATTTATACAGGCAATATAATACTACTGTCTTACCAAAGCACGCCTGACTAGGGACTCAAACTCTGGTCGCCCTGTGCTGTAGCCCTACACCCTAACCACTAGGCTATACCACTTGAAAGTGACATTGCTTTCAAATTGCCCGCTCACCTTGTTTGTACTGTTGTGCCCTCAGTATTCACGTGTTTCTGTCAGAAAACGACTTTGAAAACGACAGTTGAATATTTAGCAGATAATTATACTGAAAATATCACAAACAAACCTGTTAAGCATTTATATTGACGTGCTATTTCAGTACATTCGAATAGCCCATGGACTCGGTTTGACACACTGGGAGCGCAAGGCTGTAGCTCAGGCTCAGATAAAGGTGCTTTAGGGCTCATTGGAAACGTCAGAAGCCATACAATCAAATGGCTACTGGCAAAGTCTTACTGACAGCATCACAAGCCGATCGCAGAGAGGAAAATACATTGCAAGCAAGCTGAATGCTGAGGAACTGAGATCTTTGAAGCAATGCTCGAGAAGAAAAACATGCTTTCAGACTCGCAGATCTAGTTTCGTTATAACACGGACACATTGAGCTAACATTAGCAAGCTTGGATTTACCCTCAAACTGTTTTTTTTATTACAAAATATCAAAGGTAAGAAATTTCTTTGCTCATCTCTGTAGACTGTAAAGTATATGCCTGCTTTTCTTTGATTGTGGTGTCGGTTTAAAATGATAGGGCTCATATCGTTGGATTCTGTGGACTTTCCTCTTTCATTTGAGGTATTGTTTTTATGCATAGCACAAATTCAGCAGAAATTCTAGTGATTCAGCGCTGACATGATTTTATCCCATGTTTTGCTACATGCTTATTTACTTGCTTGGTGCTTGAATTGTGTTCGGTTGAGGTAAAAAATGGTCTACATGAGCTTTTTGCTTAGTTTCTTCACGAAATGTGGATATGCCGCATGACAATGTTACGATTTGGAAACATGCTGTATTTATTATGCGTAACCACCGACCCCCGGTACCAGGGCGTAGGGCTTAAGGGGTTAATTTGATACTATATGCATACTGCTTGCACATATACTGGATACTAATTGGTACTTTCGTAGTAGTAGTATTAAGTGTATTAGCCAGTATTTGGCAAGAATCATGTAGTGTAAGACACAGTGACATGACCATTAAGTTACTAAAATCAACTGGGTCTTGGCAGTACATTATCACTTATTGCATTGTATTGTGAATTACAATACACCACAAAGACAGCTTTGGCTGCATTCTGTAAAATCTTCCCATTATAGCATGTCATCTTGGTTGATAAATTTAATGTTGGTTGCATCTGTTATCCTGGTTGCCACTGATGCTACAATCATTTGCCACTGAAACACAATTCCCAGATTTAAAATAAGAATAATAATAATAATAATAATAATTTGTAATGACATAATGCAATACAAAAAGGCATGAAAGGCCAGGAAAATTGGTATTATTACTTGTAACGTGGAAGGAATTTGAATCTCTTGGATCACAGATATCAAGCAACTTATAGAGAAAAATGTCTCCAGCACTCCTCAAGTTTACAAGTGAATGTCTCAGATGGGAATGCATCACTGTCTCCCGGCAATTATGCATTCCATGCACTTTCAAGCAACACAAATATAAGCTATAGCACACATTCATTAGGCCAAAAATTACTGTTCCAAATTGAGCATGCAGAATCAAATAAAATCAAGTAAACACATAACCTTTGACTGTCACTTCATATTGCACACTGACTTTCTTGGACTTGCTTTGAATATTTTTTGATTATGACCCTAAATACACAGGCAGGAGGGTGAAGCTGGCTGTGAGAAATAGCATACACGTACCACAGATTAGTTACATTATTATCAGTGCAAAATGCATGCCTGCATGTAATAACACTAATTTTACATTGACTATCCAATGAAAAACTCATGCTGCATTATTCAAATTAACGTCAATTGCATGACGTGGAATTTTCCAGTGAAATTAGAAACAAGCAACACTATAGTTTAGATGTGGTTCTTGGAAGCCATATAAAGACCTCAGTATGATAAAATTCTATCAGGCTTATGGTTCTGGCGCAAATAGAACCTTATGATATTAAGGTTACAATATTCATATGGCTTTACTTTTGTGAAAAAAAAATAGAAATAATGCCTTGCTCAACATTATTTAAATTACACTCCACCTGGTGCCATCCAACTGACAAGAAAACCCTTCCTGAAATATAACTCCTGAGATTCAACCCTCCGCCCAGTTACATATAGTGCTGAAAGGAAATTATCAGTTAGTCCTTGTGGCTGCTGAATGATCAAAAGAAATGTTGTGATCTGGCAGCATGCATATTGTCAGACCTAGCACACGCAGGAAAATCGAGCCCAACATCCAGATCAAGACACATAGGTCTTCATGTGTTATACCCCCAAGTATGACACTCTATTATAAAATTAATCTAGTGTACTGTATATCACTTGTGTGCAGAAGCATTTTATGTATAACAATCAAAAAGCTCTTTTCAACCTCAGTGCCTTCTGTTGAGAGTTGCTTTAACCTGGATCTCCCACCCAAATTGTGTTGTCTTTATTTTTGCATGTAAAGTGATGCCCTCATACCTCTCTCAGTTTATCTCATTCTAATATACTGTACTTGCCCTTATTTAATAATTAAAACTGTTTCGGTGGAAGAGGGCCCAAATGTAAACCACACTGCATTAATGTGGACATGCTGAGAAAAGAATGCCCAAGGGGGAAAAAATCCTAAAGGATCAATGATACCGTTTAATGCAATACTGCTAACCACTTAATACAATACTGCAGCCAATTTGGGTCCACCATACCCCGACTCGAAGAAAATTAAATGAGAAACTTCTGACTGGGCACACAGTCTTTAACCTTCCCCCTTCATTGTGAGAATCAGCTCCTTGGGGCTCTAAAATTTCTCTCCTGGATGTGGAACTAATTTCTGTTACAAAGTCACTGAGACAGACAGATTATTGGTCTGCTGGCTTGTTCCCAAAGGTCTAGATCAAACGCTCTTTCCAGAGCACAAAAGCCCCAAAGCTTGGTTCAAGGGTTTAATTTATAAGAGTGTATATAAGGACTAAAATGTATTGTTACTTCACTTTAATTGTTGGCTTAGAACATTTTATCCAAGGTAAGTCTTATTATTAATTTTCACGTTCCCATCAATAGGCAGCTGGGGATTTACTGATTAAAAATTGGTGAGAATTCAGAACTTTTTTCAAGGACACATCCATTGTTATATCATACCGCACATATATTTTCAGTTTACTGACACAGATCTTTTTAATTTTTTTGAACAAACAAAATTCTCAGATCATTCACTAGGATATGCCTACCCATCAAACACTATGACCTGTTTTTTATTGAAATAGATAATGAGAAGCGCAAACTTTATTGAAAAATACTTGCTTGGTAACATTCAGTGCCCAACAAATTTCATATTTATGCCCTGATCTAGAATTTCTGCTGTCATTATCCATGAATAAAGTACGCCCAATTAACTAATCCATTGAAGTAAATCCAAACTCTCCACTGTGACTTCATTAGCCAATGGTGCACATTTGTATATATTTACTACTCAAAATTTGATAGGGATCATAGGAATTTTTTTGTGAAATGACATGCAAATTTGGTAACTGCCACTGATGAACAATATATTGGATAAATGACATGCAGTCAGACACAAAACACATTTGCACGTGCATTTCGTGACATTAAATGAGCGTGCTGCCTCACATTTTGGCTTTGACTAACACTTCACCTTTTCAACTCAGACGTGTGTGTTGCTTGTTGGTGAAAATGTGGAAGTTCCCAAATTTTTTGCATTACATTTAGCAATAACAATGTCTCCTCAACGTCTTAGACGTCGATTGACTTCAGAGCAATTGGGAAGATGCATCGGAATGCTTGACTCTGGCTTCTCACAACGTCACGTTGCTAATGCACTTAACGTCAGCCAAAGCGTTGTGAACAGAGCGTGGAACCGGCATCAAACGTTTGGTACAACAGCACACCGTCATGGGGGTGGTCGTCAGAGATCGACTACACAACGACAAGACCACTTTCTCACACTTCAGGCACGACGTCATCCTTTCTGGACAGCCACCACCCTACGAAATGACCTTCATAACGCCTCGGGGGTCAGGGTATCCACTCAGACGATACGGAATCGTCTTCATACTGCCGGCCTCAACTCAAGAAGGCCATGTGTTCGAATCCCACTGACCGTGCGTCATAGGCGTAACCGTTTGGATTGGGCTCACGATCATGTCACATGGACACACAACGATTGGGCTCCAGTTCTCTTTACTGATGAGTCCCGATATTGCTTGGACTTTACTGACAGGAGGCAAAAGGTGTGGCGAAGACAACGTGAGCGATTTAATGATGCCTACATCAACGAACACGACCGTTATGGTGGCGGATCAATTATGGTCTAGGGAGGAATAAGCAGGAACGGCAGAACGGACCTGCATGTCATGGGGAGAGGGACGATGACAGGGGTACGGTACAGGGATGAGATCCTCAATGTGTACATAAGACCATACGCTGGTGCTGTTGGCCCTGATTTCATCTTGATGGATGATAACGCCCGTCCCCATCGTGCTAGGGGTGGTGAATCAATTCCTAGAGCAGGAGACAATTGTCCGCATGGACTGGCCAGCGCGTTCGCCGGACCTAAACCCTATCGAGCATGTGTGGAACATGCTGCAGGTCGCCATTTCCGGTCGTAGGGCACAACCCACAACTCTAGAAGAGCTTGGAAATGCCCTTCTTGAAGAATGGAACAACATTCCAATTGCAAGCATCGGGTTCTGATTGACAGTATGACCCGACGTTGTCAAGCCGTCATTCAAGCTAGGGAGGCCATACCTGTTATTGACATTAACTGTGGTAATGAAACATCAAAGCGAACACTGTCTGTTTTCACTTCACATGTCAGAGGTGAAACCATGAAGTGTTCGTGAAAAATAAAAGTGTGAGGCTGCACGCTCATTTAATGTCATTAAATGCACTTGCAAATGTGTTTTGTGTCTGACTGCATGTCATTTATCCAATATATTGTTCATCAGTGGCAGTTACCAAATTTGCATGTCATTTCACAAAAAAATTCCTATGATCCCTATCAAATTTTGAGTAGTGTATATATATATATCTCAAAAACAACCATTAAATCCAAGATGAAAATCTTTTAATTGGTGAACCAAGCTTTCTTTGCGTGATCTGGCTCAACAAACCCTAAACTCACAATCAGAGATGCCACACGTACTTATAACAGGTTAAAAGAGCCACCACTGAGATATTGAAAACCCTGGCTTTATGCTCAACTAGCCTCTCTTGCCCACTTATCCTGCTTTGTGGAACACCCCTCAGGCGTAGGCAATAATGTTGTAGCAGTGTTTCCCTCAAATTTTTTCCTAAATAGTTGGTGGTGTTTTAGTGTGATAGTAAGCCTGATCAGTCCCTTGTTAATGTAGACTGCTAAACTATGCAAATTTAAGTAGTAAAATATGTGATTCAATTGGCTTTAATTCCTGGATTATGGTACATAACGTTCCAGACAAGGAACCAGACGCAGATTCAGAGTACAATCTAATAGGAAGTGTACAACCCCAATTCCGAAATAGTTGGGACAAAGTGTAAATTGTGAATAAAATCAAAATGCAATGACTTTCAGATCACATGAGCCAATATGTTATTTACAATAGAACATAGACAACATTTCAAATGTTGAAACTGAAACATTTTACATTTTTATACACAAAATTAGCTTATTTCAAATTTTCTGGCTGCAACAGGTCTCAAAGAAGTTGGGACACAGGCAAAAAAAAGGGCTGAAAAAGCAATATGTAAGAGAATCAGCTGAAAGAACATTTAGCAAGTAATTAAGTTAACTGGCATCAGGTGTGTAACATGATTGGCTATAAAAGGGATGTCTCAGAGAGGCTGAGTCTCTCAGAAGTAAAGATGGCCAGAGGCTCTCCAACCTGTGAAGGCTTGCGTAAAAAAAATTGTGGAATACTTTAAACACAATGTTCCTCAATGTCAAATTGCAAAGGCTTTGAAGGTCTCATCATCGACAGTGCATAACATCATCAAAAGATTCAGAGAAACTGGAAAAATCTTTTGCATAAGGGGCAAGGCCGAGGACCTTCACTGGATGCCCGTGATCTTCGGGCCCTCAGACGCCACTGCATCACTCACCGGCATGATTCTGTCATTGACATTACTAAATGGGCCCAGGAATACTTCAAGAAACCACTGTCAGTAAATACAGTCCGCCGTGCCATCCACAGATGCCACCTAAACCTCTATCATGCAAAAAAGAAGCCATTGTTGAGCATGATCCAGAAGCGCCATCATGTTCTGTGGGCCAAGGCTCATTTAAAATGGACTCTAGCAAAGTGGCAAAGTGTCCTGTGGTCAGACGATTCCAAATTTTACATTCTTGTTGGAAATCATGGGCGTCGTGTCCTCCTGGCTAAAGAGGAGAAAGACCACCCCTCCTGTTATCAGCGTTCAGTTCAAAATCCAGCATCTCTGAAGGTATGGGAATGCATTAGTGCATATAGTGTGGGACACTTGCATGTTTTAAAAAGCACCATGAATGCTGAAAGGTATATAAAGGTTTTAGAGCAACATATGCTCCCCTTCAGACGTCATCTCTTCCAGGGAAGGCCTTGTGTATTTCAGCAGGACAACGCAATACCACATACTGCAGCTATTACAACAGCATGGCTTCGTAGTAGAAGGGTCCGTGTGCTGAACTGACCTGCCTGCAGTCCTGATCTTTCACTGATTGAGAATATTTGGCGCATAATTAAATGAAAAGTCCATCAAAGGTGACCCAAAACTCTCCAGCAGCTGGAAGCCTGTATTAAACAAGAGTGAGATCAAATCCCAATGGCTAAACTCAAGAAACTTGTCCCCTCAATGCCCAGACGCCTCCACTGTGTGTTAAAAAGAAAATGGGATGCTACACCATGGCAAACAGACCCCTGTCCCAACTTTTTTGAGACCTGTAGCAGCCATCAAATTTGAAATGAGCTCATTTTGTGGATAAAATTGTAAAATTTCTCAGTTTCAACATTTGCTATGTTATCTCTGTTCTATTGTGAATAAAATACTGGCTGGTGTGATTTGAAAGTCATTGCATTTTGATTTTATTCACAATTTACACTTTGTCCCAAATATTTCGGAATTGGGGTTGTATATTGATAAGAATATGGTAGTAACTGGAGAAAGGGCCAAAGCCCAGGATAGGGAAGAGGCAGTCCAGCTTGGATGGTATTGGCGGTGAGGGTGGTGGGCGTGTCTGTGCCTGGCCAGTGGTGTCCCAGAGCAGAAGCTTAGTGGTATGACCCTCGCCAAAGCAGGATCGCTTGACAACAGATCTGAAGGGTTCAGCAGGAATGAAGTCCCTATCCTGGAGATTGATGATGGCTTGGGAGTTGTTCCTATTAATCTGATCAGGGGAACAGACTTGAACAAATAGTTTACAAGAAAGCGGTCCCAATCCTGAAGACTGATAGTAAGGAAGGCTTGGGTGTTCGTTCCTATTACAATAACTCTACAATACAAAAATTATGCTAAATTCAAAAGACATATTACCTTTCCTGAAAGACAAAAACCAACTAGTTGCTTTAGAGTAATACAGCATGACAGAAGTAAGGTTTTATGCACTATCAAGACACCAAGGGAATGGGGCACATAATGGATAACACGTGGGCGAGGGGAGGCACGCAAGACACCAAATTAATTAAGGAAAGATTACCTCAAAAAGACACACAGGATGCTAAGAAGGGGGAGTGGACAATCAAGAAGAAACAAAGACAGCAAGCGTTCTGAGACCATTTTTCCATACAGCGTCTTTCCATGCCCTTCAAATTCTCACGTCCATATTGAGGGACTCTCCTCTGCAGCCCATCCCTCAGGTTTTTTTTTTTTTAAGATTATTTTTTTGGGAATTTTTTCCTTTATTTGACAGTTATACAGTGTAGAGAGACAGGAAAGTTGGGTAGAAGAATGGGGGAAGACATGCAGCAAATGACCTGAGCTGGAATTGAACCCAGGTCGCTGCGGAAAGGACACAGCCTTTATGGTACGCGCGCTTAGACCAATGAGCCACCGGGGCGCCCCATCCCTCAGGTTTTTATAGGACTGGGAGGGGTGGGAAGGTCAAGGAAAAATCTTGATTCAGTGGTCGGAGAACCATTTTTGTGTCGATTTCAAAGCATGCTTTGAATCATTGACCAGTTAGCCAATAAAACGACGGCCCAGTTTAAGTTGTTTGGTGGAGACAGACAGGCTTTCATTTTATATCTTCTGATACTTGATGAAATCTATGATTCGATGAATCGTAGTAAGTGACATTACTGATCATCTACCAGTTTTTGTTATTTGTAACTGCAAATTAGATATAAGGGACCTGGCTAGATCCAAAACCCTGGAACACACAGAAATCAGAATTAAAAGCGAAAAAAGGCTAAAGAAACTAGAATTAGATCTGTTGAACCAAAGTTGGGATAATGTACTAACAGAACAAGATCCAAATAAAGCCTATGAGGCTTTTCTATGGACAGTAAACTCCCTGTATGATAAACACTGTCTAGCCAAAACAATGAACAAACTGAAGCAAAACAAAGAGAGAAGGCCTTGGGTTTTGAAAGCACTCGCGAATGCATGTAAGAAAAAAAATACACTATATAAGCAGTTTCTGAGGGAAAGAACTGAGAAAGCAGAAATTAGGTACAAAAAATACAGAAACAAAGTGACATATTTACTAAGGAAACATAAAAGAGAGTATTATGAAAAGCTTTTATTAGAAAATAAACATTATACCAGAAATCTCTGGAATATAATCAAGCACGTCTCTGGGAGGACTATGAAGAGGGAGTACCCTGCCTTCTTTAACATAAATGGCAAAAAGGTGGAGAACATGGAATTGGTCGCGGAGAATTTTAACAGTTATTTTGTGAATGTTGGGCCAGAACTAGCGAAGGGTATTAAATCCTCACACCTGAGATGGGACTACCTTAATAAGGATGAGGAAATCCAAGACATAATGACATTAACTCCTGTTACCTTATCTGAAATCAGATCAATTCTGAAAAATTGTACAGCTAAGACATCAGTTGATGCAAACCAATTAGACATGAAATTACTGAAAGCACTAACTAACGCAATTGTAACTCCACTTACGCATATATGCAATCTATCCTTCTCCTATGGAGTGTTTCCAGATAAAATGAAGATAGCGAAAGTTATCCCTCTCTACAAAAGTGGGGATAAATATGATTTCTCCAACTATCGTCCTGTCTCGATTTTACCTCAATGCTCAAAGGTCCTAGAAAAGCTCTTCAATGACAGATTGGACAAGAACATTGATAAACACAAAATACTGTGTGACAGTCAGTATGGGTTCAGGAAAAAACATTCGACAGCACTAGTCCTAACGGAATTTATTAAAATGATTAAAGATTCACTAGATTCAAACTTATATTCTATAGGCATATTTATTGATCTGAAGAAAGCATTCGACACTATAAATCACGATATACTGATTGAAAAACTTTACAAATATGGAATAAGAGGGACCGCATTAAAATGGATCAAAATTACTTAACAAGTAGGACTTAATTTGTGCAGATGGGCAATAGCAAATCGAATTGCTTGGACAATACCTGTGGAATTCCTCAGGGCTCAGTCATAGGTCCTAAGTTGTTCATAATTTACATAAATGACATTGTTAAGGTGTCCTATATCCTAAAACTAATTTTATTCGCAGATGACACGACTATTTTTTGCTCAGGTGTCGATCTTAAACAATTGGTAAAATTGGCTAATAACGAAATGTCTAAACTTCACACGTGGTTTAATGTAAACAAATTATCACTAAATCTTACAAAGACCAAATTTATGATGTTTGGGAAAAAAGGCCTGAAGGATGACAAAGACTTAAAGGTAAATGGTACCAGCATTGAAAGGGTAAACGAATATAAAGTCATGGGAGTTATGTTAGATAATCTCTTGAGCTGGAAACCGCATGTAAACTTGGTTCAAAGAAAGTTAGCTAAAAGCGTGTCTATTCTTTGGAAAATGCAGAAATTATTAAAACACAAGTCTCTTAAAATAATCTATTCAGCACTCATAGCACCCCACTTACATTACTGCGCTGAAGTATGGGGACACACTTATAATAGTACAATAGAATCATTGTTTAAACTCCAAAAAAAAGCCCTTAGAATTATTCATTACGTTCCTTATGGAACACATACAAATGATTTGTTTATTAAGGCAAGGTTTCTTAAATTACAGGATATAATAAAATTCAACTCCTTGCAAATTGTATATTTAGGATACCACAAAGAATTGCCTAGAAATACACAATGCCTATTTTTGGAACGTGAATGTACCCATGATCTAAGAGGCAGAATGTTGTTGCAGAAGAGAAGGGTCAAGTCGACTCGGAGTGAGCACTCCTTATCTGTGGCTGGAGTCAGTGCATGGAATATACTTGAAGACGGTATTAGAAAGGCAGACAATTTGAAGGTCTTTAAGTATCTTTTGAAATGTGCATGTTTGAACAACTATAAACTTATCCAACAAAATGACATTGGATAAACTAAACGGAACCATAACGGGCAAAAACAATAGGGGTTGTTTAGACTAAATATGTGGACTGCTATTGTTAAATCTGTTCCATTGCATCTGCTGAACACACCAGGCCACCTGTCTAAAGAAACCGTCACAGCACATTACCACAGACAGCTGTAATCAACATGGACCTTATAAACTGGTCGTTAAATGCAATTGGCAAAATTATTTCCACGAGGCGGACAGGTTCTGGAGAACTGAAATGCCCGGATGGGACATTCTCGGCTGGTTACACCATGGATGCATGGGGAAAGTGGCGTTCGCTGTGTTTGGCAGTCCTGGACATCGAGGATGTAGAGGACGTCTATCTAGTTGGATTTATGATAGCGGGCCTGCTATCATTGGGGCTTGGTCTGTTTTTGATCGACCACAGGATAAAGAAAACTTTGAAAAGCATGGTTATCCTCGACATAAAGCTCAATAAAATTGGATTTGACGTCAAGGAAGCCAAGGACGGACTAAATATACTGCGAGGGGTCATTAAATCCGACAAGGCAAGGGTGAACCAAGTCGACGGAGATGATGACTAACTAAGAGATCCATGCAAAGATCCGGTATTTTTGCACCTTCCACCTATTCCAAATCACTAGGAACAAACCAACTGATGAAGAAAGGAGTTCAGGTTTCTCTGGACCAAGTCTAATGGATTAAATCAAGAGTGACTCTCAAATCTAAACTTGCATAGACACTCAGCTATATTGTGATTAAAATTCTTCATGATGTTCACAACTCTTTATTATCTTATGTTGTGGCGCTTAAATCGTAGTGTAAATGGGCGCTCAGCTCTGTTGTGATATATGAATCTCTATGATATCTTAACCATAATCAAACTGTTTTTCTGGAAGTTGGGGGCGGGACTTTGACAAGCGATCTCGCTTCTCCCGCGACCCTTTCGGTTATGATGCATGTTGTATTGAAATTGTCATGAAATGAGTATACAATCATGCCGAAATAAAAACAAAAATCAAAATCAAAATCAAGTTGTCCAGTGTCTTTGGAAGAATAACAGCCCTACAATATCAAAGATCCACCACCAGACTTCACAGTTGGGATGAGGTTTCTAACAGAATGGCTATTGTTGTTTTTAGACAAAACCCAAATTTGGTGTTTATTGCCAAAAAGCTTTATTTCTCGTACCAGCCAGCAGTGGTCAGCAGCTTTTTCAGAGTAGCGCACAATTGGCTATTGCGCTACAGGGTTGCAAATTGGGAAGGGTCTGCCGGGAAGGGAAAATAATAGTTGCCTTGTCCGTTGCTCAAGCGCCTCCTGTTGGCCAGACGGGCGCTCGTCAGGAAGATTCTAAGCCTGTTCATGTCCGGGTATCCTCTGCCCTCGTTCTGAACTTGCGAAGATTCAACCAATGAGTGTATAAGAAGCAGTGGCTGACAGGCACGTGCTTCGGAGGAGAGCCGCGAACTGTCTACACTCTCCTGAATTGGCAGCAAGGGGTTGCATACGAGCAAGCCTTGTGCCTTGTACATAGTTCACCGATTGGGCATTCCAGATTCGGGTGGGATTGGAGATGCCAAATTAATTAAAAAAAAAAAAAAGAAGCTTTATTTCAGTCTCATCTGACCATAGAACCCAGCCCCACTAGAAGTTCCAGAACCGTTTGCCAAACTGTTGGCGCTAAAGTTTGTTTTCTGATGACAATTGGACTTTGTCTGGCAACCCTCCAAAATATTTTGTAGCTGTGCATATGGCATGTGACCAAAGTTTTGGAGACTTTCTGACCCTGAGACATAAATAGCATCTGTCATTTCTGGCGGAGAGCTTTGGAGTTTCCTTAATGACTTTTGTCATCCTCCTCACAGGCACACCTCCTCCAAGTGGATTTTTTAAATTGTTACATGCCATAAATGTTTTAATTGAAAATTCAAATTTTCAGCAATTTTGTCATTCGTGAAGCTTAACTAATTTTTGTCTTAAAAATTATCGTTTGTCTTAATTGTGGTGGTGCATAACTGAGGGAAATTGGCCACGTTTCGTCTTAAATGTGTATCCCAGGAAAACAGGAAGGCAGGAAGTTATTGGTAACCATTTAAGTTTTCGTGATTATTATGGTGCACATAAAAAGTAAAATATGAATGGGAATGTACTTCAATTAGATTTTTCTTATTTTTCTTAAGTTTTTATGTAGTGCAAATAAAAATGACAATTTTTTTTTTGCTTTGGGAAGATATTTATCGAGAGATAAAGATATTTTTCCATCATTTTCCTTAAATTCAGAATAAAATTTTTGTTAATATATTGAATGAAAGATTAGGGGCATTAACAGCAATGACATTTTTACATAGCCTGTTCAGCTAATATTTACCAAAGATAAAATTAAATTAATCAGATATTAATGGCTGAAAATAATCAGAATTGACCAAAATGTGACATCATCAAGTAAAGAGCAGGGATATGACTGTAAGCCAAGAAACACTCTTCCAAGAAATCATGTGAAATCAACCACTCCAGGGCTTAAAAATTAACAGATTAAAATTTTCTTATATCATGTTATGTTTTTGTGGTGCAGAAAGAAAGCACAATAATCAACTGAGATTAACAGCTGACAGCAATGTATGAACAGGCTGCAATTTATTAGCATAACTTTCCAAACCCGCCGATGATGTTGTCCAGCTTGGCTAGATAAAAATAATCTGTTCAGAGCATTCATATTTTCTAGAATAAGCTGACACAATCTCGGTTATTTTTTTACTTTATATTCATTTGGTTTTGTTAGGTGTCACTTACTGTTTATTAATATGCCAGAGTAGAGCAGTATAAAAAAGCGGCAATGTGCGTACTGCTTGGCTACATTAATTGTTACTATCTCATTTCACCTGCTTCAAATATTTTGAACAATTACATTCATAACTTTTTATTTATGATAACTGCAGGCTAGGTAAATGATTTGGCCTACAGTTATGCTGAGGGTAAGGCAGGCATTTACGATGTAACGGCAGTATTCCGAGCATGGATCGTACAGCCAGTGGTTCCGAGACCGCGAAGAGACCACCGAAGATCGCAAAACTTCACTGTCTCAAGACACTCCGGACCAGTGGTCCGGACCAGCCCCCTAGTGGAGCACGACAGTTACTGCAGTGGTCCGTCTTACACAGGACAGTGGTCCGGACCAGCCCCCTAGTGGAGCAGGACAGTTACTGCAGTGGACCGTGCTACAAAGGACAGTGGTCCGGACCAGCCACATAGTGGAGCAGGACAGCTACTGCAGTGGTCCGTGCTTTGGGACAGTACAGTACACAGAATGTTACAGCTCCTGCTGATCAGAGATGTAAACTTTTGAGCTGGGCGCTGATAACAAGCTGGATGGTCCCTCCCATCTTTAGACTGCATGATACGGCGTCTGTAGTTTCCAAAAAGAATTTCAAATTTTGGTTGATCTGACCACAGAACAGTTTTCCATTCTGCCTTAGTCCATTTTAAATCAACTTTGGCCCAGAAAAGAGGGCAGTGTTTCTGAATCATGTTCACATATGGCTTCCTCTTTGCATGATACAGCTTTAGCTTGCATTTGTAGATCGCACGGCGAACTGTGTTCACAGACAATGATTTCTGAAAGTGTTCCTAAGACCTTGCAGTGTATTACAGTGCAGAGTCATGCCTGTTTTTAATGCAGTACCACATGTGCGCCCAAAGATCACAAGCATCCAATATTGACTTTCGGACTTGTCCCTTGCGCAGAGAGATTTCTCCAGATTCTCTGAATCTTTTGATGACATTATGTACTGTAGATTCAAAGTCTTCGCTATTTTACATTTAGAAACATTTTTCTGAAATTGTTCCACAATTTTTAGTGGCAGTTTTTTGCAGATTGGTGAATCTCTGTCCATCTTTACTTCTGAGACGCTCTGCCTCTCTAAAATGTTCTTATTACACCCATTCATGTGACTGATCTGATGCCATTAACATAATTAGTTGCAAAATGCTCTTCCAGCTGTTTTTGTTATTAGTACCACTTACTTTTCCAGCCTTTTGTTGCCCCTCTCCCAACTTTTTTGAGATGTGTTGCTGTCATCAAATTCAAAATGAGCTAGTATTTCATGAAATGGTAAAATGTCTCACTTTCAACATCTGATATGTTCTCTATGTTCTATTGTGAATAAAGTGTGTTTTTATGAGATTTGCAAATCACTGCATTCTGTTTTTATTTACAATTTACAAAGCATCCCAACTTTTTTGGAATTGGGATGTAAATATTATGAAAACATCAGTAAAAGAGTAGGGAAATGATTTTTAGCCATGAAGTTCTTTCCCCGGAAATAATGCGAAATCGACACCTGCAGGGCTTAGAAATCCAAAAAAAATTGACCGGACAATCTTGGATTTTGGCCGAAATGATTCGGAACTGACCTTAATATTATGAAACATCAAGAAAAGAGCAGGAAAATGATTTTAAACCAAGTGACTGTTTCCAGACAAATCATGCAAAATTCACCACTCTTGGGTTTAGATGCCCTATTCAGAAATGACCTAAATATTAAGAAAACATAAATAGTAGAGCAGGGAAATGATTTTTAGCCAAGTAAGTGATTAGACCAGAAATCATGCAAATCCACCACTACAGCGCTCTGAACCCCAAAAAAAGACCGAACAGAATTTTCTGAGATTTTGGTTGTAATTAATCAGAAATAACTGAAAAAAAAATTCAACCAAAGAGCAGGGTAATTATTCTAAAACCAGAAATGCGTTACCCCAGACATCTTGCAAAATCAACAACTCCGGCTCTTAAAAACCCAAAAATTGAATAGAATTTTTTTCTTTTGTATGAAATTAAATGAACTATTATGAAAACACCAATAAAAAAGCAGGGCAATAATTTTAAACCGAGTAACGTGTTAGCCTTGAAATCATGTGAAATTAACCACTCTGGCTTTTAGAACCCCAAATAAATTAAACGAAAATAGATTTTTAGTTGACACAAACAGCCAGTGGTGTGAAACTTCCAAAAGACGGATGTGTATGGTAGCCATGAGACTAATTTTTATGAGGAGGGATAGTTTCAATGGTTTATTACAAAGGAGAAATTTGGTCAATGAAGCAAATGAGTTTTGGAAGGGACTTTATGATGCATAAATGATCACACTCCAGTGCAGGGAATTGGAAGGGTATAGTAGAGATGAAATTTAATTACCATAATTACCATAGGGGCAGAAGTTAAATGACCGAACAAAATTTTCCTGGATTTTGGCTTATAGTAATCAGAAATGACAAGAAATATAATGAAAAAATAAATAAAAAGAAATGCTTACCCCAGAAATCATACGCAATCAACAATTCCAGCACTTAGAAACCCAAAAAATTGGCTAGACAAAATTTGCTTGAATGGTGTCTGAAATTAATCAGACATGACCTGTATATTACTAAACCATCACTAAAAGAGCAGGAAAATGATGATCCGGATCACCAACAAAATGTAAGGGATTGTTCCTTATACCATCCCCGCCTCCTCCAGAAAATTTCAGTGAAATTCGTTCATCTTTTTGAGTAATTCTGCTAACAAACAAACAAACAAATGAAAGGTCGTTCTTAGAGCGACAACTCACCAAAATCAAAGTTTTCATGTTTTTACACCAGAGTGATGTCATTGCGACCTCTAACCACTAGAACCGCATTGGGTTTCTAGATTGCAAGTCTCTAGCTTAATTATAAACAAAGTTTTGGATCAAAATGTCTTTTCAACCTTTGTGTGACCTTAACCTTGACCTTTAACATAGAAAGGAGGTTTTGCAGGGTATAGGCAAATTTGCCCACAGCCCAATTTGAACCATCTTCTGGTTATATGTACCTACTTGTGAGACTGTCCAGAAAATAGATTTGAAATGTGAAATTTGCATACAGGAAGTGAACTGTGACCTATTTAGTGATTTCAAGATTTTTTTGGGGCAAGGCCTCGAAAAGTCCATATTTAAACCCATAAATGATTGTTCTAAAAAACCAGATGATTTTTAATGGCTACACAACAACATGATGGACATTTTGATACCAAACGTAAGTATATGTCTGAAAACCTGAGGAAGTTTCAGACAATTTTCCATTGAAAAATGCATCTGTCTTGACCAAAATTGATGCAAACCTTAAAGTTCATCTTGAAAAACAACCAGTTTTCTATGAAAACACACCTATGTAGCAGCAGCCTTTGGCATCAGGGGGCCGTTTCAATACTTAGTATGGGGGCCTACCACCTAAAACATGAACATAATTATGTTTGCCGCGTCCTGCGTCCGTGACGCATTAACAGCTGAAAGAACATAAACTCACTATGCAAAACGATTCATTGTGACAACGTGTTAAAATCAAAACCAGGACAGGAAACCAGGGCTCAGGTCCCTTAAAATCCCCTCAAATTAATAACAAAAACAATGAGTGCTCCGCGTTATTTTTGTCCAGTTTTGGTCAGAGCACTCGTTTGCTTTCTGCACTGCATTGTGGAATAATAAATTGCCTATAGCCTGGAATACTGATTTTTTTAGGCTGATTCTGAAGTTTAAAAAAATCAACAATATTTCACCCAATAGTAAACATTAATGAACACTTAAGCTGCTTCTACATCGGACGCGAAAAATATATATATATATATATATATATATATATATATATATATATATATATATATATATATTATATTCGAACCGATTACATTCAAAGTCAATGCAAAGACGCGAATAGTATTCGCTCTTTGCATTGACTTTGAATGGAATCTGTTGTGCGAAAAATTTGTTTCGCGTCCGGTGTAAATGCAGCCTTAACATGAACAATATTTCTACGATATCCCCTGATTTAGTAACAAAAGTAAAATGTAACCAAGACATGTACTGAGCAGGATGTTTTACATTTGAAAAATAAACTTGCCAATGTTCCTGGATGGACGAAGTATATTCATGACCTCAAACCTACTCTCTGCAGTGGAATATCTTGCTACTTATAGGCGGACATATACAGCAACGGATTCATCGCAGCAGCTCTGATAGTGTCGGTCAACGCAAAGTAAAAAATATTGATTTTGTTTGTTCATATGCGGCCGCTGGCGTTACATGAGTGGTCGGCAGCCGCTGCTGTAGTCGGTGCAGCTGTTACAGGTGCAGGACCAAAGTAAGAGCTCACTTTTGGTGGACTACTCACAGCTTTCCTTTTGTTTTCTGTTTTTTTTTTTTTCGTTTTTCAGCACCACTCTGGTATGTGCGTTTCATTTTTTTGGTTGGGATGTTTGCTAGCTAGTTACGTGGTGGCGGGAAGTGATTTATTATTGTGAGTCTGCCTTAAGGCATTTACTTTTTTGTCTATCAGTTGGGGGCCCCCTAGTGGCCGGGGCCCGTTTCAACTGAAACGGTTGAAACATAGGGAAGGCCGCCTATGCACCTAAGATATTTTCACAAAAGTTGCCTCATATAGTTGTCTGAATAATGTGCGAGTATCGTTAAATTGCGAGACCGGTAACATGGATCCGGATTGCGAAAATTGGATCCATCCCTGTATTTAGAAATTATTTGGGTGTCAAAAAAGGTCACTAAATAATAAGCATGGAATGCTTGTTATAGATACATATCCAAATTAAGAGTCTTAGAGTATATGTGCATGATTGATGAGACATTGGCCTTCCGGATCATTCTGGATCATAACTACAATAAATCTGAAACACATTTGTCCTTTTACGATTAGACAAATATAGATTGTTATTATATATAGTATATAGTTGTATGTTAATTTATTAGGCTATAATAACACTTTCAGGATCACCTGTAATTGTGATAAGGTCAGTTAACAGTGGTGTATTCAAGCCATTTTTATTATATACTACATATTTCTCAGAAAAGCCATTTCAATGCTTTCATAAACTGTTGTACATTGCATAAGTTCTATATCTCCCAGGCCTTGTTTTTACTCCACTGAGCAAAGCGTAGTCTGCACTTGTGGTCACGCTTCAGTGATTTTGTGAACCACAAAGCATTCAACACTGTTGTATGCCAGGGGTAGAGAGCCTTCTCCAGAAAGAGCCACTGTGGGTGCAGGCTTTCATACCAACCAAGCTGCTACACACCTGATTGTACTAATCAAGGCCCTTAACAAACATTCCAGAGGTTGATCAGTAGAATCAGGTGTGTAGTCATGTCTGTCCTACTATTTCATAATTCCATGGTATCACATCATTCAAACCCATCCCACTGTCACATCATGCTTCTGACTCAAATAAACCGAGTAAAACATATTTTGGGTAACTTTACACCTTCAAAGGTTAACATCGCACAGAACCAAATAAATGAAAATCAAATTTGTAATTTTCCTCATAAATCTGCGATGATTGACTAAAGTAAAAACTTTTCATTTGCTATATAATATGAGCAAAAAACCCCATTATAAAATAAACAATGATTTGACAAACTTTCCTCAAAACTGTCTTGAATGATTGAATTTCATTGAACCAGTTCCCCAAATAAAAATTCAAATCAATTACAGCTTAACTATTCAATTAATGCTCTGGCAGGAAAAATGCGATGCCATGTCTGGATTAAGTTTATAAATACACCAAAAGAACATCTTACCCCTGAGGTGTATTTCACCCCATCCTCCTTGACCTGCGCTCCTTGATTTCAATTTTTTGATATGGACAATCAACTACAATCCTTTCTATTTATCTCTTCATGCATTTAATTTGGCAAATATGGCTGAATTCATATATTTGCCAAAATTAAATGCTGGAGCAAATAACTAGAAAGCATGTATAGGTACTAAATACTCATGCTTCTGTGCAGATGTGCACAGGCATCTCAAAGATCTCAAAAATTGTGGGAAACATCATGGACAATGGCCTGCAGTCCTTCAAAACAAGAACTCATAAATACTTTCTACATTGATATTAGTGATACTCTTGGCAGCTGTGAGCCATTGATTGGCCACTGACTTTATGTACTACTATAGTGCTTACTGTTAAGTTCAGTGGCTATTGCTCACAATAGCATATTGTAAAAGTAAATCAATAAATAAGAAATCTGGATGTTTCATACTGTTTTCATATCTTTGCAAGAATTGCTAACTCGAGGTCGCCGCAACCAAATTTGGTTTGTTGCTCAAATACATTTGCTCTACGCTTACCTGGATATTTGGGTTACAGATGGTCTAAATATTCTGAGACAATCAACTTATTTAGTTTTTTTTTTCATATTAAAATATAAAGAAAACCTTCTCTAAACCTTGCCAGAGGTGGATTTTTGCATTTTTGCCATCCATTAAATTAAACTGGTGCTGTGTTAACACTGCAAAGTTCCAGGAGTTGATTCTTATTCTAACATTGTCATTATTTAACATCAATACAAATCAGGCAGGTTCTATCTACATTTTTCAGAATTAGTCAGATTTTACTTCCTAAAAATAAATGAATTAATATATAAAAATCATAAAAGTGTATATAGCCTTTGTTCTGGTTAGTGCAGTGTAATGGTGACATCTGCAGGCCAACAGCATGCCTTCAATGGAGCTTTAATGGATGGATCAGAGGTGGCAGGTGTGTGCAATCTCTGAGATGCTTGCTACAGGAGCAATGACATAACCGTTTTAATTCCGTTCTGCCTTAACTGGAACTGACACGCATAATTAGATGAATTAAATTGAAACCAATTTTTTTTATGTAGAAAATTCTTCAAGAACTGATATTCCAAGGGATTGCCTAGGTAGGTTTTTTTCCATTCAATGCGAAGTCTGTCACAACACATTCTGTCCCAGCAGCAAGCAATTGATTTATGACGTGAGGGACATGCAGACTCTTCAGGGACAATGCGTGCCACTGACTGAATCACTGATAATTATTAATGTTTTGGGTCATTCCATGCAAAATTACCAGAGCTCATTAGGTCATAGTCTCAGAATTGTCTTAAATCTTTTAGTATTTCAGTCCCATATCCCAAATGATGAGAACATTTTATTTCAGCTCCATTGCTCTATCACTTCAGATTATTTGGGACTTGCATCAGCTTCAGTAAATGTGAATATACCACTGAAGAATGCCTCCATTTTTCCACAATACAGCTTTGTTTAGCAACCTATAAGTTTTGTCTAAGTTCTTGGCCAATTATTTAATTTAATACACATTTTTTTAATCTAAACATATAGACATAATTGAAATTGAGGGTAAATAAAACAGCAATTTTACAAAGCTTTCCACTGCTGTAAGATCATTGGTCATGGATTAAGACCAGATCCTGAAATTTATGGGTCATGCCACATAAAATCAACCAATTCAGAAAAAAGTCCCCACCTGAACCCCTCAGAAGCAGCTGATTTTTTACCTTCATATCATGAATATTTTCTGAGTTACAGGCCCTCGAAGCACACTGGGGTGCGTTGAAATTTCTTGCTTTTTAATACACATTTTTACAGCATCTTTGAGCCCTCATAACATCATAATTACAGGATATAACCGTTTTAAATTTTCAGGGATGAAAAAGACATTTGAGCTCTGTAAAAAACTGCAGCTAGGGGTCTCTTTGGCTCATCAGTCAAAACACACACTCCATATACAGGCTGTGTCCTTCCCACAGGCCTCCAGGTTTGAAACCTATGCTGTTTACTGCATGTCTCCTCTTCATCAGGTGCCCTTTAGGCCATAATTCAAACTTTACTTCACAATTTCACAGAAAACATTCTCACATACACTGTTTTACCTCTCACATTCACAAAACGACCTGTCCTATTCACCGTTTTTACCACTCACATACGCTGTTTTACCT
Source organism: Gymnothorax javanicus (assembly GCA_029692085.1). NCBI lineage: Eukaryota > Metazoa > Chordata > Actinopteri > Anguilliformes > Muraenidae > Gymnothorax > Gymnothorax javanicus. The sequence goes on from CM056205.1 coordinate 24,062,424, forward strand.
CTCATGTTCACAAAAAACCTCTCACATTCACTGTTTTGGGTGGGCATTTGAACTACATATGGGTGGGCAAGAAAAAAAAAAAACACAACATGTTAAGGAGCTCAGGCATGTGAACAGATACCCTAAGTGGTGCTCAGTCACCTGCCCTTTGGCTTGATAAGTGCTTTGATTGCAAGACAGTTTTTTAAAAATAATTTCTTAACATTATTTCATATTTAGTTTAAATTTTTGCCCATGGCATCAACTCCTATACTGTATATGTGGGTAAAAGAAGCATATGCACATCAATGAGACCCCTACTATGTGACCAGCTCTACACACTTTTCACACTTATAATCAAAGCCATAAACTAGCTGATGTGTCCATATCTTTGAGTGATTATAACAACCAAAGTATGACCTGTTACATATACATATTTTGTTGATAAGTAATGCATTATTAACCATAAAACACTATTTGGCATATTTATTCTAAAGTTCTAAATAATATTCTAGCAATTCTACAGTAATGAAAAATGCCACTCAATGCGTAATTTCCATGGGAAGCTAGGATCCTAGTTTCCATTAATTAATTACAGGACCAGTCTGCGATTGGCCCTGGCATATTCTGGGACAAATTGATCCATGTCCAGATTTTTTGTAAAGTTTTTCTCACATGCCAAAATGACAAAATCTTTTTTCCTAGAATGACACATAAATCTATGAAGAGGGAGGAGAATGCAGGACAAGGTAGAAAAAGAGCTTTCACATGCAGCTGATGACACACCAGTAATGAGTACTGTGACATACAGCCTGTGCAAGATAGGGCAGGCCTCTTTGTACTCCTGAATGCATTTGCATATTTCAGAAAGGCCAGCGTCAAGGGGCAGTTTATTGAGCAACATTACTTTTGCCACAACAATTTCATTGTGCAAGTTCATGCTGTTTTGCTCTGTGCACGCAAGAACTTGACGCGGCTTCAGGGGAGAGTGGTCAAGAAAGGATGCTGATTTTGGCACCAAACATGATGTGGCCCTCATTGAATCTTGATTTTTTTTTTTTTTTTTTTAGAGAGAGAGAATCATGTTTCCATCTCCACCATCGCTGTGTCAAGAATGCTAAACATAGCTCTTTTGAAAGAGTGATTTGGTATGCAAGTTTGGCTATCAGATTCACAGTGCCATATAGTGGATGTGACAACACTATTGTCAAGCTGTGAGCTCACTGTTCTCCTCCTTTCAGGGGGATTGTATTTCCACACGAGAGAAATGCTCCTCCCAAAACGAGTCACATCTCATCTCTTTCAGTGTTACCAGTGAGGCTGTCACCATCTCCCCAGCAGTGCATAAATCCACTGTTTGAGACTGCAGAATTGAATTGGTTGGCTTCAGTGCACCAAGGACATGGAGGAGAGATTTACCAGTTTCAAAGAACTTCTGTCTATTTAACTGTGTCAAAACACCACATGCCTCTGTGCAAACATCAAAAGGAGGGCAGTCATCCTCTGCTACCTCAGATAGAAGACTAATGATGGTTTTCTCATTGTCTACAATGGACTTGGTGACATCATAATGAGTGGTCCAGCAAATCTCCAGTAATCTTTTGAGTGTGGGAGTAGTGCACCTGTGTGCAACACAATGTCTGCGACAGAATGTATTTAATGAATTGGACCAATCACAAAATTTCTTTGCAAGAGGTTCAGACTGCATTGCCTGAATGACTGCCAGGTGGAGTTGGTGGTTGTAGCAGTGCATGTAAGGAATATCCTTGCCCACTTTTTGTTACAGCAAAGTTTGCACACCACCCCTGACCCCAGACATCACTGAAGCGCTATCATTGCAATGGAACACTAAATTTTCAGCACCGTATCCCAAGGTTAGAGAGTCGAGATAGAGTTTGATGCCAAATATGTTCAGCATCGAGCTGGGAAATTCAATCAAGCTAATCAGATGTTCTTCAGGGATGGAGTTGTGAACAAATATTATCACTATTGACAAATTCTCAATGTTTCAGCAATCCCTGGTCCCATCACTTTTAGGAGAATCAGCTTCCGTATATTTAACTCTAATCTCTTTCAAAATAATTTTGGCTAGGGTCGCAATTATTTATTTTTGAATGAGATTTGGTGTGTACTTTGCATTTTCAGGAATTCATTTGCCAATTTCTGCGAGTTTGCAATCGGTCTGAATTGTATGATTAAACATCCTAATTAAAAGACTTGCCTCATGCCCATCCTCATGATGATGCCCACGAAAAGCAAGCTCATACCCCATCGAGCCTCCCCTCAAAAATAGCTTGCCATCACTGTTGACGGCACTGCAGTAGCTCCTACTTGCTCAATGAAAAACCCGGGGGTCGTCTTGGATGACCAACGAGACTTCAAGAAGTACATTGCAGCAACAGCATGGTCCTGCAGATGTCTTCTGTAAAACATCAGAAGGATTCGACCATACCTGACCACCCACTCAGTGCATCTCCTGATACAAGCCACAGTAATCTCCCACCTAGACTATTGCAATTCCTTGCTTACTGGTCCTCCATCCTATGCTCATCTTGTCTTTAACCTCTCCAAGTTCTCCCACGTGACTCTCCTGCTTTCCTGCTGAAATTCCTGCATTTGTTGCCAGTAGCAGCCAGAATCAGATTCAAAGACCTGACTCCGATTTATTCTGCAGCAAACAAGACAGCCCTTTTCTACCAACAAGCGCTAATCCCCCCGTACATACTAGCTTGGCTGCTTCGTTCTGCTGCAACTGAATGACCCCCTTGCCCTCCGTCTGAATGGCAGTCGCTCATCCAGATCATTTGTTTTTTCCCATCTTGCTTCCAAGAGATGGAATGACCTACCCGCCTCCCTATGAACTGCTCAGTCTCTGCAGATTTTCCTTTGTGACCAAAAGACTGACCTGTTTAGACAGTACCTGACCGAAAGACCCCCTGCCCCGCACAATTTTTAAAAAATGAAAATAAATAAATAAAAATAAAATTAAAAGAAAACTTGCTCTGTAGTGTTTGTTTCCTTTTCCATTTTTCCTGATTGCTAATTGCCAACTGTCCAGTCTATGCTTTACTTGTCCATTACTTAAGATGACTAATGCTCCATATGGATTGTACCTTATCTGGTCTGTTGCGTTATGGTGACAATTACCTAATTCTTTTTTTTTTTTTTTAAATTTGGCATCTCCAATCCCACCCGAATCTGGAATGTCCAATTGGGGAACTATGTACAAGGCTTTTTGCATATGCGGCCTCCTATTGCCAACTCAGGAGATGGAGACAGCTCACGGCTCTCCTCCGAAGCACGCGCCCGTCACCACTGCTTCTTATACACTCATTGGTCGAAACCTCGCAAGCTCAGAACGAGGGGGGAGGATACCCGAACATGAACGAGCTTAGAATCTTCCTGACGAGCGCCCATCTGGCCAACAGGAGGCGCTTGAGAACTTACAACCCCTATTCCGAAATAGTTGGGACAAAGTGTAAATTGTAAATAAAATCAAAACGCAATGACTTTCAAATCACACCAGCCAGCATTTTATTCACAATAGAACAGAGATAACATAGCAAATGTTGAAACTGAGAAATTTTACAATTTTATCCACAAAATGATCTCATTTCAAATTTGATGGCTGCTACAGGTCTCAAAAAAGTTGGGACAGGTGCCTGTTTACCATGGTGTAGCATCCCCTATTCTTTTTAACACACAGTGGAGGCGTCTGGGCATTGAAGAGACAAGTTTCTTGATTTTTGGCCATTGGGATTTGATCTCACTCTTGTTTAATACAGGCTTCCAGCTGCTGGAGAGTTTTGGACCTCCTTGACGGTCTTTTCGTTTAATTATGCGCCAAATGTTCTCAATCGGTGAAAGATCAGGACTGCAGGCTGGCCAGTTCAGCACACGGACTCTTCTACTATGAAGCCATGCCGTTGTAATAGCTGCAGTATGTGGTTTTGCATTGTCCTGCTGAAATACACAAGGCCTTCCCCGGAATAGATGTCGTCTGGAGGGGAGCATATGTTGTTCTAAAACCTTTATATACCTTTCAGCATTCATGGTGCTTTTTAAAACATGCAAGTGTCCCACACCATATGCAGTAATGCATCCCCATACCATCAGAAATGCAGGCTTTTGAACTGAACGCTGATAACAGGCGGGGTGGTCTTTCTCCTCTTTAACCCGGAGGACACGACACGCATGATTTCCAACAAGGATGTCAAATTTGGACTCATCTGACCACAGGACATTTTGCCACTTTGCTACAGTCCATTTTAAATGAGTCTTGGCCCACAGAACACGGCGGTGCTTCTGGATCATGCTCAACAATGGCTTCCTTCTTGCATGATAGAGTTTTAGGTGGCATCTGTGGATGGCACGGCAGATTGTGTTTGCAGAAGGTGGTTTCTTGAAGTATTCCTGGGCCCATTTAGTAATGTCAATAACAGAATCATGCCGGTGAGTGATGCAGTGGCATCTGAGGGCCCGAAGATCATGGGCATCCAGTAAAGGTCCTCGGCCTTGTCCCTTACGCATAGAGATTTTTCCAGTTTCTCTGAATCTTTTGATGATGTTATGCACTGTCGATGATGAGACCTTCAAAGCCTTTGCAATTTGACGTTGTAGAACATTGGTTTTAAAGTATTCCACAATTTTTTTTACGCAAGCCTTCACAGGCTGGAGAGCCTCTGGCCATCTTTACTTCTGAGAGACTCAGCCTCTCTAAGACATCCCTTTTATTGCCAATCATGTTACACACCTGATGCCAGTTAACTTAATTACTTGCTAAATGTTCTTTCAGCTGATTCTTTTATATATTAATTGATTTTTCAGCCCTTTTTTGCCTGTGTCCCAACTTTTTTGAGACCTGTTCCAGCCAGAAAATTTGAAATAAGCTCATTTTGTGGATAAAAATGTAAAATGTCTCAGTTTCAACGTTTGAAATGTTATCTATGTTCTATTGTACGTAACATATAGGCTCATGTGATCTGAAAGTCATTGCATTTTGATTTTATTCACAATTTACACTTCATCCCAACTATTTCGGAATTGGGGTTGTATTATTTACAATACCCTATCCCGGCAGACCGTTCCCAATTTGCATCCTTGTAGCACATTGGCCAATTGCGCGCTACTCTGAAAAGAGCTGCCGACCACTATCGGCTGGTATGAGGCGGGAATCGAACCCGTGCCGTGATAGTCACTTCTGCTTTGCAACGCGATGCTTTACTGAGTGCAGCATCTGCCGAATAAATGTAATGTAAATATGCAGTGAACATTTTACTTTTTCATATGAGAAAGGAGAGGAGATGTGGTATAGTGCCATCCACAGTTTAATAAGTGGAGTAATACTGAAGCCTACACGATGATGCTCATGCCTCAATTTGTGATCTTCTTTAGCGGAAAATAAGGCATGAACCCCTTTGTGCAGAAACCAAATGAGGCCATTTATGCATTCCCCTTTTTAAAGCTTTATAATTCCAAGATCTGAGCATCACAGAGAGTGGAAAAATAACTGAAATGAAACAAGACACTTGTAGCATTTAGTATACCAGCTTATTTAAGTTTATTTTCAGAATTGTAGTACAGAATAAGGGCCACAAACACAAATAGTCTTCATGAAAATTCAAAATTAAAGTTTTGAAAAAATACTGAGAATCGAAAAATTCCGAGGTATAAAAATACATTTCTGGGGTCATATGCTCCTAGAGCACGCGTGTGTTACTCTCGAGTGTGATATTCAAAATTTCACTTGTTCAGGGGCCAAATAAGAGTGCTCTCAAAGTGGATCCCCAAGTCGGTTTCCAAATGGCTCCAAATAGTGCACAATGAAATTATATCATAATTTCTCACAAATCAACCATTTCAATTCACAATGATCGAGAGGAATTCATGATTTTCAAGTAGGAAGTAGCGTGAGTTCATTAGTAATCAAAAATCAATTCTCCCCAAAAAAACCTCTCCAAATTCAAAAAATGCTTTTTCTCCAATTTAAAGTATTTAAATGTGTCCATTTTTCACCAGAGCCCCATTAGCCAGCATGCATGCTCATTAGAGAGAAAATTGCTCTTTTTCCTGTGAGAATGTTTATCCTGCAAGGAAAAGGCGTGCTGTTATGACCTCTTACAATAAGAAAGAAGGGTTAGACTTTAGGAAATATGCAAAATGAAGGGAAAAAAGTGAAAATTATTTAAAAGAAACTCAATGCCCCTCTCCTCTGTCGGTCAAGCAAATCAGTAAAACAGATGCGATCTGCCACAATGCAGAGGGAGACAACAAAAGAAAGACACCAGTGCAACGTCTTGTTCAGCTTCTTCCTGCAGTGGCAAAATGTGTAGTACCTTCTTCTGTCAATGGTGTTTTCACATATTGTACTCCCACAACTCAGTCCCATTTAGCTTACACGCTAGAATTCACCTCGCAAAAATTTGAACAGCAAGCTTTTACAAACACATTTTACGCCCTATAAGGAGAAAGAATGACACATTAATATCCAAAATATACCTTATGTTTACCAAAAAAAGATATTCCAATATCACAAAAAAGCAGGCAATATGTTACCCTGGATTGAACAAAATCAGTGCATTGAGTATAACAGTGGGTAAAGTGAAGTCCTCAGGCTGTCTGGATACTAAAATAGCATAAGCCTAGACATTCTACTTTGTTGAATACGTTATAAATTCTAAAAACAGATTGCCACATTGAGCCAAATACCACTATATACCACAGTATAATTACCCAAGGCTAATGGTCACTGACAGTAACCAATGTGACTAACTGCAACAGTATGATAATCATGGCAATGGTGGTAAATGAAAAGTAAAAATAGCTAGCTATGTTGCTGAAATATTCCCAGCAACAATAGGTCTGCTTACACATCGAGGAGAAAGACTCCCCATTATAGGCTACCTCCTCCAGAAAATCAATGCTGTCAGGCTCAGGGATCCCTCCAGGCCCATTTAGAATCAATCTTGCTGTCCACATCTGTATTGCTTTCCCATCTCTTTTAAGTAGCATGAACACCCCCAGGTTGCATCTGGTACTGTTTTTTTTTTTTTATTTCAACATGCTAGCAGAATTCAAATGCAAAGTAGAAGAAATACACCATAAATTACCGTTATGCAAAGGTTTATATACTTTTTCTGAAGGCCCAAACAATTTCTTTCAATTACCATGGAAAGTTCATCCTGTCTTCTCTTGGATAAAATGTGCGTCAATCAACAGATAATTACAGGGAAAGTTTCATGTGCGCGTGAACTACAGCCATGCTTTACTCAGTACAAAGTCAGCAGGTAGTAATTAGACTGTATTTCCGGGACAGATTATTTTGAAGTGATAACTGACCACTAAAACCTGTGAGGAATGTAAATCAATGTTAGGGTAATAAGTATTTATAATTTCTAATGGCTACAATGGACACTAGAATGACATAAAATCAAAACCATGTTGAATTTTTCCTTCAGAAAGCTGATTTTTTTTTTTTTCACAACTAATGTGCCATACCTTTGGGTTTTTGTGGCTTTAGCTTGCTGCTACAATGGAAACCAATTTTTTTTTTTTTTTGTAGAGAAAGGCCATTTTTATCAACTGCTGAATGGATGCTGTTAGCGAATATGCTAGGCTGTTTGCAGATCAGGCTTGATTGAGGAGCTTAATTCATACAACTCCTGGGCAATCATTGAGGGACTTAGAACATCTGTATTCTGAATGGTTTATGGGAACCACTTACTTATGAATATTCAATATACTGTATTGTGCAAAAGTCTTAGGCACATTTAAAGCAATTTCTTAGGGCAAATATGCTTGCAAAAATGATGAAATAAAAAGTTTCTAATAACAGAATTGTACTAAACAGAGCTGTAAACTGTGAAAAAATAAATTATATCAAAATTTGGTGTGACTACCCTTTGCCAAAGAATTTGCTTGTTCTAAGCAGAGTGGAGAACTTGCCACAGTTCTTCTACAGACTGACTGTCTCACTTGTGTCTCCCCCTCCAAGAAATTACAAACAGCCATGATGATGTTGACATCAAGGCTTTGTCAAGAATATAATATCTGTATCGACTATTTTTAATGGAATACAAACATTTATTTATTAAACTTTTCTTTAAATTAGCATTTGGAATTTCAAATTTACTTCTTATTTTCAGGAACTCTAATATGGAATCAAAAAGTAAACATCTAATACGGATTTAAGTTTTAAAAAGTGCAGGGTGCCTAAGACTTTTGCACAGTACTGTACATTTATCGTCTACTTCATATTGTTAGGATACTGCAACTGAATGCATCAGTCGAGCAGGTCAATAGATGCTAGCGTTCATGATCTGCTCCTCGGCGCAAAGGAATTAATAAACCACACATAAGTAATAATGCCTATATATCTGCAACACCCATATACATTTCGTTTCACAAAGAATTTAAATGAGGCAGCATGAGTGGTAGTTAGATATGCCGTGGCATTAAGCTCCTTTGAAAACTATTTGCAGTTGGGTCTTTTGATTCCGTAAGTGACTCAGGAACTAACTTTCTTCCAAAGACAAGTCTAATTACCATTCCATGCAAGGGTGATTTTTGTTTCAGATTTTAATCAGCGCTTGTCAGTGATGAATAATGAGGCATATCACAGACAAACATGATTTATCACTGCTGTTTGTGCTATTACTCAGAATTCAGACACAGACTTGTGCCACAATCACATGATAAACAGATATTCAGTCCACCTTGGCCAGGGCTGAAGAACAAAGTCTTTATTCCAACATTTCAATTGTGTTAAAAAGTTAACCGTTTTCAAAAGAAACTAAAAAATGGGGATGAATAATTTTTTCATGTGATGTAACTTCCTATAATGCCATTTATACCTGATAAATTCTCTAGAAATTCGTTACTTATATGAGATACATTGAAAAAATATAAAAATGCAACATCTTATTGTGAGAAATATGATCATGTTCAGTAAGTCACGATACTTTTATTGATAGTTCACAGATTTTATGACCATATTGAAACTCATTTCAATCACTGATTGAAACAAAGGAGAATCTCAAGATGGCATAGTTGATAAATGAGATGGGGTTTATTGTCCAGATTGCACAGATTAATATCAAGCGTGTCAGCTGTTTGCCTCCTGGACTGCTACACATCTCCACCGTATGGACCATACTAAATGGTCAATGATGACTTGGGGGACGTGTTCCCACTCCTCTTCAAATACTGCATGGATTTGGCAAATATTAGCCGAAAGTGGGAACCAATGACGAACTCTTGGTCGAGGACACCCCCAAAGATGCTTGATGGGGGAGAAATCCAGGGAATAAGCTGGCTCTTCAAGCACGCAAATGTTTTCAGCCTCAAGGAATTCTGTGGGAGTCTGTGTGGCATTTGGTGTTGTCATGCAGTAATATGGCGTTGTTTTGACAGGCGAATAGCAGGACAACAGGACGCAGTATCTCATCGGAATATTGCACTGCATTCAAGTTACCATTAATGAAATGCAGTTGGGCGCAATGTCCACAGAATATTCCTGCCCGAACCAGCACTTCTCTACCACCGTATGCCACTCTGCACACCACGGTCACGTCAGTATAATGTTCCCCAATGCAGCATCAGACATGCTGCCATTCATCCACTCTGTGAAGTAGTAAAGAAAACAGTCCTTCATCACACCATCGGCCATCGGACATGTCTCTTCACCCATTCGAGCCAATTTCTTCGTCAAACAGGCGTGCAGTCCGATCCAGAAGAGGACAATGTGCACAGAGATGCACTTCCCAGAGACAATTTCTCGTTGTTTGGGGAGAAATGCCGCAATTGTGGAGATGAACTGTGTCATCTGCAGTAGCACTTGTTGGTCGCAGATGGTCCCGGAGATGGAGAGTCTTGGGCGGGGGTTGTCACAAGTGGTCGTAACACATGTGAAGGGTTTTCTGTCATGCCTAATTCTTCAAAATGGTGTCTTAGGAGACTAATTGTTGAAACATGGACATTAAGAGCCCTTTAGACAGCCCTGGGAGACATTCATGCATTATGAGATTTTGAGTCATGTGTGGCATTTTGAAAAATGGCTGAACTGGGACTTTTAAGGTGGCATTTTATTTACCAGAGGACAGGGTGTGACTGGGATGACCATACCGACTTTCAATAACTTTGTATCTGGCCCCATCTGTCTGACAGGCCAATTTTGGCGAAGTGAATGAAGTTGACAATGACATGGCAAAGGTGAATGAAATGCAGACAGACCGCTAGTGCACAATCTTGGTCACATAATTAAACCCTACCATTCAACCACAAGAATAATTTTGTGGAGTATCGGCAGGATTAAACTGTTGGTTTTATATTTTTGTTCAGTGTACACTGCCACAGTGTAATTTTAACAGCTGTAACAGTTTCTCAAGTATTTTGCAAATCACACAGGTAAAAAATACTCGGGGGCTTTAATGCCTTCTGTTGAGAAATTCATTAACCTGGATCTCCTACACAAATTGTGGTGACTTTTTAAATTTTTGCATTTAAAGTCCATGTGAGATGTCCTCATACTTCTCTTAGTATATCTCATCCGAATGTATGGCACATGCCCTTAATTTCTGATGAATACTGCTTGAATGGAACAAGGCCCAAATGAAAACCCAGCCCTATAAATGTTGACATGCTTGAAAAGACTGTCAAAGGGGAAAACATACTTAAGGATCAGTGATTCCGTTTAATACAATTTTGCTTCCTCTTAATACAATACTGTAGCCTATTTGGGTCCACCATACCCAACGAGAAGAAGATAAAATGAAAAACCTCTGACTGAGCACGCAGTCTTTTACCTTCCTCCTTCTTCATAAGAATCAGCTCCTTGGGGCTCTAAAATTTCTTCCCTGGATGTGGAACTAATTTCTGTTCCAGTCACTGAGACAGGACAGATTATTGGTCTGTTGGCATGCTCCCAAAGGCCAAAATCAAAAACTATTTCCTGCACACGAAAGCTCCAAAACCAAGTATCATCTTTAAGACAATAATTAAGGACTAAAATGTATAGTTACATTATGCTTGAACACATTTTATCCAAGGTCAGCCAAATTTTTCATTTTCACATGAACCTTCCAAAGGAAGTTGGGGATGTACTGATTAACACTAGTCAGCATTCAAGCCTGTTTTTTCAAGGACATAACCGTAGTCTTATCCTGCAATGCACAGATTTCTTGTTTTATAAATCTTCATTGAGGGAGAATGCTCTTTAGACAAAAATGAAATTCTCATTCTCATCTGCTAGTTGCTGCATGCCGATCTGCCATAAAAGAACGCATCAACTGAGGTGATCGCAGGCTTATTGAAAAACCATCAACAAACGGTGATTTAGACATTTCAGTTAAAGCTCCAGGACTCTGGAATGGCCTCCCAATTCATTTTAGGAATGCTGAGTCTTTATCTTCTTTTAAAACTCTTTTGAAGACTTACTTTTATAGACTTGCTTTTACTGACTGAATTCTTTTTTTCTGGTGTGATTTTGTGTAAGACTGCTTTTAAAATCCTTAATCTTCCTAATTTGATGTTTATTCCCCCACTTTTCCTACTTTGTTTTTTATAAACATTTATTTTTTACCTGTTTATGAGGCACTTTGTGCTGCATTGATTGAAAGGTGCTACATAAATAAAATAATAATAATAATAAAAATAATAATAATTATTATTATTATTATTATTATCATCATCTCTAAATACCACATAATGCCTTTTTTTTTTTGTCAACACCCTTTTTTGAACATCCCCCCAAGACTGCTTTGTCCACCACAATGACCTGATCAAATAGATTCAGGAGGAACATATAGTGGCAGGCAATTCACCCGACTCACGGGACGACTTGCCTTCGCATTTTTACCCCATCCACTCACACCAGCAATCACATACTGCTAATGCCACCCGAGGATAACTTAGCACGCAATTAGTTTGTACAGCTATGTGTGCCGGGCCCACCAGTAATGGCCGCTATAGAGCAACGAGACTAACAAATTTTCACCAGGGGTGCGTGGTTCAAAGTCACACCGGTGCATATCGTTTTGTTAAGGTTTCCGAGTTGAACGACCTGTTTCCTCCAACCGGTGTGCAACAGTGTACAACAGCGTTTGAGGTATGTTTTCTCCTGTTCGGTGGGTGTGCCAGGGGTGTTATTCTTTCCGCTGCAACATGTATATAAACCGCGCCATCTTGAAAAGGCAGTGGCACAATGAATCCAAGGAGGGGTAGTATATAAATGCAGCTTGGCATTCACCATGGTTGATGACATCAAACGACATGTTTGTGGTAAGTAGAAGTTTTAAAAGTTTAAAAATCAAACACGAATTTGAACCTATTTCATCAGGCTTCGAGAATTCTTCCAAGAGAACGCACAGTATGGCCCTCTCGGCTGCCATAGTTTGCGTGACACAATGGGGTGTTCAGCACACTACTGTTGCCGTTTAAATATACGTTTTGCTACTATTGCCGACTTTGAACGCACCCCAGGTTAATCCCTATTGAGAGTCACAGCCCTGTCGTCATTTTGTATGCAACTTTGTTTGCATTTTCCCACTTACGGCTCCACCGCTCCACAGTTTACACGTAAAATGAATGAGGTTTTTCAAAAATTAGCAAATATCAGGTCAATGAGTATTAATGTCACCCGATATGGGGTACATTTTGTTTTGTGAGATAATACATGCATTTTCTTACAACCATCTGAAAATGAAACAATCCATGTCCATAAAATGCAGGTGTTGCTAACAATGTGATATCTTGAATAATAATTGAACTACAAGTATGTACGATGATTGAACAAGCTGATGATCTGAAACTAGCCTGCAATCCATCCATATCAAGATTTGGTCGCTCCCAACGGTCACTTGCTTGTATGTCTGGCCTCAGTCGGTAGACCAGTGTTTGACTTTCAAATATTCGCACAAAATCCATGCGAGATCTGTGATTGGCTCACAGTCGCAAGGGTGCCCCCCTCCCCCCTTTAGACAGACTTAAAAATAAATAAAAATACCACAGTTCTGCATTCAACGGAAGTCCCGCCTCCCGGCTCGTGTTCATACGAGTATTCATCTGAGTGGCAGCAGAGTCTCTAGGCAATGAACAAGCCGGGAGGCGGGACTTCCGTTGAATGCGCAAGCTTACTTGAAGCATAACTGGTATTTTATTATTTTTAGCAAAAAATAACCGCGTCTCTAGAATTCTGAGGAGATAAGTGGACAAAGCTGACTTGGATTATACTGGACAATGCGTTGGACGATGGTTTGAAAGTTTGTCAACGGACGTTTTGTGGAGTTTTCCCATTGCTTTTCGTGACCCCATTTGCTTCCAGTAAAAAAGGAATTTGGATAATTTTTCAAAAACTCTCATAAAGTGGCCAGGTGAAGAACAAAGACATCTTTTGCCAGGTGAAGAACAATCTAGCTGATGCGTCTGTTCAAGACATCTAATGACGTGAAATCGTAATTTATACAAATTATAGTTTTTGGGTGGAGGTAGTATCACTATATTTTAATCTAGATTGATGCAATCATGCCCTTGCCCCTGAGCTATAGCTAATGCCACAACTTTTTATTCAATGTAGAATCGTTATGTAATTTGATTGATGATATTACTTAATTTAGCCTAGAGTTTTATTATAGTTCCTCTTCAGAAGGAATCCTTAAAATGAAACAGTAGAAATAAACAAAATGCAGATATGGCCAAACATTATCCTCCAAAAAATCCTTGTTCAAAACCTAACAACCACTCCAAGAGAAAACTTTATTATACCGGGGAAGCAAACCACAATCTAATTTTTAAGCTCATGTCAAATAACATTCATGAATGCCATTGCTGGTCAGCTTACTCATATTCGATTGGTGGTTCTCGCCAAGAGCAGAAAACATGAATATTCATATATTCACTTCATTAGTGACGTAAGGGCTAAACGCTGGCTATACGACTGAGGCCAGACTGATAAGTCAGTGACCGTTGGGAGCGACCAGCACTTTATCAGTATAGATTCCAGGCTAATCTGAAACCACAGGAGATGTACTTCCGTATTGCTTAAACGTAAACATGTTGATAACAACTTTCACCTTTTAGGGTCTCAAAGCCTGTCATTTTTGAAAAGTTTGGTGTATCACAGTAAACAAAAAGGTAATGCACTCAACAGGCTCTAATTTCTTGGTGCAGCGCAGGGTGGCGCAGCGTGGCGTTGCCCACACCGTGGTAATTTCGTCCGGTGCAGCCCGCACAGTGGTAATTTCATGCGGTGCAACATCATGCGCAGCCACTTTGGCAATTTGATAGACGGACGTGCGCCGAGATGGGTGTGGCGGCGTAGTAGGGGGAGGTGTCACATATTACTCATGACACAGTGACAATTTCGTGGCAAAAGGCTCTGCCGAAAGTGTACAGAGAGCTCGCCAGCTCCAACCTGGTTTACTATCTGTGCAGTGGTAATTTGGCTGACCGGCGCACAGTGCACACACGTCACCGAAACCTCACAGGCAGGTTTCCAGAATGTCAGGCACATTTCAATGCAATAAATAATTACAGCAACCACAATTTAATCTAACTATCTGAATCAGCACATAAATTATAGTATCTATATCGATTGTCCTGATGTCAGATCAAAGGCGGTTGGCGCGTGTAATGGAAACTCGACCTGACAGCCCTCAGAGTGTCAGTGCATTCTCTGTGGCATGTTGCGTGCTACACAACATAGCTGTACGCCATGGATGTCACTTTGACCTCATGCAGGAGACATTACAGGACTTGAGACAGAGAGAGGCCGAACTGCATGTGCCGTATCAGCAGGGAGAGAGAGATGTGTGCATGTGGGCGCGTGAGTGCGTGTGTAGGCTATGTGGGTATGTGTCCTTCAGCTGCTTTCACACAGGATGTGAAACAAATTTTTTGCACAACTGATTACATTCAAAGTCAATGCAAAGATGCGAATACACGTGTGTATTCGCGTCTTTGCATTGACTTTGAATGTAATCTGTTGTGTAAAAAATTTGTTTCCTGTCCAGTGTGCAAGCGGCTTAATACTATTATTGTCACTTAGGTTTTGTCATTTTTAGTGGGGGAAAGGAATACAGCCTGATTACTATGATCTCGTACTGAGTTAAGATCACATTTTGAAAATAAATGTGTAACATATCTTGCATTGTTGTCCATGCATGTTAATCCCAAAATTTTAAGCAGCAACAGGATATAATAATAGGAACACACTATCCATCATTTCTCTTCCCAATGATGCAGGCAGAAGAAATAAATGAGCAACTGTAGTATTTCATTCCAACTTCATAAGTTTGAATGATCTGACGTAGTTTCGTTTTGAAATTCCATTAAGTTTGCTAATGGTAATAATTTGCGAATGCCCCAGCTAGCCAGCTAACTCATATTCGTAATGCTTAATAGAGACATAAGCAGTGCAGAAAACATGCCTGAAGCAGCAAAGTAAAATGCAACATTAACGCATCATGCAGATATAGGACAGAGGCTTCTTTATTCCAACATTTTAAAGGTGAGGAGAGGAGCTCATTTGATTGGTGAAGATTTGACTCGGCTGTGTTGAACCCACTCACGCCTTCTCTCCTCCCTCTTTGCCACTTGCGCCGGCAGTAGGGACAGAGGTGGGACAGAGAAGTACTTGTGCCGGGCACGAAATTCCAAATACCCCTGGATACACCCCGTTGGCGCGGCGCTCCCCCCATTCGCCGCGCCTGCACCTGGTCAATGAATTTAGAACCCAACATATTGATTTAATCATGGATCTCATTTTCACCTATTTTTGAAGATCCCATTCATTTTTCATATAGACACTAGTCGATTGGAACCAAAACTAAAATAATGCTAATGAAGCCGCTCACAAATCTGTATCACAATGTGGCTTTCTATCACCCCCGACAAGGCTGATCCATTTGTTGCCTCTCCCATGCAAATCTCAAGCCACTGCTGGTAATGGGAGGCTGGTAATAAAGCACCTGACCATAGTGCTACCAGACAAACATCTAAGCTGTGAGCCACTCTGAGGCCCAATATCAAGGCATTTGTTATGCCCAGTTGAAAAATCTTTATCTATTGAGGGAAAATCCAAATTAGTTACAACCTGAGACAGTAGAATGTTATTAAAGGCACAGTTGAGGTTTCCTGTTTGACAAACCTTAAATCTTGAGAACATTGCTCACTAAGTGGCCTGCATCCTACCCTCCATTTAAAAATCAAGAACTAAAACCTCTAACGTGTTGTCAAAAACAATCCTTCTTTCCATCTCAGTGCTGTAGTCTTGATGCTGAAGAAGGTCCAGCACTCCCTCCTTTAGGTCAGGGAGTGCGCATTTTCTGAATTCTGCTACCTCTGTCAGAAAGATGAGTAAAAGATCCCTCTTCTCATTCCCCTCTATGAAGCACTCTGTGATGTCCATCTGAGATAGCAGCTGAAAGCTTTTGTATTTGATTCCACCAGCATCAATAAAGCTTTTGACGTCCCCTGTAGTCAAGCACTGACTTGTGTCTCCTTGGCACAATTCGGCCTTGTAAGTCTTCCACAGCATTCCCCAGCTGCTTTTATCTGCACAGATGATCCAAGGTAAATATTATGAGACCATTTAATGTGGATCTCTTAGACTCAATGTACTGGAAAAGCCATATTCAACACACATAGCATGCATGTGTAATGCATGCATGTACTGTATAATATATACTTCACACACACACACACACACACACACAGTGGCCAATTGATTGGGTACACCCTTACACCTACAAATATCTAATCAGCCAATTATATGGCACTAACTAAATGCATAAAAGCATGCATGGTCAAGCAGTTCAGATTTTGTTCAGACCAAACATTAAGATGGCAAATGAATATCATCGACATGATTTTGACGATGGAATGATTGTTGGTGCCAAGGATTTTCACTCACAACAGTCTCTGGAGGTTACAAAGAATGGTGCATGAAACAAAAAATATCCAGTGAGCAGCAGTTTGGTGGGCAGAAATGCCCAGTTCATGAGGTGAAATAAGAATGGCCAGACTAGTACAAGCTGGCAAGACGGCAATAGTTACTGAAATAACCATGCATTCAAACACTGAAGTAGATTGGCCACAGCAGAAGACGACCACTCCAAGTTCTACTGGAAAGAACAGGAAACTGAGACTACTGTGGGAAAAACTAGAAACTTGAAAAGTGAAAATCATCACCTGGTTTGAATAATATTGATTTTTGCAAAAAAAAAAAAAATGCAGATTTTAGGGTAAGATTATGGCATTAATAACATGATTCCATGGATCCATCTAACCTCGTGCTAATCGTTCAAGTTGGTGGTGGAGGTGTAATCTGGGGAATGTTTTCTTGGCACAAATTAGGGTCCATCATACCAATCATTCATATGCCACAGCCTGCCTGAGTATTACCACTAACCATACACATCCTTTTATGGACACAGTCTACCCATCTTCTGAGGGCTACTTCCAGCGGGATACAGCGCCGTTTCAGAAAGTACACATTAAACTTGACAATGAGTTCATTGTACTCTAATAGCTTGCACATTCACCAAATTTCAATGAAATAGGGCTCCTTTTCTATGAGGTGGAACAGGAGATGAGTACAGCATGAAATCTGCAGCAAGGACACAATGCTTTCATGTCAACACGTCAAGAATGTACTGTACCCAGCACCTTGTTGAATCCATGTCATAAAGAAATCCTACTGTACTGGGGACAAAGACCGGGGGGTGTGGGTCCTATCCAGCATTACAAAGGTGTACCTAACAAACTGGCCACTAATTGTACATATGTCATGTATTACTTATGGATAAATACCACTGACGAGTATGATCATAATTTTCTCACTCTCATTCAAGAGACTCCAGACGAAGGTTGCGGTTGAATGAGGATTAGAAACGTGGCAATGCACCTGGAGAAAAAAAATTGCCATTGGTAAGTTTGCAGACGAGACAATATTGCATCATGATTACAATATACAAACACTGTCCTAGTTTGCAAAAATGAACAACAGCTGAAACTGTGATACATTTTTTTCATGTGATTCTCCACTTCTTTGGATGTTCTTGCAGTGCTCCCAATCTCAGATTAGTAAATTAAACAGGAAAATTCACAAGATTACAGAAAATACATCAGAATCTCAATCATGTGGATGAAGTCCAATTTTTTTGTGCTGTTTTTCTCTTGCCAGTGATTTTCAAATTCAGTGGCAGTCTTTTTAATCCACTTGAACATGATCAAAATTTGGAGTATTCGACACCAACGTTGCACAAAGACATTTATAAAAACAAATGTAATAAAACTGACCGATAATAAAACCTATGTAAAATACTCCTCTGAAAGATGTTCTAGCTCGTTTTATGCAAATTGATAATTTAAATGCCAGATCCCCCACATCTCAGTATTCACAAAAAATGAAAGCACCTTGAAGGAGATTAATTGTTTTGAGCACAGCCGCATCAGGTACAGAATGTGGCAAATGAGTCCTTTCAAGTTTTTGTTCAGTAAATCCTGGACTAAAGCGGAATTCGCTTGAGTAGAGGTCATATTACCCTTGTACTTATGCTGCATGTCATCGCTTGGCTCCACCACCTCCACACCATCAATCCTGGGTTTGTCCAATGCAACTGCGATAACATCTCAAGGTCAATCTCACCGAAGAAATAAATAGATTTACCAAAAAATTCACTTGGCAAATGTTTTATCAACATTTTTGGGTTTTTAAATCATGAATGCATAAATAAAACTGAAGACCACAAAGGAAAAAACTATCAGAGTCCAAATTTTGCATTTTTGTTTATTTTATATATGTTGTATTATATATTATTGTAATATTTATAATAATACATAGTAATATTACATATTATTATTATATTTTATATATTTTATATTTTTTAGATATTTCTTCAGTGCTTTGTTTCTAAGATCGTTTTGAATTTTTAATTGATTATTTCTCCACAACGTGAAAATGTGACTCTGATCATTTTTCCATTGCTGGTTTTCAGTTATAAACTAGAGATTGTTTTTAAGGAAAAAAACAAATGTCTCCCCACACCCCAGCCGCCCCTCAATGATGTTCACAGACATTTAGAAAGAAACTAGAAAGGTTAATAACCTCAAAATAGCAAAAGGCACATCTATGGGACCTGATGCAAATGTGTGCAATTTTTCACGAAAATACAGTACTGTGTAAAAGTCTTTGGCGCCCTGCGCTTTTTAAAATTTAAATCTGTATTATATGTTTACTTTTTGATTCCATATTAGATTTCCTGAAGATAAAAAGTAAATTTGAAATTCCAAATGCTAATTTAAAGAAAAGTTTCATAAATAAATGTTTGTACTCCATTAAAAATAGTCAATACAAATATTATAGTCTTGACAGAGCCTTGATGTCAAAATCATCATGCAGGGCTCCCAACTCTCCCGCATTCAGCATGAGATTTAGTGGCATATTCACGTTCCCGTGCTGTATGTCAGCAATTATTCAATCAGCGCGTTAGTAAGAGATTCTCAGGTGGAATTGAAGTCCTTGTGCATGGAGGGTTATCAGTTTCACATGCGTCACGGTGGATTTCACCACTAGTACCATGGAAATCAATTATGACTCCGGACTTCTCACGCTTTTCTTTACTCAGGGGTTGAAAGCAATGGAATTGCATAAAAATGTTTCAAATGTCTTATTTCATTTAAACAATTTGAACGATCGTGAAACACATGCATTGCGTTGATTGAATAATTGCTGACATACAGCACGGGAGCATGAATATGCAGAGGTGGACATTCCAGGGGTCAGAAAGTAAAAGTCCCACCATGTTTTACTTCCACCCATCAACTCAACCAGCTGATTTTCTTGACTAGTCCAACCTCTGGTCTGAAGGGCTGTTTTATTTAGCAAATCCATGAGGTTGGAACTAAATACTGGGGAGGACTTTTACTTTCTGAACCTGGATTGTCCACCTCTGTGAATATGCTACTAAATCTCACGCGGAATGTGGGAGATTTGGGAGCCCTGGTAATGGCTGTTTGTAATTTCTTGGAGGAAAGACACAAGTGAGACAGTCAGTCTGTAGAAGAACGGTGACAAGTTCTCCTCTCTGCTTAGAACAAGCAAACACCAATCATCTTATAAAACTATAGCACAACAGGAAAGTGTCCCAAATTTTTTGGCAAAGTTTAGTTGCACCAAATATTGATTTGATTTAGGTATTAACAGGTTACAGCTCTGTATAGTACATTTCTCAGTTATGAGAGCCTTTTTATTTCATCATTTTTGCAAGCATATTTGCCCAACAAAATTGCTTAAATGTGCCTAAGACTTTTGCACAGTACTGTATATCAAACGATTTCTGAGTTATGGTCTGGAAATGGTGGGAAGCGGACAAGGACCTGCACACACATGGGAGACTGGAAAAAACAATATGTGCCCCCTCCCTTCAAGGGGGAGACATAATTCATCATGAGCCATCAGTCTGAGCCTCAGTCATGTCACACTGGAACATCCCATCCATCCATTATCTCTACCACTACTTCCTCAATAAGGTCACGGGTGAGCTGGAGCCTATCCCAGCAGACTTGGTGAAAGGCAAGAACCCACCCCAAACTGCTCGCCAATCCATTGCAGGGTGCACATGCCATTCACACACCATTTACTTGAACACTTCTATCTATGAGTAATTTAGAGTCTCCAACTAGCCTGACATGCATGTCTTTGGGAGGAAACTGGGG
The DNA here is from genome assembly GCA_029692085.1 of Gymnothorax javanicus. NCBI lineage: Eukaryota > Metazoa > Chordata > Actinopteri > Anguilliformes > Muraenidae > Gymnothorax > Gymnothorax javanicus. The sequence goes on from CM056205.1 coordinate 24,083,115, forward strand.
CACCCGGAGGAAACCCATGCAAAAGTGGGGAGAACATGTAAAGCCCACATAGAAAGGCCCCAGGCCAGATTCAAACCTATGACCTTCTTCCTGGGAGCTAGTAGTGCTACCCACTGCACCACCATGCCACCCCACACTAGAATATCATTACAAAAATGATGCTGATAATACATATCTTTGGTTAACACTGTAAATCAGTAAAATAAAAAGATGGAAGGAATCCAGCTGAATCTCGGAGTGTAAGGGTAAAGGCCGAAAAACTTCTGAATGCCTGACTCCAATCCCTCAGATGTCACTGTCTTGAGACCCATCGTGAAAGTGCAATGGATATGAAGAATTTAATTGCAAAACGCAATAAATGGCACTTTCAAAATTTTTGAGCCACCACTTCAAGATGATCATCATTGGCAGACTGGTAGTCATGCCAAGCTTAGCCCTTAGCAACACGTTATATATTCCAGTGTTTAGCATGCTTGAACATCAGCATTCATTCCAAAGGGCAAAAAACGCCAAGCCAGTTTTTCCACTAACTGCGATGCAGCCCATCAGCGATAGAGAATCCCGCACTGCCATCAGGCTCCAATTCTTTAGCAACTCTTCTCGTGGGCAAAACAAAAATATGAGAGTCATTTCTATGCTGCAAGCTCTGCGCAAAAAAAGATTCTCTAATTTCTCCCTTGAGAATGTGTTTCCCATCAGTGGACATAATTTTCTCCCTGCTGACCGAGTTAAGGTTGCATTGAGCAGCAGATTTATTAAAAGGACAATGTACTACACATGGAGGAGTATAACGAATTATTACGGAAACTAAAGCTGGACTTGGAAGAGCCCATACCTCTGATAGCATAGTTGGATTTAAACTTTGGCCTATATCTCAGCTATACTTTGGCCAAGATATGCCAAAATTTAATTATTTGTTCCTCTAGTGCTGCTCTAAAATCCTGAAAAGTTTGGTTAAAATCTATGCAGCCGTTTTTGAGATATCCTGCTAACAGACAGATAAACAAATAAATTATTCCCGCCTAGCAGGACCATTGCCGAAATCATCTGTTGTCTGACTCGAGACTAAGGTCAATTTTGTAACGTGGTCAACAGTTACTTAGTACTTTGACCTTTGCCTCAAAACTTTAAATGTGTGGCCTAGGACAACCGAATAATATAATATTGCTTAAGGGCACTCGGTAGAGCGTATACCTCCGCCACGCCAAGGCAACTCTGTGCGCTAGTTATTTTCCTTGGCCGATGTAGGGTATTGTTGCATTCTACCGCCAGGTGGCAGCAAAACCCAAAAGCACAGCAATTGGAAATCCGGCCTTTTGGAAAGACTTCAAATCTCTGCCAGCATAGCTGGATTTGTAATTTTGGCCTATATCTCAGCTGCACTTTGGCCTAGATATGCCTAAATTTAATCACTTGTTCCACTCGTGCTACTGTAACATCCTGCAAAGTTTGGTTGAAATCTGTGCAGCCGTTTTTGAGATATACTGTAACAAACAGACAAACAGATAGACAGACGACTAACGGAACGAAGTGACACTGTAAACACCTCACAGCAAAACCAATGACGGAAATAGCCAGAGGGGAAGGCATAGCGCATTCTTCCTCAGTTGGTGTGAATCAGGATAAAACAGATATTAATTGATCAACTTTCTCTGTTCATAAGAACAGGGCGCATAGAATAGCGGTTACAGCGTATCTGACTCCATATTAAATTTAGAACATAAAATTTAGTTTTAATCAATCGCGGTTACAATAAACCATGCTTTTTATTAGTTTGATCTGACTCCAATTTATGAATTTAGAGCTATGTTGTGCGTCGGACTCATAACTGGTCTATACCTTACGTCCGCCGGACCAAAAACATCTGTACAGCCCAACTCAGTGGAGAACTCAGAGGCTGGCGGCCCTATTCTGCCCGGTGGTTTGCCATAGAGAATAGCTATGACTAGTGACCACGGGGGCCGGAATTAATGTACAATTAAAACTTTCAAAGTATACGGCAAAAGGCGTTCAGTGATTATATAAAAGTATAACGCAATAGAACAAAAAAAAGAAGGCGTGTTGTGACTCTCAAGTTTAACAACACATTCTCGAAGCCAATCAAAATAACACCAATCGCAGGATGAAACACCATCGTGTACCTCGCAGGAAGGCCTGGTGATCAGGCAGGCCTCATAGCCCTACATTATATCCCATTGGATGACAGGACTCCGGGCTGGAAGAATATAAGTTAGAGTAAGAAAACCACAACAGAATGCAATTAACAATTCATTTCACCAGGCAGGCACAAGCTTAAATCAGGAAAACCAAATTATACCGTTACAGGAAATGTAAAGAAATAATGAAGTCATACCTGGCGCAGCAACGCACATACAAATGCATGTGTGGGAAGTCGTCTGCGATCTTCCATAACTATAGACTATTGGCTACACACAGCATGGAGATGCACGTGTGGGAAGCCGGTTGCGATCCTCCCGGAATCCTTTGTTTCCCTACCTTTTATGCCCAAACCCTGGAAGTACTTCCTATAGCGGGGTCATAGTCACTTGGGTAATTCGAACCAGGAAGGCGCCCCCTTCCTGGGGGAACTTTGGGCAGAGACATTACCTAGAGGAGAAGTAGAGGTATATTTCTTTTCATACTTATTGAATGAGGGTTTAGTACAATTTTAATCCCTTCGAAATATGCCCCATGCGATTCCGGAAATTTAGCAGAGTAAAATGATACTAAACACCATAGGCTTGCACTACAGTTTGCAATGAAACGTCCGTTACAGTCCATAATTACAAAGATAACCGGTATTAATTTTAACAATCAACTTATGTTGTATAACAAAAAATACACATTGGATCTGCAACATTACGGGAGGTAAAGTGAAGTATTTAGCTGGTGTAGTCTCTAAAAAGTCCAGTTAATGGCACTGCCAAAGTTGTCTCAGCCGTTTTCGGGTGGTTTGCAAGACGTTCAATGCCGACCTTTACCCCAGAGCTTGTCCATTAACTCTGAGGCCAGTGGCCGCTCCAGCTGTGGCAAATTAAGTTGGCACCATACAGACCCTAATTGGGTCTGCTCCCATGGCCCCGGAGGGTCTCTGCTAGGTGCTGGGGCCCTTAAAACAACAAGTGTCTGTTTGCCAGTGTCTTGCCTACGTGACAAAGTGCACATAGCCCTTTCCCTGCCTTCCTAGCGCAGCTTACAACATGGTTGTCGATTTGAACAACCAACAAACAGACAGACGAACAGACAGACAGACGACTAATGGAACGACAACCAATAAATAAACAAACGGAAGCAAAAACATAACCTCCTAGCAGAGGTAATAATAAGGAAATATTTATGTCAATGATAATGACTGGCAGGCATTTGACTTCAAATCGAACTTCTGTGGATGTATTGTATTTTGCCAAATATTCACAACAAAGTTAACATTTTCACAAATTCATCACTCCAAGATTTAATTGCAATACGGTATAGCGTTTTAACTTGTTTAGCAAGATATATAAACAAATAACAAAGCTCTTCTATGCTTACTTTTCCCATGACAAAAATCAGCAGTTGTCTGAAAATGTTTCAAATGTATATATTGCATTCAGCATTTACAAAACTATTCATATCATGACATGGGCTTGGAAACTTTGGAAAACCTTTGTCAGTCAACACCATTCACCTCTGCATCCATAAATGCACCCTGAAGTTTTACATTCCCAAGCCAAATCATACATCACCACTGTCTAAATTGTGTCATTTGGGCTCTGTGTTATCTGGGATGGACCATAGCAGAGTGGAAGCCTGTTTTGCGGCCTAACAGGTCAATGCTTCAAGATCTCTTTGGAAAAACAAATACCATGTTCTCCCAAACAAAGGCAACAAGGAGAGCACAAGCTGTTATCACTGTCAGGTTCAAAAACCAGTATGGTATGACATGGAGATGTGTCAATGTACGTGGCATGGGTGACTTGCACATTTGCGAGGGCACCATTGATGCAGAAAGTATTCTGCGAATTTTAAAGCAACATATTCTGCCATCTGGATGTCATTCATTCCAGGATGCATGGATTACAAGTGCATGGCTGCTGCGAAAGCATAGAGTATGGGTGCTAAGTCAGCCTGCCTGTAGTCCTGATCTGTCTCTGTCTGAGAGACAGCAATAGATATGATTATATTTTAAAATTGAAAAAGGAAACTTTTTGCATTGGTTTGACGTAAATCAGAGCATTTTTGACAAAGTAATGGCCAAAAATAGGGTTTTGACATTTTCAATGACCTTGACCTTGACTCAATTGATTCCAAAACTGAAATGGATCTATTTTGGGTCTTTGCCCGACTTTTGGGTAAATCTGGTTTACACTGAGGCCATGTTTCTCTCATAATCTTGCTAACAAACAAATAAACTAACAAACAAACCAAGTTGATCACAATACCCTTGCCCTACCCCTTTTGGGGGGTAACAAACCAAGTCACTTGCAATACCCTCGCCCTACCCTTTGGGGGGGCAAGTTAACAAACTAAGCCAATTACAATACCCTCACCCGACCCCCCTGGGGGATGGGGTAATAATGCGCAGAAACATTTTAAATATAGATGAAGGGACTTTAAATTTGTCCTTTTTGATTTTATTTGACTTTTCTATGATGAGCTAACTTTTTCAGAATTGAGGTTGTAAAAGAACTTTAACTTTTTTCAATCTGTTATTTCCACAAAACCTACGCTTCATTGCTTTATTTTAAAATGCTGATTCTCAATTTTAGGAAGCCCCACTGAATGTGTAAAAAACTTAAATTTTTCAAGCTTCAATAAAATCAAAGTTCCGCTTGCATGCAAAAAAAGATTCTAAATGCAATTAATGGAAGTCAACTCACACATTTTATGAATCTGAATCAATTATTCCTTGCACCAATGATTACCACTGCAAATGACTTCATTTTATATTTTCGATAACTGATTTCTGCTTCCATATTCTCGTTGTGTCAATCAGACTGTAAATTGTAAAGCATGGCTTTTGAATTATATTTATTGATAACTTCTAGTACCTCACATGTAACTTAACATCTTACTGGCGCCTGTCCTGACATCCAAAATGTTTTGACTGGAACTCTCATCTCCTATGCTATAGAAAAAGAGTTGATTTGTTACTGTTACATTTTGACCATACTGCATTTTCTGCGTTACAGCTACATTCACTGTGCAGTGAATCAACTAGAATACAAAGCAAAGCATCTTAAATATGAGCTGATAAATGTTTGAGCTCAGGGAGCCCGGTCATCCTCATTTTCTCAGCTTGAAGTAGCAAATGAATAAGTATTCCCTCAGGAGTGGATGCTAATAATAGACCTCTTCTGAGGCTTTCTCTTCAAATGTAAATTACACCGTGCACATCCGTCAGATGCTTCATTCCCTGGGCTGCAAAAATGCAGCATCACCAGTGAGGCAGAGGGCTTACTTACAGTGAATTCTATAAGTGTTTGGACAGTAAAACACTTATAATTGGTGCAATTCCAACAATGAGAGTTCATTCACTATGGATGTAAATATCCTCAAATTAAAATACAGATTGCGTGCACTGAGATCCATGTGGAGTGAACAATGTAGGAATTACAGCCCTTTGAAATTACGTCGCTGTCCAAATACTTAGAGACCACTCTGAATAATTATTCATTTCAATTCAACCTTTATATCGCCTAGGAAATACATTGATGTAGATGCCTCATTTACAGTAGAGCTGAGTAAAAAATAAACAATAATTAAAAACAATAGATAGCAATGGTGATAGAAAGTAAAAATAATAAAAAGCCAGATTTATAAAATAATGAGAGTAGATAAGGGATAAATAATAAGAGTAGATAAGGCAGTTAGGAATAAAACAAATGAATCAATAAGAACAAGAACAACTGGAAAAGAAATGAGATAAAGTTAAAAATTGGAATCACATAAGTACATTTTCAATGTAGTCCTTCTTTGACCTGTCATTTCTTAATAATCAAAAGCATATACATTGGTCTTGATTATTCAGTAAATTAATTGTGTGAGTATTAACCAAGCGATAACAGCAGCTTGAAAGCAATTATGCGTTTAAGGTTCAGAGCAGACTCACAGCACGTAATTAGATACTGTGATGCCGGTGTTACTGCTAGAGGGACATTGGGCTTTAGGAAGTTAAAAGATACCAGTCACATCTGACTGCTAAGGAAGGATCATAGATAACTACATTCATCTACCCTACAATCCGACCTGACTCTACAGGAAATTCACAATCTAAAGTATACTTACAGTTTTCAGAGAACTGGATCATCAGTCTTAATTTCTCATTGAATGGGGCTATATTGTTAATACTGCCACGTCCACCATGCTTTGGACTTCCTTCATTCCAGAATTTATCTCAGAGTGAACAGCAAGAAATGTATAGTCAACTCCTTGTGCTTTTCTTTGAGATTCACCACAGACTGACCTCTGTACATGTAGGCCTACTATCTATGCTATCAGAATCCTCTTCTGATGTAGGACAGCACATGTCGGTCCACACGAGGCTATTAGTTCACCCAGGTGTGCTAACTTCCTGGTATCCATATCCCTAAGAAAACAGGATATTTAGCCCTACCCATTGACATTATTGTAAACAAATAAATTCATTCCTTTGAAGTTTCATTTGATCCCTTCTTTGATTGTTATCTGCATTGTGTTCTATTTGCCTTACAGCTGTAGCATTTCCTGTTTTTTTTTTTTGTTTTATTTTGTTTTTACAATTTTACATTAGTCGACATTCCAATCTACAGAGTCATGCTACACAATATACTTACTTCACCAGATGAGGTCATTCCATCATAGATGTACAAAAGTAATCCAATCACCCAGCAATGATTTTGACCTTGTCTTAAATGACTTCACCACCAAAAAAATTGTCTTAAGTTGGATATTATTGATGTTCAAACCATACTTAACATTTTCCAGGTGGTTGCAGTGTTGTAGTTCATATGTCAAATAAAAGCCCTAATTAGTATTAACCATCTAGTGAAGAACTTGACCTTGTCTTAAATGACCTTTCCACTGGAAAATCTTGTCTTAAGTTGGTCATCATAGATATTTAGATCTTACTTAACATTCTCCAGGTGATTACAGTGATGTAGCTTCTATGTCAAATAAAAGCCTTAATTAGCACTAATTAGTGTCTGTCTTAAGTAACCTTCCCACCAAAAATGTGTCTTAAGTTGCAGATTTGTAATAGGTGACACATTCCTTATGAAACAATGTGGTACCCAGCATTGCAGTGCTACATCAAGTCAAAGTTCATTCGGGGCAGTAATTAAAATCCCCCCTGGCCACGCCCACCAGTAGCTGCACTTTTAAAGGATCCATTACCTGGAAAACACATTTTTCCCAGTTATCGCATGTAAACATTAGTCATCCCTCACTCTGACAAAATCTGCGATGTTTTGGAGTCAAAGCAGCTTCCTTCCTCCCTTTTTTCCTCATCCGGAGGCTTTGTACTCCGGAGGCATGAAAATTGGATTTCAGCTAAAGTGAAGATACACACATCATATGAAACTAGACAACCTAAGGAATCTATAGATGCCAAAAACGCTTTGCTATGATGTCGTTAAGCAGGCGAAATAACGCTTCAATAATGCTAAATTTCCTCTAGTAAAAAGCTAACGTTAGCTGGCTCAGTTAATTTAGGCCAGCATTAACCTTGCACATTCTGTTAATTTGTTGATGGATGGCTGTATATTATTGTCTTTTTATGCTGTCCAAACGCAGCCTGTTACTCTTGATTATATGATCATGGAACTTAGACGTACTAATGTTAGTTTGCATGTGACATGTATATTCCCCCTGTTTTTAGGTTATTTAGCTAGTACATCTCACACAGGGCCAGTGCATCGCACTCTGACGGCAGGAGCACATCAAAGCCACCCAGAATGGTCGATAGATTCAGCCATGATCACACATTGATCACACCAGCCAAGGTCACATGTTGCGTTACTATGCACGCGTTGCTATGGCTTTGCTTTCAAGCCACTCCTCCCTCCTCCCACCCTCTTCCCTCGCACCACCTCCTCCGCCCAGCCATGCCTCTATCTTCTGGCAGAGTCAAAATCTTGAAATTTTCTCGCGAGAGCAAGATTGGCTTGATAAAAAGGGCAAAAGAAATATGAATGTTGCATAATTTTTGCAAATTACCGCAAAACATTATGTTTTAGACCCAAATCACTTATTTTTAACGGGTGTAAATACCAGTGAATGGATCCTTTAAGACAAAGATTGCTGTTGTCAGATAGGGTACCCCTACTCCACCAAACAGTCAAAGCTTTTGTAGGCTCCATGTCAAATAAATCTCAGCTAGCTCTTAGACTATTGGGATTGCAGTGTAGTTGGGGCTTCTAGGGAGGTGCTGAATTTACAGGAAGGGTGACATCATTGAAAAACCGTCAATGAATTTTGGAATGACTTCGATCATAACCACCCTAGTACCATTTTCAACTGGTGAGTTATCAAATCGACGGCACTGTAGGATGTATCGCATTTCAATTTCTCCCTCTGTGCGTCTAAATGTTATCTTCCATAGCGATCAATGCTGCTGCATTAATTATACTTTTCAAAGCAATCATAATATTTCCTGGTTGCTCACTCAATTAGAATGCGTTGGACATCTGCCCTCTTTGCGTGATTATTTGTTAACCATAAAAACAGACAATACAACATAAAGATAATGAGTGTCAAGTTGTTATTGACATGTAGCCCAGTGGAGATGTGTTGTTTTTTGTTCGAGCCACAAGATGGCACAGTTGCCCTTTTGGCTTGCCCTGAGTGGCCGTGGCATGGCCAATGCGAAGATATGGCGTGAGGTGGACCTGTAAAGAGGATGCCAGTGTCGCCGTAAGATGCACTGGGAGATACAAGATGATGTTTCGTTTTACAGTCAGTTTGAAGCACTATAAGTCTATCTTTTATAAAACACAAAATAAGCCAACAGTCTGTATGTTGAATCTTACTGAAAATTTGCATTTATCTATTCCCTGTCATGATCACAAATACATAAAGGAATATTCAGTCAAAAACTGATTGACCCAACGTCCAGAAATGATTTTAAATGAAATCAACCGCACTTTGTTGATGCTGCAATGAAATACATGAGAAATACTCCCTTGCTGGGATGTTTTCCCATCTCTTGTGACTGGCGTTGTGACCGTGGTCCAAAAGGTCCAACATGCATGACCTCCACAAGCTGCTCCCAGGTCTAGTTTATTTATTTTTGGATAGAAATACCAAATAAGTTCTGAAATGAATATCACCTCTACAACAGTCCTCATTAATGCCCCTTGTGTTTAAACCAATAATTTGAACCAGGTGATTATTTGTTTGATTTGAATTTGTTTGAATACAGTGGTGAAAAAAAATCAAGCCTTTATTAAAGCAATTGTTTCATAACAATTATGAATATAACATTAAATGAAACAAAGAGATTTGAATAGATTAATTGCCATCAGAGTATGGCCAGGACTTAATATAAACGTGAAAGAAAAGGGCTACGGCGTTAAATATTTGTTAAATATCAATAATTAATAGAAGGTGCTCTTTGAACAGGGTCGGGAAAAATACTTGGCCAGGACTTTTTGATAAAATGTTAAACTGCCTTGGACGAAGTATTTAACTTTTTTGACACAAAATTGTTCTCTAATGAAGAACTAAAGCAACTGTGTGCGTGTGTGTGCGTGCGCGTGTGTGTGTGCGTGTGTGTGTAATCAAAAACACCTGAGAACATATTGTATGGACTATAACATGTTAGCCATGCTGGCTGTTTTTCTGAATTGATTTATCCTCATCAAATAATATGATCAGAATTTGATCAAATACTGTCTGAACTTCTTGCAATTTTCAATTAAGTGTGTCTTCATCTAGCAAACCCTGTACCTTACTCAGAATCACAAGTCGCAGTTCTGATAAATGTATGCCCTGGATTGCCAGGGGTGCAATCTTTGCGAGCCCAGGTTCGGCAGACAGTACAATGGAGCCATACTTCCTTAGACCGGTTATTGGTATGTGGCTTAACAAAGACCAGGCAGAAACATTCCTCCTCATCAGAGGACTCTTCTTCTGGCCTCTTCTTTTTGCCGTCTTCTTGTTCTGCTTCTCTTTCAGTGGGGCACCATTTGTGGAGGGCTGAGGAGCATCTGTTGTCACATTCTTTTCTGGCTGTATGGACTCTTTTTAGCATCAGCAGCCATTTTCTCATTTTGAATCTCTGCTTTAACAGGTGTATCAGTTAGTACCATACTTCTGCAGGCTTTTTTTCCTTTGCTGGACTAGTTCCCTAGGACCGGCCTTCGCAAGGGGCCAAATATCTTCTGGGCTTGGCAAAGTGGTGAAGGAGGTGGCCTGGACCAGGGCCTGCTGTACCTTGGGGGAGGTGGGAGAAGCCAGGGACTGCTGTATCTCAGTGGTGGTGGGAGGAGCCAGGACCTGCTGTGCACCTAGGAAGGGGGGAGCAGCCAGGGGCTGCTGTACCCCAGTGGAGGTGGGAGGAGCCAGGGGCCAATCAGTGACAAAAGATAGGGCAAAGTCAGATTCATAAGACATTTCTGTTGAATGGGCAGGTGCCGCATACCCTGAAGCCTGACTAGATCATTTCAGGGGATGCAGCTAGTGGGTAGGGAATGGCCACAATTTCTGGAATGTTATAAATTGACATGGTCTTCGCCAAATTTTGCAGCATCCATGCTTCAGACAGAGTTGATGTGTCTCTTGAAAGGTCCAAACACTGACCTATCAATGGGCTGGAGCTTATGTGAGCAGTGTGGTGGGAATGAACGGATGACCACACCATTTTCTTTGGCACAGTAAAGGCCATCCATAGAGAGATGCGACCTGTGATTGTCCAAAAGCAGCAGGGAGGGCTTCCTCTTTGAACATTTTGTGCGGGTGACAAAGTTCTTTAGGAAGTCAACAAAATGTTCCTCCTTCATCCAGCCAGATATGTCGGCTCCCCCTCTACTTCCAACAGGTCCATTTCGGAGGAGGTAGTCCCTGTAATTCACCCTGGGGGAGAACAAAGTAGGGCGGGATGTTGTTTCCAGTTGCAGAAACAGCATTGGTGACAGTCACAAGGGTTCCCCTATTGGCCAAGGTGAGGCTGCCCACATGCTTGTGTACAGTGGTTTCACCAGTTTCATCTACATTCCGTATGTCGTTAGGCCCAAATTTGTGTTTCAACATGACTTTCTCCAGGTTGCCAAAAGACATGCCAACTTTCTCCCTGTTGAAGCATGTGGCACACGACAAGCTTGCAGCTTCTGGAGATCGGATGGAGAGAGAAGGGTGGCATTTGAGGAAGCCACTGAACCAGTCTGCACTAGCTCGACTAGCCTCACTCCAGGGCTGTGAAATAGTGACTTTCTGCGCCACAGCAAACTGGTATGCAAGACGCCAGACATATGTAACAACCAACCCCCAGAGCAGTGAGACAACCATCCCCAACGACATCTTGACAAACATATTTAGTCAGCTACCATGTTTTTCCCAGTCTCCCCTACGTGAATGACGAGAGCCGACTCCCGTCTCAGAGCCGTTTTATTCTTCTTTTTTTTTTTAAATTAATTAATATCAGACAGAATGTGATATTTTCGCCATGCTCAAAACAAGATGATTGTCGCAAACAAAGTAGCATTTGGATGCATTTTAATAACACAGACAACACAAAGACAAAATGCTGAAACTGTATATTAGAACATACTAGAACTGTCCGTCCAACGGTGCAGTTTGAAGAAAAAAAAAGGCAAGCTGGCACTCCATGTTTCGTTTAGTGTCATCTGTTTGGAGTGGTTTGTGTTTTGGATTGTTAATTTTTCATTTTATATTTTTTGCAATAGAAATCACAGTAGGATTAGAATTGTAATGCATTACGCACAAGAACCAGACGCACTATGTTTAGTTTTTTCTAACGAAACGCTAATTTACAATGTTCAGTATAAATAAAAAGTTCAATACACGTGTTATATGTTTGATGTCTTCACATCAAAGTTTTTATACTGAGCATAATGTAAAATAATGGTATTCTAGAAATGATAAGGTTTAATATTCTTACGTTGTAGAATTTAAATGATATATGTGCACATATTCCAATCATAGGTCAAAACACTGTGAAATTTGGCTGAATTTTCAATGCCAGAAGTGGTACTAAATCAAGAGCTGTTTGGAAGCCGAAAGAGAAGGCTTTTATTGCGGAGCTGAGCCAAATAATCTGGCTCACCTAAAAGAGCCAGAATTCCCATCACAAGGATTAACGTTACCTACTATAGAATGGACGGACATTTATACTGATCTGATAGAGAAACCAAATGTAAATACAACCCACGGACGTACTTTAGCCCTGAATGTCCACGTGCAACACTTGGAATACAAAGATTTAACCGGTGAGTTTTGTGTCGTTTGGTCCAAAGTTCTGTCTCTATTTTGCTAGCTGCGCGAGAAGACTGAAGAAAAACAGCTACGTGCGCCTGGCCAACCAGTAGTGGCCGCTATTTAGCAGCGAGACGAACAAATTTCGACCGGATCGACCCCAATTATCCCCGGGAAGGCTGATCCAGCTGTTGCTTCAACCATGCAGACCTCCAGCTGCAGCTGGAAATGCATGGCGGGTATTCAAACATGACCACAAGTCTACCGGACCCACCATCTTAGCTGTGAGCCACTCGAAGGCCCAATAACCGGACTTTTTTTTGCCCAGTTCAAAAAATTCCCCAGGCATTACCTATTGAGGGAAATCTGTAATTCCATAGTTCAGATATACATAGATGTTCGAAGTGGGGGTGCAGGGAGTACAACTGCTCTGTTTCAACAATTTATTTTTGAGATTATCTAGATTCTCTTGTTCAAATAATACACAACAAATATTTGTACCTTTTGAGGTCTACGATTTGCCTAAGTTAGTTTTCATTATGAAAATTTTATTGAGGATTTTATTAAGTTTTTGATTTATATGGGCATGTGCGATATTTTTTATTGTCATAATAATACAGATGCTTTGAGAACATCTGCAATTTACTTCCTGTTTTCTTTTTTGTTTTTTTTGTTTTTTAAATCACTGTAGCCTATACATCTCAAATTATTCTAAATTAAATCCTCCAAAAAATAGTTCCAAGGTCTCTGATTACAGACACATGCGCATTCTCAGCTGAGGGCAAAATAAATGAGACCTGATACAGTAGAATGTTATTTAAGGCACAGGTCAGACTCTCAGTCAGGCCACCCGTAGATCTTGTGAACATTGCTCACTAAGTGGCCTGCATCCTACACTCCACTTAAGCATCCAGAACTAAAACCTCTAATGTGTTGTCAAAAACAATCCTTCCTTCCATCTCAGTGCTGCAGTCTGGATGCTGAAGAAGGTCCAGCACCCCCTCCTTTAGGCCAGGGGGTGCGCATTTTCTGAATTCTGCTACCTCTGTCAGAAAGTCAAGTAAAAGATCCCCCTTCTCATTCCCCTCTATGAAGCACTCTGTGATGTCCATCTGGGATGGCAGCTGATAGCTTTTGTATTTGACTCCATCGGCATCAAGAAAGCTTTTAATGTCCCCTGTAGTCAAGCACTGGCTTATGTCTCCTTTGCGCAAATCGGCCCGGTAAGTCTTCCACAGCATTCCCCAGCCACTTTTATCTGCAAAGATGATGCCAAGGATCAGTATCATGGCTCAACATGATATTACCAACGATGCTGAAGATTATAGAAGCATTTAATGCAAACCTCTTAAGAGTCAATGTACTGGAAGAACCACATTCAACACCCACAGCATGCGTGTAATATATACATATATCCCTCCCCCACACACGCGCATATGCACATACAAAAACACAAACATTCAGTGGCCAATTTATAAGGAAGGTCTGCTTGTTCAAGCGAATATCTACTCAGTCAATTGTAAGGTAGCAACTAAAAGCATATAAGCGAGTAAATACAGTCAAGCAGTTGAGCTTTTGTTTGGACCAAACATCAAAATGAGGAATAAATATGATCTACTTGATTGTGACCATGGAATGATTGTTGGTGCCTTAGATTTTTACACAGACCAGTCTCTACAGTGTACAGAGAATGATGTAAAAAACAAAAAACACCCTGCGAACAACAGACAAAAATGCCTTGTTCATGAGAAAAGTCAGAAAATAGTTCAGGCTGACAGAAAAGGTGAAAATAATTGTAATAACCAGGTGTTACAACAGAGTTCTGCATAGGAGCATCTTTGAACGTGTAACATGTCAAACCTTGAAGTAGATGGGCTACAGCAGCAGAACACCACATCAGGTTCTACTCCTGCCAGCTAAGAACAGGAAACTGAGGCTACTGTCGGAAAACTGAATAGTTGAAGATTACTCAGACATTGCCTGGTTTAATGATTCTTGATTTTTGCAGAACAATGTAGATGGTAGGGACAAATTTTTACATAAACAACATGACTGCATCGATCAATCCTGAATCATGGTGACAGTTCAGGCTGGTGGTGGCGGTGTAGTGATCTGGGGAACAGTTTTTGACACAAATTAAGCTCCTTAATACCAATCATTTATATGCCATGGCCTGCCTGAGTATTATCCCTAATCATGTGCGTCCCTTTGTGACCAGTCTACCCATCTTCTAATGGCTACTTCCAACGGGATAACATGCCATGTCACAAGGCACACCTCAAACTTGACAACAAGTTCAGTGTATACCAGTACCCTCCATAGTCGCCAGATCTCAATCTAATAAAGAACATTTTGTACACTGTGGAACATAAGATGGACAGCAGGATGTGCAACCAAGAAATCCGCAGCAACTATGTGATGCCTTCATGTCAATATGACCATAATCTCTGAGGAATGTTTCCAGCACCTTGTTAAATCCATGCCATATAGAATTCATGCTGTACTGGGAACAAAAGGGGGTGAGGCTTATCCAATATTACAAAGGTGTACTTAACAACGAGACCACTGATTGTGCACTTCGTTTGCATAAATGCATTACCACTGACAAGGATGATCATAAGTTTCCCATTTTTCTTTAAGAGACTTCGGAAGAAGGTCACAGTAGCATGAGGATCGGAAACATAGTAAAGCATCTGAAAAGACAGATTGTCATTGATTTGCAGACAAGTTTGCAGGCAAGACAGCAATTGCATTATGATCATCATCACTAGTGCTGTTGTAGTTTTCAATAAAAAATAAACAAACAATAGCAGAAACTGCAATAAACACATTTTTGATGTGATTCTCCACTTGTTAAGATGTTCTTTTGATAAAACTAGTCTCACACAAATCAGTCAATAAAATGGGAAAATTCATAATTTGGCATAGTCACTGCAATATGATTACAGATACTATATCAAAACCTGAATCATGTGGATGAAGTCCATCTTTTTTGTGAGGTTCTTCTCTCGCCAGTGATTTTCAAATTCAGATGCAGTCATCTCATTCCACTTGAAGACAACGTAATCAAGATTTGAAGCCTTCGACACCAACGCTGCACGAAGATGATTTCCGAAACAATTGTAATACCACTGACCAGTTATAAAACAAATGTAAAATGCGCCGAATTATCTTTACTTTCTATTGCCATTGTTTTAATGTCTCTGGTGTATAGGATCTTGTTTATTGTTTACTCAGGTATATTGTAAATGAGGTATCTGCCTCAATGTATTTGTGAATTATTATTAAAGGTTGAATTGAACTGGGAAAAAAATATGCCTTTAACAGATCTTTTTTAAACATTTTTAATGCCAATGGATACCTGAAATGCCAGGTGCCCATGTGTATTCACAAAAAAACATCTTGAATTAGATAAATCCTTTTGAGCAGAGCCACATGAGGTACAGTGTTTAGCAAATTAGTCTTTACAGTCTGCTGCTAAATAAAAGCATGAACTGACAGGTAAATTCTCTTGAGTAGAGGTCACATTACCCTTGTACTTGTGCAGCATGTCATTGCTGGGCTCCACCACCTCGTTATCCACCATCAATCCCGGGTGTGTCCGATGTAGCTGGGACAACATCTCAAGGTCAATTTCACCTAAGAAACAAATAGGTTCACCAAAATTCACTTCACAGGATTGTTATATATATATATTGGGTTCTTCAATCATAAATGCATTAATACGGACATAAAAACATCATGTGCCATCAGTCTAAACATAAATCACGTCATATTGGAACAGTATAACAAAACAAAATACTGTATAATGAAAATGATGCTGATAATACAAATCTTGGGCCTGTAGCTGCACCTTTGTATCCACAGTAAAGCTTCCGCCTCCCACATTTCTTAGATCATTTTACAAAGACTGGGTTCAAACACATGAAGAGTTGGAATGCAAAAACCCACAAAGTCCACTCAACCTCTTTTGTTTTAAATTGAGTTTTTTTTTACTCAGCTGCTGAGTAAAGAAAAACTTCATTTAAAACAAAAGAGGTTGAGTGGACTTTGTGGGTTTTGCATTCCAACTCTTCACATCACCAACTTCAATAATAAGCTCTGGTTCGTGACTTAAACTGTCCAGACAGAAATGAACAGCTCAAAAAGTGAAAATGTTCGCACATTGTAGAAAATCTAAATGAAATCCAAAAGGAGTGATTTGAAAATTCCACTCCCTTATGAAGATATCCTATAATTATTTCTTAGTAATACCATAGTATAATGGCATAACTATAGTATTACTATAATTTGCATAGTATAACTAGAGTAGGACTATAGCCATCACATTATAGCTGTAGTATTACCACAGTCAACAGTACCCATGATATTACTACAGTCCACACAACTGTATTGCTGAAATACCATCCATTCACTGTGGGATGACCAGCTTGGAACTATAGTAATTTTTCATTAGGGCTCACCTTCTACTATATTGAACACACCTCAAAAACAGATTATTTGATGGATTAAAGTGTGACTGACATCATACTGAATTTATTTATAATAAACTACAAACAGTTGCTTTTGTTCAATACTATTCTGAACATTTTCAGCGAAACATTAGTAAGGATTGATGAATTTTAACTTTGGGGAACAGACAGCATAGCTTTCTCAGCTTCTCGCTGGCTGCCATAAACCGTTATGTTATAACCATAAGTTATGCTGAGGCCGTCATCACAGTAGTTAACAAAGGGAAATGTAATGGCTCAAAGCATGAGCAAAGTCACAGAAGTTAATGGTTATTCCATTGAAATTAGCAATTTGTCCACTCAGTTTGAGAGGCATTCTCCCCTGAAGAAGCAGAGACTTCCGAGAATGAATAAACGGGGAAAACGCAGCCCTACATGTTAGAGCTTTATGCAACAGATGATAGTCATGTGCAGGTGTCCAATACTGAAGGCGAAAAGGTGAAAAAATAGAAACGGACTAGATCATGGTTGGTATTGAATGCTTGTGATGATCCACTACTGTAAATATATAACAGTCTGAATAAATGAATCAAGATTTAATATTTGTGCATATTTCATGATGGGATTAGTCGAGGTGTAGGCCAGTACGCATGTCGAATTATTGCAACTGGGATATTTTTTTCTTATTTACCTCTTGGCATAATATTGATAAATATCTAGATTTGGCTTATATTTTCATCAACTGAGCTGTATCAATTTATATAACATCAGTAAATGTTTCATTTAGAAAATTAAAACTGCAAAACCAGGTTAACCACCATAATCATTTTATTCTCATATTCATTTATAAACCGATTAATAAGCAGATTTTCAAAGCAATCTTCAGTAAAATGGTTACTACACATGACAGAAGTGCCGCTAGGTTCTCAGTTAGCCCTGGTCCTCTGTACTTGCTTTGTCTATGCTTTTTGCAGTTTTCGTCCTTTGGAAAATTAAATAAAGTTACTCACTTGGATAATTGGAAAATCTAACCGCAATGCAACGAGACAGCATTTTTCGACTTTTACTCGAGACGTTCACCATTCAAAATGCTGAAATGGTTTTGCATAGGCAGGAAATCTTACTGCGATTGCATCATGTCCTAGATCTGGGTCAGTGAATAAACATGACTGAATGACAAAATGGCGGCTATTTGGCTAAATTCATGATTAATAGTTTAGTTAGAATGATGAATCGATCATTTTCTTTCACAAATCAGGCAAAAATATTTTTTTTATTTTATTGTGCCAAGTCACCATCTTAATGTCACCGACACTTTAACAAGTGGATTCATTGTTTGTTGAAAATATGTGATTATTTCAAATTTGATGATTCCAAAAAAAATGGTGCATGGGCAATTTAGGACTAGTAATGATGTGACACATGGCACTAATAAGATAATGTGAAAGACTTGATGTTTAACAGGCAAGTTGATCATGTAATCTAGAAGAAGCCTCCATAAATAGTGTAGACCCTCAAGAGCAAAGAAAGGTCAAGGTTCCGCAATTTGTCATAAGCTTTTAATCAATCGCTTTGAGAACAACATTCCCGAATGACAAATTGGGAGGACTTGAACATTTCACCCTCTGCAGCTCATGATATAATTAGAAGAATTTAAGGAATCAGGTTGAATCTCGGTTTGTAAAAGGAAAAGGCCGAAAACAACTTCTGACTGCGTGTGATCTCCTGTTCCTCAGACGTCACCGTCTTATAAATCGTCAAGTGAGCAAAATGGGTATCATGACAATGGCTTGGAAATACTTTGCTTAACCTTTATCAGTCAACATCATTTGTTGCAGCATCCATGGATGCAAGCTAAAGCTTTACTCTGCAAAGCTGAGGCAATACATCAACACTTTATAAAATGCTGCCAACTTCTCTGGGCTCAGTGCTGTCCAGAATGCTCAGTGACTTGCACATTAGTGGGGCACCATTGATGGTATGTAGATTTAGTAGCAGCATAACCTGCCATCTAGATGCCAGCTGTTCCAGGAACGCCCCTGGAAGATTCCACACGGACTTCATGTCCGTGGCTGTGTAAGCAGAGTGTACCGGTGATGGATTGGTCTACCTGCAGTCCTGATCATCTCCATCTGAGAGTGGACAGTGCATTATGAGGCAAAATATCAGGCAACAAAGGCTTTGTACAATTGTGCAGCCAAATACCTACATAATAGTGGAATGGCTTGCTAGACTTGACTAACTGGTATCTTCAGAGCCTAAATGCTTCATCGGTGTGATTAAGACTTCATGATGTTACACCATGGGTGGGGAACCATTTTCCTTCCAAGGGTAATTCCAAGTTTAACATAGAACGCAATGCTAAAATACCCTCGGCCGTATGGGCATACGACGATATATGTATGCCTATGTAACACAATGTGTTCAATACTTACGGGCTTGAGAGAAGTTTCAAGAGTCAGAAGGAAGACAGAGGTAATTGTCCAATTTCATCTAGGGCCTGGCAGGTTATATGGAAAGTGTGAAACAGGACAGCTGGGACTTTACATCGTTTGGCATTCAGAATATGAAGTCTGACATGATGCGCAGTTATCAAAATTCGATGTTATGTTGAAGGTGACTGAACACTTTGGTTGATAATGTTGCTGCATCAAATTGTTATTAGAAGGTATTTAAAGTAGGTGAAGGCCATGTAGCTTCCATGTCCTCCAACTTGATTATCCAGTGAGTACACCTAATGAATTTGACATAGCTACACCAAAAAATGTCATGGTAGCGCAAAGGCGTAATGAAAGTAACACTGTTCAGAAACAATGTGACCTTTTGACCCCATTAACCAGGTGAAGGTGATCCACCTTTAAATGTTCTGCAAGCTGATTATCCAGAACATACACGCTGTAAATTTTACGCGGCTACAACAAAAATAGTGGATGTAATCAAGGAAACCCCTTAAAGTAGGTCAAGGTTACCCATCTTCGAACTATATCTTATATCCAAGCTATATGTCCCAAGAACAGTTCCTGTGAATTTCATTACCCTGGCATTAATAGGAAAGGAGTTATTGTGTACACAGACGGACCGACAGACGGACGCAAGGTCTTCGCAATTCATTTGAGAACCGTACAAAGTTATTGAATTTAAATTTTTCTCAATAATTGTATAAATATTTTATTGTGAATAATAATTTAATTGTCAAATTAATATGCTTTTTATTGGTCAAACTTCCTACTAATCTCAATGGCTGCAATGACGGGAACTGCTTCTCTAGCGGCACGTCTGATGTCAAATGAAGCAGCTTTCCAAAGCTGGTTTTCCAGTTTTGGGTCGGTCAGTCTTAAGTGGAGCTAAATCTTTGCAAGGGTCAGTTTTGAAAAGAACTGCTCACAGCAGTCGGGTGTCCCAAACAGTGATGCAAACTTTAGTGCATGTCTCCGCAGAAAGGAAAAATCCTCAGGACGTACATACAGTTTAAGGAACTCAAGCAGTGGAAGCGTGTTGTACCTGGCTTTGAGCTAATTGCATGATATCTCATTCATTTTGTGATGTAGGCTGTCAGGCACATCATCTGGTTCCATATTAAATGGCATGGCAAATACAGTAGTGTGCAGTGATGATTATACTCTTGACAAAATGAAGATAAATCAGAAACCAAGTACTCTTCAAGTATTTATTTCATATCATATTGGATCATATAGATGAAAATAAGTAAACAAATAACAATAAATAGTAAAAACAAAAATGACTTTTTTAGAGAAAAAGTCAGTATCTAATGTGGCCACCCTTTGCTTTGATTACAGCATTTAACCTTTCCGGCATAGTTTTCACATATTTTCATTTTCTCACTCGCTAAACTATTCCATATGGTTTGAAGTTCATTCCGAAGAGATTCTTTAGATGTGTACTGCAGGAGAAAAGAACCAATAGCAAGTAGTCCGGAATGCAAAATCGTAGCCTTTATTGACAGTCTGAGTCCAAACCAAGTGATCATAGCGACACAGTACAGAAGAATAATCCAAAACAGGGTCCAAAAACAGGCAGGAGGTCAAAAACCAAAAAGGCACAGAGCGCAGCACAAAATCGCAAACGAGAGGGAGAGTCGAGAGTCTGAAACCCGAGGTCATAAGCCAGGGCCACAAAAGACAGGAATCGTGGTCGTACAGAAACGGGTCGGTAACAGGAGGCAAACAAATCCAGGCAAGCAAAGACAGGTATCGGAATCGGACGGAGGGGTGTCACTATCTCACAAACAGATCACTGGCGTACAGGTAGCTCGGCACGGGAAATGTTGATCAACATTCTGACAAAGAATGAGCAGAAGTGAGGGACTCATATAGACAATGGAGGTAACGAGCTAGGTGGGGCAACAGGTGTGAGGGATAATCTCAACATTTACTGACAGTGGGAAAACACAAGAGGTAATTAACAATACAAAATGGAAAACAATGAAAAAGACTACCGTAGTTTCACGAGACATCGTTAAACAAAAACAGCTCCAGTCAAGGAATGCCTAAGTGGAAAGAGTTTGGAGAAACAGATTAGTATAAGAGATAGTTGCAAAGTATCTGCAGAAAGTAAGACAAAGGACTGGGAGAGCGAAGCAGGCGGGGTTACAGATAAGTGTGGAAAGCGGAGAGATCCAATCAGTGAAGTTAGTAGTTTGTGCGATAACAATATTACCCAAATAGTGCAAGTATGTTATATGTTAGTATGTTAGTCATTTACAGAATAAGTATATTAGTAGATAAACTAGACATAAACATAGAGTGTTAGTGGTATTAGTACTTAAGTAGTAATTAGTGTTGAAGGAAGCAATCGAGACGTGAAGGAACTCGTGAAACACCAGAAAACTTCCAAAATCACCCGAAATGTGATAGCTCGCAGACAGCGGCGTGTACAGGCAAAGAACAAAGAAATGCAAGACATCACAGGGGGAACAATGTGCACGGAACTGGCAAATGGCAAGGATTTGGCAGATAATACAAAATACAACAGAATCAATAAACTACTAAACCAAATGGAATAATACATAAAACCAGAACATACAGAAACAAAGATCGTGACGATGACACAAGAGATTTGCTCAGTCAGATTAAGGCATGTACTTTGAACAGGCCAAGTCATGACTTTCATGTCACCAGATGATTCTTTTCGACTGAGATAAATCTCGCACGACTTAGTAGTTTGTTTGGGGACATAGTCTTGTTGAATATAAAATCCCTGACCAATCAGTGTCTTTCCAGATGGCAATGCATGCCTCACAAGGACGCTGTGATACTTCTTTTGATCCATGATTCTGTTTATTTTTATGAGATCACCGGCTCCTTTCGAGCAGACTGAACCCTAAACCATAATATTACCACTTCCATGCTTTACTGAAGGGGTTAAAAAGTCATTTTGGAAGTGCTCGACAAATCTAAGTTCTGTGTTTCGGTGAGAAAATTTCAAATTTTCATTCTTCAGTCCAAAGGAATTGTTCCTAGTCCACTGGAGTCTAATACTTGAATTTCTTGGCAAGCTCAAATCTTTTTTGGTTGTTGCCAGCTCTTGGCAGCAACATGACCAATCAGACCATCTTCGCACAGGTGTCTGGAAAAAGTAGATCTTGATACTTTCATTTCTTCACTGTTCATGCTATTAATATCATCACGGAGTTGTCATGCTGTAACCACCAATTTTTTTTTTTTTACACATCATACGAAGATAACGAACACCAGAGGCACTTAAGTTCCGTTTTGCACCTCTATTGCCACTAGTTCTCAGCGAACCGGTCTGTTTGAAACACTTGATGTTTCTTACAACGCCATGGCAGCACTTAACATCTTCAGCATCCTGTAAAGCCACAAGGCAGCTACGATCTCAAACAGCTCTGTCATGCCATCGTGTTTAAAACTATGACACTGCTCAAAGTTCATGTCACCTTATATACTGGAACAACTGACCATCGGAGGTAATTTCGCAGAATAATGTTGCCTCGAGCCAGTTTAAACAAATTTTTTTTAGATGAGCCTTCAAACATGCATTCAGGCTAAGCAAGAGTCGAAAAAATAAAATTTGCAACACCTATCAATTATTATAAAAATAGTGGCAAAGCCACTGCGCCCGCTTGGCCAAACGTGGCCAAAATGGAACGCCCCCTATTAGCCTATGAGGCCTGATGAGGCTCCAGGTGATTCCTGTCTAATTTGGCATTTTCCGTGCAGTTAAAATCACCTCCCAGAAACAAAAGATCATCTGAGCACTTCTGAATTACATCACTCAAAATATTTAAAAAATCATTCTTTCACTACTTAAAACAGGAGCATAAACATTCACAAAAGATATTTTCACCTGTTCGTACTGAACTTTTATTTTTAGAATGTGACCATTAATGACCTCTTCTACCTCTAAAGAATGAGGATTAAAGCTCTTTGAAAAAAAGGATAGCCACCTCACCACTGTTATACGATTTATGGCTGAGAGTGACTTCCCCTGGCCACTCCTTCTTCCAATCACGCTCATTCTCCCTATCGCTGTGAGTTTCTTGAACAAACAATACATCTAAATTTTTAATTCCATCAGTTTAAAAAGCGAAGCCCTTTTTATATCACTCCTTGCTCCATTGATATTTAGTGAGCCTATTTTCAAACTTCCCATGGCAAAAAAGTAAAAAAAAGGGCACTAAGATAAAAAAAACCAGCATTTAGTTTGCTGAGAAATCCTTTGGCTTTAGACATCTTCAGTTAACTGGGCCTTAACTTTTGTCACAATTTTCCGAAGTCGATATATTTCCTGATCACTAAAAGAGTCCTCGTCTTTCCTCAGTTCAGTCACTGACCGGATAAATCCTCTCAAATCTGGAAAAAACTGTTCAGTCTTTACAGCCCTTTGCCCTTTAGTTTGCAAAAGAAACTTTATTTTTTCAAGAGAATAAACAGTCAATTCATTTTCTTGTGAAGGTGACCAATCACATTCATCGTCGTCTGAAAACTCTTCGAGCACTTTCTTGGCTTTAGCACTACTTAGCTCTTTGTCAGGATAAGTTTTTCTTTTGTTAGATTTATTATGTAAAGTTTTCTCTTCACCCACGTTTTCATCTATCAAGGAACTTTCAACACTTTGGCTCCTACTTTCTTTCTGCTTATCTCCATTTTTTTCGCTGTCCTGAACCTTCCTTTTACTGCTGACTGTTATACCCTGTTGTGTTTCCATGTCTTGCTCATCCGTCTCAGAATCCTGCTCTATCTCAGGCTGCTGTTCCCCAGACGCGCCACTCTCGCGCACAGGCTGCGATATGCTCGAAGAGCTCGACTCTTCAGCGGGACTCGCATCGGCTTGCTCTGGTGGTTTATCGGCCTGTTTTGCCGATCCGGACGGTTCGGCTGACTGTGCAGAGTCAGCCCGCCCACTGGCCTCAGGATAGGACCTAACTAAATGCCCTTCTTGGTAAGAGTACCATACACAACCTCCAGCAAAATCGAAAAAAATCACAACTTTTTCGGCTTACCTTAATGTTTAGATACCAAGTGAAGTATTCGGTTGTGGAAAAACGTCGACCGTACATCCAGTAAAGATAATTTACACTTTAATTTCTACAGCGGCTATACGTGCTACTAGCTTATAAAGGTGGCAGCCATGACACTGTTGACAATACTGGGGCATGCGCAGCCTATGCATAGTTCGAGATACCACATAGGCACGCGCATGCAGCCAGGGCGAGCGCTCAGTTTCCGTGCGCTAGTGTGTTCAACACCCAGCCATTTGTTATTCACATCTGGACCTCTGTTTGAGTAATAATTTGCGTGCTTAAGCTTGCCTAGCGCCTAACAAGATTAAGTTTGGAACTTAAATCGAAGTTGGCTTTATGATATTATTCTATTGATGTCGTCTCGGTGTTACATACTCTTAGGTGGCGCGTACAGTAGCAGGATGTCTGCTAAAATTTGAGTAAAGTGGTCGACGCCGCTGTGTTTACGTCGCCACATATACTCGGCCAGATAAAAACCTAAGCCGTCGCTGCTGCTCGTATGCGTGGATGGCAAGGACCTCTTGATCTGCCACCACTGGCACTCAATAAATTCCACACATCTTGCACCGTGCAATCACTCATTTTTCATCTTGTTTGTCCCTGATTACTACAAGACCCTTTATAGTCTTGAAACTCATTCTGCGCACGTATGACCAATTTCATCACGCCTTTTATTTCCATTCTAAATAGAAAACACACGCGAGTGCATTTAAGGCTGCCCATTTACATGACGTTAACAACAATAATTAAGAAGGAAAAGATACGGTGGCCCTGAAGGGTCACAACACCTGCAAACTCAGAAAACATCTGCAAATTCAGAAAACACTTTCATCGATTTCACAACACATGAACTGCAAATGCCAAAACACCTGCATATTCAGAAAACATCTGCAAATTCAGAAAACACTTTCATCGATTTCACAACACATGAACTGCAAATGCCAAAACACCTGCATATTCAGAAAACATCTGCAAATTCAGAAAATACTTTCATCAATTTCACAACATATGAACTGCAAATGCCAAAACACCAGCATATTCAGAAAACATCTGCAAATTCAGGAAACACTTTCATCGATTTCACAACACATGAACTGCAAATGCCAAAACACCTGCATATTCAGAAAACATCTGCAAATTCAGGAAACACTTTCATTGATTTCACAACACATAAACTGCAAATGCCAAAACACCTGCATATTCAGAAAACATCTGCAAATTCAGAAAACACTTTCATCGATTTCACAACACATGAACTGCAAATGCCAAAACACCTGCATATTCAGAAAACATCTGCAAATTCCGAAAACACTTTCATCGATTTCACAACACATGAACTGCAAATGCCAAAACACCTGCATATTCAGAAAACATCTGCAAATTCAGGAAACACTTTCATCGATTTCACAACACATGAACTGCAAATGCCAAAACACCTGCATATTCAGAAAACACATGCAAACTCACAAAACACATGCAAACTCTGTAATGACAACGGAAATGTTTCCCGGGGACCATAATCAGAGTTACGTGTTCTTTCAACGGACTTAGCGATGTCGGATACCCCAGTGGTTTTGTTTAATTTAAACATATTAAGGCAGTGTCCCCAAAAACGTATTGGTCCACTTAGATAACTGTTAAACGTTCTGCAAACTTTGTTAGCTGTAAACTAGCTGGCTAGCGTTTCTACACTGCTGTCCCAAGACGAGCGCACCGCACCACTATTTTTGAAAGTTATCACTGTCACATATTATGTATGTCAATTCTGATTTCACAGTGCAATTTCGTGCGCAGATACGAAACACTTTGCCCATTCTTTAGCACTATTCCCTCTCCTGCTACGGACTCTACTACCATTTTTTTTTTTTAAATCTCTCATGTATCAGCTTAGCGCCATGACCACAGAGAGACCTGCGGCATTTCAGAACTCTTCAGCGAATGAAGGTAATTCTGGTGACAAGTGTACGTGGTTTCCTCAGTTTACATTTTCCAGTCTGACAGATGTCTATTTTTTACAGCAAGTTGCGTGACCATGCTGCAAAAGCAGGTGTAGGTACTTGCCGAAATTACCTTCATTCGCAAATGAGTTCTGAAATGCCGCTCTCGCTGGAAAAAAAAAAAAAAAATTATGTTGCTAAGTGCCAGTGCATAGACCTAATTATAATTAAATTATTTTCTCTACTGAATGTAGCCCATTATTTGCTGTTAGATCGCATGGGGGAGAGAAGCCGTGTCTTCAATTGCCATTTGATTATTCTTGAATTGGAAAATGTGTTTATAAAGGAAAACCATCTAGAATTAGCCAGGATTAATTGTTGTCAATAAAGTGATGGATAATTTCCCCAAATTTTCAAGTCTAGCGCTGGACTGGACCCGCCATTACGAAGTTATCTCGTAGTTGGCAGTCAACGTGTTAAAAGAACTCAGAGCTACCTCTTCGAAACAGTTTTCCTTGCATGGATCGCTCTGGACCGGCAACCGCATGTGGGTCCGTCACTGATTATGGTCCCCCATGAAACATTTCCGTTGTCATTACAGTTTGCATGTGTTTTGTGAGTTTGCATGTGTTTTCTGAATATGCAGGTGTTTTGGCATTTGCAGTTCATGTGTTGTGAAATCGATGAAAGTGTTTCCTGAATTTGCAGATGTTTTCTGAATATGCAGGTGTTTTGGCATTTGCAGTTCATGTGTTGTGAAATCGATGAAAGTGTTTTCTGAATTTGTAGATGTTTTCTGAATATGCAGGTGTTTTGGCATTTGCAGTTCATGTGTTGTGAAATCGATGAAAGTGTTTTCTGAATTTGCAGATGTTTTCTGAATATGCAGGTGTTTTGGCATTTGCAGTTCATGTGTTGTGAAATCGATGAAAGTGTTTCCTGAATTTGTAGATGTTTTCTGAATATGCAGGTGTTTTGGCATTTGCAGTTCATGTGTGGTGAAATCGATGAAAGTGTTTCCTGAATTTGTAGATGTTTTCTGAATATGCAGGTGTTTTGGCATTTGCAGTTCATGTGTTGTGAAATCGATGAAAGTGTTTCCTGAATTTGCAGATGTTTTCTGAATATGCAGGTGTTTTGGCATTTGCAGTTCATGTGTTGTGAAATCGATGAAAGTGTTTTCTGAATTTGCAGATGTTTTCTGAATATGCAGGTGTTTTGGCATTTGCAGTTCATGTGTTGTGAAATCGATGAAAGTGTTTTCTGAATTTACAGATGTTTTCTGAGTTTGCAGGTGTTGTGACCCTTCAGGGCCACCGTAAAAAAGAACCTTATAGGTAAGACATTTGCCCTTGTGTATTTGGCTGATTATGTTATCCATGCCTCATAGCACGAAAATTTATCTGCCTCATATCGGAGTGACATTTTCTTTAATTTGTCACGACACTGATCTATTGTTCTGTCATAAGCACGCGAATGTAACTGCGCACAAATTATTCCGAAAACCTCCGAGTTTTTGTGCGTGGTATACCCAGTGGTGGATTGTGTTTTCGTGCGCCTACATTTCGAGCAAGTATTGAATTTCTTCGTTTGAATGGAGAGATCCTTTTGCCGCTGCATTTCTGAGAACAAGACAATCGTGACACATAACGGTAATCTGCCGTGCTGAAGTATGGTTGCTTTCACATTTGATACTAGTACAGATGGATCGTGCCCGAATCCACCTCTTCCAACCGTACTCGCCTACCGAGCCCGAGCCTCGTGATCACACTTGCCAAACGAACCAAACTATCTCTATCCCTACCCCTATCCCTAACCCTAACCTTAACCTAACTCACAGGGAATGCTATCCCTACCTCTATCCCTAACCCTAACCTTAACCCAACTCAGCCACAAACAATGGTTTGTTCTGCTCAAATTATTCTACCCAGGGTCAATGGGTCAGCCAACTCACCAGTATGAAACACATCAAAATGGATATTCAATTTACATATCCTCATTGACAACAATAAATAAAAGAAAGAAAAATACATAAATATATTATTTATATATATATATATATATATATATATATATACACACCTACCTTCGGTTTTCTTTCCCCCTTCAGCGATGAATGGAAACTAATGGCGCTGAGCTGGCAACAAACTCAGTTGGGGCAGTGGTTAAGGCCACAGTGTGTGGTGTGATTAACATTGCTATCTCCACAGGTTTCCAGGTTTGAATCCCGCTGCAGTCACTAATGTGATGTCTAACTTAACATGTAAGCCTTTGTTCACAGCCTCATTGATGGAGAAGAAAAAACATAAAAAAGGAGAACATAAGTAGGTCAAGAGATAGGACACAGAGTGAATGGCACGAGGGAAGTACAGAAGAGGAAGTACAGAAGAGGAAAGCGGAATTACCGCAAAAATTTTTTTTACTCGCGCCGCATCTACCCCTTCCTTTTAAAATTTTTCCCTCATCATTCTAAACCCCCTTCTCACTCATAAAAACCCCCCAAAAATATTTGTGCCCCCTTTTAAAATCATTGTGGTCAAAAAAAATCCAAAAAAAGTAGAGGTTGTGTATGGTACTCATGCCCCCTTCTTCCCCACAACCAAAACATTTCATGGTTTCCGAGGATGCAAAGACAATATAATTGAAATTGTCAACTTTAAAATTAAACGTCAGGTTTAGATCACTGGAGTTGTCTTTGGGAATCAGAAAAACTTGTCTTCTGTGACAAACGACATGTTTCAACTTTGGTGACTTACACCCAAGCAGAACCAACTTAATAGGGGGCACCAACTGTCCATAGCGCGATAATTCCTTAGCCAAGTCATCGTTTTTAATAAATGGAGGTACGTTAGAGATTACTATCTTTTTTGCCGGATTCACCAGCGGGAGAACCGGTGTGAAAGTGTCCCGAACCACAATACCGTTCTCAACAACTTTCTCCACTTTCGCCACATCATCCAAAAAAATAACAATAGTGCTGTTCATACGAGAGGCGGATTTCACGCTTTCAAAACCAACAACCCCTCCAACAGCATAGCTAGCTTCCTCGACCGAACAGCTGACATTGGGTAAAATCTTAACAGCATGCTTCTCTAGCTCCGCCTGACAGCTGACAACGGGCATAATGCCCGAAAGTCAAGCATTACCAAACCAACACTGCAAGCTACTAACAAAAACAAATAAACAACAACAAAACTACACAAGACAAAAACATACAAAACCACAAATCCCGTAAAAAAGATAGTAAAAGATAGAAAAACTCCGGAGCGAAAGTGAGCACCTATCACCCGCACTCCACTCCCCGAACGCTCACGCACGCGCAGAGAGAGAGAGAGAGAGAGAGAGCGAGAGCAAAAAACAAAATATCATTCACTCAACTATACGAGGGTACGTAACACATTGCAAATGGATTCATCGAATCCACCCTGCCAAGAAGGCGAGCGCTTGCTGCAAAGCAGATTCAAAATGCCCAAAATGCTGCGGGTACTCGACAAATCAGAAATGTTCAGCACTGTAGGCTGCACCCCCAAAGTTCCTGGGCCGTTGGAAAGTACTACCCCATGAGCAGGGACTATTTTCGGGGGTAGATAATTGGCCCAGGAACTTTTTACCCTGGTTCCTATGGTAACTTAGAACACACAGGGTTCCTCGAAAGGTTCCTGGTAGCTGGGGAAAGTTCCTGTGGTCGGAAAGCGGCTTAAGCTCCACAACAGTTTTGCCCTTCATCACTGAGAGATGTTTGACTTGATTCCTCAGCTGGATCAAGATTAATTTCTAAAGCCCCTGCATCAAGGTTTAAACAAATAATTGTTTTTACCAATACAGTTAAATCCACGTGAAATCCCCATGTTGAAGACAATTCAAGTGAAAGCATTGATGGACCTTATAAGATGTAGTGTGGTCAAATCATATCCCATGACACTCTGTGACAAAACTAGGGTGTTCCCTGGTGTCCTAGCAAAACTTTCGACATGGCTGTTTCAACCTGTCACCTAATCATCCCTCTCAACTGGGTTTTTGGGTTTTGGCACAAATGACTGCCAAGCATCACCCAGGTGGGTGCTAAACATTGGTAGTAGTGAGATGAGATTGCCCCATATGACTGTAAAGTGCTTTGAGTGTCTATGAGAAAGCGCAAATTAAACACCACGTTCAGTTATTCTTGTATAAGAATTTGGACAGAGACCTCTGAATTTCCATTGATATTCGTTGCAGTCATCACATATGTATATCTTCAGTAAGCATTAAAAGTGTTAGAACATCAAATAATGTGTTCTACTGTATTCAATATAGCAGAGGGTGAATGGACTTATCAAATCAGTCCTTTCTGATCTTATTTGCATTTTCCATGATTTGCTAACTTTTCAGAATTGTGGTTGTAGAAGACTTTTTTCTGCCATTTCCCCATCACCTGCTTTATAGCTTTAATATAGAATGTGGATTCATAATTTGGGAAGAGTTGACTTGAATGCTTGAGAAATTGAAATTTATTGCGCCTCCAAAAAGTACATGTTCTACAGTGCAAAGATTATAAAAGCAAGTAGTCGAAATCAATTCGCATCTTTAGTCAAGCAGAATCAATCATCCCTTGTATCCATGATGAAAAATGCAAACGATTTAATATTTTCTGTAACTGATTGCTGTTTCCACATTCCGAATTCTGTTGATCAGACTAGATGAGGCACTAAACATGACTTTTGTATTTTGTTTATCGTTAACTGCCAGTATATTGCA
Source organism: Gymnothorax javanicus (assembly GCA_029692085.1). NCBI lineage: Eukaryota > Metazoa > Chordata > Actinopteri > Anguilliformes > Muraenidae > Gymnothorax > Gymnothorax javanicus. Next base: position 24,114,131 of record CM056205.1, read on the forward strand.
TGTATTGTCTTACCAGCACCACTCCCGACACCCAAAACATTAAGACTTGAACTCCCTTCTCCAATGCTGCAGAAACAGAATTGATGTATTATTTTTACAATGTGAACATACAACAATTTTTGCCATTGCAGCAACATCATTATGCAGTGAATCAAAGAAGTATACAGTGCAGCATCATAAGCATGAGCTGATAAGTGTTTGAGCTTAAAGGAACTTGTCACCCTCATTTTCTCAGCATGAAGTCCTAGATGAAGTATCTTCGCTGGAGTGGATGCAGATAAGATTCAGTGTAGTCAAAACACATCCCATGGCACTCTTTGACAAAACTAGGGTGTTCCCTGGCGTGCTGGCTAAATTTTCAACATGGCTCTTTCAACCTGCCACCTAACCATCCCTCTCTACCTCAACTCATGTACAGAAAGGGTTTTGGCACAAAATACTGCCAAGCATCACTCAGGGGAGTGCTTAACATTGTTTGTGGTGAGATTTCCCCCCCATGACTGTAAAGTGCTTTGACTGTCCATGAGAAAGCACTAAATACATAAAAATGCAGTGCTCATGCATACTTTAAGTATTTGGACAGAGGCTTACTTATAGAGACCTCTGAATAATCGTTAAGCATAACATTAACCTAACAAACTATAACTCCTGTTGTTCCAGGAGGATGTAATTATTGAGGTAACACATCTCACACTGATATGCATTACAATAATATAATCCAGAAGGAAATTCAAAGAAAATAGTCAGTGACCAGTGCAATCTGAAAAGAGGTCTCTTAAGTCCGTTTCGGGAGATGGTAATGGTTTCTATAGCTCTGACTCATGGTGTGAAGCTCAGTCCACCACTGGAGACCCAGAAGATAGAGAAGATGCGACGAGCATGTCTAAGTCAATGCAAAACATTCTCACAATGTTATCCAGAATGTTCTGTCAGTGTTATAACACTGCTATGTCATGAGAGAAATATAGGATGGGCGGACTGAGCCAGAATCCCTGAGGTACCAGAACAGTAACAACACATAGGTGTGTAGGACCTGATGACATGGATTCAATAACGAGGGACAGAAATTGGTTTTGTTATTCAAACGTACGGTTTTTCAGTTTGTCAGGTAATTGCACACATAAAATTCATGTTAGATGTTCAGGCCCAAAATGCACCACAAATAAAATTGTAGATGCAGAAACTTATTAAATGTAAAATAGTTAAAACCCCACTGAACTAAACAAGACACCCAAAACCAAAGTGAAGGAGTCCAAACTTAGATGAACATCTATAACCTACAGCTCAAGGCGACAAAGAGAAAGTTTATGGGTGCATCTGAATTCTCTACAGAACAAGTAACCTTCCTTGATATGGAAATAGTTTGGCTGGCAGCCAAGACAAGGAGCATCTGAATTGTTTCTTTCATGAAAGAAAAGGAGCAGTTTAGCTCTGTCTTTGTTTTCTTTTCAGCAAGTAAACACGGGACCAACCTTGAACAAAATGACTCATCGATTATGGACCACAATCCTTTATATCCTTTTATAAGCTCATGATGTATTGAAGGAAAGGATTTTCAAATCTCTGTGCAACTTTCTCTTGACCCTGTGATACTTTCTAACAAGGTAAAGAAGTAGTATAGCGGAAAGGGGAAAAGGCCATCTTTTTAAGGCAATTAGGATGCACCCTGTGACTTGGGATAAAACTCTTCACTCTGCTTGTTAAGGCCATGTAAACATTGACTTCATTACTTCAAGCTAAAAATCAACAGAAAAGAGACAAGGTAGAAGTCAACGCAAAGCATTGAATGCTATGCCTCCACCCGCCAAAGCTTCATACGGCCTATACACTGACCTTTGGTCCCTGCATACTGCTGAATTTATGTGACCTTGACTTTGGTCCTGATGACCTCCAAAACCTAATCATTTCATCTGCCCTCTGGGGGAAGTATCCATTCTGATTTGGTCAAAATCTATCCAATCCTTCAGTAAATATTGTGCACACTGGGTGGAGGCACAGTAACCCTCCAAAATTACTTTCCACAAAACCAGTACATTACCTGGCAAGTATGTCAGAAAAGACGCCATGGACGAAGTCAAGCATGCATTGGTGCTCTGAAGAGCGCTCCAAGAACAGCTGGAATGACTGCAAGTATCTGTTGTCATCATCTGCAAGGCACTGGAATTTATATGCCATAATGCTCTGTGGAGACAATCACCCAAAATTTTCAAAACGTGCAGTGAACATGCAAGTCATACACCTATTCATATTACTCCAGTGGTGACAGTGATTCATGCACTCAGGCAGCAACATCGTTTAAATACTGTAATGATTAACTCGCACTGCCTGATACATAGCAAACCCACCCAGCCGGCACACGACCGACCTTCAACATAGAAATATGGTTGAAATTATGTCAGTTGTCGTTTCAACGTTGAAAAGCCATTGAAACAATGTTTAACTCTGATGGTTGTAAAAAGGTTAACAAAATGATCTCAAGTCAACACTGGAATTTGAACAAGATTTGTTCCAACGTTGAAACAACGTTGGGTAAGAGTACCATGCACAACCTCCAGCAAAATCGAAAAAAATCACAACTTTTTCAGCTTACGTAAATGTTCAGATAGCAAGTGAAATATTTGGGTGTGGAAAAACGTTGAGCACACATCCAGTTAAGAGAATTTACACTTTAATTTCTAGAGCATCTATACATGCGCAAGCTTATAAAGGTGGCAGCCATGACACTGTTGACCTAACCTTAACCCAACTCATACGGAATGCTATCCCTATCCCTATACCTAACCTTAACCCAACTCATAAGGAATGCTATCCCTATCCCTGTGCCTAACCCTAACCTTAACCCAACTCAGCCACAAACAATGGTTTGTTCTGTTCAAATTATTCTACCCAGGGTCAATGGATCAGCTGACTCTCCAGCATGAAACACATCAAAATGGATATTCACATGACGTCTCCTCATCGACAACAATAAATAAAAGAAAGAAAATATATACATATACATACCTTTGGTGTCTTTCACCCTTCAGCGATGAATGGAAACTGATGGACTGAGTTGTCAACAAACTCAATTGGCGTAGTGGGAAAGTCCACAGTGTATGGTGTGTTTGAAATTACTTCGTCCACAGGTTCCCAGGTTCAAATCTCACTGCATGTACTAATGTAATGTCTAACTTAACATGTAAACCTTAGTTCACAGCCTCATCGATGGAGGACAAAAAGGTCAGAAGAATTTGGAGAGATCGTACACACAGTGAATGTCACGAGGGAAGAGCACGATGATGGAAACTGGAATTACCGCAAATTTTTTTCCTCGCACCACATCTACCCCTTCCTTTTAAAATTTTCCCCCATCATTCTAAACCCCCTTCTCACTCATAAAAACCCCCCAGATATATTTGTGCCCCCCTTTTAAAATCGTTCTGGCCAAAAAAAAACCCAAAAAAGTGGAGGATGTGTATGGTACTCATGCCTAACGTTGAAAAAACATTGCGAAATCAACGCTGATTCATATTTCAAAATCAAAGCATAATTCAACGGTGATTCAACTATGATCCATGACGTTGATTCAACAGTGAAAAAACGTTAAAATGCCAGCTGGGCAGGGAATAGTTTTTTGCCTGCGGTCAAGCTATCACCAGTTCGGAAAACGACGGTCAAACTATCACCGCTAAAAATTTTATGCGCAAATACAGCAGACAGTGCGGTAGTAAGGTCACGTGATACAATTGCTGTCAAAAATCGGCTTTTTGAAAGAAATACCGAGGCTTATTCAACGAAAGAATGCGTGTATTTTGTTTAAAAAAAAAATTCGCGAATAACTTCCATAATTTGGTGTGGAAATTATTTTTATTTATTTCTTTTATCAATCAATAATCGACATTTTGTGCAGAATGAAATGTGAGATTTTGGTGAACTGCTGTTACTCCAGATGAGGAACAATTGCATGTCACTGTAATAATGTTTTACTTAAAGCAAAAAACAAAAGCAAAAAAAAAAGGTAGATATTACTCTGGCATTAATGTAGGAATTGCCATTAGAATTGGTCTTTTTAGGTGGACAAAAAAATAGAAAATTCAAGCGGGGATCATAATACTTGTGTAATTCAAAATGTTTGTGGAAATTAGTGTGCCCAAACCATACTTCACACGCTGTAGTAAAAGCGTATTGAATATAGAGAGAATGCATGGGTGAATCATTATATAAAAAGCCATCAAAGTATGTGCTTTGCAATTGGACACAACTAAATGGGGGCGTATCTGAGGGCCTGTAATGGTTAAAACTGAGAAACTTAAGCACTTGCATACCACACTGCATGCATTCCAGTACAGGATGTCTGAATAGGAAGAGATTCCATGTTGGATATATTAAATAAATGGCTATCAAAATTGGTACTGTGCAATGTGTGAATGCAGACGATTGGATGGGGGGGTCATGTTTGAGGGCTTATAATTCCGGCAAATCAAATAGTTTGTGAAAAATAAGACTGGCACACTATATAAAATAGATCCTACGATAAGCCCAAAGAATATGAAGACATTCTGTGGTGGAATTTTTTAATAAATGGCCATCAAAGTAGGTAGTGTGCAATGTGCGAATGCAGACAATTGGATGGGGGGGTCATACTTGAGGGCCTGTAGTTCCTGCAAATCAAACAGTTTGTGAAAAGTGACACTTGCATATCATAAAACATGGGTCATACTATATGCCCACAGAATATGAAGAGATTCTGTGGTGGAATTTTTGAATAAATGGCCTTCAAAGTTGGTAGTGTGTAATGTGCGAATGCAGACAATGGGCTTTATGCACAGCTCCAGGTGTTCCTGAACAACAACAATGGCCAGCTCCTGTATTTCCTGTCTTTCATTATTGGACAAACTGATTAATCCAGGTGTTCCTGACCCCACAACAACAATGGTCAGGCACATCTGGATTAATCAGTTTTTATGTAAGAAATAAAAGAACAGGAAACTAAAGGAGCTGGTTTAAGAAAGAAAGAATCTGAAATTAGGCTTTCATGGGGGTGAAATTATGAACATATGGCAAATCAAAAACTAACCATTTATTGGGCAAGCAAATTAGTCCAATTTATTTTATAATCATGTTGAAAATTTAGATTCAAACTGTGGAATTTTCAAAAATGGCCATCAAATTTTGTTCAGGTAATTACGCATGAGACATTGAATTCTATTTTTGGGCCTGTAATTTCTGCAAGATTAAAAAATTTGTGAACTATGAAATACCTCCATGAGAGAAAATTAAACAATATGTACAAGCACATTTTAAAATGAAAAGGCATTCATGGAAAATTATTAAATAAATGGCCATCAAGAGGGTAACTTTGCAGTGTAAGAATGAAAATGAATGGAATGGGTGACCATGAATTAAATTGCAATGGATGTTTTTGTGTTTTAAAACCAATAATTTGTCAAAAAGAACTTGCTAACAATATTAAGGCAACCAACCTAATTTTTGAATTTTTTTCAATCAATGCAGCATAAAGTACTTCAGGTGATGCACATTGATTCAAAAAATTACCGTTATTACAACTAATATTGTACACAAGTTCTTTTTTGACTAATTATTGGTACTAAAAACACAGTCATCCATTCAATTTAATTCATGGTCACCCATTTCATTGTCTTCATTCTCACACTGCAAAGTGCCTAATTTGATATTCATTTATTTCTTAATTTTACCCTCTGAATCTTTTCATTTTCAATGTGCTTGCAACAAGAATAACCTGAACATATTGGAAAATTTTTCTAATTCACAAAATTTTTTCAAATTATTAGAAATTTTATAATCTTCTAAAATTGAATAAGTCAACTGATAGAATTAGATACATTGCAAGAGTAAAAAATTTGATGTTTTATTTATTTCAAAATTCCACAGTGGAATCTCTATTAAAGTTTTGATTAAAATAAAAAAGATTTGTATGCCCAATAAAGCATTATTTTTCAAAAAGTTTTGATTTGCAGGAATTACAGATTCTCCATTTTGATGTTACAGTTTCTTTCTTTTTATTATTCAATCATTATGTATTTTTGAACATGCAACAGTTAAATTTTATTTTTTTTCATAATTCCACCACAGAACAACTTCATATTAAAAGAAATATTACAGTGCATGTAGTATAGTCAGGAATTGTTATTTTTCACAAACTTTTTGATTTACAGGAATTACAGGCTGGCAAACATGGTACCCCAATCAGTCGTCTCCATTCACATATTACAATAGTTCCTGATTTGATGGCCATTTATTCAATAAGTTCGGCACCAAATCTTTTCATATTCAGTGAGTTTATACTACGACACATGATCTATAGTAAGCAAGTGTTACTTTTTACAAACTTCTTGATTTGCAGAAACCACAGGCCCTCAAGTATGGACCCCCATTCAATTGTCTGCATTCACACATTAAACAGCACCAAATTTGACGGCCATTTATTTTGAAATTCCAACATGGAATCTTTTCATATTTTAAAATTTTATACTAGGATCCAGGTGTTATGCTAATGAAGTGTTACTTTTGACAAATTTTTTGATTTGTCGGAATTATCAGCCCGCAAACATGATCCCCCCATCCAATTGTCTGCATTCGCACATTACACACTACCAACTTTGATGGCCATTAATTAAAAGATTCCACAACAGAATCTGTTCATATTCTATGGGCTTATAGTAGGATACGTGTAGTATGATATGCAAGTGTCACTTTTCACAAACTTTTTGATTTGCAGTAACTACAGGCCCTCAAGTATGACCCCCCCATCCAATTGTCTGCATTTGCACATTGCACACCAGCAACTTTGATGGCCATTTATTAAGAATTCCACCACAGAATCTCTTCATATTCTTTGGGCTTATAGAAGGATCCATGTTTTATGATATGCAAGTGTCATTTTTCACAAACTTTTTGATTTGCAGGAACTACAAGCCCTCAAGTATGACCCCCCCATCCAATTGGCTGCATTCGCACATTACACACTACCAACTTTGAAGGCCATTTATTCGAAAATTCCATCACAGAATCTCTTCATATTCTATGGGCTTATAGTAGGATCTATGTAATATAGTGTGCAAGTGTCACTTTTCACAAACTTTTTGATTTGCAGAAATTATAAGCCCTCAAACCAGACCCCCCCATCCAATTGTCTGCATTCGCACATTACACACTACCAACTTTGAAGGCCATTTATTCAAAAATTCCACCACAGAATCTCTTCATATTCTGTGGGCATATAGTATGACCCATGTTTTATGATATGCAAGTGTCACTTTTCACAAACTTTTTGATTTGCAGGAACTACAGGCCCTCAAGTATGACCCCCCATCCAATTGTCTGCATTCGCACATTACACACTACCAACTTTGAAGGCCATTTATTCAAAAATTCCACCACAGAATCTCTTCATATTCTGTGGGCATATAGTAGGATCTATGTTATATAGTGTGCAAGTGTCACTTTTCACAAACTTTTTGATTTGCAGGAATTATAAGCCCTCAAACATGGCCCCCCCATCCAATTGTCTGCATTCACACATTACACACTACCAAATTTGAAGGCCATTTATTCAAAAATTCCACCACAGAATCTCTTCATATTCTGTGGGCATATAGTATGACCCATGCTTTATGATATGCAAGTGTCACTTTTCACAAACTTTTTGATTTGCAGGAACTACAGGCCCTCAAGTATGACCCCCCATCCAATTGTCTGCATTCGCACATTGCACACTACCTACTTTGAAGGCCATTTATTAAAAAATTCCACCACAGAATGTCTTCATATGCTTTGGGTTTATCGTAGGATCTATTTTATATAGTGTGCCAGTCTTATTTTTCACAAACTATTTGATTTGCCGGAATTATAAGCCCTCAAACATGACCCCCCCATCCAATCGTCTGCATTCACACATTGCACAGTACCAATTTTGATAGCCATTTATTTAATATATCCAACATGAAATCTCTTCCTATTCAGACATCCTGTACTGGAATGCATGCAGTGTGGTATGCAAGTGCTTAAGTTTCTCAGTTTTAACCATTACAGGCCCTCAGACACGCCCCCATTTAGTTGTGTCCAATTGCAAAGCACATACTTTGATGGCTTTTTATATAATGATTCACCCATGCATTCTCTCTTTATTCAATATGCTTTTGCTACAGCGTGTGAAGTATGTTTTGGGCACACTAATTTCCACAAACATTTTGAATTACACAAGTATTATGATCCCCGCTTGAATTTTCTATTTTTTTGTCCACCTAAAAAGACCAATTCTAATGGCAATTCCTACATTAATGCCAGAGTAATACCTACCTTTTTTTTTTGTTTTTGTTTTTTGCTTTAAGTAAAACATTATTACAGTGACATGCAATTGTTCCTCATCTGGAGTAACAGCAGTTCACCAAAATCTCACATTTCATTCTGCACAAAATGTCGATTATTGATTGATAAAAGAAATAAATAAAAATAATTTCCACACCAAATTATGGAAGTTGTTCGCGAATTTTTTTACTAAACAAAATACACGCATTCTTTCGTTGAATAAGCCTCGGTATTTCTTTCAAAAAGCCGATTTTTGACAGCAATAGTATCACGTGACCTTACTACCGCGCTGTCCGCTGTATTTGCGCATCAAATTTTTAGCGGTGATAGTTTGACCGTCGTTTTCCGGACAGGTGATAGCTTGACCGCAGTGGGTCAACTGGACCCGAACATTTTTCACTGTATTTACTTAAGCTGAAGAACAGCACTTGCTGCAACACCAACGAACCATTGAGAAAACACAATCAACGATGCATTAAACGCGTATTGTGCTCCTTGAATCTCGATTTTTCGATAATTGTATTCGACTACTAAGCTTTCCGTTATTTCACATTTAATTTAACATAGTAGCCTACGTAATGGTATTGATAGAAAAAATGGTTAAAAATACACACAACGATCACTTGGTACAATAAACCGCATTTCTCTTTCTATTCGAGGTCCAGGAGTAGCATGAAAATGCATAAATACTCACACTTCTTAGCAGAAGACTCTACTCAAATGCTGATCCCTTATGGAGAAAGCAGTAGTCAGAAACTGAAATGAGACACTTATTTCAATAAGAAATCAAGACTCCTCCTACTGTACTTGCACTTGAAGAAATAATAGGCTGCCTCTTAAAGTCGCAGCGCTCAAAAGTGGTTCGCCGCTCGAATAAATTTTCGGTATGCTTGCCAGGATCTTTCAGGCTACCGTGGACTTCAATCTCCTTACACATTAAAGATATAATTTACTGATTACAACGCCACATTCTAGATCACATCCATAAAGTTGCCGCGCCAGTGGCGTATCAGCACACTTTGGCTAGCCAATAACGATAACGTTAAATTTAAGAGGTGTTTACGCAAAAATGTAGGCTTACTAGACGGCTCGACGGTTCGGTAGTTAAGCTATAATTGCAAAAGGCTTAAATGCATGCTTAATGATAATAATCATATTATTATTATTATTATTATTAATAACGCCATTTCGTGCAGGATAATTTGGCGAGACCCTACGTTAGTCTCTCAGAATTACCTCCACTGACTAGCAACAAACAGGAAAATACGGTCCTTTTTCTGATCATGCCGCTGTTATATGAAGATATGCAGCCCAGCAGCATGCCCTCGATGGAATTTGAATGGATAGATCAGAGGTGACCGGTGTGAGAGATCTCTGAGACGCTGCTGAAGGTCCAGTGACACGACCATTTTATTTTAACTCATTTCTGCCGCGATTGGAACTGACGCGCGTAATTACATTAATAAAAAATTTCTCACAAATTTTTATAAAGACATTGCTCCGAGCACTGATAGTCCAAGGGATTACCAAAGTAAGCCTTCTTGCATTCCATGCAAAGTCTGCCACTGGCCATTGCAACCACCGTTTTGTTTTGTGCAGTCAGGGACAAGCAGAATCTTTGTGGAAAATCTATCCAGCTAAGTGAATCACAGTTGATTAATAAGGTTGTTATTCATTACTGATTGACACATTGATTAATGAATATGGAATCTTTATTATTGGAGCAACACCACGCAATGGCAAGTGGGCTTGTAATGTCATGGCAGTAGCAGCGAGTGGCTGTCAGGGTAGCTACTGCTCGTGTACCCCAGTGCAAGGCTCTTACCCATAAGAAAAAAAAATTATAGTTACAACCCCAATTCCTAAATAGTTGGGACAAAGTGTAAATTATGAATAAAATCAAAACGCAATCACTTTCAAATCACACGAGCCAATATTTTATTCACAGTAGAACAGAGATAACACAGCAAATGTCGAAACTGAGAAATTTTACAATTTTATCCACAAAATGAGCTCATTTCAAATTTGATAGCTGCCACATGTCTCAAAAAAGTTCGGACAGGGGCCTGTTTACCATGGTGTAGCATCTTTTTTTTTTTTTTTTAAACACAGAGTGGAGGCGTCTGGGCATTGAGGAGACAAGTTTCTTGAGTTTAGCCATTGGAATTTGATCCCACTCTTGTTTAATACCGGCTTCCAGCTGCTGAAGAGTTTTGGGCCTCCTTTGACGGACTTTTCGTTTAATTATGCGCCAAATGTTCTCAATCGGTGAAAGATCAGGACTGCAGGCAGGCCTGTTCAGCACACGGACTCTTCTACTATGAAGCCATGCTGTTGTAATAGTTGCAGTTTGTGGTTTTGAATTGTCCTGCTGAAATACACAAGGCCTTCCCTGGAATAGATGTCGTCTGGAGGGGAGCATATGTTGCTCTAAAACCTTTAGATACCTTTCAGCATTCATGGTGCTTTTTAAAACGTGCAAGTGTTCCACATCATATGCACTAATGCATCCCAATACCATAAGAAATGCTGGCTTTTGAACTGAACGCTGATAACAGGAGGGGTGGTCTTTCTTCTCTTTAGCCCGGAGGACACGACGCCCAAGATTTCCAACAAGAATGTCAAATTTGGACTCGTCTGACCACAGGACACTTTGCCACAGTCTATTTTAAATGAGCCTTGGCCCTCAGAACACGGTGGCGCTTCTGGATCATGCTCAACCATGGCTTCCTTTTTGCATGATAGAGTTTTAGGTGGCATCTGTGGATGGCACAGCGGGCTGTGTTTAGACAGTGGTTTCTTGAAGTATTCCTGGGCCCATTTAGTAATGTCAATGACAGAATCATGCCGGTGAGTGATGCAGTGGCGTCTGAGGGCCTGAAGATCACGGGCATCCAGTAAAGGTCTTCGGCCTTGTCCCTTACGCACAGAGATTTTTCCAGTTTCTCTGAATCTTTTGATGATGTTATGCACTGTCGATGATGAGACCTTTAAAGCCTTTTGCAATTTGACGTTGAGGAACATTGTTTTTAAAGTATTCCACAATTTTTTTTACGCAAGCCTTCACAGGTTGGAGAGCCTCTGGCCATCTTTACTTCTGAGAGACTCAGCCTCTCTAAGACATCCCTTTTATAGCCAATCATGTTACACACCTGATGCCATTTAACTTAATTACTTGCTAAATGTTCTTTCAGCTGATTCTCTTATATATTAATTGCCTTTTCAGCCCTTTATAAATAACATATTGGCTCATGTGATTTGAAAGTCATTGCATTTTGATTTTATTCACAATTTACACTTCGTCCCAACTATTTCGGACTTGGGGTTGTAGTATTGACATGTTATATCTGCACCTGATCTATTTACATTTCTTTATGGCTCCAGTGAAGGATTCCCAACAAATCTACAGTATTTTGGGAAAACCTACGAAGGACAAAAAGCAGATTTTGAGAAAAAAGACAGAGAACTGTATCCTTCTGGGGTAAAGCTTTTGCCTGACGAGGAAACTGACTTCGCAGTTATTTGTTCATTCCATAATAAAAAATATTAAGAGAGGGACATTTTTTTCTTTTTTTGTCAGCATTCAAGGCAATATGACCTTACGAGGTTTTTCCATCCAAAAATATCAATTATTAAAATGTAAAATGATGGACAAAGACCAAGCAATTATGTAGTTGCAGTGGCATTTGAGTTTTTCAGTGCAAACTCTACCATCTGCTTCCCTCTTCAAGCCATTTTTCAGTCGTTACTAGCACGCAAATTACGTGAATTACAAATTCTGTCCATGAATGTCTTGTCCATAGTTTTCCTCATACCTTTGACATAACACGCTGCTAGACGTAAAATAATAATAGTATGACATGGTAATAATTTCAAAAAGTACTCTCAAAATGACACACTATTTCACAGGAAGAAACGGACAAAAAAAAAAGATATAATTACAGTAATTTACTCACGAAAATAGACGGCAAGGGACAGAGGAAGAATCCAGAATTCCCTCAAAGGAAATTCTTTGGAAATAGGAGCATAAGGGACCTGAACTTTGTGGCATAGGAGTCTACAGCTGCTTCAGCGTCAACAGGAAGGTCACGCTGGGACATGAGAGCACACACATTCAGACGGCCTGCCCTCATTGAAAGGCGCATATAGTTTTTTCGGGATGATTTTTTTTTTCCATTGCCTACGATAGTACTTTCCAACACATTTTCACCTAAAAATTATTGAGAAGTAATATACATATTAGGACCCCTTTTAGACGAAAGTGGCGGTGTATAGTCATCACTGCACACTACTGTATACAAAATCATGTTTAATACTAAAAGTAATGCATGAGCTGTCAAATAAGTAGATCGGGGTGGCATGGTGGCATAGTGGGTAGCACTGCTGTCTCACAGCAAGAAGGCCAGGGGTTTGTACCTGAACTGAAGCCTATCTAAGTGGAGTTTGCATGTTCTTCCTGTGTTTGCTCGGGCTTACTCCAAGTAGCTCAGTTTCCTCCCACAGTCAAAAAACATGCATGTCAGACAAATTGAAAATTCTGACCTGCACACAGGTATGAGTGTGTACATAGATGGTGTGTGAATGCTGCCTGCACCCTGCGATGAACTGGCAGGCTATACAGGGTGCATGCCTGCATTTCACCCGTAGTCAGCTGGGATAGGCTCCAGCTCCCCCGCGTCCCAAGTGAAGAAGTGGTATAGATAATGGATAGATGGATGGATGAATGCATTTATTACTATATATATCATATGAATTCTAACAGTGATCCTGAGATAAATACAGAGGACGAGTGTGAAGAGAAGAAACAAACCACACAGCACATTCACAAAGAACAAGAGCCATCAGCAGATGGCAGATCCCCAGGGCCCCACATATTCAAAGAATGAGAACACCACCTGCTCCGGAAACAAACCATACCCCCTAAAATTCTAGGTTGAAAATGTTTCCATGGAAACCAGGAAAAACACAAAATTCATCAACTTCGGATTAGCAAAAGGCATCACTTCAGGTCAGGATTAATGTGCACACCAAGTTTTGTTGGAAAATATTGAATAGTTTTCAAGTTATGCACGGAAACAAAATGTTTAAAGACAGACGGATGGACAGACAACCGTACCCATGACTATATCCCCCCCGCATTATATGCCGGGGGGATAAAAATTTGAAGGCGAAAGCAATATCCTCATTCTTACAAAGCACTGCTCCATTTTCTTTCATAACACAAATAACTACTTCTTTAACTCTTTTTTTACAACTGTATTGGAAAAAAAACTTTAAGATCATGTCTGGTATCTTCGTACATTTGCCCTTTAAAAAGTCGTTCATCAAGTCTTAGTTATTTTTCACCATAGCACGTTGCAATATTCAGCCAACTTTCATTACAGTTATTTTTATATATCATATAAAACATAATTTTTTGCAAACTATACCAAATGCCCATTGTAATCCACTTTGTCAGCTCACATTTACAGTTTCATTTAGAACCCGAGGCACTCTGAAAGTGAAAACCTCCGCCACGGTAGCACAGTTGAAATCTTCCTGAGTGAACATGGCTTGTAGGAAATTTAAGGATAGGTTCCGTCCCTGATTCGAGACCAATCATCCCACAAAATTTGAGTGATATCACTGGGAGCGAAGTTGAGTTGCCGCATCATAGGATTTCAAGATGGATGCCGTGGCAGCCATACTGTTCGACTGATCGCAGTCAAAATCAATAGGGTCCACCCCTGATGGAATAGCAACCCACCCACAAAATTTCAGAGATATCCGTTCATTACTTTTTGAGTTATCTTGTACACAGACAGACAGACAGACAAACCAACGCCAGCAAAAAACATAACCTCCTTAGCAGAGGTAATTATTTTACACTGAATGAATGGACCACAATTTAGAAAAAGTAAAAAAAAAAAACAAAAAACAAAAGAAAAAGACAAAAGGCTGCAGAAAGCAAACATTTGGAATGATCTCCAAGAGGGAGAGGACGAGTGGAGGAAAACAGGATTCATTTTTTGAATATTGAGATGCATCCAAAGAAATGACCATTTCAGGATCAACAAGCATGGATAGTGGAGGGGGATGTTAACTGGACACTCTTATTTTCCAATTACAAGACAAATATAGCCTGCACATTCACATATATTTCTGAATTATTTTCACATTTATATGCACACAAATTCTAATTTCAATGCTACCATCATTACATGAGATAGAATCCAACTGTTGATATGTGTGATTCTTTCCTGTTATATAAATGCAGTCACAGCCATAAGGGGTAGTTATAAGGCAAACGCACACTTGGTAGTTCTGTGAACCCTCACACACACACACACACACACACACACACACACACACACACACACACACACACACACACAAACATACACTCAATAGAGTAAAATGTAACATTAACCCACGAACGCACGCGTGCATGCCCACACGCATACTTTCTTTTTCTGGAGACTCCATGCCCGCCCTTGCCTTGAGCTCATTTGTATACTTATATCCATTAGTATAATTTCAGAAATACTTATTATTTCTTAAAATAGGCCTATCCATAAAACCACTCACCAATCACTTAGCAAGCCAACAATGGATGGGCTCCCCCACGATAGCCGCATTTCTCCTGAGGTTTGTGCCCTTTGGGGAGTTTTTTTTCCTCACCACGGTTGGGAGGATTTTTCTCCGTTCTGGGAGCATTTTACTTCTACGAGTTTTGGAGATTTAGATGGGGAATCAGCCCTACGGCTAACCTGTAAAGCATCTTTGAGACAGTTCCTCCATAGAAGCACAACACGGATAAAATTGAGCCCATTTCAGTTAACGTAAACCCGTAAACATACAACGAAGTCACACAAATCCAAGAAAACATGCACACAGTTGCAGCAGTCACACACTCAGCAGTAGAGCTACGCCTGCCAGCACCCATTTGGCAGGCCGCTCCTTGGTCTTCAGAGGGAAGGTGCAGACGTAAGTGGAGCCCCGCTGCTTAGTCTTGTAGACAGGGCACTCGTAGATGTTTCGCATTTCTTGCCGATCGTTGGGGACGGCGCGTATGAAGATGACGGGCATACTTGGCGTCAGCTCCTTTAGTCTTGCCTCGGCAATGGTCCCGCCCTGGACATCCCATCTGGCCCCTGGAGAGGGATGGGCGTGGCGTTACAGTAGTTACCTGACAGGCCTGGCTGCCGGGGACAGGTTTATGATGAATGGCCAGCTTGCCAATGCACTTTATTAGATAAAGAGCAGCAGGAGTACTGCATCACAACTAAATTCTTGCACGAGAAATACATTAGATAACTATCTCCAATGGGAGCACTGCACCAGATAACTGGCTCGAATAGGAGCCCTGCATTAGATAACTGGTAATGCACAGCTTGATATCTAATGCAGTAGTGCTGCACTAGCTCTAACGGAGCTTGCATTGGAAGACAGGCTGTAATTGGGGTAGAATCAATCAGCAGTCATTAATGGGAACACCACTGTGATGCATCGCTGCTTGAAGAAAAGGCCTTACATCACACTGCAGCCCAATCTGTACAATCCAGCATCTGCACTGCTCTGAGCTGTATGGCCACTTCAGCTGATGTTTGCTGCATCTGCAGAGCTGGAAAGCGCCTTCAGCTGTCATTTGTTTAGTCCGCACTGCTCTGACCTGTATGGCCACTTCAACTGTCATTTGTTGCATCTGCACTGCACCGTACCAGAAGTCTACTTCACCTGTCATTTGTAGCATCTCCTATCCATTTAAGTACCTTCATTTGCTACATTACTATACACAGTAAACAGCACTGACGCACCCAATGCAAATGATTTTTTTAAACCTGAAACTTAAGTGAATAGTAAGTATACGAGCACATTAATAGTAGCAGTACAAAGCACTAATTGAAACCTAAAAACTATTGTTTGAATTTTCATTTGGACCGTAGAGATGCACTCACCTTCCATAAAAAGCCCATGCACATATGCTCCCTCTCTCGCAGGTTGATTGAAATCCTCTTTAAATTTTTTTGTGACATCAACAGTAAGATTCATTTTGTCCAGGGGCCACTCATTCTTCCTAGCCAGACTCTGCATCACAGCTGGGGAACAGCACAGTAATGTGAGCAAAGTGACTGACTATGCATTGGGTAGAGATACTTGGCTTGTAAATTGGATATGATGGTGATTGGCAGGAGGTAAGAGTACTGGATTTTCAGGTGAATGGGGAACAGTGATTGTTTGGTGAAAATGGAGCACAGAAATTGGTCTGTGAGGGGTGTAAATATATCGGCTAGTGAATGGAGAGATCCGTTGCTCAATAGGCTACTATAATTCGCTGGTGAATGGGGTTGCCTTGACTTGATGGTGAAAGGGGTACAATGATTTGTTTGTGACATACAGCTATTAGTTTGCGATTAAAGTACGGTGATTGGTTGGTGAATGGGGTAACGTAATTGGCCGAGGAATGGGGAACAGTGGTAAGCCGGTGAGTGGGAAACAGTGATTGGTGGTAAATGGAATATTGAGATTGGCTGGTGAATTGGGATCAGTGAGTGGCTGCTGAATGGCGTACAGTGATTGGCTTGTGAATGGAGTATAGCCGTAGACTGATTGGCTGCTAAATCAAGGTGCATTGATTCACTGGTGAATGGGGAACAATGATTGAATGGTGAATGGAGTAGAGTGATTTGCTGGACAACGAAGTACAGCGATTGACCAGTGAATACGCAATTGGTTGGTGAATGGGGTTCAGCAATTGGTTGGTGAATGAGGTACTGCTACTGGTTGGTGAATACATTCCAGCAATTGCCTGGTGAATATGGTGCAGCGATTGGCTGGTAAATGGAGTACAGGGATTATTTGGTGAATTGGATACAGCAATTGGTTGGTGAATGCAGTAAAGTGATTGGCTAGTGAATGGGATTGAGAAATTAGTTGATGAATGGGGTACAACAACAGGCTGGTGAGTGGGGTACAGCGATTGGGTGGTGAGTGGGGTCCAGAAATTGGTTGGTGAATGAAGTGCAGCAATTGGCTAGTGAATGGGGTTAAGCACTTAATTTGTGAACTTATCAGCAGTGATTTGAGGATGAAGAGATTGTACCTGTGAGGAAGGATTGGGGGTTGAAGAGTCCAGGAAGCCACACAACACAGGGCAGGGCAAGATCCTGCGTCCAACCATCCAGCTCTCTGCAGCGCAGCAGCACATCACTGTACCTGAGCACAGGCGAGCACAGGTGATCAGAGAAAGAACAGGGGAGCAGAGGGGGTTGATGGGGAGTGGAGGATGCGAAGGGTAACAGCGGGATGCACAGGAAGCACAACAAAGCAGAGGGGAGCACAGAGCAGCAGAGGGAATCACAGGTGAGCTAAGGGAGCGCAGCACAGCACAAGAGAGCAAAGGGGAGCAGAGCAGTGCACAGGTGAGCCAAGGGAGGCATACGCGAGAAAAAAGGGCCAGATGGCAGTACAAAAGAGAGGAGGGGAGCCGAAAGGAGCACAGGGGAGCACAGGTCAGCAAAGGGAAGCAGAAAGGAGCACATGGAAGCAGAGAGGAGCACAGGTGAGCAGAAGGAAGCGCAGTAACAAATGTAAAACAGTCCAGGTTTTCATTCTGCGACATCAAAATCACAGCATGCCATGAGGCCAACAACAAGATTTAGAAGTCGGACAACACCACAGCTGACGTACTGTATGTTGTTAAGGTGATTTTAAAAAACCCAACATCCCTCTAGCAGTAGAGCTGGTGCTACGGGATTTTCAGTGGCGAGCCATAAGCTTCTGACCCTTAAACGTCATATTGCTTTCAACCTGTTCCTGTTTAAGATTGCCTGATTAATAATCATACAATTTATTACTGAATAATCAAGACCAATACAGTAGCCTATAATGATTAAGAAACGATAAAGAAATGATAGAGAGATCCCAATGGGCTACATTGACAATGTATTTAACTGTGATACTGTAATGATGGCAATAATACAAATAATGAATTAATCCAAAACATTCCCCGAATTCCACCCACCATTTCAGCATTGTGTTCCAGCAGTACAGCCTAATTAATTTTAAGAATGCAGTTAATCAAGATGTTTTCAGTGCTCAAAATAGGCTACATGATAATTTAGGAAATCGGTAATTATCGCATCGTGGCTGAGTATGCAACTGCCCTTCTTCAATTTTGTAATTTAACCATGGTCAACAACTCTCCTACTCTAGTGTTTGATCCTCCTCCCTTCTATCTTGTAAAAAACAACACATTCAAAATGGGAAATATCCTCCTCAGCTTATTAAAATGGAGCTCTGTTAGGGTGGGAAGAAGCTGAGGCTGACGCAGGGAAGATGGTTCTCTTACTCACCACTGAGCTAAGCCAAGAGTAGATGGAAAGGCCAGCTTGGTCCAGGTATTGGGGACATTATCAAAGAAAAGGGCAGTCTGCAGTTCCTCCATCTCAGATGAAATTGCCAGCTCACCCTAAAATTGAAAGTGTGAGTGAAAGAAGATCAGTCAGAAACGGGCATCAGCAGGAAAATAAATACAGGGACCAAAATGGTTGTTGGCTCAGGGCACCATTTTCTACCCCGCTAAGGGACCGTTCACACAGGAGACGTGTCCATTTTTCAGCGCATCATTTTTTACTTATTATTCAATGGTAATATGCACTAGATGGGGCGTCTTTTTACGTCACGTCTCCTCTACCGTGTGTGAATGCAGAACACTCATGTTTTCAAGATGGAATCCAGTCATAGCAACGTTTCAATAGTTCTCCTTTTCTCCCCGCTTTTAAAAGATGTGCAAGTTTTTTTTTCCCACTTTAAACGTCCTGTTTCATACCAGACATCTACTGTATATTTGCACATAAAATACCAAAGAATGTTTAAATATGCACTACTTTAAGATATACTTCATTGAACCCAGTGGACTCTAAGTTGTTAGACACAACAACGGTTCACTCACAGCATTGCTACACAGAGGAATCTTGTCATGTATC
The DNA here is from genome assembly GCA_029692085.1 of Gymnothorax javanicus. Lineage (NCBI taxonomy): Eukaryota > Metazoa > Chordata > Actinopteri > Anguilliformes > Muraenidae > Gymnothorax > Gymnothorax javanicus. The sequence goes on from CM056205.1 coordinate 24,133,426, forward strand.
TTGATGCCAATATGGCACTCAAGTCATCTAAGGTAATTTTCAAATGGCAGAAATCATCAAAAAAGACTGAGAATGCTGGCTACAGCTGGTTTGTTTGAGGTCAAATCTGGCCTCTAGCTGATCAAAGCTCATTAAAGTTTGGCTGGCAGAGTAAGATGCTAGTCAAAATGATGGACGAGCTGACTGTACACGCTGGCCAGCTGGTTGACCAAATTTAAGTGTCAAATAAAAAACAACTTGAACCAGCTTTACCAGATTACCCAGGTTTTAGCTGGAATGTTCAGCAGGTATATTGTTATCCAAAGATAAGAGGACAGAAACACACCTTTAGACCCAGGTCAAGCTCTCTCAGTGAGCGACGGATTTCACTGATTAGCATGTTCATTCGCTCACACTCCTGGAAGCACACCAGGATGTATGAGGATCTCTCTGCCGTTTTGGAGGTGATGTCTGACATGTTGTACTCTTCTGGCAATTTCTCCAGAATATCATCAAGGATTGTCTTGACCTGAGGAGTCAATCATACTGGTTTGAAAGGTGGCTATAATCCATTCCCCTTTCTTCTGCAGTTAAGTAATAAGAAAACAGTCTTGTGTAATAATATTTACAATGAAACAGTAAAGCCATAATATACTTAGTTCATGGGTACATATTATATGCATTTAGTGTTGTGTTCAGACTTGTGTTGCACTGGTATGACTGTAGTGTCTGATATTGGCATCAGGGAGTGATTGTGCAGAAATACTGGTGATTGTGGTGACTGGGTCTATGCTGTAATTACTGGATATTATGTGTCTGTAATGGCAGGATGCTGTGCTCCTGTAACAGCAAAATGATGTTCCTGTAATGGCGGGATGCCATGGCACTGTAATGGCAGGATGTTAGATTTATGTAACTGCAAGATGCCTTGTTTCTGTAAAGGCGGAATGCTGTGTTACAGTTATGGCGAGATGCTGTGTTACTGTGACAGCAAGATGCTATTTTAGAAACATTGGAATGCTGTGTTACTGTAACAGCAGGATGCTGGGTTTATGTAACGTTGGAATGCTATGTTTCAGTAATAGCAGGATGTTGGATTTATGTATTGACCAGATGCTTTCTTTCTGTAAAGGCAGAATGCTGTGTGTCACAGTATCGGTGGGATGCTCTGTTACCGCACTGGCGGGATGCTGTGTTTCTGCAATGTTAGAATGCTATTTTACCATAACATCTGGATGCTGTATTTATGTAACTTTGGGATACCGTGTTACTGTAACAGCAGGATGTTGTTTCTGCAGCAAAACTGCAGGATGCTGCTTTTCAGTAACCGCAGGATTTTGCATGTTTGTGATGGTGGGTTTACATGTGTCACAGGAAAAGATGCTGAAATGTTGCATTTCCTCTGTCTAAGTGGAATGTTGTGTTTCTGTGACGGCATCAGGTTGTTTCTCCCATATTGTCAGAATTTTGTGATTCTCAAGTATGTTGAGTTTCCTCTGCATCAATGGGATTTTGTGTTTCTGCAAAGAGGACATATTTTGGTGCTGCTGTGACAGAGAGGAGCTATGTTTCCCCTGTAACGGCAGGATTGGGGACCTTTTCTTCCATGGTTTGTGAAGCTCCCTCTCCCATGGCTGTGTCACGAGACTGGAGTTCCAGCAGTGTGTGGAACAGATTATGGGATGTCACGGTGAGGAACTCAATCTCTGCATTGGGATGCAGCCCATAATGCACTGGACTTTCATGCGGAAGCATCTCATCAATGAAGCCATGGTAACCTTGGTAATCCAAGTTAGATGGAACCACAAATCCCGGAGCCAGAACAAGTTTCCTGTCAAACTGGAAAGAAACGAGACCCATGGTGCCATCACAAAGCAGATCACATGTAAGTTGTGAAGGCTTTAAAAACACATTAGAGTCACAAAAAAAATTAATTCCCCAAATTTCCAGGAGAGGGCGATCTGATGCCGGCAATTACAAGCCAGTGCCAGCTGCATGGAAGCATTGATAGGGCTATTAGCACCACTATCAGTACTGATAGCAAATATTAGGTGCAAAGAAATGTGCTTATTGCGGAATCTCAATCGCTGGCAACAGCCTGTCATTTAAAGGCCGCACAGAAGCACTGATACACCATCAATGCCGTCTGCTATCAGCACTGATTTATCATCTCACTAATGGTGCCAGGAGCATCTTTACTGTGTTGCTAGCATTGAAACTCAAGTGTTCAGTAATTCCAGTGCAGGTCATCGTGCCTTCAAAGTTCAACGTGGCGTGCAGAAGCAGACGTGCCACCACCTACCTTTCATGGTCTGCAGGCTCCTTCTGAAAGCTCCCATCACATTCACTCCAGCTGCTACATCTTTGTAAATTTTGTTTTTCATTTTCTGTGCAGTGTCATTATCGTGTTTGGATGACAAAATTTTGTTGTGTTTCACAAATTTGCATCTACAACGTAATTACTGATATCTCTTCTTCTGGGTAGTCTGTTCTCTTGGCTTTTGTGGCCGCCATTCTTTCAATCGCAACAAATGCAGATACCAGTAAGTAGCAGTCATGCATGTAGCCAACCTAAATGTGTTGAGGATTTCCCAATCCATCAATTAGCTGGCATATTCCTGCTATGCAAAGGAGCCAATCAACAGTATGTGCTATCAGCAGCATAGAGCGTGTTCCGTGAAGCAGTATCATCGGTGTTGCTAGTGTCTGGTTTGATTGTGTTTTGATAGCCCTATCAAAACTGCAACTATCACCACCTTCTGTGTGGCTGGCACAGGTTTCAAAAGAGTCCCACAAACTTTCTCAGTATGAGCTTTTCCTTTTTGGAGTTTGAAGACCAAAATCAAAGTCCAATTTCTTGCTGTATATACAGTAGTGTGCAGTGATGATTATACAATTAACAGAATGAAGATAAATCAGAAACCATGTACTATTCAAGTGTTTATTGCATGTAATATTGGATTAAACAAATAACAATATGTAGTAAAAACAAAAATGAAAGTCAATATCTAGTGTTGCCACCCTTTGCTTTGATTACGGCATTTAATCTTTTGGGCATTGTTTTCACACATTATTTATTTCCACACCTGCTAAAACATTCCATTTGGTTTGAAGTTCATTACAAAGAGATTCTTTCAATGTCACAATAGATTTGTTTATCTTGGTATCAAGCAAATCCCAGATTTGCTCCATCAGATTAAGGTCTGGACTTTGAGCAGGCCACGTCATGACTTACGTCACCTGATTATTCTTTCCTACTGAGATAATTCTTGCACAACTTAGAAGTATGTTCAGGGTCATTATCTTGAAGAAAATAAAATCCCAGACCTATCAGTCTCTTTCCAGATGGCAATGGCTGCCTCACAAGAAAGCTGTATATGTTTTTTGATCCATGATTCCGTCGATTTCTATGGGATCACCGGCTCCTCTCGAGCAGACAGGACTTTGTTCTCAGTTGGTAAGCATCCAATCATTGAATTTCTTGGCAAACTCAAGTCCTCTTTTGATGTTGCCAACTCTTGGCAGCATCATGACCAACAGACCATTTTCACACGGGCATCTGGAAACAGTAGATCTTGATAGTTTCGTCTCTCCACTTCTGGCACTATTAATATCATCACAGAGTTGTCGTGCTGTCAATTGCCAATTTTTTTTTACTTGTCATACACAGATAACGAACATCAGAGGCACTTAAGTTCAGTTTTGCACTTCGATTGCCACGAGTTTTCAGCAAACCGGTCTCTTTGAAATGATTGATGGCATTTCTTACAGTGCCATGGCAGCATTTAACATCTTCAGAAATTTTTCTAAGTGACCAACCAGCATCATGTATGGCCACAATGTGGCTACAAACAATCTCAGTGAGCGCCTTCTGTCGTGCCATCGGGTTTAACACTGTGACACTGCTCAAAGTTCATGTTACCTTATAGACTGGATCAACTGACCATCAGAGGTAATTTTGCAGAATAATGTAACCTCAAACCAGTTAAAACAAATTTTTTAGCATCAAAAATTATGGAAAGAGCCTTCAAACATGCATTCATGCTAAGCAAAAAAATAAAACTGCAACACCTTTCGATTGTTATTTAAAAATTTGTTGTTTTCAGTGTTTTTGTTCATTACCCATGTTTTTACCTCAATGTACTTGTGGGAGCGATTTTTTTTGTTCTCATTGCCATCAATAGTATTTTTCAATACATTTTCACCAAAAAATTATAGAGAAGTAATACATTAGGACCCCTTTTAAACAAAAGTGGTGGTGTATAATCATCACTGCACATTACTAAGTGTAAACGCAAACACAAAACAAACATACAAATATAAGCACATGCATATAGCCAGGTTACCTGGTTAGGCTGCATGTACTCCTCTAGGTAAGTGCGACAGAGCCTCCTGTCCCAGTCGTCGGTAATGTGCCCACCGTACATGATCTCCCCAAACAAGTAGCGTAGGTCCTCCCAGGGCACCTGAAGCATACAGACAGCCTTCAGTGGTATCCTAACTCTTACATTATTGCCAAAGAGAGCACTCCATGTTATCCTAACTCTCATATGCTTCCCAAAGAAAAAGCTCAGTGTAATCCCAACTCTCATACCATTCACAAAGACAGTGCTTAGTGATATCCTAACTCTCATATTTTTCCAAAAGACAGCGCTCAGTGTCACCCTACGCTTTTATCATATCCAAGGACAGTATTCATGAAAGGTTTATTCATCTAATTCAAATACAAGTAAAATCAAGAAAAGACTATGGATTTTTGCAACAGACCTCAGAAAGTAACAAAAGTAAAACTAGTGAGCATTAAGCCCTCTTAATTTAGGACAGTGTGTTGAACTTACATACCATTCTCCACTCTTCAAAGTACAACTCTCAAATATTAAAGGTAAAACTTTACAGACTGTGCCATAAATTCATAGAACCCGAATAAAGTATCCTCTACAATAGTCTTTTTTTTTTTAAAATCTGATCTTAGAGGTTATCTTTTTTTTGTTTTCAACATTAGTGCTGCTAAAAATAAGTTAAAACTAACTATGTCCTTGGGACAATGGCATGTAATTAGTGAGTGCTTGTGCAGGGTGGCTCCCTGACGGGTTGGTTGTCAGGCCCCAAGGGAGGCCTTTCTGCCCTTTTTTGCTAAATCAGACTCTGTTAATCCTCGCGCATTGACATGTAGAGTATGGTAGTCAAGTTTCATGATGATATGTTGAGTAATAATGGAGGATTAGCGCTTCAAAGTTAGTGTCCACACCAAGAACAACAACAACAAGAAACAGTGAGTTTTTGGTCCTTGTCTAAAGTTTTGTGATTGAGAGAGGAGGAATTTAGTCTGAAAAGCTCTGCGAGTGTTTCTTTTTGGTGCAGTGGGTGCTCAGAAAATGAATGGAGGCCAATGGAGTTTTAACGCAAGTTAACTCGCAGTTATGCATGCTTATGCTGTAAAGACCCAATGCAAAACCTCACTTGATTCCCAAAAAATCCAATGAAAATAAGCTATCAAACTGAGTAACACCAGTAAAGTGTGTGGGCATACCATAAAAGCAATGTTATTGGCAAATCTAATGTATAAGATACACTTTATTGAACCCCGTGGGGTGATTTGTCCTCTGCATTTGACCCATCCTATAGTTAGGAACAGTGGTCAGCCACAGAGCAGCGCGCAGGGACCAACTCCAGTTCTAAAGCCAGTTCCTTGGTCAGGGGTACTGGTTGGAGTGTTCCTATAATGCATGTTTTTGTGGGTGGGGGAAACCCAAGTACCCAGAGGAAACCTATGCAAACACAGGTAGAACATGCAAACTCCACACAGAAAGGCCCCAAGCTGGAATCGAACCCACTACCTTCTTGCTGCGAGGCAACAGTGCTAACCACTATGCCAGCGTGCCGCCCGGCAGCAATATCTGTCAGTTAAGCAAGATTCGGTATCATGTCATCTTTGTCTGATAGGTAGGTTATAACTCATGTTAAAATAACTGATAATAGCTCATAATAATACCCTTACATTATTCCCAAAGGTACCATTCAGTATTTTCCTTCCTATCATATAATTTCCATGCTGAACAACTTGCCACGGGTTGCAGTAAGCATCACACTTCACCTGTGAGTTTGCCTCCAGGTAGTTGTAGAGAACACTGACAGATATTGTGAGGTCTCCAGTGTTAAAGGGGTACTTTCTGTTCCAGCCCTGAGGCCCAAACTTCCGCCTCTCTGCCACGCAAGCGTGGAAGTAGCAGAGGGAGAAAAGGATGGTCTTAAATTCCTGTTCCCGGGAACACTGGTCCAGAATATCCTGAATATAGATAAGGATAGTAGTCAGCTTCATCTGGCAGGAGGGCTTTCTGTCTCTCAATAGGGAGCCAAAAACAGGGGAGAGAGTGGTCTGTTTCTCACTAAAGAGCTAAAATGAGAGCCTGAGGGACGCAGATGTCCCCCCTCCCTCTGAGTGACTGAAAACAGGAGCCAGAGGAAAAGCTGCCTGTCTCTCAGTGAGGGAATAGCAACAGGCCCTTTCCCCTCTAATTCAATAATTATACCACTCAAAATCCTGCCTGAGCTCTTACTCCTTTAGGACTGAACATCACACTGTACAGACTGAAGTTCAATTACATACAATTTAAAGTAGTCATATAATGATTTGAATGTGTACATTATTATTGTAAGGAATGTTACGGCTATGACAGAATGAACGAATCATGCTTCAATAGAAAAACATGCAACTGATACTTGTCCACTTCAAAACACAGGTAAACATTCATTTCTTATGAGCAAAATGAAGTGCAACATGAAACGCAAAATTAAAGTCGTGTTAAAATGAAGAAACTGAAGTGCAACTGTCATTTTTTTTCTCTTTCGATTCCATCTCCAGTAAAGGGTCCTATTCAGGTTCCATTTTATCTTTCATACGTCCCATCTTATTTCTGACTCCACTTTACCAGTCATATAGTCCCATCTTATTTCAGAATTACATCTCTCATATAGTCTTCATTTTATTTCAGACTCCATTGTATCTCTGTCATACAGTCATCATCTTATTTTCATCACCCTTGTATCTCAGTCATAACAATCCCCAGCTTGTTTGAGACTCTATTTTATCTCTCATATAGTCTTCATCTTATTTTGGCCACCATTTCTCCCCATGAGACAGTATTCATATTATTTTAGACTCCATCTTATCTCTGCTTTACAGTCCACATTCAGTGCTCAGCATTTAGACCCCAACAATAGGAGTGGACCTAGGAGGAATCATGGTGAAACAATGTGTGCTTCTGAGCTCGGTAGGGAACCTGGTCAAAGTTGTCAAGTGCAGCATGTAGGTTGGCCAGCATGCCCGTGGGTGGCTCATTGGTGATCTTGATGGCATTCTCCAGGATTCCCTGGGGGATGATGTGTTCCTGAGGCATGGGGGCAGGCTCCGCGCTCATAAACACACGGTAATCAACATGGCTGCCCTCACTGTAGTACTCCAGAAGCTTCTCCAGCGTGCCCAGCCACTTTGCCACCAGATGAATATTCTGCCACACATGCATACATACAGTATGGGAATTGGCATAAAAATGCTATATTGCTTACAGTATACAGTATATACGTAACATGACTGATCACAAAAATAGTGTTTTAGGTGAAATGTTAGCATATAGTATGAAGGTAACTACACCACACTGATGTCAGAAGTAAAAATGCACAATTATTTTACCTACAGAGATTTAAAAAATCACTTTTGAAGTACTTCCCATTATTTTTAAGCCTCTATTGATTTTGAGATTGTGCATATTTCCAAGTACATGCTGTTTATCTAGACCATAGTCCACTACAATTTACATTGGTTTTAATACTATTCATCTAAAAACTACGCATCCCATGATCCATTTCGTAAAAAGCAGGTGGATCATGGGATGCATACATGAAATGTAATCAGGCAACTTTTAGGCTCATATTCACACAGGAGAAGAATAAATTGATGTAATCTGTCATTACTTATTGTGAATCACGCAAAAGCCCCCTTACACTGTTTTTTCAAAGCCATTTCTGTGCCACATCTGAAACCGTGCTCTGGGCTTTTATTTCTTACTTATTCAATCTGGCAAAGCTTCACTTCAAGAATCACTAACTTCAATGGACTGAAACCTCTTGCATTAACCTCACAGATGTTGTGCTGTTAGAGGTGCAGTGTGTGTGAGTAATGAAGGCTCAGACTGGAGGACTGGTACCTGCAGAATCACCCAGTGTCCTTCCCTGGATGCTTTCTCCAGAGCAACCTCAGCCACAGCCTCCTGCCCCTGACCCAGAGACACATTGTGGAGTTTCCCCAGGTCAATGGTGAACCCTAGCTTCCGCCCTGAATTACCACCAAAAAAACAATAAAATTCAGCCTTAGACCTTGATTGCCACATAAAAATGATTAAAGTGCACCTATGATGGTTTTTCATTATTTCAATGTCGTAGCGTGAATCATATAGTTTTTATGCACATTTAAAAGGTCTGTGTCGGAAAACAACTCGCCTCCAGAAGAAGCGCTCACTGCTGCAAAATTCACTGCTCTAGAGCTGACTGAAACACCCCAATTGCTTCTGACCATTTTTTTTCATCAACTGGTGATGTCACCATTTGAATTTTCGCACCAAGCAGATAGTTTGGCACGCCTGTGAATCAAGTGGCTTTCGCCCACAAGGCTTAACCAGTATTTGTTTCTAAACCGGAAATCAATTCATGGTAAGGGGCGTGAAAACGGGCAAGAACAGTGGACCAATCACAAGTGAGTGATGAAGTTGACCAATCGCAGCACACTGTGGTTTTCGGGAGGGCGGGGGCAGGACTTTCAATGGAGCGTTTCACAGACGGGTACTGCAGAATTGGCCAGCATGAGAAAACTCAAGTGTTTTTTTAACAATGATGGATTTAAACCTTTTTTTCGTAGAGTTCAAGAATACAAGAATGATCAGTGAAAAGTCACATAATAGCTGCACTTTAAACTATCGCCTCTAACCGGCATTACCATAAAACCAGGTGTCACAATGGAAACAAAATATAATCCAGGTTGCGCCCCCACCCCCATTACCATGGAAAAAGAACAAAACTCAGATTCTGACCTGTGTTACCGTAGGAGGCACATCAAATGTAACATATTCTGCCATTCGCATTACCACTGACATACTGGAAAACCCTCCGCAACCAACTTGCATTGCCATAGAAAAACACAAAACTGAGGTTACATCTTTAACTCGCATTCATTGATATTCCTGACACTAGAAACGTCCATTCTGCCTAAGCACGGGACAAGTTTGAATGCCAGCTGAGACACCTGGGACATGTGCGACAAAAGGGCAGTCCTTGCGAATACCAATATTAACCACACACCTGCTCCAACAGATTATTCTTGCAAGATTTTATGTCTGACAGTCATCTTATATCTTGGTGAACTAAAGGTACATTTGAAACTTTCTTTCTACTTCTTTCTTCCAAAGACTGTCAGAGATGGTGCTTAGCACTGGAGACCGCATATACCAACCACATCACAAGGAATCATTTCCCAAGAGTTGTTTTGTGACTTCGGTACTTCTTGCACACGGGTCCTCAAATTCTAAGTTGAAATTCTGGCTTCTCTGACATTAGTATTTCAGCCAGTATTTTCTCCTTTGACATTTCCATTCCAAGATGAAACGTCTGAATTTGTTTTGTTGTTTATCATCCCCCCCCCCCAACTGCCAATTGCTCCACAAGTCAGGCTGCCAGATATTAAGTGTATTTTTCATTATTAGTGAGTAAATATAGGGAGTCTGAGCATATTCAAGACAAAATTGGGCTCAGTTCAGTTTTTCACTCTAATTTCAACAGCAAATCAAGGGGTGTCGCCATCCTTTTCCACAAAAAAGTAAAATTCATTTTGGCAGACATTATTTCAGATCCAAATGGTCGTTATATTATAATATCAGGCTCACTTTTTCATATACCAGTAATATTTGTAAATGTATATGCGCCCAACTGGGATGATGAAGCCTTCATTAAAAAAAATCACCTCCAACATCCCAACTCTAAATTTTCATTATCTAATATTTGGAGGTGATCTAAACTGCTTAATTAATCCCAGTCTGGATAGATCAAACCCAACTACTAAACCTCCTTTGAAAATGGCAAGAACCTTGTCTGCTTTTATGGATCAGGTGGGATGTATAGATCCCTGGAGGTTCGGAATCCCACCAGTTGGATACTCACCAGTCCTACTCTCGAATAGATTACTTTTTTATAGATGAAATCTTCCTTCCTTTAATATCAAATACAGAATATACTGCAATAGTAGAATCTGACCACGCCCCATTGCTTCTCGATTTATCACTGACCTTGATAGAAAAACCTCGTCCTCCATGAAGGTTCAACTCCCTTTTACTCTCGGACAAAAAGTCTTTTGTGATTTGATTAATAAAAAAAAAAAATCGACGAGTTTCTTATTAATAATCAAAAGATAATATATCCCCGTCTCTACTTTTGGGAAACCTTTAAAGTTGTCATTAGGGGAGAAATTATAGCGTTTACTTCTTTTACAAAATAAATTACGAAAGAGAAACAAGATAAACTTATAAAAACAATTAAAGAATTAGACTTGCAAAATTCAACGAGGTCTTCCCCAGAACTTTTAAAACAGAGACTAAGCCTACAAAAGGAGTATGACCTACTATCGACAGGAAAAGTTGAAAGACAATTATTACAAGCTCGTGGATAACCAGGGTGAAAAATCAGGAAGGTTATTAGCTCACCAACTCAAAATAAAATCTGCCACCCAGCATATTACACAAATTAAAAACAGCTCAAATAATGTGACCGTAATCCCATCTGAAATTAATAATATTTTTAAAGAATATTACTCAACTTTGTACCAATCAGAAAGCCCCCGAACAAGTTTGAGGACCTTCGATTTCCCAATATTAATAGCGATCAAAAAAAAAAACTTGATCAACCATTGAATTTGGGAGAGATATTGGAATCAATTAAAGCTATGCGAAGCGGAAAATCACCGGGACCGGACGGTTTTCCTATTGAATTTAAAGAAGTTCTCAGATAAGTTATCACCACTTTTGCTTAACATGTTAAATGACTCTTTAATTCGTGGTGTGTTGCCTCAATCTCTTACAGATGCTTCAGTCACTTTATTGTTAAAACCTGGGAAGGATGTGAACGAATGTGGATCATATCGGCCAATATCTCTTCTTAATGCAGATTATAAAATACTAGCGAAAACCCTTGCCATGCGTTTAGAAACGGTTATACACCATGTAATTTCTGACGACCAAACTGGTTTCATTAGGAATCGCCATTCCTTTTCTAACATCCGTCGCCTATTAAATGTTATTTATTCTGCTGCTTCTAGTGAGATCCCAGAGATGGTTATCTCGCTGGATGCAGAGAAGGCATTTCATACTTGTTTAGAACTTTGGAGAAATTTGGTTTTGGCTCTAACTTTGTTGCCTGGATAAAACTTCTTTACTCTTCACCCAGAACCTCTGTCATTACAAATGGACTAAATTCAGAATATTTCAATCTATATAGAGGAACTCGTCAAGGTTGTCCGTTAAGTCCGCTAATATTTGCTTTAGCTATTGAGCCTTTATCTATTGCCTTGAAAGTATCCCCTCACATCCAAGGGATCCATAGATGGGGTACAGAGCATAGAGTCTCCTTTACGCCGGACGATTTATTAGTTTATATATCTGACCCGGTGAAATCTGTCCCTGCATTAGTTGCTATCCTCAAGCGTTTTGGGGGTATTCTCTGGATATAAACTAAATTTTTCCAAAAGCGAATGCTTTCATTTGAATAAGTGTCAACAACTGATACAGAAATACAACTGCCTTTTTCACAACTGTAATTCAGAATTCAAGTATCTGGGTATCAATATCACCAAAAAATTTGATAATCTATATGATAGGAACTTTTCCCCTCTAATCAATCAGATGAAGACAGATTTTGACAGATGGAAAACTCTAACCGTCTCTTTAATTGGCAGAGTTAATTCAATTAAGATGAATGTCTTACCACGTTTCTTATATTTGTTTCAGTGTTTACCTGTGTTCTTGTCTAAACGCTTCTTTACGGTGCTGGATAGACATATCCTTGGTTTTTTATGGGGTAACAAACATCCAAGGATTAGTAAAACGTTACTACAAAGACATCAATCACAAGGTGGACTATCTCTCCCTAACTTCAGATATTATTATTGGGCAGCAAACTTACAGAAAATAATATACTGGATTAAATTCCCTCAAATAAGCTGGTGTCTAAATGAAGCTATATCTTGTTCTCCCTCTTCTTTAGTAGCACTTATAACTTCCAAATTACCTTTCTCCCGAGACAACACTCAACCAACCCTATAGTAATTCGACTTTGAAAATTCTAGCACAAGACAAATTTTGGCTTCATAAATATGTCCACTTTAGCTCCTATTCATGGTAATTGCCTTTTTCTTCCATCTAAACTAGACTCTGCATTTTCCTCATGGCATAAAAAAATGGCTTTCTAATATTGGGCAGTTATACATTGGTGGGATTTTTGGGACCTCCAGGGATATATTTGAGAAATATAACATTCCTCAATCCCATTTGTTCCGTTACTTTCAAGTACGACATTTTGCTAAATCAAATAATCCTAACTTTCCAAATTTACCACAAAACTCAACATATGAGACCATTTTGAATACTTCACCAAATGTGAAAGGATTTATATCCCAAATATATAAAATCCTGAGTTCAATTACAGAGACTAATATTGTTAAAATTAAAGCAGACTGGGAAAAAGAATTTGATAAACCCATATCAGACTCATTTTGAATCGGGCCCTAATCAGGATTAATGGATGCTCATGTGCACGATTAAATCTAATACAATTCAAGGTACTACATCGCCTCCACTACTCTAACTCAAAACTTTCGAAAATATACCCTGATGTAGTAGATAGATGTAACAGATGCTATAATTCGCCTGCAGATCTTACACATATGTTTTGGCTTTGCCCGCAATTAACTAACTACTGGGATACAATATTTAAAGTCCTCTCAGAGTCTCTCAATCTAAAACTTCAACCTAATTCATGGATGTGCATTTTTTTTTTTTTTTTTGACGAATACCAAACTTTAAATACTCAGCATCAAAATATAATTTCTTTTTCAACCCTTTTAGCTCGACGTAGAATATTATTGGATTGGAAATCTCCTAACCCCCCAAGTGCCTCAATGTGGTTGACGGACGTAATTTTATTTTTAAAATTGGAGAAAATCAAATTTTCACTGAGGGGGCATACTGAGAAATTTAAAATCACTTGGGGCCCAGTTATTCAGTACTTTGACAACTTGAAGACTCTTGATTTAAGCTCTTAATTTTTTATCTTTTTTGTTTTTTGTTTTTTTTTTTTTTTTGTTATTTGGATCTTCTTATTGCATTCTAATGCATTTATTTTTCTTTTATTTCCTTATGTATTTTTTTTTTTATTGGCTTTTTTAAAATTATATTCCTTATTTGATCGCTGTAATTTCTTCCTATATCCTTTTTTTTTTTGACTGACTGACTTTCTATTGATCTTCACAAATATATAGGTGTATCATACTGAGATGTTAAATAGTATAGGCAGTGTAATATGGGTTTAGGAGATGGGATTGGGTGGGAGAAGGATTTAGGGGAGGAGGGTGGGGAAGGAAAAAGAAAGCAAAGGGGGAAAGTGCTTTTTTTTTTTTTTTTATTTTCTCTCTCTGGATTTTGTCAAATGTATAATTTTGTGGATAAATAATGTACTTTGCAACCCCTGAAAGCTCAATAAATAGAGATTGCATAAAAAATTGGGCTCAGTTCCAAATCATTTAAAGGTGCACTACTATGTTTGGACTAAACGCTCATTTTCTTCTGGTATTACTCTAGTCGCCCCTGCTGTCTGGGGCAAAACAATAGCCGTACGCTTTCTTTTTGGGGAGCTTTCGCTTTAGAGCTTTTGCTGATATAATATTTGCTCTCAGGGGGACAGTGTAGGCCTTTTTACCGTAGAGAACAGGGGTGTCAAACCGGTCCATAAAAGGGCAAAGGGGCTGCAGGTTTTCAATCCAACCAAGCAGAAGCACTCCTGATGCAACTAATTTAATCAACTGATCTCAGGCTGCACAGTTGATTAAATTAGTTGCATCAGGTGTGCGTCTGCTTGGTTGTATTGAAAACCTGCAGCCCCTTCGCCCTTTTACAGACCAGTTTGACACCCCTGCTGTAGATGCGACAAGTATCAAGCTAGTGATGTGCGAGTACGAACGAATGGTTCGTAACAAATGGCTCTTTTTATTGATTCCAGAGTGACAATAATTCATCTCCACCACCGACTCATTCTCGAACTTGCCCCTCCTATCTAGTATATATCTGCCTTAGTCAACAAAATGAAAGCCTCCTCCTGCCCCAATGATGTTCTCCCAACTGCAATGTTTAAAGAAGTATTTGACTCAATTGGTCCTTGTATCGTACATATATGCAATACCTCACTTTTAACTGGCATGGTTCCTAGTTTTTTTTTTTTTTTCAAGCATGCTGTTGTTGAACCTATACTCAAAAAGTGCAGTTTGGATCCACTGCAACTCCAGAGCTACAGACCGATATCAAAACTTCCATTTATATCAAAAATTCTTGAGAAGGTTGTTGCAGAGCAACTCACATCTTTTTTGGAGGAGCATGAGATTTTTGATAAGTTTCAGTCTGGCTTCCGTAAACACCACTCCACGGAAACTGCTTTACTTGAAGTCTCCAGTGATATTATGATGTCAGCTGATTCTGGTGAATTCACAGTTTTAGTTTTGTTAGACTTAACATCTGCTTTTGATACTGTTGATCACAATGTTATGATTAACAGACTCCGTGATGTTGTTGGGATGTCTGGACTTGCCCTGGATTGGTTTAGGTCTTACCTTTCTGACGGAAGGTTTAGTGTTTTTGCCAACCAGATAATGTCAGAGTGTGCAGATTTGACTTGTGGGGTGCCTCAGGGCTCCGTTCTGGGACCAGTCTTGTTCATTCTGTACATTTTCCCCCTTGGGCTTATAATTAAGCAGCACAGAGACATCTCTTATCATTTCTATGCTGATGATATCCAGATATACTGCTCTTTAAAGCCCACTGAGCTCCACAAACTATCATCTTTAATTGACTGCCTGTCCAATATCAAGCAGTGGCTACATGATAATTACCTTCAGCTAAATTCTACAAAGACAGAAACCTTAATTACTGCACCTGAGAGCAATCTTCATGTGATAAAGAACCACCTCAATGCACTAGGCCTGTCTGTGAATTCAAAGCTTAAAAATTTAGGAGTAACTTTTGACTCCTCCATGTCGCTTGATGGCCACTCAAGGAATTTAATTAAGAATTGTTACTTCCATTTGAGAAACATCTCTAAGCTTCGACATGTGGTGTCTAAAAGAGAGCTAGAGATGGTCATACATGCCTTTATCTTGTCTCGATTGGATTATTGTAATAGCCTTTTTACTTGTTTAAATAAAAAGGAGCTTGACCTGTCTCCAGGTGGTCCAAAACTCTGCATGCTGGCTTCTGACGAGCACTAGGAGAAGGGACCACATCACTCCTATTTTACTATCCCTGCATTGGCTGCCTGTCCACTTGAGGATCCATTTTAAAATCCTTGTCCTTACCTTTAGAGCTCTTTGTGGGCAGGCTCCCTCTTATATCCCAGACCTATTGGTGCTTCACACTCCCTCCCGTGGTTTGAGGTCATCTGGTCAGAGGCTTTTACAGGTTCCACGGACTTATTCAAAGACCCGTGGGGACCGATCCTTCCAGGCAGTAGCTCCCAGACTCTGGAACTCACTGCCTTTGTCAATACGATGTTTAAATTCAGCTGAATCTCTTGAGAAGCAGCTAAAGACTCTTCTTTTTAAACAGGCTTTTAATTAGACGAGGGCTTGATTGGCTGATTTTCATTTTACTTTTATTTCTTTTATTTATTTATTTTGTTTTATGTCCTGTGTTGTACTCTCTTGTGTTTTATGTGTATAGCCCTGTAAAGCACTTTGTGATTTTTATCTGCGAAAAGCGCTATATAAATAAAATTTACTTTATTTACATTACTTTACCCGCTACTAACTAGCATGACAGTGAATTGCAAAGAAAAGACTGGAAAACGTGTCACAATTCTGAAATGCTTATATTAACTGTATATGTGGAAATGCATGCCCGAGTCCTGTGAGAATAGCACGGACTCCGGAGCTAATTTTAACTACATGCTATCCCAGCGCAGAGCAGACTGTATAACTCCGGCTGCATATATCACTGCATCATTTATCTCCCAGCCTGGAGCCCACCCCCTGCCCTGAGCTGAAGGTCTACTCTGACTGCATGAATCACTCACTCACAAACCAGTTCCATGCCTCAGTCAGTTACTGTCCATGAAATTTGATTTGTCCCCTTCCAGTCATTTACTACAGCTCAATTCCGATTAAAGAATCATGATATTCAATAATCTGTAATTTATGATTAGCAGACTGTGTTGCTATATGGATGCCATTTTTATCATTGATTGGACGGACTTGCTGTTCACGTCTTTCAAGTAGTGTGACTGACTTAACAGATGCAATGAAATTATTTCACACTTATTTAATTTATTTTCTTATTACTGGTATTTTGTGTAAGAGTCATGCTCGTAGGCATTTTTAGTTATCAGATTAAAGAATGCTCGCAACCACTCCTTTTTGAAGACGTACAAGAGGGTGCATGCATTCAACTGTCCCGCTCCACAGGAGACAGTGTTATTTTTAGTCAACGAAAATCAAGCAAGCCCCCAGTCCGATAACATTTGGAAAGTCCAGAAGCGGCGGACAATTAAATTATTTTATCTTATTCAAGTTTGCGGAGGCGGTTTGGCAGCCGGAATTCTTTGGTGCGCCAGTGGGGGATTTCCACACCGTCTATGGAGATTCCCTGGTCTCTGGGTACCGGACTTGGTGACTCCAGTGACTCAACTACCCGACTCTTTTAGTGAGTGACTGATAAAAACGCTAGTCAGTAAAAAGAGTCAAACCTCCCATTTCTATATCCAGCCACTAATGACCTGAAGAGCCAGTAGTTGGAGACATGAAAGTGAAGAATCGTTGCCATGGAAACAATGCACTGTCTCCTCCTGTCTCCTCTCATTGCATTGGTGTAAACTGGCAGGTTTTGCAGAAGGTTGTCATTCACATACATTGAGGTTCTTTTACAAGCAGTTGTGCATATCAACTGATCTCGTTGCAGATCCTTGGTCTCAACTGGCCTTAAGACTTTTGCATAGTACTGTATTTAACACAAGGAGCTGAGAAGATCATCAGATAAATAGTACATATAAAAAAATGCAAATATTTAACTGGAAGTTATCCTTCACTTATTCAGAGATTGAGTGATATGAGTTATTCAGTATTAGCAAACTCTCACTGCATGTGAAAGTCAACACCAGCGTGAACTTCTAATTTTAGAGAGGTGAGCAGAATTTGCTCTCCTTGCACAGGCAGAGTAGAGCCAAAACGGTCATTGCTGTTACCCAGGGACTCCACATCTTTGAGTGGATCCACTCCAGGAGACAGTATGAAGAAAACCGGGGAGGCTGGACTGCTCTCTTGGAACGATCGGGCAAATTCTGTCTTTCGTCCTTCCGTGTACTTCACTCCCAGCTTCTCCTCTACAAAGTTCCTGCAGAACAACAACACATTTCCACACTCATGCGACTGTCACCACCTTTGCAAAGCTCGAGAAAAATGCGGGTGTGAGGAGAAAGACTCCCACACTGCATACACAGAACTTACGCTCACTGCACAGTAACACTCAAGTACTACATACTGGGCACTCAGACATTGCGGATATTGTGCTCACACATAATGCAAACCTTAAAATGACACATACTTCAGAAACAGCACTCACACATCGCAGACACTGCTCTTACACACTGCAGTAACAGCACTCCTCTGCCCTGCAGACGCAGCACTACGTCACTATAGACAGCTCTCACACACGTGGCAGAAACAGCGCTCCAACACTGCAGAAACAAGTCAAACAAACTGCACACACAGCATTCATACACGTAAGGGATAATCAACTCGTGGGTGTGCATCACACGGTTTTAAGGCACGACGTGCAGGCCAATAACCTCCACAAAGTGCCTTAAAATCATGTGATGCACACCTATGAGTTGATTATCCTGCTTATACCATGGTCATTTTCCAGCAATATCAAATCACAGCATTCAGAAATTTTTGGTGAAAGTTTTACACTTAAAATCTAAAGTTTATGAAGCAAGAGCTTACCGTCGTCATGACGAGGAATAATTCTAGTCCCTTTTACAACCATGTCAACCGAACAACCAAACTAACTGTGCGTTCCACGTTTTTAACGCATACCTGCCAGCCAATCAGAAAACAGTACTCGCCCAGGCCATGGTATAAATTAGAAATAGCACTCTCAAGCTGGAAACATGGCATACGCACACCACAGACACAGCGCTCACACGCTCTGCAGACACAGGACTCATACAGCATACACAGCTCACACACATTGCTGACACAATCGGAACTCACACGCAGCACCTAATGCCAGACATGGTGCTCGAGGACACAGACAGCTACTTGAGTGTGCCATACCATCAGCTTAGATAGCCGACATGAGTGCAAACGTCATTCCGTCAGTCCACATGGCTTACCTGAGTGTGTAAATCATTCTTTTGGTCCAGATGACTAACCTCAGTGTGTATGTCCGTAATTCTGCCAGTCAAAATAGCCTACCAGAGTGCATATGTTGTTCTGTCAATCCTGATGGCCTACCTAAACACGCATCTCATGCTGTCAGTCCAGACATCCTAACTAAGTGCACCCATCATTCTGTCGGTCCACATGGCCCACCTGAGTGCGTTCATCATTCTGCCAGTCCTGGCTATCTACCAGTGCCCGTCGGTCTGTCAGTCCAGATGACTTACCTGAGTGCGTACGTCATTCTGTCCGGGCGGAGGGCGCGTAGCATAATGAGTTTCTGTAGGGAGCTCTTGTTCTTCCACTCCTGTGGGAACTTCTCCTTCTCTGGACACTCGGACTCCAGAACCTTCTTCCAGCGCTTAGGAGATCCCTCAATGTCCCGATCCAGCCCCCGGAACTCATCAGTGAAGCTCATGGTCTGTCAGTAACAGGGAGGGAACAGGGCTGTGAGTGGTCCTCGTGCAGGCATATATGCTTTCAGCTGAGGATCAGTACAGATGCTGGGGTTGGACTAGTGGTCAGACCGAGACACTACCTTAATTGCGCTCCACGCAGAGTTAGACAGGAAGTCAAGAGGGCTAGTATAGCTGAGATCAATGTTGAAGCGGAGCAGGAAATCCAGCTCCCTGACATCAATCTCTTTGCTCAGGAGCAGAAGCTGTGGATTCAGAGATCTTAAGTCAGTCTCCGCCTTGCATCATGACTGCGTTGCACAGGCCATGTTTCAGGTGGTACCTACTGTGTCTTTATCATTTCACATGATTGTTTTACATAATTCAGTTTCAGAACCGAAATGAAAGTGATTCCTTAGTTTGCTTAAAAACTAATTAATCAATAATTGAATACCAAAGTAAACGTTATGGCTTCATGGTGACAATGGAAAAATTCAAACCAATTCATAGAAAACTCGAGAAGTAAACCAATTGATAGACAACTCAAGAAGTATATCAACGGACCTTTTCCCTAGCCTCCACATTGATTGAAAATGGGGGTATCCCCAAGGCATCAAATATAGTCTTTTTTGATATGGCCGGGGTTGTCATTTGTAGTCATTATGGGGAAAGGGAAGGGGAGAGCCTGTGGGGAAAAGAGTTAAAGTATGCGCTTACAAGACTGATAGGTGAGCATGCATATCCTGTGATCCAATGTATGTGTACAGAACCTAAAACTGTGGTGATATAAGGCTGGGTGCATAATACCCATGTGTTATGGACTTGCTTCCTTATCACAACCGGCACATCAGTTGCAAAACATCCTAGTTGTCATGACAAAAGGAAGCATGTCACCTGAGCAACACCGAGGATTACATTACTTAACTCCATATGTCATGATGAGATGGGGGCAAACATGAAGTATTTGATGGCCCCAGTGTAAAACTTTTACTTCTAAGAATATGGCAGGGTAATAATGAAAAGTTGTCCTCGTCTGTTATCCCAAAACTTTGAATTTTGTACATGCTTCCCTTTGTCATTCCACAACAGTACTCTACTGACAACTTAGTACACTCGTGAAATCCCTTTGGATGCTACATACAAACTGATATGCAAAAACTTTACAAACAATTTACAATCAAATATAGTTTGGCTCCTTGATAAATGAGGCCCCTCATGACTAGCCAATTTCTGAACTTAAGTACAGCCACTGTGACCAGCTGTAGAGGGAGAAGCACCAAACACAACAAAGCTTCACCTGGAAGGCCAGCTGGGCACTGAAGGTCAACTTGTCCTTCTCAAACAGGCCTCGGCTGATGTAAGTAAAGGTGGAGAAAGTGATGCTGTCAATGAGGATCTGCACTCTGGTCTGGACATGGTCAGAGGGCTCGGCCTGCCGCACGGCACTGTGAAACACCACATTAAATGCCTGGAGAGACAGAGCATGAGAAACAGTATGTTACAGACCTATAGAGAGAGCATGAGAAACAGCATGTTACAGACCTATAGAGAGAGAGCATGAGAAACAGCACGTTACAGACCTATAGAGAGAGAGCATGAGAAACAGCAAGCAATGGATCGAGAAACAGAGCAGGAAAATTGAAAGCATTCTTCCCAGTATCTGTCACTGCTCTTGGTAGAATCGGACTGCACTGCGTGCATTGTTACTAGTGTGTAATCTTACCTTTAGTGAGAACTGGTACAGGGGATTGATTTTATTGAGGTCATTCATAATGAAGTACAGCAGCGATGCCCTTGTGGCCACGGGCCGGTAATGCTCCCGAGCCTCATTAATCTTCACTTCATTAACTTTAGCTTCCAGGACCTAGAGCAGAGGGGGGTCCATAGAGCATAGACTGAGAACTGACAAATGGTAAAAACACACTGATAACAATAATCAAGTTACTTCACAACATACAGATGTAAACATACCTGCGTGTTCAGATACATTCAACGCAAGCAGGCAAGAAAAAGCAGGGGACAATTTCTGACTACTATAAGGACCAGGAAAAAGAAAAGTAAACAAGATGACGATTTCAACAAAAGTCAAAAATGGTGAAATACGTGACACCCACAAAACCACTAAAATCATTTCAGGTAGAAAGGGGAACAGTGTCAAAAATTTTGATATCAACACAACACCAAAAATCTGCAACTGCAAAAAAGGACAGTGATCTCAAGTCAAAGTGCTCCACCACAAAATTACAGCTCTAAAAATCACCCCAGAATTGAGCCAATCGGTATTTGCATCAGTCTCAACCATTTTGAAACCATTTCTATCCAGTGTAATGCACAAAAATGCAGTACATATGCAGAAAGCATGAAACCTGTGTCCCAATACATCAATACTGCATTGAAAAATTCAAATTTCACTGGTACGGAGCATACTCAGAATGTTCGTGAGAACAAAAAAGTTGGTATTTAATGCCTACCTTTAAGCAATCTGCTTTGATGAATCCAAAACATTTTAAACCTCAAAACTTGTGCACGACAAGTGTCATTTACATAAAGAACTGCCCTAAACAGCCATCTGTCCACAATCCTTCCCTTTAGACGCTGCAAGATGGCAATTCCACAACTGTGGTGCCCTTTAGCCTTGTAATCCAGAAGCATTACATGTATTTTTTGATCATTTTTTGAAACCAAAACCATGAAAACTTTTAAATTTCAAATTTCAAAAAATTACATTAACCCATCTTGAATATTAACAGTATGTGCTGTATATACGCAATTGTTTGGCTGAAGACTTGAATGGTGCCAGAATTGTAGAATCACCCATGAAAAAAGGACTATGAAGACTATGAAGTCTAAACTAAACTACAAAGACGATGAAGAAAAAGTGTTTGGACACTGAGAGTAAAAGATTCTACTTAGGTACGGTGCTGTGAAATAGTATTTGGCCCCTTGCTGAGTTCTTCTGTTTTTGCATATTTGTCACATTCAAATGTTTCAGATCAGCAAACTAAGAGATCTAATATTAGACAGAGAGAACATAAGTAAATACAAAATGCAGCTTTTAATTGATCATTTCATTTACTTAAGGTAAAGATTTATTCTAAACCTACATAACCCCTGCACCCTTGGTGGCAACAACTGCCTAAGGATGTGTCATTCTAGAGTGTGTGACTTCATCCTAATCTCAGCAGTGGTGTGTTTGTAACTTCATCTCTATCTCAGCAGTGGTGTGTGGTGTGTGTACCTTCATCTCTATCTCATGCGTTTCTACCTTCATCTCATCTCAGCAGTGAAGTGTTTGGCGCTCTGGTGTGT
Source organism: Gymnothorax javanicus (assembly GCA_029692085.1). NCBI lineage: Eukaryota > Metazoa > Chordata > Actinopteri > Anguilliformes > Muraenidae > Gymnothorax > Gymnothorax javanicus. Next base: position 24,155,842 of record CM056205.1, read on the forward strand.
GGTGTGTGTACCTTCATCTCTATCTCAGCAGTGAAGTGTTTGGCGCTCTTGTGTGTTGTGTGTGTACCTTCATCTCTATCTCAGCAGTGAAGTGTTTGGCGCTCTGGTGTGTGGTGTGTGTACCTTCATCTCTATCTCAGCAGTGAAGTGTTTGGCGCTCTTGTGTGTGTGTGTGTGTGTACCTTCATCTCTATCTCAGCAGTGAAGTGTTTGTGTGTACCTTCATCTCTATCTCAGCAGTGAAGTGTTTGGCGCTCTGGTGTGTGGTGTGTGTACCTTCATCTCTATCTCAGCAGTGAAGTGTTTGGCGCTCTGGTGTGTGGTGTGTGTACCTTCATCTCTATCTCAGCAGTGAAGTGTTTGGCGCTCTTGTGTGTGGTGTGTGTACCTTCATCTCTATCTGGTGTGTGGTGTGTGTACCTTCATCTCTATCTCAGCAGTGAAGTGTTTGGCGCTCTGGTGTGTGGTGTGTGTACCTTCATCTCTATCTCAGCAGTGAAGTGTTTGGCGCTCTGGTGTGTGGTGTGTGTACCTTCATCTCTATCTCAGCAGTGAAGTGTTTGGCGCTCTGGTGTGTGGTGTGTGTACCTTCATCTCTATCTCAGCAGTGAAGTGTTTGGCGCTCTGGTGTGTTTGTGTACCTTCATCTCTATCTCAGCAGTGAAATGTTTGGCGCTCTGGTGTGTGGTGTGTGTACCTTCATCTCGATCTCAGCAGTGAAATGTTTGGCGCTCTGGTGTGTGGTGTGTGTACCTTCATCTCGATCTCAGCAGCAGTGTGCTTGGAGGTCTCCAGTTTCTCCACTAGAAGGTTGTCCCCCAGGAAGTTGCTCTCAGCCGCGGACAGACGAGTCAGCAGCTCATCCTCAAGCTGTTTCAACTCAATCTTGAAGTAGTTCTGCTGTGTGGTCAAATCAGACTGCAAAGCAAACAGCCCACTCGTCAAAACAGCTCGTCACCCCGGGTCTCAGTCATCACTCTCTGGCCATGGTAATCACATTCAGTACTCAGAATTCCAAAATAACTGATTCAAGTTTTGTAATACCACCAAAAATTTGGCATTGTACAATCCTTGCATTATGAAAATCACATTCCCAAAAGTAAGTGGACTCTTAGTCTGTGGCTGTTCATCATAATTTGGGCTTGACCTCACAGCCATATTGAAGGACAATCTTGATACTATTGGATACAATGTCATTCCAGCTGGTTCACGAGTTTGAGGGAGGCCCATTCTGGTCTCAGAATGACAATGTAAAATAACCTGACTGGCCTGCACAGTTCCCTGACCTCATCCCCATCAAAGAATATTGGAACAAACTGGAAAAAGGACCTCAAGCAAGGCTTGATGGCCCAAAAACACAGCCTGAATTCAGTAATGCTGAAATGGAAGCAAATCCAAGCAGCCTTCACAAGCTTTTGTGAAAATTAAGGCTGTTATTGCAGCAAGGACAATCTCCTATTAATTCCCATGAGACGTTGAATGAGCAGGCAGCCACATACTTTCATGTACAGTATAATAAATGATTTACTGACATCAGTGCAGAGTGTTTGCATTAAGAGCTCATCCTTAAACCACCCAACTAAAAGTCCCAATACTGACAATAAACTGCAGCCCCAAACCCAGGACATGACAGCATCTGTCCATAAAACTCCAACCTCTAAATATTCTGGAGAGAGGGCACCATCACTGCATTACAGGAGTCAGGGTGGGTCATGTGGCAGCCTACCTTAAGGTGCTCCAGGTCTGGGCGCTCGAGGTTGACTACCTCAGCTAAGAGCTGGTCCTCCAGGCCATCCCGGGTCACTGTGAAGTTAATGAGAGTGGTCTGAGCCTGGATCTCAGGCTTGTAATGGGGGTTAGCCAGCTTGGTTTGCAGGATAAGACGGAAGGCTGGATGGAAGTAACATTCTTTATCTCCCACCTTGATGTACCTGAAAGTTTTTGGAATGAGAAAAACACAGCGACTGTTTACTAAGGGGTTTTTGGATTAGATTTATTAAGTCACAGGGCACCAGAGGGTTTCACAATTAAATTTATAAAGTCGGAAGGCACTGGAGGGTTTTCTCAATTAGATTTTTAAAGTCGCAGCACACTGGAGGATTAGATTTACTAAGTCACAGGGTACTGATGTGCTATGGAATTAGTTTCATAAAGCCAATGGCTCTAGGAGGGTTGGGAATTAGATGCAGACAGCCAAGTACACTGAAAGGATTGAGAATGAGGATTATATAGTCACAGGATACATGGAGGTTTTGAAATTAGATTAATACAGTTTTACCACATGCTGCTCCTACCTGCCCTTCTTTATCGTGCATCTCCCTAAAAGAGGATCGATTACAGGGTCGATTGTTTCCTCCAGGTTCTCAATTAAGACTGGGTGTCCCATGACAACAGCTTGCTCAATAACATCCACATACCTGCACAATCATAAAGGCAATGAATCACTGCAAGCAGACGGTCTTCCTATGTATTGTGCACAAATATCGTTCTTATATCTCCTATTTGCACTGTCCTTATATGGTTTACAAACTCTTTCCTTACATGCTACATATATACTGTCCTTGTGTGCCACTGGCTAATATGTAAGGACTCTGCAATTTAATTGGCTGATGCATACCCTTTCTGGCCCAGGTTGATGACCTTGAGGTCGGCTCCGTAACGGCTCTTGATCCACTTGATGCCCTGCAGTTGGGGATCGATGAGCAGTGGCCAGCGTTCACAGTTTGTGAAGATTGTAGCATTCTGCGTGGACATGCTGTCACTGGGTAGGCCCTCATTGTTCCACTGAGCAATGGTGGCGTCATCCGTCAGCATTCCGACTGGGTCCAGGCCCTCAGTCATTGGAATGGGAATCTAATGGGAAGGACAACATTCTCAAGAGTGACTCACAGAAATTACAAGTAAAAACTATAATTCATGTTCTCCGTAACAAACATAGTTTGGCAAGACCAACGAGGTACAGCATGACAATGTATTGAAGTAAAAAAATTAAAGATGACATCCATTGCAGAAGAACAGTTATGGTGAAATTTTGGAGGAATGGCCAGTGGCACATGCTGGGAGAATTATTCTGTCCACGCCTCAGATATGCTTTTATTTTTCGTATTTTCAAGCTAAGAGCTGCAGCGTTTAGGAAGTACTGCCACCGTTTGCGACGAGAGGTCTGTATCTTTCTTTAAATTACAATCGCAAACTCCCAACTGGCAGTCCTGACCTCTGGAAATGTATCAAGTTTGCAAGATGAAATCAAAAAGGAGTGACTTGAAAACCCCATTCACCCTGAACTATATATAAAACAGTATAACAGAATAAACAGGAGAACATAATTTCCTGCTTTAGCTTGTTAGCAGCCATGACAGCACCGGCTGATATTGTTTTTTCACCAGCATCGGCTGATATTGTTTTTTCATCTTGCAAGTCTGTGTGAGTGTGTTTGAGTGTCATCATGGTAAAATACAGTCCTGGAGACACCCATTGTAGCGAGAAACTACCTCAGACGCAGTTTTGAGTGCCTTGCCAGGTGTTTCTATGTTTGTCTGTCCGTAGACAGACTTTGTCAACGCAATAGCATTACAACCGTGCAAGATGCAGTCATAAAACTTTACAGGTGCGTAGGGAGGCTAGGATTGAATGAGGATGCTGTCTGAGAGAGAGCACTGGAAGGGTAGGGGTAGGAAGAGCAGCTAGAGTGACTCCATTCCAAGATGGTCTCCAGTGAATTCAACAGCTTACTGAAAATATACGCTTATTTCAAATCTGATGACATGCAACAGACTACAAAAAATTTGGAACAGTCCAGGGGCAATTTAAGTCTAATTATGATGTGACAAGCTGCAATAATAAGTTTCAATAAAACCCATGAACCAACATAACATATCATAAGAGTAGCAAGAACAGGCCATTCAGCCCAACTAAGCTCGTCATTTTCCTATTACTAAAGTAAATCTAACACTTCAGATACTCGATGACTGAATGGTATCCAGCACTAAATCAAGCCTGCTCTTGAAAACTCCCAAGGTTTCTGCCTCAACAATATGGTCAGGCAAACTATTCCACACTGAGACTACTCTCTGCGTGAAAAAATATTTCCTAATATCAGTGCTAAATTTACCCTTGGCTAACTTCCATTTCTGACCCCAAGTTCTACAAACAGAACTTGGCCTAAGTAATCTTAAATACAGTATCTCACAAAAGTGAGTACACCCTGTACTCACTGAAGTGTAGATACTGTAGTTAACTTTGTTAATCCCTTTAACATATTTAAAGACCTCAGATCACCCCCAAGTCTCCTTTTCCTAAAACTGAGGAGATTACGGATCTCCAGCTTCTCCTCAAAGCTTTCATCTTTTATACCAGGAATTAACTTTGTGACTCTTCTCTGAACTTTTCAAGAGCCTCTATATCTTTCTTAAAGTATGGTCCCCAGAACTGTAAACAATACTCCAGATGTGGTCTAATAAATGTGTTTTACAAGAGAAGTATAACCTCCTTAGATTTATACTCAATACTTTTGGCTATATATACCAGCATCCTGTTGGTCTTTTATATGGGTCCATCAAATACAGCTGCTGTATTCAAACCTGAGGAACTTCTGCCAATTTTTCATTCTAGTGGAGATCCCAAGGTTTCCAACAATCCCAAATATGTCATGCTGAATTACAGGGAAATGTCCATAAAATGATCAAGATTACAAGATGGCGTCCTGGGTTTGAATATTTCTCTCAATATATGTGTATGTAGCTTCAGTGAAACACTGCAACCAGCAGATACAGAATATTTATATGGCATTTTACGATTATGTGAAAAAAAAATGCATTTTCTGACTTTGAACCTATTCACAGGAAAACTTAAGAGAAAATTTAGCGTTCACGGGGGTAAACATTGTTACCACAACATTAATTGAACCATCGGTGCACCTCTCATCAGGCTGTTGAAAGTTTGTACATCCACAAGACCTCAAAACACTAAAAACTGCAAAGAAAGCTAAGCTCAAGGCTAGATTTGTTTGATAGATTTGTTTCTCTTTTCTGGACAGCAAATACACTGTATGGATCATAGTCTTTGCAAAATAATAAGTCCTTAGTTTGTTTTTGGAAGATAAACTCTGTCCTCACACAGTTCCTCCACTTGCCTGAGGGCTGCTTCCTTTCCCTTTGCAGCATCAACAGAACCAAGAGCTAACGCGTGACTGAAATCAAGAAGGTGAATATGACAATGGCAAAAAAACTATATACAGGGTACTTCACAATATATGCAATCCTTTGCCAACAAACTGGACCTCATAGATGAAAAGGAGGCCAGCTGGATTAGAAGTAAAAGGATAAAAACAAATAAGAAAAAAAAAAAAAAACTTTGCAGAGGAAAAGAGGTGAATAGAATGGCCAAACTCACCTTCTGGCTGCGGAGGAAAGGCATCCAGAGAGATTCCAGCAGCTCACAACGGTACTTCTTGGAGAAGGAGCCAGCATAGGAGATGAAAGCTGCAGCGAGTAGAACATCTCCATAGAGTGTCTTCTCCTGTTCGCGGTACTGAGCTACTGAAAGGGCCCAGCGCACATTCTCTGACTGAAAACACAATTAAATATACAGTAGTATCTTTATACATGCATGTAAAAGACATGAAAAACCAGACACAAACACAAAACTAAACACAAACACAAATATATCCATGCACCTGTCTCCCGCATAGTAGTAGTAGTAGTTTATTGACAAAGAAAGTCCATCATACATACACATAAAATATTATATTATACAAAATAGTGCATCGCATCAAAAACATACTTTGGTGCATCGTCGCTCGTGCTAAATCTGTCTATAGTAAAAATAATACTTGGGTATCTTAAAAATCTGAAGGCGGGACGGAAGTCCCGCCTCCCGGCTCGTTCCCAGACACTAATAAAGTTTTTGAGAGAAGGGAGAAGACGTGTTTCAAAAACTTTATTAGTCTCTGGGAACGAGCCGGAGGCGGGACTTCCGTTGAACGCGCGAGCTTACTTGAAGCATAATTGAGATATTTTATTGACAGTGGCTATTCTTACGTGACTGTAATCCATTGCAGGCAGGCTATTCTTACGTGACTTTCGGTCAGGCATGCGCAGATTGAAATTGTATGACTTGGCGCAATTTTTGTCAATCAGGTCAATTTGGCGGCCAAGTTAGTACACGGGGACGAAGGGTTAAGCCCGTAACCATGGCACCGGTAAATTAAAATTTCGTCCCCGGGGCTTCTATACTGAGCAACAAAAGAAACGCAAATTAGCTAATTAGTTAATGTACTCTTATGATTACTCAGTAAAGTGACCGCAAAACAAAGAAATGTTTGATGAAACGAGTGTAAATGTGCACGCGCTAGTAATAAATTTGATTTTCTATAATAATTACGCGCAAACTTATTTTCCGGTCTGTCTTTAATTAACTTGCGTTTCTTTTGTTGCTAAGTATACTTGCTTCACCAAGGTTGGACAATCTCGTGGTAGCATCTGGAACTAGGCCGTTAATCAGATAGGAGAACTCCGGTAAAAATAGTTAAACATATCCACATTACGTGAGCATCAGTCACGCAAACCATCAACGTGTCTAGCTATTCTTGCGGGAGAACAAGGTAAGAAAATGATCAGAGTCCGGCAATTTCAATCTGCGCATGTCTGACCGAAAGTCACGTAAGAATAGCCTGCCTGCAATGGATTACAGTCACGTAAGAATAGCCACTGTCTATTTTATTATTTTTAGCGAAAAATAACCGCGTTTCTAGAGTTCTGAGGATACAAGTGGACAAAGCAGACTTGGATTATACTGGACGATGCGTTCGACGATGGTTTGAAAGTTTGTCCACAGATGTTTTGTGGACTTTTTACCGTTGCTACTGTGTGACCCCATTTGCTTCCAGCAAAAAAGGAATTTGGATAATTTTTCAAAACTCTCCAGCGGCCATAAAGTTGCGCCAGGTGCAAAACAACTGTAGGTGGTCTGTTCGAGACATCTAATGGTGAGTAATTGATATACAAATTATAGTTTTTGGGTGGGCTATCCCTTTAACGTTGTATCAGATGAGATGACGCATCGTAAAGCGATAAATTCTAATACTCTGCCATCTCCTGCGATTTGTGCATTTGCTACGTGTTTTGCCTTCAATTTCAGAGTGAAATGTTTCATGAAGCCTGAATATGAATACTCTATGCCTTTTACGTATATCATTGCTTTGCGTTTTTAGGTGGTACGTTATCATCTCCGCCAAGGAGATAATGCGATCGAGTCGGTTTATTTATTATCTCCGCCAAGGAGATAATGCGATCGAGTCGGTTTATATATTTATTTATTTATTTATTTGTCCGTCCTTCTGTCTGTCTGTGGACAGGATTTCTCGGAAACTACTGGACGGATCTTCATGAAATTTTCACCAGAGGCAGATCTTGGGCCAGGGACGACTCCATTAAAATTTTGTGATGATCCGGATCCGGATCTGGATTCTGGATCCGGATCTGTATTTACAATCTTAGTGGCATATCTTGGAAACTACTTGACCAATCTTCATGAAATTTTCACCAGAGATAGATCTTGGTCAAGGGACGACTCCATTAAAATTGTGTCATGATCCAGATCCGGATTTGGATTCTGGATCCGGATCTGTATTTACAATCTCAGTGACATTTCTCCGAAACTAATGAACAGATTTTGATCAAATCAAGGTGGAAAGTGATTGCGCAATCACACCCGAGGGTAATTGTCCAGTCAGGCCACTGATTGCGCTATCACACCCGGCGGCCATTGTCCAATCACACGCCAGCGGCGGTGATTATCCAATCACACCACTGATTGCGCAATCATACACCGGCAGTGATTGTCCAATCACGGCCTGTGCAGTCACATCGATGCGATTGCGCAATCACACGATCATCACGTGACATCATGGTCACGTGATGATCATGTGATCGCTCTGTACTTTGATGACGGCTTTGGAGAATGGATGCTTCAAACATACAAAAATCCCATTTAAACTTGTCACATGGGTGGTCCTGAAATCTTCCAAAGAGAAAGATCTTGCATTTGTATCAACATCATCCCTTGGCGGAGATCAGAAATCTCGGATTGCTCTTGTTTAATGTGCAACCGAATCGGACATAATACCAGCTGCTATCCTATACATCGGGAGAATGTTAAACAGAAATTACAATTAAACACTCGCGGACTTTAGTGCCTTAACGTGGTAACGGTAGTGCGCGTCCCCTGATTTAAACACATAGGCTACATATTTAACAAAATAAAAGTAAACTTGGTATAACTGAGGATGCAGTCGCGGCAGTAACATGCTGCGTCGCAACGAGGAGCAGGTAGGCTACCACAGAGGCGGTATTATCCTCTAAGCAACCCCAAAAACGTACCCGGTGCCGAGTAGAGTAGAGTAGAGCCGGTACCATGTAGTGGAAAAGCGCCGAAAAGGAACAGTTCAGTGTGTAAAGGAACAGTGCAGTGGGTAAAGGAACTGTGTGTATGGTACAGGAACAGTGTGATGTGTACAGGAACAGTGCAGTGCGTAAACGGTTGCTTGGGGAAGTGATTCTCAAATTCGGTCTGGGGAGACCCCTGTTTATACTGGTTTTCATTCCAACTGCAATCGCAATCCCAGAATTTTAACAAGCTGCTAATTTTTCTAAATTTGGAACTTATACTGTGGGATTGCTTACACTCTTAAATCACATTCTGTCATATATAGCTATGCATGCCAAGCAAAAAATACATAATTTGTGGGAATGTACTTGGATTAAATTTCAAACAGTAAATTGTCCAGATTGTGCCCACATGCTGTCCACTCCTGACTGAGATCTGAACTCAGTGCGAGCCAGGCCACTTCCCCATCTGGTCTGGCTGACCGGGATCTCGACGCAAGCAAGAACCGATCTCTGAGCATACAGACTTGACAGTTAGTGCATCCTGGCATGATCGCAAAACAAAAATCGCGTTGAAAAGACAAGGGTAACCACGGCCCAAGTTACCTGTGAAAGCAGCATTTCATTAAAAAAAAAAAAAAAAAAAAAATCAGGATCTCTAAGTATGTTTCAAAGGAGTGAAGCTTCATTAAAATGAATTGGTAATAATTCCCCTGCAGATGGAGACTTAAACTGTAAGATTTCCTGTTGGTTCTCTATAAAGCATCAATTGGCGTAGATGAGGAAGTCAAAGCGGATTCACACCTCTTTTACTGCATGTTATGGGTCCTTTAGACGGTCAGAAAATGAGCAAATTCATTCTTCAATTTTTTTCATAGTCATTAAGTTGGCCAGTTAACCTCATTCATTTGTCACCTTTTTTATGTAATTGTTCACCTATAGTGCAATAAGCACAATGCACGATTGGGAATTTTTGTGCATTTGAAAAACTATTGCGCAATGTGGTTTAGGAGGGTAAATAATCCCTCGCAGAATCAAATGCACTTAATCAATTAAAATGAACAGCTTATTAAATATCATGTAATTGCAATTGCGGTTGGAACAAAACCAGCATACACAAGGGTTCCCATCGGACGAAATCTGAGAACCAGTGGTGTAGAGGTACGAAAAAGTGTGGTGTTTAATGGAATTATGCAGTGAGTGATGGAACAATGTGATGGGCGTAGTTATGGTCATATCTGTCAGATAATCACCTCCAGGCCTTTCACTAGGCGGTTGGCCAGCTCAATCGTCTTATTGGTCCTGTTCACCTCATCCTGACAGCGCAGCTTCTCCGATGTAGCTGTCTGAAAGGCAGCCTTCAGTGCATCCAAACTGTTATCCAGCTCCTACACCCAAAGATATAGAGCCACATAATTAATGTACTCACACTGCTAAATTATTATTATTATTATTACTACTATTTGGCTCTTCCCTCTTTGATCAGGAGCATGTAACATGCTGAAGGGCTCGCTGCTCATTTCCCTTGCATTTGGGGGAGCAATAAACATGTCAATTCACCAGGAATAATCACAGCATAAGCATGTTCCTTCTCCTTGGTATGGATTCTGTGACTGGCTGCCTGTTTCTGCTCCTAGGCAAGAAGACAGTGTGATTGGCTGCCTGTTTCCTATCCTTAGCAGGGATACTATGTGATTAGCTCCTTGTTTCGTGTCATTATCTGGAACATTGTATGATTGGCTTTTGTTTCTCCTCCTTGGCAGGAACACTCTGTAATTGGCAGAATGTTTCCTATCCCTAATAAGGACATTGTATTGTGTGATCTGTTAGCAGTCAGATTGTTTTTCTGCTCAATGGAGAGTAAAGAAGACAGGAAGTTCCACCCCCCACACACACACACTCACAGCCAGCTTCCTGCGGATGATCTCCAGTTTGTCTGCAGCCTCGATCAGATCAGAGTTAGCCTGAGCCAGACACAGCCTCTTCAACTCCACCTCACAGTGTACCTGCAGCCGTTAGCAAAGCCAGTCAGCACCCAATGCTGAGTCCCTAGCAGCCAATTAGCACCCAATGCAGGGTAAACACCTGCTCCACTCAAACCAATTAACATCCAGCACTGGGTGAATAGCTGCTCCACTTTAACCAATCAGCACCCAGCAGAGGCAACACCAGGAACCACCAGTGGCCCTTATCACTTATTCACCTCTTTTCTCTTGCAACATAATACATGCAAATGACACTCCTTCACTACATGTTTAATATGAAGAAGCCGAAGAGTTCTCATAAAGGACCCTGTATATTTAACACATTAAACTAATCCTTCCTACATGCACCATAAATAAATATTCACGGAAATACAAATATCATTCATGCCTCTACAATTAATTACTTCTATGGTTACATATTTACAACAGGAACAAATCCTAATCCAACAGACCGCTGCTCAAGACCAACCATCTGAATCATTCCAAATTTGTTTTAAATTCAATTAAATTCAGTTCTCTCCTAACTCCAAATGGATTGTGAGGTTGGAGAGCACCTGGGTAGCAAATGAAAGCCATACTCACAAACATCTGCAGATGGTTCCACAAGGCAGGATGGCAAGAATATCAAGAGAGACAAAGATGCACGTGACAAAAATGAACAATCATGGAAAGTCATGGAACTTGAACTTGTTCCATCTAGCAAGATGAGTTTTAGTCCTCATATTACTAATGAGCGCTTTAAGTGCTGCCACACTGTTTGTGCTTGTTGGCATTAGGTGTTATTATGGTTTTTCTCCATTGTTACGGTGCATAGTTTTTGCACTCAGTGCGAATGTTAATTTACAGGTTTTGGAGGTCAATATCTTGTGAAAATAGTCAGAGCTTGGGGGTGAAAATTGCAACTGAGAGTAATTTGGACCCTGACTCATAGAATCTGTCATCTTAATTTTCTCTCATTTTTGAGTTATTAGCCTCTTCATGGGTGGAAAAAAAAAAAAAAAGATTTACAAGAGTCCCCTGTTAGCCAAGGATCACTGAAAGAGGGCTAGTGATGCTGGATTCCTTTTAATTGTGGAAAGATCAATCTGCAGAAGTGAGACTGACTGTCTTCAAGCCTTTAAATGGGAATTAAGGGCCTCTGAAATGGGTTCCGCATTAATAAAATGGATGTTTTTGCCCATTTTTGGCTATCAAGTTCACCACATGGGCCAAAAACCCATGGTTATGAAACTTTCTCTACATAATTATACATATATTTTCTTTATTTGTTCAAAATTGTTTCCTTATCTCCTTCACTTTTAAAAGAGTTTTTGAAAAATTGACAATCTCATCCAGTCCCATCTGGATCATACATTATGGGGTCATCTGACCTTAGGATCATTTGCATATCAGCTGCGCATTACTGGTTGAAAATGACCGATAGTCAGCATCCATACATGATAACAACATGTTCTGAGTTTCCAGCATAGTTTGATAAAGCACCTTAACTAACAGGAAAAAGATCCCACCATTGCTTTATTCCCTTTTCCATGACAGAACTGAGAATGAAAAGGATATCAACTGATGATCATTATCTTGTAGGTGGTAAAGAGCAACTAGGAGCTGAGCTAGATAGTGCTGAGCTACAGCCAGGAAAGCATGTCTCATGCACAATCAATGCAGGGTGAGTAGAGCCCAGAAACACATTTAGCACACTGTGAAGACAGCTCAGATATGCTGTCAGTGCAGGGCGAACGGAGCCTAGAATACACTTAGCACAGGGTGAATAAAGCCCAGGGACAGCCTGTGCATGGTGAATAGAGCCCAGAAGCATAGATAATACAGGGTGAATGGATCCCAGAGACACAGTCAGCACAGGATGGAAGGGGGTCACAGACACAGTCTGCTGCACCTCATGGAAGCGGACAATGTTGATGACCCAAGCACACAGCCCTGCTGCGGCCGATGATTTCTGCCGCACAAACTCGGGGTTAAATTCAGGATCCCTCAAGTATTCTTCCCTCACCACCCTCACGGAAGCTTCCTGCATGTGTTCTTTGTCAAAGTTCACAAGTGCCTGCAGAAACTCGTCCACCTGTACGACAGGAATACAATTACCAAGGAAACCACTATTCGCCTCGGGACCCTCAGGCTATGTGGGGCCCAGGGCAAATTCTCCCCAGCCAAATTTGGAACATGAAATCAAAATGTTCAGGACAGCAATATAAATTTTCTTTCGCCAGTATCTATTGTGAAATCAAAATCTTAGAAAATATTGTGCAATAAAAACATTACAGTACAACTCACAAGCAGATACAGATTCTACTTCAATATTATGTATTGTGAAATCTACTGTGTATGTTGTGCAACAAAAGTATCATTTTAGTACAACTAAAATTCAGATTCTTTAATTTTAGCATACTTTAAAACTGGATGCAAGAGATTTAGTAGCTAAACAGGCCTCTGATGCTGCCCTGCAGGGGGCAGAGGGCTGGAGGCTAATTGTCTACCAGAGAGAAAAGAGGCACTATTTCTAAACAACTCAGCCACTGGGTTACCTCTCCCCTCTTCAGAAAATTTTATTACTGCCATGTCCAATAGCATGCTGTTGGGTTGTTTTAAGTTATTCTTGCCTGTTCATTAGCAAGCTGTTACTTTTTTATCACTTACCTTGCTCATGTACATTTTTGCTGCCTTCCAGCTGCGGTCCTTGGGGATACGACCCTGTGGTGCCAGAAGAACCAGTACAGCTGCCGCCACATTTGACACTATCCCAGGTGGATTAGGGAAAGACCGCAGCTCTGTCAGGTTCATCTGTATTAAGAGACAGATGCATTTACTTCTATAAAATGCAGGAAGGGTCATCATTATGAGACTCCAATACAGTATTGGAGGATACACATACAGACAGTACTGTAAGAAACGGGTACGGTCGGTACTGTAAGACATCAATTCAGTCATTCATGTAAAACACACAGTCAGTACTTTAAGACGCTAATGCAGTAATTAGTGAAAGATACAAATACAATCAGCAGCGTAAGACACAGGTAGAGCTAGTACTGCAAGACACAGATACATTGGTAGTGTGAGGCAGAAATAAACGGTAGTGCAAGATAATTGCAGTCACTGAAAGATATAGACACCATGCCTAGAGTGAAACAAAGGTACAGTTAGAACAGTAAGGCACAATCAGTAGTATAAGACACCACAAAGGTAGTGGTATGGGATATAGATACAGTCAGTTGTGCAAGACTTAGAGTCAGTATTGTAAGACATAAATAAAGTCAGTACTGTAAGACACAGATACAATCAGTAGTGTATGAAACAGACACAGTCAGTACTGAAAGAAACAGACTTGCTCAGTAGTGTAAGACACTGGAATAGTCAGATTTATAAGAAACAGATACAGTCTGCAGTTTCAGATACATATACAGTCAGTACTGGTCCTAATTGACTAAGATGGGTCAAATGCAGAGGATAAATAACCTCATGGGGTTCAATGAAGTAAATCAGTCAGTAGTGTATGACACAGAAACAGTCAGTGCGGTAAGACACAGATAGTCAGTAATGTTACACACATACACACTCAGAAGTAAAAAACCCAGGTACTGTCCATAGTGCAAGGCACCGGTGTAATCAGTGCTGTAGCACACATAATCAATACTGTAAGATACAGTAAGTAATGAACAGCACACATGCAATCAGTGCTGTAAGATACAGATACAGTCAGTAGTGCAAGACACGGATACAGCCGGTGTGCGCAGAGGGCTGGAGAAGACACAGCAGACAAGAAGGACGCACCCTGTTCAAAGTGTTAAGAGCAGCATTAGCGGCCTGCAAGGCAGGCTCAGCTTTGGCAAGATCATCCTCAGTCTCCTTCTGCTGTTTGGTGACATCAGCTTGAATGGCTGCCACCTGCAGAATGGTATGAACCTATCAACATTGGCACGACAGTGCTGAGCGCTTTCAACTTTCTCTCTCACAATCCGCAGCCCTACAGTCCATGAATCTGCCTACTCACTGCTAATTAAGTCATAAGTAATTCAGCATGACCTTAGTCATTCAAAGTACAGTAGTTGCTAAAAAGGTTATCCAGGACCAATGAGGAGGTGCAAAGAGAGACATTTGCAGAAATTGTACGAACTCATTCATTCACACTGATATTTCTCGCTAGCGATTGGTAGTTTTATGAAATTATTAAGGGTAATAGCCATTTTTCTATTGGTCAAGCTAGATATTGCCAGGCAGTGCCATGGTTGTGCTAGCTAGTCCTGTTACCATGAATGGTTTTCAATAAAAATCATTTGAAAGTAACAGATTGTGCATGAAAGGTTTTTCAAAAAATTCAAATTGACTGAAAATCCAACATGACAGAAATGAAAAACCATCAATGAGAAAAACATGGAGAATTAGCTTCTGCATCATACGACACCACTGCTGAGGCTCTACGACAATCAGGGGCAAAGTTATAAACCTAAGAAAATAGCACCTTTGGCCTGATGGTGTCACTAGAGGCATGGACCTATGGACACCAAAATTACTCTGCGTGAGTTCAGCATAGCCCTCTATCAGCTTGCCAAGCGTCATAAAAAGTGAGGCACAATAGTAGATGAACTGGGAAATTAGTGCAATAATAACTATTCAAATAGTCATAATACTACCAAATATTACAATAGCGATAATACACATTCATATTATTATTACAACAACATCACCAACAACAATTATAGCAAACCCACTTTTCGTTCCTCTGCATCAGCGATGGACCTCTCTTGATTGAGTTTCTCAGTCTGCAGGCCGATCTTGGCAATGAGAACCTCAGTGTCCGAGTTCCTCTGATGTAATTCCACTTCCTGCACAGCCAACTTTGCCTTCAGATCCTCCACCTGAACAAGTCAAACACAACAGCTAACTCTATCTGCCCATTAAAACATTGTTCTGTCTGCCAATCACAGCATTGCTGTACAAGCCAAGCTTATCATTTGCCTGGAAGACCCTAAAGCAATTATAAATTACACCTTGCAGAAAAACGCAGCAAGAATATTTTGCTGCATAGCCCCCTGAAAGAATACAAAGTATGCAGGGTGCATGACATGAGAGACAGCTTACAGGATTTAGAGTCCAGGGAGCAGGGCAAATAATTCAGGGCACATGGTATACTTCTCAGGATACAGAATGAGAGATGTTGGGCACAGAATGTAGGACAAATGAGGCAGGGTACTGGATGCCAGAAGCAGGGTGCAGTATGCAAGATCCAGGATCCAGGGTGCAATGGTGGATGCAGTGAACAGGATGCAAAATTAAGCAAGCAGGATGCAACATGCAGGGCATAGGATGTAGACCATAGGATGCAGGGCATTGGAGGTAGGATGCAGAGTTTAGGAGAAAGGACACAGGAGAAAATCTTTGCATCATTTGACTATAAACTATGCATTGCTTCATCATTTAGACAATTGAGCCCAAAAGCAGTGACGTCATGTTACCATGATGCTAAAATTTTCAAATCCAAACAAATCCGCATTCCATTTAAAATGGCAACGCTATCTATCACTTCGCTGCTTTCTTTTTTCTCAGAAGAAAATAACTCAATCAAAAAGGTAGAAAACCACTTTAGGTCAGATCACATGGAGGCATTTACTTATCAGCAGTGTTGCTATAGTAGCTGAAGTAACCTTACAAGTTAGGTCAGCAGATCAACAAGGGCATTCCCCAAGATGTAAAGCCAGCTGCAGAGTGGAGAAGGATCTCTGTTACAGCTGCTCCCTTCACTTCTGGTATACTGCTGCTGCCTACTCAAAAAGACTGCTATACGAGGCTCCTCCAGCAAAAAGCACTCAAATGTGCTCGCTGGTAGTGCCAAGGGCTGGACAACTGTTCTGTAATGCTCTATAACTTGGATTGGCCCTTTCACTGTGGCTTGCAATGCTGCCGCGGAGAAAGTCTGCTCAATATGTTTCTTTCATTGTCACCTGTTCTTGGATCCAGGTTGTATGTCACAGGTCTCAGTAAGCAGTATGCTCTCACCTGGCAGGCAGTGCTCTGCAGTTTCTGTAGCCCATTTTCAAGCCGCTCCATCTTCTGGCCAAGTTCCGCCTCTTCCTGCCCAGCAGGCTGGCGTACAGGTTCATTAGCTCAAGAAAGCTCTTTGGAGTGGTGTAGTTATAGCGCTTCTCATTCTGCTGGTACCTGCTGCTCACCTCATTCACAGTGGTGTGAGCGAAAGAGATGAACTCACTGATGGATGCTTTCACTTCAGGCTGTAAAGAACAAAGATTTACCCTACTGATCATTCCAAAAGACAACAATAGAGATTTGACCATTGCTCTATGTATAGTAGTGTGCAGTGATGATTATAGACCATCACTTTCGTCTAAAAGGGGTCCTACTTATATTACTTCTCTAATATAGTGAAGCCATGGCAGAAAACTCAGCCGTTACCTTGGTGAAGGGAGGCTGTGCTAAGTAGGAAATGAAGTGGTTCCAATAACTGGGCGTATGTCTTTGAGAAAATTCTCCGTTCCCCAATAATGTTTATTTTTTCTTTCAATCACATTTTGCTTCTCTGTTTTAGCTAATATTTACCAAGATTGATCAGTAAATTTTTTAAAACATATGTCAAAAGAATATTAACTCATAACCACTTTCATTCATATTTGCCAAGGATGCCAATATTAATTGTGAGCCCTCAGTTTAGTAGACTTATGGTCAGATTTTGTTCTATTTTTCTGTTTTCAGCCAGGGTCAAAGCCGAGCTGGTGATGAGTGGGATGATTTTTCTTGTCTCCCGTTGGTTTGTGCTAAGGAGGTCTTCCAGATCTGTCTGAATTTGGATTTAAGGTTGTGGGGTTACAGAGGAGGGGGAAAGGTTAGGGTTAGGGGGAGTGGGTTTGGATCAAGGGTTGGGGTTTGGTGGGGGCAGGGGGCTGAGGGAATTTGGGATTCCTCACCACCGGCCCCTCCAGGCTTTGAATGAAGGAGCTGCTCACAGACCGCAGAGCCTGCTCAGGCCATGCGTGGAACCAGTCAATGGCAGTGCAGTTCACTAGTGCCGGAAACTTCCGTGCACGCGTACGCAGAGTGAAGCCCACAGGAGAGAAGCACAGGACCACCTGTGTGTGAGATACAGAAGGAGAAACTGCAACAGGTACACAGTGCAGTCAGCAGTGACCAGAAAGACAGACCTCCCTGCTGAACACTTCACTGTTATGCTGTGAGCAGTCGGGAGATTTGGGCTGAGTGTTATCTTGTGTTCAGTTAGGGATTATGAGCGGAGAGTAATGCTGTGTAGAGTGAGGAGATTTTTGTTGAGTGTACAATTGTGCAGAGTGAGGGGATTTTTGTTGACTGTAAAGTTGTGTGGAGTTAGGGGATATTTTTGAGTGTAATGCTGTGTGGAGTGAGAGGATATTTGTTGAGTGTACAATTGTGTGGAGGGGATATTTGTTGAGTGTACAATTGCGTGGAGTGAGGGGATATTTGTTGTGTATAATGTTTGCAGGTTGTTGGCTCTGGTTTAGGCTCCTGCAGGTCAGTCAGATAAAGAAGCAATCAGAGCATGTAGCAGCCGAGGTGAGTGAGCCCTTTGACATGCAATTTGCACCAAAATTGCTGACAAAGACCAGTGACAGTGACTCCATAGAATATTGAAAAAAGCAGAAAAATCAAATGAGGTTTTGCGTCTCTGTAAAATTGCTTTGGGAATAGCAGGAGGTGCCAACCTCACCTTGAGCTGCCGACGGATTCGCTCAATGAAGAAACGCCAGCAGCACTCCCGTGTATCCAGCTGACCCAGACCACGCAGTTCCATACGGATCGAGGAGGTGATCAAATCCAGCTCCTCCTCACTGAAGAGATCAGGGATATCCCCTAAAAATCACATGCAGCACACACACACACACACACACACACACACACACACACACAAGTTTGCACAGCTATCCATATTGGGACATTGCAACTTCTTTTCATAATGGACAGCCTAACCCTAACCCTAACACTAACCTTGACCAAATCCTGCCTAACCCTAACCTTAACCAAACCTCTGTTCACACCTGGCCCCTAACTTCAACCATGACCTCAGAAATGACATTTTGCCGTATTGCAGCAATTCATGCAGACCCTGTCTGGCCAAATGTCTGCCACGGCCCAGCTAATCCAGGACTCCACCGCAGCTCTCCAAGCCATTCGCACTCAGGCCCACCAAGCTGAAGTCTGCTCGTCGAGGAATCAAAGACTCAGTATAATTTCCCGGGATCGGTAAGATCTGCACCCAGTCTCCTGCCAAAGTTTTCTCTCCGAGTGCGCCATGGAGTTCAAACTACAGCCTCCCTCCTTTCCTACTGAGAGAGCTAAAGTGACTTAAACCATCACTCACCTGACTGCCACAGTTTGCCTGAGGGCAGCTGCTTCATAGGGAGTCCAGAGACCCACCCATCCATTCCTTCCAGGCCTTCGCAAAGGACATGAAGATATTGCACCACTCACAGTTGGGGCACTCGGCCGAGCATCACCTTATTCGTCTTCATTTCGGATTACCCCATTAAATTCTGCCCTTTGGCTGCAATGGCTAACTGAAACTCCAGTGGGCTGTGAAACAACTTCCTCTTCGAGCTTGCCCACCAGATTCATTCTCAGCTGCGGGAGAAATGCCTGGATTGGCGCCTCCGGTCCCGGGCCCCTTCATATACTACCCGGGCTAACTGAGCCTCTGCTTCTGCTTCATCTCCCCCTCCCAACGAACCCATGTAGGTCAACCACACCAGGCCGACCAGCCCGTCCTCCCCTCAACAAGATCTCTGTGTTCCCCCGCAGTCTTCACAGGTAACAAGGTACTTTACTTGTACCCAGAGGTAGATTTGATTTTGTTGTGGTAGCACCACATACAGTTAACACACTGTTACAACACATTGTTATATGTATAACATAAAAACATGTATTGGAGATAAAAAAGGAGAATGCAGGCAGAACACATGCAGCACGTCCGCCAAGACATCCAGCATCTCTCGGAGAACCACCTTTTCCTGAAGCCCAAGAAGTGTGAATTCCACCAGATTTTCGTCCAGCTCTTGGGATTTGTCACCACCCAAATGCACATGTAAGATAAGAAAATGCAGGTGGTTCAGGACTGGCCGGAGCCCACAAACTGGAAACAGCTGCAGCGTTTTTAGGCTTTGCCAGTTTGGCAGTTCTTCCGGGGGCATAGCACCATGGCATCACCCCTCAGGCTACCGCTGCCTTCCACCAGCTCAAGCAGGTGATCCTCAGCTCCCATCCTGAAGCTAAGCGCACGCTGGCCCTAATCTGTAGCTGGTTCCGGTGGCCCACCATCACCGTGACACCCAGGAGTTTGTCGCCAAATGCAGCACCTGCACTAGAGCCAAATCCTCTCACCAGACTCCCAACTGAGTCCTCCAACATCTCAAGGTTCCCCGACGACCGTAGGTATGCATTGCCATCAACTTTGTTGCTGGGTTGCTAACGTCAGACTGCAACACAATGGCGCTCCTGATTTCTGATCACTTCACAAAGGCTGCACTCTTATTTCCTTTGGCAAAGCTGCCCGTGGCCTAGGAAACGGTTCAGCTCTTGGTAACCCACATCAGCTGCCTGCACAGCATGCCCCAGGAGATTGTGTCAGAGCGGAGTCCTCAATTTTCCAGCCCGTCATGGAGGGTCTTCTGCTCCCTTGTGGGCACCACTCCTTACCTCAAATCTGGCTTCCACCCAGAGACTAACATCTAGACTGAGAAACTCAACCAGGAGTTATGGAAGTGCCTGTGCTGCTGGACGGGCTCAGGATGTCTCCCTCTAAATGCTGCTTTAGCTACCAACCCCAGCAGTTTCCCATGAGGGAGCAGGAAGTGGAGGTTTCCTCAGCTGACGTCCTGATATGACGCGCCCGGAGGGGATGGAAATCATCCATTTAAGTAAGGAAAGTAAGAACACCTTAAACTGAAATATCATCTTGACATCATTAGTGCATGTCTTTCCTCTGCTTTCTCATAAACCCCAGATTGTCCAATTACCCGTCCACTATTTAGCTAGCCTAATCAAGCATACGATGGGCAAGAGGCAGAAAGACACTCTTTGATAGTCCGCCTATCCATTACAGGGATCACACACTTGTCTTTGAGCAATTTATGGTCTACAATTTGCCAGGCTTACATGTTTTGAGAAAACCGCAGTTGTCAAAGAAAACCAGCGTGAACACAGGCAGAGCATGCGAACTTGACAAAATGAGGCCCCATGCTCCCCAACCTTTTTGCCATGATCCAACCTTGTGATCCACTTTCTACTGACTGACTGAAGGTTACGCGTTACCTCTAGGGTAGCCAATTGTATGTTTAATCTGGACCCCAAACAGCAGTGATTACTGACACTCCCCCAGTTCTGCAGCAGGCTGTGAAATTTGCCGTGCATCCCACCCCATTGATAGGTACCTGAGGCCAGCATATCGTTGATGAGAACCAGGAAGCGCTCATCAGGAATCTGCGTGTCTGTGTGGAGGAAAACCGTTCCAATGTTCTTCACCCCCACTTTCAGGTACAGTGCTGCAATGTCGCTCTGAGGAGAGAAGATAATGACGGTACTGTATGTTCAAACTCAGGTTGGTTTACAATTGTACCAGATACCAGAACACCTTAAACCAAGATCGATCGTTTAATTGTCAGCTCATCACTCTGGTTTAGAGAAAAGCTGAGCTGTCAACTGATTGCCATCTGGTGACGAGTTGGTTGAAATGGCTGGGGAAGCTAACACACAGACCAGGTATACCTAAACATGTAGCGAGGGTCCGCTGAGAATGCCTGATTAAAGAAAATGGCAGAAGGAATTCAAACTCCCATTGCCAAGACAGCTTATACCAAATTCCAGCAGAAGTCGTAGACATTGTTTCTGAGTGAAGCGTGTTCAGAACCTGGATTGCAGAAGTGTAGCTATGGTCAACAGCTAGACGGCGCATGTCATAGTGGCAGGGTAAACACTACCTTACATGGTTAATTCTACTTAGCATGACTAACACTACTGACCAGGGTTAGCGCCAGCTACTACTACGCTGACAGCGAAAAGCAGAGTTCAATGATCTTCTCAGTAATTAGAAGCAAAACCCCAGAGATCAAGATGGGCAGGCACACAGGTGATTCAGAGCTATCAGTAGGCTGACACATACAGATCCACAGATAATTCTGAATGCTATGGATTCAAACAGACAGCACCAAAGGTGATTCCGAATTCCAAAGGAATTCACACAGACAAGCCCACAGGTGATTCTGAATGTTTAAGAGATTCACACAGACAAAGATTATTTTGAATTACAAAGAGATTTACAAAGAGAGGCCAAAGTTTATTCTGAATGCTAAAGAGATTCATACAAGCAAACCCTAAAGGTGATTCTGAAAGTTACAGAAATTCACACAGGCAGGTGATTCTGAATGTCAGAGATTCACACAGACATGTACACAGGTGATTATAAATTGCAAAGGGATTCACACAGACAGGCTCAAAGGTGATTTTGAATGCAACAGAGATTCACACAGATGATTCACACATGATTCTGAATGCTAAAGATATTCACATAGTCTCAGGTGATTTTGAGTGCTTAAGAGATTCACATCGACAGGCCAACAGGTGATTAGAGCGCTATAAAGATTCACACAGACAGACACAGGTAATTGTGTCACATACCCTCAGGTCCTGGATGCCATAACCTTTGCGGAGGGTGATCTGGAAGACCTCTAAAACACTGATAAAGGCAGCCATACGACACAGACTCTGCTTTCCACTCCCACCTACTCCAATCAGGAGAGCGTTCCCATGCGGAGCCTCGAGGATTCGACTGATCCGACATCTATTCATTTAAAATGAAAAACAAAAGAACGTAAAAATAACCAAGTTGTCAAATTACATTCCGTAAGTCAACATGCATGCCAGGGTTTTGGCCATCGTTGGTGTGCTGAACAGACAGAATGAAACGGCAGTGGCATACAGTGAGGGTTCACTAATGTGCTATCAGATGTAAGATGAGGTTACCGCATTGTGAAATGGGGTTACCCTTTTAACCCTTTTCGGACGAGAAGTTAAACCGAGGTCCTGACTCACTGTGGTCATTAAAGATTCCATGGCACTTTTCAATAAGAGCAGAGGGTTCACTGGAGCTCAGCCTACATTCCCATACTGAGTCCTGAATACTGGTGTAAAGTGGCAGCCTTGCATCACCCTGGTGGGTGCCACACATTGGTGGTGGCAAGGTGAGATTCTCCATATGACTGGAAAGCGCTTCCAGTATCTATAAGATACGCACAATATAAATATGATGTTAAATAATTGATTAATTCTGTCATTCAACTACTCTAAACCTGGGCCTATGTTGATCCTAAAAATCAAACAAAGATTCTGCCACATTTTCATAGGTCTATAAGGTCTTGGAGGAAGATCACAAAGCATGTGATGGTGGTGGAACTCCCAGACCAATCAGGAGGAAACTCGAGCTCGCTGGGAGGAGCATGTCCTCGGGTGTGTTCCTACCTTCTGACCATTGCCAGCTGGGATAGGCCCCAGCTCCTGTCAATCATCATGAAGAAGTAGTGGTTCAGATGATTGATGGAAAATCAGTGAGCCCCAAATTAAGCTGCTTAACGCAAGTGTTTGCATGAATTTAATTACCTAAACAGGACAAAAACAGGTTTGACATTCATTTGCTTGCCCTATAAAAGGTTAGTTGTTGCAGCCAGATGCCAATTTTTTTTCATCTGATTCTTTAAGTTCTAAAATTTTATTGAGTACATAGTTCTTCTTTTTAGGCAGTTGTTTAAAACATATCAAAATGTGGATGTGGAATTTTTATTCTTCATGGCATGCAGGGATATTTCTGTCAATATGTAGCTTAAGAGGGTAAATAACTTTAAATGCAACTAAAGACAACAAATTAACGGCTCGTTAAAATTCTAAAATTGCAACTGTAGTGGGATGAATCATCCTCTCCGATGCAAAAAAAAAAAAATCTGCAAAGAGAGGCTAGAATTTTTTTCTAATGAATGATTCAAATTATTCTCATCCTAATAATCACGTAGTAGGCAAGTTATCCCCAATTAATCATATTTGTCTCCACATTCGTCAACATCTAGATTATCAAATTAATATACTGTTTGTTAATCAGGGAAAGTACAAGTTGTCCTGTATTAAAAGGTGAAGATACTGCCTACTCTGCCAGCACGTCTGAGCTACAGGTAGGGTCGGAGTTTGGGGTCGGGGAAAGAGGCCTACATGTGCTGCATGGCCTCTTGGAAGAGCACCAGGTTCATGACAGCATGCAGCTCGTTGTAGTGCTCCAGGGCCTCGCAGAGGGTCTTGTGCAGCTTCTCCCAGTCAGATACTTGCACATAGCGTGGCTCCCCCAGCCCGCGAGCAAAGTGGCAGTATATGAGGGGCTGGTGGATGAAGATGGACTCATCTATGCCCTGAAATGGATAAACGTGCACTGTTAACATGAGACATTATTAAACATGACTGCAGCACATCAGTATAAATACTGTATGTTTAAAACTAGAGGGCCAACTCTATTCTTCTAATGAGCCCTATTTGCTTTACTTTGCTCAAAATGTGATGCAGCCATGATTAGAGAGAATTACAAAACAGTGGAGAGTATGGGGCTCAGAAGTGAAACCATAGGGGTTCAGAGACTGATATCACTCATAACCTGGGGCCTTTTTCCCGGAAATAATTTGGCCCATGAAAAACAATAACATACAAAACCAATAGGTCTTAGTTTCTTCATAATACATTATTTTTACAACAAAGACAACTGTGTTGCGTAATGGTGGTCATTTATAATGTTGTATTGCAGGAAAAAGTTTTATCTGTAAGGACGTTAAAATAAAAAAATCTTTCACATTTAGTCAAATTGATGGATGTCAAGGATGTTGTCAGTTGTATTAACAAGAACTTTATGTGATGCTATCAAATGTCTGAATGGTGTTTCACTGAAATGTGACATGTTTCTATACTTTGGTGCTGTCTAGGCTGAACACTGATCACCTGAAATTATGTGCCTCTTCTGTTCTTGAGCCTAATTTCTTGACATTAGTATCTTTTTCATCCAAAATAGCTCCAAAAACCAGGACCCGCTTGTATCAAACGTTAATGATTCATTAACTAGTCATTAAACCGCTATTAACTAATGCGCCACTAAAATCTGTTGTATGAAACTTTTAATGTGTTGTTGTCATTAACGGGTCATTAACTTAATGAAGGTTGGGGGCTTCATTAACCCGTCATTAGAGCAAAAACATTGCTGCCAGTATACTGTTTGTTTAGCTTGGTAGAAAGACAAATAGAAAGGAGCGTGAAGTTGGTATTTTTTTTTTAAAGAAATGTCGCCTATATTTCATAAATGCCAGCTCTTCTGGATCCCACCTGTATTACTGTAAAATCCTAAAAAAGATCCATAAGATTTTTTTTTAAAAAGTATGTTTAATATAACTATTTTTCATTAGTAAAATTATACATGGAGATTGGAAAATGAATTTAAATATTTTTAAAAGCGTAAAAAGCTTTCTATTCAAGTATGAACACAAAACATGCTCTCCCCGTGTTTGTGTGGGTTTCCTCTGGGTACTCCAAGTTCCCCCCGCCCAGAAAAAACATGCGTAATAAGAAAACTCCAACCAGTTCCCCCAACCAAGGAACTAGCTTCAGAACTGGAATTGGTCCCTGAGCGCTGCTCTGTGGCTTCCCACTGCGCCTGGCTATAGGACAGGTCAAATGCATGGGACAAATTACCCCACGGGGTTCAATAAAGTATATCTATCCTATCAGTAATGTAATAATCAAAAGTTACTTAATTCTGAAACATTAATTCAAGAATTTGAGTGAGGTACACACTTTTGAGTGGAACCATGATTTTGTTCTGCATCAACAAAAAGTCGTGGGAAATGTAACACAATTTTTAGAGTGTTGAAAATGTGCTAAACTGAGAGGGGTTAGCTCTAAATTTTTCTTGTCAAGGCTCCATATAATGTACAATATAGATAAAATAACTAAAAGTATACATATAACCCATTTTACTCCAGTCCTAGTATTGCTGTATAAGGGTGTTGGCTCAGAAAATATGAAAGTAACAAGCACGGTGGAGTGCGGAGTAAGGGCTCAGGCAGGTGCAAGAGAACCAGAAATCTCGATGAAGCAACCCTAAAATTCCTAAAATAACCCTAAAAAAACCCTAAAATTCACATAGTTGCCCAGAAGGAAGATAACTATTTATGCAAGTGAGAGGCTATAGTTCAAATCACACCTCAGATTTGGAAATTCCTCAGCTCGTTGTTGCAGTGGTTTGCAGTTATTTTAGAAAAGCAAAAACAGTAACAAAAGCAATAATACCAGACCAGGACATTAAATATGTCATATTATCCCTGGTTAATGATACTTACCTCAAAGTACCTCTTTCCTGTATCCAGCAGGATTTTATTAAACAGCTCCACGTCTTTTTCCTCCATCAACTTGTCAGCATACACGCGAGATGACTCATGCAGCCACAAATGTACCAGTTCAATTGGATATCGCAAACTTTCAGGGAGAGCAAACAGAATCCCCTGTGAACAGAAAAATTCCATTCCCAAAGATAAAATTTCTGTGTGATAAATCAATGAATTCCACATTCTCATATGACACGCAAGCACAATTTTAAAAGCAAACCATTTTATTCTAAGCAATATGGCTTCTATAACAGTTTAAACCAGGAAAATAGATTCATTGTGTGTCGTGGGGTACAAATATTCAAATGAACTTTCACTCAGCAGAAAGAGGGGGACTGACAACAAATGGATAAAAGCTCACCACCGGTCTGGGCAGAATATGTCTGACAATTATGAGAAAGATTGCTTTTGAACACCTGGAAGACACTGGACAGGTCCCTCAGGTTGAAGATGTAATGAAAGCGGATGGCCGTGGGAAGGAAGTTCTGACTCATCTTCTGGTGCAGGCATATGGCAGCCTGCACCACTGAAGCCACGGAGCGGGTGACCCCATAGCTGAAACCACCCTGCTGGAAATGGGACCCCAGGATGCTGCTGTAGATGGTGTTCAGGGCCTCCGCACCAGGGAAGTGAACCGCAAACACGGCAAAGTGCCTCTGGGGGGAGAAAGCATTTTCACTCAGGAAGAAAAGCACTTCCATGGGGGTCGTACTAGCACAACCTTTAATCAATAACAGAAGACCAGCCAAGTGTAGATTTAATTTAACATTTTCCATTAAGATCGATTACCTTAATATTAAAATTGGTAATGAGTGATTAACATAATGTACGGTATAGTTTTACCACATTCCACAGAGGGTGACCTACGTTTGGTGTGGGTGCAGGCATTTGTTGTAGCCCAGCACTTACACACCTGATTCTCCTCACTAAGTTAATAATGGAATCCCATGATTAGATAATTAGTTGAACCAAACATCTAAGAGCTGAGCTAAAACAAAATTCTGCACCCACACCAGTAATTACTAGATAAGACCAATCAAATAAGAGCATATTTTTCTAGATCTGTAATACTCCTTAGAAATAAACTATGGTAAATATTATGCCGAGGATACAGAGTATGTGTACTTCAATATACAGTATAATACTGAGGTTAGCCAATGAACCAAAGGCCTTTCCACTTTAAATACTTACAGAGGGCATTTGCGCTCTGCAGAAAATATTGTAACTGACCTGAAGTCTTGGATTGACGGAGAAGCTCCCAGCGGCGGGGTTCATGCAGGAAATATACTGGCAGTTATGAATCTCCTTAAGAAGCAGCTTCTGTCTGTCATACCTGATGTATAAAAGAGCTCATGACTCAGGCATTCTTGGCATAAATTGCTGTGTAATTCCCATCAATATCACAAAGGAAGCTCCTTTAGTTTTAATGCTGTATTCATTTAACAAAATGTACCATACTAGATATAAAGTGAAATCATTTCATTTAACTGCATAACATAAATATGCAGTGGGAAGAATTAAGATGGGAATGTACCATTGATATGTAAGGGCATAATCTGAGATGTACTCACCAGTGGCTGTAGTCTAGATGCTGCCTAATAAGCGTATGGGGCTGGACTGTACCATAGATGTCCACCTCTGGCATGTTTAAGTCGTCAATGAAGTAGATAAGCTTCTTGGTGCCAGCAGGACCAAAGTTTCGCCCAGCTTTTTTCTCCAAAGGTTTCTCAAGAACTCCTGCAAAGAGGCAGGCTAATGAGGGCAGTTATCCAGCTACTGAAATCACAACGTCGGCAGTTCTTAACTATTCCTGCAAATGACAATGAATTTCATTGAGAAACACCTACATTCAAAAAAAAAAAAAACTCCCATAAGCATGTATCATTCTAGTCACAAGAGGCATGTGAAGTGCTGGTAAAATAAGGAGTCATGGAGGTCTGAGAGTGACAGGCGAGGCAGGTGAAATACTGACAAAATAACAGCACAGGCAGGTTTGCTTGACTCACGCTGCAGCATGGCAGAGGTGGTGTAGTAATTGAAGGGTATTTTCGCAAGCATGTAGTCTTCCTGCAGCTGGCTCACCCTGTCAGACACCAGGATGGTTTTCCCAACGCCAGCATTTCCCACCAACATCACCGGTTTACCTCTCTGTAGCAGTAAGTCCACGAAGTAAGAGAGACAGACAGTCTCTGCAGAATGCACCAATACTGTCTGGAGAAACAAACACAGGTACACCATCAGCAACAAAGCACAGAGCACAAAGCAGGATTACAGTACAGAGTGGGGTTAGAGCATAGAGAGGGATTATAGATTCCAGGGATGAGAGCATAAAGTGGGATTAGAGCACAGAGTGGGGTTAGAGTTTAGAATGAGATAAGAGCACAGAGTGTGATTAAAGCACAAAATGAGACTCAAGCACAGAGTGGGGTTACAGCACAGCGTGGATTTAGCAAAAAAATAGGGATTAGAGTACAGAGCAGCTTGCAGCACAGATTGTAGTTAAAACAGAAGGGGACTAGAGCACAGAATGGGATCGTAACACAGGAAAGGACTATTATTTTAAGCAGCATATATTGTTATCTCAAAGTAAAGAGTGACGTATACACATGAATATTCCCCATATTTACAAAAACTCATGGCTTTCACAGTACCAAATATACATTTTCACTGGACTATACATACTGTACAATCAGTCCTTTTCATGACAGCTCTTGAACCTCTCCTGACTGACCTTCCCTGTGCTTACAAAAACTCAGGGGTTTTGCTGTGCCAAATACACATTCTAACTAGACTGCACACACAATACAATCAGTCCTTTTCATGATAGCTCTTGAACTTCTCCTGACTGACCATCATCTAAATGTTATTACAGTGTACAAGAGAGCCCCAATTATTGTTCGAGTTGCTAAAGAAGAGAACGATTGATATGCCAAATTTAATAATTTTTTCAAGACTTCATTATCAAAGTATTTTGGTCACGCTTTAGATTAAGTGTTGCTCATACAGGCTTTATACAGCATGTATAATGCCTTCATAAATCCTACATAAGCAAATATCATGCTTTGTAAAGGGTGAAATAACACATCTTTATTCAGCATGTGATGCCAGATGTGAGAATGACAATGTCACTTAGCTGACAATGTCGCCCTTTATAGTATTTAGCCACTAGCTAAGTGACATTGTCAGTTATATCACATCTGGCATCACATGCTGAATAAGAATGTGTTATTTCACCCTTTACAAAGCATGACATTTCCTTATGTATGATTT
Source organism: Gymnothorax javanicus (assembly GCA_029692085.1). Taxonomy (NCBI): domain Eukaryota; kingdom Metazoa; phylum Chordata; class Actinopteri; order Anguilliformes; family Muraenidae; genus Gymnothorax; species Gymnothorax javanicus. The sequence continues at coordinate 24,184,927 of CM056205.1, forward strand.
ATGAAGACATTATGTCTCATTTATGGAGGCATTATACATGCTGTATAAAGCCTTTATGAGCAACACTTCATCTAAAGTGTGACTGTATTTTTTATTGCAGCAAAATTACAGTGGTTTTGACCAAAATGACCAGAGGTGAATTTTACGTGAGCACCGTTGCTTCTATTTGACATGGTATGGATCACATGATAATGTGAGTATATTTTGTTTTTCAAGAAAATGCGTAACTCAATTCAGTGCCTATTTTATTTATTATCGTCATTTTTCAAGCATTAGTTGTATGGAAGTGCAAAATGGCAAAACTATAAAGCACCTGCAGGGGAACATCAGGTTCCAGCTCAAAGGGAGGAATCTTGTCACTCCAGGGAACAAACTTGTTGGTGTCGGGGTCAATGAAGTAGTCAAATACTGAGCCCTGGGAGGGAAACTTCACTGATCTCATCTCCTTTGTCCACCATCGGCTGAACTCAGACCGGTGGTCAATAAGCTACGAGATGAGGAGACAGATAAACCCTGATGAAACCAGATAAAACCAGATCATAGTAAATAAAACCTTAGCAAAAACAGAGGGAACCCACTAAAAAAGACACTGAAAAAATAAGTACAGGAGGAAGTATTTTTGGATAGAATTAAATTGGTTGCAACTAGCCACGACACATCACAACTTTAGTTACTGACGCTTCGTCAGAGAGTTTATCAAATAATACAATAAGATGTAAGGCGAGGATGTGTTGAAGCAGGAAAGTAATTGTTGATTGTACAACAAGGAGACAAAGGGAAAGAGCACTAAAAATTAAAAGGGTTTTGAGGCGGGCAGAAATAACCCTGCTGTGACATTGGGTGATCAGTCGAGCACTCACATGGTCCTGGAAGAGCGCCCCCCCGAAGGCCCACACGCAGGCAAAGGTAAAGTAGAGCTCATACAGCTCGCGTGGCGAGTCCGGCGGGACGTGCTCTGAGGTAAGCAGGCAGTCCAGCAGCGAACACAATGTCTGAGAAGCACATAATAATACAGACACGGCACGAGCACCCAATAAAAACTCATACAAATCAATGCATTGAAGTCTTCATCAGAAGAACAGCAGCCAAGAACACGGGCTGAAGAGACTAAGATTTAACCCCTTTGCGCAGATATAGACGCCGGCGTCCATAAATTCCGAAATTTAATTCCAAAATAATTCTGTAATTGAATTCCCAAATGTCTTGCTTCACTGGAAAAAATAACCAGAGTCTCTGTGACACAAACACTGAGTTAAAAAGCCTAAATAGGCTCATGCATTACAGGAAAAAAATTGGCATTATTTGTACGCTGCACAAAGGGGTCAAAGGCTGGCCTAGAGCACACAGCCAGGGTCTTCATGTACTGATACTGAATTACAGTGATCAAACACAAAAAAACGGATTACAAACATTACTGAAACGCCTTGACATTAGGCCAACATCACACTGTCACACAAAACAAAAGAAGAGGAGTAGCAAGATAACGTACTTCAGTTTAAGTCTAATAACATAGTAATGTCATACTTTTATCAGTTCACAATTTGAAAGATGTTACTGTCATAACAATTACCAAAACACACAATGGCAGCTTGTAATATTTAACATAAACTGAATTAATCATTAAGTCCACCTTGTACCACCTCTTATGTCATACATGACAGGGATATATCAGCATCCTGTAAATTGAACAAATTCATAAACAGCACTCTAAAGACTCAAACTGAGTGTTTGAGCTCCAGTATGTGGCCACTCAAGAGGAAAGAATGTTTGGTAAATTAAATGTGACAGGATATGAATATTATGCTTACCTGCACCATGCTATTTTCTGGAATTGGAGTGATTGTTTTCAGATTACACCTCACTTGCTCCAAGCAGTGCGGAACGTACTTATCAAACAATATGGTCAGATTAGCTCTTTCAGACTGAGCGTGCCGGGTGTCAATCCAGCTCGTTACACACCTAAAAAATAAGAAAAAAATAAAATACCAAGCTGACATAGTGCTCAGCATATGTGCAGCAGATAGAGCAGCAAGGAAAAGGCAGTAGGTGAAGGACAGGGGGATTAATGCTTTTGCTCTGAAAGTGATGGAGCCCTGTTCCCCCTCTTGCAGCTAGGACAACTCACGAGCTCCAGCCCAGGTCCTGGGGGCTGACGTACAGGATGCCGGCCCGGGAGACTGTGGCGGGGTGTGGCGGCCCTCAAGTGGCTGATCTCAAACAGCAGCCGCATGGATGGAGTGAGTGAAATCCGCTCGTTACTGGCCAGTGTGAGCACCTGAGGCGCCAGAGAACAGTCATGTCACATGCAAACATACTATAACTCCAAATCAGAAACAGTTGGGATGGTGTGTTAAATTAAAACTTAAAACTGAAAGCAGTGATTTGTAAATGATCTTTAACCTGTAACCTGCAACAATACATCAGCACATTATTTGCTTCGCCACATGAATTTTATTGATTTTTCACGATAACCACTTATTTCAATTTTAATTCTAGCAAAGTATTTCAAAAAACGTTGGCACAGCACATACCACTTCGTAATGTTACCATTCCTATACACAACACTTAAATATTTAGGGATTGAAGACACCAAATGATGAAGTGTTTTTGGGTAATTTTGTCGAATTCTACTTGCAATGAAGTCTTCAGGTGATGAACAATACAGGATCTTCGCCGTCACATTTTACGTTTCAAAATGCACATCACATTCTCGGTTGGGGACAAGTCGAGATTGCAAGCAGGCCAGTCCAGTACTCACACCTTCTTTCAAAGCAATCATGCCTTTGTAATGCATGCAGAATGTGGTTTGTCTTGTTGAAATAAGCATGGGCGTCCCAGAAAATTACGTCTTGAGGGTGACATATGTTAATGGTGCCTTCACAAAAGAGCAAGTTATCTTTGTCATAAGGTTTTTCCTCCTTTCCTCCTTCCTTTACTGGTCAGTAAAAAGGTTTTTACTGCTTTGTTTTCAAAAAAAGATCACTACCACCCTGTTCTGCAGCAGTTCCCTCAGTTACATTACTGCCACTTTTACTGTCAGTGTCTTCCCTCTGTGATATCACTGCCAGTTTGAACATAGCTACTGCATACTTGACAGAAGGGAAGCCTCACTTTATTGTCATCCATCACTGTGTTCAATGACTCAATCCACATTGGGTCAATGTCTCCATCCAGGACAATCCATTTGGGGCCACTGTGACTCAGTCTAGACAGCTCCCTCATGGTGGAGGAAAACAACCCTAATGTTGAGGATACACAGAGGTTTTTAAGAACATATTTAAAGAAAGAATATGAAGATGTATCTGATCATTACACTTTTTAAAAAATCCACAGTATGCAGATAAATTTGTCATTTAAAAAAGTAAACAGCTGCAGAACAGAAAAAATTACGCAATTATGAAACAATTCACTTGAACAGATGTTATTGGATGCAAGATGCCCAACCCCAGTCTCTTACCATCTCTCCATTCCCTGGTGGTGGGGTGCAGGTAGCCAAAGAGCTCATCTGTGGTCACAGCTTTGGGGTTGATGTCATTCCAAACAGCCTTCAGCTTCATGTTGTTGTATGTTCGGTGCAGAGTCTTCAATATCTTACCAGAAAAAAAAACAGAAACAGTGAAATGTAAGATCTTTCGGTGATTACAGCATTTTGATGCTCAGAATGTAGAGATGAACAACTGTTTCCAGAAGTGCTTCAATTACAGTTATGGTGCCTTTTCCACCCACAGTTTCACAGAAACAGAAGGCAAAAAAATTTATATTGAATCTGAGAGCAAGAAGGAGGGAGGAGAGTGTAGACTAGAGGAGAGAAAGAGGGAGAGAGAAATCAGCACCTGGCTTTTTCCAGAGCCTGCACTCCCCACAACGAACACAGAGTGTCTGACCGCCAGTAGCTCCTCCAGCTGAGTTACCTGGATAAACAGAGAGACTCATCTCAGCTTCATCAAACACAAAACCAGCTTCAGCACACACAAAATCAGCTTTGTCAAACACAAACCCAGCTTCAGAACATGAAAAATCAGCTCCATCACTCAAAATCAGCTAAATTACCTTCATCAGACAGAAACACAAGTTTAGAACAGTGAAAATCACTGGCAGCAAACCCAAAATCACCATAAACATTTGCAAAATCAGTTGCATTACGTGAAAAATTTGCTTTAACACATGCAAAATCAGCTTGAGTACATGTAAATTCAGTTTTGGTGCACAGATGATCAGCTGGGAAATACACAAAACCAGCATCTGCAGGTGCAATATCAACTGTAGCATATGAAAAATCAGCTCTGGCTCATGCAAATCAGCTGCAGTACATGCAAAATTAGCTTTCCCATTAGTCTTGCCACACACAAAAACATCATCAACGCATGGTAATCTATTTCAGCACATGAAAAATCAATGCTAAGGCAAGTACAAAACACATCAATTCAGCCTCAGTACACTGACAATAAACTGCCTAAGCTTCTGCAAGTTTGAGAGGAGGCAGAAAATACAAACTTGGCAAAAGTACACTTATAACCGATATATAGTGCCGTGAAAAAGTATTTGCCCCTGAGAGAGAGGCAGTCTGGCTCAAACACTCCATCTGTACGGTGACCCTGAGAGACACATCCCGGCTGTACTTCGTCACTAAGAAAGAACGCTTCCAGCTGCAATCAGACCCGGAGATAGATCCCCCTTCTCAAACCTTTAGGATGAAGCTCTCCTCGGGCTGCAGACGGAGGTCAGATACAGACTGTCTTACGGCCTGCTCTAGCTGCACATCTCGCTCTCGCACCACCTCCAGCAGTGGAAACAGGTCACTGATAAGCCCCAGGAAGATGGGCACATCACTGCTGGTGATCTTGGGAAGGTTAAAGTCCCGCAGAGCTCGCATCAAGACCTGCCCATGCAGCACAGAGTAAGCAGGAGAACCCAAAACACCCATCATCTATAAACCATACTGCCCACCTGCCTCCATTAAATAAATCTGCTCATCTGCACACAGAAGTGGTTATCTCAACACTTTGTATATGGATACTATTTGTAGAAAGCAAAGCAGACAATACTCCTCTTGCAGGGGATTCTACAAAGTAGGGTGGACAGTTTGCATCTTGTGGGGAGTTACTATACGATTCAGGGTAGGCAGTCATCCCCTGTGGGTGGGCATTTAGTACAGGGAGGGAAGTAACCCACTAGTGGTGGGTTATGTAATTTGGGTGTGCAATCTACCCCTAAAGAGGTTTGCATAGCGTGAGGTGTGCAGTAAACTCTTTGTGAGGTGTTCCACAATTAAGGTTAGGCATTATTCCCCTTCAGGAGGATACATCGAGCCAGATGGCAGGTAATCCCCCTTGGGCAGGTGTACAGTGCCAGGTGGGCAGTAGGCTCTTACCTGTTCTTCAGGTTTGCTCCGGTCCTCCCTCTTCAGAGATCCAGCCACTACCAGCACTGACTTGATGGCCCTCAAACCCCAGTCATAGTGGTCCTGGTAAAGGGGCAGAGATAAAATCTGTGAGTGCGAGTGCATGTGCGTAGGCTGTACATGATATTGCAAGTTCTATTGCTGGTTTCACTCATGTGACACAGACCTTGACAATGCTTGTTATCTGCCATCTTTAAAGATTTTTTTTTTTGGGAATTTTTCCTTTATTTGACAGTTATACAGTGTAGAGAGACAGGGAAGTTGGGGAGAAGAATGGGGGAAGACATGCAGCAAATGACCCGAGCCGGAATCGAACCCAGGTCGCTGCGGGAAGGACACAGCCTTTATGGTACGCGCGCTTAGACCGACGAGCCACCAGGGCGCCCCAAGTTACCTGCCATCTTTGTGCCCCTCCATCATTAAACAGTAGACAACAGTCTTCAAGTGTTAAATGTCAGATATTATTAATTTGATTTTAAAATTTCAGAGAACTATATCAGAATGGTGACACTGAAGGATGTTCTAAGACAAGGTCAGCTAATGAAGTGGCAATAAAGGCAATAATCAGTTAGGCCAAAAGTCCCATCAGTGACGCAGTTTAAAACAAAGCGATTCACCCATACAAAATATGCTTTTTTTGTGGTAAGCAATACGGTATACAGAGGCTAACAAACATTTTTCCCAAGTGATTGCAGTTCAGTCAACTGGCCCATATTATTCCATTAACACACACATTTGTTGGTGCATTCTGTTATCTGTCTATTTGTGACCCATAGCTGTAACTGTGCCATACTTAAGTAGCATTAATAATGTTTAAGAGTGAATCGTAGCAGTATTTTGATGCTACCTGCACAAAACAACACAGGAAGGAGCAGCTACAATTAACACCACAAGTTATCTAGCAGGCAGCTCAAGAATGGAAAAGGTCTATAAAAGGATGGCTGGAATATGACACAAAATAATGCCACATCATTTTGAGCATCTATCAAACAGAGGTCCTGACTCACTGTGGTCATTAAAGATCCTATGACACTCTTTCACAAGAGTAGGGGGTTCCCTGGTGTCATGGCTAAAGTCCCAACCTGGCTCCTTCAATCTGCCACCCTGATTTAATTGGCTGTGCAACTTGTTCTCTCCCTCTCCACCTCAACCCCCAGGGCTCCTTTGAAAAAGAGATTTCAATCTCAATGGGACTTCCCTGGTAAAATAAAGGTAAAATGTTGTATAAGCAGTTGACATCTGATTTCTCTAATCATATGATTAATGAGCAGATTATTTTATTTGTAAAAATTTATGAATCACAAATGAACAGGGTAGAGGCCATTACAGACTGCCCGCGTTCAAGGCTCAGAATTTCATGTGATGCCCCTGACTGGATTTCAAGCACAGGAGGCCTATAACAATGGCTGAACATGATCCAACACATATAGTGTGCATCCTTGGACTGATCAGCCACCAGAAAATTCACAACAAGCAAAAGCAAAAGTGATCAACCAAAATAATGGACTACCTCACCCCGAACAAGAGCATTTATATACGTGAGTGTGACCTTGTGGGCATGTGTGTGCGAGCATATGTGTGTGTATGTATGAGTTCATGTGTGTAAGAGTACCTGCGTGTGTGCACATGCATGCATGTGAGTGTATATGTGATGTGGTGCCCCACAATGCTGAAGGCCCAGTTGAAACACCAGAGGAGGCGACCCTCCGGAGGGCAGAGAAGGCTGGGACAGGTAATCAATGGAAGATAACTTCCCCAAGGACATGCTGGAGGCCTTTAGCACCTTGGAGAGGGACAACCGAAGGACCTCAGTCGGGGGGCCTAGAAACCATCAGCACCGTGGAAAGCGTCAGAGTGGAAAAGTACCCAGGCAGCCTGGAAACAGGCCAACACACCTGGAGCTGCTGCAGGTGACGAGCAGGCTGCCCTTTTAAACCAGCTTGGAAGGCTACTGGGCAGCTCACTTTGGCAGAGCCTTGGAAGGCAACGCTCAACTGTAAAGAGCGGTAAGTGGCTGAGGCCGGAACTCACCATTGCTCACGTGTGGGAAAACTATATAGAAGCCTGGAAGCGTGCGTTAGTGGAACAAGGGCATTCTTAAAGGGCCAGTAACCTAATGTGCTGTTAGTGTCTCCTCACCTCTATTTTACCACCCATCCAAGGATTGACCAGAGCCTGAGGCTCGATGCAGTGTGTGTGCAATGTGCGTGGTTGTGCATGTGACTGTGTTAATGGTGTGTTTGTCTGTATGTGTTTGTGTGCGTGTTTATCTCCTACCTGCTTAGACAGCAGCTCTCGGCAGAGCTTGTACATGCTGATGAATTTGCGAGCCAGCTGTCGTGCCTCCAAGAAACCCTCAGCGACGAGCATGATCTCACAGATGAGCTCAACATCCGGAATCACCATCGCACACGGCCTGCGCAACAATACGCATACACACACACACATAAGCACTCATATAGATACTTGAGGTCCCTTGAGTGAAAACTAAGCTTGGGGAAAACTGGCATTAGTTATGGTACTCCTTGGGCATGGAGTAAAGAATCGCTTGAATTGGATGCCTTAATCTCATTGCAGAATTTTGAAAATGCGTTATAATATTTGGAGGTCAAAGTCTGTACATGTTTTGAATAATGACGCCACAACATTATCAGTTGAATCTACTAAATGTACTGACGAATGATGACATGGTATCGGGCTCCGTGCGTGCGTGCGTCCGTCAACACATTTTGCTTTATCTCATCAACGATTTCAGTTACAGGCTCCTAATTTTTACTGGACATGCATCTCATAAAGGCCTATAAATGGCATGCCTAAAGGTGACCTTGACCTACAAAATTATTTCAAAGTCACTGGCCTAAAAATATCACCAAAAACTTTGACATTTTGCTGTATCTCATCAACTATTTCAGTTACAGGCTCCTAATTTTTACTGGACATGCATGTCATAAAGGCCTACAAATGACGTGCCTAAAGGTGACCTTGGCCTATTTTTTTCAAGGTCACTGGCCTCAGAATATCACCAAAAACTTCAACAATTTGCTTTATCTTATCAACATTTTCAGTTACAGGCTCCTAATTAGCTCCCACCGCCCAAGTGGCACGGGAGCTATGGTATCGGGCTCCATCCATGCGTGCATCCGTCCATCCGTGCATCTGTCAAAAAAAACTTTGACATATTGTTTATCTTAAGGGCGGGAGCTTCTGGGGCCACGAGTGCCCTCTATTTGTTCATAATATCATATATTATTGTATGTTTTTATGATGAGATTATGTCTGTTACGAGAACACCATTGCATAGGAGACTTGGCTCTCAATGGAATGCCTCATTGAAATAAAGGTAATTCAAAATAAAAGAAAATATGCAGGGAAACAGAAAAACAGTCAGTCCTGGGGACACCCACCTGAAGAGAGCTTTCAGGTTCTCCGGGAGCTCTGCCCGGCCAGCATACCCAGGGTTCAGAGTGATGAAGATGCCCACAGTGGGTTTCAGCTCGATATCCTCTCCCAGAAATTGGAACCTTGATGCACATATCACAGCAACGCAAATGAGTTTGGTCACCAATGGGCACTGCTGCAAAAGAGCATCACCATCAACATCTCTATAAGGCAGCAAAAGCAGCAATCGAATCCTTTGGAATACCTTTGTCTCTTATTTCGGATGGCGTCCTGAATGGTTTTGACCTGTACAGCCACCACTGACAACACTTCCACGGAGATTCGGTTAAACTCATCGAAGCAACCCCAAACTCCTGTCTGGGCGAGGCCTTTATAGATGTTCCCAATGGACTGAAACATACAAATACAGACAATCATAGCCCCATTCCATTAATCGTGTATCATTATTACGTACACAGCTTTAAGTCACAAATTTAAATTTGATTCTGGGTCGCGATCTGATTTACTTGCATTCAGGAAATTAAATAAAATCTAAGAAATTATTAAAGCCTGTAAACCAGGGGTGTCAAACTGGTCCATAAAAGGGCCAGAGGGGCTGCAGGTTTTCAATCCAAGCCAGAAGAAGCACACTTGATACAACTAATCAACCGTGCAGGCTGAGATCAGTTGATTAAATTAGTTGTATCAGGTGTGCTTCTGCTAAGTTGGATTAAAAACATGCAGCCCCATGCGGCCCTTTTACGGACCAGTTTGACACCCCTGCTGTAAACCATTCATCAAATTTTCGCAATTTATGGAGTTAATCTGAACTGAAGGAACTGAAAGAGCCCGACCCCACAGCAGGAGCCTACTCTTGCTCTATAACTGTATATAACAGTGACAGAGGCACCTTGTAGTCCATCTGCTCAGAGCAGTTGAATACATAAACCATGATGCCCAGGGAGCGGCCAAGGTCCTTAGTCGTCTCCGTCTTTCCCGTCCCTGCAGGACCCGAGGGCGCGCCACTCATGGTAAGATGGAGGGACTGCGTCAACGTGATGTAGCACCTGGCAAATATGCAACATAAACGTGACACGTGCAACACACACTGGACAGAGAGTGTAGGATTTTTTTAGTCCGTGCACGCAAGTCTGTGTGTTTGCATGTGTTATGACCACTAAAAACCAGTCTGTGTTTTGTTTGGGTGCTTTCACTTGTCAATGAGTGGAGTACCGACCAGTCTACATGTGTGTTTACATGTGTACATGTCTGTGTCTGATTACGTTTGTGTGTGTTTTGGCCAGTAATGACAAGTTTGTATGGTGCTGTGTGTGAGTGCATGTTCTTTCCTGTCAGTGAGAGGAGTAATCACCAGTCTGCATGTGTGTGTACATGTGTACATGTTTGTGTCTGATTACGTTTGTGTGTGTTTTGGCTAATAACAACAAGTATGTACAGTGCTGTGTGTTCAGTTTGTGTTCTTACCTGTCAGTGAGTGGAGTAATCACCAGTCTGTGCGTGTTCCCCAAGTACTCGTAGGAGAACTGAAACTGTGCATCACAGATGTTCACATAGCAGTGTCTCTGACCCTCATCCCAGCGGTGTCTGAGCTGTGACAGCCAGGCAAAGGCTTGAGCATTGGTTACCTGAAAACACAATAGAGCAGACCCTGAAAAAACCTCCAAAACACCCAATAACCCTGACACTTAAACTGACCTGGCTCCACACCTGCAGGACCTGGAGGAGCACTATCCAGTGGATCCAAGGGGACAAACAGAGAAGTGGTAGTTGGGGGCATTTCAGGTGGCATTCAGAGGAAGTTTAGCAGAGGACTCCACCCAACCACCCTGGACATTGCCCAATACACAATCAATCCCTTATCCTGAAGTCAGGAGGCAGACTATACCTGCCAGAAACACTGTCAGTATAAATAAGTTCTTTGCTGGCGAATTCTCCACCTCCATCAACCACAGCTGGGAATCTGGCACACGCTGCAGCCTGGGAGCAGGATCACCACAGAAGGGAGTGGTCGACACTGAGGCAGGCTTTCTCCACCAAGCATACCACACCAGCACCAGCACCAGAATCCCCAAGATAACCATAGGAGGAAAGAGACGTGGAAGACACCCAAGACAACGCAGGTTTTTGAAACTAGGACCTCCTCCACAAGAACCCAGAGGACCACACAAGAACCACACCATGGACGCTCTGTCTCCACCCCCACCACCCACCCTTAACCCTGACCAGAAATACACTCGCAACCTCATGCCTAAGCCAAACTTAACTCCCACCCACAATCCCAACCCCCACCAAAGTAACCATGATAATTCAGAGTGATCTAACTTCAACACATACATCAAATATTTGACCAAAAGAATGTGTATAAGTATTAATTGAAGTGTATTGACCCATTATTGACCACTGGCCCTTTTTGGGACGCGGCACATTTTAACCTCTGTAACCCAAGTGATTGCGTTACTGGGACTAAACTGGTGTAGGTTAATCAAGGGAAGTAACTCAAATCCAGGAAAAGTGCTTACACGTTACACGTTCATTGAACACCGTTTCCAATAATAAGATGTAACTTTTACTTTGAAAAGTATTTTGGGCATTAATGGGTTAATTAACATCTCAAAGTATGTTGACAAACAAGGTCTGGAACACACACTCAAGAGAAGTGAGTTGAATTCCCGCTTCTTGGTTTCCCTTGACCCCCTCGTCTCAACTGCCATAAAAATTTACTGCCATATTTATGGCATAATGGTGGAGACAGAAGAGAGATAGAATTTTGCAGAAAAAATTGGTATTTCTCCATTCATATAATATTATTAGAAAAGAGAGATCACTGCATTACAACTACCTTCTGAGCAATGAGCTTAGCAACCACATCTCTTGCATGGACATCGATGGTGCAGATAGTCATGATCTTCTGACGTTGCCCAGGGGTCAGATCTCCAAGCAGCATGTTTATGAGAGCATTAAGCTGCATAATCTGCAGGAATAATCACATTTTGAGAGAATTTACAGTGGAGTCAAAAGTTTTTGCCCCATCCCAATTTCCTCTATTTTTGCAGATTTGTTGCATCAGAATGTCCTAGAATATAAAACTAATTTTAATATTAGAAAATATAACCAGAGTAAACTACAGAAAACAGTTTTTAAATGATTTCATTTATTGAAGGTTAACAGAGATCAAACCGACCAGGTCCCTCATGAAAAAGTAAATGCTCCCTTTTTACCTAATCAACCAATTAAACAAATTTAATTACCCGACCCCCCGCCCCCCTAAAGGGATAGGGCAAGAGTACTGTAATTGACTTGATTTGTTTGTTTATTACCCCGCCCCTACCCAGTGGGTAGGGTGGAATATTGTCATTGCCTCAGTTTGGGTGTTAGTTTATTTATTTATTTATTCATTTACCTATTTACTTACTCACTTAATGATTTATTTGCTTATCATCAAGATTAAAAGAAAACTACAACCTCAATTTATACCAAATTTGGCCAAAAGTTCTGCCAGGACCCAGAGCTCTGTCAAAAACGGTACAATTTACATAAAAGTAATGCCAAAGATTTCCTTTTCAATATAAAAAAATATAATCTGATGCATTGCTTCAATGAAAGGTTCATAATTTCAAAAATCAGTGGGGGGTCAAGGTCTTTGATCTGAATCACATCACCTTGTTTACACTATCTCAAAAACTACTGTACATAGCCACTTTGTTACTACTAAACACATATAAGAAATCATTCATGAGGATTAAAATGACACTATGACCTTTGATCTTGAGTTATCTTAAAAGGTCGAACCAAAGGTCACAATAATTCTGAAGGTCATATCTCAAAAACGACTGTACATAGCCACTTGTTTACTATTAATCACATAAGGGAGCTCATATATGGCAAATAAAATGACATCATGACCTTTGACCTTGAATGATGGGGCTGAAAGGTCAAACCCAAGCGCACATGTGCCTGAAAAGTGGATCAACTCATTCAACTGCAACAATATGTGCGAGGGGCGGGGGTTGCTGTGCCTGGCACCGCTTGTTAATAATTCTGTTCAATTTCACGAGATACACATACAATCATGACTACTGTTAGCCCTGTTGAATTTGAACATCACGTCAATAGAACTTTTCTGGCAATGTGAAGCAGGCAAAAAGTAGTACATGATGCCGCAATCTAAAAAAATACAAGAATGGATGAGAAACAATGTTGTCGACATCCATCAGTCTGGACAGGGTTAAAAGCCATTTCTAGAACATTGGGACTCCATCAAACCCAAGTGAGAGCAATTATCTACAAAAAGAAGAAACCTGGAACAGTGGTGAACCCTTCCCGTGAGTAGCCAGCTTACCAAATTTCCTCCAAGAGTGCATTGACAATTCATGCAGGAAGTCACAAAAAAACCAAGACTAACAAACAAAGAACTGCAGGCCTCACTTGACTCAGTTAAGTTCAGTGTTCACAATTCCACAATAAGTAAGAGGCTGGAGCAGGTTTGTTTGGAGCAGGTGTACCTGTTTGCGGTTGTAGTCTTTGAGAGCGGTCTCAAAGCCCTCTTCCACCCGTTGGAATGCAATGCCCACATCGGTGGCCCACCAAATCTGGCTGCCAGTCAGGGCCACCTGGGCGGGGAAGTCAAGCAGCCACTGGTCCCTGGGTTTATCCTCATAAGCTGCCACAGCTTCCATGATCTCTTGCTGCACTGTGTGCCGCATGGTGGCCTCTAGAGCACCAAGCCAGCCCTCAGCCTACACACACAGACCCAGAAAATATTCACACTCACAAACATTTACACACAGCCAGCAATATTCATAACATCAAGCATTGAGCCAGTGCTTAGCCGATACACACACACACACACATACACACACATGTTGGGTTTTCATGTCTTGTGGAGACATTCCATAGACTTGCATTCGTTCCCTAACCCCCTTCCCTGACCTTAACCCCCAACAGTACATACCTAACCCTAACCCTAACCTTAACCTAATCCTAACCTTATCCCAACCCTAAGCTTAACCCCTAACCCTAAAATAGCTCTATTTCCTCATGGGGACCTGGAAAAGTCCCCATAAGGATGAAGAAATCTGGCATTCCATGTCTTATGGAGACATTCTGTCCCCACAACGGTAGGTAAACAAGGACCACACATACACACACACACACACACACACACACACACACACACACGCACAAAGCACATACACACATACACATGCTCAGCCTGCAAACTCTAGGACCTAGGCAAATTGTGTCCTTGTCAACAATCAAGAGAAGATTTCAGCAGAGTAGATATAAAGGGTTTACCATAAGATCTAGACAATAGGTAAGCCTTAAAAAGTAGAATACCAAATTATTGTTTACCATGAAACAAAAAATGCCTGTTTGGTTCTGGAACAACATCTCAAGCACAAATGAGCCAAAATCAACTTGTCCCAGAATGATTGGAAGAGTACAGAGAAGGGAATGAATGAACTGCTTATTATGCAAAGCATACCATCTCATCTGAGAAACAGTGTGATGGTGCAAGTATATACGGCTCGCTGTAGAGCTGGTCCCATATACTTATTGATGGTGCGCCAGTGGACAAAAGCAGCAGGATGAAAATTTTGGGTAGTGTCGTTTTATCTGCTCAAATTTTCAAATGAATCAAAACTCACTGGATGGAGGTTCACACTGCAGAAGGGCAATGACCCGATTTCATACTGCGTAAGCAAGCCCAGACTTTCTTTAAAGAGAAAGAAGTGCAATGTCTACAATGGCATGTTAGTTACTACCAGACACTATCTGAGCATGAGTTTCACCGTCTGAAAGCAAAAACATCGCAGGGGAAGAGTTCAGGCGCAAAAACTGTTAAATCCCACCGCCAACAGCAAACATCAGAGTGCAGAGCCAGGTTCTCAAACATTAAAACTAGGGATGCACCGATACCACTTTTTTAAAAACCGATACGAGTACGAGTATTTTATTTTGTGTACTTGCCGATACCGAGTACCGATACCGATATTTCGGAAATGTTTTCCAGGAAAATACAATGACAATTTCGGAGTACAGGTTTTATTTTCTTTTTACTACAAGCCTAAAAGAGGCCAATATCAAACAATTCACACACGGCTATTTCCAAAAAAAAAAAAAAAAGAGTAGGCCTAACTGCTAAAAATCTTTCTATATTTAGGCCCAACAAAAAGCCTTTGAACTAGCACTGCCATCAAATGAGGCAAAACATTACTGAAGCTTGACAAATGAAAAGTAAACTCGCTGCATAGGCAAGGTAACACACCCAACTTCATAAAAAGTCAGTAAAACTATTAATTAGCATAGATAGTTTCTACACACATTCATAGGCATTCTCAATCCAACTAAAGTCAATAATAGCTTTCCAAGCAAACAAGGCATCACTTAAAGTGTGTGGTATCGCCATATTTCAATTACACAAATGACAAATGAAAAAGATTTAACTTAACCACAACTAAAATGTTTAAGGTAACCATATGTTACTAATATATTTGTAGTAAAATAAGAAGATTCACAATTCTAAGTATGTGTGTGTGATTGTGGGTGAGTGCTTGTGCGAACTCGGCTTGCTTGTAAAGATTCAATAACTGATCCGGGTGTGCCATCTAGTGATAGAATATTGTAATAGCGTGCATAAAGTTGCAGCTCCATGTGCGCTGGCAGAAACATCTGCACAAAACGCTTAAGATACCCTACCGAACACCGTTGTTCTTCTTGAACACGCCGCATCCAGATAATCCTTAAATGATGAATTATATACATATTTTAATTTGTAACGTGTTGTTAAGTGGCCAGTGTCAAAGTAATGAAGAAAAAGTATACTTTTTATCTTTTAAATGTAGTAGAGTAGAAGTCCCGGTCAAAAAAAAAAAAAAAAAAAACCCAAGTAAAGTGCAAATCCTCAAAAAAAAATACTTAAGTACTGGAACGAAGTTGCCTACATGTACTTCTTTACTATACACCTCTTGTGTGTATGCGCGTATGCCTGTATGTGATGTGATGACTATAAAGCTCTCTTTCTCGTATTTTTTCTAACTCGCTGTCTCCCCCTAGACATAGAAGTCAGATAGTACAAAATACTGTAGCCTATGCGACCGTGAGCAGGCAGTTACCTTGCGTCTTACATTAAGTGGTATCGGTGCGTGGTATCGGCAAATGTGGACGAGTACGAGCATATTAACGCGGTATCGGGCAGATACCCGATACTGGTATCGGTATCGGTGCAACACTAATTAAAACAATTGATATCGTTGAGCAGAAGACACAAAAAACCAAGCCAGATTTCCCCCATAAGCTGCTACGTGCCCTCCACCACTCAGAGTGCCACAATAAGACCACATGATCCAAAATGGAAGCACCCATGGCTCAATTTCTGAGTGGTTAATTCAAAATTTCTAGCCAATTTACCATAAATACCCATGGACACTAGCGCGGGAAGTTTTGCAGCCCCTCCTGATGTCGGCTGCAGGCTCGTCTTGGATGTCACAGTAATTTTAACAGTAAAAATTAAAACAGAAAAATAAACACATCAATTGACTTAAAACCCTTTTGAACAGTCTGTGTCAAATACCTGTGTTTAAAAAATTTGGGTTGAAATATTTTCAAATTATTCATTTATGTATTGAGGAAACGCTTTCGCAAAGAAGCGGAAGGCGCGGACACAAACGCATCAGCAAGCAAAAACAGCGAACAGCGAGCAGAGAGGGATATCTGATTTTTTTTCCTCCAAACAATATTTCAGAGAAAGCTAAAGTAAGTGATACAAACACTTACATTACTCGTGGAGAGTGATGAAAGAACAGTACAAATGATGGAAGCAACATTACTATCATCGCAATAGCTATCACCCAGGACTAGCTAGCTTGTCGCTCCGGTAGAGAGCATCAGCAGCGGCTCACTCACTTAAGCGCTGCCGTGCACTCGGGATCCTTTCTAGAGAACATCGTATTTCCTGGAAGCGTATTCGGCACGGTGTGATTTGACAGATTGTTTCAATGAGGTTTGTTTGAAAATGGCGATGATTGCATTGTGTTAAAGAAATCGACCTCATTCTTTATTTTATCTGCACAACCTCAGTGACAATTCGTTTGCTAAAGGGGGATTTAGCAACTGGGAAAAGGCAAAAGTAAGAACTTAGTCAGCATGAGTTGTCAGACTTGCACTGATTCATTACGTGTGTTAGCGATGCTTTAAGTAACTCCAGTCAGTGCTATGTTTTGGGAGTTTGCAGCTTGGAATCAACATTCTGCAAGGACAGTGTTGTAACATTTATTCAGATCGACTAAATTCCTGGGCCATGAAGGAATACCGCTCAGGGGGCACCATCATCGCGACACGTACCGCAGCAGCTTGTGTGACAGAATGCACTTTTTACCGAAAACTCGAGAATGGCTTTAACTTACCCGCTGTAAAAATATGTAAAAAAAAAAAAAAATTGCCAGTTTGGGAGAATTTTAAGAATGCTGATTATGATCCCAAAGGGCACGATTATTTTCGCCTTTTATGGGATTAGTCTGCTGCCTGGATGTTGGCGAAACTGTCAAGCTACATTCATTAAGGATAGTTGATTGAATTAAAAATTACTAATGCGATGAATCACTTTATTCAAATGGAGGATTTTGTCCGAGGATTATTTGTTTATTTTTGGGGCTGACGACCTCCTGTGGCTTATAAAACAGAGCATAATATCTAGGCTTACAAAGTGAAGTCCTTCTGCGCCAATGTTTTATAGAGCGCGACAGGAAGATATTTCTGTTCTAAATGTAAAAAATGCTGAAACGGGAGATGGAATTCAGAGAAAGGGAAATAATTCCGTATCCAACCTAAAAAGCTTAAAAAAGTTTATTTCCCAGAACAGTTTTAAAAGGGGGCTCGCCTTTATATTTTGGAGGGTTTTATTTGTGAGAAGGGGGGGTAGGCTACTTGTCATCCCTACAATTGCGTGCGGTTTTCAATGTAGCCTGTCGGTGGTTTCTTGGTCATTTCCTCATTAATAATTTCTTAATCATTATACAATTATGTATTGGTCTTGTTAATTCAAATAATAAATTGTTTGATTGTGAATCATGCGATATCAAACTGGGAGGGGTTGTGAGCCATCATGTGTGAGACAGGCAAATCTCGGCAGTATTACCAGGAGTTGGGGTTGAAGAGGATGAAACAAATAAGACAACAAAAGCATGATAGCTTTTTAAATGACACATGCGTACAAAACAAAGGAACTTATTGGGATAAAACGTCGAAAAAATTCAGGGCCCAGGACAACAAAACAATTATAAATTATAATTTTTTGTAATCGGTCATGATTTATATGACGAGTATTCTTTTTTTCTAGTACTCGTTTGCACCCTTAGTTGCTATGACCGCTGTTGCAAAGACAAACATTGTCATAACGCCCTCATGCAGCGCTAATTAAAAAAAATAATTTTTTTTTTTTTAAATGACGTCACTCTTCTACTTTCGGTTGGCAGCCCCCCCTAATTCAAACATCTTCCCGCGCACCTGCCCATGGAACACGTTGATGAACTAGAAACTGCTAGTTTCACCATCAGGAATGAAAAAATGGCTTCAGCCACAGAATTCAGCATGAGCTCATGGATTTCTTTCCTTATGCAAAAACAGTCAGTTAAAATCATGAAAAAACATTTTTGTTTAAACCTGGATCTTTGAAAATCCGCCATCCATCCATCCATGAACAAAACTGTTTCTTCATCACCCTCACAAGGGTGGAGGGGGAGCTAGAGCCTATACCTGCTGAATATAGGTGAAAGGCCGGAACACATCTTTCACTGTTCGCCAATCCATTGCAGTGCACACACACTACTCACACATACACTTCTACATATTGGAAGTTTAGAGAGTCCAATTTGCCTGGCATGCATATTTTTAGACAGCGGAAAGAAATCGCAGAACCCAGAGGAAATCTACAGAAATATGCAAACACTGCCCAGAAAGGCACCAGGCCAGATTCGAATCCACAGCCCTCTTGCTGTGAACTTACTTTACAACAAATTCGATAAAGTGCATGTAGCAGGGTTTGCATCTGAACAGTCACACTTTAGATGAAGTGTTGCTCATAAAGGCTTTATACAGCATGTATAATGCCTCCTCAAATGAGACATGATCATAATCATTCATAATCATACATAAGCAAATGTCATGCTTTGTAAAGGGTGAAATAACTTGTTCTTATTCAGCATGTGATGCCAAATGTGACAATGACTTTGTCACTTAGCTGACAATGTCACCTTTTATAGCATTTCGCCACTAGCGAAGTGATATTGTCAGTTATATCACATCTGGCATCACATGCTAAGGATGTTTCACCCTTTACAGAGCATGACATTTCCTTTTGTATGATTTATAAAGACATTATGTCTCATGTATGAAGGCATTATACATGCTGTATAAAGCCTTTATGAGCAGCACTTCATTTAGAGTGTGACCAAAATTACAAATTCATTTATGGTTATGTGAGCCACTAAAATTGGAGGCTAGGTATAAATGGTTGCCATTTCGTTATAACGAATATATTTGACAAAATCCCTAAATTCAAGCTGGAAGTCTATTTGAAGTACATCTTAACTGAATCCATTTCAAGTTTATTTTGGAGGTGTGCAGCGCCCAAATGATTATAATTGTGCCACTGTCCAAATATGGACTTGACTGAGCAGTAATTCATTTACAAAAAAGTTTCACAGTAATATGAGAAGCCCATTAGCTGATTACACAAATGTTAGAATTATCACAATTAAGGGGGTTCAATTTGTACAACAACTTGCCCTAATACCATTCATGCAATATGCCCTCTATAAAGGGCAAAGATGATTTTTGGCCTCTAAAAAGGGGAAAGCACAGACAGCAATCACCCAGTTTTGATGAAAATACCCCTATATTAAAGCTGAAAGCTTGCACTTAAATATTTATACACTGGATGTATGTGCGGAAGAGTGAAGTGTCACAGTATGACATGCTTTCCTGTGTTTCATTGGCAGGTACCTGTCCCTCGCAGATGCAGGGCTCTGAGAAGGGCACATACTCCCCCTCCCGGCTGAACATCCCCAGCGCCACCACCCTCTCCACATCTGGCCCCACCCTCTCTCTCTCCTGCTCCACCTGCTTTGCATCTGACCCCGCCCCCGTTCTTTCAAGTCCTGCCCACTCTGGATTGGGCTCTGCCCTCTCCCCATCTGGCGCAGCCTCACTGAACTTCAGATCCGCAAGGTTGTCGAACAGCTTCAGCAGATGCCTGGTGACCTGCATAAAAAAAAAAAAAAAAAAAAAAAAACCAAGATGTGTTTGTGAAACAGATGCCCCCGGATATAAGCATAGTTTGGATTTATAATATGGAAAAGGGCCAGATGGAATCGCTTGAACTTGCAAAGGCTTAAATAAACGAGTAAAATTTTTAAAACTTTTCCAGGAAACTACTGTGAAATCAAAATGATGCCAAGGTGAAGGTCACAAGGTGAAAAATTATGACCTCATCTGAAAGGTCTCGTGTCAAGGGATACATATGTCAGGTATCAAAGGTCTATCACTGACCAATGATAAGTTATGGCCAAGGTTAACGTTTTCGGAAAATGCATCCTACACCAAGGTCAAGGTCACAAGGTCAAAAATGATGACCTCCTCTGAAAGGTCTTGTGTCAAGGGATACACGTGAAGTATCAAAGGTCTATCACTGACCAATGATAAGTTATGGCCAAGGTTAACGTTTTTGGAAAATGCGTCCTACGCCAAGGTCAAGGTTACAAGGTGAAAAATGATGACCTCATCCGAAAGGTCTCGTGACAAGGCATGCACATGTCAAGTATCAAAGGCCTATCTCTGACCAATCCAAAGTTATGGCCAAGGTTAAAGTTTTTGGAAAATGCATCCTACGCCAAGGTCAAGGTCACAAGGTCAAAAATGATGACCTCATCCGAAAGGTCTCGTGACAAGGCATGCACATGTCAAGTATCAAAGGCCTATCTCTGACCAATCCAAAGTTATGGCCAAGGTTAAAGTTTTTGGAAAATGCATCCTACGCCAAGGTCAAGGTCACAAGGTCAAAAATGATGACCTCATCCGAAAGGTCTCGTGACAAAGGATACACATGTCAAGTATCAAAGGCCTATCTCTGACCAATCAGAAGTTACGGCCAAGGTTAAAGTTTTTTTGCTGCTGCAGACAGACAGACAGATAGACAGACAGACGGACAGGTGCAAAACAATATGCCCCCGAAGAGAAAGAGAGAAAAATCAGTCACAAACACAAATCTGTAAAATTCTAAAGGATCTTGGCATATTGTCAAGCCCCTGCTTGAGTATTCTGTGGCACCTGCGTGGGCTGGGTTCCCTTGGAAATGATTTCCAGCAAGTCTGCGGCTGAGACGAAGTAGAAGCGAGGGAATGATAACCTCTTGGTCTCCAGATATTCCGCTAAGGCCTTCTCACACACTGACAGCCTGCAAAACAAAACTGCCCTCAAAAACACTGTCAAGGGCACACACTTCTTTTTACATAGTTTTACATTTCACATGAAGGTACCTTTGCTGCAAGGCTTCCAACTTCTCCAAAAATCCTGTCTGATTTGTGACATCAATCACATTTCTGCTCTGTACAACTGTTTCCATAAGGGTCTAAACAATGCAAACAAAAGGATTAGAGACAGGGTCTGAGCATAAGATGAATAATTGAACATTCCAGGCAAATTATTCCCCATATAACTATGGTCAACGCAACCCCTTGAAGTTCAGTCCTTCACCAAATTTCCTTCCAAACTAAAGTGCTTACTCTTTTTGAACCACTTTGACAACAGGCATAATCATGGTCTCATTTGAAAGGTGACACTCAGTAGATTGCTCTCAAATAGTCATTATTGCTGAGAATATTACCCATATTGAGTATCAAATAAAGTTGCCTCCAAAACTCCTTTGCTTCCTTGACCAAATCCTTCCTTGACAGAAACCATTGAAACAAATCCTCCTCATAAAAATTAATCCCTTGGCTACCATAAAAATTAGCCTTAAGGAAGTTTCAGACCACTGGCTGTCTGTGTGAAATAAAAGAATTTTATCTCCCGATTTTATTGGACTACGCGTTGGTAGGCTCATATGCTTACTGTTTGGTAAGATCAGCACATAATAGCCAGTGAGTGCACTTATATTGTTCCTCAAGGGTTCAGCCTACAGCACAGCATCATGTGTACAAAAAAAGACTTAAAGTGAAAATCACAAGGATGTTTGTCAACAAACAAAGATTTTCAAACAAAAATTTAGTGACGTTTTTTTCCAAGCTTGCTCGTTTTGCGGATTGAAAACTATAACAGGTTTTTACCTCTGGACAACTACCAAGGTAAGAACATTGATTTCAACATATTTTGAAAAACGGAACAATGCTGTACAATGGAACTTATGGGACAGCATCGTCAGGCTGAGGGTTGTTACGACACAGTTTTAAATACTATTTTCACCATCGTATCAAACAATGACTTATGTAGTTAGAAAGTGTGCTCTTTTCAGACAAATCAACTTGAGGTTTGACGTGGGTTCCCCTTTAAGTCTCACAAGAATAAATTTATTGTTATGATGGACACTTTTTTCAGTGTAATATAGGGCCTGAACACTCAAGGAGCAAGCCAAAGGCAGCTATAAGGCATATGATTCATTAAAGCCAATGTAGGCTATTTTACCGAATATTTCATTTGAACATTGGGGTCATTATGTTATTTTTAATTTTTAACAGTCACTATAAAGGATGCTAATAAATGAGCTGACTGTGTAAAGAAACCGGCAGTGAGTTGTGGTGGCTCAGTGCTGCTGTAAGTGTACTGAAGTAGTGCACTAAAGCCCATCCTCATTCATAAGGGACAAAGGCAGAACCTGGAAGTCCTGGTGGATGCCCTGGAAGCGAGTGGCATCGTGAGCCAGCTGGTTTCGAATGTCCTCAGAGTTGGTGAAGATGCTCTGGAGGTGCGCCCAGGTGCGCTGCACACTCATCCAAACAGAGATAACCAGGTCAGCCACCATCAGCCTCCTCTGCCAGCCGCTGACCTCAACCAGGAAGTGCTCCACGTGCTTGCTCATCAGAATGTTCTGAAGCTGCACCTGAGACAATCATGAGGAGATGAGAGGAGCTGACCATCACCCATCGGCCCAGCGGGGGTCCAAAATCACATCACCACACCCCACTGACTGCTTTTATTGGGATCGCATGAAACTTTTTGTGTTCATTTCTGGTGCATAGAGGACAAAGTTGTTTTGTGTGACCCTACAGCCTCTCCTGTAACATTACCAAGGGGTCACATTTTACATTTCTAAATGAGACAACTCAAAGAGTTCAGTTGGGAATCAAGTCACACTTTTTGTAACCGTTTCTGGTGTAGATTTAAGTTAGTTATGCTATGACCTTTACTGTAGTGCCACCACCAGGCCAAACTTCTGATTATTAAAAATTGCATAAATTCAAACAGCTTTAATGGGAATCGTGTCAAATCTGCTTTCAACATTCCTGGTGTATAATTCAGTCGATTTTGCAGTAAGATGCGCAAAGAATCTGGTTTTCAGAAAACATCAAGATCTTGCACATCATTTTATAAAGATTTCCCTGAAATTCAGCAGGTCAATATTTGGAATTGTTAGAAACCTTGGGATCGCCACTACCTAGAACTGAAAAGGCCTGAAATTTAACAGGTATGAATACGGCAGCTGCATTTGATGGACCCTATCATGGCTCTGTAGGTTTTATGGCTTAAATACCAATTCACAAATATTTGTCAATGTAAATAAGGTCACTGTAGTGGTCATGCATTCAAAAAGTTCTCTGTAGTATTTAAAAGAAAAGATGGTTTAGAGAACCATTTAGCACTGAGTTTACTGACACTTTTACTTGAAGATGGGATGGTGCTATCAGTGAGTGTAATGAACCTTGAGAGACACGAGGAGAGTCGCAGATAAAACTGTGCAGGGTGAGAACAAAGTGGCTGACAATGTAAATTCATCAATATTTCTGCTTCCCACCGGATAGCCAGGCCCAGAGTGGAAAGAGTGAGGATACAATGCAGGCATGGAGAGCAGAGGAAGGTAAAAAAATTAGATAACCGTGTTCTGACGTGCATTTTCTTTTCATAAAAACACACTGGGCACAGTAGTAATATGCCTTGTGTGGCATTGAAGAGCAACTCCGTTGAACTGAGAAATCACCTGATTATCCTCCAAAGTTTCGATCAGATTCTCGTCAGGCTTGAGCAGAAAAGTCTGAGTGCTCTGGTGTTTGTCGTAGGAAAACATCATCTGACTCCATGTCTGGTTCATCTCTGTTAGCACCTGAAGCAGATGACAAACGGGCAGCTGGGACCACTAGTTCCTCAGTACTCAGTTTGAAAAACAAGACAAAAACAAAGCACCTTCTCAATGGCCATCTCCTTCAGAGCCTTGTCCACAATGTTCTTCACCTCCTCCTCCACACGGTGAAGCTGCAGCCCCAGCAGAGCTCCCAGTGTCGTCCCCTCGTCCATGACGAAGCTCACCTGAGTATGAGCAGGACCAGAGTCGGATGACAACGCACAGCGGAATACAACAGAGTGCAGCAGACAGGCTGATAGAAAAAATTAATCTTTAAATTCAATTTTCGTTGCATGACACTTTTTTACAGAAATACTGTCACAAATACACTTAACAGAGTAAGAGAAGTGCAGAAGTCCCCGAAATTGCATAGGAGGTAAAAAAGCTAAAAGAAAAACCTCCGTAGGAAAATTATCGTGATGTCATGATGTGGTCGGAAAAACTACTCAATGGAAACAAATCTTGAGAGGAAACCTACTAGAAAGACCATACACCGATTGCTGGCAAACTGAATGTTAATTGACCTTCCGTACACCTGTGTATCACATGCAGAGCATCTATGGGTTACACATCTGGAGCCTTTTAGTCCCAATAAAAGGCAAGTCCAACACTTGCGGGCTCCATAAAACACCTACGTAACACCTATGTCGAGCCTCCTAAAACAACAGTGTGACACCAGCGGGCTCACCAGAACACCTATATAACACCCATGGAGTCCCAAAAGGCCTTGTTGAAAACCTGAGCTACACACGTGGGCCTCCAATACACATGTGCTCCACATGTGGGGCCCACAAGACACCTGTCTACTGTCTTTGTGATTTTATTAAATGCCTGTGTAACTCAGTTAACCCCTGTGGGCTCTATAGAACACCTGTGTAACATTTGTTTGCCCCATAAAACACTTTCGGGGCACCTGTGGGCTTTACAGAGTGAGTGTGTTATACGTATCAACATGCCCTGTGTAACATCTGTGTAACATGTGGCTCGAATTAACTCCTCAGTACCATCTGTAGGTCAAATAAAACACTTCTGGAGCCCTTATGGGCTGTAAAGCTCCATACCCCTGTAGTGTTCATGAGTTGCTGCCAGTGTCTCTCCCTAACGGCGGGATTCTGCAGCTCATTCACAGCCCGCAGCGAGGTCAGCATATTCTTCACCATGGAGTCTAAGTCAGCGTACACTTCCCAAACACGCACATCTTTATCCAGCGACTTCATTTCCTGCGACACACAAACACCAGCCACTTCATTTCATGCAAAGCCACATGCATACAAACCTTTTCCATCCAGCACCTACATTTACTGCAAAAAATACACACAGAAGCATATCTTCATTAAATGCCTTCTTCTCCTACAGAGCACCAACACAAAACACGTACACAGACGATGTTATTGCTTCTATGTGAAAAATTTGATTTGAATCTGTGCTGCCTGGGTTTTACAGAGAAAGTTAAGTGCAGTACTTCAGATGCTCCCTCTTTTACCAAAGGCCCAGGAGAACCCACTTTAACAGTGAGCATCCTACAAAACTCATGTTTTCAGGCTTTACTCGAGTAGCATCATCTGTGAAATATGAGATTTAGTTTCTTGGATTAAGAAAATGGCTCATATAGCTCTATTTAAGCTAAGGAGTGCACCTTTGCAAATCTTCTTAATTCCATATCCATTTGCTCAACATTGATTTCTTTCCATCTCGTCTTGGTCCAGTCCTCAATGCTGGTCTGAATGGAAAAAATTACACACAGACACATAAGGACAAGATCAAAGGCCGGGATGTACACAGGATATGAAAGTCGACCAGAATTTGGCCCCGTACACGAAGATAAATCTGATGGAGGAGCAGGTGAGCATTCGGGAGAGTACGTGATGTGGGTAGGAGCAGAGTAAACAGATAGACGGCACGGGAGGCAGGAGATGTGCGAGTGGGAAAAGGAACAAGTACCACAGGAATGAGGAAATAGACGCTGGAGAAAACTGCTTGACAGCAAGGGCAAGCATAAATCAAACACAAGATTGATTCTTTATAATTTAACGACACTTTCAGCTATTAATTAGCTATCTCATATCAACGTACAATTCATTCATACCAATGGGCAATTTAGAGTCACCAATTAGACAATCATGCATGCCTTTTGGACCGATGGAGAAAACCGGAGTAGCCGGAGGAAACCCAAGCGAACGCGAGGAGAACATGCAAATTCCACACAGAAAGACCACCGGCCGGATTCAGACCCACAACTTTCTTGCTGTGAGGTGGCAGCGCTAACCACTGTGCCATCATGCCACCCAATCTGGCAAATAACATTAAAAAAAAGAAAACAAACAAAAGAGTAAATTTTGCACATGCCATTCTCTTGAGTGAGCACCATAGGCAGAACTGGCATTGAAGTTTACCCATTCTGATGGATGGCCCCTCTTTCACTCACGCCTACTTGTGGCCATCATATAGCCCGTGCATATATCTAATACAATAAAAACCATTCCAATTCATGGATCATGGAAGTGGCTTCAATAGTCCTTAAATGCATTGTATATCATAGAAAAAATTGGGCCTGAAATATTTTGTCGTGAACTGTCTTCAATTTAATGCAGGTTATATGTGATTTACAAATTGGTGCTTCTTTTTAGGAGCATTTTTCATACCCTCCCAACTTTTTCAGAAACGGGGTTATAAATTAAAATGAAATAATTGAGCGCTGGCATTTTCTCATGTCAGTGCTGTGCTACTAAAGTGAAAAAGAACTGTCACTCACTACAGAGCAAGTCCTTCTAAATGCTGGAAAATGAAACTTTTGATTGGCATCAGGGCAACACTGAACTTGAAAATAATTTAAAATTGTTTATTTACATTTGTGTGTATTTGATGCACATAATTTTCAACATTTTGGAGCAATATATCGAGGGCTGACTGCAATAAACAGTTATGTCCAGATGTTTTACATCGGACATAACTGTTTATTGCAGTCAGCCCTCGATATGCAAGCCACAAATTGAATGGCAAAACATACAATGCACCCAAACCAGCACTGATGGACTGTATACATTAACACTTACATTTTGGTAGGTTTAGGCTTCCAAATGTCTATGGCAACATACATTGTGTAAAAATGGTACTTATGATATAGTGGGATGGATATAAGCTATAGGCTATAGAAATTGGTTACCGTGACAAATATGACCATGTCCCACACAGATCTGAGCAGGACCAGGTCGGCACGGCACTGCCGCAGCTGTCTGTACTCAGGGAAGCCAACCTCAAACAGCTTAGCTGTGTCCTGCAGACTCTGCATCTCATTCTCCAACTGCGTAACATCCCTGTTCAACTGAACAGCACATTACACTGCATTACATTTAAGAACATCAGACGGCATTACATTATACTACACTGTAATGCATTTCTTCCCATTACACTGCAGTACATTTACAATACATTTCCTTCTGGGGCACCTTTAAACCATAAAATAAAAAATCGTCATCAGGACAAGACAGCTTTGCTTCATCCTACTTTTTTCTTCATTACAACAACACATTACCCAACTTTTGTTCAGTAATTTTTATTCAAGTAATTTTAATCATTCAATGAATGTATAAAGTCAAGTGCCATCATTCTTAGCCTCAACACTGAGCAAACCTGGTTTTTCTTCATATTCAATCTGGATGGCCATGCTGTTTCACTTAATTCTGAATGAAAGGTATATCAACGATACAGACGATAAAGCCTCAAAGCTCAGAACATATTGTTTTCTCTAGGCACTGGCAATGATTTACCATACACCAACCATGTCCTCTACCAGATCTCTGGTGCAGATAAGAGCATGATTTTGTACTGTAACTGCATTCAGGAATAAACTGAATAAATTTATTTCACGTTAGATAAGTTGGATAACAGTTTATGCACTTGTGTTTGGTTTTCAGAGTGCTGGACGTTCAGCGAGGGTGTCTTGTTGTTAAAACCGCTGGATTAGGAAATTATGCAAATCACAACCGGAATCTAAAAATGACATCATATAAGTTATTCATGGGTTATGCCTTTCAAGTGCTTGGCTGGTGATGCTCATTGGTCCTCACTGAAATAGTCTAGGTAATCCATGTGTCTCCACTGGCAGACAGTATTAATCCAAAGTTAAACCTACCTGCTTGGAGTTCAGTTTAAGCCTTCATTTCATCCTTCTTCTTTCAGAAAATCAGCTTACGCCAACTATATACTTGAAGACTTTGAAAAGACTTCCAACAGGCTAATATCTGACACTCTCTAACATCTATACAGACACTGTGTCTTAAAGTCAAGGAGATTTTACTAAGACTGAAGTAGTATGCAGTAATAATTATACGCCACCACTTTCATCTAAAAGGGGTCCCAATATATAGCTTCTTTAAGATTTTATGATGAAAATGTATTGAAAAATACTACTGTGGCAATGAGAACAGAAAAAGAATTCCAACAATTATATTGAGGCAAAATATGGTCAATCAAAGGGAAGAAAAACTATAGCATACTATTTTATATCATTAATTAATTTGATCTTTGTTTTATCTCCAGACAATTGAATCTTTTTTTTGTTTGTTAAATGCACAAAAGCTCAATATCTGCGCCACCATGTTCCCCACTTTAGTGCTTCATACGTAAATAACATTCAACAGGAGTGAACAGTGATCGCATTCTCTAAATTGTCACAATATGAAAATTATACCACTAGCATGCATATGAAGACTACAAAGGAAAAAGTATCAGAGTCCAAATTTTGCATTTTTGTAGATTTTATATATTATATATCATTATAATATTTATAATAATATTATATATTATTATAATATTTTATATAGTTTATATTTTTTGCATATTTTTTCAGTGCTTTGTTTCGGAGATCGTTTTGAATTTTTGATTCATAATTTCTCCACAACGTGAAAATGTGACTGATCATTTTTCCATTGTGGTCTTCATATAATTCTGTTACAAAAAGCAAAGTATGCCATATTTCTACAGGATGCATAAAATCCTCACCTTGTCAATATGCTTATAGGGAAAATCCACATTCATTCGAAAGATGGTTTCTGTGCGAAATTTTTCCCGGAACTCATGCTGCTTGATCTGGAAACATATTTTTTCAGAAATATGAAAATGTATTTTCCAGATATATTCCAAAATTATTTCCAAAAGCACAAACTTTGTAACTGGATGATTCAGGAAATGGGAAAGAGCGGGCATGACATGGAATCTGGGTGCGGCTGGGAAATCGAGGCTGCTGCTCAAAGATGGGGGGCATGGCTATGAGGAGAGGGGAGGACTTGGATTAGAAGGGGTATGGCTCACCTCAAAGCGCACGCACTTTCTCCGGATCACAGACACCTCATTGGACTGCAGTGGCGCTACCTCATGCTTGACAGTGAAAGCCACTTTCTTCAGGTTCTTCCACTGATCTGGCAGCTCCTGCAAGGATGTGTGAGGAATAAAGGACCTCAGGCTGCTACCCCACAATCCAGGCAGGTTATATAATCAATCAAGAGTGGGTGGGTTTTTGGGGCTTACAGCCACCATAACACTTCGGCGAAAAGAAATGTTTGAAGAGGAGCACATCTAGGGAAAATACAGAGTTCAGAAAACTGTCACATCTATAAAGTTCAGTTCAAGAGAAGGTGATTTTACTGATTTTTAAAACTTGAGATTAAACCGTGAAAGATATACGCGACTAATTTTCTTTAGTGTGAAAGGATGGTTTTACAGGCTGGTATTAAATATCATCCTTACCCCATCTCCGCAGATGTGGACTCCTGCGGACACGGAGCTACTCGATTTATGCACGCAGTTACACTACCCTATCAATAGGTCGTACACCTGAAACAGTTATTGAAAATTCATGAAGAACCGGTGCCTGTAAACGATTTAGAATATGAATAAGTCCCATCGCTGTTTCCCAGGAATTGTATGAATTAAACTCCTCAGCCAAGCCTATTGTGCAAACTGCCAAATATACTTGCCCATAGTATCTATCCAGCAGTTAATAAAAATGATCTCTAGCAACAGAAAAATTTCAGCTATAGTAGCCCAAAGGTATCCCAATTAAGTGATGAAAATAAAAAATCAGTTTTCTGAAGCAAAAATTCAATATGGTATTGATACTATGTCATTCTACTGTCAATTATAATCATAAGATATTAAAAACATATGATACCCCACTTTTTTTCGCGTAGAACTCCCTTCATGTGTTCCAGAGACCACACTCACAAGATTTGGCTGGAAGTACAGATGAACGAATGGATGTAAGGATGGAAGGACAATCCAAAAACATAATGCCTAAGGCCATGACTGTCGCCGGCGTGAAGGGATAAAAATCAGGCTCATTATGTCTTATCATGACATTATAATGGATTTTCTTCCCAATTCTTTTTTTCCTGTTGAGTCAACAAAGGATGTTTGTACATGAGGAACTACCCACAGTAGGACAGTGAGATACGGGATTGCCATGCTAAAACCAGTGGTTTGATGTTAGGATGTCTAAATCACATGACACTCCCGCAGTATAAGCAAATGGTCAAACAAGCCTCGGATAAAGACTTTATTACCTCTAGCTGAGAGTAGATCTGTTCTGGCAGCTGCTGGCCGTACGTTTTCAACAGCTCTGCAGTAGACTTGAGGGGCTTAAAGTGTTGTTCATTTGTGATCCGTCTGTCACGAATGGCCATCAAATGTCCCATGATGTCCACCAGGCCAGCATAGTCTCCATCTGTCACCTTTCTGGATAGGCCCAGGTGCGTGTCCCATAGGAATTTTGCCAGGTCCTGCACACTGTGAATTAGGCAAGTCACACAGTCAGAGAAGCACAGGAATCATGCAAATCCATCTGAGCCAGGCCAGAAAATCAAAACACGTAGCCTCTCACTAATTACACAGTAAATTCAATTTAAACACTGTTAGCGACATAAAAATACAGCCGCTAATAGCACATCTCCTTTATAAACCACCTGCATGAAAGAGTTAGGTGCTTGCCTTTCGTTGACATGATTTATCAAGTGTTCTTTCAACATCCAGCTCCATTTCTTAATCATGTTCATCAGTGAAACCTTGAAGGGTTTGATGTCAACTTGGCACCAGCCGCAGAAAATCTTCTTTTCTTCAAATTTACTGACTTTCACATACAGCGACTCAAACATGTTAATCTAGCGAGATAAACGAGAGATGACTTCAGCAAGATAGCTCCACAGATTTTGCTTTTAATGTTTACAGAAACATACATTAAAATTATCAAGCAGCTTCAAAAATAAAATAAATAATAATAAATTACCTACAGTAGATAATGCTTGTGCGATGCTTTAACCCATTAAAGCCTAGGGCACCCTCCAAAAATGCATTCTAGAACCTAAGGCATTGTTTCAATACAAACTCCTAAAACCTGAGGGTTTTCTAAAAAACTAGACAGAATGGTCAATGGTCACTAAAACCTTTATTTCTCAGCCTCTGTAGCAGTAAAGAAACATGACATAAAACCATTAGAGAGCTTAGACCTTTTGAATAATTCACATAAAGTTATTTCCTTTGTCCTAATGTTCAAAATCTTATAAACAAAATTAATAAAAATTCACTTTTGAGGTACTTCCCACCATGTTTAAGCTGCCATCGATTTTGAGATTTTGCATCCTATTTCCAAGTAACTATGCACCTGGTGTGGACTATTCCTCACATTAAGTAATGGGATGGGGACCACCTAACAATGAAATATGGAACCCCGGGCACTGAGAAAGCCTTGGTTTGCAGTCACCTGCTCCTTGAAGTTGTCCAGTTTGGGCGGAGACTTGGTGAGCTCAAAATCGGCATACAGCTCCGCCTCCTCAGCACTGAGTGCATGACCGTACAGCAGGAACTGCCGCAGGAACTCTCCGCGGTCCTTCGTCCACAGGTAGCGGTAGCTGCTGAAGCTGCTCTGGAAGTCTCGAGCCAGACTGATGGCGGTGCGCGCCCGGGTCCGGATCACCTGCGCCTGCTCCAACAACTCTGGCATCTGCTCCACATCCGGCTGCCAGGCGGAGGACAAAGGCAGGGGGCCATTTACAAACCGGCAGGCTGAGCAGGATAACATGCCGACCCTGAAATGTCCCCCACCGGAGTATCTGCTACAGGATCCAACAGCCTCTGAGCAAAATCCATCTTTCACTGGCTCAGCTGAGAGCCCGTTTGAGCAGTCTACTGTTTATGTGGCACCCAATAATTATCCTGTTACACTGTGAAAGAGTGAAAAAGAGGAACTTCCCTCCACTACATAAAACTGCATGAAAATCCATTCTTCCATATCTGGGCGGAGATCATTGTGCACTGCGTTGGTATATTCTCCGTAATAGTAAAACTATAGTTCTCACTGACATCATTATATTGTTTTTATCCACAGACATGGAAGAGGTAGTGTATTCACTGCATATGTGTATGTCTGCGTGGGCACAAAACACCAAACAAAAAAAACACTGTAAGCTCATCTCGAGGCTGCAGCTCCCACAATTTTGCAGATGACTGCACCTCCTGTTCCCCAAACAACTTACCAGAACAAGATGTATTTTTTGCACTTTGAGTCCAATGTGACATGCTATGTGAATCTCTGCCTGTATTTCATCTTCTCTCTCAACACACCCTACTAATCCAACACTGCCAATATCACTTAATTCTGTTCCACATTCTCATTTTCTCCTTTAATTATATAATTTTCAAGTGAATGTGAAGAATACAATGAAACCAATTAAATTGGCAGTGCAAATAAAATCTTAGATTAAAAGACTAAATTAAAAAAACACAGGGTTCTGGCATACTTGTGCCCAACATGTCCAGCATGACGCCATTACCTGGTAGGTTTCCCGCCCATTGTGTCTGGCGACTCGCTGCATTTGGGAGGCCATTTTGAAGATACTGTCTACCATCATATCAATGGTGTCATAGAAGTTATCCTTTGTGTTGATGTCAAGCGAAGGCTTGAAGGACATGTCGCTGCCGCAAAGCACCAGCTGCAGCTCAAACAGTGGTGAGATCTTCAGAGAGGGGTCCATGTTTTCTATCAGGTACTGCAGAGAACTGTGTATTGCACTCACAAAGCCCAGCAGGATCACACCGTCCACATACTGCGTATATGCCTCCCACCGTGCGGAGTCCAGGTCTGCCCCAAGCAGAGTTCGGTTCTCCTGGAACACAAAGTTTTACAACCATTCAGCCTTAAGACTGAGGTTTACAGCCAACCAGCTGATAGGCACAGAGCTTTACAGCCAATCAGCCATTAATATAATAATAATAAGAAGATACACTTTATTAAACCCCGTGGGGTGATTTGTCCTCTGCATTTGACCCATCCTATAGTTAGGAGCAGTGGGCAGCCACAGAGCAGCGCTTGGGGACCAACTCCAGTTCTAAAGCCAGTTCCTTGGTCAGGGGTACTGGTTGGAGTGTTCCTATGATGCATGTGCTTGTGGGTGGGGGAAACCGGAGTACCTGGAGAAAACCCACGTAAACACGGGGAGAACATGCAAACTCCACACAGAAAGGCCCCAGGCTGGAATCGAACCCACTACCTTCTTGCTGTGAGTCAACAGTGCTAACCACTATGCCACCGTGCTGCCCATTAGCCTAGGAATGTATGACTTTAATGGCAGGCCTTAGTGGTTTAAACAGGAGGTTGCCACATCTTTGCCATTTTCTCATTCATGGTATTGTCGACAGCCAACAAAGTCAGGAATTCTCTCTGCATTTTTCTGAATGAAGTTTCTGTTGTAAATATCAGTTATGAGGAAGTCTGCAACTCTTACACCCCAAATTCCAAAAAAGTTGGGATGCTCTGAAAAATGTATTGAAAAACAGAATGCAATGATTTGCAAATCTCATAAACCCACATTTTATTCACAATAGAGCATAGACAATATCAGATGTTGAAAGTGAGACATTTTACCATTTCATGAAAAATATTAGCTCATTTTGAATTTGATGGCAGCAACACATCTCAGAAAAGTTGGGACAGGGCCATGTTTACCATTGTTTAGCATCTCTTCTTTTAACAACAGTCTCTAAACGTATGGGAAGTGAGGAGTTCAATTGCTGAAGTTTTGTGAGAGGAAAGTTGTCCCACTCTTGTCAGATGTAGGATTGAGTTCAATGCACTAACTCATTCCCTACGGCAAGCCGCTGCACCATTCCCTATGGTAAGCCGGTGCCAGCGGCGTGGATGACCATTCGCACTCCTGATGAAAACACGAAATCAGTTGACGATCACGGTCATGGGCCACCTGTACTTCAATACTTTATATTGTGTAATTTTTGGGAAAAGTATTCCGTACAAACGCAACAATTTTATATAAAAGTATTCCGTAGGGAATGAGTTAATAATACGCTTAATTTGTAAAACACTTGACTGGTTTACATTTTTTCACTATTTTATACAAATACTGTTGAGAATAAAACTAAAAAGCAATCAATTAGCAAAACAAGTGCACATCTGATCTGTTAGTCTGGACACTAATAATTACAAGATAATTGGTCTTTTTTTGCCCAAATTTAATTCAATGAGAAAGGAAAAGATGCGCGGCAGCAGCATGAAATGGGCACAGGGATGTACAGCCAACCAGCCAATAATACTGTACAAAAGGCCTGGGTATCTTTTGTACTCTGAGACATATGTTCAGTACCACTAAGTGGCGCAGAAAAGCATATGCATCATTCAATGGCTTAGCATTACCACCTTAAACTAAAGAAAACAAGAGGAAGAAGAGTTTTTTGGTAATGGATGTCACAGTGAGGGCAACGGGCATGGGGAGGCACCTCCACCAGCTGATGCATCTTCTCGCCAATAGTGGCGATGTGGCCATATTTCCAGTCCACACTCTCCTTTATGTCGTGCAGGTCCAGCAGGGCGTGGCCGCTGCGGCGGGTGATGAAGGCTGATTGGTTGAGGCTCCTCATCAGGTCCTGCAGGATCTCCAGGTTGCGCTGACTGCTCTGGATGCGGCTGTGCAGGCCGTGCAGTAGCTCACGTGAGTGGGAAATGTAGTCCCACAGGTCGTCCTGCCCCCAATTCAGCCTTCCCAGCGCCGGCTGTAGCTGCTCTCGCACGCGCTCCATCTCTCCCTCCACCAGCCCAGCCTCCACCTCCCGCATGCAGCTCTGCAGTGTATTACTCCACTGGACGATCTGACATAGTGTGTGTGTGAACTGGAAGAACACAGAAACACAAATACAAATACAGTCACAATCACTCAGGGACACAAACACACACACACAAACACACACAAAATTACTCAGACTCTCAGTCACCCACAGAGACACATATACACAAGATACACACACACAAAAAAAAAAAAATTAATAGGCTCTCAGTCGCAATACAGGATGAAAGGGGTCACAGTGGACAAGACTCATGCACATACGCCTGTGCGATTATGTACCAGAAGTCCCAGTGGACGTCAACTCAGCTTAGCAGAGTGAACAACCACAAACGAGCTCGCGGACTGAGGAACATGTGGATAGAGAAGGGATGCCTGCCCCTAGACTGCATGATTATGGCTTGTCGCTTTAAGGTAATAACTCTCAAGTGAGAGCTGGGTCTTGACAGGGGACAACATTTCATTCAGCGTGCTGTTCATTTACGCAGTGCCTAACCTCACATTTTATTCAGTGTGCTAGTAATTTACACAGCACCTAACCTCTGTCAATGTCTTTTTCTGGGGATCCTTTACCCCCCTTACCCAGTTAGTGGACCACTCTTGCCCTGTCTTCCAGCGTGTGGTTGCTGGGTGCTGCCGTCCTGATCCAGTACTACCTCAGGTCCACACCCAGAGCCTCACTACTTCCTGGAGCTACAGATGCTGCAGCTTGGATTTCTTAGCGAGTTTTTAGACTTTAATCCAACTTCTGTTAGTTAGCTGACCAGCAAAAGATGGGCTTTCCCACTTTAGCTGGGTCCTCCGGTGATTTCTTCCCAGTGGGGAGTTTTTTTCTCACCACCGTTTGAGAATTTTTCTCCCTGCAGGAAGTTTTTTTTTTTTTTTTGCAAAGCGTAGTGTCAGTCCTTCTGTGACACGCATAATACAAATAAATTTAATTTAATTTAATATTATAAAACAATTTTATACATGTCGATGAATTGCAAGAGCAAGCAGGTCTCACCATGTAGAGAGAGTCCTTTCTGGAGTATAGCTCGAGAGCGGCTCGGGGAATATTTTGGTGCTTCAGCATGTCCAGGTACTTCACCTCCCTGAGAGTAGACCTCAGCTGGAGAAAGAACGGAGAGAATAAGATAATCGAAAACCTCGTGCCATTTGATTCAGCCTGAAATCTAATCTACAGTCCAATTCATCAGCAGTGCAAAGTCAAGGAGTCAGAAATTAAAAAATCCTGCCCTATGTTTCTTCACCTGGCGAGCTCCATAAGATAATATCACTGATTAGGACTTCTTTCGCACTAACTTACAGCACAATACTGGCAGTCTGACACCACTGAGTCTTTCACAGTTATTTACAGGAGGGTTACGGCAATTTGAGATAGGCGTGTCTTTCAAAGTAACTTACAGCAGGACTATACTGTAGCTGTCTGATATAAACCTTTTACATTAGCTTACAGTAAGGCTATTGCTGTCAGACCAAGGTGCACCTTTCAGAGTAACTTGCAGCAGGATCATACCTGTCTGATGCAGGAGAATCATTCCCAGTAGCCTACAGCAGGGCTACTGCTATCTGACACGAGTGCATCATTCATAGTTACCTACAGCAGGGCCACTGCTGTCTGACAGCAGTGTATTTTTCACAGAAACCGACATCAGGGCCATTGCTGTCTGACTGGGTTACTTTACAGTTGGGACTTCTGTCATCTGTTTGACAGGTGCATATTTCACAGAAACCGACATCAGGGCCATTGCTGTCTGACACGGGTTACTATGGGGCTTCTGTTATCTGACACAGGTGCGTCTTTCAGAATAACTTACAATAGGACCACTGCTGCCTGGTGGAGGTGTGTCCTCTTACAGCAGGACCAGTGCTGTTTGACACAGGTGTCTTTTTCAGAGTAACTTAAAGTAGGACCACTGCCGTCTGATACAGGCAAGTCACTAACATCAGCAGGCAGCAGTACCACTGCTGTCCAACAGAGGTGCGTCTTTCAGAATAAGGGGCTGAGCATATAAGAGATGCGCCTGCGCATGAAAAATACGCTCATTTTTTAAAAGTGAGAAGAAACAGTGATGCTTTGAAATGTTGCCATGACAGGCAGTGACAGCTCTGCTGACTGCATCTAATATTGTGACATTTTTACAGTAAAAGTTTTCGAAAATGGACTAACAGAGATACAAGTTAAAAAGTCGTGCGTCTGCTGCGTGTTACCATCGGTAAATAACTAAAAAAGGATGCGCTGAAAAACGAACACATCTGTGTGCACGACCCTTAACTTACAGCATGACCAGTGCTGTCTGACACAGGTGAGTAATTCACATTAGCTTGCAGCAGCACCACTGCCATCTGACACAGGTCGGATCATTAACTGCAGCTTACAGCAAGACCACTGCTGTCTGATATACGTATGTACATCTTTCAGAGTAATTTACAGCGAGACCACTAGTGTCTGACGGAGTTATTTCTTTTGGAGGGACTCACAGTGTGGTGAAAGTTGACTTCCAGCAGGCCGGTGTCAGGGTGGAGGGAGAGCAGGGGCTCCTGCAGGTGTGTGTGGTAGAGTAGCTCCAGGCCATCAGCCCAGCAAGAGAGCACTGACTCATCATGCAGATCTAGGTCTTCCAACAGCTTCTCACACTGCTGCAGAACCCGCTCCCCTGCAGAACTGCATATATGCACATACATTACTATACACATACATTACACTGATCGCTGCAGTTTATTTGCCTTGGTCAGCTCACCCGTGTAAGAGAGCAATTTCTGAACATTTATACGTCTACCATTTCTTTTTCAATCTCAATGTAATTTCTTATGTGGACTAAAATCACCGCTGGCTCAACAAATACTAATTTTGGTATAGGTAGGTTGCAGCGTTATAACATTGTGAAAGTAAATTTGATAACAACTGCTACAAATGTACTGCATAACTACAATAATAACTTCAGTGTTCAACAGCCATAACAGACTTCACAAACACAAACATTAAACACTGAATGTGTAAGTAGGAAAATACAGTTTAGCAGTCATCTGTTCAATGAAGCCCAAAAATTGTAAAGAAAAAAGTTAATGCGCATCTAAAAGCTAAATCCAATTACTTTTTAAAAGGCAGATCGATGTATAAGACACTGAGACTGACTCAAACTGACAAGAATGGGATTGTAACTCGAATAATCATGTATTACAATAATGCTATGCAGAAGACCATCTCTGAAAGCACAACACTTGAAACCCTGAGAGGATGGGTTATGGCAACAGAAGACTGCTGGCTGCCACTTTCTGCATATAACTGCTGAAGCTGAAATTTGTCAGAACTGGTGACATTTTCCAATCTTATACTGTCCAGTTTTTGTCTTTCAAGCCTTTTTAAACCATAGACCCAGTTTCCAGATCATAATAAACTTCTATTTTATGAAACGGATAAACAATTTTTCTGGAATTCACTCAGCCACGCATTTTCTGCCATAGATTACATCTTTTTTCATATGGCGGTTTGACACACACTCTCGATTCTGCACAAGACAAGCAGCAGACACAAAGTCATATTACATGAATAACTGATTCATGTAGGCCAATAGCATATAAGCTAGATTAGATATAATAGTGCATTTCTATTTAAATTATAACCCTCATATTGTATTTTGGTCTGCATCAATAGCATAGCCAGAAATATTAATTTAGCTGGGCCTAGAAGGATAGAAGGTAGGCCTATGCAAGAACCAAAGCAAAAAAGCAGGATGCACAGTCACTTTTCACCTCTACCCACTTACCAAGTTTTAAGGGGAAACATTTGTTTTAATGACAAAAACATTTCTTATTTTAAAAAGATAATTTTGTATGGAGGAACAACAGGAAAGTTTCCAGTTAAAACAAAGTTTTCTGATGCTGCTATATTGAAAAATGTTTATTTTTTAAAAGAGAGAAACATGCCGCTATGACACTATAGAACTAAATCGCCTCATTAAAACAAAGGCCTAAAAAGCAGGAAACAGGAAATTTTTCTGTTTTTTAACATGAAGATTTCTTTTTATCTTATGCAGCCGCACAAACGAGATGTCATGAGTGTGGGGACGGGTGAAGCCCCGCCCTCGGTGAGAGAAGAAAGAAACTTTTTTTAGAGAGAGGAGAGAAACTAGTACAGCCATAAATGACAGCAAAATCCATTTAAGACTGTCACACTGAACGGAAATGAAACAGATTCACATGAATTAGGTATATAATAAACAAATTATTTCTATTTCTTTCTGGGGGGCAGGGGCTCCCACCAGGGGGGTGTCACTCCACCCAGTATAATGGCAGGAAAAACTGCATATTATGGCAAAGACCCCAGTGCTGCTGTTTGGTTTAAGAAACTAGAAATGGAATAGAAGTGCTTCAATCTTTAGAAGGACATGATAATGAAGATTCACCTAAATAAGTTAAGCTTGATTTATGCATGACACCTTGCAAGGGATAGGCTCTAGCTCCTCTGCGACCCTCGAGAGGAAGAAGCAGTATAGATAATGGATGGATGGCAGCGTAGGGGTCTGCACCACTGAAATGATCTAACAGTAACAGAGACGCCCTTAGCAAGGGTCCCGTAATCTTTAGGTGGCCTAGTACTGGGCCTGCTAAAGGAATCATATCATGCAAAAACTAACTTGGATGTTGGGGGCGCACCATTTACAACAGTGGTGCTGCATTCAGGGATTGTAGGGTCACAGTTTCACACAAAATACCGATTCTTACATAATAGGGCTTTAGGAATAAACATATTACAGTTTTAAGTGAACATATTGATAAACTGTTGCTAGCTATATGCATCCTCTTGTTAACAAGGCTCCCAATAATTCTACTCTTGACTGAAAGAGCTCACAAAAATTTCAAAAACAAAAGAAAATACTGACACCTTGTGCAATGCTGCTAAACCCTGGGGGACAGGGCCACACTCTGGCCTAATTCTCCAAAGCATAAAGGTAGGGATCTTGGGACAAATTTACACGACCCTCTCCCAAAGAGCCCCCTTCCTCTTGATATCAAAACCCAGCTCAACAAACCATGCTAACGGCACACCAAAGGGCATCACTCTGATGACACGCACATGTGGGTGAGGCGGTACAGGTTGCTCCTGCAGGCCAGGATTCGGGCCTGCAGCTGCTGTGCCCACACCAGTAAACCTGCGGTTGGTGGTAGGTTCTTCCCTTGCACGGCACAGCCATGCTGCATCTGAAACAGCAGCAGAAAAAAATTTGCATTCACCAGCCACATCCTAGTAATATGATAATTGCACATTCACCCGAATAATCAGATAATTCATGTCTACAGCTCAAATTCGACATCAGGAAGGGGAAAGTCCAGCATTTAGAAAGTGACAGTCCTGCCGTTTGCTCCTTCATCTCATGAACACTGCAAATTGATTACACCAATGAGTTCTTCTGCCAGGCTGAAGAATCTTATTACAAGATCCAGGTCGTTTGACTGGGGAAGACTTTTACTCTCAAAATCTGGATTTGACGCCCCTGTGAGATATCTAGCAGCCTTACATTCTCTCTCTGCTGCTGGAAGATCTGCTGGCAGCAACCCAGCTCCTCTTCACACAGGCCCAGCAGTACGGTGGAGTTTGGTGCAAAATGCTCTCTGATTCTGGGCCTCTCAAGAAAAGGGCTGAAAATCTCTAAGAGCTGTTGCAAAAAAAAAAAACATGGTGAGCACCCCTAATAAGGATGTCAAAAGGGCCTGTAGCCAAAGGCACAATTCACACAGCTCAAAACTGGGCTATATTCTCCATGAAGTAGAGAATGCATGTACAGAGAGTGGAATGCATGTATGGAGTGGACATGCTCAACTAATTCAGACAAGAAACATCAAACATTACATTCACAGCACTTAACAAATATAAAGCCAAGATTGAACAAGTGAAGGAGCACTATGAAAGTTTTGAAAGAAAAAATAACTACTTCTTTCTTTCCTATATCAACAAAATGGTAAGTGGGTACAGAAGAAAAAGTAATATCCTGCGCAAAGACAAGCAAGGATCTCAGTTCTTCAGCTCTGAAGAAAGAGAGTAGTCAACAGAAAGCCCACATGACCTAAAAGAAAGCGATAAAAACTTGGCATAACTTGAGTAGCTATCAGGGCTGACAACTCCGGACGGAAAAAGGTAAATGAACAGCAAGCATTTTGGACAGACTTAAAGATGGTTTTGTTTTTGCAGGACAATTAAAATCTGTTTCTTTATTTGTGCACCATTTTTTTTACAACCCCAATTCTGAAATAGTTGGGACAAAGTGTAAATTATGAATAAAATCAAAACACAATGACTTTCAAATCACACCAGCCAGCATTTTATTCACAATAGAACAGAGATCCAAAAAATGAGCTCATTTAAAATTTGATGGCTGCTACAGGTCTCAAAAAAGTTGGGACAGGGGCCTGTTAACCATGGTGTAGCATCCCTAACACAGAGTGGAGGCGTCTGGGCATTGAGGAGACAAGTTTCTTGAGTTTAGCCATTGGAATTTGATCTCACTCTTGTTTTATACAGGCTTCCAGCTGCTGGAGAGTTTTGGGTCACCTTTGATGGATTTTTTGTTTAATTATGCGGCAAATGTTCTCAATCGGTGAAAGATCAGGACTGCAGGCAGGCCAGTTCAGCACACGGACTCTTCTACTACGAAGCCATGCTGTTGTAATAGCTGCAGTATGTGGTTTTGCATTGTCCTACTAAAATACACAAGACCTTCTCTGGAATAGATGTCATCTGGAAGGGAGCATACGTTGCTCTAAAACCTTTATATCTTTCAGCATTCACGGTACTTTTGAAAACATGCAAGTGTCCCACACCATATGCACTAATACATCCCCATATCATCAGAGATGCTGGCTTTTGAACTGAACACTGACAACAGGAGGAGTGGTCTTTCTCCTCTTTAGCCCGGAAGACAACGCCCAGGATTTCCAACAAGAATGTCAAATTTGGACTCGTCTAACCACAGGATACTTTGCCACTTTGCTACAGTCCATTTTAAATGAGCCTTGGCCCACAGAACACGGTGGCGCTTCTGGATCATGCTCAACAATGGCTTCCTTTTTGCATGATGGAGTTTTAGGTGGCATCTGTGGATGGCACAGCAGACTGTGTTTACAGACAGTGGTTTCTTGAAGTATTCCTGGGCCCATTTAGTAATGTCAATGACAGAATCATGCCGATGAGTGATGCAGTGGTGTCTGAGGGCCCAAAGATCACGGGCATCCAGTGAAGGTCTTTGGCCTTGTCCCTTACACACAGGATTTTTCCAGTTTCTCTGAATTTTTTGATGATGTTATGCACTGTCCATGATGAGACCTTCAAAGCCTTTGCAATTTGACGTTGACGAACATTGTTTTTAAAGTATTCCACAATTTTTTTTACACAAGCCTTCACGGGTCAGAGAGCCTCTGGCCATCTTTACTTCTGAGAGACTCAGCCTCTCTAAGACATCCCTTTTAAAGCCAATCATGTTACACACCTGATGCCAGTTAATGTAATTACTTGCTAAATGTTCTTTCAGCTGATTCTCTTATATATTAATTGCTTTTTCAGCCCTTTTTTGCCTGTGCCCCAACATTTTTGAGACCTGTTACAGCC
Source organism: Gymnothorax javanicus (assembly GCA_029692085.1). Lineage (NCBI taxonomy): Eukaryota > Metazoa > Chordata > Actinopteri > Anguilliformes > Muraenidae > Gymnothorax > Gymnothorax javanicus. The sequence goes on from CM056205.1 coordinate 24,227,778, forward strand.
AGAAAATTTGAAATAAGCTCATTTTGTGGATAAAAATGTAAAATGTCTCAGTTTAACATTTGAAATGTTATCTATGTTCTATTGTAAATAACATATTGGTTCATGAGATCTGAAAGTCATTGTATTTTGATTTTATTCACAATTTACACTTCATCCCAACTATTTCGGAATTGGGGTTGTATTTCGGATACACAAAGTCCAGAGTGATTTCCCTAAACTGCAGTCTAATGTAGTGACTGATTAAATTAGGTCTGATCTCACAAACGTTTGGTCGTATATATGTAAATAGCTTACTCACAAGCGCTATTGAAGTTCATGATGTTGTAAGATATCTAACTATGTATTTAACTTTACACTTAGAGAACTGCAAAGACTACCTACATGTTCAAAATTACAATCTGCTGTTATATGTTTGCTGTGGACACCAGCATCACTGGCTTACTAAAATAGATTGTCTTGCCTCAAATGTTAAAACCCAGAGCTTGCTAATGTTATTGTGGAATGTACTGGCTATGGCATCTAAACTCCTTTTTTGGGCCAACAAATGCATTAAAAAAACATATTCTTCAAAATAAATATGAAAATAATGGTATTGATCAGCTATGAAAGGTGACTCTTTGGAAGTGCAGGATATGGTTCTTGCTTTCAGTGTGGTAATGTTTCGTTGTCCACCTACCGTGCATTATGTCAGCTAATGCTTTCAGATTTTACATTCCATGGAGATGCTTTAGGTTATTGGATTAAATTGGCAATGTGCAGATCATAAATTACAGAAAAATTTGAATTAGTACACTTGAAAACAATAAATTCACTCCTCCCTGTCTACACTGCATTCACTGACTTGTTTGCCGGTACCATAAAAGGTTATAGAATCATAATTGTGGAAATTAATCATTTTAAAAAAGACATTGATAGGGCTTCCAGAAAAGTGCAGAATAAAATATTTTTCACATGAAAATTATATCTGATAGGGTTTAAACCATTTTTAAAAATTGTCAGGACTGAAATGAGTCCTTGAAGCGTGTGCTTCAAGCAGTTCTCGACTGAAATTCTACCTAGACACACTAGATGGAGGTAAAACATTCAAAATCTTGCTAAATCTTGTATCTAACACCAATGTATCTTGCGGGTTACATTGTCAGTCAATACTTTGCAGCTGCAGGCACACAGAATGCTCCCTAAGCTGGGTGGAAGAGCTTGTTGTTGTGCGGAAATTAAACTGGCTGTGTAATATCACTTCCAAAATGAAACCAAAATGACACACACTTGGAAATAAACATTTTTGGGCGTATGATACATTGGATGGCAATACTTACTGTAGTGGAGTATTCTGCAAGTCCACAGCTGGATGTCCCTTAAAACTACCACTGCTATGTGCAAGAGTGTGAATGTTACTACTATTTTTCTTTTGTTGCTAAACAAGAGCCACCGTTACTCATTCCGCAGCGTCATAGTTCCACTCAGACGGTCATTGTTGCATATTGCTTTCTCACATTTGTCACAATTACCACTCTCGCCAAAGATATTAATAGTAGTTAAACATGTTGTATAGGTCCATTGCTAGCCTTCACTTCCAATGTTTCCTACTTCGTAACCCATAGTGAGTTAAACTTAGCTTGGAATTAAACCCAGTCAAAAGACATATGGAACTTCTTTATAGGTGTGCAGTTAGGCTAGTAGGAAAACAATCTGCAACCTTAGAACATCCTCAAAAAAAAAATCAAAATTGACTATTTAGCTGAGCAATGGTAAAATAATGAAAATCAAATGAAATGGCTTATGTAACAGCATTTATATTGCCAAGTATTTGTCATTTTGGTGCTTCTATTTTGAAAGAGTAGTTGCAATGTAACTTCTGCTGGGCCAGGGGCTCTTCCGCCCAGTCAGGAGCATTCTGCGAGTCTGCAGCTGGACGTCCATCATTGGAAAGCGGTGGCAAAGTCAAGCTGCAGCACCGCTCTGGCCAGAGTGAACACTGTTATGCAAATTTCCATAGTGCAGCTTTAACAGTCTGAGGTTGACGTGACCCAGCACCAACAGGATTCCGTTGATCTAGTATATCCCACTTGTTACACTTCATCCCCCCGCCAGAATCACAGTGATTATTTTGAAGGAAAATGGTCTCCACCTTAAAGACTGACTCCAGGCTAGTGGACTGCTGGAATGCCAGGGTCAACACGGTGCCAAGGCGTTGATCAAAGTCCCTGTTCTGCTCCATGAAACGAGAGTAATCGGTGAGGAAGTCCTGCAGAGATAATGTTGTTTGGTTAGGAAGAAATGTGTGTGCCATGCTTCATCCTAACCATAAAGCCCAGTGCAAACAGCTGCCTCTGCTGAAGCACATGTGCATTTCAGAAAAAAAAAAAAAAAAACAAACAACCTGTGCCGCCATGACTCTGATGAAGACGCAGTAGCCTCAAAACGCATCAATTTTCCTGGTCTGCAATATTAAAGGCTTCTTTAGTATCCGTGTGCTCCAGTTTTTTCCCTTTTTCACAGATCCCATTAAATCAGGAATAGGTCTAATACAGGGCACTTTGGGGCCAGTAAGCCAATAAAAATAGAATACAATGATTTGCAAATCATTTGAACTCCATTTTCAATTGAAAATAGTACCAAGATAAAATATCAAATATTGAAATTGAGAAATTTGATTTATGAAATGTTAATGCTCATTTTGGACACATTTCAAAAAAGTTGGAACAGGGACCATATTTACCACTGTTGCATCATCTCTTCTTTTAACAACCCTCAGTAAGTATTGGGCAACTAAGGAGACCAACTGCTGTCATTCTTAAGCAAAAAATGTTTTTCCCATTCTTGCTTGAATTTCAGCTGCTCAACACTTCTTGGCCTCCTTTGTCATATTTTTTGTTTCATAATGCACCAAATGTTATCAGTGGGTGACAGGTCTGTGCTGCAGGTAGGCCAGTTTAGCACCTAGATTCTTTTACTATGGAGCCCAGTTGTTATAATACGTGCAATGTGTGGTGTTTCACATTGTCTCACTGCAATAAGCAAGGCCTTCCCTGAAAAAGACTTCTCAATGGCAGTATCTATTGCTTCAGTATATATCGTTCAACATTAATGGTGTCTTTATAGATGTGCAAGTCGCCCATGCCATGTGCATTAACGCACTGTCATGCTGTCATGAATGCTGGCTTTTGAACTGTGCACTGAAAACAAGCCACATGATCCCTCTCCTTGCAGAGTCCATAATTTCCAAAATGAATGACACATTTTGATTGGTCAAACCACAGAACAGTTTTCCTATTTCCCTCAGTCTATCTTAAATGAGCTCGGGCCAGAGAGGGCGGGAACGTTTCTAAACTTTGTCTATAAGAGGTTTAATCATTACATTTGAACCCCATGTCAGACAAATTACCAAAACAGCTTTCTTTCACCTCAAAAACATAGCCCGAATCCGTCCATCCCTCTCCAATATCTGCCGCTGAAACCCTTATTCATGCTTCTGTCACCTCCAGAATCGACTACTGCAATAGCATCCTTTACGGTACATCAGCCAAAACTCTCAATAAACTCCAGTACATCCAGAATTCAGCCGCCCACCTATTGACTCACTCCCGCACCCGTGACCACATCACCCCTGTCCTCCAGAACCTTCACTGGCTCCCTGTTCCATATCGCATCCAGTTCAAACTCCTCCTCATCACCCTCAAAGCCCTCCATAACCTGGCCCCCTCTTACCTCCTCCACCCTCACACCCCTTCTCGCTCCCTCCGCTCCGCTGATGCCAACCTCCTCTCACTGCCACACAGGACCTGGGGAGACAGAGCCTTCTCTGTTGCTGCCCCCTCCCTCTGGAACTCTCTCCCCAAATCCATCAGAGACTGCAATAACCTCACCACCTTCAAATCCCTCCTCAAGACTCACCTGTTTAGAAATGCATTTAATTTGTGATCTGTTTTTATCTTGTTGTTGTATTCCATTAATTTTATTGTTGTTTTATCTATTTTACCCTGATTTTATGTAAAGCATCTTTGAGTATTTTGAAAAGCACTAAACAAATAAAATGTATTATATTATTATTACATGGCAGAATCTTAACTAGCATTTCTGGATGCGGCAACAGTGTTCACTGGCAGTGGTTTACAGAAGTGTTCCTGAGCCCATGCAGTGATTTTCACTACAAGAATCCAGACCGTTTTTAACACAGCGCCGCCTGATGAACTGAATATCACGGCCATTCAATACTGGTTTTCAGCCTTGTCCCTTACGTACAGAGATTTCTCTGAATCTATTAATGACATTATGTACCGTAAAGGGTGAAATCCCCAAACTCTTTGCAATTTTACGTTGAGGAAGTTGTTAAATTGTTGAACCATTTGTCCATTCAGTACTTCATAGAGTGGTGAAGCACTTGCTATCCTTACGTCTCAAAGACTCTGAATATCCAATCATGTTACTGACACAGAGCAAATAAATCTAATCAGCTGTGACACGGTCCACCGGGTGTAATTTTAAAGCATCATACAACTCCCATCTTTTGCTGCCCCCGTCCCAACTTTTTTGAAACCTGTTGCTGACATCAAATTCAAAATGAGCAGATATTTTTCAGAAAACAGTATAATTTCTAAGTTTCAACATTTGATATGTTGTCTTAGTACCATTTTTAAATAAACATTGGGTTTAAGTGATTTTCAAATCAATGCATTCAGTTTTTAATCGACAATGTACACGGCATCCCAACTTATTTTGAAATGGGTTTGTAAAAGACTCTGCCAATTATCGCAAACATTTGATTGCTGTTGTTGCCGCCATGTGGGGCACTATGGAAGCATATAGCTAACAATATTAAAATGAAAATGCATTCTCAGAAATGTTTTTTTTTTTGTGAAGCAAGCACATTATTTGCATCATCATAAAAATGATAATGTAATTGTCCACCATGCCTTTTCATTTTAAAGTCCATGTAAGCACTTTGTAATAACAAATTGAAAATTAAAAAACATTCCCCATTTGCAGTTTTCATTTGCAAGAAGTGCTCTGCCATATTGCTATCAACATGAAAACTAAAAAGCAAATCTTACAATGCAAATACATTCTCGAAAATGCGTTTTCTTTTTTGAGAGGCAAGCACATTATTTGTATCACCATGAAAATGATACTGTAATTTTCCACTTTGCATTTTCATTTTCAAGTCAATGTATGTCCCTTTTTATAACAAATTGAAAATACAATTACATTCCCCATTTGCATTTTCATTTTCAGAAAGTGCTCTGCCATATCATCAACAAAATGAAAACAAAAATGTTAATCTTATAATGCAAATAAATTCTTGGAAATCCTCTCTCTTTTTCAAGAAGCAAACGCCAATATCTGTCTCTAATTAAAACAAAAACGCAGTTCCCCACTTTTCTTTTTCATCTTCATGTGAAAACGCCATGCCTCGCTGTGCATTTTCGTTAAAGTGGTCCTATGTGCTTTTCCCAACAAAATTTAAATTTAAACACATTCTCTCCTTGGCTGTGACCTGTCGTTCATCCTGCGTGAAGGTGGGACTTCCCCCCACAATTTGGAATGGATTGGATATTAACAAATACAAGCAATCTCATTGGTTATCAATCAGAGGGAAATCCTTGCTGTACTTGGCAAGGAAAAACAATCTGGATATAGTTGAGTTTCATTCCTATGTTTATTCAAGAGAGCGGTATTTCAACTTGAAAGTAGACATATCGGTTGCATGCAGAGGTTTTACAAAGTTTTCCCCCAAAATTATGCTCTCGCGCTAAAATATCCCCTGCATGCGCTCAGATATGCACTGCTTGGACACATTTTCTGTGTGCGATCTGTTTTACAGTTTACTCGGTCACTAAGCAGGTTCATATGCTCCGCCTCTGGGACTACATATGTACTCTTATTGCTTTCTAAACAACTTTTGATTAAAAGGACACATATATTTATACACCATTTTTTATACAAAAACTAATGCAACTCTGAAAATAAATGTGCTGACGTTGCATATGATTGTCAAAACAATGACATAATCAATTTGCACTGTAATCAAAGCTTTGGGGGTTCCAACTAAATATTAGAGTGTGCGACTTTTTTTTGGACTGGCAGTGTACTTTTTCACAGGATTGTATAAGACAAAGTGCAACTGATAACAGAGAGGGAAGGAGATGCAGCAGAACAGCAGCAGAGATTAAACTAAATACTGGGCGTGTCACCTGTTTGGTGCAGTCCAGCGGGTCGTACTTGCGCTCTCGCAGGAATCTCCAGCTGTCTTGGAACTCCTCAGTTAGTACGAACACGATGTCACTAAAGATTTTGCCCCGGCTACCACCAACCTCCACTTTTTCCAGCTTAATGAAATCCAGGGCAGATGTAAACAACTCCTGTGCTCAGGGAGAAACACAGTAAACATTCAGCATTTTGAAAAAAAAAAAATTTTTGTGCAACATGACACCTTAAAAGACATGAACCAAAAAAATCATTTAATGCTAAGCATGGCAATGCACAGAGGAGCCGGGAAATGATGCGCAGCAGAGTACAGTAGTAGTAATGTCTGGAAGGGAATGGTAATAATTCACAGAGTAGTGATGTGTGCAGCAATATTGAACAGAGAAGCACAATAGTAATGCACAGAGGAGCAGTGTTAATGTGAAGAGGGGCAAAGTGGTACGAGCACCTTGGTAATGCACACATTGGTAATGCACAGGTGAGGACAATGGTAATGTACAGAGGAGCACGGAGTACAAAGGTAAAGCATAGAGAGCCACAGTGGTAATGAGCACAATGGTACTGTAATATACAGTGGAACAGAGCTGTAATATACAAAGAAGTTCAGCAATTATGAGCAGGAAAGCAGAGAGGTCACATATAAAGGCAATGTACAGAGGAGCACAGCAGTAATGCGCACAACAGTAATGTGTGGTGCAGCAGAGTAGTAATAAGCACGTTTTTAATGTATGAAGGGGCAAAGTGGTAAGGAATGCAGTGAAAATGCCCAGAGGGACACTGTGCAAATTCACTGAAGAGCATAGTGGTAATGTACTGAGAAGCAAAATGGTAATTATCATAATGGTAAAGCACATAGGAGGACACAGTGGTAAAAAGCACAGAGGAAAGGTTTTTGAGAGACACATGGGTAATCCTCAGTGGAACACAGTGTACAGAACACAGTAGTAAAAAACAGATGAGCACAGTGGTAATATTCAAAGATACAATGAGGTAATGTACACAGGCACAGTAGAAATGTACAGAGGAGTGCAATGAGAGTTTTCAGAGAGGCAAAGTGATGATTTACAGTAGAGCAGAGTTGTAATGTAATAATATCAGTAGAACCGCAGTGATATTGACCAAAAAACAGAGTGGTAATTTACAAAAGAGCCAAAGGATTTTCTTTTTTCGTTGCTTAACGACACTTTCAACACTTTCATGGTTATTTCGTGACACCCAACGTACTCTTCTAAGCAAGTATCGTAGCAGGAATCACACACTATTCACTCGGATATATGGGCAATTTACAGTCTCCAATTAGCCTGGGGTGCATGTCTTAGGACTGTGGGATGAAACACAGTAAACCCACACAAACACAGGAATAACATGCAAACTCCACCCCGAAAAGCCCCAGGCTGGATTCAAACCCACAGTCTCCTTGCCATGCCTTTCTCAAGCAAATTGGAAACTTCAGCACAATGCTAATGTACCAAGGAGCACAGAGGCAGAGTATTACAGTAGGAGGAGCACAGCAGAGGAGCACTGTGGCGATGTGCATTGGAGTACAATGTAAATGTACAGAGGGGCACCGTGGAAATGCACTGAGGAGCAATGTGGTTATAGGCACAGATATAACATGGTTAGTCACTTTTTATGTATTTAAAGGCCTGAAGTGATTAACCACGCAATGCCATTTGTATCATATTTGAGACATGATTTTTGTGACCTCTATGTCATCTACATGATCAATAATTCCCTCAAAAACCTGTTGCGTGCTCTCTGATGCATGTCATCTGCCCCCTGATGGACAATTCATGCATTGCAGGTAGTCCAACATGGACCGGCTAAGCTGGTTTTACCAGGAAAACCAGCATCAACCAGTACTGACCAGCATGGAATTTAATGCTGGTCGATGCTGGTTTGTTCAGCAGGGAGAGAAGCACAGTGGTAATGTACTGAGGAGCACAGAGGTGTTGTACAGGGGGCGCAGTGGCAATGTACACTAAAGCACATAGACAATGTACTGTGGGCACAGTGGTGAAGTACAGCACAGTGGTAATGAACTGACTGGGACAGTGGGTGGTTCTTCATACCACAATCATATGTAGTCTCTGCAGGATGCAGTCTGTCCTGTGGAACACCAGGCTGGAGGGGAAGTCCCAGGGCCTGCCCTTAGCAGTTTGGCTGTTGCACTGACCAATTCCCTCCCTGTGCTGATGAAAACTTTGTTTGAAGCTTGCCATCACACGGAGGGTCAGACGCACCCTCTCCACGCCCTCCTCCAGCTCCATCTTGAGAAGCTCTTCTGGAATAAGGTACGCAAAAGCCTGCACAGTACAAACACCCATTATGTGCATCCTAAACAAAGCTCTCACCCAAACAACACACACTGGCCACAAAATTTCTCATCCTCACAAAGTACGTCTGAGGCTTGCTCATTGTTATTCACTCTGTGAACACACCTCATTTTTCCAAAAATAGTTCCATGTCAGTGGCCATCAAAAATTCACTTCCAGCCAAAAAAGGATTCAAAACATAAATCATAATAAAAAGGGGTATGTAACATGTAAACTAAAAATATAATTGCCGTGACAAATGACCAGTTTTGAGAGGACATAAATGCCCAGTCTCATTTACCTTTTCAATCAGCAGGTTGCAGAATTCCTGCAGAAGCACCACCATGCGATGCGGAACGCAGTAGTGTTTGGAGTGGCTCCAGATCAGACTCAATGTGTGGAAGAGAGGGTTGATCAGAGGCTCTATTTGGGCAAAGCTTCGCTCCTCCAAACGAGCAATGTGCTTTTTCAGAGGACGCAGGTGCAGCTCTATGTCCACTGCCTCCAGGACAGCTTTGTGTAGACAGAGAGAGAGAAAAAACAGTGCTGCCCCTAAGATGGCTTTGTGCAGCAACAGAGAGAACATTACTACCAAGCAGGACTGCACTCTGAAGAGACAGAAGATTAGCAGCACCCAAGTACCTGAAGTTCACCCAAAATACAAACTTATGGCAGTCTCCGCAAGGTTTTGTGAGACAGACGAGGCTTATTCTGTGTGTGGGGAAGTCCTCAGTTAGCCCTTGGCCTCCCACAACAGACACCAAAATGGCAGTCCTTCAGTTATCGTTGTTCCCCTGTCACATTCAGGATTTTTTTTTTTTTTTTTTAAAAAGAAAAAAAAAAAAAAACAGTGTGACATGAGTAATAAGCACAAAGCTGAATAAGCACAGAGCCAGAATCTAACCTTGGTTTACTTTCAGAATGATGTCTCTGAAGCTGAGTAGTAACTGCTTTTAATATTCTTCAGAATCTCCACCATCCTTTTCCACTTTTGGATTCTGGATCTGAATAAAAAAACACAGAAACCCAAGTCTGCACCTTATCCAGAAACAGTAAATCCACATCAGTCAAATAAACAGCATATGCACTTGCAATGGTCCATTGTTACAGGTGCATTACCTAAAAGTTCTGGCCAAAGGATGTTTTCCAGTGGAAGGGAAGATATCAAGAACCCCAAGAGAATGGCAGTCTGTCGGGCAATGCTGACATGCAGTAAATGGCCTGGCTTTATTTTTTCGTATGTTCTTAAATAAAAGAGTAATTCTCAACGTTGATCCCTGAGGACTCTCAGGGTATGCTGGTTTTTTTTTAATCCAGCCACATTTGCCATCCTAGAACTTTAAAAGTCCCCTATTGTGTCGCCATACGCACAGCCTATGAGAGTTTACAAGCCATTTAAAAATCTGTCCTTGGAGACATCACCATGAAGTCCAGAATAATGAAGGAACTAATTAACTGGTTGGCTAAAACTACCACCTCTGTGTTTGACTGTTTTGTATAATGTTCATATTGTGGACTGGTGCATTAGCTTTGTGCCACTTGTATTGGGACCCATGTGCTCAAAAAGTTTCAGTTTTGGCTCATCAGACCACAGAATATAATCCCAACGTATTGGGATATATAATCCCTCCTTCCTACATGGCCTATGCTGCTATATGAACTCGTCATCTTCCAGCTTCACAAATTTCGAGGATTATATACTAGTTCCACTGCTGTAACTTTTCGTAGCCATCACTACAAATACTGAAGGAGAACTGCCTCATTAGACAGTGCAATTTAAGGAAAACAGGATTACAAGTAGTGATCGATCTTTGCACATATTGTTAAGACCTAGTGTTGGCAAGAATATTCAGGTCCATAGATTTTCATCCTGTGAACAACAATAACGGCCATTCAAAAACTGAAAGACTTTTCATTTTGCAGTCCAAGAATGATCCCAGAAATGCAGCAAAAAAAATATAGCACTTTTCGTGGCCTGAGAATGAAATCATCTGGACTGGCAAATGGATCTCATGACTTGAATCCCATGGAACTTGCATTTCACTTGCTGAGGATTAGCCTGAAGGCAAAACACTAAAGGAACAAACAGGAACCAAAGATACTGCAATACAAGCCTGGCGGAGTATCACCAAGGACGACACCCAGTGTCTGGTGATGTCTACGGGCCACAGATATTCAAGGCAGCCAAATAAAAGTCCTCACTTTAATGTTGAAAACACGCTTTTTTGAAGTCCAGTCACTGCCAACGTCACCTGCAAACTCACCTGTCTTTGAATGCCCAATAGGTTGTCCCTCTGTGTCACCCAAAACTCGATTTCAGCCATGGGTCCGGGATGATCCCTCTGCGTAAGTGCTTGGCTGGAATCCTTCTTCAGAATGGCCCAGATCTGTTGTGTCCACTGAATGACCATGGTCTCCATAGAGTACACCATCGTGTGGTCCACTGTGCAGCTAAAATAAATAACATTTACAAACAAAAATAAATGTTGCAAAATATTTGTAAAACAAAATCACCTACGGTGCTGTGAAAAAGTTTTTGCTCCCTTCCAAATTTCCACTATTTCACATATTTGTCATTTTTAAAGGTTTCAGATCATTCAACTAATTTTTTTTTTTTTTTTTGAATTTTTCCTTTATTTGATAGTTTACAGTGTAGAGACAGGAAAGTTTTTTCAAAGATCATTCAGCCTTTAATTTTTAATATATTTCAACTAATTTTAATATACAAGAAATAGAATGTGAGTGAACACAAATTGATGCTTTTAAATGATCATTTTATTTATTGAAGGTAGTTTTTCAAAACACACGTGAAAAACCAATGGTCCCCCATGAACCAAATAATTCTGTGCCTCCTTTGGGATCAATATCTGCAATCAAAGATTTGCAATAAGTCTTACATCACTCTGGAGGAATTTTGGCCCGCTCTTCTTGAACATTTGTTTTAATTCAGCCACCCAGCAGTGTTTCTGAGTATGAACTGCCTATTTAAAATCATGTCACAGCAACTCAATTAGATTAAAGTTGAATCTTTGACTAGGCCACCCCAAAACCTCTATTTTGTTACTTTTGAGACATTCATAGGTGGACTTGGCTGTATGCTTTGAATCATTGCCTTGCTGCATGAACCAAACGTGATTGAGCTTTGTCACAAACTGATGGCCGGACGTTCTCCTTCAGGATTTTCAGGTTGAGAGCATAATTCATTGTTCCTTTCATTATGGCAAGTCACCCAGGCCCCAAAGCAGAAAAGCAGCCCCAGACCATCACACAATCACCACAAAGTTTGATTGTTAGCATGATGTTCCCACTGTGCTGTCTTAGCCTCATGCCAGATGTAACAGAACCCATGTCTCCCAAAAAAAAATCCACTTTTGCCTAATGAATCCACAAAATATAATTCCAAAAGACTTAGGGGTCGTCAAGATGTTTTTGGCAAATGTGAAACAAGCCATTGTGTCCTTTTGTATGGCAGTGATTTTTACCCCGCAACTCTGCCCCAGATGCCAGTCTCTAGTTTTATTGTGGAATCAGAAAACTGACCTTAACTGAGGCAGGTGAGACCTGCTGTTATTGAGAAGTTGGCCTAGGTTCTTTTGTGAGTTGCCAAGATGCTCCTGAAGTTATTTTAGTGGGCCAGCCAAGCCTGTGAAGGTTCATTAGAGTTCCAAGTTTTCTTTATTTGTTGATAATGGCTCTTGCCATGGTTCCCAGGAGTCCCAAATGGCAGTGGTACAGCAGCACAAATACTAAATGGTACAGTTACACCAGTAAGAATTTATATGGCCCTTTGACACTTTAGCCTACCTTTGTTAGTTGATGAAGGACTTTGTGAAGCCCCAAAAGTAATTTTAACTTCCATAGTTATGGAGCTGTTTACATTTGGCTAGCAGAAACATTTTTGACAAATTATATTGTCTTTCTGAAAGGAGTGATTAACTGCACCGACATTAGTGAAATTCCATTTAATATTCAATTAATGTGTGTTCAGATTGTTCACAAAGAATAAAAAATCCATTTGATTTGTTCACAAAATCTACAAGTGAAAGCTACAGTGCATGTATTGTATACATCCTGTTTCAAGCTATATTTCACTCACAATCTCTGAAACCGGTATCCCTACCGCAATCTGCAATTTTGGACACAGCACTGGATTGATCATAATTAAGCAAAGTAAGCATCTTTGATCAGTTCAGCCACAACATGCAGGTGGGGAGTGAAGCCATGACAATATCTTTAGATGGTCCATTGGCTCAGTGAAAGGGGCAGGTGAAGCAGTGGTCTTGGATGTGGGGGTCACCCAGGCTGCACTTAAATCCACCCAAAGAACATGAAAGTATTCGATGGAGTAGACCGGACCAATATTACTGACCAAATTCTCAGCAATGGGGAGCATAAGTTACCGATGAAGCGGTAGTGGCATTTCTTGAAGCAAGGAATGGTGTGAGAAATTCTGCATTGCTGGAATGGCTGCTGAGTTGAGCAAAGGGTCACGCATATTGCGACTGGGACCGGATTTAAGGAGAAACTATCCTTCGCAAACTTGGCAGGTTATACATCATAGAAGGTTCCTTTGAAGTGGTAAGATGCTTAATGATTCTACATTAAGCAAGAATTGTATGTACAAATGTATGCCTAATTGACGTTCTCTATGAAATAAGTGAGGGTGTTAATGTTCACTCCGCAGTATGAGTGTGCATTAATGCGCTCTCTGGGATAAGCATGTGCGTAATTAGTGTTCACTCAAAAGTAAGTATTCTGGAAAGGACTGTGCGAGTTTCTGAATGTTTGAAGGATAGCTCAGACCTGTAGCTACTGTGCAGTATTTCTGCTCGCTCTGCACACAGAGGCAGGGGTAGCAGGGTTCTGCCTTCGGAATGGCCCCACGCAGTGTAACCAGTCGGCTCCGCAGTTTTTCTAGTTGCTTCCTGATGTCCTCTGTCACTGCTCGCGGCCAACTGCTGTGATTCCGGCCATTCACCAGGATAGAGCCCAGGACCTACCCCACAGAGGCGAGAATTGCACAAACAAAAAAAAAGTAGTCACTTCCTCAATGCTTACTTCACACTTAGGCATATGTACTGTACGCTTCCAGCACACATACTGCTCATCGATGGACATGCTGCACAATTGCTGCACACTGCTGCTCTTTTCAAAGCATCAGTTTACGCAAAAATATGGTAAAGTTTCATAGTGATGATACACCATTCAAGTTTCTTATTCCTATTATATTTTATATCTCTAAGCCTTTAACATAAATAGATGTATGATAGGATAAGTCATTTGCTAAGACTACTCAATATCCAGGGCAATATGATTTATACTGAACAACAAAAGAAACGCAAGTTAATTAAAGGCAGACTGGAAAATAAGTTTGCACATAATTATTTTAGACAATCAAATTTATTACTAGCGTGCACATTTACACTCATTTCATCAAACTTTTCTTTATTTTGCGGTCACTTTGACTGAATAACCATAAGAGTACATTAACTAACTAATTAACTAACTAACTTGCGTTTCTTTTGTTGCTCAGTATATTTCTTAGAGCAATATACCATTAAAGTTGACACCTCGAGAACTGATTGATCATGATAGATTATGTCAATGTCAATGGAGAGCAAGAATGTCAAAATCACCCAGTTACAGGCAAGTCTTCCTACAGATGACTGAGTAAGCAGTAAGTAGCTTGCTATTACAGTACACAAAGAGTATGGAAAGGTGACTTCTGCATGCTAAGCAAGCATGGACGTTACATTCACAGTTCTGGGAAATGCAGTTACCATAATAGTTTTATTTCACTTGTAATTCAGACCATGAAGCTAAGAATGATCAATAGCTAGCATTTGTATAGTAACAACCGCTAGCTAATATTCCATTTACTGCTCTGCCTACTCCATTAAAAACAAACTGAATTCACTTAAAAACAGCCTCCAATTCTTTCCTTTCCTATCAACGTGTCTCTTAAATTGCTTCTGGCTGAACTAACAAGTTTCTAAATTCACAGTCAATTTAGTAGCCAGCTAGTTACTAAATGATTATAGAAAGGAAGTGTGTGTATTCAAGCTAAGTGAGTTAATTTTGAGAATAGCTAGGTAGCAAGTTCAATCATCAACCAAGCCATACACATTTAACTGAGGAGATTTAGAATTTAGCTTAAATATTATTTAGAAAATTATTTAATCCAATTTGTTTGAGGAGTATTGCATGAAGCCTGAATGTTAAGCTATTAAACAAAAATAGTTTTGTGTCATATCTGCGATTTCTATTTTTTTGACTAAGTAAAAAAGCTGGATGAATATCCTCAACGTGTGATGATTCCATAATCTTTGCTGGGGGTTGTCGAAATGTGTTTATGAATCAAAATGTAGGACAGTATGTGGAGAGATGCAGCATAGCACGCCATCCTTGCCCCCTTTTCCAGATTTTGAGAGTTTACCTCAGATGCCATCACTGGAAGCTGCTCCAGAGGAAGCCCAGACACCTCCCCCAGCAGCAGCTCAGCGCGGAACTTCTGTTTGGATACTTTTCCATCCCTCCTTTTCTGGATACACAAAAGCTTGGTTTTCCATGGCACAGGGGTCTTGGAAAAAGGGAATAAGTGCTTAATGCTTTCAACAGCGAAAGCACTGGAAATAAGTGGTGACTTATTTCAGTTGAAGACAAGTCAAACAGTTAGCGCAAGCAATAATGATAAAATTGCAGTCTATTTTATACTCAGTTCATTCAGGTGAATCAAGTTTATATGTCAATGCAAAATTAATATGTCCCATGTCAGGGAGCATATTTGTAAAGACGTGAAGAAAAACAAAAGAGTGATGAACTTCAAGAACTGGGATGAACTTCATGAGGATTTTTTTTAACCATAAAGAAATGTTTCACAGCAAAATCATAATGAGGGGCCTAGCACACTGAAGATGAGCTTGCGTATGAAAAATGAGAGAGGCAACAATACACACACCTTTTAAAAGCAAGGAGAAAAGGAGAAGCATTGAAACTTAATTTATGGACTTATTTGTTTCGATTTGTTTGTGTGGATGACTTGGGTTGTTACCGACATCTGGTGAAAATTATGTCAATAGCCTCATTAGATGTATATTAGCTGAGAAAAAAAAATTACGCATTCAATACTTATTTTCCCCGGAAAAGCGGAGGTTAATAAAGCAGGGAGAGCGCGACCTTGGTGAACACCGTGAAGCCGAGATCTTCTTGCCCGAAACCGATTAAAATCCACCCAACTGTTTAAAAAACCGCCCCAAAATCATTTATCAAAACTAAGGCTACAAATCAGTTCGTTCTTTGGACTGTATATACAGTCCATGGTTCGTTCACGTATTTAATCACATCAAATCAACCTCCAGCAGTTAACCATGAGCGGGCTCGCTAGCTCTTAAGCAAATGCACGCAATAATTCCTTGTGTTTCTTCGTAAACAGTAACGTTACACCTGAAGCCTACGAAAGGACTACGCTAAAACGTAAATGCCTCTGAAGCTGCATGTATTTACACAAGCACGAACACGCACAGATTGGGAGGAAAAACTAACACAATCGTAACTGACGTTAACCTGACAAAATCGAAATAATTAGCCAGACACAACTTATAAGACCTTCAACCTCATATGGCCTAACGGCCCAGAATACCAAGAGTCACTAAATGACCACACAGCTTCGAGGAGAAGAAAAGATTAAAAGCGACCTTGCATATTAACTCGCCTCCTATTTAAGTTGCCAACAAAGATTGATTGTGTTTTTGGGGCGGTACTTCACGCACATGCAAAATAACTCGTTCATGAAAATGCACAGTATGCGCTCTCTTCAAATTCGGCGCTGCAACGGATTTACTTGCAGCGTGCACTTGATGCTGGAGCTGCATACGCTCCCGCTTCATTGCTAGCTGGCCATATCCGATAAATCATCAACTGCAGTAACTGACGCATGAAATACAATGTCAGTTAGGTGGTTCTTCAGGGTTCACCATTTTCCGCTGGTCATCGATTGTGCCATTCGTTTGGTCTTTGGCTCAATGTAATTACAGTGAATGAGTAAGATTAAAGGCCAGCGGTTTTTCTAGCATCATATTCTTCAGGGTTTGTCAAGAGGGCGAGCTAATATAGGCACTACAGATTTTGCAATGGGTTTTATACATGGCCGCTTCGTCATTTTCCCACCCTTTCAGGAACGTTACATTTCCCTTTTTTGCCCACGTGTATGATTATGCTAATAGAATACGCAAATGGCTGGGTACTAAGCTTCGATATCTTTGTTATTTACCAAATTTAAATTTACAGCTCTTAACCACAGTTCTTAACCAAATTCCAGTAGTTTCAGCAATCTCCTCAGTTGTTTTCTTTGCTCGATGCAGGCCAATAATTTGACCCTTCTGAGACAGAGTAACGCCTTTTCCACCACCACAGGATATAATCTGACATAGTTAGTTAAAAACGAGAAACTTAGGGTTAAATAACTTGCTGCCAGCTGAAACATGTTAATCACTGCAGCAATTATCCAATGGAAGGCTCTTACCGTTTTGCTTAATGAAGTTAGTCACCTACTTAGTCCAGTAGGTGACCTTTCTTTTAGGCCGGGCAAAGTATGAACACATGTATGAAATAATCTGTTTCATTTCAACTGTTTGTGTTTTTTATTTATTGACATTTATTTTTGATTCGTATAATGTGTTTAAATAAAGTTTGTACCCGTGCAATTAGATTTCACGTGATATTCTAGTCTTCTTCAGTTGGGCTTGTAAAATATTCTGAGGGCTAGTGACTTTTTTTCTGTCACAAGCCCGGCTGGCTAGTGGCAAAAAATGGGAAGATCGAGCCCTGCTGAGGTATCAAATTTATGTAACTCGAGTAGTAGGCCTATTTCTCATTTATTTCTCGCCGAAGGTTCGGCAGGATGAAATTTATTATTCTCGATTAGCAGAGGTCTGGCCCCATACCCTTTATGCTTTTGCTGCCACCTAGCGGCAACGTCCTGCGCCTCGGTCATTCCGTTTCCTTACTGCAGCTGGGGTTTGTTGCGCTTTAATGAGTTGTGTCTGCACATGCACTGGTTTGACCGATGCAAATGAGTAAACAAGGCCATGAGCGCAAGTGAAAATCGCCGGCTCATATTGATCAGAGTTTAACTAGAAACTGTACTGAAGATTTCCATCGGAAAACTGCAGAAATAAAGGCACCTCTAGCGGTCTTTGTCCGTGTTTTGTTTAGGCCACGGTGTTTTTACCGCCTTTGTTAGTGGGGTTTCAACCATATTCTGACTAGATGCGTAAACGTCTTTGGGCGACATGAAGTCCAGATTATTTGCTTCCCGTTTACACAGGATAATGCCTCAAACTCTAATTCGTGTTCTCGCACTTGTTCCACACAAGCTGGAGGAAAACTAGCTGCATGACCTTGCAAAACAGCTGATCGTTTCTGCCAAGAGGCTTGCTTGGCTATAGCGCTAAAATAGTGCTTTGAATCCTCACATTTACTCAGAAAACTCCTTCTTATAAAAAGCCTAATGCCTGAGTTACTAAAATATATAAATACAATGCAAACTGAAAACAGCTTAGCGACGATGGAATCAGACTTTGACTTGCCATGCCAGTTTTTCTTTTCTTTTGGGAGGAACCCTTTTGGTCAATGTTGCTCTGTGCTTCTGGTGGTAAAATTTATAAAATAATATTTTATGTCATGCATCTGGTAAGGAATTGAGTGGCACTGCAACCACAGTTATCTCATTTTCCTGCAGGCTTTTGGCCCAGTGATACAGAACTGGAACTGTTACCAGCAACCATGCGATGAATTGAAATGTTCCAACTTGTGCATAGCGTTAGCATACATGATGGAGTTGCAGATGTTATTTTTATGGCATCGGTTACACCTTAGTCTAATTTGTGAGTTTTGTCAGAATTTGCTTGCACTGCATGCAGCTAAATTTTTTTATTTGCAAGCAGACTTTCCCTGACACCTGCCTTAGAGCTTTGTATACAACACTTCCCTCCCCAAAAGGCGCTTCTGTCGTATTTTACCTGCTCTATAGGTGCTTTTATTGCATTGTTCTGCCCCAAAGGTGCTCATGTCACAAACAACTGCTTTAAATGTGTTTATATGACAATCACCGGCAGTAGAGGTACTTGTATCACACTTACCTGCCCCAATGGTGCTCATATCATATTTGACCTTTTCTATAGATCCTTATATCACACTCACCTGGTGTAAATGATGACACATCTGGCTAACCTGCCCTAGAGGCCCTATTATCTCACTTTACTGCCCTAAAGATACTTAAAATCATCTGCTCAAAAGGTGCTCATATTACCCTGACCTACCCTGATGTTGCCAATATCACACTCACCTGCCCATCAGCTACATGTAGGGTCCCCCCTGGCCCACTGAAGAGAACCAGAAGGCTGCAGCTCCCTTTGTCTAAAAAGTCCAGCAGAACTTTCTGGTTCTCCTCAGAGGCGATGAAACGGTTCCACTTGTCTGTCTTCAGGCGTAGACAGGTGGTGGCCTGCTCCCGGAGAAAATCAATTCGCTCGTCCATGATGCCGCTAGCTTTTAGGGGCTCCTGTGGGACCCACACCCCAACCTCAGCCATTGCTGTGGAGCTGCCTTCCTGCAGAACTGGAACACCCCTCTAACCTGACAGTCCTCACAATGTCACTGCTGAACCTCTGTTGACATTTACAACTAACTCAGGAGTCTGAAACCACTGCATCTAAGGGGATTTGCCCTCAATCTTCTTTTAAAGAACACTTTTTTTAACAGATACAATCAATCAACTTCTCCCCTCGGCTGGTTCTATTTTCAAAACCAAGTGGAACTGATATCCTAGCCAGAGTCAGGTGGCCTTGTGCCATAGCAACGGACAAAGATGTCAGCCATTCAGGGTTTCTGAATTACAGACCTGCAATGATGTCACAGCAATTCACCTGATACCTGTTCCTGATGAAACCTGAGCACATGGAGGACAGGTGGGCCCTTTCACCCGCAGGTCCCTCTTGCAGGTACATCACCCCTGCAGCCGCTACATTACCCTGGGCCTCGAGTGGGCCATGTCAGTCATCTCTCCTTCAAACATCAGTTGCATTCGAAATGGCTCAGTATTCACTATATAATCCACTACATAAAATGATACCTCTTGCAAATAGAGTGGTTAGAGTAAATTGTTCAGTAAAATTTGATTGAATCAAGTAATGGCGTTATTGTGTAAATTGTGATTCACTCACCAAATATGGGAAAATGGTGTGACGAGGGAAACATAGTTTCTCAACCTAAGTGCAAAATTGGAGAGAATAGGAAAGAAAAAAACTAGTTAGACAAAAAGTCTTCTCAAGTTTTATGAAATTAAAGATATTGTTGTTCGAATGTTGTTTTTCATGTCATTTTGTCATTTTTTCCCTGCATAACATGGAGGCAGAAAAGTTTCAGTAACATCTTCATATTGGAGTCAACTCCTTCAAAAACCTGTCAACTTCTGATTTAAGGGTTGCTGTTCCTGCATGTACTATTGAAGCAAAACTGATATACAAAAAAGTTTGAATAATTCAGCATGTGTTACAGTGGGGAAGCTTTGTTATGGATGAGAACTAGAGTACCTGGAAAGTGTCGGAATATTCCATGTCAAACAAATGACTAGGACTGCGCTGCTTATGTGCATGCATGCGTGACGCCTTGTTAAGCTGAGCCCCATGTGTTGTCCCCCCACACACCAGCCCCCTAGTGGCCCAGTTGAGAGAAAGAAGGCTCCATTTGCGAGCCCATTCAACATTTAGGGCCCTATTTTGACGATCTAAGTGCATGCTCCAATGCGTGTGGCCTAAGTGCATTTAGGGCATGTCCAAATCCATTTCTAGTTTAATGGTAGTTTAATGGTTGGGTTAATCATAGGCGTGTTTTAACACAATGTACAAGGGCTGACCAACATATTCCTTCAACCCCAAATTCCTGTAGGTTCAAACAATCTGACTAATTGATTGGAACATATCAGGTTACATTTAATTTCAGAGATTTCAATGTAATTAATCATAGGCGTGTTTTAGGCACAACATTAAATAAACCAGTCAGTGTCATCTCCTATGCCCTTTAAAAGCCAGATGCCCTTGTAACTTGGCAAATTGCCATTGTAAGGGTGGATTTTCTGAATAGTAGGAAAAACGCTTTTCTGCAGAGATGGTTCTTCTAATGCATGAAGTGAAGGCATGCGAGCAAACCACTGCTGAAACCTGATCTCTGTGATGTCCAAAATGTTAGCTTACAAGTGAAGTTTTTTTAAATATTGTTCAAAATTGCCAGTTTCCATTGCCAGGAAGAGCTGGAGGAAGTAACTGTAGAGGGGGATACCTGGGCCACTTTGCTTGGTCTGCTACCCCAGCGACCCAGCCCCGGATAAGTGGTAGAAAATGGATAGATGGATAGATGGATGGATGGATGTTAAAATTGTTTTAATCATACTCCTATGAAAAAAGTCGTCATACACCATGAATCCCGGGGTTGCATTTGAAGGTGTGCATGAAACAAGGAAACAAAATAAAAATAAATTTTAATTCAGGGTCGCGGATAAAAAAAACAATTATGTGTGGATGGGGCAATGTAAAAATGATTGAAAGAAAGTAAAACAAATGGGGAAAATAACATCTTGGGAGAAAGAAACAAAAAAATTTTATTTTGATTATGCTACTGCAATTTTGAATAAAATCCGGAGGAAATGAAATTAACATGCTTCTGCTTTATTGACAGTCAGGCTGGGAAAGAAATGGATCAACCCAGATGATTTAAGAATGAAAATAACAGTTGGTAAATGTCAGACTGTTGACGTCTTATCCTTGAAAGGCAAAGTCGGATGTATGGAAGAAATTTGGATTAATTATCAACAGTGACCAAAATTTCATCTGTCGCTTTAGAGCTCATTAAGTACTGCGTTTCACGGTTGCTTTGCCTGTAAGCAAAACTGTAAATTATAATGAGCACATTTCAAACAAAATGCAGCATTGTGCATTAGATAAAAAAAGTGGGTTGCAGGTATTGTTTTCATAGGTCAGTTTGGTTCAAAATTGATTTTGAGATAACAGCGGGTAATGGGTCGATCCATGCCAGACTAACCCCAACGTTTAAAGTGCTCAAAACATTCTTTTGATATTGAGCAACAAAGGAAACAAAAATTAATGCAAGACTGACCAGAAACTAAAAACGTGCGTAATTATCTCATTATCAGCACATGCTCATTTGCACTCATTTCCTCAAACATTGCTTTGTTTTGCAGGCACTTCTACTTGGTGACCATGTGAGTACATTAACTAACTTGCGTTTCCCATTTTCGATTGAACAGAAATTTGCGTAGTTTTAGGCATGATATGCCATGGTCTCCCAAAACCTATCCCTCTGGGGGGTATCACCTACAGGACTACAAGAATGGCAGAGTTCGCCAGTATTAAGGAGTCATGTTATCCTAAATAATTTGCGAATATGTAAAAGTGTAATCTTGCAGACTGAATCACGAACCACCTGGATGGTGATGATCTACATTCCCTCACGATTTAAATAAATCAGAACATTCAGTGATCAGGCACACAGCTGCATGGGCGTGCAAAAGATGCACTCGCCATTATGACATCTATTTTTTTAAATGTCTTGAGTTAACGATAACAATCTTTCATATTAGAATCTTTTTATTTTTTAGTTTGCATGTCTGCGTGCAGCTGCTCATCCCTGTGCGTGTAACAAGTCGTGGGTGCGCGCTTTGTGCACTCGCCTACAAAGGCACCTAATACTGTCTTAACTATTTAAGGCCTAATGCAAAAATCCCAGCAGAGAATCATGCTGCCATGTTTACCATAGTAACCTGTATTTGGGCTGAAGCACAGCTTCTCAGCTTTCAGGAACAGTTGGAATTTTTTTTCTATTGCGCAAAACTTACAGTAATTACGGTACTTTCAAAATTACGCGCATATGTGTCGGCAACGACACGTTCTTAAAATGCGCACATGCTGTCCCGGTTTAAATGGGTTAATAATGCACCCTTAAAATATTAGTTAAAAAACTGACTGTTGACTTTAGACCAGGATTTTGTTGGTCAATCATGCAAGAACTTTTTGCTACCTGAAGATAGCAATACACCAGCCAAGCATCCGACCACACCTCATTTTAAGACCAACATGACCATGGGTGGTGAATTTGGCGCAAATGCAGCTTGGACACTGGATAGGACAATGGTATCTGCTTTGGTCATAAAGAAGTTAGATTGCAGAACAAAAACAAAAATCTGAGGTGTAATCCAAAAAACAGGCAAAGAGTTGAGACCAAACGGGCAGAAAACAACACGTAGAGAACGTAATAAATCGCATGTCAAAATAGTGTTTTATTAATGACTGCTTCAGGTTTAATATATTTTAATTACAACAAGGTCTGACTTTCAAATGGCCTTGTGAGTCACATTGTAAAATATTGTCTTTTTTTGTTTTACAAAAATCCAGTCACTGGAATGATCCACTCCAGCAACAAGACTGTATAGCGCTCAATCACATATTCCAAATCTTACACTTCATAACCTGCATAATGCATCTCAGAAACATTTCTATATAGAAAACAAATCAAACAATACAGAAATACATTTAAAAAAAGAAAAGTACATATTTTTGACTGCAAAAAAGAGTGCATAGACTACACATACTTCCTGGCCCATATATAAAAAGATACATTTATAAAAAGATTATTAAATGGCGATTGATTAGTATAGTACAATGCAAGTAAGAAAACGGTACCTTCTCCAGAAAACTGGGGACACCATTTCACTCACATGATCCTCTGAGTGATGTCACAGCCTGAGGGTCTCCTATTTCCCCGCCCCTTGGGGACAAATTTCTAAAGAAAAAAATATTAAGACCCTGACAAATTTACTATGACATATTATGCAAGAAACCAGCTCTTCTTTTGGTCCGTCACCACATGATTGCGGCACACAAATCGGTCCATGGGCACTGCAGGGCCCGACACTGACCGTGCGATACAACATTATTGCATTAACGGGTCTTTCCGAAAATTTGGCATTTCAATCCTTTTACATGGCTTTTTATATTAAGAAGTCTGAATTTTAACGTGATCCATCTGAAAATAAAGTTCAACTATATCAGCAAAGAGGCTCATTATAGAAATCTTGAGAGAAATTCAGTACAACAAGCTTCCAATACACAAAATGGCCGCAAGCCTTCCATTAAAAGATTTTTGCAAGAAATGCATACAACCGACCCAAATCAACAACTGACTTACAAGCAGGGAGAAAAAAAATTAATGGCCGAAAATCACGATTGTTGTTCACCTCCTCAAAAATTCCAACTTACAGAAGTGGCAAAAAGGTTTATGCAAGTCAGAATCAGACCCTCTTCGACATAATTAAGCATAATCAAACTTGAATACAGTCATCACCAGCAACAAAACATAGCTCAAAAACAGAACTCAAGCACAAGCCAGCACCTCGAAAACAATCCACACACGATCCACATGGCTTCTCACTGTGCTGCGTTTAGTGTACTCAATCCCCATTTGCTATATAATCAGAATGACCTCTCTCCTAATTCCCTGTACCATTCAATTTCCTTTGTACAAAAACATTTTTTCTGAACTATTATACATTGAATTGTGGATAAAAATACATGCTGCTCCAACAGAGTATAGTACAGCGTATGATACAAAATAAGGCATTTGAGTGTTTCATTTTTGCCCCATCTTTAAAAAGACAGCTAATGATAATAAACAGGTGATTTACTTAAAATATATATATTCATATGTTCATATATATATTTATAGATATAAAATGGAGAGGGCGTGGGGGCGTGCTACTCCAAGACCTCACTGGCGGACACGGTGACGAGCTGCAGTGGGATTTCGGAGTTGGACAGGAGGTCCTGAGCATGGGCAGAGCTGGCGGTCCCCAGGCTGGGCTGAATGTTGGTGAGGATGAGTGTGGTCCCGCCTGCCGTAAGGACACTGTCGGAGGGCGCCGTCTCCACTGCAGCACCGCCGGAGCTCGCTCCCTTCTTGTTCTGGTGCGTTTTGATATGCTTGGCCAGGTGGTCGCTGCGCATAAAGCGCTTGGAACATTCAGGGCACACAAACTTCTTCTCTCCTAAAACAGCAACACACACGTGAACCCAGCTCAAGATCACTCTTGCTCACACCCCAGCTCACAAGTAGACACGGAGCACTCACAGGCATATACCTCAGCTCATATACACCTCAGCTCTCTCAATCGCACATGCGTGCCCACACACACACACACACACACACACACACACACACACACACACACACACACACAAGGAATGTAAGCGTACATTGTGAGACAGTGAATTAACCATGGAAATGTGTGACGATTCAAATTGGTGAGACAGAGTATTGTGGATCATTCCATATGAACTCCACCAAAGTTAAGCAATCTTCCAAGGACAGTGACTCAGATTTGGCTGGATTTTTTTTTGACAGTAGTACCTCCAAGTGTATATTGAACAGTGGCAAAAATTTTAGGCTTCAACTCCAAAGGTTTCTGAGATGTGCTCATCTGAAAATTGGCGGGCAGAGCCAACTTTTTCGCGAACGTCAAGTTGTAGAGGGTTTTAAACAGGGGTGGGCGGTATAAATGGTAGACGGTAGAGACGATATAAATTTGGCCAAAGGTAGAGATTTTGACAATACCGGCAAACCGCGATAGCGCTAGTTGATGATGTCATTAAGCTGCACCTGTTTTATTTGGGGTGCTCGTGAAAAACATTGCTGCAACGTCTATCATGTGTACTTGGTTTGGATTTAAGGAGGAGTTCGATCGTGAGCAGAAAAACATAATCTGCAAAATTAGGTTGGAAGAGGTGGACTCGGGCACGGTTCATCCGTACTTGTACCAAATGTGAAAGCAACCGTACTTGAGCACGGAAGATTACTATTGTGTGTTAGGGCTCTCTTGTTCTGACAAACACAGCGGCGAAGAATCTCTCCATTCAAACAAGGGAATTCAATGCTTGCTTGAAATATACGCGGACGAAAATATAAAATCACAACTGGATACTACACACAAAAACTCGGAGATTTATGGAATAATTCGTGAGTAGTTACATTCGCGTGGTTATCACAGAATAATAGATCAGTACCGTGACAAGCAAAACAAAATGCAGCTGCGATATTTCAAAGTGCGGGACGCGGTGTGAAGGTCTGGCAGCTCAAGTCATGAGAAAGATACATTTTCGTGGTATAAGGCAGTGGACAGCATAATCGGCCAAAAACGCAAGGGCGAAAGAATTCTGTATTCAACATCCACCAATATCGAAAAGTAATCAGTTCTTTTCTTTTTCGGCTTACCTTATTGTTTGGGTACCCAGAGAAAGATTTGGATGTGTAAAAACATCAAGGATCCAGTCAAGAAAATTAAGCGTTGAATTTCTCGTGCTGCAATACGTAGTAATCAATGTTACTGATGACACACTGGGTTGCTATTGCACGCATAGCATATGCATTTGCGATATTGTTATTCAATAGGCTATTAATATACTAAACCCCCTTCTACATAATAAAACCCTCCTAAATATATTGGCGCCTCCTTTTAAAATTGTACCCCATTTAAAACCACCTAGGTGCATACTGCAACGCACTGTATCGTAATTTTGACATCTGCAAGTGTACTCGGGTACAGTACGATATTACTAGTGCGAAAGCTGACCAGCAGGGGTAGAGGGGACAATCGTGCCTAGTGCGAAAGAGCCCTTAAAGAAGAGTCACAAGTATGCCTAACCACCAACAATGGCAATATTGTGATACCAGTGGAACTGAACGATTGGACAAGACTGCAATGCTTCGGTCACAGGCTCTACCTCGCCATTGGTAGGTTAAAACTATTTTTTTTTAGTCTTAGTCCAACTTTATAGTTTAATGTCTTATGTTTGCTACACAAATATGTTGGATATCAAATTTAATACTAAGCAGCGGCATAGCCAGAACTTAAACATCCCTTTACAACTATTAGCTATTAGTCCTGAGTTGTTCTCAGTCAGTTTTTCTTAATTAACAATACATTCAACCAATGAGCTATATGAACTAGAGGTGCAACGTAACGATTTCAATATGCAAGTCTGGCCACCACCTTAGGACGGGCGTCCTTGAGAGCAAGGTGTATGTCTCTATCCAAGATTTTTTCTGGAAATGCCTGACCACTAGGTCGCTGTCAATTTCAGTCACGGGAGAGGGAAAGTGGACAACATAACTTTTCACAAGTAAGTTATATTTAGCTTGAACAACGGAGATTAGTGACTTTAAATCACCAAAACTGATACGATGTGAAGCCAGTCTTGACCCTAGCAGTTACTTAGGTGGTAAGCTGGTTAGTCCACGGGCACTTGTATTTTGATAAGGCATGCACATAGGCTTGTAAACTGTATGTGTGAAGCGGAAAGGGGTGCTCCCAATTTTTTTGCTTTACTTTTTTGTGTTAAAGAAATCTTTTTCTTTAATTTTATTAATTTAGAATATTTGCATCTTTATTTTTGTTATTTAAGAAAGCTCAGGAAAAAGTGGTGTCGGTATCTTTTGCACGACAGAGTGATGTTTCTTTTTGAAATTTGTGTTACATTGTTATGGAGAAAGATCTCCTGTAACACTTTCAAGTTACCTGAAAGTTTTTGTATTTTTTTTTAAATAAGTTTTGCACAATAAATGTTCTTAAAATGGCATTCTATACTATTTTAAAGTGAGTTTTTAGTTAAGAATGCAGCTTTCTGCTGCAATGCATCTGCTGTCCAGAAACAGTTATATTGAAATAAATATATATATATATATATATATATATATACACACACACACACCGAAGAATATATTGCAATATATATCATTACCATCTATGCTGCAAAATATACCGCAATATAAATTTTAGGCCATACCGCCCAGCCCTAGTTCTAAATGCCAATATCTGAAAGTGATATTTATTAGTGAAAAGCAACCAGCAGCCAAGCTGGATGATGCCAAGCTGCAGCCAGGAAAGTATGTCTCCAGCATAGGGATAGGGAATGGCACATTGGCTGTACTGTTGAGCATTTGGATGAAACTAGTGATGTATTCATTAACGTCATGCAGGACTTCTCTCATGGCCGGCTTCAGTTCGTAAGAATGTCTGCTGGCTGCCATGCCAGAATACCACATGCTTTGTCTCTGCACCTGAACTGCAAGGACAGAGTCACAGTTTATTTAGCTTGCTCCTCAGAATACTGCCCTCATTCAGAAGTTGTTGCCATTTTTCATAAGAAATCATTTTGTTGTGACTGAGAAAGATTACTTCTTCACAGCCACTGTGGTTTTTTGATATTAACTGTTTGCAGCTAGCTCTTAGTGTTCAATGAAAGACACTTTTGTTTAGTGACTTTTCATTGTTAATTCTGGGCAAATATTGCCTCAGTGCAACTCACTTTACTATTAAAGAAAATTTTAAGAGAACTGGTCCTATGAATAATCATTTATCATCACCAATTTAAAAAGTCCATACCTATACCAAGTGACAATTTTTGATTGAGGAACAAAAGTGATTCATGGGGCGTTATTGCAAAAAAAAAAGGCCCTCTTTTGACAAAATCGTTTCAAAGTGAAGGCGAAAAGAAAACAAAAATTTTGACCAAATACAGGCAACATACAAACAATCACGCAGAAAAATTTTCAGAACCAATAATAACTGCTCAGATGGTGAATTTGTCAACCAAAAATTGGAAAAGTCATTTGTTTCAGCCGTGATGCTTTTCAGAGGCTCTTAACTCCCATATTAAGCCTTTAATATAGTCAATACTATCATTGCAGACAGACCTGTCCCAAAATAAATGGAATCCAGTCAAATTAACTCAATGTAGGTATCCTGGGCTGACGGGATCCCTGAAAATTGAATTTTTGATTTAATCCCATGAAAAGATTCATATTTGAGAGGACAACAACACTGAAATGAAAAGAGGTAGACCACTTTTACTGGCAGATTCTGAAAGCCTGGGCCCCAGTTACCCAGAGTAGCAATTTCAAGCTCAAGGGTCTGATTTATTTCCAAGACAATGTCCTCCGAAACACCAACAAATTTCCATTTGCAAAAAAAAATCAGCATGGACTCTCTCCATTTATGAAGGGGCATATCAGAGAATCCCTGGAGAGTTGAACCTAAAAATTTTGTATGTGTTCCCTTATATATGTAGAGGTTCTCCCACAATTTTCTGAGCCAAATCTGAATTAGTCACAGTGGCACCTCTGGCTGAATTAATCTGGAATGACCCTTGTGATATGGTTTTAACAGCAGAGGGCGCCATCTACTTTTGACGTGACTTCTTCAACGTCCAATATCCCTTGCTGTCAGTAGCAGCATCAAGACCAAGGGCCTGCCTGCTTTTGCTTCTCAATCTCTGCACTCAAAAATCAACATTTTGCTCCATTACACAGAGAAAAATCTATTTTTCCAAGGTGAAATAATATTTTTCAATATTACAGTCATACAATTTTTTTTACATAATATACTGTTGCCCATGTCACATTTTTGCTTTTGCTCAGTATTGTATGCACTTGTCGGTGCAGCTTGAAACTACATGGCTAAATTGTTTCAGCCACAAGAATAACCCCCAATAAATAACCCATGTGGCTAATCAGACTCCAGTGTGGCAAGGTGACTTTAATATCCCTTAGTCACAGTGGCTAATCACTTTCATAAGCCAGTGCACACCCTGCGGTTGCCACTTGGCAATATATGACATCCCATCAGGCCCAAACACAAATCTCCCTTCGAAACGCAATAAAGGCCAAGATAAAGGGCGTTTTTTGCTGTTTAACCTATAACTGCAAGGTCAAAGGTCCAATCAAAGGTCAGAGAAACTGATGCGCACTATAAAATTTCTTATCAATCCTTTTTAGGGCTTAGGTTTGTAAGTTAAATATGGGTCATTTTGAAGCAATACTAAGCGAGATACAGGGCATCTTCCTATTTGACCTTCGCTGTCAAATCCAAGGTCGCAAACTGCAATTCAACACATGGCTTCCTCTTAGTCACAAATGCAAAACTAAGCCAAATCAAAAAGTGACAAAGCGAGATATGAGCCAGTTTGATGAGTTTGTGCCATTTAAACCCTTGACAAATTTTTCCGCAAATCATCACCAAATTTAGCCCAAAATCGTCAGGCGTCAAGACTTCACTTGCCTATGGAAGATATGAATGAAATTCCGGTCCTTATTGTGACTTGTAGTTCGATCGCAAGAAACCTCTATGGATGTGGCAGAACGAACAAAAATCCACAGCGTACCCAACTTCATCCTGGGATATTATGATCAATCAGCACCACAGAATGTGTCACTGCTACACTAATTAACCCATAAAATTGGGGGCAATGAATAAAAAGGGCTGTAATTCCTACATAGTACATAGGATACTCAAGTCAAAACCTTAAAGTTGATTCTTTCAATGCAAATCCCTTGTATTGGTGTGCAGGGCCAAAATAATGACAAGCCATCAGGAGATGGCAGATCCCCAGGGCCCCACATATTGAAAGAATGAAAATGCCATCTGCTCTGGAAACAAACCATACCCCTAAAATTCTAAGTTCAAAATGTTTCCAAGGAAACCAAAAAAAAAAAAAAAAATACAGAATTCATCAACTTCGGATTAGCAAAAGGCACCACTTCAGGTCATGATTAATGTGCACACCAAGTTTTGTTAAAAAATATTGAACGGTTTTCAAGTTATGTTCCGGAAACGAAATGTTTACAGATAGACGGACGGACGGACGGATGAACAGACAACCACACTCATGACTATATCCCCCGCATTATATGCTGAGGGGATAAAAACTGTGTCACTGCACAAGCACTAATGGGATTGACTGTAGTTTTAACCACTATCTGGAGTCACCTGAGAAGAGGAGCTGCACACTTGTGTGTGTTCATGCATGCATGAGTCTACATACCTGTGTGTGTTCTCCGGTGTCTCTGCAGCTCGTCTGAACGGGTGAATCGTTTCCCACAGAACATCCAGGTGCAGACGAAGGGTCTCTCTCCTGAGTGCCAGCGCAGGTGAGCTCTCAGGTGAGACGTCTTTCCGTAAACCTTCCCACAGCCTGGCATGTGGCACACGTGCTGCTTCTTTTTCCCAATGCCGGACCCTCTGATAAACACATGCGTATACACACACAAGCATGCAGTCAGCAAGTAGGAGGAGGTGAATCCATTTAAAAGAGATTTATCGTTCTCTTTGAAAATTGTGATGTTATTCTTACAATATTATGACCATGGTAACTGCAGCACCTGGATGGTCCACTGGGGACATCTGGTGGACTATGCTGATGCTGCAGAGTTTTATCAAGGCGGCCAAGGCTTCTACAAAGTGAGGTAAGTTTCTCTGGTACAGGCATGGCATCTGTAGTGTAGAGGGTCGAACTCACCTGCCGCCAGACTCCTTGCAGTTGGGGCAGGTGCAGGCCACCCTCCGCAGACGTTTGCCTTCACGCCCAGCGGCTCCATCTCATCCTCCACCAGCCGCACACGCAGGTGCGACAGGTCGTTGGGGTTCAGTGTGGAGTCGCCGCTGAGCTGCCATTCCTCCGCATCCGGCTCTTCCTTTATCTGAATGTCTGAGGAAGGTGGGGAGCAGGGGGGGGCATTGGTGAGCACTAAAACAGTGACGTGTTTTTAAAAAAATGAAATTAAAAAAATTATACGCAAGGACTTTAAATATGCATATATTATTTATGGTGTGATTTCTGACCCAATGACAGTGCACTTCAGCACTTCCATAAGGAATAGTTGATCTTGCGTAGCTTACACTTGTTATTGAATGTGCAATAAAACCAACTTTTCGTTAAGTCAATTAATTTTGTTCTTAAAATGTTGTTGGGTCAGAAATCACTCCATAAATAAAATATGCAGAAGTAAAGTCCTTCAGCAAATAAAGAAATTCCTTCTTGAAACAATGGTAAATGGTAAATGGACTGCATTTATATAGCGCTTTCTAGTCACATAATATGACCCCAAGGCGTTGTACAACTATGCCTCACATTCACCCTGATGGCGGAGGCTGACATGCAAGGCGCCACCCTGCACATCAGGAGCAGTGCGGGGTTCAGTGTCTTGCTCAAGGACACTTCAACACATTCTCAGGAGGAGCCGGGGATCGAACCAGGAACCCTCTGATTCCTGAGCCGCTTGCTCTACCTCCTGAGCCATGCCGCCCCTATTAGGCAATTAGGCAATCCCCACCCCGACCCAAGCAAAGAGGTGGTACAGCGCAATGGTGCAGGGGTTAGCCCTGCTGCCTCGCAATGAGGCCAAATAAACAAAAAAAAAAATCCTGTGGGTCTGGTTACATCAAGTATTTCGGGTAGCGTCTGTGGGCATTTTCTTTTTTATAATTTTTTAGGCCCCTAGTCAATCCTAAGCCTGATCCTTTTCCTTGCCAAAATCTACTCTGGATGATGAGCCACCCTTTAAAGCATAAAAATATTTATGGTAAATCAGTTTCTCCTTCCAATATGTCATTGTCACAGCTTAACTGTATTACAGTGGAATTATTTTTAGTTTCTCACACTGAGGTAACCTATTCAGGGTGCATATTGTGAAAAAACAAAATCCTGACCTGAAATGCTGCAGCATGACCTAGAACATGCAGTTCAGGCTCCACAACCCTCCATGGCTGTATTAGAACAATTCTCCAAAGAAGCGGGAGCCAAATTCCTCCACAGTGATGTGACAGACATTCCCAATTATTGCAAAGTCTCATTATATCGGCCTTTAAAAATCCACTATCGTTCGACCTCTATACTCTACGTACAATTCTCTAAAAGAAGTTTGCAGGTGCCTGCGTGATGACTTCACTCAAAGCAGCTGTCAATCACAGCTGTCAATCATGAATTTACACATAATTTTTACTATGTATTAAAGGAGCTGTGGCACGATAACTGCACATGCTCAGAACTTTAAAAACTAACCAGATATCAAACCAATGAATCTGCTTCACTGCTAGTCAAGATCTGATTCCATCATTGCTAATCTGTCTTGTTTTGCATTGCATTTATATATTTTAGTAAATCAGGCATTATGCTTTCTATATTAAGGAGTTTTCCAAGGAAATTTGATGATTCAAACCACTAAACCACAAAATACGTTTCCCCAGGGAGAAGCTGTAAACAATCTTTGGTTCATCGATGACCGAGACCTTGACTCGGTAAGGTCCAACATTTAATCAGGTGATCCTTGAACCAGTGAACAACTTTCCTGAAAATTTTGTGCAATCTGATTCAACTGTTTTAGCATTAACTGCTCTGAGGTGCATTTCCCAAAAGTGTAGTTGCTAACTAAGTTAGTGACTTGCATAGTTCGTCCATTCACAGTCAATGGGCCCAACTACGAAAGCATCTGTGATTTCGAGAAACGCACCCCTGTTCAGCACTTCGTAGAAAATACTGATGCCAGTCAAGTTGCCCCCCGAAGCATTTCACATGCCCTCTGATGTTTGACACTTTCGGCAGGCGTTTGTTCAAGACCGCATCAGGTTGAATAAAGGAGAAGGGGCAAGCTCGGATGTTCGCCCCATGGTAGCAGGTGATCTTACTACACTTTAAAAAAAAAAAAATTAGTTGCTTATCATTACAGCCCTAACTAACATGTATTGGAAATTGCTATTCAGGTGCTTACGGAAATTGCATTTGTTTTCTATTAGATAGCGCAATTCAATTATGTGATAAACAGAATTTTACACTCTCAGTCGTGACGTGATCAAGCCACCGCTAATGCCTCGATAAATTAAACTACTGGAAACATGTGTCGCGATCATAAAACCCCTGTAGTTCTGGCCCTTCATCTCTCCTAATCTGATTCAACCATCTCCTCATTCGAAGATGAACTTACGGAAAATGATGGAAAATAAGATCATTGTGCAATATAGTATCCCCATTATACTGCGGAACACAACAGTGAAACGCTGATCTAGACGCGGCCATGCTTTGTTTTGCTAGTCAAGCCTCATTTTGGCATTGGAACGCGTGATATGCATAGAATTTAAGAGCGGTCACTTAACCATTATTTAACACTAAATGTTACACTGTGCTGCTCTGTACCTCCTGGGCTGGCCGTGCTGTCCGCTGGGTGGAACTGAACAGCAGTCTGCGAGGAGTTCACCGTCACCGTCTGCAGGCTAGGCATCTGGGTGGAGCCAAGACTGACGGAGCTGGAGCCCAGAGACACGCCCTGTTGCAGAGACACTGTCTGCACAGGTGCCAGTGTGATCTGCTGAGTGCCCCCTGCAGACAGCGGTAGGTTCTGCACTTGGAAGGTCTGCCACTGGATCTGGCCAGAGGGAGTGAGTGTCTGTGCCTGGATCAGGAAGGTCCCAGGATTTAACAGCTGCAGGTTCTGCACGGTCTGCGTCATGCCTGGCGTCTCCCCATCCTGCAGCGTGGCAGGTGCAGTGGCCCCCTGTTGGGCTTGGGTCTGGGGGAGGTAGCTGAGTTGGCTGGCCTGTGACACGGCGGTGGCTTGCGTCAGCACGCCGGTCCCATCGATGGTTTCGGGCAGCTGGGAGGAGGAGGTTGGTATGTACACATCCTGGTTAGTGCTGGAGTTACTTGCATGATGCCCCTGCGTTTTATCTGCACACTCCGAGCCTTCAGCAGCCTGCCCAGCCATGATAAGCTGCCCGTCGGGAGTGACACCCGTCGCTATCGTCTGCGCGCTCGATAGCCCCAGCGAGTCCAAGTCCAGACTGCTTATGGGGACAAACGTGATGTTACTCGGCAGGCCCACAGGCACAGTGCTCACAACTTGGCCCTGGTTACTGTACGTAGAGCCTGCCACAGAGACTCCTGGGTCCTGCGAAATTTGGCCAGGCTGGGATACGAGGTTCTGTGTGTTAGTCAGAAGGTCTGAGGAAGCAGAAACACTGAGGTTGTGACCCGTGTCTGGCAGGATGTGGATCTGCCCAGCCTCGCTGCCCTCCACAGGTGTGGTGGAGAACCCCATTTGTCCATCTAATGTGT
Organism: Gymnothorax javanicus; assembly: GCA_029692085.1. Lineage (NCBI taxonomy): Eukaryota > Metazoa > Chordata > Actinopteri > Anguilliformes > Muraenidae > Gymnothorax > Gymnothorax javanicus. The sequence goes on from CM056205.1 coordinate 24,262,303, forward strand.
GTACCTGTGGAATCACCTGATACTGAATGTTGGGCAGAGTGCCTGCAGTCACATCTGTACCCGACGTCACGAACACCGGCTGGGTCTGCAGACTCTGCAGCGGAAGAACGTACTGCCCGTTCGAGGTCACAATCCCCGCATTCGGAACATGCACCACACCTGGCTCCTCCTTGACCGCCGCTGCAGGAGTCAATACTTCCCATCTTTCTGACGCTCCTGTTAACTGAATGGATGTCAGGTCCGTAGTCTATGAAAATAAGTACATATCCACGGTTAAAAACCGCAACAGAACAGAGCAATAACTGTTTTTACAGTAATCAGTCAGAAAAAAAAACGCGGCTTCTCCCTCGTAATTCAATCACAACTGTAAATGCTTTCAGTGCCAGGAGATTGCGGACAGTACACATTTTATCAACGGGCGAGGGTGAATGTAATACCTTGCTCTGCATATAACCCTGTGGTCTCGAAAAGAACCGCGAAACTAACATCACTGGCACTCACATTAAATTCTGGCCAGCCAAAAACAACTGACAAGTAAAGCAATCATCAAAACTTATTCAGGGCGGAGCATTCTCCACAGGATAACATGGTTGGACACAGAGGTTCATAAAGGGCTTCAGAGGCCGACAGAAACTCTGACTGGTGAAGATCACGTGAAATTTAATCAATGGCTTCCAGGGGCCATCAAAAAACGATGAAAGCAAATATGTAGAAGAGCAGCACAAAGATCAATGCACTTATCCAAAAAATCTTGTTAAGACAGCCCTGGGACCAAATTGGAGTTGATGTCGACCGTGCGGTTTGAAGATGCCATGCTGGGCGGCAAAGATTTTTAACTCAATAAGACTTCATTAATGGATGCCTATAAAGCATTTATAAAGACAGGCCGATTAACAGCTCAGTCGACACCGCACACCTGCATCGATAATTTGGGTTAAGCCACATTTAAATCTACTGCGGTTCCAGCCCAGGCGGGGACTCCCATGCCGACTAAGAACCGATTTTGCAGCAGGTAGCAGCCAGCAAAGCGCGCTGTGACGGCTGAGTGTCCTACCCACAATGGGCGGGTTAAAAAGAAGAAAGTGGGTGGCCGTTCGTCCGGAGCAACACAGGAAGTGTGGGGTTTTTAAAATCAACATCAAAGTTTAAAACGTGTGAACTTCACAAACCGCCACGAATGTACAACAAACCCGGCGAAAGAGGGAGCAGGGAAGCGGAGAAATTGACCTTGTCTGCGCCGTCGCTGTGCTGAGCCTGCAGGTAGTCCGCGTCTAGGGCAGCCATTTCCTCCTGTTTCACAGGCTGTTCAGGCGCTAGAGAAAGGCACACAGAAATGGAGCAAAACAAACCATACCCTCCAATTTCCGCTCGACAAGACCATACAAAACAGAAGTTAAACTACCAACAACTTATCACAACCTCCCAGAATGGCGTCAATTTCGGCCTCCTGGAAGTGATAGTTGCGCAGCAAAAGCTCACTTTTGTGTTTCGCTAACGTTAAACCAGTGGCTGCGCTAGTAGAGATTTGCCACGGACTCGGGTGAAGCTAGCAGCTATCTACAGTGCACTTATCGGCGGTGTTATGCGTTTATCAAGTTACATATTACGTACCAGTCATAGCGCGAGTGGCCTTAATCGAAAGATTCTCAGTTTATTTCAATGCCAAACATGATCATTTTAATCAAAGGCGGGCCGCGTTCGGACATTCGACTTGATTTTTTTTTCTATTTTGATTGACGGTGCGGGAAAGACAAAAGGTGGTCCTTCCACCTAGCGTCACGCACAGGATGTCCCGCCCTCCTTCTCAAAGACGATTGGGCATGTCGTTTAATTACCCACTTCGCAATGGTCATACTGCTCGTCTGTCATATTCCCCCGTTTAGTGTTTCCTGTTAAAGCCACAAACGTTGCACTATGAGTTCTTTAGTGCTGTGGAATATAAGGAAGTACCTTCTGTTGCAAAGCAATGATGTTTACAGATGCGGAGCTATACAATATTGCTTGCATTTACTACCCAGTTAATTTGCAGCTGAAAACCGATTGTTAAAGTCGGTATTAAGTCGATAATTTCAGTCAGCTTTTTGTGGAATAAACTGTGGTGAAATGTTTTGCTTTAAGGAGATAAATGATTTCACCGCTAGGAGGTTAGTATTTAAAGGGCTTAGCAATTTTCGCGGCCCCAAGAGCCGCTACTAAGATTACCTCGGGACAGCGCTTGTTTTCAGCTTCCATGACATTAAAACCACCTGCCTAATATTGTGTTTAGTCCCCTTTGTGCTGCAAAACTGCTCTGACCCATCGAGACTTAGGCTGCATCCTATTTCTCTTGAACAAACAGCCTTTTTCCTTTCCTCTCCACTGTTCCTTGACCTCACTAGAAAAGGTCACATTGGTCAAGGGAAAGTGGCAGGGAGATCTTAAAGGTACCTTGGGACATATTTGAGGACACGTCATGTCCCTCACAATGCAATGTGCTCAGTCGCGAAGATAGCCTTCACTTTTTTTTTCGTAAACTTGGAACCATACGTTTCCAGTCACTACAACTGCAAAAGATTGTGTTTTATTTTCGATCTTTCCTTTCTTCCATGGTTACTCCTGTGTTTCCTTGCTGGAAAGATTCAATTAAGGAGCCAGTTGCCTCCTTTCCTTCATGATATATCCATTTGCAAGGAAGGTTCCTTGCTCTTTAGAGAATTCGGATGTAGCCATCTACTTAACAAAGGTGTCTGGTGGTGTCTTGCACCAAGACATTTTCCTGTAAGTTGCGAGGTGGGGCCTCCAAGGATCGGAGATGTTTTCCTTGCACATCTCACAGATGCTTGTTTGGATTGAGATCTGGGGAATATGGAGGCAAAGTCAACACCTTGAACTCATTGTTGTGTTCCTCAAACTATTTCTGAACCATTATTGCTGAGTGGCAGGGTGCATTATCCCGCCAATAGAAGCCATTGCTATTAGGGATTACTGTTTCCATGAAGGAGTGTACTTGGTCTGCTGCAATATTTAGGTTGGTGGTATATGTCAAAGTAACATCCACATGAATGGCAGGACCTAAGGTTTCCTAACAGAACATTGCCCAAAGCATCACACTGCCTCTGCTGGCTTTCCCTCTTCCCATAGTGCATCCCGTGCCATTGTTTCCCCAGATAAGTGACGCACATGCACCTAGCCATCCACATGATGTAAAAGAAAACTTAATTCATCAGATCAGGCTGCCTTCTTCCATTGCTCCGTGGTCCAGTTCTGATGCTCACGTGCCCATTGTGTGCAGTTTCGGCAGTGGACAGGGGTCAGCAGGGACATCCTGACCAGTCTGCAGCCATGCAGTCCCATATCCAATAAACTGCAATGCACTGTGTGTTCTCGCACCTTTCTGTCAGAACCGGCATGAACCTTTTCTGTAGTTTCAGATGGAATGGCTCTTCTGTTGGATCGGACCACACGGCCTGCCTTCGCTCCCCACGCGCATCAATGAGCCTTGGCTGCCCATGAACCTGTTGCTGGTTCACTGGTTTTCTTTTCTTGGACCACTTTTGATGGGTACCTACTACTGCAGACTGGTAACTCCCCACAAGAGCTGCAGTTTTGGACATGCTCTGACCAAGTCATCAAGCCATCACAATTTGGCCCTTTTTACCAAATTTCTCACATCCTTATGCTTACCCATTGATTCCATAATTTTTTCCTCTTCTTGATCATTCAAAAAATATGCCATTAAGTAAAATAATCTAATTTGGTTGAGGTATGTTTCATGAAACCTGAATGTTAAGCAAATGAGCAAAAATTGTTTTGAATCATATCTGCAATTTATTTATTTGCTATGAAGTAAAAGAGCCAGATGAACATCCTCTTTGGTGATTCCATAATTTTTGCCAGGGGTTGCAGGTGTCAGGCCTCGGTGATTTGACGTGGAATTACCCAAATGAATACACATTATCCATTTCTGGTGCTACCTAGCTGATGGTGACCTGTTATAGAATCTTGATAAACCAGCTTGTTATCTAGCTAGCAAACTGGCTTTACTTATTAGCAATAGCATCGCTGCAAACAGTATGTGATGCTATGCTCAGAGCAAAGGCAATTCTAATGTCAATTTTTGTTGGACATTCAAAATCACCTTGCGTGATATTCAGTTGTTCTGGGACCTAGCAACATACGCATGAGCGATGTTTTAACGTTATATATCTTCTCAACGTTCAAATTCCGGTGTCAAAGGATATCAATAAGCTAGCAGGTGACTTGCTCCCTTAGAGTCACTGTCAATCAAGTCTGTCAATCATTACATTCCACCCCCTTTTTATAGTATCAAATAACTAAATAAAACCAAACTTATCAGAAAAATGGTGCCAATGGCACTGTAGCTCACCTGGACACCTGTAACCTTCGATAAGCTATCAGATATTTGTTTTTACATATTTTATAGTCTAAAGCAGTGGTCTTCAACGTCGTTCCTGGGGACCCACTGTGTATGCTGGTTTTTGTTCCAACCACAATTGTAATTGCAGGATTTTATCAAGCTGCTGTCTTAATTAGGTGTGTTATGGTCCTGATTTGTTATGGCGTCAATTTGTTATGACGTCACGGACAGCAAGGGATGACAGACAAAATTTTAAAACTTTAACAGATTTAATTACACAAACACTTTGAACAATCTACAATCTACTCTACTGACCAAGATTGAAATAAAAAAAAATGAGATATTTACAGTCCCTTGGTAATTGAGATGGCACTGCTATGTTGCGATGTCCTGGGACAGGAAAATGCTCCAACACAGGCAAAAATCCACAAAAAGCTTCACAGGTCTTGAAAAGAGTGACAGGTCTGGTCAAATGTATCCTTCCACAATTTCTCCTTGCAATATCTCCTACTACCCTACACTCTCTCGATTTTTCTCCTTATATACTTTTTCCCAGCCCCCTCTGAGGCATGCCCAGGACATGCCCCAAACCTAGCTTTAGACTGGACTTAACAAAAAAAAAATGTCAACACTGCCATCTAGTGGCTTTTTTTTTATTTTTTCCACATTATACCTCCATTCCAAAAGGGAAAAATTTTGACTCATAAAGGCAAAATTTTTCTTTTCAATACAAAAATGGTTAAGTAGACACTTGTGTATATATATACATATAATACAATATGCTAATGAACACAGGTGATATATATACACATACTCAAACATGGGATAAGCAATCAGCAATTACATTGTCAGTACCCTTTACATGCTTAATTTCCAAGTCAAACTCCTGTGAAATCAAACTCCAATTCAACAATCTCCGATTCATGTTTTTCATCTTACTCAAAAACATTAACGGATTGTGGTCAGTATATACAATCATTGGCTTTTGCCCTGTACAAACATAAACCTCAAAGTGTTGTAAGGATAGAAGCCAGAGCCAACAGCTCCTTCTCAATTGTGGAATAGTTCTTTTGATGGCGATTGAACTTCCTGGAGAAGTATGCCACGGGATGCTCAATGTCATCAGAGTCACTTCTCTGTAGAAGCACAGATCCACAAGCTTGGTCACTAGCATCGACCGCCATGGAGAACGGTTTGTTGAAGTCAGGAGATTTGAGCACGGGGAAGTGACACAGCAGAGACTTCAGGCATTGAAGGCTCTTTCCTCTTTCTCTCTTTCTTTTTTCTCTTCTCTTGCTAATTTTTCTAGCTCAAACTGCCTTTCTTTCTCTCTTTCTGCTCTCTCAAACTCTCGTTGTTTTTCTTTTTCCTCTTTCTCTCTCAAACTCTCATTGTTTTTCTTTTTCCTCCCTTTCAATCTCCAGCATTTTTAATTGAAGTTCCATTTCTACATTTGGATTTTCCACTGGAAACTGTTCCAGATCTCCTGGTGCAAACACATTTTCATCAATGTAATATTCAACAATCTCTCTAGCCAGTCTTGCTTTTCGCATGGCTGGTTTTACATCTGTCAGCTCTAACTGTCTGCATATTTCTAGCAGTTCTGTCTTTTTAAAAGAGTTCAAAACCTCTATGGTTGGTGATGCCAAGAAATCATCCATTGCTGTTGATCTGTCAATATATATCTAGGAAAATTCAAAAAACAATTTCACAATTTGAAATTTTAGATTTTCAATAAATGACTCACACAATGGTCAATCCCGGTCGAGCCCCCAATTTGTTATGGTCCCGATTTGTTATGGCATCAATTTTTTATGATGTCACGGACAGCAAGGGATGACAGACAAAATTTTAAAACTTAATTACACAAACACTTTGAACTAATCTACAATCTACTCTACTGACCAAGATTGAAATAAAAAAAAATGAGATATTTACAGTCCCTTGGTAATTGAGATGGCGCTGCTATGTTGCGATGTCCTGGGACAGGAAAATGCTCCAACACAGGCAAAAATCTACAAAAAGCTTCACAGGTCTTGAAAAGAGTGACAGGTCTGGTCAAATGTATCCTTCCACAATTTCTCCTTGCAATATCTCCTACTACCCTACACTCTCTCGATTTTTCTCCTTTTATACTCTTTCCCAGCCCCCTCTGAGGCATGCCCAGGACATGCCCCAAACCTAGCTTTAGACTGGGCTTAACAAAAAAAAGTCAACACTGCCATCTAGTGGCTTTTTTTTCCCACATTACAGGTGTTTTTCATGTTTAGAGTTGTTAATTACTTAGAGTTGTTAATTATTTTTCATAGAAACATACATACATCCTATGAAGAATAAAATACCCCAGAAGATGGAGTGTTTATTTCTATGCTACAAGAAATTTCAGGTAATAAAACAGATCAAATTAGACACTGGAAATCAGTAAACCCCAAATTCAGCTGCTGGACACAACTGTTTCAAGTTCTTTAAAATAAACTTCAGGTGAACTTAATTAGATTAACATAACACAAAACTGGTTTGACTCTTTACCATTTGCTTGTGGAATAAATATTATCATGGTGCACCAATTAGCTTTTCACCAATTAGGAGCCAACTACATCTTTAATTTTATTGGTTACATTGTTTTCTCTCATTTTATGCTGTAATTTCCAATGCATTGCAATGTTGGTATTGTTTTTTTTTTTTTTGTCTTAATGGCAAACATAGATATTTCTGTTAACTTGTGAGTTAAGAGGGCAAATAACTGCCGTAAACATTAAATGCACTTAAGACAAATTAACAGCTTGTTAAAATCCTGCAATTACAATTGTGGTTGAAACAAAAACCAGCATACGTAGTGGGTCCCCAGGAACGACGTTGAAGACCACTGGTCTAAAGTGACAATGGGAAAGAGCCAAGATGAAGCACTTACATAGCCCTCCTCTTACATACACATTACATGCGTAATTAAGTTTTAACATATACTTAGCACCATTAAAAACATATCAGTCAAGTAAGCACTGTGTTTGTCACAAATTGAAGAATCAATTGGTTTTTATTGCTTTTCCAGTGTGATACAAGAAGAAATAAAGAAAAGCATGTGGTACTGTAATCCCGAAAAAACAGCATCTGGGTCCCGCTAATTAAACTGAGGCAACAATTGAAAATCATTAATATCAAAGAGAAGCAAAGAACTCGGCCCTTGCCTGCCCTGATCCTCACAGAACCACCAGGCACCCTTACCCACAGATAAACAATCCCCCACCAGATCCAGCCTTGTCTTTTCTGTCTGCTGATGAATCATCTCAAAATTGATTTGCTTTCTAACTTCCAATTTAATTCCAATTAACCCTTTGAGCCCTGTATTACATAAAGGGGTGGTGACCCCCCCCCTCCACCTATGCTGAAATGCAGCATACTGTGATGGGGACACAGCCTCATCGTAAAAAGTTCAGACAACATCCAAAAGTTGCAGTAAAAGTCAGGCTTTGAGGCCAGTTTTCAGGCATTTTAGGTTATTGTACTTTCTCTATGCAGCAGTGAAACTGGCCTGTCAGGTTCAAAGAGTTAAGAGCTCCTTTTGTTGCTCTTGAATGAGTTCCTGTGCCTGCAGAGACATAGTAGTGGAAAGCAAGAGCAAGCTCTTCTAAATCTGGAGCCATAACACCCATTTTGACTAGTCCTGACTTGAAAGCCACTTTAATATTTCTTTTGAGACATTCTGCAATTTTAAAATATTGCACTTTTGTGCAGTTCTCTCAAGCCTCATCATACGAAACAGCAATAAAAGCCTCTATTTCAGCTTCAAATTCATAATTACCAACAAACTTTACAACATTTGCATGAACAAGCCCTGCAAGACAGTGAAGTATCCCTGCGCTCATAAAAAGGACTATTCCTCAGCCGGTTTGGCGTTTCCCCACTATCTGAACACCCAGTCTCACTACTTGAGCTCCCTCCTCATCTTCCTTGCAGCCACGAGGGTGGTATTTATGCAGTAAACCCTGATTGATTGGGGGCAACTAGCAAACTAGCAACCCTCCCGAGCGCCTCAGATGTACTGCCAAGCAAAGCTTTACCCACATTGACCACAACACAACCAAAATCACCCAGCGAACCCAAAGGGGAATGCAACTAGAGCCTACAAGGGAAAACTCTGCATCATCCTACAAGCAATAGGCACATGAGATCCAACACCTGTCACCTCGCCCACCTGTTAACAACATTAACAAGGACTGATCTTAAGACTAGATGTTTCCCCCTCGCCACGTCAGAAGTAAACAAGAGTCATCAGGAGATGGCATATCCCCCCAGCCCCACGTCATCAACTCTGGATTAGCAAAAGGTACCACGTCAGGTCATGATTAATGTGCACATCAAGTTTTGTGAAAAAATATTGAGTGGTTTTGAAGTTATGCTCCAGAAACAAAATGTTCACGGATGGATGGACGGACAACCGCACCCATGACTATATCCCCCCGCATTATATGCCGGGGGATGAGCGACCTTCCACCTAAACAACCAAGCTGCATCTAGAAAACTTAAAATCATATGGGAAGGGAAAGAACTTGAGAACACTCCCCATCCGGTGTACCTTGGCGCCACCCTTGACAGGACCTTGTCCTTCAAAGAGCACGTTGCTAAGCTCTAGAGGAAAGTTTCCACCCGCAACAACCTCCTCGACAACCTTGCCAACTCCAGCTGGGCAGCTGACCCTAACACCCTCAAGCAGTCTGCGCTGGTGCTGTGCTTCTCAACAGCTGAGTACTGTGCTGCAGTTTGGGAGAGGTCAGCCCATGCCTCCAAGGTTGACGTAGAGCTTAACAGAGCCTGCTGCACTATCACAGGTACTCTGAAAGCTACCCCCTTGCCAGCATAGTATAAACTATCAGGCATCTGCCCACCTAGTATACGCCGAGAAGCCCAAGCGAGAACGGAGCGTGACAAGCAACTGAACGACCCCAGACACCCACTACACGGATATCAGGAGGTCCCCCGACAGCGCAGATCATGTCACAGCTTCATGACGGTTCAAGGCCTTGGAACAGTCCCAGCAAAGACCTTCAAAATGGACAGGTGGAAGGAGAATGACTCAAACAACAACAAGGCATTACCACCCCCCAGCAAGACACTTTGCCCGGGAGCGGATCTACTGAGGAGGGACTGGATCACGCTCAACAGAGCCAGATCCAAGGTAGCTAGGACTGGTGACAACATGATGAGAAGGGGCAAATCTGCAAGTGCAGCCTGCCCCTGCGGGGAATATCCCCATACAGCACCTTCTACGGCACTGCAAACTCGGTCCGACCTGCTCATTGATCTTCAGAAGGCTGACGAAACAGCCCGTCGCTGGATTCAGAGATGGAGCGAAAAGATATGGATGAATATGCCAGGGGGATAAAAAGCCAACTTAATATACTACAGGCCAAAAGTTTGGGGCCACCCTCAGATTTTTAATGGTGCACCAAGTACAATGTGACCCCTTGGTTTTGGGGAAGGCATTTATACAGCATGCCTCCTTGTTACATAAAATTGTTCATGTCCTAGTAACATAAAATCATGTAACACAAAGGCATTGGAACTCAATTATAAAACATTGTGGTCAGTGATCAATCAGTCAAGACAGCTTTAAAATGAGGTCTGAGGTCTGGAATTCACCCAAAACCTATTGGCTTACTTTATTTTATGCACTGAAGTCATTTCATGTGCAAACAAGTGGTGCCAGGCACAACAAACCCCGCCCCTCGCACATACTTTCACCTACTTGTACGAAATTCAATAGGGATCTATTCTGGGTCAGTGGCAATCCCTATACCAAATCTGGGGTGAATCTGGCCATTAGTTTTGCCGCTTGAGTGTTAACAAACACACAAACAAACCAAACCAAAAACAATGCCCCTTCCCTCACCCTTCGGGTGGGGTGGGGTAAAAATAAGGAAAGAACAGTTGATGTGTGATTTTTTTTTTCAAAATCTGAGGGTGGCCCGAAACTTTTGACCTGTAGTGTAATTTATAATTCAAGCCAAGGCCATACACAAAGCCCCACACAAATCACATGACTTAACCCATTCACAGCCAGCCAAAATGCACTGCTTCCCTTCCCTCATGAACGAACAAATGTTTACCACTGAAGCAAACATAGAACTGCTTGTGCCAAAAGCATTCCACAGCCAGAACATCATAATCACAGCACAGGACACTGTCCAATTTCTCATTTTTGCCATACTACTGACCTATTACACACTAGACTAACAATCAAATCCCAACTCTAAAACCAATGCACAACCAGTCACCAAATATCAGAATTACAAAACACACTCAATAGATCCACAAATTTTTGAACCAGATTGTGTGGCATAAACGGAAAAAAAATTCAGATGAGCCCCCATTTTGTCAAATCCTGGCCCGCAGACCATGACAAAAATGGCAAGAACAGACTGGCAATTATTACGAGTATTATCAAAAAGCAAATAAACAGAATAGAAACCTCAAATATGGAGTGTGTAAGTCGGCGAGATCAGTGGTGTTCATGTGGATGTGTGTGAACGATGTGGTGTGAGATGTTGAGAGGAGTAAAATAAAACACGAACAAAAGGGCACAGGGGCTGGCAGGGTAGAGAGTGTCACGTGAGCAGCTGGAGTTTTTATTTCCAGGAGAGCATGGGACGCAGGTGTTCCAGCTCAGGGCGGAGTTCGCAATCAGTCCCTCTGGCTCCAAAAAAAAAAAAAAAAAAAAAAAACAGCATGAGGCTGCAGTGATGCAACACCCACAGACATAATGAGCAGGGGCCGTTAAAGAAGATTATGGCTCTCACCATGGTCTGCAGGAGTTCCAGAGCCTTCAAAATGGATTTGTAACCCTTTCCAGGCCAATATGTGTCAGCAACTTTGTTCCTAATCTGCTCTTCAGTTACTTCAGATCGCGGTGTCATGTGCTGTTTTTTTTTACTGACTTCACAATGCCAGACAGGGTCTGTTTAAGTGATATTTAGATTCAACAGGGCTGGCAATAATCATGCCTGAGTGTGTTTTGAAATTCAACCCAATTAACATTAAAACTTATTTACGTGGTTCATTTGGTAACCAAGGGGGCATTTACAAGGGCCAGGTAGGGTTTGATAGCTTTTTTCCTTAAATAAATGAAATAATCATTTAAAACTGGATTTAGTGTTCACTCAGATCATGTATGTCAAATATCAAAATTAGTTTGATGATCTGAAACATTGAATTTGACAAATATGCAAAAATAGAAGAAATTGAGAAGGGGGAAAACCCTTTTTCGCAGCACTGTATCCAAGACCAGGTCACTTAATACAAATACTTGGATATCGGTTTAGACAACACTCTGCCCTTCTCTTACCATATTGGCAGGTTACAAGAACAAATCTAAAACGGGCTTCTTGCACAGAATACGCTTCACCTTCATCACTGCAAAACTAACTCATGTTCAAATAAACATCCATCTCATGTTCAACGATGGTGACTTTATACATAGGTTGGCATGCAAGGTACTCTAGAAGCATAATACTCTATTGCTCTGCTATGTGATTTGCTCCAAATTCCGCTTTCAAAACCCAACAATGCATACCTTAATTTGGTCAACTGGCCATCCTTTTCCTCACTCATCTGCTATTATATTCTTTGGTTCATCCTAATCTACAAAACCCTCCTTGGTCTCCCAAAAAAACCGCTGTTATTCTGTTAAATCCCCAAAGCAAATACTGTATTCAGCCTGCTGTCATTCATGCCTGATGCAGCCAAAGGCTGACACTATCTTTAAAAAACAATTAGGGCTCCAAGTTGACAACCTAAACACAGTCAACCAACTGCTAACAATATTGCAGATCAAAGCTGGGCGTGTCTATCTCCATTCTGGTAATTTGGTGATGAAAGGCCATATGCGACTGTGGAACTGGTGTCAAAACGGGTTGGACTAAGACTACTGAATTACCTTTGGGTATGGTAGGGTTTTGGTTCCATTAAGGCTAATCAAATTAGCTGCAGTCATTCCCTTTAAAACCAGTGCCTTAAAGCCATGATGAACAGCCAGTTTCATCAGGTGATGAACAAGCACTTAGCTTTGGTCCTCTGAGAACTGTGCTCCAATGTAGCAAGCTGTTTAATGATGTGAGATAGAGGATGGCGAAAGCTAGCATCCTGCAAGTGGGAGACCAGATCCAACAGTGAGCCTGTCACGCTAATGAAGAACAGATGTAGTCGACTACCTCTACCCTCCCTACCTCTATCCTCCCAATACAGGGTGTTGAGGGCTTTGAGGGAGAGGTCGATTCACCAGGTAATGTATTTTATATAGAAAGATGTGGGCTATTTAAACCGAATCCACAATGGCACTCATGGTATTAAAACAGGGATGAGACTGACATTATTTGCATTTCCCACCACTCAAAGAAAATATCCACATTTGTAAAAATACCCTTCTCTTCCTATGTGATCCCACCCCCATTTTATAGGCATTACTTGTAGGATGCATAACAAAAGTGAACACTAAAAAGGGAGGGATAGAGATATGAATGATATCAATTTCTCAGCAAACAGCTTTGCCAGCTGGGATTAAGTCCCATGACACTACCATACAGCGACAGATTTCGGGTTTAAAGGTGGTCTGGGTGACTCAAAACACAAATGTGATCTACTCCATAAAACTGGCATAGTGCCAACTTTATGAATTGGCATACCCCCCAACACGCAGTTCGACCCACTCTGATGTCAAAGGGCTTTAGTTCAGATTTGTTATAGCGCTACGTGTTTCTGAATGCAAAGGTACAAAAATAAAGCCCTAAAACTGGACAACTTTATACCCAAGTCAGCTTTAAAGGACTCAATTATGGACATTTTCAGGAGCAAATTTTGTCTGTCTGCTGCTATGTCCAATGCTCTTTTGCTTGGCCTGTTTGTCTTACCTTTTTGCACATGCTACTCTTGTTCTGGCGTTGTATAGCCTGATGCTGTTGTTTGCTAGCTACCTGCCTACTGATGAATAGACTGCTTGTCATTTATGTGATGAAATAATGACATAAATGCTTGTGGTTGCAAGTAATGCTTGTTGTATGTATGATGCGCTGCGGCCATAATCGCCCGTACTCACGTACAAACATGCTCGGACTTTCACACACGAACATGTTGGTTGTGAAAACACACACTGATTTTCACACACAAACACCTGCTGGTTGCCAAACACATGGATTGGTTTTCAGAGAAGTTTTATTGTGTAGATATGTGACTGCAGCAGAGCATGCACTGTCAGAGCGACAGTACAGCAGCCAGGTTCCACTGTCCGCTGTCCGAGCCCCAGGCCAGGCAGGGTGAAGGCTATTAATGAAGCATCTGGAGCATTGTATACTTCTCACAATTTAGCAGAGGATCCGAATCAGAATCTTTGACAGCGAAGTTCTCGGTTTGTGGACCCGTGTTTCTCCATGATGGGTCTGTATTTTCCACACTGAAACTGAACAGAGATATGAAGGAAGGAAGGAAGGAAGAAGCCACTCTGGCCACCCCACTTTACTCCAGTAGAAAAGAAAGACAGCGTTTCACCAACAGTTTATTCTGCTCGGCAAGATGCTATGGCCTCATCACTTCTTCTTGGGCTGGTTTGGCGTGTTGAATTTGAAAAAGATAATGTCTCCATCTTCCACAATGTAGTTCCTGCCCTGCTGCCTGTATTTTCCAGCTGCCTGTGAACAGGTTAGAACATTAAAAACTGACTTTAAAACCATGTCAGACAGAACTCACCCTCAGCAAACTCAAATGTACACAAAGTTCAAGCATAATACACGCGAGAGAGAATAAGAAGGGGCCTATGAGTTTACATACTTCCCCACTACAAAATCAAAGCACATTTAAAAAAATAACAAGAAATGAAATTCTCAATTTGCATTTGAAACTAGCCATCTGGAGGAGTTAAGCATACATGACTGCTAATGATTTAATACACTTGGTCACTTGGAGGCAAAAAACATCATGTTAAAATGCTTGTTTTCTGCTACACACATTACATGTCAGTGCATCGGCTGTGGAGTCGTAAGGCCCAAGCCAAAGAGAAAATTAAGAGGCTTCAACGGGAGCTCACAACTGTGAAAAAAGACAGCAATTTCAGCTGCTAATACAATCGAAGGGCCGAATAATAGTTAACACTGCCATAAATATCAGCTTTGAGAAGCTCATTACCTACTTTTCTTGTTGTGACTAGTTCAGACATGGGTTGATCTTATGAGCTGTAGCTCTGGTTATCAGCTACCATCCTACCATGTTTCCATCAGTCAATGTCACAGTTTTTTGTTGTTCTTTGCTTTCATATGTTGTTATATTGTTTGACACCGTTCCCCAGGCTACCTTCAATAATTACGCTATTTCTGTAACCAACGCACCTGCAATTCAGGACACCAAATAATTGGCCCCATAGGAACATATTTGGTGTCCTCACTTGCCTTTGGAGACTGACTCACCGAAGAGCTCCTGGTTTGAATTCTTTCAATAAGACACAAATGCTGATAATTAGCATTCAACTGAATTGGAATCACCAGTCTAGATGCATTTGTATTTATCACCAATATAAACCCATTTTCAGGGGCGCTGACCAGAAAAATTTTTCTCTTGTTTTAGGGAACAGCAATGGTGGCACGGTGGTGCAATGTATCGCACTGTTCCCTCCCAGTAGGAGGGTTGTGGGTTTGAATCTCGAATTCTGAGCAGACTTTGGACGTTCTCTCCAAGTTCCTCAAGGGAATAATGCCCCAAGGGCAATGCCATTTCCAGATTTCAACCTGATGAGCGGTTTTTGAGAAATCTGGTGCGGACGGACGGACGGAAGGATGGAATTCTATGATATATAGAACAAAACAAACAAGAAGCCTCTTGGACCAAAATGATGCTCCATACTGCATTTTCCAGTTTTTAATTTTTTCATGAAATTCTGTTTGTCTGATATGTACAAAATTTGGTCCATAGCATCTTCAGACCAATTTATTTAACTATTGTATAAAGAAAGTAACTATGTTAAAAACATGGCCATAGTAAACCAATAAATTTTGTGGGCATGGTCTAAATTAATGGGGTGTAACTCCTGAATGTAAAGTCCAAACGTCACAAAACTTAAGAATTTCAATCTATGAAATAAGAAATAGAAGCCCACAGAATTGGGTGCAAATTCTTCCACAAGTGGTGCCATTAGAAGTAAAAAATGTAAAATTCCCTATATCTCATCAACCATATGACCTAAATGGCTCTAGGTTTGCATACTATATCACCAAGTAAGCTTTTAATAGTTCGTGTCATAACATGTGCAAGAGAAATCTTCAAAAACATGGCCACTTTTAGCCAATCAGGTAATGGCTGCCATTTGATAGACCAGTCAATGACAATCAACATGTATATATATTTAGATCTTGATTAGCTAGTACCGTGCAAAATTTGGAGTGAATCAGCCATTGAGGGCACTATAACAAATTAGCGTATTTCAGTGAATGTGCCATTGGCTGTGGAGATGCAAAATCTTATCACATTCATCATAAGATCGGGCACCTTCTGGCTCCTTCTCCTGAGTGCCCATGCACACGCCCAGTTGGTTCATCTCTGGGTTTGTAACTGGCCGCGCAATTTATATGAGTTTAGTTCTGGTGAAAATGTATCGACTTTAACCCTTTCACCCCAATAATGTCATATGGCACTCTTGCGTGACTGGCATTTTTTCCCAATAGTGCCATATGGTGCACTTTTTGTTATGTTTCTTTTAACAATGCCCAGGTCTCCCTCGCAAAAGAGATCCAATCTCAAGGGACCTCCTGGTAAAATAAAGGTTTAAAAAAAAAAAAAAAAGAAACAATCAGGAATAAGAACAGACAGCCAAAAATTTAGTTAGAATGTCAACAAGGTCATGGGGAGAAATTGCAGTGAGAACTGGGCACTGGTGGGGGTGAAAGGGTTAAAGTGTTGTGGTGCGAAGTTTTGCAGGAATGTGGCATGTTTTCGATCTCGTGTTGCTGGTTATTTGAAAAAGGTAGACATCTGACAAACTTTTGTTTCAGCTTGGCTTTTTTTCTTCCATAGGCCAACCATTGTACTGGCAAAATTTGCCATGTACAACACAATATCACCCATAGATGGCACTGTAATCAACAAAAATTGAAAATTAGCAATACCTAAATGGCCTATTGACATGATTTTTTTTAGTTCATTCCCAACATCACACAACAAGTAATAATGATGATAAAATTCAGCCCATTTGCTCACAATGGCCATCATGCTGAAAAGTTTACCCATTCTCGCTTGGGCCACCGACAGCTGCCTCAAATTTGGCAACAGTGATGCTACAGAGCTAAAGCAATGAACATGATAACACTTTTCATATTCATACAACAAATGCTTCACACACATTCAGTAATAACTAAAGGATCAAATTTTAAGTTCTAAGTCAACTTTTCTGTTGTCACATGGACCACAGACAGCAGTCTTTGCTCAGCCCTCCAAATGCGGCTTTCAGCTTTAATTGCAGTATTTCCAGTTATATACATTCTAATATTTTGAGCATTTGAAATGCATTTTTGGAATCAGCTGCATTAACTTCATTGTCCATTTGACTAGCACTATTCACTGATGCCTAGCTCCTCACCTTCACAGCATTCTCGCTGCCTTCCTCTTTGAAATCCTGAAATTTCATCACTTCGGCCATGATGAAACCTTTCTCAAAGTCTGTGTGGATCTTCCCCGCAGCCTGTGGAGCTTTAGTGCCTTTCTGTGAAAAAGAAAAGTAGAGCCAGCCACAAATCACATCCAGCTCCCTCTGCAATCACATCCAAGACATACACGTTCTGCCAGAGACCAGCACATTCAGCATGCTCTGTGATATTACCTTCACGCAACCCATTCTACCAGATATGAAGGTAAATCCCTGTCTTTATTCCAGAGCATGGTTTTTCGACTTGAGAGCAGACACAGCGATTTCATGCGTAGATCTTGCAAAATTTTCCCCCAAAATTCTGCTCTTGCACTCAAATCATTTTCTCCTTGCACTCAAAACTGCCTCTGCATGCTTGAAACATTTTTTTCTCCTTGCATTCAAAACTGTCTCTGTGCGCCTGAAACATTTCTGCTTCATTTCTGCTCGTGCTTGGATTTTTTTGCGATACATTCCAATCAAAAATCACCAACCAATAGAATATCAGGTTCTGTGTTGACCAATGAAATAATCGCGGCCTCGTTGCAGGCCCATTCGTTTAACTTCTTATAGCGTGCTGTGGGGGCGGTGACACTCCGGCGGACCCACTCCTGAACATACTGGAGCCTTACTTACTGCCAGATTATAAATCTAAAATGGTTGAATAGAGATACCTAAAAAACAAAAAAAAAGGAACGGAGAGGATTAAGGGTTTATAGACAGGGCAGGGTTTGGGCAAACTGAGGGGGTGGTGCAGATGTGTATAACCTACCCTGATGGTCCAGGCCCGCACCTCATCTGGACCTGCTGTGAAGAAGTACTCCAGCTGCAGTGCGGCATACCCACTCTTAATGATCTTTGTAAGAACACTGCAACAAAAACACACACAGTAACACACACTAAAATCATATCCAAATGCAAATTTGAGTATTCAGATATGAGGTTTTACTCTACTGTTTCAGACCCTAACATCTGCGGTTTTTTTTTCTTTCTTTCAATTCATTTTGGAGGGGCTGCTTCTTATTTTGTTGAGCGGGGGGGGGGAATGCCTTTTCCTTTTGTTGACTGAGAGAGCATGGCACTAATATTGTGCACATTACGCGTCTTCCAGTACTTTTAATTTTACTGGTTTTTTCCTTCTTTTTTTTTCTTTGCGCGCGGAATCAATTTCTGGCGGTCCGAGTTGATTCTGTGGCGGCCCGCCACACAATGGTCTATGTGTAGGAAACCCTGTAATATTCCAGAAAAGGTTGACTTTGAGGATCCCTTCTCCATTTCGGCGTTTGAAAGATGCGGTCTGAGTGCCTGCCATTTGCTGTGTCACAAATTGACCTTATAGACAGTTTACAGAAGTGTGCCCCAGTCAGTACCCTCAAGAGGAAATGAGACTGTTCACAAACCTGACATGCAAGGGTGATAAGGGACACTTGTGAGGCCATGTTGCCCCTGCTGCCCCGTTTTTATGCGACACCTGCTTATTCCCCACAAACACCTCAGGATGGACAGCATTGTTTAAGCCATCGTGCAGTGCTTAGTAATAGAGCGCAAAGGTCATCTTTGTACGACTGATGTCATCAAGGGGTGTCTGATGTGTAGGCGAAAGGCACATACGAATGTTGATGTTTTTGAATCTTTATGATTAAATGTGTTTTACTCGTCTGTTCATAATAGTGCTCTGGTGGGAACCTATTCATTGACCTCCCTTTTGTTGCCAAAAACATACACTGCAAGCCTTTAGCGTGAGTGATATTAGACAAAACATAGATATTGCGCTTGACAATAATTTGCTCAATTTTTTTTTATCTATTATCAAATTATATTTAAAATCTAGTCAAGGATTTTAATATTTAATATAAAAATTTTGTCAGCCTTATCACCCACTGTAAAACACAGTACTGACTACAACACAAAAACACACGCTTTAACACTCAGTAGATACACAAACACATAACCATACACTTCAGAACACAAACACACAACACACTGCAACACAATAAAACACTATAACCCAGAACATCGACATATATTACAAACAAAACATACAGTATTCTGTAACACTTAACACACACTACCACCCACAACCCAATTACACACACTGCAACACACAAAATACACGTAACAAACAAAATACAACACTCTCTACCACAGTAAACACAACAACTCCGTTACAAAGAAAATGCTGATGAACACAGCAGCTAATGAAGAGCGGATTATGGTGATAAACCTCTGTGTCTTGTGCTCCTCGCAGTACTTGGCTCTGTCTTCCTCGCTCATGTCCAGCAGTTTGCTCTCTAACCCGCCACTAAAGGGGATGACCAGGGCACCAGGGTCATGGCTGTCCACCCACTCCTTAATCTTCACCAGCCTGTGCATACACCACACACAGATCACTCACATTTGTTCATCTTCACCAGCCAACACACCCACACAGACTATGCACACACATTTTTAGTTTATCTATACATGTCAGGACCCAAAAATTATTTTTGGCAGAAACATGCCACTTCAATACCCCCTAACCTTAAAATCAACCTTAATCTTAACCCCTTCCCAAACCCTAACTTAAATCATGACCTACAAACATTCCAAAATAAGATAAATTTATCTTAACACCTAGCCTTAACCAAGAGCCTAATTCTTATACTTAACGTTAAAATTAAGCCTAGTCCTAATCAAAAGCCCAGTTGCAACAACAACTCCAAGCAAAAATTATGGAATCGCCAGAATTGGCAGATGTTAATCCAGCTTTTTTACTTCATAACAAATAAACAAATCACAGATATGGCACAAAACAATTTTTGTTAATTAGCTTAACATTCAGGGTTTATGAAACAAACCTCAAACATATTATATCATTTTAATTCATGTCATATTTTTTCAGAATTCAGAAGAGGTTTTATCGTCCAGCCCTATGTTTGAGCATGAGCTGCCTGTTTAAGCTCATGCCACAGCATCTCAATCAAATTCAAGTCAGGACTTCGACTAGCCACTCCAAAACCTTAATTTTGTTTTTTTTTTTTTTTTAAGAAATTCAACAGTGGACTTGCTCATATGCTTTGACTTATTTTTCTGCAGCATAATCCAACTGCGCTTCGGCTTTAGGTCACAAACTGACGGCCAGAAATTCTAAGACATTCCCCTTCAGGATTTTCTGGTACAGAGCAGAATCATGGTTCCATTAATTATGGGAAGTTGCCCAGGTCTTGAAGCAGCAAAACAGTCCCAGACCATCACACTAGCTACCACCATCTTTGACTGTTAGTAAGATGCTCTTAATTGTGCAGTGCTGTTGCAACTTTACGCCAAATGAAACAGGACCCATGTCTTCCACGTAGTTCCACTTTTGACTCATCAAATCAACAACATATTATCCCAAAAGTCTTGTGGGTCATCAAGATATTTTTTGGTAAATATGAGATGAGCCTTGATATGAATATGAAACCAAACCAAAAACAATACCCCTTGCCCTCCCCCTTCGGGCGGGGTAAAAATTGCATTTTGTGTTTAATTGGGTTATCTTTGTCAAATATTAAAATTAGTTTGATTTTCTGAGACTTGTGAAAAATGCGCAAAAATAGAAGAAAGTGTAAAGAAAGAAATTATTTTTTCTCGGCACAGCATATAGTGTAGTGTACAAAGTCAACGCTCCACACATGCAAATTAATGAGTAATCACTCTGTTAAAAGTGGATTACCTGTGGTCTAATTACTTACCACTTGTTCTTTTTTCTAATGTAGTCCTTTTCTGAGAGGTTCACCAAGTAAATCATGGGTTTGGATGTCAAGAACAGGTATTTGTTCAACACATCAATCTGCAACAGAGCAAACAGCCCCAGACATGACCAAAGAAGCAAACTATCTGAGAAACCATGAAAATATTACGGCACTTAAATCACTAACAACATGCATGCTAGATCGAAATTCTCAAAGAAAGCAGAGGGGAAGGAAGGGTCGCCAAAAGAGGTCTTTAAAAAGCAGAGGGGAACAAAGCCCTACCTCTTTATCATTCCAGTCGTGACAGTAGCGCACATGTTTTTTTTCCTCGACCACCCAGCTCCTGATCTTGAGCATTATGTCCTATTGGGCATTAAGCACAATGGAAACAGGTCAACATTTTGGTCCAAACTCATCACAAGAAAGATGCCTGCATCGTAACACTCCTTAATGAAGACACTAGGGGGCGCCCCGGTGGCTCATCGGTCTAAGCACGCGCACCATAAAGGCTGTGGTCTTCCTGCAGTGACCCGGTTCGATTCCGGCTCGGGTCATTTGCTGCTTGTCTTCTCCCATTCTTCTCCCCAACTTTCCTGTCTCTCTCTACTGTGTGACTATCAAAATAAAGGAGAAAATCCCAAAAAAAAAAAATCTTTAAAAAAAAAAAAAAATGAAGGCACTAGGTGCTGCGGTATTAAAAATCGTATTTATTGTTTTAAAAAATTTGGCACCTCCAATCCCACCAAATTTTAAAATGTCCAGTAGGCAAACTATTTACAAGTGAGCTCACACGTGACTCATGCTGCCAGCTCAGGAGTGCAAGACGGTTCATGGTTCTCCTCCGAAACATACTCTTGCCAGCCATCGCTGCTTCACACTCGTAGATTCAAACCTCTCATACACAGGTTGAGGGTAGAGGAAACCCACACATATGCCTGCTCAGAATACAACAAATGAGCGCCTGGACGGCCAGCAGGAGGCACATGAGCGCCAAACAATGCTAAGCTAAACAGACTGAAGCCGCTTTCACACCGGACGCGAAACTAATTTTTCACACAACAGATTACGTTCAAATTCAATGCAAAGACGCTAATACACGCGAAACGCGTGTATTCGCGTCTTTGCATTGAATTTGAATGTAATCTGTCGTGTGAAAAATTCGTTTCGCGTCCGGTGTGAAAGCGGCTTGAACCCCTCCCATTTCCCTGAGCAGCGCAAAGCCAATTACGCACCACTCTCACGAGGCTGCTCCCCACAGACCTTACTGGCACAACATGGGATTCGATCTGTTGCCATGGTGGTCACACTGCACTGCAAAACGGCATCAAAACTGGGTGAGCAACCCAGCGGCCTTGCAGTATTCTAGTTTTATGAAGATGATTCACACTTTTTTATAATATTCATCAGCAGATGATGCACAACAACCATTCCTAAAATGTCCTTTTTGAGAGTGTTTTAAGCTCCACAATCAACACGTAGTAATGATATTATCAAGCCTTTACACCCAAGCCTCAGCTGGACCTAGCCTGGGGTACTTGGAAATATTGTTTATCTGGGAGTTTACAAAATATTACATCATCATCAAAAATCTGTATTCCGTCAGAGCAGCAAGCTATGACGGTGATAGCCCAAATGAATGCCAACATAGCAGAGAATAACACCACTCCCTGAAAAGCGACCCTGCGGCTGGATGCCTCTGCCTACCAGTCAAGTTTCAGTTTATTGCCATGTCTGTCCAGACTCATATGATATATGTAGTGAAGACGTCGATGGAATCTAATAAAAGGTGGAAAGTGCATTTCTTGGTGAAATGGAACTTGTCACTATACTGACATGTATGATTCAAGAGAATAAAATCCAGTGAGAAACATGCTGTCCTTGCTTGGAGACTATTTTTGCAGGAATACAGACTGATCAGATGAAGACTGATAGACAACTTCATCACGTGGCGCATCGATAATTACCTGCAGTTCAATGTTGGCTAAACCAGCAACAATGTTATGTTTGTGAGCTTAGCATTGACTTTGCAAACTGATATCATTAGAATTATGCTAACATTTCAAACAACTCAATCCACAATTCTCTATGACAAACATTTCAATGGCTATGAACGGTAAAAACTAAGCCAATCAGCAAAGGGGGTGGAGCATTGTCAATTTACATGTGACTTTTTTCCAAATCCAACAACCCAACCCTCTACTGTGATGCACAGATCAATAGTCGCAAAGGGAAGAAGCTAAGGCGATCAGGAAAGGGAGCAGGGCTTTTACATTAATATGCGACCCCTTCCTGTGTCCAGAAACCCAACCCCAAACTCTCAATGATAAACGGTTCAACAGTCATGAAGGATCCAATATCAGCCAATTAGGGAAGGCATAGGGCTTTTCCAGTTGACAAATGATCCTTTCCTGAGTCTAAAAAACCCAATCCCCAACTCTCTGCAACAAAAAGTTTAATAATAATTAAGGATAAAAGCCAAACCAATCAGGAATAGGGGCTGGGATATGGTTATTAACGTGTGAATCTTTCTCAAGTCCAATAACCAAACCCCCACCTATAAACAGGCATGTTTGCTGCACCGACTGAGTGAACAGACATCAGTGCGAGACCTGACATAGGAATCTAGGGCAAATTCCAATTAGCCATCATCGAGGCCAAGAATTTCTGCATTACGAGTTGCCTCACAAACAATTTCCGCATTGCGAGTTGCCTCATTAGTCACTTGATATTCACCATGGCAAGTCACACAGCATTCGCCACTTTTGATGTAATTCATACAGTGGGTGTAGAAGTAAAGAAGTAGCGTGAATGGTAATGATGAAAATGAACAAATACGAGCCTTTATTTTGACACTGAATAGCTACAGCATAGGCTTTAGAGTCTACTTTACATACTGATGCATAGCTGGTGCAAGAGGCTACTGTGTTCCGCTACCCTGTGTCATGAGTATGGAATGATGAAGCCCCACCTTTGATGAAACAAAGTGGAGAGAAACTAGCGTGACTGTAAATCACAGCAAAACAGAGTATACTGTCACACTGAGCTGAACCGGGTGCTAATAAATTAGATAAGGAACAAATTAAATATTTTCTTTCTTTCACCGGGGCAAGGAGCACCTGTTTGGGGTGCTGTAATTGATTCCAAACTTTGAACAGTAGTGTACATGGCTGCACGGCAGTGGGGCAGTGTTATGGTGAGGGCTCTGCAGCAGAATGCATGCTGGGATATCACTCACATATTCTGGCTTGAGCTTCTTGTCACTACCCCGCACAGCAGTCTTCTCCAACTTGTCGATGATCGGCGCAATCATCTCCTCGTCCTTCAGACGCAACTCTTCGTGGATGATCTCCATGTCCCGCACAGGGTCCACGTTGCCCTCCACATGGATGATGTCTTCATCCTCAAACGCACCTGCAGCCGGTAGCCATGACAGTCAGGACCACATCCAACCCCAACCCAAATCCTCAACTTAACCCAAAGATCCTCAGCCTTATTCAGACAATGTGGGTGCAGGCTTTCATTCCATTCATGCAGTTACCCACCTAATCCAGGAATAAATGTCTTGCGCAAAGACTCAAGGGATTGACTGGTTGAAAAAGCAAAGGAATAAAAAACTGCGCTTCTTTCATAGTGGGAAACATTACATTGTGGCGCCCACACTGCTTCACTCCCTTTCGTTGTCACTTAAGCAAAATCGCATTTCATTTGTATATGGTTAGACTTAACTAAACTTTTTCATGTCACCAGCTTCGCCAACTGTGGTCGCCAACCGCTTCCCATTGCTGCGATTCATTCAACACTCACTGAAAATGAATGATAGCTATTTGCTTTAGTCGCTGGAAGTCGCTGAAATATGAATGCCCTATTAAGGAGGATGCAGAGGCTAAGGTGGATTAGGGTGAGGAGGGTGAGTTGCGCGAGGGTAAGGAGGCTGAGATAGGTTAGGGTGAGAAGGCAGAGTAAGGTTAGGTTGAGGAGGGTGTGTTGGGTTAGGGTAAGGAAGCAGAGTTGGGTTAGGGTGAAGAAGCGGAGTTGAGTTAGGGAGAAGAAGTGGAGTTGGGTTCATGTTACGTGACAGAATTAGGTTAGGGTGAGGAGGGTCAGTTAGGCAAAAATGAAGAGGTTGCACTGGATTTTGGTAAGGAGGGTGTGTTGAGTTAGGGAGGGGAGGATGTGTTGGGATAAGGCGAGGTTTGTTTGTTGGGTTTTGAGCGTGGGACTTACGTGTCATATGAAATATTCCGTCGCAGGCGCTAATGTGAGAGAGGAAGGCATTTCCCAGGCCCTGGCCAGCATGCGCCCCCTTAACCAGCCCAGCAATGTCCACCACATTCAGGAACGCAGGAACTTTACTGCGGAGACAAAACCACCCTCTGATTCAACAGAAACATGCCAGCTATTCAGCTGATCAAGTTACTCACTAACCTGAACCACCCCAATAACTCATCAAAAATAACTCATACATTCATCATCTCACTTACTCTTCTAAACAGCTAAGTCAGTCATCTCACCCATTTCAGTCATCAAAAATCTGTCATGAAACTGTACTATTTTCTCAGCAGAAAAGCCTTGCTCGTTCTGCATTTGCCTCCGCAGAAGGGCCTTGCCAACACGGTGTTTGCTTGTACAGAAAGGCCTTGCTAACACTGCGTTTGACTCTCCAGAAGGGTCCTGCTAGTGCTGTGTTTGCCTCAATAAAAGGACTCTGCAAACTCTGCATTTGCTTCAGCAGAGGGGCAATCTTGCACTGCATTTGCCTCTAGAGGAGCCTCATTAGCACCGTGTTTGAGAGTTCACACACCAAAAATCAGTGGACAGTGTAGGAATTATGGCCCTATTATTATGAGGCCCATCCATTTGAGGGACCAGTAGTACTTAAACAATCGGCTGCACAGCTCCATTGTCAGGTGTGTTTTAAACCCTAATAATTCCATTCAAATGTGAGCAAATTAACAGTCCGCACTTGATTTCAAGTGTTGCATTTAAATTTGGGATCTGTTGCTGTTAACTCTGACTGTGAAATCCAAAGAGCTGTCATTGTCAGTGAAGAAAACCATTATTGGGTAGAAAAATCTTATCAAGCCCAACAGAGAAAAAGCAAAACAATTGGTTGCGGCCATTTGAACTATTTAGTGCATTCCTTTTTTTTCTTTTATTTTTTTTTAATTTGGCATCTCCAATCCCACCCGAATCTGGAATACCCAATTGAGAATTATGTTCAAGGCTTGCTCGCATGCGACCCCCTGTGGCTAATTCAGGAGAGAGGGACGGTTCACGGCTGTCCTCCGAAGCACGCGCCTGTCAACTACTGCTTCTTTACACTCATTGGTTGAATCTTCGCAAGTTCAGAGCGAGGGCGGAGGATACCTGAACATGAACAGGCTTAAAATCTTCCTGACGAGCGCCCGTCTGGCCAACAGGAGGCGCTTGAGCAACGAACAAGGCAACTATTATATTTCCCTTCCCGGCAGTCCCATCCCAATTTGCAACCCTGTAGCGCAATAGCCAATTGTGCACTACTCTGAAAAAGCTGCCGACCACTTCCGGTTGGTACGACTGGGACTCGAACCCGCGCCGTGATAGTCACTTCTGCACTGCAATGCAGTGCCTTAACCGAGTGAGCAATTTAGTGCATTCTTTAAAAGAGAGAAAGCAGTAAGCTCATAGATACAAAACATCTATAGGTAAAAACTGTGAAGGGTAACATAAGATTTTTTTCCCTGTTCCTTCACAACAGTTGCCAGGTCCAGTGCACCTTCCACGCGGTAGGCCCACCAGAGCCAACGACAGCGATCAAGAGAAGACTTTGCGTGAATAAATACAAAGGGTTTATCTCTGCTGTAAACCATTGGTAAGGCTCAGTACAAAACAGAAAATTTGTCAAGAAATATTTCAATAAGCCTGTATAGTTCTGGAACAACATCCTATGGACAGATAAGACACAGTTCAACCTGTACCAGAAAAAAATGAAAAGAACAGTCTCATTTGGATAATTAATTTACAACCCCAATTCCAAAATAGTT
Source organism: Gymnothorax javanicus (assembly GCA_029692085.1). Taxonomy (NCBI): domain Eukaryota; kingdom Metazoa; phylum Chordata; class Actinopteri; order Anguilliformes; family Muraenidae; genus Gymnothorax; species Gymnothorax javanicus. The sequence goes on from CM056205.1 coordinate 24,289,048, forward strand.
GGGACGAAGTGTAAATTGTGAATAAAATCAAAACGCAATGATTTTCAGATCACAATATGTCATTTACAATAGAACATAGATAACATTTCAAATGTTGAAACTGAGACATTTGACATTTTTATCCACAAAATGAGCTTATTTCAAATTTTCTGGCTGCAACAGGTCTCAAAAAAGTTGGGACACAGGCAAAAAAGGGCTGAAAAAGCCATTAATATATAGTCAGTGCCATTAAAAACGCTCAGGTGAGGTATGTACTGTATTTGCGGCAAATTGAAAAATTGATTGATTTTATTGCTTTTCCAGTGAGGCACGAGAGGAAATAAAGAAAAGCGCGTGGTATTGTAATCCTGACGCCAAGACCACGCACTGGCGCCAAGCACTTCAGTAATATCAAACATTGAGCTGTTCGTGATGTGTACCGTGACACTTGACTTGTTCTTTTTGGTGTGGTCAATAGCCTACATAAAGCCAACAAAAAATGCTACTGCATCAAGAAAATGGAACGGCTTGTGACACAGGAGAGAAAAAAAGAGCCTTTCGCATGTTACGGGCAGATCTCAGCCGCCGAGAGGTGGTGCGCACTTGCACTGTCACCATTCAACAATCAGTCAGCTGTCTATCCGAGAATGGAACACAGGCACTGTCACTGACCGACCCCGCTTAGGGCAGCCACGAGTGACGATGGCAGCTCAAGAGCGCCACATCTGGTTACAGCCTGTATGTGACAAGAAACTTGAGGAGACAAGTTTCTTGAGTTTAGCCATTGGAATTTGATCCCACTCTTGTTTAATACAGGCTTCCAGCTGCTGGAGAGTTTTGGGTCTCCTTTGACGGACTTTTCGTTTAATTATGCGCCAAATGTTCTCAGTTGGTGAAAGATCAGGATTGCAGGCAGGCCAGTTCAGCAAACGGACTCTTCCACTACGAAGCCATGCTGTTGTAATAGCTGCAGTATGTGGTTTTGCATTGTTCTGCTGAAATACACAAGGCCTTCCCTGGAATAGATGTCATCTGGAGGGGAGCATATGTTGCTCTAAAACCTTTATATATATATCTTTCAGCATTCATGGTGCTTTTTAAAACATGAAAGTGTCCCACACCATATGCAATAATGCATCCCCATACCATCAGAGATGTTGGCTTTTGAACTGAACTCTGATAACAGGAGGGGTGGTCTTTCTCCTCTTTAGCCCGGAGGACACAACGCCCATGATTTCCAACAAGAATGTCAAATTTGGACACGTCTGACCACAGGAGATTTTGCCACTTTGCTACAGTCCATTTTAAATGAGCCTTGACCCACAGATAAAATTGTAAAATTTCTCAGTTTCAACATTTGTTATGTTATCTCTGTTCTATTGAGAATAAAATACTGGCTGGTGTGATTTGAAAGTCATTGCATTTTGATTTTATTCACAATTTACACTTTGTCCCAACTATTTTGGAATTGGGGTTGTAGTTTTAGTCATATTCAAATGATTAAAATACATTTTCCTTTAAGTCACATCTTGTTTATGAATTATTTTATTCACAATTATTTTTGACGAATTAAACATAACTAATATTATTACCATTACTAATTGGGATTAAAATAAATTAATTTTGGCAAATTGTCGACCTGAGTATTTTCCTTAGTAATTCCACGAGTCTTGTATTCCACAGTAATTTAAGAGGATAATGTTATGCCATACACACTACACAGACTAATGCAAAAAACCTGAGAAGTGACACACCAAATGAGCTTATAACATTAGAGCATTACAGCATGCAGCTCACTGTTGTTTAAGTACCTCCTTATTGTGCTCCTTGAAATGACCACACTATCTTTTTCCAGAGCATCCTGCATTTCTCTTGAGGTAGCTTGTGGATTTTTTTTTGTGTCCTGAACAATTCTCCTGGCAGTCTGGGCTGGAATCTTTCTTGGCCTACCTGACATTGGCTTTGTATCAACATATCCCATAATTTTCCAACTCTTAATCACAGAATGCACAGCACTGACTGGCATTTTCAAGTCTTTAGATGTCTTTTTATTTCCTTTCTCATCTTTAAAAAGTTGAACTACCTTGTTTTAAAGGTCCTTGGGCAGTTCTTTTCCACTCCCCATGGCTCAGTGTCTAGCGATGACTACATAGACACTAATAACAATTTAAAAAGCTACAGGTGTGAAAAATTAACTCTAAATAGCCATTTAAACCGGAGTGTGTCACCTTGTGTCTATGTAACAAGGTCAAACATTCAAGGGTATGTTAACTCAAGATCAGGGCCGTTTGGGTGATTTCAGTTATCATTATGATTTACAAAAGGAGCCAAATGCCTATGTGATGATGAATGATTTCACATGATCACTATCCTTAAATAAAAGACAAGTTTTTTTGCATGATGAGTCATATTTTCAAAATAAATGGCAACATTTCACAAATTCAGCTAGGGTATGCAAACCTTTGAGTACAACTGTAAGAAGTGGAACTTCCATACCTATCAAGTCAGTGGAACTCCTACAGGAAGTGGAGCATTCCTACCCAACAGAATTGTGGACCTTACACAGGAAATAAAGCATTTGCACCTGGCAGGCTTGTACAACTCCTATGGGAAGTGGAGCGTTCATACTTAGTAGGCTAGTTGTACTTGTATAGGAAGAAGAAAGTTAATTCCAAGCAGACTTGTGGAAATTTTATAGAAAGTGGAGCATTTGTACCTAGCAGGCTTGTGGAACTCGCACAGAAAGTCATAACGCTCATCAGGGACTGGCACACGGCTCTCATTGGGATCAATGGTGCAGAAGGGGAAGTTTTCGGCTGCGGCCTGGCTCTTCGTTAGCACATTAAAGAAGGTGGACTTCCTGTCAGAAAGGAGGACACAAAATTAATCTACCTCAAAAACCTGCTTTCATTTCAAGATTGAGAGAACTATAAATCGGCAAGCATGTATACCATTTGGCAAAACATTTGACTAAAAATTCCAAATGGAGTCTTTGGGGGGTGCACATTTTATAAACAGCGGGCATGATGCAGATATTGAAAATCTAACATGTCACAAGCGCTCTAAGCAAAGACTCAGGTTTTTTTTTTAATTTGAAAATAGACTGCAATGATATAGATGAACTTTGGTGTTCTAATTGGTTGGAACATGTCTGCAAAGTTTCAGATCAGATTTTTAAAAATATTTATTAAATTTAGGGGAGTGGTCTAATATTAAATTCAGACCAAGGTCACAATGCATCAAGCAGAAAAACCCCAAATATACAGCTTGAGTAATGCTGCTTAGTACCGGCAAAACAAATTTCAGCTAAATCGCTGAAGAAATTAAAGACAAATGGGTCAAAATGGCATTTTAACGATGGCTACCAAGACGGCTATATGCGCAAACCAACTGCAACAGTTGATGCATACTTTGGAATTCTTATTGGTTGGAAGAACTTTGTAAAGTTTCAGCCTCAGCTGTAATATAGTTAAGGAGCAGATTTTTGAAGGTATTCAAAAAATTAAGGGACGTAGTCTCAAGTTACAGGTGAAATCATGGTCAAAATGTTTTGTACTACAGAAAAACCCATAACATGCATTAAGTCATACTGTTTAGAACCAAATTTCAGCTGAGTCACTGCAGAAATCAATGACAAATGGGTTAAATTAGCATTTACAAGATGGCTGCCGTGACTGGCATATTGGAAATTAGATGGCAGCAATTTATTTCGTTTAGTGTCCTCATTGGCCCATCAGTTTCGGAGAATGATGCTTACGGATAACAAAAAATGAAAACGCACAATGACAGACAAATAACCAGGCACAAAACAATCCCACTGAACTGTTGATGGCGATCGAATAAAAAATAAATAAATAAATGGTCCAGGTGAGCCAATATATCAACATGCTCTTAGCTATTCTCTGCGGTAGACTGCCTGTAATTTCATAAGAACATCATCTGGTTGGTTGTTGGATACCTTAGCATGCAGTTTCCTCAGAACATCAGCTGGACCGACTGCTTGAATTTCAAAATGGAGGCATTTTGTGTTTTTTAAATGTTGTTTTTCATGCTTGAGAGAATGGTCACCAAATGTATATATCATGGCTTTATTTGTTCAAAATTACAACTTGTTTTCTCATCTCCTTCGCTATTTAATCATGTTATCAAATATAGGCATTTTGGGGTAAAAAAAATTATAAACTCAATTTACATCATTTCCTAAGATAATCTGATATCTGACATGTTGCAAATTAAGTGTATCACAGTGAGAGAAATGAACTTCCTTACAGTAAATTAACAACACCTGTTCTCTGTTATGCGAAAAGGAATGCAGGGTGAGGCCAACATGAACTTACTTGTGATGTGCTCCTTATGATGGCTAAATGGATCGGCACAGAACTTCAGTAGACCTTCAAAGCGTGACAAATACATTTTTTCGTGATGGAAACAGATTCGGTCATCTTCACTGAATATGACATTGCACTGCCAAGTCAAAAGTTGTCTGTCTGCTGGTTTAAGGTTACCGAATGAAATTGTCCTGATTTTCTGCAGTATGTATGTTTGTTGCATTCCTTATCCAAGGAAATCCCAATTTTGCACCTGTCAGAAGCCATGCTGAAGCTTAAATGAATTCATTAATTAGCTACCCCATTGTTTTAACCAGAGATGATGCAATACCCATGGAAGATGATGCAATACACGGGAGACCTGATGCAATACCTATGGAAGATGATGCAATACCAGGGAGATCCTAGGGAGGGAATGCAATGCCAGATGCCAGATTTTCTTAAGACATGATTTAAAGGCTCGGTAGGCAGGAATCCTAGAAAAACGGTGATTGTTGAGTCTACATGGGTCTCATCTCCTCATCTCTGACCTGAGCTCCTCTCACCAGACAAGCACGGGCATCTGATGCACGCGCTTCATTCATAAGACGGTCGGGGTGACTGAAACGGATAACTAACTTCACTCATATGGTCACCTGCATGAGTAGGCTTACGCGTCACTCATTTCAATCGTCCCGATCATGATTGCGATTGTTAAAATTATAGAAGGGAATTTACTGTCACTCTCACCAAACTTGTAGGTATGTGAAGACGTTTGAGGTGGAATAGTATGATTCGGGACTCTAACGTTGCGCTAGCTAGCAACATAAACTTGATCTTATATTAGCCGCAGCCGTATGCCTTTGGCTACGGTTAGCAGAAGGCTAACGTATTAGCAACTTCCGACACTGCGTTATCAGTAGCCGCTGTCACCTGGCTGTTTATATGGCAAATCAACCCACACAACCTAACCACCATCACAGCAACTGTAGTTGTTAGTGGAAAAATAATTTAGCAGTTTACCTGTCCAAGAGAAGAACAGCGAGTTCCAAGTCTAACTTCAAACCAATGTTATCCTGGACTTCTCCAGAGCCCAGAGGGGATGCAGAGGTCTGCTCTTCTCTCAGATCACTTCATTTACATTATGCTCAAAGGTTAAATGGAAATTTTTGCCCAATATTGCCAAAAATAAGCTGCCTACCGAGCCTTTAACTTCAGTTTATTAGTAGGTACTGTCAATTTAAAACTTCTAGTTGCAGAACAACAGGGAAAGTAATGGGTGTTTTTACCCCAAAACACCTATATTTGATAACATGATTAAATAATGAAGGAGATGAAAAAACAAAGTAGCAATTTTGAACAAATAAAGCCAAGATATATACATTTATGTAGAACAAGTTTCATTACCATGGGTAACTGTCCACATGGTGAACTTGCCAATCTAAAATTGGCAAAAAAAAAACCCATATTTGACAGGCCAATGTCTTGAAAATGAAAAGACATAAATTTTAATGAGATTCTGAAAGCCTGGACCCAAATTACCCTGGGTAACAATTCATCCCATATCTATGATTTGTTCTAAAGATATTGGCCTCCAAAATCCTATAAATTAACGTTCCCGATTGGCGAGTGCAAAAAGGGGGCATGGCCGCAGATTTTTGGGGGGCCGTATCTTGGAAACCCCTTGGAGAGGACCCTAAAATTTTGCATGTGTTCATTGTGAATATAGACATACTCCCAAAATAAATTTGAGCCAAATCTAAGTTGGCAACCATGGAAGATTCCTAAACTCTGGTTGAGTTCATATGGAATGACCCGTAATCAACATTATATGCTTCTTTTGTGAGGGATACTGTTTTAGCTCATTGTTTACTGTGCGTGACTGTGCATACACACACACACACACGTCTGCAAGAATTTACTATGGTTTATATGTCATTTTAACGGTCTTCATGGCTTTAAATTTGCTGGACCAGCAGATAACTCCAGCAGGTTATTGAAGTCTCCTGAAATGAAGTAATTTTGAACACAAATAGCCTGAACGTTTCAATGCTCCAAGCTGCTTCGACTTGCCTTCACTAGTATGTGATGGCACTCTAACGTCTCAGATATGCATGAAAACATACCCAACATTTGGCAATCCAACAATTCCAATCTTCAGCGAGGTGCCAAATCGCCCTATCAATGGAGGCTGCTTTGGTCCGTCACCCGCCTTCTTCGGAGGCATCTGAAATACACCATTACACTTTAGTGTTCACTGTATTGCCTCATTTCACTCATCAAAATCTAATCCCGGTAGAAGTATACCTTTCTAGGAGCCATACTCGAATGTCACTTTAATAGCACGTAAAAACCAAGTGACAATACGTGATCAGTGTCCTATAGATCCATGTCTTACTCCGGGAAATGTCGCAATTTAGCTGGCAATTTGGCAGACTATGGGAGAAACGCATGGAGCGCTTTGCTAGCAACGTAGCATGCCAGGTACCTAGCTAGTAAGCTATCTGTGGAAAACCTATCACTAGACAACACCAGCGCCAGTCAGACACTAAAAATAGACGTTGCATCTGTCACACGAAATATGAAACGAAGACCCTACCATGTTTTACATATGACCCATTACACCAGCTAACGTCAGATTACTTGCAACCAGACAGACACAATTCATATGTAGGTACCCAGCTAGCCAGGGTCGGACAATATTTAATTTAGGGTGACGAATGACAAAACTACCACCAGCAGCTAAAAAGATGAATTAACACAAAGTACATCGAACAGTTCATATGGGTTTTCTGGCAGGAATCGTACACCATGACTGAGCTGCCATACGGAATACACGGACCCCCTATCGCAGCTAACTAGCTAGCTAGCTAACTTAGGACAGAGCCAATACTTCCCAGCCGCTAATAATCGCTAGCCTGAAGCTGGAGCACCGGTAATAGTGGAACTTTGATCAAATCCACAGGATTAGATATCACGGCAGCGGACGAATAATAATATAACAGTGTGTATATGGATGGAAATGTTATGAAATCACCTTGAATGCAAGCTAGTTCCCCGAGTTGCGGTAAAATGTGATGCACATGCAACTCCCGATTCAGTAAAGGCAGTATGGAAAAACCTTTTGACTGAGGTCTGTTTCAGACCGGAAGCATTAAGAACGTGGCAATTTGATTGGGGCAGAGCCGGGGAAAAAGGTTCTTCTTCTGCGTTTTACCTCTATTTGAAAAGAAGGGCATTACCGCCGCCTACTGTGCCTAAATAAATTTTTTTTTAAATAAATAAATAACACAGTGGCCACTATTAGGTAAATAGACACAGTGGCTCGTTAAGGGGTGATCTGGGGTTAAATGGGCAAAATTTGATTATTTTTCCAAAAAAAATTTTTTGTATAAAAATATTCTATAATAACCCACCTTTAATAATCACTTATTGCTACAAGGATTAAAAACTGAACTTCTCAATGCGGTCTAATGCATTTTCCATTGATTTCCTAAGGTATTACTTTTTCCACATTTCTCATGTTTGTGGCAGCCATAAGTTTTTTATTTATCATTGAAAATCAATAAAATTTGGGCTGCAGGTACTTTACTTCATTAGACATGCAATGACATGGGGAAATTTTGCCTATCTGTTGCATACTTTGAATACCTTGAGTATTCTTCAGATTCTGCACAAAATAATTTCAAAATTTGAGTAAAATGCCCCAAAATCACAAAACTGATAAATTGGGCAAAGAATGGCTATGTCATTGCATTTGGATTTGCAATGGCTTTTAAATGATGAAAGAAGAACTGAATTCTATCATAGAGTTAAAGAGGAATTGGTGCAAGAAGTTTTCTGCATATTTAATGAGCTTGCTTGGTTACCATGGCAACCACATAAACAAAAACATGCCAACTTGTATCTTTTTTGGTGGTTATTACATATACCTCTTTAGATTAATTCTGAGTTGTTTCCTGGTGTCATTTTTCATTTAATCCCAGATCACCCCTTAATGGAGCAGAGTCACGATTACTGCCCATGCCCCAACTTTAATCGAAGTAAATCCACTCAACTGCAAGTCAAAATCTAGAAGGTATTTTTTTTTCTGATTATAAGCAATGGCAACCAGCTTAAATTCTTCGTATCCCGTGGCCAAGCTTTAAATGACGCTTTGAATCCCAGAATTTCCATAGAAAGCTCCATCATATAAAAAGCATAATGCTTTAGTAAGTAAAATATATAAATACGATGCAAAACGATGACAAATTGACAAGCATGGAATCAGATCATGCCTTGCAGTCAAGCACAAAGGACATTGAACTGCTCTCAGTTTCTTTGCACCCACCCTACCTACCTCGGGAATTCCCACAAATATTCATAACTGACGTATACATTCATCCAAAAGCCTCTGAGAGCTCTGCGTCAGGTCTGATAATGCATACTGTGCAAAAGCTGCAATCACGGTGTCCTGAAGCTCCCAATTTAATTATGGGTGACTTTAATCATTGCTTGCTGAACAAAACAATTAGGAAATTCTACAAATATGTTACCTGTCCCACCAGACAGGGAAAGATATTGGACCAATGCTATGGCCAGATTAAAGGAGCCTACAAATCCATACCACTTCCCCCCCTAAGCACAGTGGATCACAACTGCATTCATTTGATTTCCACATATCGCACTTGCCTGCAGAGAGGGAAGGTGACCACCAGGAATGTGAAAGTCTGGACAGAGGAGTCCAGACTTGCACTGCAAGGCTGTCTGGACTGCACAGTGTGGGATGAGTTTATTGAATCATCCCGGGACTTAGATGAACTCACGGATGTGGTCAGTTCATGGATCACATACTGTGAGGATACTGTAATTCCCAAAAAGGCAATAAAGATCTATGCTAACAGCAAACCCTGGGTGAGTAAACATCTCAAACTCTTATTGAAAAGGAAAAAACAGGCTTTTAAAATGGGCAATCTTTCTGAACTTAACTCCCTCCAAAAGGAAATTAAACATGAAATCAACAGGGCCAAGCTGTGCTACAAACAAACTGTTGAAAACAAGCTGAGGAAAAACAATTCGGGTTCAGCTTGGGACAGTATCAGAACCATGACGGGGTTAAATGACAAAACAAAGAAAAGAGTGAGGCTAGAAGGCTTCACCTCAGACATGACGCAGGCACAGGAGTTCAATAACTTTTATTCTAGATTTGATATTCACGATTTTAGTAATGAAACGGCTGTTTTAAAAAGAAGTCTTTTGAGCTCCAGTGATTTTACCCCCTCATTCTCTTTTTCTGTCCGGGATGTGATCAACACTTTTAAACACTGTAAAATGAAGACTAGCCCTGGCCCTGATAACATTGGCAGTCGCTTGCTGTTTCACTGTGCCGACCAACTAGACCCTATTTTCCATCATATTTTTAACCTGTCACTTAGTCAACAGAGAGTTCCGACCTTGTGGAAACAATCCACAATTATTCCCATAGCCAAAAACAGCCGCCCTAAACTTCTAAATGATTACAGGCCGGTTGCCCTGACCTCTCTAATAATGAAATCACTTGAAAAACTCATAAAAAAGGAAATCCTGGGAATAACTGAACATCTCCTGGACCGCTGCAATTAAACTTATCGCACCCATAGGGGGTGCAGGATGCCACCATCACTCTTCTCAATCTCATATACAAGCATTTAGAGGGCAGCAAAAATCATGTCAGATTATTATTTGTGGACTTTTCTTCAGCGTTTAACACTGTTCAACCGCACCTGCTAGCGGAAAAGCTCATAGAACATTTTAACCTGGACTGTAACATTGTGGGTTGGATTTTGGACTTTCTCACTGACAGGTCTCAGAGATTTAGAGTCAATGAGCACATATCCACACTATCAAGAACATCTACTGGATCTCCACAAGGCTGTGTTCTCTCCCCTCTCCTAAATATCATGTACACAAATGACTGCCGCAGTAAATTTGACAACCATCACATTGTTAAATTTGCAGATGACGCAGTTATAGTGAGCCTGTTAGATGACACTGAAACATCTCATGGTATGGTTTTAAATTATTTTTTGGAGTGGTGCAATGAAGCCTTTTTAGAGCTAAACGTCACAAAAACCAAGGATATGTGTATTGATTTTAGACGCCATCATCCTGCACCTGTCAACACTATAGTAAATGGTGAAGCTGTTGAGATTGTCGACTCTTACAAATACTTGGGTATTATAATTGATGATAAATTGACATTCGACAACAACATTAACATGCTCATCAAGAAAAGCCAGCAGCGTCTGTTTTGTCTGAGGAAGCTAGCTAAGTTCCAGGTCGACAGATCTCTCATGACAATGTTTTATAAATCTTTTATTGAGTCTGTTTTCACCTTTTCTTTTATCTGCTGGTTTGCATCTCTCAATCTGCAACAGAAAAACTCATTAACCAGGATAACAAAAGTCAGCAGTAAAATCATTGGTACTCAGCAACAAACCCTTTCAGATCTGTACAATAACCAGCTGTCAAAGAAGGCAAATCCATAATGTCCGACAGCACTCACCCCCTGCACTCAGAATTTAAGTTTCTACCCTCCGGTTCCCGTCTCAGACAACCAATAGTCAAAACAAACCGTTACAAATTCTCCTTTATACCCTCTGCCATCTCACTGCTCAACTCTGTACAGTACAGGTAGCACTATCATTACCTTAGTTCACACTTTTTAAGTATGCGTTCTTGACTTTTTTTTTTTTATCTTGTGTCTTACTTTTGTTATTATCGTTGTTTGTTGTGTGCTGTTGTTGTTGTTGTTTTTTTTTTTTATTGCTACTGTGGCACAACCAATTGCCCCATGGGGACAAATAAATGTCTTGAATCTTGAATCTTGAATCTTGAAAAGCAGATTCACGTTCTTAGGATGTAAATTCTGAGCATGCACAGTAATCACAACACAGCTGCTTACATACTGCTTCAGTATACTGAATCCTCTTCCACTCAAAGGATAAACGGATAAATTTCTGCCAGTTTGAACCTCTGCGACAAAAGCTCTGAATCTCCAAACATATACAGTGTGCTCCAATATTACTGGCACTCCTGACTAGCAATGCACGAACAATACACAAAAAAAAAAAAACAACAACAATATCATTAATGAGAAATGAAATGCTCCGAGTGAAATACTTTATTAATGTTTCAGTGGAAACAAACAAAATCATAACAATCATTTAGTACAAATTAATTTCAACAAAATCAAAGTTTCATAATTATTGCCACCCTCCATTTAATACTTAGTGCAACCACTTCTTGCGAGGATAACAACATGGAGTCTTTTCCTGTAATTTTTGACAAGGCTAAGGCACACATTTGGAGGGATTTTGGACCATTCCTCTCAGCAGATCATTTCAAGATCCTTCACATTCTTGGGTTTGCCTTTTTCAACTCTTCAACACAGGTTTTCAATTGGATTGAGGTCTGGTGACTGAGATGGCCATTGAAGAACATTAATTTTGTTGTCACAGAACCATTTCTGTGTTGATCTGGAGGTATGCTTTGGGTCATTGTCTTGTTGGAAAGTCCACCTATGGCCAAGTCTCAGCCTTCTGGTGGAGGCAACCAGATTGTCAGCCAAAATATCCTGATACTTGGTGGAATTCATTATGCCATTAATCTTAACCAGTGCCCCTGGACCACTTGAATTAAAACAGCTCCAAAACATGACTGACCCACTATCATATTTCATTATGGGTATGAGGTGCTTCTCCTTGTACAGTGCCTGACAAAAGTCTTGTCGCATAAGGACATAGTAACTAAAAATAGCGTATAACTTTATTTCTAACCAATCAATTGTTACAATAAATGGTCCATTTTAATGTCAAGGGCTTTCACATTAATAATTTGGTGCAAAATGAAACCGTCAAAAAGTGTTCTGATGTTCACAGCTTGGCTAAGCCCATAACATCTGTTTTTGCTACGACAAAAGTCTTGTCGTCTCTTCAGATGATGCAACAAATCGCAGATTAGAGTTTAACCTATGACAAATACTGTAATTAACACATTCCCAGATGTGTATAGAAATAACCCCAGCACACCAGACTTTCATATGAAGTGCGACTAGACCTCTGACAACATACCAAAGATTCAACCACAGACCAAAGTGCTGATCATCAAGAGCCTGAAGACTGAGTCTGCTGCTGAGGTGGCAGACATCTTTAATGCATCCAAATGTCAAGTGGAGGGGATGAGAAAAAGATTTGAAGAAACTGGTGACATTCATGGCAAGTGCAGGTCAGACAGACCCCGGTATGACAACTGTTTGAAAGGACCGTTTGTTGCTTCAACTGTACAAGGCTAGCCCTTCTTCAACTACAGCAAAGCTACATGAGGAAATGTCACCAAAAATCCCGGTATCTACAAGAAGAGTTTGTCAAATTCTCTCTCAAAGTGGTTTTCATAGCCAAATTAGTACACAGAAGTCTGCATTAAACAGAAAAAAAACCTGCATTGCATTTGCCAAGGCCCACAGCTCACAGAAAGGATTGATACTGGAAAAGTGGCTGAAAGTTTATTTTTCTGGTGAATCATCCATTGAACTGCATGCCAGTCGCCGTACAAGACCTGTTGGAACCCTTATAGACCCAAGATTCTCCCAGAAAACAATCATGTTTGGTGGAAGAAAAATCATGGTTTGTTGTTACATCCAGCACGGGGGTGTGAGAAAGATCTGCAGAGTGGATGGCAACATCAACAGCCTGAAATATCAAGAAGTTCTTGCTGCCCTACTTATACTGCTGCTCCTTCTCATTCTTCTGCCTCCATGTCACAGTTCCTGAAAGCGAAGAAGGTGAAGGTACTCCAGGATTGGCCAACCCATTCACCTGACAAGAACATTATTGAGCATTTCAGGGGTAAGATGAAGGAGGAGGCTTGGAAGATGAAACCATAGAATCTTGATGAACTCTGGGAGTCCTGCAAGACTGCTTTCTATGCCATTCCAGATGATTTCATCATCAAGTTATCTCAGTCATTGCCAAGACATATGGATGCAGTCCTCCAAGCTCATGGGAGTCATACGCAATATTAATTCTTAAATATTAATTCTTTTTTCCAAGGCACCATGGCTTTATATTCTGATATTATAGTGGCATATTTGTGTATTCAAAATTAAGTGTATTCCACATTAATTTCCACATTTTTTTTCAATGCGACTAGACTTTTGTCCAAGCAAAATCTGACCTTTCTGTACAAATTAAATTATAAAACTCAATCAATGACACGAAACTCCATTTTGGTATATTTCGCATAATCTAGAGGGCTTTGCCTTTCATATAAGCCATTTTTGATTCCAATTGATCAACTATAAGTCAGGTTATTATTTGTTGTTCCTACAACTTGGATAAGTGACAAGACTTTTGTCCGGCACTGTATGCATTTCTGTTTCAACACCAAATACGCCAGTGCTGTATCTGACCTAAACATGCAATGTTGATCTCATCTGACCAAAGCACCTTGTTCCAGTCATAATTTAAAAGACGTTTGGCAAACTCCAAGTGCTTGCTTCTGTGTCTTCTGGGCAGAAAAGTCTTTCTTCTCGAAACCCTTCCACAGAGCCTGTCACTGTGGAGGTGGTGCCTGATGGTGCCTTTTGAAACATGGTGACCCCCAAGATGCCACCAAGGCATCACCGTGACCAATTTCCTTCACTGTGATTTTTGGGGATTTTGTTTTTTTTCTCACCATCCTTCTCAGTATCCCATTTTATTTGCCTGTTTGTCCTATTTTGTTCGCCCTACATAGGTTTCCCCTTGGACAGATAAGGCACTTTAAGATCTCCTATCACCAAATGATATTCAATTATACGTCTCCTTGAAGCCAAAAGATAGGTCTAAAGTGGCAGTTCAAAAAATTTCCTTAATGCCATTAAAAACTGGACAGCTGATAATTTCCAGCAGTTAAACGCAGAAAAAACAAAAAATCCTTCTCTGCCCCTCCTACTCATGTTTCCAGGATAAAGGATGGTTTTGGGCCACTCGCCTCTACAAGCAAACCCTCTGTAAAAAATGTAGGAGTCACTTTGGACGAGTCTTTCACTCTGGACCAACATGTTAAAGGCCTCATTCATTCTCATTTTTTTCCAGCTGAGAAGCATTGCAAAACTTGGGCCCATTGTGTCTCAAACGGAGTTGAAAATGATAATACATGCTTTTATCTCAGCTCGTCTCAATGTGTGTAATTCACTCTTTACTTGCCTTTGTAGAACTTCTCTGAATCATCCGCAAGTGGTCCAAAATGCTGCTGCGAAACTATTGACTAGATCCTCTAAAAGGTTCCATGTTACACCCATTCTGGTTGCAGACGAGTCCAAATTTGTCATTCTTGTTGGAAATCATGGGCGCCGTGTCCTCCGAGCTAAAGAGGAGAAAGACCACCCCTCCGTTATCAGCGTTCAGTTCAAAAGCCAGCATCTCTGATGGTATGGGGATGCATTATTGCATATGGTGTGGGACACTTGCACGTTTTAAAAAGCACCATGAATATTGAAAGGTATATAAAGGTTTTAGAGCAACATATTCTCCCCTCCAGATGACATCTATTCCAGGGAAGGCCTTGTGTATTTCAGCAGGACAATGAATAACCACACACTGCAGCTATTACAACAGCATGGCTTCATAGTAAAGAGTCCGTGTGCTGAACCGGCCTGCCTGCAGTCCTGATCTTTCACCGATTGAGAACATTTGGCGCACAATTAAACAATAAGTCCCTCAAAGGAGAGCCAGAACTCTCCAGCAGCTGGAAGCCTGTATTAAACAAGAGTGGGATCAAATTCCAATGGCTAAACTCAAGACACTTGTCTCCTCAATGCCCAGACGCCTCCACTCTGTGTTAAAAAGAAGAGGGGATGCTACACCATGGTAAACAGGCCCCTGTCCCAACTTTGAGACCTGTAGCAGCCATCAAATTTGAAATGAACTCATTTTGTGGATAAAATTGTAAAATTTCTCAGTTTCAACCTTTGCTATGTTATCTCTGTTCTATTGTGAATAAACTACTGGCTGGTGTGACTTGAAAGTCATTGCGTTTTGAATTTATTCACAATTTACACTTTGTCCCAACTATTTAGGAATTGGGGTTGTATATGCATGTGTGTTTTGCGTCTGTATTTGTATATATGTGTACATGACAGAATTTTGATTAACCCTATTCCTGTGTTTTGGGGTCCAATGGACCCTGGAAGACTTTAAAATGGCATATCTTTTTCGGATGAGAATATACTAAATTTTTCTTTCATGTAATCCTCAGGCAACTCGTTTTACACTTTCACCGAAAAAAATCAGTCAATTCGACAAAGTGGTTCCTTCAGTAGCCATGAAAAAGGCTTTGGACACTCCAGAGCAGAACTTTCCTATTTAGAGGCAATTTTGTCATGGAAAAAGCCAAATAAAGTATCCCAAACGTAATGAAAACAGTGGAGATGTTCTCATAGGGATTATTTGTCACTGAAATGTTGAATTCTAGAAAAAAAAAAATATCCCAAATGTTCCAAATTACCATGATTTAGAACATTTGGAACGTTTTGGTGACATTTGGAATGTTTTGAAGGCATTTGGAACATTTTCAAAGCTCTCTCGGTAATCGATAGTCATACAAAAACAAAGCTTATATTTTTGGAATCCTTAGAATCTAGACATTCGGATTCAATCTAAATATATTTGTCATAAAAAGTGATTTGAAACAGTGTTTTTTTATTGCGTTCCAAATAGAATGTTTCCCTGCATCAAAATATTCCATTTGACAGATTTCCAAGTTTGGCGCTTTCCCATGTCTTCAATACTTTTTACAGCTCACCAATCAAAAATAAACAAAAAAGTTATGCAAAGTAATAAAATTAGGTGATTTTCTTGTGACTTAAATCTTGAAGGTTTCGTATAAAATCCGAACTGTGCCCTCAAAATGGTGATTATATCGTTATATGGATTTGTATTATAATCACAAAATCCAACAGTAATAAGAGAGAAATGATTTTTCACGTGCAGCAAATTTGTCATGAAAATGGTAAGAAAACAAGCTTGGAGTCCATTGGACCCCAAAACACGGGCAACGTAGGTAAAAAAGAAACACATGAATAGGGTTAAATGAGGGGAAGGGAGAAACTGGCACATGAAAAATACTCAACAGTAATTTGCCGCAAATTGTTTTGGTTCTTTCAAAGGGAATGGAACTAATTTTTTTCAGGACCCTATTATCCATGTGGTTTGGTATACATGGAAAGTAAAAAGCTACTCATGAGAGGGAATAGCATTAATAGAGATTATCAATTTTTAATTTCTACTTCACCCCACGGAGTGGGCGTGAAGTACTGTTTTTAGCGGCTCTGTGTGCTTGTTTGTCTGTGTTTCCGCTCTTGCCAATGGGTGAAGTCTGCCATCTAGTGGCTCTGCATGTTTGTTTGTGTTTCCGCACTTGCCAATATTTGCGTGAATGGGGTGAAGTCTGCCATCTGATTGCCTTGTTTGTTCTTTTGTGTCGGTTTTACAAAGGGAAAGCACAGGATTTGTCGCAGGGAGGAGGTCAGCAGGAATGCAAATTAAAATTAGAACTTGATTGTGATATTTGTAAGGGAATATTATTGGTTTCATGCGAGGGGATAACATGATAAAAAAAGTTATGTTCTTCAAAGATGACAGAAATAACCTCTTGTAATGCAAATGCAAATTTCACGTTTTTCCTCCTCTTATTTTTCAACCCTTGGCTCCAGACGGCTTAGGTCTTTTCAACATAGTCCGCTATATACATCTGAATTGTGCTACTGAGATTGTTTCACGGTCAATGTCACTCTTCAGTCGACTCGCCTTTCCCCAGGAACACAAAGAACATGGGGCCTTCATTTCTTTAAGGACCTGCGTCACAATTACTGCGCATACTCAGAATTTACATCCCAAGAAAGTGAATCTGCTTGACTGCTAATTATAATCTGACTCCAATCTTGCCAATCAGTCTTCATTTTGCATTGTATTTATATTTTAGTAACTACTGCATTATGCTTCTTATATTTAGGAGCTGTCCATGGAAATGTAAGGATTCAAAGTGCCATTTTAAGTGTTAGCCAAGGGGTACAAAGCATGTAAACTAGTTGCCATTGCCAATAATCATAGAAGACAAATACCTTCTACATTGTGACTTGCAGCTGACAGATTTATTTTGTTCAAAGTTATGAGCTTGCGCAGTAACTATGACTGACACCACTTCTTTAAGTGATGGGGAAATGACAAGTCTAATTCAGCCAAATGGTCAGTTCTCGCCACTCAAGTCATGTGATGAATGTCTAAAAAGCAGAAAATATGCAATGGAGGACAATGCAGAATACACAAGACAATACCCAATAGTGTATTCAGGTGCATGTTCAATGTGTAATTTTATCAGAATGCACAACAAAACATTCACAGGTTGACAAACGAAAAGACAACGGATCAAGTGTAAAAAGACCTATATTTAAGCATACCTTTTTAAATTTTTCTTTCACCTTAAACTCAAGTTTTAGCGCAGCAACATTACCAACAGTTGCTACATCGTTCACGTCATTCTACATACATTATACAAGGAAACATGCTTGATTTATGAAAGATCTGCATTTCAAACTTTTATTTTGGTGAAATTACACAACAGACGCACAGCTGAATCCTGTCATGCAGTGCATAGCCACTTAAACAGTACAGAAAGCAAACTTTAAACTTAAGGAGCTCTGGCATTTCCCTTGGAACAGTTGGCAAGTAAGAAATCTTTAATTTTGTCCTATAGCCCGAGTCCCTTGTGTACTCCAGATTTATTGCTATTGCTGCAACTTGCCAAATGCCCCCAAAAGGTCAAATGCCAGTTGCTAATCTACAAATGTGCCAAATTAAGAATAACCACATGTTTAATTAGATTTCCATGTGCCAGACATTCACAGAAAAAATTTTTTAATAAAACAAGAGAATCTGGACACTGCACTGATACATAATAAATGTGTTCATTGACACCACCTTTTAATCCAAACCTTGGCATGTTTGGTTTTTCCTTTGTTAAATTTTGACAGCCAATTACATAGTTTATAGAAACCTTTAGCCATACGGCCAACGACAGGTATGAATTCTGACTGAGTCCAACACAACTTCAACAGTAAAAAGCTCACACTACCCCAAAATATATAAACTTCACGCATACTGGTGACATTCAAGTGCCAGTGTTTTTGTACTGTCTTTTGGTCAAGTTTCTTGAAACGTTCAAAGAATCACTTTTTAGGCTTATAAAAATAAATATTTTTCAAAAATGGTTAATAAATTACACAACTAGCAGCAAAAGTAGAATCTAGAAATCTGTGTGCAAATGCTAAATTCCCAACTGCTAATCCCCCTGGTCCCAAATAAATCCTGATTAAGTATCAAGAGCCCTTCCCCTTTTGTAAACAAGCTGCGTTATACAAAGCTCCTCACACGGCATTTGGAAGCTAAAGGACACGCACTCAAGACTTAAAACAAAAAAACCCTCTAAATGCGCAATAAAATAACTTTGTAAAACTTGGTTACAACATACAAGGGCGTAGACCTAAAATTAAATAGCACCAGTCATATTCAAGTTACCTAAATACTGTCAGTGCATATGCTTCCATTTAATAATTTTGTTGAAAATTACAAGGCACAACACACTTCAGTATACATCTATTGCACTTAAATAGTTAAATGCCATTTCATATGCAAGTCTCACAGCATCGCTCCTTAAAAAAACAAAAAAAAAAAACAAAAACAAAACTTAACCCAATGCCAGCTTCCTGACCAGTCATTTCAATGACATCAAGGCAGGTCAAGTCAGAGTTAAAAGCATTGATGTCGCCATGAAAAAAAGACCACACCCCCTCCCTCCATCTTTGGCCTGATCTGTTCTGCTACTGAAGCCTGTGCAACTAAACACTGGTGCACCACACTGCTCTCTCCAATGCCAGTATCGCCAGTACAGTAACTACCCCTGCAATCCACTCCACTGCTCTAGTCTCTGAAAATAGGAGCCATGTCTCCACCAAGTAAGCTGAATGAGGTCATATCGAAATTTCACGCAGCTTGAAGAGGGGGAAAAAAAAAAAAAAAAAAAAGAATTGTGTGCGTGTTGGTAATAAACTAAAGCCTGCTGCACAGTTCAAAAGTTTTGCTGCCTTGACCAAAAAACAACACTAGCATGCGTATGCAAAACCAAATTGGCCGTGTATGTAAGGCTGCCTCAGCACTGTGGTCCATGAGTAGCCATTCAAAAACTCTGCATATGGCAGGCCTTTTGTCTTCTTACAAAATAGAATTGTGTTAAGAATGAGAAACATTTTCCCCATAAAACGTTTCAAGTAATATGAAATTAAAACTGAAAAAAAATCCACCCAACCCAACGGCTAACCTGTGGTATTTTTTTTTTTTTTATTTTTTTTTTTTTTAAACTAGCCGCCTGAACACTGTCAAGTCAATTCAGAGAAGCGGAGTTAAATTCCAGCATTGCGTGTTGAAAACACCAATGTGCATTAAGACACAAGCGCTTCATTTCAGTGATTATTACAATAAATGAAACAATTTTAAATACTACCACATCACAAGCTGTCCATCCAGGATAGAGTGAGCATAAAAAGTTTGAACTCCTAATCCTTTATAAAGACAACTGCCACGAATTAATACCTCAAGTGATTCCTTCTCCGTGACAATCCGGAAGCTTCTTGCGTTTCACCAGTGAAAAGCACCGGCTGCTTGAAATCCCTGTGATGATTTGCATTTTGAATGGAAACAATGACTCGCTGAAGTCATTTCTTCCCGTTTTTGCCAAGGTTTGATTTAGAACAGTAAGCCGCTCCTACGGCTTACAAAAAAATTTGAGGTCTTTGGCCATGTATGACCAGTAATGACATTTAAAAAATGTAACCTGTCTAGATTGAAAGGCACAGCACATTAGCAAACAAATGATCCTCAGTTTTTGTTTTTTCTTTTCTTCTTTGCTTGGTTTTCCAACGGATTTCTTAAAACAGAGCCCCAGATCCAATGGTTAGGACTGTATGACCAGCCATGTTCAGGCTCATGCAAGAGTTTTTTTTTCCACCGCTCAAATTTCTCCTGCAGGCTGCCTGTTGCTGCCGGCAGGCTCCTTTTCAGAAAGAGTCAGAGAGAATCACAGCTGGTAATGTACCGAGCTGCTGAAGCTATGCAGGGTATAGTCTGGCAATGTTACATGTGGTATCCTTTCAGCTGGTTCGGTGTTGCGACCTCCACTGTACGCAGGTTTCTTTAATTTCCCCACCAGTCCACCTGGGAGTAGTTTCCTCCATAGCTGTCATTGCTGTACCCAAAGTTTCCAAATCCACCTGCGTAGAAGAAGCCAATATGAAAAAACAAGGTTCTTAACCCTGAAGGTGACTGCATGATTTCACTACTGTCCAACAGTTTCACAGTACACACACAAAAAAAAAATATATGGCTGTACATGGAAAAAATGTGCAGTTTACCAAGATTTATAAATGGTTATTATATGTTTCACATGCATCACGCTGTACATAAGGCAAGCCCAGTCATATCTACCCATGAACTACACTAAATATAGTAAAGACATGGTTATTTACATCCCCACGTTTGCATCATTCTTACTGCTGACAGAAGCACATGGCCACAAGAAAACAGACATACAGGTACATAAGAGCAACAATGTCCCCTTGTGCCTACTCTGTTGGAGGAGTAAATTTAACCCTTACCACTGCCACCAAATCCTCGATTTCCACCATGGCCTCCAGAGTTACGACCTCCACGGCCACCATAGCCACCGCCGCTGCTGCTCTGGCGGTAATCTCTGGCCCCAAAACCACCAGAAAACCTGGAGGAGGAGAAATTAATTTAAAAATGGAGTCCGTTCTGCAGATGCGCTCTGTAGAACACAGCAGTAGATTACAAAAAAAGTCAAGTCCTTGCGGGCATTATGTCGCACAACCTCTCGTGTATCAAGCTGAACTGACCAATCAACATAAGCCACACGGCAAAGATAGAGGCATAGCTTTGTAGCACTAACCTCTTGGAACGTCCCCGACTGCTACTCTTGTGCTGGTGCTCGTACCCCAGGCTCTCCAGCCAGGACGGTACCTCCTGCTTTGCCTCAACCAAGATGTCCAACAGATCCTTGGTGATGTTGCTGTTCTTCTCATTGAAAAAAGATGTAGCCAAACCTAGGAGAAAAGAGAAAGGCCATTGAATTTCCAACAAAATTTTCAAAACTATGGATGCAGTCTGGATATAACTGCATCAAAAATTACAAGCATCTAGACTGGCTACTAGAATAGTCAGATGTCCATTCAGCTTCATATCAAGGTACAGACCTCAAAACATTTATGAATTAAAAAAGGGGAGGGGGAGCTCAGAGTGAGATCAACGGCAAGATCTTACCAAGATTTCCCACGCGACCAGTACGACCGATACGATGAACATATTCCTCGATGTCACTGGGAAGGTCGAAGTTGATGACATGTTTAACATTAGAAATGTCGAGTCCACGGGCAGCAACCTAAAAAAAGACCAAAAAAAAAAAAAAAAAAAAGAATTAACAGACCATAACAAACAAAAAAAAAAAAAAAAAAAAAAAAACAAACACAGTTAAAGAGCACTTTACTCATCAAAAAAGTTAAAGGGCTTCACAAAATTAAAACTGAAATGAGCACAGCTAAAATGTTGATCTAAAGAATCTAAATAAGCACTGGGCACATGATTCAGGAGCTACGGAATTAAGTTCAGGTCATCAAGAGAGAAGTCAAGCGATAACGCTCCACGCTCACACAAAATACCCGAACCGCTTCAGACAGAAACCGAACGCAACGTACCGCCGTGGCGACCAGGATGGGGCACCGACCCGAGCGGAACTGGTGTAACGCCTCCTCGCGGTCTCTCTGGGACCGGTCGCCGTGGATACTGGTGCACGCATAGCCTTCCCTGTACAGGAAGTCCTCTAGGGCATCTGCGCCCTTCTTGGTCTCCACAAACACAAGGGTAAGTGAATCTTTGCCTGGAAAATACAAACCAACATTTAGACTCTATATCCTACCACATGACCAAACAACAGGAGGGAGGGTGGAACACAAGGGGACAAAGAATACAGCCGCAAACTCCGTGCCTTCAGGTACAGCTTTGCAGAATCTCCAGAACAAAATTAGTTCTCATATTTTCCTCTGCTGATACGTCAGTGATGGTTGCTTCATCAAAAGTTCATTCCCTTAATGGGAAGTTTACATTTATGGAATTTCCTCCCTTCAAAAGCGCATTTGTAGCATTTTAAATTTAGTTTCAGGGAAGCAGATCTTGTCCAAGTATCTGGGTCACACTTGGATGTGCCACAACAGCATATTGCTCAACTATCAGGGCTGCTCAGTTTTTCAACCAAGCTGAGTTAGGCACAGAGTTTGTGGAGCATTTAATGGCTGTAAGGAAGCAAGGCCAAGGCTGGAGGTACTAATGGACATGCATTTCTGACAAGAGGCTGATGCACCTTCAACTTTTAAGACAGCTTCTAAAAAGACAAAGGTACGACTACACAGGGGGAAATGATCGCAAAAGCACATCCACCCAGTATTGGCATGCAATTTTCTGCCATGCTACAGATGCAATTCACTGACCAATTTCCAGATTTCTTTTTTTCCCTTTTTCTTTTTATTTAAATCTAGGTCACATTTGCCGTGTGGATAACTATTGACATAACCAGTTTCATGCAGTTCCACTGCACTTCTTGAAGTCATCCACAGCACAGACTGAATCGTACTGTATTCCATACTGCACCATTCTTGGCACGCAACATGCAAAGATTACTCTTTCAAAAAGTGGTTACTGAGGGTACATCAGTAACCACTGGTGACCCAAAAAAAAAGTCATGGAATAACACAGCTAAGTAAATCAAGCCAAAAAGTGTACCATTATATAAATGTCAATCAATCACACCATCAAATCTAAAATTCATTTAGTCTTGTCCTCTAACTAGAGAGGCACTCCAAGAGCGTAGAGCTCAGCAACAACGAAGGCAAATAGTCCGTTAGTTTAACAGTGATATGCAAATTTGCAAGCGCAGATTCTGGCCGGATACTGACACCGCCAATCTTCAGAGACCACAATGTATGAACTCAGCCTACTGTGCACCCATTTGTTTCCAAAGCAAATAATTTGAGAAGGTACTGTTAAAATGGCTCCGCTTATTACCTCGGAGTAAGGAATGCTTGCATGTAAATGCAAATTTTTCCATTTTCCTTAGGCAATGCGAAAGCTTTGATCATTGTGGACATGAACTGTTATTCTTGCTGCTGTGTGACATCAACTTTGCGACTCACACTGGACCGGTAACCAGCCAGTGTTTCATGCGAGAGATGGGGAGGTAGAAACTGGGAAGCTCTGCTATGAATCAGTCATCTCTCATTTAGCGGTCGTGTTCAGAATGGCATGTTTACTCCAAGCTACATAATGCACCAGTATATACTGGACACTACTTGCTTGGCTAATAAACAGAATGTGATAACAATGTTATGTACTATACAGATAGACATACAACCCACCAGGCTAGTAACATCCTCAATCCAATAAGCTTTTTCACTAGCTGCTACACTAGCAATTAGAAAATAAAAATCTCACTGACACAGAAGACAAAACTAGATGAAGTCTACAATTTTTTAAGAATTACATCCATGATTACAGAGGCCATTTTAAAGAAACAGCCGAAATGAAGTATGCAGAACAATAGCTGACCTAAACACACTGAACTGTCAGATTAGGTGTAACTGTTGGCGAGTTAAATGGTAGTCAAAGTTTGTTGGTCAAGTTTGAGTACTTAGGGTTTTACAGGCTGACAATTTGAAAATCCTTTGCGCAGTGGTTGCGAGGGTCAAGTGATTCCGATCAGTGAGGAAGTGAGAGGAGCCCCGTACGCTTGAGGTTACTGGACAGTTCGTGATCAATGCAGTTCAGAGTTTCTGCTCAGGGGCGCATTTCCCAAAAGCGTAGTTGCTAACTAAGTTAGCAACTTACATAGTTCGTCCATTCGCCATCAATGGGCCCAACTATGTAAGTTAGCATCTGTGATTTTGGGAAACGCACCCCTGGTTGTGAAATTTATCAGCTGTATAATAGCCAACATCTGCAGTTGCATATTCTGCTCAGTGTGAGTTCAGCCCCAGAGGCAATAGTCAGAGACGCTCCATTTCACAAGAAAGCAGTAGGATTTAAGACATTGGTTAACTGTCATACGAGATTAATACATCTACAGCCTCATCTATACAAGGCAGTTTAGATCAACTGTGTGGCGTGCATTTTTCAAGGTATTTACAACATGCCTCAAATTGTTAAGAGCCCCTGCAGTTAATTGTCGTTTTGCCCGATGCGCAAAAAGAATAAAGAATTATTTTTTCGTGGTTTGCCAGAACTGTGTTTTTATGAAACAAAAATAATCTTTTGTTTGATTAATGTCTTTCATCATCCAGTTATCATAATCTTGACAATATACGGAAGAATGCACATGCCAGTATTTTAATAGCACAAAAAACTAAACGTAACATGACAATGCTGTTGCTCAGCTGACTCGAAACCCTACCCAACAGTCAGGAACTACAGCTTATCTGCTACAAAAAGTGTCAACTTTCTATTACTATAAAATTGAAAAGGGTATTTCAAGTTCAGGTTCACTTGCGATAGGCCCGATTCCTCCAGTCAGTTTTAGTTCACCCAAACAAAGATCGCTCGTGCAAATCAAAACTACAGTTAGTTAAGATGCTCGTTTCCTGGATTATCCAAGTGAACAATACTAAACCATCCTAACAACTCGCCTGACATTTATTCACCGGAAGTGCAAAAATTTGCGTATACACCCTATGGCTCAGATCCGCTTCAAAATCTAATAGGTTCTTCCCTATCCCATGCTACACCCTCCCATCAAGTTTCATGAAAATTGTATCATTAATTTTTTCCTTAAACTTGCTGACCAACAAACAAACCAGAAGCAACAAAGGAATATTAATTTATACCCTTCACATAAATAATGGTCGGGCAAATACAACCCCTTTCAGATATCAGCAATATACATCAACAATTTTGTGTTTACAACAATTCATGATATCACAGTTGCTGTGCGTTAAAGTCTGTTTTAAACAAGAAAAACAGCACAAATGGAACGAGCACTCAGAGAGCACATACCTCCGCCAAGGCATTTGGAATTGCACCACCATCTAGTGGATTTTAAGACGCATGGCATTTATTATTCTAATCTTCCAATCCCGCAATGATGAAGCACCCGTAAAAAAAAAAAAAATTCAGGAATTCGGAATTCTTTCCGGATTACTCCCAAAATGAAATCACCTCTAGGTTTGGCCAAGACAAAAACTCGAGTAAAAATTCCATAAAAATCTGTCCATAACCTCTTTCCATAATGTTGCTAACAAATAAACGTACTTAGCCACAAACCGAAGATAAAACAACCTCCTTGGCGGAGGTAATAAAGGGTGAAATGAATCATATTCTAAGCACATAAATAAGATCTGAAAAATGAATGAGGTATTCTAGCATATACATAAGATCTGATAGATGACAGACTTACCAGGCTTCCCAGGGATCTCACCCGCATTTTCCTGAACCTCACTGGGAATGACTTGAATAAAACCAAACCTCACCATAAACTTCAAAACACTTCACAGCCAATTATATGCCAGCAGTGGAATTCAAGTTGGAAAGTGAACAAGCATACTGTATATAAACTTCAGAGGGGAAGAGGGTGACACTATGTACTGCCTATAGTAAACCATAATCGGGGATCTGTGCTCGTTTCCACTATGGGCCCCAATTACTGCATCAGCCAGATAACGACACTAAAAAAAAAAAAAAAGCCCCGAAAACACTTTCAAACACAGCCGATGAACTGCAGTAAAACCAGCTTTGCCAGCTTTTACTCAGCACTGTGGCTCCTCCAACTTTAATGCCGCTTCATGAAATATCTCTTCCTACCACATTTTTTGCATGAACACAGAAAGAACAGGCCGCTCCCATGTTCCCATTCAGTACATATGCAAAAGCAGGGAAAATGAGGCCAGGTTCTTACCAGTAGCATTCAGCAGATCCAGGAGGAATGACCGTTTATCACTCTCTTCAACCCAGACCACTTTCTGCGTGATGTTTTCAGACGTGGACCCGACACGGCCCACCGCCAGGAAGATGTACTCCTCCAGAAAGTCCCGAGCCAGAATCTAAAGGGACAAACAGTAACTCAAACCAGGTCAAACCCAAATCATTTAATCGGGGCTCTCTTCATCTTGCCACCGTTCATACCTGGATTTCCTTGGGGAAAGTGGCGCTGAACATCATGGTCTGACGAAGGCCCTTGGGCGGCATAGTGTCCTGCTCCACGATCCGCCGAATCTGCGGCTCGAAACCCATGTCCAGCATTCTATCCGCCTCGTCCAGCACCAGATACCTGAGGGGCAGATACAGGGCATAGATTTTACACCGCTGCTCAAAAAGCATCTTTTTCAGGCGACCACAGCTTAATAAACACACCTATACATAAAGCATGAACCTAACAAAATAAAAAAATTAAATGAATAAAAATAAAGCCCACCAAGGTCATGAAAGAGGCACTCACTTTTTACCTGCTGTGATTGCTGGGTGAAGACCTTAGCCTGCACCAATGCCCAATTCTTTCCATAACCGTCTTGACAGAAGACCATTAGTTAATTGTCTGAATCAGGTGCTTCATTGTTAAGGGCTAAAATAAGAACTAATCCCTTTCGGAATGATTTAAACAAACCGTGCAGAATTACAGTGAAAACCTGGCAAACAATGGGACCCCGCAGGACTTCTTTGTGATTTTGAGTGAGTGGGCACATTTTCATAACCAATTGGGGACCTTTTCTGGAATAAACAAACAGTGACCTTGTGGGGACCAGTAGCCCTTCTGGGCACTGAGGCCTGCCCTGTATGCGGCAAAACCTCATTTCCGAGGTCCTGGTTAAGGTTAGGGGTCAGGTGTGAATTGAGCTTAGATTAAGCTTAGGGTAATGCACAATCTGGTTAAGGTTAGGGCTGTCCACAATGAATGGAAGTCAATGCTATGTCCTAATATTAAGGACTTCTGTGCAAACGTGCGTGCGTGTGCGTGTGCGTGTGTGTGTGCGTGTGCCACTCACGTGCAGTAGTCCAAGCCAATCTTGCCACGCTCCATCATGTCCACCAGTCGCCCCGGTGTAGCCACCAGCAGGTGGCAGCCTCGTTCAAGGTCGCGGATCTGCTGCCCAATGTCAGCACCCCCATACACAACACATGGGCGCACTCTAGATCGGTACGCGAACTGCAAAACAGAACCACATTCAGGCAGACATCAAATACACCCCGCCACTGAATGCAACCACAAAGAAACATCTGAAATCTCTCTTGTACTCCGGTCATCCCCCACCACACCAATCATCATTTTCCTAAATAAGATAAAAATATTGGGTATTAAATTTGCTTTGTCTGGCAGGTAAGCTTAGTCAATTCCACTTATCATGCAAACACCAACATAGAACAAGCCTACTTGTTCCGATTTCCTTCTTCAAGACCGTAGGGAAATAAGCACCTTTCGAGCCTCATCATAGATCTGGAGTGCCAGCTCACGCGTCGGGGCCAGGACCAGCGAGATCGGGAACTGCTTCCGTCGCCCATACTTCCCATTCTCCTGCAGAAACACCAGTCAGGACATAGTTAGAGACCTGGGCAAAAGTCAGCCACCAGCCAGCCACCAAATGGTAAACTAAGCCTTAATGTCTATGCAATCCTCAAGGGTGTACTCAACTTTCAATATTTTATTACAAAAAGGAACAATGCCAGCCAGCTAGTCAACAGCCATTAGACTCCTACATTCAATATATGGAGCTTGTTCCTAAATTTATACCATCCAGGAGATTTTCATTTCAACCCTGATTGAGCACAACTGAATCAGGATCTCAGTGCAGAAATTTTGCCCCTGAGGGAGGGGGTTGTTTTAGCTTGCGAGCAAGGCCTGCAAGATGGCAGATCTCCAGGAACAGGGAGGATTAACACTGCTATAGAGTAATACAAAATGGTGAAGCACAGGGAGCATTAGACTGAACAGAGTTGATTTAGAATGGCG
Source organism: Gymnothorax javanicus (assembly GCA_029692085.1). Lineage (NCBI taxonomy): Eukaryota > Metazoa > Chordata > Actinopteri > Anguilliformes > Muraenidae > Gymnothorax > Gymnothorax javanicus. The sequence continues at coordinate 24,317,439 of CM056205.1, forward strand.
AAGCAGAGGGAGCAGTAATACTGCTGTGAGTAATACAAAATGATGAAACACAGGGAGCATTAGCACTGCTGTGAGTAATACAAAATGATGAAACACAGGGAGCATTAGCACTGCTGTGAGTAATACAAAATGATGAAACACAGGGAGCATTAGCACTGCTGTGAGTAATACAAAATGATGAAACACAGGGAGCATTAGCACTGCTGTTGAGTAATACAGAATGGCCAGTTACAGGGAGCATTAGACCTGCTGTAGAGTAATGCAGAATAGTGAAGCACATGGCGGCCAAAGGAAGTGCAACGTCTTTGCACAGAATTCAGAGCACCAGCCGGCACGTTATTTAGTTCAACTGCATTTACACACATCATAATTCCACATCAAGCATCATTTAGTGCAACAGAATATCACTGCCATACCTGTCCACTGGATTTTGCAGCCTGCAGAGCTTCTCCCGGTCCATCTGTATAAATCTGACTCAGCACTGGGAGCAGAAAGGCTGCAGTTTTCCCAGATCCTGAAACAAGAAATAAGCCAAAGCGGCCAACTGGGTTAATGTACAGGCAGGGGCACTACACATCAGCAGCACCTCCTGCACTGTCAGGACTCTCTCAAAACGCGACACGAACATTACAAAGAACTCACTGAAACAACCCAGCTGTGGGGTTTTTAAGAATAAGAGCCATGGTTAACAGAAGGCCAACTAGAAGGAACCCAAAGAGCGCAATACCTCCGCCATTTTGAAATTTGTCGGCAGAGGAATAATCACTGAGAGCAAATGTTAAACGAGCCCTGACAGTGCAGCTTTTTCGTGCATAGAAATTCTAACAAATCCTAGATCAGGAACATGAGTCGGATCTTATCCAAAACTTAATCACTTCCTCCTTAGCACAGTATCCATGAACAGAAAATTTCACTGACATCCATTCATAATTATGGCACATCCTGCAAACTGAAGAACGGACCAACGTCTGAAAATATTTCCACCTGGCAGAGGTATAATTGAGGGTATCGCCAATACGCAAAAAATGCCCGGATGTTGCATTCGTGCCCCGTTTCAGATGCATTATGGGATAGTTCGGTAACCCAGACGCTTCCGGTCTCTTTCGCGGCTGTGGGGGGGGGATAAATAAATAAAAATCGAACGCTGCCTAGGCGTGCGTGGTTCCGCCGACCGCATCGGGCACTTACTTGCATACTCGCCCGTACGCTTGCGAAACTAGCTGCGTGCTTGGTGAATGTTTACATTTTCCTCGGCTTGATTTACATATGCGTGCGTGCAGGGCCGAGCCGTTAAACGATAGCCGTGATCTCAGTAACGCACCAGAAGTAAGTGAGTTCCGGAAGTAGCAAGACATTTTGCCGAAAGTGCTACATTCCGGCATTTTTTGCGTATTAGGGATGCCCTCAATTATAGCCACCATGAGTACAAGGCCATAAAGTAACACGATTAGCAGCTGCATAATGGACAACCAAAACAGAATACATGCAATGATCATTTAGGGACCAATATGGCCAACTGTCAACTCTGATAGCAATTAATACGAAGCAGTTACAGCTAGTTTATAGCCAAATGGGGTCCATTTAACTTAAAGCAAATAATATTGAGGCAAAAATGACGAGTAATTAGCCCATTCACCACCACACCCCCCATTCCTCGAAAGTTCACGCACAGCTCTGTGCACAGCTTATTGTAGTTTTCTAATTGGAAAGCAGCACCAGGGAAAACACTTGGAAAAGCTGAGAGGAAAGCAGAGGTTTTTACGGACCGGTCTGAGCACAGGCCATCAGGTCCCTCTTCGACTTGATGATGGGAATGGCGTGTTTCTGCACCGGCGTGGGTCGCGTGTAGCGGCTCAAAGTGATGTTTCCCATGATGATCTCTCCCATGTCCACGTCCTGGAACTGGAACACAAGCGCAGCTCGGTCTGACAACCATCAACCTTACACTACGTATATAAACAGCAAATCACAAAAATCGGTAAAACTTAAAAAAAAAAAAAAAATTTAAGACTCACGGCCTCTATGTGCGCAGGGCAGTTGTTGCCAGTGGCTTCCACAGGAATGTCATCGTACTTCTCAAAGTTAATCCCCGTATTGCTCCCGGAAAACAGCTCGCTGAGGGTAGGGGATAAATAAGAGAATATTAGGAAGGAGCGTGGCAGGTAGTGCACAAAGGTGTGAAGGGGAGGGAGGGACACTCACTGCTCCAGACGCTCGTTGGGGGGCAAGGGCTTGGACCAGTCCTCCTCCTCTCGGGGATCCTCCACCCAACGGCTGTTGCCTCCACCCTCCCGCGAGCCGAAGCCCGGGCGCTCGTACCTGTCAATCACGTGCTACGTTAGTTAAATTGCAGTCTCCTCAACAACATTAGGCAGGCTGATCGGGCTACAATTAAAGGGGCTGTGTTCACCAAAAAGATTTCTCCAACACGTTTTTCAACTGTTTGCAAAGCAGGTCCTATGCATTTACATTATGCTACAAACACTAAAAGTGTGACAAGGCGCTGAGCGTCCATTCAGCACCGACTGCTGCATATTGGGCGTTTTTTCTGGGAGCCGAAAGTTGAAAAATGTTTCACTTAGATTAAAAGGCGGTGCTCGCCGCCGCCACTTTATAGTCAACTGTCCAATCAGTGGAGAAGGGGAGGGGCAAATTCTACCAAGACCAAAAAAATCTAATGTCCTCACATAAACCAGTGAGTCCGTCCTCTCTCCATACATGCTTCAGCCTTTCCTCCAGAGCATGGGCCCTCCAGATTGTGCCAGTCATTTTACACTCATTTTTAATAACAAACATCTGCAAAATTAGGCATTTGCAACAATGACTTAACCCTTACAACGATATTCCGTATCATGACAAGAGAGTTTCAGCTGAAAAAACTCAGCACCTCCATACAGCTCTCAAGTGCTCCCAGCAGGGTGTTCATAGCTAGGAAAAAAGAAGGCTTTGGTGAACACAGCCCTCAGCACATTCACCATCTTGAAGCCTTTATAAACCATCCACCTTGGTTTTAATCCTTCCAATCATCTTTTTAGCTTATCAAAGACATGTTTAAGTGAATTTATATCACACCGAGATGTGTTCACACATTGAAAATTATTAACTAGATCTGATACATTACCAACCCAAATAACACCACTAGCACATGACCCCAGGTTTTCACCTTGGCCCAAAAGCAGCAGCTGGAGATAAAAGCTCGAGATTGACTAGTAAACTTCGAGATGCCATACCTTCCTCTGGATCCAGAGCTCCGATCATTGAAGAATGAAGACTTCCCCCGATCAGAGCGCCCTCCGAAACTGCTGTACGCATCCTGTCTGTCCCTTCCGCTGTTCCAGCCGCCACCATCTTTGTGGTCATAGCCGAATCCTAGATTGAACAATTTGAAGGTCACTAAGCAACTAAGCTGCAAGGTATTTTATAATACAACTTCACCCACATCATCTCCATTACAGATCTTTCTCTGCATTTTTCCTTTGAACCTTTACAGGGCATCATTCATTTACATTCACCCCTCTTCACAATGCACCTAGTGCAACCTGCACAGGTTATGTCCATGTTGTGCATATATAGCCACATGTATTTTCTGGGCAGCTTGCCCCTTGAAGGATATTTTTGCTCCACTGAATTACAGCAGTATAGAGTAGGAAGGTCTCTTGCACTGATCTACATTGTGAGCTGGTTAAGACTGAGGAATTACAGCAGTTAACAGCAGGCAGGTCTCACGCACTGATCCACACTGAGCTGGTTTAGTACTTTAATTCCTCAGTCTAAACAGCAGGCTGGTCTCATGCACTGATCTACTCTGTGGGCTGGTTAAGATCGAGGATCGATCTCCCACCTGCACTGTACACAGCCTGGGATTGGTTAAAGGAGCCACTTCTGTTGCCACGGTACCCACCACCACCACGCCCGCCTCTGTCCGAACGCGCAGGACCTCGTCCACCGTAGCCACGGTCACTGTTGAACCGGTTGTCCCTGTTGTCGTGGTAGCCGTTGACATAGCCGTTGCTGCGTCCGCTGTCCCATCCAGGTGAATCTTCATTCAGAAAAAGACACAGATCAATTCACATCCAACACTCAACACTTAGGTGTGGACCTGCTCAACACCTAACCTTGCAGGAGTCAAGCTTTTGCCTTAATAGTCCACACAACAGGATTACATCCAAGACATCGTGACAAGGCAGACCAACTGTGTCACTTACCACTGCCTACACTTCAGTGGAAAATAGACAGGCTTCAATTTCATATCAATTCTCATCTCAAGTGCCAAGCTGTCTTACCATACAGCTATATCAAGTGACATCCATAAATTTATAATGCTAAATTTTTGGCTTTTAATTTCTTGAAGGGATCTTGGAAAATGACAACACTTTAAACATCTGCAAAGTGCTTCAGATGGTATGAAACACTACCTTTTCAGTATGATACCCAAAGTAAGAGGGAAAGTTAAAAGTTCATAACCTGAACACCATTCATTTGCCCATAATCTGGTGACCAAAACACTCAGATTTTTGGGAAAAAAAAAAAAAAAAAAAAAAAAAAACCTGCTTCTGTTTTGAGAGGTTCAACTTCCAGAGTCCAGAGGGCAGAACAGGTACTGCTCTTTTCAGATTACCATCATGTACGAACATATCTGACCAAAGGATTCTGCGAAAAGGCCATGGAAAGCAACTAGGTCACTATTCAAAACAGTTTCAAAGGAAAATGAAGCTGGACAACCTGCAAATCCATCTTCTCACCCGGTTATATTCCTGGTTGGCAAAGCAGGATGGTATTTAAAATAAGACTTCTAAAAACTATTTTATCCCACCCCACTGCCCAAAGACCCCCAGCTGATACACTGGAGCTGCAGAGTAAATCAGAAGTGGACCTGTGGATGGAGCAGAGGCATCATGCCACATTGCAAGTAAAGATTTACCAGAGCGGTCGGCCCAGCTCAGCACGCTGGCCGTGTCATCGATGTCGTCGGTGGCGACACTGCAATCAGTGCGGGCCGGGGAGGCTGAAAGTGACACAGCGTTACCAACCAGAGCCTCAATCCCGCTTAACGCACCCACAGGGCCGTCCATTCCTCAAGACAGGTCAACTGTCCACAAACCACAGCTTTATCATTCCATAGCCAATCACAATACATCCACAGAGCACTCCATGCAATCAGAGGTATGAACCAGCCAGTGATACCACTACAGCCAACTCAACAGCAAGGTATTCCTCAAGCTGGCTCACCAAGAGGGTTCCTCTGTGCTACTGGATAACCAGAGTCCAGCACACTGGACTGGCATGTGTCTAGCTGAGCTTGCAAATAAGCTCAAATAAGCTCCTGTTTGATCCGTAGCAATTTACCACAGCTTTTACCAAGTTTAAGTACCCAGATAATAGTTTTAGTGTAGTTATGTTTGCAAACAGCCAATGCCAGGCATATTGTGCCTTCTGAACTTACAGTATCTCTCATCTCTAAAAATATGGATTACCCGAAGATACCACTTAACCCAAAGTGTGCAGGCAGGCACACAGGTCAAACATGTTGCAACACCATGCGAGTCACATTTCCAAACACGTTTAAATTCCACGTGCGTTTAAGTCTCCATCTGAAAGGTAAGACTTCAATCTGCATCTTACAAACCACAAGATGCATACACGCGTCATCTTGAACCTCAAGCCCGGGTAAAATGCAATTGCATAATAAGGCAATGCTATCAAACACAATGCTGCACTCTGGATGGTGCAAAGTCAAAAGCTCATAAGATTAAATTTCCAACCACCCAAACCAATACAGAGCATTATTCATGCCTGGGTCATAGAACAAGTTTGTCTGGCAGTTAAAAAGCCAAGCAAAAAAAAAAAAAACTGCACCATTTAAAATGCTTCCAGCAAGACCTGAGTAACAGAACACAGGAAAATGGGCTTGTGCCATAAAAACAAAGGAACTGTAATGGTTTATGGAAGGTCATTAAAAAGTATTAAAAAAAAAAAAAAAAAAAAAACTCTGTTGCCTTCAGTCCTGATTGGATATGTCCTCAATTCAATAAAATCTGGCGTGAAGACAATTTCTAGAGTACAAAAAAGTAAAAAAAAAAAAAAAAAAAAAAAACCTAGCAAAGGCTCTTACTTTGCATTGCCCAATACAGAAGGCAAGGATAATCCTTCCAGGACATTCCATTACTATGCTGCAGACACAGCACACCGGCATCCCCTGCAAAATGCCATGGCTGTCAAAGTTCAAAGGGCAAAAGTCAAACACTTGAAGCTGAAAACAAATCCGCGACAGAATGCAGACAGCACGGTTCATTCAGCACAGCAGACAGCCCTCCAAATGGAGGACCCGACAGGAAGCTGCAGCAGACCTGGGCATCAATAGGTCTATTTGCCAGAACTTTAGCAGTCAATACTCAAGTCTGACATGATCATGCAATGCTAAATACAAAGGCCAAGACCAAAAGCAGCACAACCAGATAGCCTGATCGTAAGAGTTGACCTGTGACCAAGCTCAGACTTAGCACAGCCAGGCCCCAGCCATCAGAGGCTAGGTTTAGCAGACTACCGCCAAATGGAGATTAGGAGCAGCCTTGCCCGCTGGTAACATGCAGATAAGTGCAGGTTTACCGCATCTCTCTGGCCAGCTGCCCCTGCAAGCCTGATAAAAGGCGAGCTCCTGGGACCCGTATCTCACGTTACCTAAGAGGAAGTACAAGGCCCATCATCAGAAGTAGATCAGGAGAAGTGAGTGCAGAAAATGCCAAAACACACTTCATGTAGTTACCAGTCCTACAGTCATCCCAGCCATTCGCACAGTAAGAGGATCTGCGCTGTTGGTTGCGCTCTGGACGCCAAGACTGAGGAGACCATCTGGGGGCGACTGGGGATATTTTATTGCGTTGGGGGTGGAAACAAGAGGCATCAGGTGAAAACAACAAGAACAGACTCAGATCAGAGGCAAAGCAAGGCAGGCTATGCCCAGTGCATCAGCCAAAGCTGGAGTCAATTACACAGTAATCCACACATGATCCACACCCTCCATTGTATAATGGAGATATAAAGTCAATATGAATAAGGTGAAACTACCTTTTATGGTAATTTCTATAGCCTACAAACTTGAAAATAGAAACTGTTTTCCATTTGCTGGGAGTGAAAACAGGTTTCCTCCAAGCGCAGAGAAAAGCATGCACTGCTTTAAAAGAAAGAAAAAAAAAAAAAAAAAAAAAAAGAAGTGAACCAATAGGCTTCAGTAAGGAATGAAAACAAATTTAAAAACTTTGCAGACGTAATCATTTCTTTTTAGAAAGGTCTACACTACCTCTATTAAAAGCACTCTATAAATAAATGTAAAAATCAAAGCTGTAAGCCATCAGCTAGTTAATGTTAGCAGTGACTGCATCGCACCACCACAAATGTTACCCATCCCAGCTCAACTTACACACTCCCAGAAATAAGTCTGAGGCCATCATACAGCCAAACACCGCTGAACATGCAGCTTCCATTAGACAGACACCACTTTTTACGACACCATACTTGCATCCCCAGACAATGAACGCACTCTCATCTAGCCAAAATACAGTAGCGTTACACTTAATTAGTAATTTAGCAGACTAAACCAAAGGGACTTAGTTGTTTAGAATAAGCAGGGGTTAATCCCCCTCCAGCAATGTGGGGTCGAGGGCCTTGCTCAAGGGCCACAAACAGCTTTACTGATCATGAGGCTACACTGGCAATTGAACCAACAACCATCGGAGTCCCAGTCTAATACGCAAGCCACTAGGCTATAGAGGCCACGCCCATTTTAAAGCAGAATTAACAAAATAAGCAGACAAATTTACTGAAAACGGGACAGAGGTACGCAAGAAAACTGCGGCCAAAAAAGTGATAAATGATATATTTGCAAATGAAATGGAACCAGGCACATAGGCAATTCATTGCTCCTGTAAGGACAGTAGAGAACTGACTCATTTGCTACAAGTTCATTTTCTTACAGTCTAATCTCAGTTTTCCTTTTCAGATGCCATTACTGCCGAAGAAACAAAATTAAAAGCAAAAAAGCCAGGGACTCATTTCGTCCACACACACACACACAAAAAAAAAAAAAAAAACCCTACAACAAATGTGAAAGGGGCTCATGCAAAGCGAAAGTACCCATCACCACTTCTTCAAAGGTTTCCACCTAGATATGCAGTGAGCAACTGCACATGCAACCAAACTTGCATTTTTCTCCATAAACAGTTTAACAGATAAATTGCAGATGTTTAGTTGCAACACCGATCCCACCCAACCTCAAATAACATTTGGGCAAAATAATCATTAGAACGTTGAACAATTATAGGAACACCTTTATGAAAGCCAATCTCAAGGGAGAAGCCTTTTTGAATAAGCGACTGCACATTGGCACTGACGGCATGTGCTTGCCACGTCATGCTTCCACCAGCGCATAAGCATAATGAAAAGCTGTCAGAATACAAACTTACAGCTCTGCATTGGTGCCACTGAATAACTGCTCTGTCTACCAGAGGCAAAAGCACTTCCTGTCACGGAAAAAATGAAAACAGTCAAAAGAATTAAGGAGAAGAGGATTTCATAATTTCACAATAACTACATGAACTCTGAATGGATTTCAAAAAAATGCGATTTTTGAAAAAAAAAAAAAAAAAAAAAAAAAGGACCAGTCAGAGGGTTACTCATCTAAATGACCAACAATTGGTTTGAAATCAGTCTTAGCATTCCAAATAAATCCTGTTGCCATGATACCACGAACAAAACCGAGATTTTTCTTTGGCAGTGAAATGCATTTGCGGGGAAAAGGCATTCATATAGTCCAACATAATCCCAGCCCCTTGTAACCACAAGAGATGAAAGATCTTAAGCCAAGTTGTTACATGCTCAAGCATTCCAAATGCAATATGGAGTAGAAGCCAAGAACTTGGCCTCATTGGTAATGCAAGCCAAACATCCAGAACAGACTTTTACAAAGATTTAAAGCTGCAGTAAGGAAAAAAATATTTCATCATAATTTAGGTTGAAATAACCAATTTTCATTACTGCATGTCAGCAATATTTAATTGAACGGTTCCTTTAGAACATTGTGTCTCAGAGCCCCTAACCCTTTGTATTGACCGTTTTTTGAAAACTGGATCTGGTCTGAGCCAAACAACCAATCAGGGTTGGCTTGCATGCAACTAGCTGATCACAGCAACCCTGCACTAACAAAGGTCATCTGTGGTGTAGTGGTCTCGTTTTGGCAGGCGCTCACAGAAGTTGTCAAGATCAACAGCAACTTGTGCTAAATTTTCAGTGCCTCTTTTGCCTATAATGGTGTAAAGTTATAAAAATGCAAAAGAAGGAAGACAGAGGAGGAGCAGAGAGAATCAAAAGGGCCTAAAAGAAAGATCAAACAAGGACGAGCATCGGAGGCATTTCCAACATGGCGACAGTTGCGCAAGTACATGAGGCTGAAAGGTGAAACAGAAGTTACTCTATTCCATCTTAACAGGTAAGTGCTAATGGTAGCACTACAAGTCATCTGTGCAAAGTTGATATCTAACCAAGACAGCCAAGTCAAGCTAACTTAACAAAAATAAGCTAGCAATGTTTCCGTAGCTAGCCTTTTGTTAGTCTAGTGAGCCCCCCCAGACTAAGGAGCGACAATTTTCGTCGCTCGAAAATTGTTGATCGAAATGACGAAAAGTGACACTGAAATGGTATCTGTCATGGATTCTGAGGATGAGTCCAGTTAGAACTAATTAGTAGTCCAGATTAATTTTCTTGAGGAAAATCTTAGGAACGGCATGGTATTTCGTCAAAAGATCAACAGCCTATGACATCGACAGCTCGCCCTTGAAATATTTTAATGAATGCTTTCGGGCGTGATGCATTTCCTTAGCCATTTTGTCCACATATACGCCAGTTGGGAAAGAGTTTCATAGTCAACAACAAATGTGGTTGCTGAAAATCATGCAATATTTCCTAGTACAATTATCTGTGGTGATGCAGCCAGAGACCTGTTCTTAGAAACAGGCAGCTCAGGGAAAGAAATCAGGTCATTGGGACATTTGGTCATAACTGGAGCAAAATGTAGTTCAGCTTATAATGCCATAAGAACAAGGATTGCTTGACAGTGTATGCAAGGACTTAACTACATCTTGTTCTGTTTGACTTGAATACTCCAGCTGTGCTACAAGCAGCTAGACGAGTATTTAGTTGAGTAGGAACATCGCTGACAGATTTCAAATTTCATAAATTAGATAAGGCCAACAAGCGCTTATTTAAAAAAAAAAAAAGGTCCTATATTTTCGAACTGCCCCATTCCTAGAGCTAGTGTTGGCTGTGAACAAAAAAATAAATCAACTCTTTCCATACAAATACTTAATTTAGGGGTGTATCAAACAATGCGAATATTTGTAACTTTTGTGGGGAGAGAGAGAGAAAAAAAAAAGTTTTAAACTCAATCTCAACCCCAAATTCTCTATCGTGGAAATCTGTGACTTAGTCCTACCATTGCACATCATGCAACTTTTCTCAAACTCACAGCAGTGACAACAGCTCCCTTCAGGGCTTGGAGTGTGCTCAGAATCACTAGGCCAAAGCCAAATCGGGCAGTTAGCGGCCAGCTGCACTAGGACACCATGCTTGGATGGAGATCCCATTACATTCACTCCGACACCCAATTGACACTTGGTATTCGACTGATGCATGATCACCAAAATGAAACTACACAATACAGCCGCAAGTACCGGGACACTCACTCATCCAACATCTCATTTCAAAACCATGGAAATTCATGCATTTGGGGGTCCATAAAAAAAGCCCTAGGTCAACCTCAACTGAAAAGCATTTATGAAATAAGATTAAATTTGGTCCTCCCCCAATCCCCGTTTTGGAACCATCAGCCTAAACTCCACTCAGACCTTTCAGTAGAGGATTTAACATCCCTATAGGGATGTGCTTCTGTTCCAGTGAGAACAGCATTAGTGAGGTCAGGCAGTGACTATGTTGGGAAAAAAGGCCTGGCTCGAAGTCAGCTTGACAGTTCATCCCAACAGTTTTTGTCCAAGTTCCAGATCAGAATTCTCCAACACCCATCTTGGCAAACCATGCAAGGACCTCACTGTGCATGGGGGCACAGTCAAGCAGAAATGGGGAAAGGTGGGGCCTTCACATACCAGTATGGAGTGCACAATCAAGAGGCCAGAACTAATCATTAAAATTTGTTCCCGTACTAAGGAATGTACACATACTTTTGGTCATGCAGAGTATCGCCATCACTGCCGCAAGAAAATTGTGTCATCCTCAAACATTTACACTACTGATTGCACCACTAGTTAGATAATATCCAAAGTAAAATCATTTTTTTCTACTCAAATTTATCAAAAGGACTCAAGCGCCAAATAAATCCATTACTAGGATGCAGAGTCCTTTGCAGGCTAGAGAGGCCGAAAAAAATTTAATCTTCGACAGTAGTTCATAATGCCTGATCCACATCAAGCGGTTAGCTGAGGAAAACTTTGCTTTGACATGTTCTTAAAAGGATGAGAACTTAATTGTTGGGATAAACCAATAACCAGTTCATTCACGCAAAAGACAAAACATTTAATTTGCTTAAGCAATGGCACAAATATTAAATCAAACCAAATGGAAATTTGACACTCTTAAAAAATGATCAGGCAAAGCCAAATAGACCAAATTTTTCAATCAATGCTATTTAATAGGAATATAATCCAATAAGCTGACAGTCAAATAAAATCAATTTTGCACTGATTATCAGACTTGAAGGAAATCAATTCTGTGAAGAACAGTGAAACACAAATGGATCCTTGCTTAATTTCCAAAATGTGATTCCAGAGTACATCACTTTTTAAGGATTGTACAAAACATTAAGATGCAAATTTAATGCATCAGAAAACAATAGAAATTGCATCTAATGTAACAATGTGCCCTTAACCTGCTTAAAATGTAATACAAAGAAACACATTTCTTCCCGGTTACTCCTTACCATTTTTAGAAGCTTCTCTGTTCCGTAAATGAGGTGGAATGTAACGTCCTAGAGAGAGAGAGAAAAAGAGAGAGAGAACTCAGGAGATATTTACGTAATGGGTATTCTCAGTCATAAACAGTTAACTCACAACTGAACAACACTGAAAATGGAAGCAAATCAGAAATTTCTACCATCAAATTTGGAATAAGAAGAGTGATGGCCTTTATTCTATCTTATAATCACATTTCATTAATTCCTAGGAATAAAGCAAAGCAGTAGTCCAAGATGCACTTAATATGAAAAATGTATGGACCACACCACATGCACATTACAATCATTTAGCAGAAGCCTTCAATACCTCAGGAAAAACTCAATTTTTACAGTGTGACACCCACTAAAGCAATTCAGGTCAAACACCTGACTCGAGGCTTGACAGCAGAGCACCACTTCCAGCACAACCAATGCACAAGTGCTAATACTCAAGTAAGTATACAACACAACCAACTGAGACTAATGTCCATGGTAGACCACAAAACAGGCACAAGGATACTTACTGCCACCTCCACTCTGTCCGTCAGAGGAACAGTTCAAGTCCAGACCAGCAAGCTGTGGAAGGGGAAAACAAATAAATATTATCACTCATTCAACAAATCAGACAGTTCAATCTGTCATTTTGGAGACTAACATTTAATCTGCCCATTATTCAATTTGCATTCCTACACACTGGAGTACAGGCACCTCCGGTCAGAAGAAAATAGGCTGTGTCCAAATACAAATGGACCACACCACATCTACACTACAGACATTTAGCAGAAGCCTTCAATATCTAGAGATCTGACTTATCCTGTCTGATATTTACCCAATTCTTTTCAGCCTTAGTAAACGAGAACAGGGTGATCTGATTGAGGCCTTAAAATATATGGATAAACAAAATCTACTATTTAGGCCAAATTCTGTTTACAAAACTAAGTGTAGATGTTAGCCAAGGGTAAATTAGCACCAATATCAAACAGCATTTTTCCCGCAGAGAAAGGAATAGCTGTCAGTTAATGTCGGAGTGGCAGAAATAAGTGTGGGGAACACTTTAGTGCTAGAAAATAGCGAGCCTTATTGGGCTGAACGGCCTGTTGTCACTACTCATGTTATACGAAGTCAGCAGCCTGGCTGCCTGCCTCCTACGGTAGAGGGTTACTCAGAAAGCAACGAATTTTCGAAGCACAGAGTGCTAAGGAAAAGGAGCCTTATACTCTAAACGGACTGGCTGGGAACCGAACATTTTACATTTTCCTGTCCGTGGCACCCATGTGAACAGACTTCAAAAGGCAGAGCCATACCCGGATAGTTCGGCTTCTTCGGAGCTTAATTGCAATAAAGGAATTTAAGTGCCAGTCCACTGTACGCATCCGATGGCAGGAAGCGAGAGAACCATCTGGTCACGAGTTTCCCCGTTCAGAGCAAGGAAACGCTCTCCGGTATGTCAGCTTTAGGAACCGAGGCGACACTTTCAATAATCTTATCTACGTGTAACATTGGCAAGGAAACTCGAGACACTTCTCGCTGCTAACCTAGAGTCCAACCAATAGAATGGGGCTGCGGGTCAGCTCCGCCCATTGGATCTTCGGCGCCGCAGCAAAATGTAACATTACTTCAGGAACTCACCGCAGAGTCCGACATAATATATCTTACTGACAAGTAACTCCGCAAATACGGAAAGGAGATGGCTTGGCGATCGAGAAACCTTACAAAAAGTACCACCACGGAATTTGTAGCACGGTAACTATCGGTAAAGTAAGCATTTTTACACTAACAATTGTTCAAACAGCGGACACTAGGCATGTAAGAGACTTTTTCCAATTTCGAGAAGTTTTACCATTTTTTTTAAGAGACGGTAGAGACCTGAGAAGCGCTCAGAGCTCGGGTTAACTCGCCCGCGCTTACGTCATTTCCCATCCCATTAGCCTTGTTGCTGCTGAAAGCCACGCTGGGCAAGGCGCCAATGTCAATTAACCATAATGCCGCCCTATGTTGACGTTAGACGCATAGTTGGAGGCAAATATTATACAATGGGGAAAAAAAACCTAAGTTCAGAAGGTGGCTGACGCTACTGCCCCAGGCACCACGAACATGTTCAGTGAAAGTTGGGCAAATGTGACTTCCTTGTTAACTGTTACGCAATCCGCCATGCTGTTAGAACGGCCAAACTTAGCGACGTCATCCAGCGAGCTAGCAAGGAAGCTAAATCATTTCAGACGTAGATTAGTAGACACGGAGAACCAAATCAAGGCGGTTATTAAAATTTAGAGGGAACTTGAAGGGAGGTTGATCGGACTTGAACAATAAAGGCAAGACAATGGAAAGCTACCAGTTTGCCATGGCGTGTTAGCATGTTAGCAACCAGTGCTGTTGGTAAGACTTGGACGGGGGAGGGAAAGAACCTACAGGAGCTAACGTCACCAAGGTAGGGCCATTAATTGAAAACTAGCCAACATCAGCTACGTCACGAAACTGGGATAACCAGCCTACGTAGTCATCATTAATTCAAATTGATAACATTATGAAACCATTTTCCCCGAAACCTCTAACTGAAATTGTAAACGTTTAATTTCTTTGTTTTAACCTCATTTCTTTGTTTTGTCTTGTTATTCTTTTTCCTCATAACCTGTGTATGTTATGCCTATTGAATATTGATTCTATATCTAATATCTGTCATTTGTACTTTTAGTTTATGTGCGCTGTCTAGTGGCTGTTGTATACCTGTTTGTTGGTAATTTGTCTGTTCAAAAATAATAATAATAATAATAATAATAATAATAATAATAAAAAAAGTAGTCATTAAGCAGGGCAGTCGGTTCCATTGGTAGACGGAAACGCATGTGAAACATTCGGATTCAAAGTTAGAGATGGCCAACGCGAACGGTCAGGTTAAGTAGCTAGCGCCCAATTATCGTCAGTCAACGTTAGCCAGCCTGCCAACATGGCAAACATAGCTAATCGATCACAATTACAGCTCGCCACACAGGCTATATCAACATCCTTCACCAACTGGAGAATTATTCGAACCAACGTCACAGTTACGCTGCTTTCACACTGGACGCGAAACGAATTTTTCGCAAGACAGATTACATTCGAAGTCAATGCAAAGACGCCAATCTTTGCGTTGACTTTGAATGTAATCTGTCCGCGAAACGTTTAGCGTCCAGTGTGAAAGCGGCTTTAGACCATAGCCACAGCAGCCAAAAATCAGCAGGCCAATATTGTAGCTAACGCTAGCCAGCGCACTAAATTTAACGTTAGCCATCTAGCTACCAAATTAAAGTTAACAAGCTTCAATTTACCGTGCCAAGTTTAGGCTGATATGACGTTGCCTGGCTTACGAATAATGTCAATCGATAACGTAACCACGTTACATTCGTTTGCTGTGTTTTCTCACATATTAACTAATGTTACACAACCACACACAGTCAATGCCTCCTTAAAAATACAGCCGATGAAACAACCAAAGGCGACGGAGAAACTGTTGCTTTAACAGAGCTGGCGTCGGAGACAATACTCGCCATTGAGGCGATGGCGAATCCTTCAACCACCATTTTCAGCAAGCCGGTGCCTAAAGTACATGGCGATAGCTACATAGCTAGCTAGCTAGCTAGCAAGCTAACATCGAATTTGCCAACTGATACCAATCACTGTCACGTTTCCCTCAAATGTTATTTATGTCACGTCTAAGTTTAAACTACACTAGTACCGCTAAAGCCGCTTTCACACCGGACGCGAAACGAATTTTTCGCACGACAGATTACATTCAAAATCAATGCAAAAACGCGGTTGTACTGACTTAGAATGTAATTTGTCGTGCGAAAAATCCGTTTCGCGTCCGGTTGGAAAGCAGCTCAACTCTTGTATCATGAACTTAGGTTACTATTATACTGTTCCGAATAGCCAGAAAATTGACATGAGGGAGCCGACTCACCTGCTGATCTAGACCGTGTGTAGTTTCGACGGCCACATGACTCATAACTGAAGACTAATGAGGATTTATTTTTTTCTGAGAAACGAACTTAGTTTTCTGACGATCTTCTTTACGTCCTTATTTGTCCTCTTCGCGTTCCGATATATGTTTACTTTTTATTAATAAAAGTACGCAATTTATACAAACTTAACGAGTGTCAAAACGTGTCCTTGTTCGCGTTCAATTTCTGAACTCAGCCTGAGCTTGTTACCGGCACCTTCCACGAGTCCGTGCTGGAATGCCTATGAAGCGCGCATCGCGAGACTTTATTGGTCGAACAACGCTGAAAAGGAAATATTAAATATCGCGATATTTTCGCGGAAGAAACTATGTGGACGCTTGTCGCATTAAGGACAACCCCCAGTAAAAATTATGCAATCACCACTCTTAGAGGATGTTTATCCGGCTTTTTTACTTCATAGATACAAAACAATTGTTGTTGATTTGCCTAACATTCAGGTTCCACGAAGCACTCCCCAAACAAATTACAATTATTTTAATTAATGGCATATTCATAGAGATAACTCCTACTCTCATAATTTCTTGTTTAATGGGGGGCGCTCGCGAGATAGTCCACAATGAATGGGAGCCTATGGACCTGTAACCGTAGTCCCAAAAATAGTACATTCAAGGGAAATTTTTTTTCTAGCAATTTTTTAAAATTACGTCTGCAGTATGAGGAGTCCAGAAACTACACGAAGCAAAAATATTACCTCGTTCAGAAACTTACTGCACTTTCATTGAGTGTTGACCGATTGTATGAACATATTGCTATACATTTCAATCACCGATTGAAGCAGACAAAAAAGACTCTCCCGCGGCATAGATGATAAAGGGGATTGGGTCTATTGTCCGAATTGCTCAAATCAATATTGGTTATGTCCGCCATTGGCCTGTTGCACTGCTAGACATCTCCACTGGATGGAACAAAAGGTCAATGGTGACTTGGGGATGTGTTCTCCTCTTCAAAAGCTGCACAGACTTGGTGGATATTGGCCAGAAGTGGGAACCAATGACAAACTCATCGGTTGAAGACTTCCCAAAGATGCTCGATGGTGGAAAAATCCAGGAAATTAGCTGGCCATTCAAGTAAACAAATGTTTTTAGCTTCAACGTACTCTGTGCATGCTCAGGCAACATGGAGTCTGGGGTTGTCATGCTGGAATATAACGTTGTTTTGACAGATGAATGGTTAGACGCTAGGCCGCAGTATCTCCCTGCCATATCTCACTCCATTAAAGTTACTGTTAATGAGATGCAGTTGGGTGTGATGTCCATGGTGTATTCCAGCCAAATCCAGTACACCCAAACCAATCGAGCCGATTTCTTCGTCAAGCAGGGGTGAGGTCCAATCCAAGAGGAGGACGAAGCGTGCAGAGATGGAATTCCTGGAGACGATTTCACAAGGTTTGGGCGGAAATGTGGCAATTGTGGAGAGCAACTGTCATAACTGCGGTGGCAGTTGCTGGTCTCTCAGACAGTCACTGAAATGGAGACTCCAAAAATGGCAGTCTTGGTTGGGGATCATCACACGTGGTCATTGCACATGTGAGCGGTTTTCTGTCATGCCTAATTCTTCAAAACGGTGTCTTAGGCAACTTATTGTTGAAACATGGACACAAAGAGCCCTTGCACCAGCTCTGAGGGATATTCCTGCATTGAGCTTGCCAATTGCACACTCCCTGAAGTTTGAGTCATCTATGGCATTTTGAAAAATGGTTGAACATGGACTTTTGGGGTGGCGTTTTATTGACCAGAGGACAGGGAGTGCGCCTGGGCAGACTATACCTGATTTCAAAAGCTCTCGATCAGGCCCCACATATCTGACGGGCCAGTTTTGACAAAGGGCAAGAAATTGACAATGACATGGCAAATTGACTGAAATGCACACCTACCAGTACCATACAAACTTGGTCACGTAATCAAACCCTACCAAGTCAACCAAATAAATTATTTAGTGAAATATTGAGATGATTAAACTTTTGTGTTTATATTTTTGTTTAGAATAGATGTAGCGCAATTTTTAGATTTTTCCCTAGTTTTTAATTGTAATAAAATATGTTTTCTGACCACAAAATATGTGCAAGTTTTTTTTAAATTAACCACAGGCCTAGTGCCTGTTGAAGTTATCGTTTTGAAAATACATAACACATATAATATATAAAAAAAAAACCAAAACCATAATTATTGTGATTGTGGTCTTATAATTGTCAAAGGGCAATTAAGTTAGATGAAGGTAATGTCGCTCGCTTACTGAAGGCCCTCAGTGCTGTCTAGGAAGGATGTTTGGTTGCAATCAGTCGTTAAGTAACACATGAGCAGATTGCTTGTGTTTTATGAGCAAAATCACCTACCCTGTAAGAAAAACGAAATAACTAAAATAAAATCTTGGTTTTTTTGTTTGTAAGCAGGTGAAAATAATTATTCTTGGCATTTTGCTCCAGTCAATCCCATTCACTGAGGACTCTCGTGAGCACCCTCGAGGTGAATTGCAGCCAATTTTGGTATAATAGCATCAATACTAAGTGGACAAGCTCTCTCCAGAAGGAGAGGGGGAAGTTGAGCCGAAAGTCAGTCAGCTGCCAAGTGGCCCTTGAGATATTAACGCAAGTTGCAGTCACAAAACATCAGCACAATATTAATTATTCCACTGAATAAGTTACATAACAAGGAAATAATAATATGTTAAATATTAATCTTTTTACATTTTATCAATGTCATACTCTTGTGCTTGCAACAAAAATTTGCAGCAGTTTTTAAAATCACTTTTAAGCTTTTGTGTGATGTAGCAAAATCAAAATAAACAAGTGGTGCCAGGCACAACAAACCCCGCGCCTCGCACATACTTTCACCTACATATACGAAATTCAATAGGGATCTATTCTGGGTCAGTGGCAATCCCTAAACCCAATTTGGGGTGAATGTGCCCATTAGTTTTGCTGCTAGAGTGTTAACAAACTAACAAACACAGGAACAAATGCACAAACACACAAACACAGAAACAAACCAAACCAAAAACAATACCCCTTGCCCCCAACCTTCGGATGGGGCGGGGTGATAAATAAAATGTCTCAAAAATAAATATAAAAAATAACAAGTGGTGCCAGGCACAACAAACCCCGCCCCTTGCACATACTTTCACCTACTTGTACGAAATTCAATAGGGATCTATTCTGGGTCAGTGGCAATCCCTATACCGAATTTGGGGTGAATCCGGCCATTAGTTTTGCTGCTAGAGTGTTAACAAACAAAGAAACAAACACACGAACGCAGAAACAAACCGAACCGAAAACAATACCCCTTCCCTCACCCTTCGGGTGGGGCGGGGTAATAAAGAATGTTGAAATTAAAGGCTCAATTATCACTTAAATGTGCAGATCAATTTGAAAATAAATAAATATGCAAAGTGGGGAAAAATTATTTGTCTAATGACTTATTTTTGTATTTCTTTGCAGATGGAGTTATTTCTAATTTATAATTTTATGATTACATTTATTTGTTTTTATCACCTATTAATTCATTTTCTTATATATTAATTGCCCTATTTACTCTTCTCCATTTTCTGTATTTCTTCACCTGCATGTGAATGAGGAGGGCTATCTGGATGGTGTCATTTAATAGTCATCAGTTAATCTATATTAGAGTTCACAGATTGACTGTGCTCGTCTTATTCCCCACAACTAGCCATGCAATCAAATGGCAATGACAATGAATGCCACCCAATACCCATATAAAGGCGTGTTTGAAGGATCTACCAAGGAGAAGCAAACAACAGTTTGTGTGCTTTGAATTCCACATCTACTTGTTTGTCCACATTATTGAATATTTGCAGTGTTATTATTCCATCAGTTATGGTGTCAGACTATGTTTTGTGCCTTTGCAAGGTTAATTTTATCTTCATATGTATATATAAATCAACCTATGCTATAAGTTTAACTTAAGTGAGGAATGTACTCACTTCCATCACCATCATCCATATAGTCTGTCTCACTTTCTCACACACCGTTGTACTTCTATCCTTGTGAGTACATTACATTGACCTCCATTCATCCTTTGTGTGTCTCTACAACCTTTCCTTAATCTTAACAATAAGCGACACATGCCTAACCCAAACTTTTACCCTAACCTATCCTTAATTCTAACTTAACCCTGAACTTAACTAATATGTCACAATTTGCCTTTGTAGTTGTGAGGAGCCATGAAAATGTCCCCACTCGGTGGGGAAAAAAAAAGTTTTTTGGTTCTCACTTTGTAGCAAGTACAAGAACGTACGCATGTACGTACGCACGCGCACGCACACACACGCACACACACAAACACAGAGCAATTTGTGGCTTTGTGTTGAGGGTGTTACCCCAGGGTTTGGAGCCCTGGAGAGGTGGTGTTTATTTGGAGGGGGGGGGGGGGGGGGGGGTGTTTCTCTGGACGGAAGGTGCATAAAAAGTGAAAAATAATAGCAAATGTGATTTATAATAAAAGCAGACAGATAAAAGACACTGAGCAGCAGTTTTAAAAGACAAGTGCAACAAATAATAAAAGTTCAACAGCCTACTTGTGAAGTGTGTTCAAATGTTAAAGATGTTAGCTAAAATTTAGGCTTAATAAATAGTGCCAGGATGGGTAAAAATAATTTATATTTTGTGATGGTTACACAGAATTCAGCAGTCGTATGGCCTGTAGGAAAAAGCTGTTGCACACATTGGCTGTTTTTGATTTTACAGAGCAATGTCTCCTGCCAGACAGCAACAGATCAAGCAGTCCGTGAGAGGCGGGAGAGGAGTCGCTCACGATGCAGAGGGCTTTCCTTCTGCATCTCCTTTTGAAAATATCCTCAGTGGAGGGGAGTGGGACTCCGATGACTTTCTCAGCCGTCCTTACGACACGTTGGGAGTCTTCCCGTCAGCCACACGGCAGCTGCCGTACCAGGAAGCGATGCAGCTTATAAGATACCAAGGAAAAATAACAAATTCTGTTCAAGATCCTTTAAATAGAAGCAAGATGAAATTACACTTCAACAGCACCTAATACGGCATTCATATTTATACTCGGGATATTTATTTCAATCTTGTGCATACTTTTTCTGATAAAAGGTGCAATGGGAGTAAACAGAATGGGTTTACGGTTACATCTTCCCTGGGATCACTTCAGAGTAGTGGTGCACTTTTCACAAGATTCTTTACTGCAGAGGATCTACAGAAAGGGCAAAATGGATGAAAAAACCCCATCCAAGCCAGGCCACATTCTCACATTTTGACCCGAGAGCCCTTTTTCTGCATGTCCCATCTTCCTGGCTTCAAGTCCTGGTATATAAAGAACCTGCAATGGCACTATATTTCCCACACTCTCCCATATATTTTTCCAGAAAAAGCACACGCAACTGCATGTGTGGCTCTGAATTTCCTTAGTTGGGGCATTATTGTGCAGGTACTGAGGGTGCAATTATCCAACACTATACCAGTCATAATATTCAAAATTCCAGTGTAGAGACCTTTCAATTTTCAAAGACAAGCAGCCAACATGAAAGGGACTAAGTGACGTCAAGTCAAGTGGCTTTGTAGAGAATGATGCCGGCACTTGCCAAGGTTTACCGGGTTAGAACAGAGTGCTCGGAGAGCATAGGTCTTTGTTAGTGCTTCTTGGAATGACATCAGATTAGTTGTGAGAGTGAGACATAGGACAAACAGTGTCAGCTGCAGTATTTAGGCTACCGTGCATTGGACCAATACCCACAAATATTTTTGTTGTTTTGATTTGCCAGCTTGATGGATTTTTGTTCCCAGAGGAGGACTTCAATTGCAAACATGACTATCCTGCATATATACAGTAGTACATGTATCGAGAGAGAGAGAGAGAGAGAGAGAGAGAACGGGGTAAATAATAAGTGTTACCAAGGGAAAGAGTCCCAGCCACAGATTCTGTCATCTCAAGGGGCAGTGCTTGGATACCAGGCAAAATTAGCTTTGCAGCAGGAAAACAGAACACACGAGATGCTTGCTCTACAAACAACAGTGCCGTATTTTTACCTACAATACTATAAATGATCAGACTGAACAAGTAGGATTATAGCCGATTTCAGTGCTGAATTATGTATAAATTTCACCAATTTTGAACATTTTTGCTATGTCGGGGACATTAGGATATTCTATGAGCATATAAAAGTTCATTTATCAGGCACTTGGACCATCCACTGGAACAGAGCTTTAATAAGCTATCTGTTAAAAAAAAAAAAAAAAAAAACAATACAAGTCGCAAGCCCTTCATATCCAGGAGTACTGTTTTGTTGCACTCTGGATTATGAAATAAAAACATTTATGAAGCTGAATTACATTACATTATATCGTCATAAAAAATAATAAACCTTGAAATTTTGAGCGCTAGCATGATCTAAGAGGACATTTAGGTGTACTTAATCAGGGACTTTGCATGACGACATCTACTGGTTATTGGCGGCATTGCTTAAATCCTTTTCTGATCGGCTGACGTCACATGCTAATTGTGGCTTTTAAAAAGTCATTATGGAAGACGAGAACCGCCACAGGCCAAACGGTTCTCACGAAGCTCCATTGGAAAAAAAAAAAAAAAAAAAATTGCTCCAACACTGATGATGCCATTTGCTCATTTCAAATATGTCATATAAAAAAGAAATAACTTTATCAACATTAATGTTAAATAAGTTGTTTGGGGGAAAAAAAAAAAACAAAAAACCTTTGACTAAAAAACTTGAGCAGTGTATAAACAAATTCCCTTAGACAATGTTGTAAAGAAGAGTGGATCAAAATTCCCTCACCATGATATGAGAGAGATAAAATCACAAAGGAAACAATTAGTTCAAGTTATTGTTGCTAAAGGTGGTTCTATAAGCTATTCAATCATGGGGCGTACTTAGTTTTTCACAGATGACTTCTGCATTTTGGATGAATTTTGGTTCAATAAATAATGGCACAGTGGAATCTGCTGCGTGTCTTTTTACACCTGATGTTAGATTTAGCTAATTTTGGGATCTGATAAGGACCAGCTGATTTTAATGTCCTGATACATAAAAATACAGAAGAGGGTGTACTTTCTTTTTCTCATGATTGCATATGTTTGCACTCGCTCACACGCATATCAGTCATGCGAGCCCCTGTATACACGCAAACAGCAGTCAAAGAAGCGTATCAGGTGGTTTTAAACTCCTCTTCTATACAGCAAGAATCAGTAATTTCTGTAAATCTCCAGCTCAGAAAAATGGCGCATCCAGAACATCTGTGGAGGGGGAGCATAAAGACAGACAGGAAGCAGCAGAAGAGCTGAATGACAGGAATAATTCAAATGCTATTTATTTTCATTTTTAAAGTATAATTTTACAGTGTGCTGAGTTTGTACAGTGCTCTAAGGCAGATCAAGGGGTTTCTTAATCATCCATGCATTTTTCACAAAAAGCTTTATAATATTTAAAACAAACAAAAAAGTTTGAAGGCAATCATCTGATTTAATTAACACTTACAAAAAAACAAGAAAAAGTAAACATGAAGGCAAGGGAAAATGTTAAGACCTTACAGGCTAAAACAATGAAGTGTTTTTGTCCCCTGAGGGAAGAATGTGAAAAAAGTAGCCTGCAGTGCATTGTGGGTAGGGATTGGGAACAGTCTCTGTACAAGCCATGGATACTGAAGCTACGAGCCCCTTGGGACTCTGGAATCGCTGCAGCGCTCCTGTATACCTGTGGCTCCAGCCAGCGCTCTACTTCCCCCAGCATGCTTTGCGCAGAGCAGCGGAACACCCAGTTGTCCTCATCAATATAGGCCACTGGGTTTGAGTTTGGCATACTTCTGCGGCCAACTCTCATGGCAAAACCAGGGGTTTGTCAAACTGCGTCTTCAGCACACTGCGCAAATGTCCTTCCTCCATGTGCTTGCTGCTCACTGTTTTTGAAAATCCATTAACGCTTAGTTTCTTTGCGTGCACTGAGTATTTACAATGTACCATAAATAAAATATGACACAGTTACAGTGTGAAGATTCCATTTTCTTTATTCTCACTAAGGGGCGCAATGCTCTTTTTCATGTTGTAATTCTGCGCACAAAATAACTTCTCAAAGTGAAAGTTCACATTGTGGACACAGCTCCAGAATTTAACTTCACACCATGGCCAAAAAGAGGGCGCAGAACTCTGTACAGTCAATATCCTCCTTAAAAATAACACAAGGACAAAAATGTTCCTTATAAATCAAATTCTACTTTGAGAAATTCAGCAAAATAAACTTCTATAAAATAAAACTGCAAAATATTTAAATACAATATAGAGGGGCTGATTCTTATCTTATGTTTGGGGGGGGGTATTTGGTATATCTGACAAAATTCCAGGAGAAAAAAAAAAAAAAAAAAAAAAACATTCAAGTTACCAATCAAATACAGTATTTAACCATTTTCCTTTAAAGAATGATGCTGAACTCAGCAAGACCTTTAACATTTGCAACAGGATTAACCAGCAGTTATTTTATGATACAAACCTGCTTTTATCATTTCTCTAATCCCTCAGAATGAAGTGTTCTAAGACCATGCCTGACCTGTGTGTACAAGCCACAGTCGTCTCTCTGTACAGGACAGGAGGGCATTTAGGAGCTTATCTAAAACACTGACCGACTGATGAGGAAGCAGAACACGGGCACATCCAATAAGCGCTGCAATGCTCCAAGTATCTGCGAATAACAAGGTAATGTATATATACCTCTCACTGTCCAAAACCATTTTACTGTCCCACTAAAATGGGCTGCCAAAATGATAAATATGAGGATTAAGTACACAAACGAAAAGCCACTTGTTTTGTTGGTTTCTAATGTCCCAATTAAGGTGAATTATGGTGTAAGACGTGAGAAAAATCCCAATACCAAAATTTATCCATAGAATGTGTGTGAACTGGGTGGTTAGGACAGTGTTACACTATGATCATGTACCTGGGCTACACTAGTCTGGTGTGTGCCCACGCTAAATGTTACAGTGTTGGAACCAGGGCTTCAGAAAGGGACCGAATTAATACCAGAATGAGAGCAAGGCAATGAAAGGTCTAGAACAATGTAACATCACTTTCCACATCAATCAAATGTCATAACGTCAACCAAACCATTTCCAACATACCCCCCGGAACAAAAGAACACAACTCCAAGCTTGAGAGTTGATTTGGTGTGGTTCGAGGTTCAAGTGTGTGACATGGGGCGATGCTTGCTCTCTGAGAACTTCCCGCGCACACACCGAAACCTCATAGCCGAGCACCGAACATGAAGCAAACAGGATTTTATAAATCCTTGATTAAATATCTGCATTTCTCCCCCTCCCCCAATAATTTCTGTCTTCCCACCAGCAGACGAGCAGTCAAGCCACGGGAGGCGAACAGAGTTGGACAAAAACTTTGTATGTATGTACACCTGTGCCATTCTCACTTGAGCACTGAGGCCTGCTCCAGTACAACAGCATATATCCACTGCAGGCGGGGTACATCTCTCACACAGCAGTACTCTGCAGGGGAGACGGCGAATTGACTCTCCGCTCCAGGCAGAATTCAGAACTAAGGACAGAAGGACCCGGAGAGGTGGCCGGGGCGGGGGCTGTCAGGCCAGGTCTTGCACTTGGATAAGTGTCTGAGCGGGCGGGGAAGGGGGGGTGGGGACGGAGCCAGCGTTACTCCTTCGTCTGGGCGGGGGGCGGCGCTTCCTCAGTCTCCTCCCAGTTCTCCTGTGCTCTCTGGCCGGGGCGGGGGGGGGTTGTTCATGTGCTGCGCAGCGGGCCCTGTGTACGGCTGGCTGTGCGGGTGGTTATTCTGCGAGGCACAGAGACAGAGCCATCAGGAGAGACCAGAGACTAAAACACAGGACCAAAGGTGCTAAACCCAGGATCAAACAGTAAAAGCCCATCCCATGATTTAGAACCAATCACAAGGATGTTCGGTGCCAATTAGCACAATACTTCAGCCAGGAGGTAGCAAGTGATATAACCTGGCCGCGAGTAAGCAGGTGGGGGGGAAACTAGGCTGGACTTTCACTTTCCAACACCCAGATTTCACAACTCTTCGCTGGACTCGCGTTCTCAAAGCTGCACACAGGACTCAAAACAGCACTCAGGACCCGCATTATAAAACTAAATACTGCACACAAGACTCAACACTGGCCTTTTCGATGTGTAATGCTGCAACCCTCGAGTCACCAAGATTCCATGCCTCTGTGACAAAGAGCAGGTCTTTAAAATTCATCTCCCCATTCGCTTGCAATGCATCTACAAATGTCTCAAAAAATACGATTTGTATACTTGGAAGAACCTATCTAATACTAGGTGTTTGTTATATGGTTTTTTTTTTTTTTCACAAAATAGTCTGTTAAATATTACCCGAAAAGTGTTTTGTTAGTTAGGGTCCATCTAATTTCTGCCATGCAGCTCAATTGTGCTAACAAACTGAGGCTACAGAATCTTACCCCAGAACTACTAAGTTTGTTTACTCTGGGAAAAACCCACCCCCGCTAGGTGGTTGGACCAATGGGAGAACATCTAGTGGCGAACTGCGGTCATGATTGAGGTCAAAGGACTTCCTGTCCGAAACACTGAATCGACTTGTGGATAAAATGGTTTAAAAATGATGACTACACAAACAGACCAATTTATTATTGATCGTAGAAATATCATGGCATGTTAGAAACTTCAGATATGAAACCCGTTGTTTATATTTATGCTAGTCTAGCATTTTCAATGCAAGCGGATGGGGAGGTAAATGTCAAGCACCACTTCGTCACAGAGGCATGGAATCTTGGTGACAGCTTATTAAGTCTTGTATTCAAATTTGTGTAAATATTGCCTAAAGGTGTGTTACTCTACATTGGGGGGGGGCTTCTTTGCTGAGGCATTTCACATTTCAGACTTGATGGTGCCTTCACAGAAGTACAAGTTACCCTTGCCAAGGGCGCCGACACAACCTCATAACAGAGCATGACTTTCCGACTTGGTGCAGATAACAGTCTGGATGGAACCTTTTCTTCTTTTGACCGGTGCACATAGTGTTCATTTCTTCCAAAAAAAAGACCTGAAATATCGATTTGTCTGACCACGGTAGACAATTCCACAATGTCCATCGCAGAGGTTTGCAAAAGTAACCCTGAGCCAATGTCGTTGTATCACTTACAAATGACAGTTCTTGATGCAGAGCCATCTGAGTGATGGAAGATCACAGGTTTTCAGCGTAATCTTGTGCCTTTGCCCTTAACATGCAGATATTCCTTGGTCACAAAGGAACCAAGACCAACACCTTGAAAACTGCAGGCCTCACTTGCCTCAGTTAAGGTCAGTGTTCTCGATTCCGTGATTAAAAAGAGACTGGGCAAAAAAGGCATCCAGAGAAGAGCTGCAAGGTGAAAACTACTGCTGACCAAAAAGACTACAAAGGCTCATCTCACATTTGCCAAAAACATCTTGATGACCTCCAAGAATTTTGGTAAAATATTGTGTAGACCAATGAGTCAAAAGTGCAGTTTTTTGGAGGACTTTGGTCCCCTTACATCCGGCGTAAGGCAAACGCAGGACTCCACAATAAGAATATCATACTGTTAGTCAACATGGTGGTTGTAATGTAATGGTTTGGGGCTGCAGAAACTGAGTGCACTCGGGGTGACGAGATGGGTGCGTACCTGCGGAAACTGAGTGCACTCGGGCTGTGGAGATGGGTGTGGAGATGGGTGCATACCTGAGGAAACTGAGTGCACTTGGGGTGTGGAGATGGGTGTGTACCTGCAGAAACTGAGTGCACTTGAGTGTGGAGATGGGTGCGTACCTGCGGAAACTGAGTGCACTCGGGGTGTGGAGATGGGTGTGGAGATGGGTGCGTACCTGCGGAAACTGAGTGCACTCGGGGTGTGGAGATGGGTGCGGAGATGGGTGCGTACCTGCGGAAACTGTGTGGCTGGAGGCTGGGGGTACAGGGTAGAGTCCTCAGGGGGGGAGGAGTCATGATCATCAGGAGCTTCCAGCTCATCAGGCTCCTGGGACACAGATCATGACATACTGACTCATACTCCTCGCAATGCTGAGGAAAAGTACACTATATTCTGCTTTTCAAGTCTCCCTCGGCACTATTTTCCATAAACTGATTCTGTCAAATAACAACCACCCAAATAGCTCTTCCTTCCAACCAGAGAATGGAAAAACTACATATGTGCTATCTAGAAGAGCTCACAATACCTTCAGTACACATTATTATTATGACTACAATTGGATACAAATGTATGCAAAAATTTTCAGACTTAACTGCACATCAGCAATTCCACTCACAACCTCTGGTAAGGCACGATTTGGTCATGATCATGTAAAGTCTTACCAAACAGCAAAGAAAGTACACAGACATTTCAAGAAGACAAATGGCTGTCCATCACGTTCAGATAACC
Source organism: Gymnothorax javanicus (assembly GCA_029692085.1). Taxonomy (NCBI): domain Eukaryota; kingdom Metazoa; phylum Chordata; class Actinopteri; order Anguilliformes; family Muraenidae; genus Gymnothorax; species Gymnothorax javanicus. Next base: position 24,345,807 of record CM056205.1, read on the forward strand.
ACAAATACACAGATACAAACAAGACAGATCCAAAATGGAGAACAACATTTTTAAACACACATTAAGGGTGTATGACCAAGACTCAGAGTGTAGATGGTGCAAAATATGTAGAAAAAAAATGTAAGCCAGAACAAAGCTCTGGCAACCCTATCATACAGTGTTACTTGTGGGCTGCATTATGTTTCCACAGTGACTGTGGACAACAAGCAGAGATATTATATGGCGAAATGAAACATGGTGCATGAGCCATATCAAACAGTGGGCAAGTTAATGGAATGCCAACACTATTCCATTGCTATAAATAAGGATCAGAGCAAAAGCTTAAAAAAATAAGTGTGCCGATTTTCCCTAAAAAATAATGCCATTCTAAAGGCATGGGATAATGGGTCAAGTAGCCAATTCAACTCAACAAGCAGATTTCAGCCATTTTGAATCAAGCTGATTTCAGCTAAAACACAAGTCTCGAACAAAGCAGCTTAAAGACTCCAGAAGGCTTGAAGTTTCGGACATGAAATTAACTGTCCCACACCACCATTAAAACCTGTTCCGTAAACACAGACAAGGACTATTTTGGAAAACAGGGCAATAATGCAATGGAAATACTTTATTTTCAAACATGATAGACTATAGTTAAGGCTTCGAGTTTTCGATGGCTTTCGACATGGTTGTCAGAATTGGACTTTGTTTGGGGAGGAGTGGTGTTGGTACAGGGAAGGGGTGGGTACAGGAAGACCTGCTTTGAGTAAACACACAGATGAGAGTGCTGTTAGTTAGAGCTACACCATGCCATGAGATGGCAAACACTGGAGGTTTTTTCTCCTGAGACACAAGTCTTACAGTGTGTTTCTGCTGTCCTGAGCCTTCTCCGGGCAAAAGCCGCTGCGGCGAGGACGATTTCCGCGCGGCCTCTTCTTCAGACACCACTTCGTGCTTCGTTAAGTGACACTATGTTTGAAATGGCAGTTATTATTGCATATAAACAAGTGTCATTAAACGATGCAAGTTGTGGAGAGCTCAACTTTATATCGTCCCCCATTTTGTTCAGCTGTTTAAGTCTGCCATTGATCAACTTTTAAACACAGCAAAATCGTAGTCTCTTTTCCTTTTTCAATGGACTGCTTGCTTATCCAGCAAATGAAAAAGCAGGAAGTTTAAAAAAGGGAAATTATACAAAAATAAGATGAAATATATCTGTCCTCAAAATGCTTGAAGTACAAGCGGTTTATCAGCGTTAAAGTAAAATAATCATCCATTTCAAAAGTGGGCCAAAAGTAGCCAGAAAATAATATGTTGAAATAAATGTATCGAAAACTCAAAGCCCTACCTATAGGTAAATGGAGGCAATTTAAAACTTGTTGGAAGACCATATCTCATAAAACCATAAAAAAAAGAAAAAAATAAATAAAAACAGCCAATCTGAAATCATCAGAATCAAAAAATAGGAATTCTTTCTGTAACTACAAAGTGTTCTCAGGACAAAGCAAATGCAGCAATGCTTTTTCTTAATGAAATTTGCAGCATTATGTGTCATTCTACATTTAAGCACACATTTTCCTACAATTCTGAGCAAATGTCTTTGGTATGCTAAAGGCAAGGTTTTTTTTTTTTTTAAACACACATTAAGACTCAATTTTTTGGTTTTTTTCTGCATTGGTGTCAGCAGAAAGAAGAGAAATGATAGACTTCCACATATGACCTTTTCAAAAATTCTGAATTATAGAGAATTTTTTATATGTTGTTGAGGTAGGCAACAAATGGTATGGCCTCCACAGAACCCTGATCTTCATCAAGGCTGTCTTGTTTAACAAGACAGGAAAAAGCAAGTGAGACCAACATGCTTCCAATATGCTCGGAATAACCAGCCAGTCCAATTTATAAAAACTGACAGACAGTGTACCAAAGAGAATTGAGTCAGTCTTACCAGCAAATAGTGGTTACGCCAAATGTTGACTTGATCTGGTTCTTACCAGTTAATTATTTATATAAGCAATCTTCTCTCAGTGCTTTTGTTCCTTCCAGTGCAGTTTCTGTTGTACATTGTTCTAGATAAGGGAATCCGCTAAATTTCAATGATGCAATCTTACAACATGTAAATACTTTAAAGAGCAACTTGCAGGTTGATAGCAGCGGCCCCCGCCCGAGATTTACACTTAACCCTGTCTGAAAATTACCATATGAAAAGATATAGGAGGATCTAATATGTTTTACAAGCCATCAGAGCACAAATTCAGAGGGGCCATTTTGAGACTAGCTCATTGCGTCATATTGTGTAACAAAAGAGAATCGATCCCCTTAGCTCTGCATCAGCTCAATCTGTAGCAGTCAGTTTTCACTGTCTTGAAATAGAGATCTGGTCTGTTTTCAGTGGTTTATTATGTATTTCACAATTAATCATCATGGTAAATTACTGTGTTTGTGCAAGTAGAACAGACTCCAGCTTGCCAGGACATCAAGTCCACAATTTCCCAAACAGGATAAAGTGACAGCTGCTCAGCTGAAATAAAAGGATAGGAAAATCCCTTTCAACCAATTACAGAGTACTGAACTTCTTTCAATCATTTTAGTTAATTAACTAGTTTCCCAATGATTAGTCTAATCAATCAGCAGGTAAACGCTCAGCTTCCTTCTTAATGTAATACTGCAGAGATTAAATTATAATATCAATTCTGAAAAAAGTTCTATTTACTTTACAGAAAAGAAACAACTGTTAAGCTCCATATCTCCTCGAAAAAGTGGGCCATCTACCCTGCACTTCATAATTGCTTAATACACAAACAAAAATTACAGTGAAGTATCCACAACTAAATTATTGAACTTTGAAATGCAATGTTGCCTCGAAATTACGCATTTTATTTCTCATCTTACCATAATGAGGAAAACTGATAGTGTTGAGACTTGCTATGTAATGTTAATGTAAATAAATGATTGAAGTTTAAAAGTATGTTCTCATCCAACCCAATATTCAGCTCACCAGCCACCACCAACAGGAAAATGAACGGCGCCAGCTTTTTGTGCAGCTGATGAGACGGGACTTCATAGCTGCATCTGTTATGGAAAATTCTGGAGCGTGTGATGCTCATTTTAGACCAGAGGATCATCTTCCTGGCAATATGATGGAGATCTGGATAAGATGTCGAAGCCAGATTAGCTAGGAACAGCACCTACTGCCAATGTTGACAGAACACCAATGGGAATCATGGTTACGGATCAATCACAGATTCAACGAGACAAAAACGTCAACTATGGACTGCAAGATTTCATTTGTGTTTTAAAATTTTCCAACTGCCAAATTAGTCCACATAAGGATTTCAATATGCGTATTAATTGCTGTTAGGCAGCGTAGCGCTCTCGTAAAACCCACCAGCTAATAACACATCAATGTTAGCCAGCATTAGCGACCACAGTTTTGATATAGCAGGATATATGATCGCAAACTTTAAAAAGTTGATATTTAGTGCTGAGTTTACATGAACTATCAAACAGATACATACCGGTACACTATAAAGCCATCAACACGCTAATGTTGGTCACGCGCCAAGACACGTGCCCAATTATCCACCAATTCTCACAACAAAACTCCATTTCTCACCTCTGACTGTTATTCCTTTCAATTCTGGTCTGTTCCTGAACTCTTAAACAGCTTGCATTCTCATACTATTTATAAGGTTGTTGTCCGTCATATTCATACGGATCAACATTTACAGCCCGTTAAGTGAAAAAACAAGCGTTGACGCATTCTTTCCATACTGATACAAATTTCTGGTTTGGCTTTCTTAGATGCAAAATTCTTTCACAAAAACAACTCCACATGTCACTGTAGTGTAAATGTAAGTGCATGTTTAAAAAAAAATGTAGTTCCAACTTCTTCTGACATTAATTCACTGAGGTCTTCAACCTGCATATTGCCCTTTAAATTTCATTACTTTTGAAAGAATCGTTGCTTCATGTATTTTTTTGATAAGTGCCAAAGACATATGCACAGTACTGTATATCAAATCATGCAAAAATTTTTGTATGTAAAATGGGTTCCCAAGATTGAGAACATTATAAAAGTATGCTCCCCTCATCACATAACAGAAGGGTTTTGGGACGTATGAAACTAAGTGTATGAACTGATATCTCAAATGCTGGTGATGGACAACACTACATTGATAGTTCATACACACTTGATTAAGAAAGAAACAATCAAATGGCAGTGACGTCTTGGCAAGTTAATTGGGACAATAAAATGCTTAATGAATACTACAATATTCACATCATTTTGGACTAAGTCAGCCATGGGATAAGGGGAAAAAAAATTGACCAGAAAGTAAAAATAAATAAATAAATAAATAAATAAATAAATAACCCAAGAAACATCACAGCAGTGCATCGAAAACAAAGACTACAGCTGAAAAGGGGAATTTCTCTGCTAATGCTACTGCAGCTTAAACTCTCCCTTCTTAACCTTAAGCTCAAGTGAACATACAATCATCAAATCACACAGCACCATTGTGACATAAACATGAACAGAGTAAAGTGTGGAGGTGATGGGAAAGTGGCCAGCAAGCAGCCAGCAGAGAGGGAATACCTCCTCAGGACAGAGCTCGCAGGCCTTGGCCAGGGTCATGCGGGCACTGTGCGAGCGCTCCAGGAAGTAGCCGTTGGAGGTCTCGTTGCTCTGCACTGGGGGGGACCAGTTGTTGTAGGTGTACTGGGGGTTCCCAGTATAGGGTCTTCGCTCCAACTCGTCCCCTAGCCACTCAACCGCCCACGTCCACTTCCTCTTCAGGTCCCCGTTACTCTGTCAAACAAACAAATTACTGGAGTTTTTCCCCATGTGATCAAGTACTTTCACAAAGCAAATGGCTTTTTTCCAAAGTTTGGAACCCAGTGTTTCCCCTCGGTCAGCAGTCTTGGTGTGGTGGGGGCTGACTAAGACTCCACTCCTGCCACATGAAAGAAAGTACAGCAGAGAGACCGACGCTGCTTCTCTAATGCTCCACAGTACCTGCAGGATCTGGTAGGCCACGGAACAGTTGCTGAAGAGGGCCACCATGCACTTAATGCACTGGTACGCCCTCTTTTGGTAGTGATTTTTGGAGCGCTGGATGGTGTCAAAAAAGGCCGTCCCTGTCATCGGGAATGCCCTTTAACACATTGTGGATCCTGGGAAAAGATAGGACAGTTGAATGAGCATTAGCCATCTCAGAGCAGGCCATGTATACAGTCCCCATGTGGGTCTCGCGTACAGTCCCAGCGCGGGTCACGTAAACATGATCTGAGGATGGGACACACCTGTGAGTCTGCCACGAGTCCTCAATCAGCAGAATCTGCAGCAGCAGGTCCAGGTACGGCCGCAGCTCATACGTATATGAGTACGCCACCTGCACATTGAAAGGCAACACCATTAGCTCTCATTTTCTCAGAGCTCAATAGGCAGATCACTGTCACAAGATTACAGCATGACTTTCACAGCACTACCCAAGCGCAGCAAAGAAAAGCCTGTGGTCAAAATAGGCCTTATAGATGGATAAACAGACTTTAGTAAGCCCAGTGGAGTAATTTATCCCCTGAATTTGAAGTGACGTGGCTTCTACAGAACAGCAAGCAACCACAGTACAGCACCTGGGAGCCAACTTGTTCAGTGCCACCCCAGAGAAAAGCCGCACAACCTGGGAGCTCCTCCCTGAGAGACAGCTGTTCTAACATCTGTGCCACTGTGCTAGCGTCATCAGGACTGCCTCCCCACCCAGTACAGTCAAAAAGCCAGAGGGATCAGGACTGCTGCCCCACTCCATCCTGTGAAAGAATGACCATGACTGCTGCCCCACCCCATATTGTGAAAGAGGGTGACCATGACTGCTGCTGTACCCTGCTACTGTAAACAAGAGGCCTGTCAGCCTAGAGAGCTCCGCTGAGGATGACTGAAAAAACTAACAACCAACAAATACCCTTCCCCCAGTACATCACAAATATAGCAGTCACAATCCTTCTAACACCGTCATAGGACAATATGATGCGAAACAATATGATCCAGAAGAATTAATCCAGAACGATGATCCGGAACAACATGATCCAGAACAATGAGGAGGAACAACATGATGCAGAATAACATGATCCGGAACAATATGATCCAGAAAAACATGATAGTCAACTTTTCACTTCAAATTTGAACATCTGTACGGGGGGGATATTGTTGGTTGTGAGTATTGCTTGCTGGTAAGATGATTGAAATAAATGATTGCAATTTGTAGTGTGGTTCTATTGTTATACTACATAAATTGAGACACCAAACTGGTTCACAGCATATTCTGGTTACATGTGTCATGTGTGTTCATATTGCAATAGTTTAAGGATATCTGAAATTAAGTTATGACATGCACATTTCAGTCATCCTCACCAGAGCTCTCTAGGCCGACAGGCCTCTTGTTGAGATATGAATGAATGAATGAATGAAAGACTGAAAAATGAGCACAAACACTGATTTTCTAAGTCCAAAATGCTGAATTTCTCAAAAACCGGGACGTAGAATTTTCTAATTTTCACAGGGGACATTCAGAACATCATGAGGAAGGCTCACAACAAATTAGACAAAAAGTTATCGGACAATTTGAGATATTAATGAAAGACTGAAAAAAATGAGCAAAAACACTGATTTTCTAAGTCCAAAATGCTGAATTTCTCAAAAACCGGGATGTAGAATTTTCTAATTTTCGCAGGGGATCATCAGAACATCATAAGGAAGGCTCGCACCAAATTAGAAAAAAGTTATTAGACAGTTTTTGAGATATTCAAATTTGACGTGAAAAGTTCACGCCGGACAGACAGACAGACAGAGGGACAGAAGAACGCCGGACGACTCTGTCTTAGAAAAGCCCCGCTGACTGCTGACTATCGTCACAGCGGAGCTAAACAGTGATCAAGACTGTTGCCCCACCCTGTGCTGTGAAAGATGCACGAATCACGGCTAACCTGCCAGAGCAGCTCGCTCAAAACGGTGGAGGAGAACTGCGGATTCTCCCAGCAGCTGAAACGCAGTAGTTTCACGGTCTCGTCTGAGTTGCTGCAGTCCTCGATTATCTTCTTCACATAGGTGGTGCGTACAAACAGGATCTCCGCCACCAGCTGCTGCAGGGGCATGATGGGCTGCGACAGATTTGAGTCGCCGTACGGGTTTGGAAGAGGTGGATTACCTGAGGAATGGAACGATCAGAAGCACCATCACGTTACTAAAACCATAGGCAGGTATGCACAAAATAATTGACAGGTATGGAGACAAATGGTTCCAACCAGTGAGGACAGGACGAAAGGGCCCACTATTACAGGACAACAAGGACAGCAAGCCTGAGGGGAAAAAAATTAGGGGGCAGGTGTGTCTAGGAATAAACTGGGACAACTGTGGACTCATTGCGCTCCTCAGTCTTTCCCTATTCAGTCTACTTATACTCCTGAAAAGGCTACAGCACCACGCTTTGCCCATATGATAATACTGGTGGACCACTGAATAGACAGGCATGGGGTCCAGAGCAACAGTGGAATCATTCATTTTCATTTCACTCGTTTAGGTTAATCACCACCTCTCGCTGGAGTGAAGCACTTAACGCTTCATTACAGTGACCATATTCAACTAATGCTTCAAAAATGAAGGAACTCACTGTCAATCCAGGGTCTCACCGTTAATCGAAGACTGCATGCGCGATGATACATCGCAACAGCGCACCAGCTGAGAGACCACAGCGTACAGCTTGCCCAGCTCAGCGTACTGGTACTTGATTGGTGGGCCGGGACCCTCATCCAGAGCCACCAGCATGAAGGTTGCAGGAACACTCAACTTCAGCAGCTGGGTCTTCTCTGGGACGCCTGCAGCACAGGGAGGCAGAGTTCAGACTTACGGCCATGTCATACTTCGAAGACAGTCTACATGATTGGCTTTGTGAGGGAGAGCATTTACACTAGTGCAGCAAGTAGAAACCGGTCCGACCGACCAACAGAACAAAGCCTGAGGTGCAGTGCGAGCTCGCAGAGCAGGGGCGAATCCTTACCCAGATTAGCATACATGACAAAGAGGTTGAAGTACTGCTGCAGGTGCCGACCGTGCTCAGAGACCTCTCTCCGCAGCAGATTCAGCACCGCTCGCAGCAGGTGGTCACTCAGACTCAAACTGTCGCAGGCCTATAGCAGGAGAAAAAGGGCGCTACTAACACACTGCTCTCCTCTCAAGACCAACAAACAAAGGCTAACTTTCCTATTAAGAGACTTAAGGGCTTCGGGGAAAAATGCAACTGATGTTCTGTGGGAGATTGCACTCCAGTTTAAAAAGTATTCACTCACTGATTTCAACTGACTTCCCACTTAACTGTCAAGCATGACCACAAACATGTGACTCCCCAAAAACAAAAAAAAAAAATCGTCCTTCTTTGTGCTCATCTGATTTTAAAGGTGCATTCACATGATTTGCCTGGAGCAGAGAAGTACCCCAAGACAGAAACTAATTTCCAAAAACATGTCAGACACCAATTTGAAGGTAAGTTGGCAAACCTGTTTTTAAGAGAGATGCACTGTTCTGTGCAGGATGAAATAACTAAAAACTACTGTGCCGCTACCACTTGCTGTAAATTTAGCTGGTTACATACAGTAACTTGCAAACCTCCACTTTTGCAAAGGATTGGGGCAATGCCAACTGCAAACTCATCACTCAATTTCATCAGCGAGAAAGAAAACTTCTTCCCCTTAACCAATGGACAAATCTCAAATTCGATAAATGAAAGTCTGCAAACATAAATACTGGAAATACATGTTGATCAATGGCACTCAAATGAACACCTGTGCGGAAGAAAATCTCCTGGGGATGACTGGGCAACCCTGCGTGGGGTGACCATACCTGAGAGGACGACCCCGGCGAGGCGGCGGGTGAGGGGCAGGGCCCGTCCTGCAAGGAGAAGTGGGCGATGAAGACAATGAGCTTGGAGAAAGCACCCCGCACTTCGGCGCTGGGACACTCCAGCAGGTACTCGGAGAAGCGGTTGGCATGGGCAAACAAGACGTTGTGCGCAAACCAGTAGCGTACATTCTTACTGTGGCGAAGCAGGATGCACAGAGCATCATACCTGCAGAGAAATTCAAGAAAAAAGCACACTTCACACCCTGTGCAGCCCTATAGCCTTTTCACACCTGCTTGAGGTAACGCTGTGTTAAAACATGACAAAGCCAAACAAAATCATCATTCATGAGGAATCATTGACAAATCGTGATTCATGAGGAAGGCCATCTTAGCCATGGGAAATTGCAGAGCTAGTCCACTTTTGCAAAACAAAGAGCAAAGCCATAAGATGACTACAGAAAATTGAGATGCTAAGCAATTACTGAACCACGGCAGAAGCCAGGCGTGAAATGGCTTCAAAGCACAGCTTTTTCCAAACCCTGCTGTACTCACCAGTCACTGGCCGGACCTCGCACCAGTTTCTTTGTGTGAAAACCTGTGCTAAACAGGAACCTAGCAGCAAGCTGAATACTAATCATAGAGATTTCTTCAGCTTCAGGCAAAAGATGATCTTGTCCTAACAGGAGCAGAGACAGGTGTTACTTAATGAAGAAGAACATTGTGAAGCGTAGATCATTCAAAGATTAGCAAGCTTATTTCAGACACTGTGGCTCTGTAGTGTACATTATATACCAGTGACCTACTCACAGTTGTTCACAAGATTTAAAAACCAAGAAAAAGAACACAATAACAAATTAAAAATAAAATACTCAACTATCAAAATGCACAAAGGACTTGAGCACTTATCTTAACATACAAGACCAAAAAAATGATCTGTCAACCCAGGGCTGAAAACACACCCCACTAAAAAGATTAGAAGATAACTACAAAAACAAACAAATAAGTTGAACAAAAAACAAGCTCACACGTTCTAACATTTTAAACCGATCCCAATAGGTTCAGGGAATATTTAATCTGAGAAAAGTAGCTTTACTCCGACAAATCAAGAGTTCATTCTAAGTGGCCAATTAAGGATGGGCCGCATAAAAATGACAATTTGATTTGATGGCCGAGTGCAGAAAAATATGCAATTAACAGCAGCACAGATATGGCCTTCAGCCTCACCGCACTGTGCAAGTTGAATAAGCCCAGTACTCAAACCAAAATGGAAAATGGCCCAATAAGCTCAAGACACTCAGACAATAAAAGCACAACTGCCCTCCAGCACACAATATTCATCACTTTAACCCTTTGACTCAGATGCTACAATACAAGCGGACAGCCATTTTTACAGGCTTCAGCTATTAAACCAGACAATGGACACATAAGGGGAGCTTCCATCAGACATCCCATTTTGGAAATGTCCCACTCTCTCTGAACAAGGTTTCAAACATCACAAGCTATGGAATGCTCCACTCAGCAGGATGTCTCAGTCAGAATCTCCTAGATAAATGGATGGTCCACCTCTCTTCTTCACAAACTAGCTGACCAACCACATGGACCACAATACTAAAATTACATCACTGACCATTCTTGCAGGCAGCAATTCTAAACCTTGGTCAAGGAAGGCTGCATATTTTTCAGCTTTTGCTTGCAATTCAGCAGCAATTTAATCAACTTAACAGCATATTAATTACCACACATCTCCAAGTTTCTCAAGTCTGAATTGCCCCACAATTTTTAGGTCACAGTAAAAAAAAAAAATAAAAAATAAAATCAGAAGCCTTGCACTATCAGGGAGGGGAACCCATAACCTAGGAGATGCATGGATCAATTTTTACAAGCCAGTCAGGGACCTTAAATATCCTCTGCCATAGGATACACGCAAAGACAGAGGAATGAACCATTGGACAGATAGACGGCTGAACTGACACGGCCTAAATCTTCAGTCCCCCAAACTACCCTGCGGGTGGCGGGGGGACTAAAAAGCAATTTTGAAAGCCCACTGCAAATAGTTTGGGATATTCTCCAGAAAGGGAACGGAGGTCAAGGTCGCAAATCAAAGGTCACTTAAAATGTCATGTCCAGGTTGTAGGTTAATTTTAATATTAACATTGATTTCCTGGATCTAAACATGGTAGCTTTTACGCTACATTAAAAGATCGGATGATTTTTCATAAAGATGAAAATTGCAGAGAAAGGTCTTGGTCATCGGGAAAAAGGTCAGAGGCCACAGGTCAACGAAACATCCAAAAGCACAACTAGACAAAATGACCAACCTATGCAAGGAATTTCGAAAGGCTACACTGAACATTGTCGAAGATACGCCCCGGAAACAAAAAAAAGTGAAAGAGGTCATTGCTGAAAGGTCGAAGGTCAGAGGTCACACAAAAGATAACAGATATGAAGCTTTAAATGGTAAGGCTGTGGCATATAGTTTTACAGTAATGGATCCGGAAGGACGCACAGATGCATAGATGGATGGAAACACGGACGGACATCGCCCAAATCAATATTCCTCAGACCTACCCTTTGGGTGGCAAGGGATGTAAAATGTACTACTTTTCAGATCCATCAAACATCCAGTGCAAGAACTGGGACTACAGCACCAATTACATGTTGCAACTCACAAGCTAAACCAAAAAAGGAGATACACCTGTTTGGCAAGAAAAAAAAAAGCTCATTTAGACAGCAATTGTATTGGAAGGAGGCAGGTATGATGAATACCTGGAGGGGGGTTTAAATAGACACTGTTACAGGTCAGAAGTTTCTTTATAAACTGGAAATATTCCAGGCTGTACTGCATGCGGTTGTGCATGAACTGGACGTTCTGCTTGCGCACACTGCACTCGATAGCTGCTGGCATTTTGATCTGGTGCAGCTTGCTGGTCAGGGCCAGCTCTGAGATGTACTTGACCAGCTCGCTGTCCTTGTCCGGGGCGTCCATTCGCTCGTAGAAGAGGATATAGGCATTCCACCACCTCTTCTGCCTCCTGTAGGACATGCGCTTCATCATGTGGTCAAAGACCTCGCCCATGTACTCTCCGCCAAAGCACTGGTTCTTCATCTCCTCATCGTCGTCCATTTTGCATTCCGTCACGTCACCGTCGTCAAACTTGTACCAGCGGTTCTTCTCGCTGTCTCCGCCGTTCCTCTGGGCGATGTAGGAGTAGTAATGTCCGCCACTCGCCTGGCCACTGTGCACAAGTACGCCCGCGAGCCGATACTTGGAGCTCCTAGGGCCATCTCCACTGCCCTCCATTGGCTCGTTCGGAATCACCTGAATCTCCGGGCTGACGTCGTCTCCTTCCAGCTTGGCCACGCCCGCCACAGTGTACGGCTCCATGTCAAGCTCGCGGGGGAACTCGAAGTAGTCGTTGAACTTGATGGCGCACTCTCTCTCCCAGTCGTAGTCAAATCGCTTGAGCTGGATGGCCAGTACGGGCGGCAGCTTCTTGATGAGGAGCCGTTTCACCGTGTCCACCTGCAGAGCACAGCATTAATTAGTCAGATCCCTGGAAAATGGACAACACAGCAGTTTACAATTGTGAAACAAAATGGGAGTCCCCTTGCAACAAGTAATGGGGCATTGAATACCTTTTTGTTGCACTTTTCACAGTGGTAGGCATTGGCACCCTCCAGTAGATCTCCTTTGACATACTGCTCCATTGAGTCCAGGAGGTTCTGATGGTTTCTAATATCTACATTCAGTGTAGTGAAGGACTCCTCACATTCATACCTGAAAAACACCATTTCCTATTATGGCCATTAAAACCACAGAGGACAAGTGAACAACTTAAATACCATCCTCTCACATTCCTACCTGTGAGGGCAGCCCTGGCAGATCTTCTGATCAGCAAAGGAGCCTCCGAGCACCTTGCTCAGCATGGCTGGATGGCCCAGGGCCTTCAGCGCTTCGTCCAGACTATCCACCAGGGAGTTAAAGAACTCGAGGGCATCGTGCTGCTCCCGCAAGTTTACCGGCTCACCCCACAACCTGTACAGAAAGACCCACAGTCTATGTGGCCAGGGTGACCATAGTCCCAACTAAAGACTGTGGAAATTTTAAAGGAATTCTGGCTGATGGTGACCATCTTTCAGCTTGATCATAAAGGTATAGCACAGAATACTAAGCTCACCTTCATACAGATCTACCAGCCAGTCCATTGCACTGCATTTTTTACAAAACCTTAAATTGACGTCAGATTTGAGAAATTGGAAGCCAAACGAAATTTCTAGCAGTTATATGAGATGTACCGATTTAAAATATAAGCATATGACCATAGATTTCCAGGAACAGGGTTGGGCAGCCCTGGTGCAGGAGATGAGAAGCGTACCGAAACTGCTTCCAGAAGCCGCGAGGCACGTAATACTGCAGCCTGGAGGCTGCGAGGTGCCCGAAGATGACCTGCAGGTGGCGCAGAACCCCGATGTTGTACTCCTTCCGGTCCTCTGACTTGCTGAGGGACGACTTGTCGTCAAACTGAGGGTGGTAGCTGAACACCTCATCCCGCAGGTCCACATTACTCTGCTAATGAAATCGAACTGCACTTAGTAACACCCTAAAAACAACACAGTGTAACCCAGCAATAAGGTGCACAGTTTTACACTGAACTGATAAACTGAGGACTTTATTTCTCCCTGATAGCAGGAAAAACACGACAATCCTAAAAGGGTACATGTGATGGATGGTCTAGTATCTCGTGTATTTTGAAGAACTCTCTAATCATCACACTTTACATCCTTAATTTATTTCAAAATACATGTTGTCTGTACACAAAAAGACATTGAGGTAGCCAGTCATGAAGAGGTACACAGCCCCGCTTTGCTCTTTTTTTTGCCAGCTGTGGTCCATAATGTGATGTCACATCATTGACGGGTTTTTCGGACAGGTACAGTATAAACAATAATGTTTTGCACCATGAGTCAAGGAAAAGATAAACTCTCCTACACAATGTTGTCTGCAGCACTGGGTTACAAGCTAGAGCTCATAATGGGGTGGGCACAAAACATCTCTTTGAAATAAATTTTCTCACATTTATGACCACTATCATTGCAGCACCAGCATATTTCTCTGCAGAAGAATCCAATGGACTATGCAGCTGCTGCAATTAAAATCTTCATAATGCATAATGTGATACATTTGCAGTGACGTGCCATCGGAGGTCAGTTAGGGTAGGCAGAATCCTCACCGTTAAACAAACGATAACTCTATTACTTTGCTTGATTAGCAATCTGAGGATTGATTAACTAATTTACAAGACTAAACGGCAGAATGGCATGCCAGTTCCATCCTTGACATTATTGCTCAGTGCATCGAACTTAACATGCTCACGAGACAGCAAGTTTGTTCATATTTGCTCAGAGGAAGCTAACGCAATGCCATTAACAAATATTAAAACCTTTCTTATGCGGCATTCAATGTGTGGTCAATATGTTTACGATAATATTTCCCCCCTTAAACACATACTTTTTAATGCCATTTTTAAAAAAAGAGGGAGTTTATTTTCATTCTTCTTTCATAATCCAATAAACAAAAGATCAAAACGATATACGGAATTACCGCAAGAGTTGAGATTTTTTCCTAATTAATTATTAAGATTTACTTCCTTGCAGTCTCGAATCAAAGCATAAAGGTAAATTAATCTTGTTGTCACTATCACCTCTTAATCATTACAGGCTTAATTGACCAGAAAAAAATGTCAAATTGATTGATTGACAATCAGGCATAGTACATGGAAACAGGTCGACAAAAATCTCGCGATAAAAAAGGAGAAGTCACTGCCTACCCTGATCGCACGTCCCTGCACATTTGGAGATCTAATTCAAAACCAGCACATTTTTCAACAAGAAAAATCCATCAAGTGAACAGAAATTTATTTGAGAAGTTTAGCTCCATACATCTTGTCCACATAGAGCAACTTCATATCAGTCTAGATAAACATTAAAATAGTGGGATTAAAGGCTTCCTGAGGGGCGTTTGTTTCTTGTTCGGGATTCCTTGATTCTTTATCAGTAATGGTGCCAAAGCTGGCCTAAATCTGAGTCATAATTTTTAAGTTATCGAGAGCTTAAAAAATTACGAAACAAATACTTCTTTCATTAGCGTACACCATTTGATTCACTTTCAGCAACATCTGAGATGATGGTTGTCAAAACCTTGTTACTTCAGAAGAACTGACAAGGAATACACCATCTCCAACAGAACTCAGAGCCATTTATCTGTAGAATCAGGTGTGCCAGATTAGGCACGAAAGGAAAGCACACAAGGTAGTAGATCTTCAGGAACAGGGTCACTGCTGCTGCAGACGTACCTCGCTGTCCTGCTTCTCATCTCCCGACATGTCGTCATCCACATCGCTGCCCGTGCCCTCGATGGCCAGGATGCCGTTGCGGATGGGCGGGATCATGTAGAGCTGCTGAATGACAGAGTTCATGTAGCAGGTGGCCCCGGCATTCTTCAGACCCACGAAGCCTTTGGTGGGCCGTGGACCAACGGGAGGCAAGTACTCCCATTCCGAAAGTGCTTCACAACCTGCAACACAGTCACTGAATTAGTCACGGTAAAGCAGACCAGCACAGCATAATGAAACCAAATATAATCCGCCACAACACTGACCAACAGCAAAACCACACCACTGACTAGGCATTTGTTGAGCTGCACTGTCAGACAATGGAATGAATGAGCCGTCAGCGATCGACTGACATCACTATGGTATGCTATGCTGCACAATCAGTCACAATACAATAACACAACAAGGCCGAACGAAATAAATCAATATACCGACTGACAGAGAAAAAGCTGACCAACAGCACAGCCATGACACTGTCCAATAAATACCACCTCCACTGGATCTACTGGACAGAGAACTTTAGCAGATTCAAGCCCCTTTGAAGGAGAACGGGGACACAAAGCCAGTTCATACCCAAGTAGTACATGTCAGTGAGCGTGTCCACAATCTGCTTGAGGTTTCTGACACAGCCAACAGCCAGTGCGACGAGCAGCTCAAAGCCAGCGTTGATGGTCGACGGAGTGCTACACACTGGGATTGCCTGCTCAGCAGGGAACTCCCCACTCTTCATGTACTGCAGGTACACGTTGGAGGCAGGGAATATGAAATCATCTATCAGCTCCTGTAGAAGACCAGAGGGTGAAGGGGACAGATGCAACCTTCTGTTATTCTGAGAAATCATTTACTTGCATTATTCTACCACACAGGGTTGCTCATGTGGCTAGCGATTTAGATATTATTTTACGCAGCAGGACATTTCATGAAGCAACTGAATCGGTGAATTCAATAAGGGCTTAACTCCTTGTTAAAAATGTGTGGAGTTGGGCCCTTCTTGAATTCACCAATTAAATTCAAGTTAAGTACTCCACTCAAGCAGTGAAACTTACGGTCGCATTTTGGATTCAAACACTGCTCTAGTAAGAAAATTTGCAGGGTCATGTTGAATTCCATTGCCACTCAAGCATTAAAATCCATACAGTCACACGTTGGATTCCAACAGCACTCAAGCACAGATATGTGCGGCCAGACACTGGATTCAAACATGAAAACAAGCGGATGAACCCAATCCTGAAAACTCTCCAGCACACCGATTCCCAAGGCGGTCACCTTGATGAGGTTGGCGCCACCCTTTTCACAGCCAATATAGTATTTCTTTTCCGGGGTCTGGAAGGCCAGGAGCTCCTTTGTGACTCCGAGGTGTCCCTCCAGAATGGTCTCCTCCACCCCCGTGTCTCCTGTCCTTTTTACTTCATCCTGAGAGGGATATGCAGGACATTAGTCATAAGTAAGTATAACGATCTCGTTTTTCCCGGACCGCAATTGTATTTTGAACACAAGTCCAACATGTGAATGATTAGGTTGATCACAAGTCAAATGTGAAATACAGGCAGATGATGCACAGGTCCATCCAATGTATTTTGAGGCCAGTTTTACATTGCTAAGTGTTAATTGATGAGAAACAGCCTGCACAAAATTCTCAAGGTCAAGGTCACTGCGCCTAGGTCAAAGCTTCAATCCCGATAAAAGTGGGTCTTTACACAGCTACAGCCCAAGGTCCTTACATGTGATAATCATGAAGTGTTAAATATTAACAGGTACTAAGTACTGTAGGACAGACATACATACAGACACACAGACAGACACCCTGATGACAATACCCCATCAGCTATGACAGTGGCCAAGGGATAAAAAAAACATAAATAAATTAAAAAAATAATAATGTGGATAGACAGATCCTAACACAGCAGCAGACCAATGGACGTGAGTGTGCCCACCCTTATTCTCTTCAGCCAATCAATCTCATTGTTGAGGAGAACCTCGGCGTTCGGCAGGTTGATGTTGCTGTTGTACGCATAGTTCAGCAAGTGCCTGAGTAAGGTGAAGTAATCCCCAGCATGCTTGGCCCTCTCCTTCGCAGTGCTCTGGGGAAACGAGACATTTCCCATCCTCATCTAGTTCTCATCTTTCTCACACATTCACAATTAACTGGTCATACAAGAGCAATGGTAACCAATCAAGTCACAGAAGCTCAACAGTGCAGTTGGTTTTCCTTCAAACCCGAGCTAATCATGCCACATGTAAGACCAAGAGATCTCACTGAGTGACTAATTGAAACCAATTTATGGAGGAAAAGTTGTTTGGGAATCACTGTTCAAGTTTGCAAAGGTAACAGAGGTCATTAATGGTAACACCACTTCCAGTCACTTCAGATACTTACACCTAAAACTGTAAAGAGCAGAGTGATAAAGAAGAGAAGCGGCCTGTGTCCCATGCAGCACCTGGTGGCCATGAGGAAGAACTGCTCCTGAGCCATCTGACGAACAGACCTGCGGATGACAGCAAACACCGTTTGAACTACCACACACACTGTCAGAGCCAACACAAAAACAGACTGAACTAACACACAGTCTAAACTAACACAAATGCAATCTAAACTAACATTACCACAGTTTAATAAAACACATGCAGTCTAAACACAGACAAACACAGTCTATACCAACACACACAAACTCTAAAATTACACAATCAATGTCTTACTCCCCGTTTACACCGGGCTTAGGACCGAGTTGCGACGAAAAATGGCCTCTGCTCGCCCTCGCTCCTACTGACTCGCACTGGGGTTGCAAGCTGGTCTCTATGCAGTCTCCATGGTCTCCAAAACCATCTCTCTTGGTCTCCATCACTCTCCATCGGTCTCAGAGGTTTGTGAGTGTATGGAACTGCTCAAAACACTCGCAAAGGTTGTGCGACCAGTGAAAAACACAAGAGGGTATCATAATCAGTCGTAATAAGCTCGTACAAGTCTCAACTCGGAATCGCAGGTCGTAATAGACTCGCAAGCGGCTCGGCATGCGGTTGCATTAATGATAGCAAATTTTTAGGAATTTTTCACTTGCAAACTACACTCACAGCGATCGCCGATGGTCGCTATGCTCGCCATCGGGTTCGTACAGCGCTCTCAATGCGGTAGCAAGTCGATCTCTAATGGTTGCGCTGGGGTCTCAACTTGATCGCTGCAGACTCGCTAATAAAACGCCTGTAGACTCGTAAACTAGATGCGACTCGATTGAGACCTATGAGACCAATGAGAGTGGTTGTAATCAGGTTGCAATAAAAATGGATAATTTCTATTAATTTTCAGTGACGATTCGGTCACAATTGAGGTTCGGTGTAACCACAAATAAGCGATCAAAGTAGGGAACGGCCGCGACCTGAGTGACCAAAATTACACGATCGCTCTGGTCGTATCGTGGTATTATCAGGGTCGCGGTTCGGTGTAAATGGGGCATAAGCAAAGAAAATAGACTATATTTACACACACACAACCCAAACTAACACATGCAATGTCTAAACTAACACACAGTCTGAACTGACATGAACAGTCCAAATACACGCGCACCATGTGAATTACACTGAACAAAAATATAAACGCACTAAGCGAATTTTTTTCGAATTATTTTTTATCAATCGGGAAATATTTCAACAAAACAATTATTATTTCATTCTTGCCTTAATATTCAAGCAACAGAAACTTGACTAACAATTTACTGTATACAATTCATGAGTTATCACAGCCTGAACCCAACAGGGGTCAATGGGCAGAGTTCACAGCACTCAGCAACGAGTGTGTCCACCATCGGCATCACGTAAAGCGGGACACCTCCGGCGCATGGAGTTCACGAGGTTGTCAATAGTGGCCTGTGGAATGTTGTCCCATTCCTCTGCAGTGCAACTCGGAGCTGGCATCAGCATAACACTCGCCCACACGTCACCATACGCGTTCTCTGCCATCTGCGCGGGACAGTTGGAATTGCGATTCTCCACTGTGCAAGTGTCCAGCGAAGGTTACGGTTGGCCCAGTGGAGTCTGTACCTATGACGGACGGCGATCAGGTCGAGACCTCAGTGTGGTCGTCAGGCTCGGAGGTCTGCCTGCTTCAGGTGGTTTCGGACAGTCTGAGCTGATATCCGCCTGTTATGCAGTCCGACGGTCTCGTCAGGTGTCCTGATGGCTGGTCAAAGCCCATCATGCAGGTGCTGGAGCCGCATGTGCCGATCCTGTGTGGGCGTGGTCACACGTGGTCGTGGGGCATGCAGACGATTCACAGTGCTGCCAGTCTCTCTGAATCGACTTCTCAATCGGCTGATGGTGGAATGACGTACATTCAAGTGTGTTGACACCGCTGTCACAGATATCCCAGCATTCAGCATGCCAATGGCATGCTCCCTCATCACTTGTGACATCTGTGGCATTGTGACTTGTGACAAAAGTGCGCATTTTGCAGTGGCCTTTTATTGACCCTGGTTCAAGGAGTGCCTGTGTATTGGTCACGCTGACTGACCAACTCAATGTTATGCTCTATGCAGATCAGGGGCGGAATAACTCAATGAGTGAGTAATCTCACAGGGAGTGGTTGATGAGAAGTGGGTCACCAGAACTGAGCAAAACAAATCATTCAGTACACCAATAAACACTATTTGTGGGCATATTTCATTATAGGTCAATTTAACTCAGCATTTTTGGTTTGTGCGTTTATATTTTTGTTCAGTGTAAAACAAGCACTATGTGAGCTTACACAAACACAATCTGAAATAAAACTAACACCATTTAAACTCACACAAACAGTCTAAACTAACATAAACCATCTAAACTTATGCAATCACTGCTAAGCCAGCACAAACAGTCTAACCTAACACACACACACACGCACGCATGCACACACACACACACCATATAAGCCAATACAAACACAGTCTGAACAAAAACAAACTCGAAACTAACACAGGCTAAAATAACAAACATTTTCTAACCTAACACACACACAGCTTACAAACCAACACAAACACCTTCTAGTATTCCTCAACCTCCACCAAAGCAAACACATACACCATCTATTAATCACAAACATCATGTAAACTAAATTAACCCAAACACCTTCTACGCTACCACAAAACTCCAACTACGCAAATATCAATATGACTACCATCTAAGCAAACACAAACACTGTCTAAACAAACACAAACACAGTCTAAACTAACAAATACCATCTATAGCAGGGGTCTCAAAGTGGTCCATAAGAGGTCCAAGGGGCTGCAGTTTTTCAATCCAGCAGAGCAGAAACACACCAGATACAACTGATTTAATTAAGTGATCTCAACCTACACAGTTGATTAGTTGTATCAGATGTCCTTTTATGGACCAGTTTGTCACCCCTGCCGTATGGTGTCATTGACACATGTTCGCACTTGTCTCCTTGCATCAGGCATCAGCAAGAAGAATGCTGACTTGATAATCTGGAGACATTGGCTGACCCAGTGTATCTTCTTAACAAGTACCATTTACAACATTAGTTCATGCTGTTGGCATCCGATACTGCTGTGTTGTACAATTAATAAATGTGCTTGACTGGACTGCATCTTAAAAAATGCTAGCACCAGGTAAAAGCACAAGAACACCATCTAAATGTACACAAGCACCGTCTCTGCTCTGTACTCATCCACCACACTGATCCCAGTAATGCCAGCGAGCTCTCCGCTCAGGGCACTCACCTGCTCTGGCAGTGAAGCAGCAGGTCGATAATGAAGGTCTGCCAGGCCTTCTCCTTGCTGAGCGTGTCCAAGACCGTGGGGATGAGGGCGAAGCAAAGGGTCATGACCTCCAGAGCCTCGCAGCAAACCTGCTCGTCCTCCGAGTCAGGCTCATTCCCAGCGTTTGTCTGCGCGACAACATTTCACCCGTCACGGCCAAAGCAGTGCCAGGCAAACTTTTATCACTCAACCCCATGGAGCCAAAGCATTCAGAGAGAGCAGGCATTCATTCCAATCAATTACTTTACTTTCCAATTTCACCAAATACTGAACACTGGAACTATGCCAATGGTGAAGGACGAAAAAAGCCATGCTAATGGTGAGGGATAAAAAGTGCCATGCTAATGTTGGTGAGGGATGACAAGAGCCAAGCTAATGATGAGGGATCAGAAGAGCCATGCTAATGATGAGGGATGAAAAGGGCTATGCTAATGGTGAGGGATCAGAAGAGCCATAGTAACAGTGAGGCATGAAAAGGGCTATGCTAATGGTGAAGGATCAGAGAAGCCATGCTAACGGTGAAGGATGAATACAGCCATGCTAATGTGTGAAGGATTCTAAGAACCATGCTAAGAGCAAGGGATGAGAAGAGCCATGTAAATGGTGAAGGATTTGAAGAGCCATGCTAACAACAAGGGATGAAAAGAGCCATGCTAATGGTGAGGGATCAGAAGAACCATGCTAACAGGGAGGAATGAAAAGAGCAATGCTAAAGGTGAGGGATGAAAAGAGTCATGCTAACAGTGAAAGACAAAGAGCCATATTAACAGAGAAGGATGAAAAAGCCATGCCAATGGTGAGTAATGAAAAGAACCATCCTAATGGTGAAGGATCTGAAGAGCCATGCTAATGGTGAGGGATGAAGGGCCGTGCTAATGGTGAGGGATGAAGAGCCATGCTAATGGTGAGGGATGAAGAGCCATGCTAATGGTGAGGGATCAGAAGGGCCATGCTAATGGTGAGGGATCAGAAGAGCCGTGCTAATGGTGAGGGATCAGTAGAGCCATGCTAATGGTGAGGGATCAGAAGAGCCATACCAACAGTGAAGGAAGAAGAGAGCCACACTGACAGTGAGGAATGAAAAGTACCTTCTCATATATCTTGCTGATCTCTTCATTGGGGCTGAAGACCAACTGGACAGAGCCACACCCAGACACCCAAACGATCTTCTGTATTGCCCGAATCACACAGATGTCTGGGAAGTACTTGGATGCCTGGAAGAAGTTCTTAAGACAAATGAGAAATTGTTCAATGAAGGAAAACATTTTCACAGCAATTGTGAGAATAAAAAATCAAGGAGATCAGTGAACGATCTTGGTGCCCACCATCAAACATTGGCAACTTTCTGAAATTGCTGAGTAGCAACAACATCAGATTCATAAGGTTTATAAAATATTTAAAACACCTTACTGATAGAATGCATACATTACACAGTACATTTTAGCTGCTTTTTGGATAGTTTTGTAGAACAGAAGCTAAATTCAACAATTAACTAGATGCATGTCGATGGCGCGCCATTGCAAATCTCTGCGCTCCGCAACGAATGTTATGTGAGTAGTAGTAATGTGTCAGAGGGCAATTCACTGTAATGGCATTCAGCTGCACAAATGATAATCTGCTTGTTGCAGTGACAAAGCACTGATACTGATCAGAGTTATAGCAATGTGATACAGTTGGTTAGATGGATAGAGTACTTAGTGGCCAAAATATGAATCACAGGGCAGCAATTTTTGGCATGCAGGTTGCTATCACCAAGATACATATCCATATCAATTTGCAGCCTTCTACGTTGAGTAATAACAAAATGTGCCATCCTTTTCAACGATTGGCACACCTGACGCCATTTGACCTAGAAAACGGTCAAAATGAGGTCAAATCAAAAACCTGTCTGATATGCGATGAGGGGTCATCCCATGCACCTCCCATAAAAATTTGAGCGTCCTAGCTCAATGCATAAGGAACTTATGGCCATTTTTCAATTTTCACAAAAAGCCCCCTGGTGGCCAGATGAGGAAATTAATTTAAATTCTAAACGCGTTGTGCACCCGTCTGGGTCACTACCTTACACACACCAAAGTTTCAGGTTGATTGGTCTAACGGCCTAGGAGGAGTTACTGTTTCGGACGGCCAGTTTTCGGACGGACAAACGTTGAGCTGTATTACAAGATCTCCTGCTTTTTGGAAGCGCGGAGATAATCAGAGAATATTTTGATTGCCAAATAAGGAATTGGACCACAGCCATTAATCACAATAGAAGCTCATGTCACCTTCTTTGATGAACATAACAATTTTGAAAATGATGCCAAAAATTAAAGACACTTGCCATTGGCAGAATGCACCTTACAACTACTTGACCCAGGAAACGTTCAAAAGTAGGTCAAATCACAAACCGGTTTGATATGTGATGAAGAGTCACCATACACACAAATCTGAGCATTATGGCTCTGGAAGTTATCCCCAAGATACACATCCATACCAATTTCCAGCCATCTACATTGAATAGTAATAAAACGTGCCACACTTTTCGATAATCGGCAGAGCTGACGCCATTTGAGCCCCTCAGAACATTAGTGGTCTAACTCCATTTTTTATCTGATAAAAAATTGAGTTAGACCACTATTGTTCTGAGGGGCTCGTTTGACCTAGAAAACAGTCAAAACTAGAGAGTGTTTTTACTCGTAAAAACAGATGTCTCCCCCTTTTCCGCCACCTGATCTCTCAAGATATAAATATCGAAATACATAAAGAAAACTGAGAATAACTTACATATCTATCTAGGAACTTGACATAGGAAGATTTATACCAAATTTTGTTGAAATTTGTTGAGTAGTTTGAGAGATATGCTCCGAAACGAACCCGCCCTTCAAAATGACTAAGTCCAAACTGTTGCCATGGAAACAGAAAAATAAAAAAAAAAAAAGAGCTCAAACCCCAAAAGGCACATCTACATGACATAGGGAAGCTTTTTACTAAATTTGGTTAAAATTGGTTGCATAGTTTGAGAGTTCAGCTCCGGAAACGAACCCTACCCTTCAAAATGACTAAGTCCCAACTGTTGCCATGGAAACAGAAAAAAATAAAAATGAAAAAGAGCTCAAACCCCCAAAAGGCACATCTGCATGACATAGGGAAGGTTCATTCAAAATTTGGTTGAAATCGGACCAGTAGTTTTAGAGTTCTGCTCCGGAAACGATGGGAACGCCGACGGGAACTCACCCGAAAACAATATGTCTCCCGACCCTTCAGGGGGAGACATAATTAGGTAAAATCCAAAACACATATAATATGTGATGAAGGGTCATCCCTTACACCTCCCATAAAAATCTGAGCTTCCTAGCTCTAAGCATGAGGGAGATATGGCCATTTTTCTTCTTTTCACAAAAAGCCCCCTCGTGGGTAAAATACGTATCACAGGACGACAATTTTTGGCATGCAGGTTGCTATCACCAAGATACATATCCATACCAATTTGCAGCCTTCTACGTTGAGTAATAACAAAATGTGCCATCCTTTTCAACGATTGGCACATCTGACGCCATTTGACCTAGAAAACCGTCAAAATTAGATCAAATCAAAAACCCGTCTCATATGTGATGAAGGGTCATCCCATGCACCTCCCATAAAAATTTGAGCGTCCTAGCTCAATGCATAAGGTAGATATGGCCATTTTTCTTTTTTCACAAAAGCCCCCTAGTGGCCAAAATATGAATCACAGGGCAGCAATTCTTGGCATGCAGGTTGCCATCACCAAGATACATATCCATACCAATTTGCAGCCTTCTACGTAGAGTAATAACAAAACGTGCCATCCTTATCAACGATTGGCACACCTGACGCCATTTGACCTAGAAAACGGCCTAGAAAACGGTCAAAATGAGGTCAAATCAAAAACCCGTCTGATATGTGATGAATGGTCATCCCATGCACCTCCCATAAAAATTTGAGCGTCCTAGCTCAATGCAAAAGGAACTTAAGGCCATTTTTCAATTTTCACAAAAAGGCCCCTGGTGGCCAGAAGAGGAAATGAATTTAAATTCTAAACGCGTTGTGCACCCCTCTAGGTCACTACTTTACACACACCAAAGTTTCAGGCTGACTGGTCTAACGGCCTAGGAGGAGTTACTGTTTCGGACGGCCAGACGGACGGACGGACAGACGCCAAACTGCATTACAAGATCTCCTCGCTTTTTCGAAAGCGCGGAGATGATAAAAATACTTGTGCTCGCGTTATAACGTCTTGATCCATGACAATGCTCATCCTCTTACAGCAAAGATTACCCAGCACTGCCTGGACACTAACAACATAAGGGTGTTCGATTGGCCTCCTTATTTGTCAGACATGAACCCCATTGAACATCTTTAGGACATTCTGGATCAGCGAGTTCTCCATCGAGATCACCCTCCCACTACTGCCGCTATCTCTATGTACTTTTATAGAGATTCTGCTCTCCAATCTCACAGGGCAATGTGCAATTTGTAATTTTTCTATGCTGCTCTGGCAGTTAAGCCTACATGTGATTGTCTGTCAGCTTCGTAACTGTGTCTCTAACGTCAAGTACTGTTTTGCCTGACATTGGGTTCTGTCTGGTATGGTATGTGCACTGAACTGCAGAGTTGCGGCTGTACGCAGCACTCCTTTGCCCAAGACAAATTTCCCTTCATGGGACAATAAAGTTTCTCATCTCATCGCTCTCATCTACTCGCAATAAACTTCATGCTGCTCTGTTGGCAGAGTGAGGTCAGATCCCAGAGAGACAGATCGATAATTTAGTGACCTCAGTGCCACGTAGGATTCAGGCACTGCTTGCAGCAAACAGTGGACACATGCATTATTCGTGCCATATGCCATTTGATCCTAGAGGATGTCTGATTTTGTAAAATTGTCAAGTCTGCATTAAGAAATGTGTCAATAAAGCAGTTAAAATCTGTAACTTGCACATTTCATTTTCAAAAATTCCTTTACACCATTTAAAAGTTGTAAGTTGTTGCTTTTTTAATGCCTCTCAGTATATAATCGTCTGGCCTGAATGTTGCCATCTTGATATGTGACCCCAAAACATGTAAGTTAAATCCGCTTACAAGAATGCCAGCAAGTTTGTTGGTTTGGATAGATATTTTCCGACTTGAGTCACATCTAACACTTTCAATTGCTGTAAAAATCATCCTATTCCACCAAAATGTCGATTATGTTATGTAGTGTCGGCTTGTCCCGTGTCGCGCAAACTACGATTCCCTCTGTGCAATCAGTGGTCTGCAGCGCATTGACCTCGCATTTTAGTATCGATTCACCTTGCTTGGAGCCCCGGCCAAGGTGGTACTAAAAAGAGTGCCGGATACCAGGTACTACCCACAAAGAAAAATGCAAAAAAAAAAAAAATTGAGTAGTTTCTCGTCGAGTAGAGCAGTATCATGCAGTGGAAAGGCACCATTGATCCCCATATGACGGAGCACGGGACAAACCAACCTCGTCAGAGATCTGCTGGGCGAGCCGCACTGCCACGTTGCGCAGCATGCACTCAGACGCTGGGCTGGGAATGTTCTGGAGAGCATTCTGAAGCACCAAGGCCTGGTCATGTGTAGCCTGGTTTATCTGGAACCACAAAGTAAGCTATCCTGATCACATCTTCCCTTTGAGACAAAAACATTTCACAATAATTCTGCTGCACTAAAATTACCTTTGCTCAAAATTTCATTATTTTACACTGCAACACCCATGACATTGGGGAAGTTAAGACATTTGCACTGGGATTCACTAGCACAGAGGGGGCCTAAATGTAGGAGGCATAGTGAGGCTCTTTTCTACATGTGACTGTCACCATTTGGGAACACGCAGAATGATACTCCTGCAACAGCAAGGGCATGAAATGTTTAAGTTATGGGTGTAAAGAAAGAGATTAATACACTGTCTAAATATTTACAGACACTCAGTTCTCTTCAAAACCAAGCTAGTATAATTTATTAGCACTCAACATAAAGACAACAGAAATTTAAAAGTACCACTTTTTAATTCAAGTAATAAAGTAAAGAGGATGCCATAGTAATGGCCTTGTAAAATTTAAAATGTCAAACATAATCAAAGCATTTTAAAACTAGACAAGTGAAAAAGTAAGCAGAGCTTACTAATACCCCCGACTGCCGAGCCAGATGGCCGACACTTTGCACTGCACCTCTCCCTGTGGTAGAGAATATGTGTGCCAAATTTGACAAGAATCCAATGTATAATAATTGCGATATCGATCAGGCAAATTGACACTGAACCCACTTGAAAATTTCTAAGTCCAAAAACAGGAAAACGGCGATATTTTTGTGAAAAATCATCCCAGATGGCCGACACTTTGCACTGTAACTCTCCCTGTGGTTGAGAATATGTGTGCCAAATTTGAAAAGAATCCAATGAATAATATTCAAGATATCGATCGGACAAATAATGTCTTCAGACGGAATGACGGACGGACGGACGGAATTCTTGGTATATAACTATATACCCCCGACGACATTTCGTCGGGGGTATAATAACTCGGTCGCCACAGGGTCAGAGTCGTGTATCTCCCCGATCCCCAAATTTCGGACAAAATGGCAGCCGGCAGCCATTATTGGATGTCCAAAATTGCCGAAAATCGGTCTTGAGCATTGTGAAATAAATATCTTCGCCTGTGCAAAATTAGAAAAAAATTCCTGTAATAATTGTCGCTTCCAGAGCCCGGAACAGAAAATCTCCACGGGCGCGGCGGCGGTGGGGACCATGGAACTAAACCATAGTATCTCCCGACTATCGTCTTCAGGGAGATACGAAAATATACATACAGTACAGTATACGTCAGTACTCAGGCTCATAATAACCCCAACGGTTAGGAGGAGTCTCCTCATACTGTCCATCTCTGGCTGCTGTTTGCATGACAGTAGTAGGCATTCATCAAAAACCGCCAAATGGTCATCTTGGCACAAACAGGAGAAAAATGCACAGGGCCGAATGGTTTTCACAGCACTTACAGGGGACACCGGAGTCGTTCCCTCTCCTGCGGGATGGTAAGCCTCAGCCACAGCCTTCACGTGACCGAAGCCGACAGCAGTCAGGAGCAGCTTGGCTATTTTTAAAGTGTTGAGATAAGCTCCTCGCCTGGTCTCCATGTCTGCATTGGGTAGGAAGTTATTTCTAGTGAGCATGCTCAGTACGAGGGGCAGGCCGCCACTCTTCAGGAAGTTGTACTGGAAGTCGCTGGCATCCTCTCCCAGGGTGCCGCTGGCTGGCATTAGCAGGGCATACACCACCTGAGACACAGAGGTCAGGGGTCAGCCAGCACAGGATATACACCACCTGTGACACGGAGGTCAACCAGCACAGAGCATACAGGCAACACAAAAAGGATTTATAATGAATGTAATTAAAGATATGATGGCAGTTAAATTATAAACCATGCAAACCAAAAAATTATTGGCAAATAACAGCAACTGTTCAGCAAGTAGTAGTGATTTGTGATGTTGGCGCCATCACGTTTGTTTTTATTGTTGTTTTCAAACAGGTTAATGCCATCAGAGCCATAATTCTCATAACAGCAGCAGTTATTAGGGCTGGGATGACACACTTTGCATCTCAATATTTGCTCCAGAATACAATACATATCACAGAATGCATCTATATTCTAATCAAACTGATTTACCTGATCAATAGTATAGCCTTACAAGCGCAGTCAAATCAGGGATAGACTGAAATCACACCATTTTCTGTCACAGACAACTCAGTCTACTGTTTCGGCTCAACCGACCATGAGAACCATGTACATGCAAACAAATTATGAGAACCATTGTAGACTCAACCATTGAGTTGGCAAAGTCGTAACTTTTTATCATGTTTTGATGCCTTTTTGATTAGAAATAAAGAATATTAACATATCGATACATATTGCATTGGCAGTTTTTGGACCGTAAATCTATCTTTCAATGAAAAAAATTGCAATTCTGAATTGCATCGATGAAGCGTCCCAGCCCAAGCATTTATTTAGATTTTTCAGACATTTTTTTCCATTGCGCCAGTCAAACTTCCAGCATGTAACGAGTTGGATGTACACACTGGCCTTGCTGGAAAAAGTAGACATCAGAGGATAATGGCATGCAGAATTATCTTTAAACAGACATCACAGGCTCGTGTTGTCACAAGCTAACTAATGGAGTTGCTCATATAGGCCGATTGTTATTGCAATATTAAGGCCAAACAAAGACTCTGTCATCACTTTGCGCTATGGTAGCATTTCTCGACAAGGCAACGTAAACCGACAGAATACTGGCCGGCTCGTTTGGTAATAGCTGGGTTCAGTTCGGTTCAGGACCCATCACGTAGTAGCTGAAAAGCACAAACCTCGGTCAGATAAAGCACTTGGGAGGGGGAGGGACCAAAGAAGCGAGAGTCCAAAGTGGGACTCAGGCTGTTTTCTCCAAGTTTGGCGTGATCCAGACAGATGGCCCGCAGATTTTCCACAGTGGTGTTATCTGAAGGCAAAAACACAACAGATATGTGGCCCATTCCAAAGGTTTCCTCATCTTACTGAGTGCAATCAAATTTTAGTGCCATATCTCAATGTGCTGCAACAGTCAGGCTAAATTGAAAAAGAGCCCTTACAGAGATCTGAAATAACTTTTGAACCATGTATATTCAGCTCCTGATACAAGTTTACACCAGGGCAGCCAGTATACAACTGTTTTTCATTTGTCTGAAGAGCCAACTCATCTGCAACCATGACCTTTTCGAGAACCCGCAGACAGCGGACTGTTGAGCTGCCAGTGCCAACGAACCTGATGCAGGAGCAGTGTTCAAGAATGTCGTTAATCCTGTTGATTAATATTGTCTGAATGTCAGTGCTAGAGTTGTCAGTTTAGCAAAGTTTGACAACAATATGCCTCTCCTTGTAATCCAAAGCACTTTGCTGCAAAGTATTTCCTTCATCCTATATCCCATGATTTTTTTTTAAGAAACAGTCAGTATTTTTCAGTATCTTTCTCTCCCACATGAATTTTGATGCATTCAAAGACACTAAAAAAAACTCATTTCTTCAAAGCAGAAAGAAAGCAGTTTCTCCTCTCAAAGTCCTTATCGAATCTCTTCAGCAAAATTTTAGGGTCACAGCAAGTAGCTCCAAGTGAAGTTCTGAATCTCCCCACACTTTTTCTCCGACACCTAAAAACATGTTGTTCTGAATCAATGATGCCAACACCACCACACTGCAAAATAGGCCAAACTACCAAATATCTGCTGCCTTGACATTTTCCCCCCACCACAGGCAAAAATATTTCCATGCACATCGAGCCACAGATCAGAGAAAGCTCCCTTGAAAATGGAATAGAGAGCGCTGCCAATAAGCAGACACACTCATTCCAAGATTAACACATCTTTCCTTTCTATGGTGTCCATTTATACAGCTGGATATATTACTGAAGCAATGCAGTTTGTGCACCTAGCCCCATGATACACTGGCAGAGCCATTCCCAGGAACTGAATGCGCAACCTTCATGTCAGAGTTGCAGTTGTATGCCCAGTAAACCACACTGCACTCACCAGGGGGCATTAGCTTCATGAGAACCCGGGCGCTGTCCCGCAGGAGAGGCATGCTCAGATTACAGCCCAGGTCTGCCACTTGCCATAGGAAGGAGATGTAGCGCAGGTGCAGCGACATTATCTGCGCAACAAAACAAAACTCCGCTGTCATCTACAGATCAAGAGACCCAGGACAGGATGGCTGGGGTGACATTTGAATTTGACAGAAAGACTAACAGATCCCTCACCACCCCAGGAAGGCAGCTTTCCACTTCAGGATTGGGCCCGTCGCTGAAGTGGTTTCCATGGTTACCAGGGGAACCGGTGGAGGAATCGGAGGAGCTATCCGGGCTTGAAGGCATATTGGAGCTGACCTGGGTGAGCTTAGCTGTAATTAACTGTGAAAGGAGGAAACAAACCATCAACACACAGTCTCTGACAATAGTTATAATAAACATACATACTCTTTGAGGCTGATGGTGACATACAGTCGAGAAGTACAGAGTGCCAACAAGAGCAGAGGTTCAGAAAAACAATCACACAAGTTGATTACAAGTCCATCAGACATGAAAAGTTCTGAATTTTGCAGGATAGGATTTTAACGTGAGTATGCGACAACATGGAAAAAAATTTATCAAGCTGTTCAGGACAATTTAACCTCATCAGGGGTACAAGACAACAGGCAGTGTGATCACAACAGATCTCCCCCCCAAAAAAAATCCTGAAGAAAGACAAAGCTCACAGTTTTGTCTTTGAGGTTTAGTTGTCCAATAAGTTTTCGGTCATCGGCAGGGTCAACGATTTCTCCACCAATGAAGAGCTCGATTTTGGTGTGCGCGCTGTTGGCCTTTATCCTCGTGAGGATACAGCGTCGCACAGACCCTATCGTGTCGTTGGTGTGGGACCAGATATCGAGGTCGTCCACCTGGCGGCCTTGGTTTGGGAAACGGACGATTAGGGTGATATGCTTGCCTCTAAATGCTCTGCGGAATAAACCAAAAAAAGTTTCCAAATTAGAATAAGGATTACCTACATGAAAAGTTACAAATTCCCTCTAAATCAATAATGCATAATTGGTAAATTATGTCCAATCCCACTGAACCTTGACATTGGAAGAATAGTTCTCTCCTCATGGTAGTCGCTGTCACACTCAGTGATGTACTCCCGAAGTACAGTCAACACTCGCACCATGCGGATGGCCTCTTGTCTAGCGCAGTTAATGCTGTCTTTGTCCCCGTCCAACACACAAAGGGTATCGTAGGAGGCTTTCAACCGGTCAAAGCAAGACTGAATGAAATCTTCATGAATCTCCACCTGCAAATGAACCAAAATCATTACAGTAACAGGAAATATTTGATTTGTCACAGGTATGTAAAATCAATACCCAGATTTCTAAATTAAGCTTAAAGGTATGGTCCATTTCCACCACAGGAAACAAGTGTAAATCAAGGGCAGACAAACAAGAGGCATTTGGGTCAGGTTAAGCGGTATGGGAACGAAACTTACCTGATTGGCTTGCAGTTTTGGTCCGAGGTTTGTGTAAATCTCTTTTAGTAAATCTATTGCTCGGCTGGCAATGTCATCACTTCCTTGAATGACAACCTGTTGAAAGGTGGACATGATAATGATCAGCTGGTTGCATATCTCTCTGGCATCGCACAAAGTGAAAATGTACACTTGCAATGGCTGCCACTGCTCAAGATGAAAATTATCCTTGATCCTAAAGACCAGGCAAGTCAGAAAGGCAACATAAAAGGCCACATCCTCCGAGATAAGCAGTGAAATTAGAATTTGAGATTGTCCAAAATGAGCAATCAAAGGTTCCAAATAAAAGTAAAACTGTATGTCTTGTGCAGTGGAACCTTTTAGTGTGGAAAAATAAAGCTGGGGACAGTAGCATCAGATTTTTCTCGTCTCAAAAAGACGGAGAAATGAACAAATTAACTAGACACATCCTGTTGGTGGACGAGAACAGGATACATCCCTGAAACTATAGCATTCTGCCCATAGGCAAAATTTACAGTTTATCCCAGTGGATGCGCACCAAGAAAGATATAGGTACCAGAAAATCAAACACAGGGCAACTCTGGTCTGCAGGAATGTACACAGACAATTTTTACCAAATTCCCATTTGAACCATCTGCCTTACGGGATTGTTTTAAATAAGTTTGGACGGGAGGTGTTGCTACAGGAACATTCAGTGTCACCAGAACAGTAAGATCGTGATGAACGTCTTGGTGCATAAAAGAACAAAGTTGATGAAATTGCCATTAAAACAGTTT
Organism: Gymnothorax javanicus; assembly: GCA_029692085.1. Taxonomy (NCBI): domain Eukaryota; kingdom Metazoa; phylum Chordata; class Actinopteri; order Anguilliformes; family Muraenidae; genus Gymnothorax; species Gymnothorax javanicus. The sequence continues at coordinate 24,378,617 of CM056205.1, forward strand.
GAGTTCTTGCATTTGGAAACATATTTTCTCCAAATGGTGGCCCTATAGTAAATATAATTAAGCCATCAAAAAGGTTCCTCATTTATGCACCAGAAATGCTTACAGCAGATTCGACAGGGTTCCCATTAAAACTAACTGCACTTGAAACGTGAAATTCAACCTGGTGGAGGCACCACAGGAAAGGCTGTAGGGTCACACAAAACAATAGGGTCCATCCCCCATGCACCAGGAGTGAAACCAAGAAGTTTCATGAGATTCCTATGAAAACGGTTCTAGTTACTGCAAGATCTGAGGCAATGACATCCAAGGTAAATCCATAATATCTCCAGAAACTCAGTTTTGGGAATATAGTTACAATGAGAAGCACAGAAATGTCACAACTGCTTAAACTGATAAAACACAAAAGAATCATGGACAGTGTCACCATCTGAGATAGGCCAGTGATGCAATACAAATATGATGCCATCCAACACCTCAAACTTCCTGGGTTGCCAAGGATTAACATAAATCAACTAAAATAATCATTGTTCAACATAAATCAAGGTGTTTCACTAAAATGACACATCTGCAAAATCAATACAAATGTGTCAGGGTATTTCTTACAGCCTTTCCAACAGATTAGTTCCAGTAACATTCATGAGAGATGAAAAACATTCAAACACCATCGGCGGGAATTCACAGGTAAGACTCAAAACAGGTAAAGCAGTTTGAAAATGGACGCAACACATACAATTATGAATAAAAAGTGTGAACAGGAATTAAGAAAAAAGTCACAGAGCTGTGGACAGGGATGTCCTCTTACCCTCCAGAGGTAATCAAGCCCAATCAGCTCCAGGTCGTCCATCATGTACGCCCTGCGTTTGGCCACTAGCTTCCCTTCCCTGCAGTTGACGGCCTTGAAGAAGCGCTCAAAGCACTTCATGCCGTGCTCGGTGAGGAGCGAGGGGTCCAGCTGCAAAACGTTGTTCTCAAAGAAGTCCTTGTTGATGTCTGGGTCAAGGTCGGGCTCATCGCCCATCAGTTTGGAGTACCACTTGAAGCAGGCTTCCCGGTCGCACAGGAACACTGCGTTCTCCGCCAGGCACTTCCAGATCTGCTTGGCCTGAGGAGCGCACAGCCACAGCTGGCCGTCCTTCAGCAGAAACCTGAGGACAGGGGAACAGCTCTCAGGATGGGCAGATGAGCATTACATGCACAATACTGCTCATTATTGAGCTTTTCAACACCGTTAATTTCATACTTTAGAGTAGGGATTCTCAAAACTAGCCAGTGAATCCAAATCTGGACCTGGTTCCTTTCCTACAAGGAAATTAAGAACTCAACAACAAGAGCCAGACAGCCTTCATATAGAACTCTCAGATGAAGTGAAAATGGAAAACCAACAGCTCTCGGCTCTCGAATGACAGTATTTAAAAATCAGGCCCTTACAGTGACTGAACACATCCTAGCATGACACAGTTGACTGGATTACTCATTTTGGGCCACCCCTCATACATTCCTTCAACCAATTTTGGGTCCCAAGTAATGGTTTTACAAACACTACTTGATCGCTTTAAGAAACCCAAAAGCAATTTTAATAGCTGTCATCCTGTGATCTAGAATAATTATAGGCGAGGAAACGTGCCCTTTTATCTTGCAGTTCAGTGACACATTAGAATAAAAAAGTTTTTCTAAAGAGGTTGATGTTACTAGATCTCAAAGTGATAGATCCAAATCTGTCTGATGTGTGTTGCAAATCCCAGCAGTTAATTAGCTAAATTAAATTAAAAACACGTTGACTCTTGTGTGGTGAAAAAAGGTCAAAATGAAGTGCTTTTTGGGCTGCTTAGAATGCAGCATTGTAAAACATGATCATAAAATATACTCAAGATTACAGCAATATAACTTGCTAAATTTTGTATTTCCAAAATCTATTCAGTTCAGAACTGAATCTTTAAGCACAACTGTAATCAATACACACATTTATGTTTGACTTAGTGTTAATTTTTTTTTTTTCCCCAGAGGGAACTCTTGTCCCATGTATTGAATACATTTTCGTGTGATTCTTAAATATTTATTAAGCCCTTGACACAGAACACTAGTCAAGCTAGTCCTTGTCAATTTTGCATGACCCCTACGTAAGACTTTATACCTCAGGATTTGAGTGTCACAAGACTGGAAAAAAAAAAAAAAAAAAAAAAGATTCAATTAAGATAGGTATCATTTGGAAATAAAACTTATTTCCCTGGGGAACAACTGCTCTCATCCCAGGAACAACTACTCTCATCTCGGGAACAACTGCTCTCAACCCAAGAACAACTGCTCTCACCCCAGGAACAATTGCTCTTATCTCAGCAACAACTGCTCTCACCTGAGGAACAACTGCTCTCTCCTCAGCAACAACTGCTCTCTTCCCAGGGACAACTGCTCTCACCTGAGGAACAACTGCTCTCAACTCAGCAACAACTGCTCTCACCTGAGGAACAACTGCTCTCACCTCAGCAACAACTGCTCTCACCCCGGGAACAACTGCACTTTCCTCAGCAACAACTGCTCTCATCTGAGGAACAACTGCTCTCATCTCGGGAACAACTGCTCTTACCTCATCAACAACTGCTCTCATCTGAGGAACGACTGCTCTCATCTCGGGAACAACTGCTCTCACCTCAGCAACAACTGCAGTCACCCCGGGAACAACTGCTCTCACCCCGGGAACAACCGCTCTTACCTCAGCAACAACTGCTCTCATTTTGAGAACAACTGCTCTCACCTGAGGAACAACTGCTCTCACCTCAGCATCAACTGCTCTCACCTAAGCAACAACTGCTCTCACCTGAGGAACAACTGCTCTCACCTCAGCAACAACTGCTCTCACCTGAGGAACAACTGCTCTCACCTCAGCAACAACTGCTCTCATCTCGGGAACAACTGCTCTTACCTCATCAACAACTGCTCTCATCTGAGGAACAACTGCTCTCACCCCGGGAACAACTGCTCTTACCTCAGCAATAACTGCTCTCATTTTGAGAACAACTGCTCTTACCTCAGCAACAACTGCTCTCATTTTGAGAACAACTGCTCTTACCTCAGCAACAACTGCTCTCACCCCGGGAACAACTGCTCTCATTTTGAGAACAACTGCTCTTACCTCAGCAACAACTGCTCTCATTTTGAGAACAACTGCTCTCACCTCAGCAACAACTGCTCTCATTTTGAGAACAACTGCTCTTACCTCAGCAACAACTGCTCTCATTTTGAGAACAACTGCTCTCACCTGAGGAACAACTGCTCTCACCTCAGCAACAACTGCTCTCACCCCGGGTACAACTGCTCTCACCTCAGCAACAACTGCTCTCATTTTGAGAACAACTGCTCTCACCTGAGGAACAACTGCTCTCACCTCAGCAACAACTGCTCTCACCCCAAGAACAACTGCTCTCACCTCAGCAACAACTGCTCTCATTTTGAGAACAACTGCTCTCTCTTGAGGAACAACTGCTCTCACCTCAGAGGAACAACTGCTCTCACCTCAACCTCAGCAACAACTGCTCTCACCTGAGAACAACTGCTCTCTCACCTCAGCATCAACTGCTCTCATTTCAACTGCTCTCACCTCGGGAACAACTGCTCTCACCTCAGCAACAACTGCTCTCACCTCAGCAACAACTGCTCTCATTTTGAGAACAACTGCTCTCACCTGAGGAACAACTGCTCTCACCTCAGCAACAACTGCTCTCACCTCTCAACTGCTCTCCTCAGCAACAACTGCTCTCCTCCATCAAGCTCTCAACAACTGCTCTCACCCAGCATCAACTGCTCTCACCTCAGCAACAACTGCTCTCATTTTGAGAACAACTGCTCCTCCTGAGGAACAACTGAAACAACTGCTCTCACCTCAGCAACAACTGCTCTCATTTTGAGAACAACCTCTCCTGAGGAACAACTGCTCTCACCTCATTTTGAGAACAACTGCTCTCACCTCAGCAACAACTGCTCTCACCTCAGAACAACTGCTCTCACCTCTTGAGGAACAACTGCTCTCACCTCAGCAACAACTCAGCAACAACTGCTCTCATTTTGAGAACAACTCTCCTGAGGAACAACTGCTCACCTCAGCATCCTGCTCTCAGGAACAACTGCTCTCACCTCAGCAACAACTGCTCTCATTTTGAACAACTGCTCTCACCTGAGGAACAACTGCTCTCACCTGAAGCTCAACCTCTGGGAACAACTGCTCTCACCTCAAGCTCTCACCTGAGGAACAACTGCTCTCACCCTCATTTTGAGAACAACTGCTCTCACCTCATCAACTGCTCTCACCTGAGGAACAACTGCTCTCACCTGAGGAACAACTGCTCTCACCTCAGGAACAACTGCTCTCACCTCAGCAACAACTGCTCTCATTTTGAGAACAACTGCTCTCTCCTGAGGAACAACTGCTCTCACCTCAGCAATCAACTGCTCTCACCCCGGGAACAACAGCTCTCACCTCAGCAACAACTGCTCTCACCTCAGCATCAACTGCTCTCACCTCAGCAACAACTGCTCTCACCCCGTGAACAACTGCTCTTACCTGAGGAACAACTGCTCTTACCTCAGCAACAACTGCTCTTACCTCAGCAACAACTGCTCTTACCTCAGCAACAACTGCTCTCGCCTCAGCAAAAACTGCTCTCACCTCAGGAAGTTGAGTCGCTCCTGGACTTCTTGCACGTGGCTGTAGCGGCTCCCGTCCCGTACTGTTTGGGGGTCGAAATCTGGGTGCTCTGCTGAATATGGTAGCCAAAAGGACAATGTAAACTTACAGCTTAATGCCATGCTGCCGTTCAAACACATAGTTCACTGGTGGGCTACACTATTATTAACGGAATTGATAAAGCCAACAAAGAGATCATTACCATTTGACAGACTGATTTGAGTGTTTAGCACAGTTACCCCTTATCTGTAATGCAGTCCACCAGTAACGAGATACAGTAACCAGTCAAACATACTTATAGTGAAATCACTGATGGCAGTATCGATGCCAAACCCGCCCAATTACTCATCAACTGGCTACCACATCTGCAGTAATTGCACACAGATTAACAGAGGGAGGCACGAGACTGTTTGAATTCATTCATTAGGAGAAACCATGATGCGTAAACATTACATTCAAGTACAAACAGACCGCTTGTAAATATTTGTAATTTAACCCCTCATTACGAGTACAGACATAAACAGGATATTTTCAAATATGACACCCAAGAGTAAATGGCTGAGCAGTAGCAGTTCTTAGTTTGCACTTGTATCTAGTATACAATTATCGTCCCTTTTGATCTGGCTCAAATACCAAGTGTCACGTTTATCAGGCAGGACAAAACGGATTATAACTGGTCACTACAACAACTCCATCTAATTAAATACCACCAGATTACTCAGAATCAATTACGCGCTAGTTTTGTTCAAATATGCTGGCGATAGTAACACAAAGCATTTATCAAGTGAATCACAGGCCGCAAAACCTTGAAATAAAGGATGCTGATAATAATGCATTGGAGTTTCAGTTTCTGGGCTGGGGAATGGGGAGTGGGGAGTGGGGACCCAACCTTTGGAAAACTGTCGCATGCTCTCCATGTACGCGGACAGGTTTTCGGCCACCAGCGTGACGAGTGCGTGGTTGTGCTGCAGCTGGTTTATCAGGTCGTGGCGGTAGAAGACATGAGGGCTGCGCTGTGTCTGACTGTGAGAGAAGAGCGAGTGCGTCATTCTCTTTTCTCCAAACTCTTCCATCTCGACATTTTACCACAACAGGACCTGTATACGTCACAACTGCACGTTCAACAGGTACAAACCCATCACGTGAGTATACTGCACCAGCACTGCTAATCTGTCTAAATGGGGAGGAAAGCCTCCAGATTTTGTATTCCTAAAAGAAGGGAGGTAGCCAATTTTACAGGGAAAATCTCTTGCAATAGTGACCTTCACAAATAATTTCATGCAAGGAAGACTGCAAGAAGTATTCCCATTTGTATAGTACTTAGTAAGGTTAAATAGGAATAATCTCTCCATGGAAGCAAGTGTTCCACTCTCTTTTCAAATCAAAACGGGCCCCAATACATACAGTACATCTAAATACAGCGCCTGACAAAAGTGTTGTCGTTTATCCAAGTTGTAGGAACAACAAATAATAACCTGACTTGTAGTTGATCAATTGGAATCAAAAATGGCTTATATGAAAGGCAAAGCCCTCTAGATTATGCGAAATATACCAAAATAGAGTTTTGTGTCATTGATTGAGTTTTATAATTTAATTTGTACAGAAAGGTCAGATTTTGCTTGGACAAAAGTCTTGTCGCATTGAAAAAAATGTGGAAATTATACATACACTTTATTTTGAATACACAAATATGCCACTATAATATCAGAACATAAAGCCATGGTGCCTTGGAAAAAAGAATTAATATTGCGTGTGACTCCCATGAGCTTGGAGGACTGCATCCATACGTCTTGGCAATGACTGAGATAACTTGATGATGAAATCATCTGGAATGGCATAGAAAGCTGTCTTGCAGGACTCCCAGAGTTCACCAAGATTCTATGGTTTCATCTTCCAAGCCTCCTCCTTCATCTTACCCCTGAAATGCTCAATAATGTTCTTGTCAGGTGACTGGGTTGGCCAATCCTGGAGTACCTTCACCTTCTTCACTTTCAGGAACTGTGACATGGAGGCAGAAGAATGAGAAGGAGCAGCAGTAGGGCAGCAAGAACTTCTTGATATTTCAGGCTGTTGATGTTGCCATCCACTCTGCAGATCTTTCTCACACCCCCATGCTGGATGTAACAAACCATGATTTTTCTTCCACCAAACATGATTGTTTTCTGGGAGAATCTTGGGTCCATGAGGGTTCCAACAGGTCTTGTACGGCGACTGGCATGCAGTTCAATGGATGATTCACCAGAAAAATAAACTTTCAGCCACTTTTCCAGTAACAGTCCTTTCTGCGAGCTGTGGGCCTTGGCAAATGCAATACAGGTTTTTTGTTTTCTGTTTAATGCAGACTTCTGTGTACTAATTTGGCTATGAAAACCACTTTGAGAGAGAATTTGACAAACTCTTCTTGTAGATACCAGGATTTTTTTGGTGACATTTCCTCATGTAAGCCGCTGTAGTTGAAGAAGGGCTAGCCTTGTACAGTTGAAGCAACAAACGGTCCTTTCAAACAGTTGTCATACCGGGGTCTGTCTGACCTGTGCTTGCCATGAACGTCACCAGTTTCTTCAGATCTTTTTCTCATCCCCTCCACTTGACATTTGGATACATTAGAGATGTCTGCCACCTCAGCAGCAGACTCAGTCTTCAGGCTCTTGATGATCAGCGCTTAGGTCTGTGGTTGAATCTTTGGTATGTTGTCAGAGGTCTAGTCGCACCTCATATGAAAGTCTGGTGTGCTGGGGTTATTTCTATACACATCTGGGAATGTGTTAATTACAGTATTTGTCACAGGTTAAACTCTAATCTGCGTTTTGTTGCATCATCTGAAGAGACGACAAGACTTTTGTCCTAGCAAAAACAGATGTTATGGGCTTAGCCAAGCTGTGAACATCAGAACACATTTTGACGGTTTAATTTTGCACCAAATTATTAATGTGAAAGCCCTTGACATTAAAATGGACCATTTATTGTAACAATTGATTGGTTAGAAATAAAGTTATATGCTATTTTTAGTTACTATGTCCTTATGCGACAAGACTTTTGTCAGGCACTGTATATCGTTCCTGGCATATTACCTTAATTCAAAAATATTTGATTGGAAAAAAACAACCCAGTAAAATTTCAAATATTTTTCAATGGAATATATGGACATGGCAGAATAAGTGAAATTTTATTTCAAGTATCCTTGAAGAAATTCACACTGGCTGGTAAGAGACTGGCAACCAATTCACTCAATAATTACAGCGGCAACCAGTTAACTCATAATCACCATCCTCTTTTGTACATTTAATCCTTCATATCTTGCCCCCCTGACTGATAGATTCAGCATGTTACCTCAGGTTCTGAGGTGCCTCTCCAAACAAGCTGCAGATCTCCCGGATCTGCTTCAGCGCAGGAATCACCCATTTGTCATTGGTTCGCAGCTCTTCGATGAAACGGTCAATCCACTGGATCTTCTGTGTGTCGCGGTCCTGCAAGGAAGTCTATTACTGTTAATTAGGTCTGCTCCATTACTTAGCTCTCGAAAGCCAATGTCATACACATCTGACCGCAGCAAGGTTCGCTACCTGTAGACGTGGACAATACAGGATAAGAAACTAAAATTCCACCTCGGTACTTTGTTCCAGCCACCTGGATTTGCCAAATAGTACAATTCTTCAGCCAAGAGCACAAACTCATTAGTAAATCAGCCGGCTGAGCTCAAGAGTGCACAAAAAAAAAGGCAGGACTTTCACCATCTGACCTGTGGAATGTCCACATCTGTCCGCCACAATGTTGACCTGAGCCAGAGGTGTCACGAAACATGGAGCTCAGAACAAAACCAACATAAATGTTTAACTCAAGCAGCTGATCAGTGAACCCACTCTGAATCTGTGAAGCAGGTCAACACACAATCTCTGGACTACAAATTCAATATTCCTCCCTAGCAAGCAGTGCACCACACTCAACACTTATGAGAAGTGATACCTGGGAACAACTGTAGTCCAAGATCTTGATATGAGCACTGAGAGCCTGGTCCATGATGTCCACAGGTACATCGTCGCTGTGGGCCAAGTTCCACAGCAGGTTCAGCACCTTGTGGGCCATCACGCCATCCTTATCATCCTCCGCCAAGCGCCGAATCAACTCCAGAAGCTTCTCCCGCTGCTTTTTGCTAGCATTTGTCCAGCTTGCCTGTGATTGGTAAACATGGTTAGCGACATATTTCAAAAAAAACAAGAGGCTCCTCAGAGCCTGTACTTGGGCCGGGTCTAGGCCTGGGCCAATCGCGAAACTGCGCGCACGCATGAGCAGGACAATCGCGACCCCGAAAAAAAAAAAAAAAAAAAAAAAAAAAAAAGAAGAATGGAGCCGAAACTTAGACTCGTGGCCTACCGGCCCAAGCAATAATATACATGCACAAGTACAAGGCAATGCTTCACAATTTGCTCACCTTAAAACAGTCGAAAAGATGATCCAGCTGTTCAGGGGAAAAATCCCATGCCAGTTTTGCCAGGAGGTCGTGCACGTTCTTAACAATCGCTTCATGCTTTCCGGCCTGAAGGATGAAGGAACAGGTGGAGTTTAATGGCAAGCATATCTTCATTGTGACATTTCAGCATTTTCAGCAAAGCGGGGGTCAGCCCTGTAAACGCATAAATCTATGACTAAGTGAGAGATGAGTAACGCCAATGGTCGATCGAGTGTTTGAGTTTCCCCACTGGACACTGTTCTTCCAAAAGGAACGGCTGCAAGCAGGGCCCAGCCAGATACTAGGTTTTAATCTGGTCAGGTTTACCCATTTCAAGCATTTCTCAATGTGAATGAAAACCCCAGCAGAGATGCATGATGGGGAACACAGGGCTGAAACGCACCTGGGCAGCCCAGATGTTGTCCAGGTCCTGCAGGGTCAGGGCCTTCTCCTTAATGACGAAGCGCAGGATCTTCTCCAGCTTCTCCACATACTGTGGCTGGTGCAGACTGTCCCTCAGCACGATGGATAGGATGTTGTTCTGCTGGATCCATTCCTAAGAGGGACGCCAGAGAGCAACATCACCCCCCATCACATCACACTATTCGGCCAATACAGTCGCCATGGTAACCAAAATGGATAGGTGTCATAACTTGAGTATAACACATGTCCATACCAAATACGAAAGTAATCGGTCAAAAATTACAGCCTGTACGGTGTCCACAAGGAAGTGTCTACGGATGCGAATGCGGCCACGGCAGCGGAAACGATAAGTATGAATCCATAGTAGCCCCCGGACGAAGTCCGGGGGCTACAATAATGCTATTACCCACCCGTATGAACAACCCCAGAGTAAAATGTTCTCATAAATCTGTAAATAATGTTGAAAGACACAGAGGCGGAGCTTACAGCCATTCGTTCAGCAGTTAGCCACTCCTCTTCCTCAGGGTTGCCATGGCGATGGGTATAGTATGAAACGCTTGAAATCACCTTGTTGACTTCATTTAGTGCATTCATTTTTCCATTAAAAGAAGAAATTTGCAATAACCTGTTGAGGGGTATTGTTAAAAATGTTAAAAAAAGCATAATAATCACGCACGTTGAGTGTTATAATAAGGCATTTGCAGTAAGCAAGAATGGAAAAGATCTCTTACCTAAGAATCATTTTTAACCTAAAAATTTCTAAGTTTTTCACTGTTTCTTCTTGGCCTGGTACCCGTGAAGCCAGATTTTTCAACGACTTGATGATCATTGAAAGTGCATCATTTTTGGCTTCGTTCTTGGCCTCCTTTTTCAATTCCTCATCCGTGAGGTTTTCTAGAAACTGGGGAACCATTTCAATAATGGGGAGGAAGAACTTCTTCACCGTGTGCAATGTTAGAAACTCATAACACTGCCCGAACGGCCTGGAGAGACACAAATGAATAAGGGGGTTAAACACTGTGCAGCAGTTGTACCGTTTCTTTCAGACTGGGAAATGCTGATGAACTCCAACCACACATGACGGGCTTACTTGATAAGTGCTGCAATGATCTGAACGTTGAGTGCCTGACCACCCATGAAGCGATCATGTAGCATTTGAAACCCGTTTAATGTACCAAACTTGTTTATTAAATCCACCAACCAGCCCTGTAAATGAGAAGCAACATGTATTCAGGACAATTTTACCCTCGTTTAATTTATTTTGCATAAATCCTTAAATCACTGATGGATGGAAATGGATCTGCACATGAGAAATTTACAGTGTACTGAGGCTATGATAGGAGATCCCTGCCTGGGCTAAGCCTGACCCACACCACATTCATCAGCTTTTCAGACCAGCACAAGCCTCACAAGATGGCAGGTGCCAATGTTTCCTGGCATTTTTCCCAGGAATGCTTTAGTTGGTTCAGACTACTAAATGCCAGAAACCAACATTGAAAACTTCTAGTGAAGCCATACATGGTAGTCCAAGACAAAATACTTAACAGTGTCAGAGATCTTCTTCACATTCTCAGTTAAGATGAAAAGCAGACACTTTGGTATAAAAAGGAGGACCATTCATCAATGCAAATAGCCCGCAGCTATGTTCACTCTCTATCATCCGAGCTCACAACACAAATTCTGTAGCCATACAACCTTCTACAGAGGACATTTATACATGCATTCATTGATAAGAAAACTAAAAACAAAATATCATCAATTTCCAGTATATTGCGAGGACAGCATCTTAAAAGGTCCCCCTCGTTAGGTTCTGAGACCCTACTGGAGGCTCACAGCAGCAGAGGACTGTTTACCTTCGGAGAGCGAGGGTCGGGTGGGCGGGCGAACAGCTCGTCCTCAGCCAGCTGTACACCGGCGGGCACAGTCTCTGAGGGCCGGGTGCCATTGTAGATGTGGAACTTGCAGTGCGGGTTCACAGCCATGGCCAGCAGCTCCAGCAGGGGGAACCAGTCCTGAGAGAGCTTCGCCACGCACAGCTCCACCAGCCGGTGAGTGTTGTTTATGATACACCTCTGAGGAGCAGAGGGGGGGGGTCAGACGCGGACAGACACAGACAGACAGACGCACACGCGCACGCTCCATTGATTTACGGGGGTCAGTCTTCCTTTAAAGGGACAGGTGGCCCCAAACCATGCCAGGAAAATTAACAGCAGCAAATGCATTCATGTTTGTCCACACAATTATTCAGGTTTTTTTCCGTTTAATTTACCACCCGCCTGTATATACAGTACTGTGGCACAACAAAGAGAATTCTAATGGTCTACCCCTCTTTGCTCCTGCAATATACTCACGTGGATCTCAAACTTCCAGCCGCTCACTGCCTCGTCAGTCAGGATTTTTGTGAATGAGATGGTCAAGCCGTCTCGGAAAAACCTCTGGCAGGCTTCACACTTAACATCAAGTCCTTACAGGGGGAGGGAATACAGAAACTCATCAGCACTGCAAAACTGCAGTTCAGTGCCAATACACCCGCTTACAGCGAGCCAAAGCTACCGCGTCCAAAACTGGAAACAACTTATGAAACGATTCAAGAAACTGCACTATGGACAACCACAAACACTATGAGAGACAATGTCATTAGACCAACAGAGTTTCATTATGCTTTGATTAATTGATATAACTTCAAGGAAAACCAACAAAACTGCACCCAAAACAGAGGTAGAAAAACTAGTGAATCAACCGGGTAGTAAATGGTATCAGGATTCAGATGGGTAATACACGGTATCATGATTCAACTGGGTAATACATGGCATCATGATTTAGGTGGGTAATACGTGGAATCAGGATTGGATTCAGTTGGTAATACACAGAATCATGATTCAGGTGGGTAATACACGGTATCGTGATTCAGGTGGGTAATAAATGGCATCTAATTCTGTTGAGCAATACATGGTATCATGACTCAGCTGGGTAATACTTGGTATCGTGATTCAGTCGGGTATTACATGATGATTCAATTGAGTACTGGCCAAACATATACCTTAGAAATTCAATATAGTGACACAGGAAGGGTTTATTGTCTGGCAAATGCTTAGAATGTAGAATTAACAGTTCTCGTTTCAGTAATTTTTCTCAATCATTTACTAGAGCTTGGTTATCAATCTTCACTCAAACGAAACTAGAATAACTGTAAGCCTCCGCCAACCAGTCAAGCTGCAGTTTAAATTTGTGTCTGTCCAAATGCATAATATATATAGAGAAGACTTTGAAATTTAAGAAAAGGGATTAAGTTTATTATTTGGCAAAATGGGATGGACAAACATGCGCGTGGCCACACAGACAATCTGAAAAGATAATGCCTCCAGCCACTCCTTCCGCCTAAGGGGTATAAAACAGTCACGTCTGCTGCTAATGGTTTCATTGCAGATGGTTGGAGCCAAACCGTGAGTGCTAAACATGCCTGTTGTCAGTTTGCAGACCAAGTCTGAGAAGTTGCATCACCATTTATTGATAGATTTTTTTATTGTCTAATGACATTTTCAGCCAATTTCAGCTCTCTCATGTCAGCACAAGTAGGATTCAAGGCACATAGGATTCACTCATACCAATTTTAAATCTCTGTGTGCAAGTGTTTGTGTGTGATCCCTTCATCATATTTGACTGGAAAACAGCAACCTCTCTACTGTTGTACAAATATTATAGATGTCTTCATTCCGTATTGCAATGACCGAGACCCTCTGATCGTCTTAATCTGCCCCTGAACATCCCGGCAATGGCACAGCTAGCGTAACTCAACAATGGCTGAGCCCAAATAACAAAATTACAAACTCGGCTCAAATTTTTCTCCCTTTATAAGCCCTTCAGCACTTTTGAATACTGGACCTGAATGACACTAGTGAGTACATCATTACATTTTGGGTAAATGTATGTTTTTTTTCAGCTCCTCTTGAAACACAACAAAACCAGTTAAACACACATTGCTGAATTAACAGCCTTACCTTTTTTACTAAGATCGATAGCAGCTTCAAGAAGAACTTCTAATTCACCTTTTGGCAAAACTGGCACAACCCAGCGGGGTCTGTGGGAGAAAGGCTGTGTTATAGAATCCAGTGTAGAGATGAGCACATGATTGGCTAATGTTCTAAAAACCATCCTAAGTGCACTGGGACAAACTCAAAGGTTCAAAATGAGTTCACAGAGACTAAAGTCCAACTGGAGTAAGATGGAGCAGAGAGACATTGGGGGGGGCTCTGAAGGATTAGTCCTTCTGGTCCCTGAATTTTGCACCTCTTAGGCCAAGAAAATTGCTCACTTGACCAAGGTTCTTAAGAATACTGTGCTTAGCACAAGGAATAAGTATGGAACAGGACCTTGCAAAGCACCAGACTGGCTGAGGCTGTAGAGAAGCATGAACGTAGACCACAGACAAACTATGAACCAAGTCACTGTCACGTTACCCTGAGACTTTCCTTGGAATAGGAGAACTGAGTTTGGCAGAAAAAAAAAAACAGTTCTCAGGCACCACCCTGTTAGATTTTGAGTCCGAAGAACAGCTGCCGGGTCAATGTCATCCACTGGATTTAGTGATGAATCCGCCACTGATCTGTCCAAAAATATTCCTCAGTTGTCTAAATGGCACACTTTCTTAAACTGTCACCTATAGAGAACCACTTCAGACCCATTTTTTTTGATTGACAGGACAATATGATGGTCACAAACAGATTTGACAAGTGACCGATGCCTTCACAGTTTTTCCATTAAAGCTACCATTGACTTCTACAGACAACCAGGATTGAAAGATCCAGATTGGAGGCAACAGCCAAAACCTCTCAACATGATCAGGAAATAAGCTTCAAAAAGGAAGCTCGATTCTGGCTGCTTGAGTATGACAAAAGTACCCAATTAGTTAAGCACCCACTTGCCAAAAGCCCAAAAGGAATAGGATGCTGGATAGGGCAAACGCCAAACTGGCCAAGGCTATAAAAAGCATGAAGCAGGACGTAGAAAAGCGAAACAGTGGTTAGGATTCAGTCTTTTAACGACAATGCCATCGCTCTGAACAAAGCGTCCGATGAGTCAAGTCTTTAAAGGAGTATGATATAGGAGCAAAGGACCTGACTGGTTGAGTCTCCAGAAGCATATTAGACTGGACAGGGCAGGAGGAAGCAGGCATACCGGTTGATCATGTCGTCGAGCTTGGCCAGGTCAGTGTGGGGAAAGGCTGGCTCCTCCTCCTCCAGCTGGGGCGGGTTGTCTCCCTTTCCCTGGTCATCAGCTGGGCTCATGGGTGAGTTCTCAGTCGATGAGTTGGGCGAGGACGTCTGGAAACACACACACAACACACACACAGACACACACACCCAAAATCAACCAGGAGTTCCACAAACAGATCACAAAAAATTCAATACCTCCAAATAAGCCCCTGAAAAATAAGCCAATGACAGCTGTTCACAGTGTAGTAGGCAAAAACAAAAAAAATTCGGACAGAATTAGAGGGTTTCCTTCACACCACATTGCCTATAATGGCTTCATAACGACTGCAGGGTACCACGCTAGCTTTGTTGAGCTTCACAAGACGTCAGTTCTGCTGTCAGTATAGATTATATAGCCAATAAAAAATGTAATGGCTATGCTTATTTGATTTCAGCAATAACATCACAACCAAAGGTCAACTTGTCAAGCCATTAAATTCACATGGGAAAAAATGGTTGTACTGCAACAAGCTGATGAAGTTCACATTCGGTGAAGAAGCAACAATATGCAGGCTTCTCTCGCATTATCTTTTCCTTAAGTGACAGAAAGAGAAGCCCACTGCTTAAGAGTACGCTTATTTCATTACACTGCAGTACACCTCCTCAGGCCACAGACCTGCTGCACATCACCATAGTAACCAACTTTTCCCTTTAATGAAAAATTTTCCACATGCAATTACACCTCTGATAATAACCCTGGTGAATCCATTTGACCCCAGTCCTACAAAATGAATTAAGAAAACGGCAAATTAATCAAGTCTACTTGCAATTTTCAACCTCAGAATAATTTTCTTTTACAATTAACAGGGGAACACCAGGAAAGCCATCTCACAGACAATTTAGTCGCCATTTTTTCTTAATGTAACCTATTGACACATTTTAAAATGAGGATAAAACAAGCTTTCACAGCATAGTTTCACTAGCTTGTTCTTGACAAAATGATAAATAATTTGAGAGGCACCACACATTCAAAATACAGCCCTCAAGACATGGCCTTTGATTATTTATTCATTTTTAAGGCACAAAACTGATGTACAGACAGATAGACCAACAGAGGATTAGTCCAGGAAGGACAGAAATGTTGACCATATGAATGTGAAATCCAGAGTGGGAAGAAACGGTCTGATGTTTCCCAGATGTCTGCATATCGAGAGGCTGCATGTCCTGGTGAAAGGACCAGAAAAATGTGCCTCCACAAGATGGAGGGACCCAAAAGGGAAATGAGAGATGGAGTGCCACAGTAAAGGGAGCACTAGTGTGTTCTGTGCATTTGAGAGTGTGTCACAAAGCTAGCCATATTATATATAACAAGTATGAGTCAGTTTTTTATTGGAAAAGACATGAGGTTTTGGCTTTGTGCCTGACGCGAACAAGCACGATCACAGCTAATCACTGCAGGGGTTCCATGCCCACTCCAAAAGCTACGAAACCAAGGACAGCATCAAACTTGGATGAAGCAAGAAAGCCTTCTTTGATATGCTAAAGGCATGGTGTGCCTTGAAAACATTAATCAATACAACAGTACTGGCAGAAACTATTCGCTGGCTCTTCTTTAGTGACGCACAGCTGAGAGGAGGGAGGAGAAGGTGGGAAAGCTCATGACAGGCGGCATTCCCAGAATGAACTCAAGAGCGGACGGAGTGAGCGAGGAAGGAATGTGTGGGAGAGCTTGCTCAGAAGCATTTCCTGTAGCTCTCCATTTCAATTTGGCTTCATCTGGCCAGCACACTCACAACCACACTCGCAGATGTGGCATCTCGGACTGAGCCACAATAGAGTGAGAAATAGGCATGTGCCTGTGAGCGCAAGCCTGTGCGCGTGTACATGTGTGTTTGAGCTCCTGAACATGCATGAAGCGGCTCCTCCTGCTTGGGTGACCTACACATCCAGCCCCACTGACCCCTTCCACATCACAATGCATCTCGTACAGTCCGCTGCTCTCGGCCTCCTAGCAATGCGCATGCATTAGTGCATGCTCTCAGCATGTCCGAGTAAGAGCAGCACGCTCAGCTGAGGCCCCAGTGCAGTGCTGCCATGCATTAACAGTGGGGTGCAAGATCACAAAACTCACAATACGGAACATCCTAAACTGAACAGCAGGGCTCAAAATTAACGGCATCCCGACATCCTGGAGCTCGAAATAATTGATTTGCAAAGCTCATAATTGTCATTTGGGGCGGTTGTGAGACGATGAGACCAATGGATGGGGAACGCTTTTATTTGCATTGCGATGTCAAGCGTACTCGTGAAGTGTGACTCACAAACACTCCGGAGCAGGCTACCCTGCGAGTACCAGCTGGCTGGGTTTACCAAAATTATTTGAAAGGCTGCTTTAATGTGTATCAGAAACAACATTTTTTCCCCCCGTATTTGGTTGTTTGAAATATGCAATAAACGAAAGCTTTTTAAGAAACGTTGAAAAAAAAAATGTAATTTTTTTTTTTTTACTTTCTGCCACCCAAAATACGAAGAATTTCCCTCTAAAACTGTCCAGGTGATTGGGTCCAAGAATGTCTTTTCGTGACATCAGTGTAATTCATTGTAGTCTCAGCGTGGCTTCCCTTTGCATCGATATGCCCGGTGTGCAAAACGTATTGGTAAAACTGATTTTTCTGCCCTCCAGCCACACAAGATCGGCTTCCTACCTTCACTGCCTTCCTATTGCTTTCCGTCATGTTTTGCTGCGAGTCAAATCAACGGACCTCACAAGGGTAAAACACTTGACGCACATCCTTGCAACAAATATCATGTCAAAATAGCAGAATATTTGAATGCAAATAAAGGGCTGTTTCTATAATTGCCCACCAAATTGACAAGGAGAGAAAACCAGGGCTGGAATTGAATCAGAGAGCCAGATTGTGAGAGGCCTGGAAAGTACTAGAACGGATACTGCAGCTGGATTTGAAAACATCCGGTAGGAACTAGATAACTCTGTCGCCACAGGGACCGAGTCGTGTATCTCCCCGATCCCCAAATTTCGGACAAAATGGACGCCGGCAGCCATATTTGACGTCCGGAATTCGCGAAAATCGGTCTTGAGCATTCTCCAGTCAATATCTTCACCTGTGTGAAATTTGGAGAAATTCCTGTAATAATTGTGGCTTCCAGAGCCCGGAACAGAAAATCTCTGCGGCGGCGGCCCCAGAACTAAACCATAGTATCTCCCGACTATCGTCGCCGGAAGATACAATTAACACTATGCCAGTGTTCAATGAGTTCTCTTATCGTCACAATTAAGCGCTTAAAAGTTGCCAATATAACTAACTTTAAAAAAAAGCAAAGTTGGAGCTTAATAAATAGATAAGAGGGTGTATGTATGAAGTTTTATTTTCTTTATTATAAAGCATTGACATTTCACAAGGCAACGGCATACGTCTATAAAATATACAGCCCACAAAAAAGACCAGTAAGTTAAGTCAGTGGTCAGTAGGCACTCACCATAAGAGAGGTTGATAATCACCAGTTGATAGATGCTCTCCAATGAAAACAAGAAGGGCAACACAAAGCTCTCTCCACATTAATGTTTTTAAAGTGACCAGTTGACCATTAAATTTTTTTGGGAAATGGGATATAGAAACAAAAGTCATGCGTGTTGGCGCACAGGAATGACAGATCTCCCTGCTGCAGAACGTTAAACACCGTGAGCACTAAAGCTGTCACTTAGGACAGGTCAATACATGGATGCATGGCATATTGGAGCTTTCAATGAGAGATAGACGGTCAGGGGCCACACACCATTCGGGCAGCTTCCTTTTCAGGTGAATAAAAAGGCAAAATGCATTTCCACCCAATTCCTGATTCGCATCCCTGAAAACTGTCCAAGTGGCTGTGCTTTGAGCCCCGTCCAATTTGGCAGAGCCAACCTTTTACCAACACTTCAGCAATTACTGTAAATGCATCACTAAATATATTTACAGTGAGTGTTATTTTTAGCTTGCGGTGGAAAATGTTATAAGCACATCCCCTAAAGTGGCTGGCGTGAGAAAAGCAGTTAAAAACGGAAAATAACTTTGCCCACAAACAGACTCCAGGCCATCAGGTGCAGCTCCCAGCCCCATCTCTACACACAGCCAGTCAGAAACATGTCCTCATTAGATATATTTCAAGTCAGTATTCAACTTTTTCAGAAAAAGACGCTCACAAGATGCTGCCCATAAAAAGAAGAGATAGTTTTATATTCAAGCTCTATTTTCATAAATTTCTATCAATGCACTAATTTTAGATGGACTAGCCAGAAAGGCTGATTTTCAGTTTTTTTAACCCCTTTGTGCAGATGTAGATGCTCGAAGACGTAAAACTGCAAATTTAAGCACGCAGTTATACTACTCAATCACTAGGTGGCACCCCCGGATCAGTTATTGAATATCACAAGCAAGCCAAGCTCTAACACAGTTTAGAATATGGACGAGTTCACTCCCCTCCCCGTTTTTCAGGAGTTGCATGAATTAAACTCCTCAGCTAAGCCTGATGTCCAAACTGCTCTATATACTTGCACATAGTTTCTATCCAGCAGTTTAAAAAAAATGATCTCTTGCAACAGAAAAAGTCGTCCTCTGTAGCAATCACTTCAGCTACAGTGTCCCAATGGTATTCCAATTAATTAGTTTAAAAAAATCAGTTTTCTGAAGCAAAAAATTTGCCATGGTATTGATGCCATGTCATTCTCAGATCAATTATGGTCATCAGATATTAAAAACGAGTAATTTCCTACCGTGGATTTACGCGTAGATTCGTCTGTCGAAGAATTCAGCTGTCTTCTAGAGCCTCATACAAGATCTCACAGAAATACAACCACTTCAATGGTTATTTCAATGGTGTCTGCGTAACAGCAAAGCTGTAGTACCCGCCAACGTGAAACTCTCCCGGTAATTACCTATTGATTGACACGATTTTTATCCAATTCCAGACAGCGTAAGCTTACCTCAGTAATTGAAAGAAATCTATTAGACCCTCAGAAACGTATTGAACCACTTGCGTAAATAGAAGTTGGGTTGTATTCTCAACTTTGCGCAGCTGAGAATGACGCGATTACATGGAAAAAAAGACTTCCAGAAACAAGCCTGGAGTGTTGAGCTTATATTTAAGGGATGAAAATGTGATTCTGAGATAGAAAATGGCAGTTATACTGAATGGAACAGACTCGGGGAGCAACTGGAGGAGCAATTGTGAGAAAACTTGTGTTTTTATGGTGTAGTAAAACTTTATTTGTATGTACTTCTACCCAACTAGCCAGCTTTTTCTTATTTTCGGTTTACCACCATGACCACAGAGCTAGTTTGTCACATCGGGTAACAAGAGTAGTCGATACTGCAATGTGCTGCCATTTTACTTGGTGGCGAGTGGCGGTCTGTTTTAGAATTTATATCGCATTCAACGAAATGCAATTCCTTAAACTTTCACTCGTTTAAAATGCGAACAACTATTACTGTGTTGCAAGTTGTACTAGCTCCTTATAGGGTGTGAAAAACGTTGTTACAAGCTTGCGTTTCGCTTGGATGATCGGAATTGTAAACAGCAAGCTTTCCGCCTGAGTGAACGTTCTGACCGTAAAATATGTACTTCCTTTAATGAGTATGTGTGGTTGCTGATGTAGCTTTGTAGAAAAATGGATAAGACTCTGAACTTTATCGTGGAGAAAAGGTATGTTTTTGGTTAGGAGAGGTCACTGGTGACAATTGATGTCCAGCTGTGCCTATATTGATGAACTCATGCTAAATTCAACCAGAAAATCATGCATTCATATTGAATTGAATGAGTACAAAGTTGACTTGCATTAAAAATAGGATTATTTTATGAATTGACAGTGCGCCATTTTCAGGGCTCTGGGAGTTTGGGAAGCCACCTGGATAGCTGTCTTATTTGGCTTATAAAAAGTGGATAATTTAGTATTTCACGTTCAGATGAAGAGTACTTGTGGTCTAGGAGTTTATAATCACAGAAATGTATTGTTTTAACCCCCAGCCATTTTTCAATCCTCAGTATTATATTTTTTCAATTTCAATGGTGAATTTTTCTCTACCAAAATCTTGAAAATAAACAAAAATACGATGGGACTCTAAATGCTGTAAGTGTCTTACCTGAGTTGAGCCACATTCGTCCACTTTATGAAGCTTAAATCTTGAATTATAAAGCATTAAACTGGGTAACCCATAAACAGCCAAATTTGGCTTCTGCACAAAGGGGTTAAAGGGCATGTAAAGCCTGTTTCACAATCTGGTTTCACCTCATGGATCGATTAAATGGTCTCCCAAAAATGTTGGTGATAAGCATGGATAAAGCGCCACATCCTTTTCAAAGAACTTTCAATATCAAGCATTTTCCTCTCCTCTCCAGAATTGGCTGTGATGTCATTTCTGGCTCCATTACCTTCAGAAAAATCACATCAAAATAACTAACAATTAAATAAAAAATTTAAACAGTTTTTCTTGAAGCCCAATTGCTCAAATTTTCAAAACCAAGTTTTGCAGATTATTATGATCCTGGAGCGCTTATCCAGGGCATGTATTTGGGATATGCAGCAAATTGCCTTGAATGAACACCGTGATTGAAACATTTTGATTAAGGCTACAACTTCTTATATTGACCGTAACAACGACTTGGTTATCAAGAATGGATGCCTTGAAAATATTCTGCATAATTTTGATGCATTTTGTTAATTATATTTTAATAATTTACAAAATATATTGACTTTATTGTGAATCCCGTCGCGCTCACGCTACCACTAGCTTCTTGAAGGTTCATATATATAGGGCAGCAGCCCAACATACTCTTCTGCCTCACTAGGACTAATGTCTTCGCTTCCATGACTAATCTGAACCACAATTGGAATACAAACTCTAGATCTTAAATCCTCCGTTTGCCATACTTGATATACTGGCACATGACTGTGTGTTCCATCACTGACAAAATAGGTTACTCGGTATGGCTCAGGATGTGGTAGGCAATTTGTGTTCAAAGTTGTCAATAATATTGATAAACTTTACAAGCACAAAGAATTGTGTATTTCTTTCCTCTGATACGTTCCAGCTTTTTTAAATGTTGGTCTTCTCGTAAGGTTTATATACCCTAAAAGGATTCATGCATTCCTCCTTAACACCCGCATATGCACAAATGGATTATGATGAGCACTTAAATACATTATTTCTTGCATTTTAAAGACAGCGATTTGAAAAATATACTTAGCCATTAGCTAAAAACACAAATGTACTGATGGCCAATTACTGCAACTCCTGACATTCAACATCATCAATTGAACAGGCCACATATAAGCAACTGAGAAACAGAGGCCATCATATGGAAACCAAATTGTTTCTAGATTTTTGCCCACCTCCCAACCTCTCAACAAAGAAATGTGTTTTTGCTGATGTTTGGCTGCCATGGATGAGAAATCCATCACATCATACCTGCTTAACTGTTCTGAACAAACAAACCGCAGATTCTCAGCTCAAATGGCCTTTCTAGTCTCTGGAAAACCCCCCAAAATCACTACCTTGTCAGCTGAGCAACACAGCTTAATTCATCTCAAATAAACAAATTCACATCACTCACTGGAAACCCCCTATCGTGTGTGAATAAGCACAAAATTAACAAATACTTTCACATTCCTCAAGTATACCTTTGCCATGGTACCAGGAAACAGCTTTGTTCGTACAGCTGAGATTAACACAAAGTATACAACAAACCATACCCCTACAAACCCTAACCCTACCACACATATGCAAACACAAGGGGTAGAGGACACATGAATAAGAATGTACCGTGCTTATTAGAAATATAAAACCAAATATAATGCAAACAATGTGGAGACTTAACAAACACTTACTACGGAGCAAAATGTTTCTAATAATTTATACACATGAATTACATGACTATGGAGTGAGCGTGTATGTACCTGTGAGTGAGAGTGAGTGTGCACATTTCAGTGTACACACGCACATTTTCTGTGTGTGTGTGTGTGTGAGTGCATGCATGAGTGAGTGAGTGTGAGTGTGAGCATATGTGTGTGTGTGCGTGTGTGTGCATACATACAAATGTGCGCGCGCATGTGTGTGTGTGTGTGTGTGCATGCAAGCATGTGCATGTGGGTGTGTGTTTGTGTGTGAGTGTGTATTTGCTCGTGTGTGTGAGAGAGAATGTGAGAGTGAACGCACCTGCGCGCCCATGCGGGACACTGACCTGGTTCTGGGGGAGGGGGGGCTGAGACTGCCCGTCCGGAGCCTGGCCCTGGCCATCATTCCCCCCCACGGGAGAGCCACGGGTCGTGGCCGTCATACTCGACACGGGACAGATCTTTGCAATCTTGTCCGCTTATGTTGCCGAGGCCCGAGATGAAATCACTGCCTCCTCGAGCAGGGAGATCCAGCACAGGTGTGTGTATGATAGGAGCAGCTGGGGCACAGGTACACCCGCAGAGACCATTGCATTACCTACAAAAAAAAACATAGGAGGGAGAGTAGCTTTACAGATCACTGCCACTGTAGAAAAGGCCCCAAAGTTATAAGTTAGATGTAATTATAGCTGTTAGTCTCCAATCCCACCCAAATCTGGAAAGCCCAATTAGCAAACTATGTACACAAGCTTGCTCATATGTGACCCCCTGTTGCTGTCTCGGGACAGTTCGCGGCTCTCCACCGAAAAACATGCCCGTCAGTCGCTGATTCTTTTTTACACTCATAGCATGAAACTTCACAAGTTCAGAACGAGGGCGAAGGATTACCAAACATGAACAAGCTTAGAATTTTACTGACGAGTGCCTGGCTGGCCAACCGGAGGCGCTTCAGCAGCAAAAAATGCTGTAATTCCATAATCCCAAACCGGCAGTCCTTCTCAATTTCGCTGCAGTGCAAAGCCAGCCTTGGATAATCATCCTCGGTCGGCTAAATACCAAACGTAGTGATAAGTTTACTTTGCGTTTCTCACTACATATTGTTCAGTGCAACCTGTTGTACTCGCTTTTGGTTGTATTTTCGTTATTTCGTTGGCGAAGGCAGTGTACTCGCTCCCTCTCCCGGCATTTGTACCGCTAATGTTTATGTGAATCAGCTGTTGGGATTGTTATCATTTTCAACAATGGGATTGTTGTTATTATTTTCAATTTTGTTGGTGAAGGCAGTGTACCCGCTCCCTCTCCCAGCATTTGCGCTGCTCCTGTTATTATTTTCAATTTGTTGGTGAAGGCAGTGTACCCGCTCCCTCTCCTGGCATTTGCGCTGCTCCCGTTAATGTTTTCAATTTTGTTGGTGAAGGTAATGCACCCGCTCCCTCTCCCGGCATTTGTGCTGCTCTTGTTATTATTTCATTTATGTGCATTTGCGGTTAGTGTTGTGACCGCTTGCCCTACATTACTGACTGATCGGTGCACTGTGGGTGTACCCGCTTTCCGTTGTACTTTTGTTGGTGATGGCAGTGTGTGCACTCCCACTCCCAGCTTAGGTACGTATAATAATAATAATAAAATAATAATAAATAAATAAATAAAAAGAAAGAACACTGAGCTGTGTTTCCTTGTTTGTTGGTTATTACCGGCGTTTTTGCTCGGCCTACTTTAGTTGCATATTTTGGTGCCAACTCGGTTGTGCCCATTTTGTGTTGTAGCATGGCAGCTACCCTTAACTGGTGAAGGCAGTGCTCTCGCTCCCAGCATAGGTGTGACTTTGCAGTTAGTAGTAGTGTTTCTGCTAAAGCTAACTAATTTTATTGCAACACTTGTTGGTGAAGGCTGTGTTTTCGCTCCCTCTCCCAACGTCTGTTGTTTCTCTGTTTGATTTTGGCTGGTTGTCAAAATGCTTGGCATCCACGCCTGCCCGGCCTGTATGGCTTCTCTGCAGCTTGAGGATGGCCATGATATGTGTCCCTCATGCCTTGGTCTCGAGCATCTGAGGGAGGGTCTTTCAGAAGATCCCTGCATGAACTGCAGTTTCATGCCTCGGGCAGTGAGGGCTGCCAGATTGGCTGAGGTGGAGCGACTGTTGGGCCATGTCCCGTCGTCCCAGCAGGGTTGAACCCCAGCCCAGCGAGTGACTCCTGCTCAGGCTGGCCGATTTAAACACAGGGCGGCTGGGACTGGGGGCGTCACCTCCAGGAAGAAGGTGAAGGAGTCCAGGCTTGCCTCCAAGGTGGACCAGTTAACAGAGGATATTAATCACATGAAAGCCCTCTTCCTGGCCTTCCAATCCGGGACTGGTGCAGGGGAGGCGGATGCTCCTGCTCTTCCGGCAGCCATCTTGGAGCCGGAGGATGATGTGCTCTCCATGGCAGCGTCGGCCACTGAGTTCGCTGAATTTGAGGCGGATGTGGTTCCACAAGATATAGCCTCCCGTGCCTCTGAGGTGGGCTCCCGTTCTTCGGCCCACAGCTCTACTGTTGATTCCGAGGACAGCTCATTGGGGGCAGTCATTCGTATGGCCCTGGCCCGCCTGCAGTCAGACGTATCGCAAGCTCAGCCGGCTGCAGCCAGTGCTTTCATCAGGCGTGGACCAGCTCCCGCCAACTTCACTGTGCCCCCATCGGACGAGTATTTGAGGGAGTTGCATGCATGCTGAAGGGATTCTAGGGCCCTCTCTGATGCAACATCCGATGGCCGGACCCTGGCAGCCATGCAGGATGCAGCAAGGTTTGGCTTGGGCCGCATGCCAGCGACTGAGCCGATAATAGCTGCTCTAATTGTCCCCCCTAATGAGGCTCTAAGACCGGATGCGAGGTGTCCTCGGCCCCAGTGTCGGATTACGGATGACCTGCTCTCCAAAGCCTGTGACGCAGCGGCACGCATGGGACGCATAGGCAATTCGATGTCACACCTGATGCTTGCTCTATCAGCATTCCTGAAGGAGGCTACACTGGATGCTCCCGTCCACAGTTTCAGCGACGCCTCTCAGCAGGCGTTCGCGTTAATGTCTAGAGAGCTGGGGCGGGTGATGTCCACTCTCGTCCAGGCTCGCCGCCAGGTTTGGCTGGCGCTCTCCTCTCACTGAGGCGTGCAGGAGAACCCTCCGCAGTGTTCCAGTGGAACCTGGGGAGCTGTTTGGATCTGCAGCTCTTGAGGCGCTTGAGCGCATGGTCCAAGCTAGACAGACTCAACAGCAGCTGTCCGGGCTTCACAGGAGTGTGCCTCCTCCCAGCAGGCCTAGGGGTTCTTCAACTGCCCCCCAGCGCCGCTTTCAACCACGGGCTTACCCCAGTGGCTACCTGAGGTCTCAGCACCCAGTTCCACAGCCTGATCAGTGGGTGGCACAGGCCTTTCGGGCCCCTGAGCAACTGCCCTCTGGGCAACCTCAGGCCTCACATGCTGTCCATCGTCCCACCAGAGCCTCTAGAGGCCGGGGGACAAGGCACTGAGGCCCCGGGGCCGGTCGCCGGATGGTTTTCCCAGCAGCAGCTCAGTTATTGGGCTGCTTCCACCACGGACCCTTGGGTGCTTTCCACCTTGACCCATGAGTACAAACTTCAGTTCCGACGCCGGCCCCCAACCTTTGGCCGAGTCAAGATGACCATCATACACGACTCGGAAAAAGCCCAAGCCCTTAACCGGGAGTTATCGGTCCTCCTGGACAAGGTGCCATCGAACCAGTAGATCCCCTGTCACAACCTGGGGGGTTCTACTCGACCTACTTTCTTGTAACAAAGAAGGATGGCGGGCTCCGCCCCATCCTCGACTTGAGGGGACTCAAGAGGTTCCTGAAGGTCCTGAGGTTCCACATACTCAGCACTGCAGAGGTTCTGCACACTGTTACCAGAGGGGAGTGGTTTACCTCAGACCTGAGGGACGCCTACTTTCATGTCCCCATAGCGCCACACCACACACAGTTTCTGCGGTTTGCTTTTCAAGGGCGTCATTTCCAGTTCAGGGTGCTCCCGTTCGGCCCCTCCCTTTCCCCACGGGTGTTTACCAGGTGTGTGATGGCAGCCCTCTCGCCCCTGCAGTCGCAGGGCATGAAGATCTTGCCATATCTGGACAACTGGCTCATCTGTGCGCTTTCCCAGTCTAAGGTGGCCCTGGACACAATGCGTCTTCTCTCCCATGTGACCCGACTGGGTCTCAGGGTGAATTTCACAAAGAGTTGCCTGGTTCCCGCGCAGAGCACAATCTTTCTCGGGGTGACTCTGGATGCAGCTGCTATGAGGCCTGTCCGTCCCCCCAGCGGGTGGACGACATCCTCCGCCTCCTTCCCCTGTTTCGGGAGGGCAGGTGGTTGTGCTATGTGGAGTTTTTGCGCCTCTTAGAGAAACTGATGGCTGCTGCCACTGTGGTTCCTTTAGGACTGCTGTCGCTACGTCCCCTCCAGAGGTGGCTGAACAGTTTTCATTTGGATGCCAAGTGGCACCAGCACAGGAGACTCAAAATTTCACGCAGTTGCCTCCTTGCTCTGGCTCAGTGGAGAGAGAGATCATTTCTCCTTCAGGGCATGCCCATGGGTTCCATTGCATCCCGTCGGGAAGCCATCACAACAGATGCCTCCCTCCCGGGGTGGGGTGCAGTGTGGCAGAACCGGACACCTCAGGGGCTGGAGCTGCGGGCTGTGCACATGGCGCTGCAGTGCTTTCTTCCCTACCTGAGAGGCCGGCACGTGCTTGTACGTTCGGACAATGTCTCGACCGTCTCTTACATAAACCATCAGGGGGGCACCAGGTCTGCACGGCTATTGCAGGCATCCCGGGACCTCCTGCTGTGGGCAGCACCACGCCTGGCCAGCCTGAGAGCAATGTATTTGCCTGGGGAACGGAACCGGGCTGCAGACTTACTCTCCCGTTGCAAGCCTCCGCCGGGGGAGTGGCGGCTTCATCCAGAGGTGGTGCTCAACATCTGGGACATCTTCGGCAGGGCAGAGGTGGATCTCTTTGCCATAGAGGAGTCGACCCATTGCCCCCTCTGGTTCTCCTTGACAGATGAGAGCAGCCCTCTGGGCCAGGATGCTCTCGCCCACGATTAGCCAGAGGGTCTCCTCTATGCTTTTCCACCGATCCCTCTGATTTTTCCAACACTACAGAGGGTCCTCCAGCAGGGCCAAAGACTGCTGTTGGTAGCCCCCTTCTGGCAAGAGAGGACATGGTTTCCACTGCTGCGCAGGCTCTGCCGCAGCTCATCATGGCACCTCCCCGACAGGAAGGATCTCCTGTCTCAGTTACAGGGCCAGATTTGGCATCCCAGCCCTCTTCGCCTGCAGCTATGGGTCTGGCCGTTGCAGGGCCCAACCCGCTGCTGACAGAGTGTTCAGATGCTGTCCTGTGCGGGCTCTGAGAGTCTGTGGCTGCGACCGCAAGTATGAGACTGTCGTACCAGCTCTTCATCTGCTATGGTGGTCGTAGGAAAGGCTGTGCTCTCTCCAAACAACGACTCTCTCACTGGGTTGTGGATGTCATCACCCACGCATATAAAAGAGGTGGTCACCCCCTGCCATCCGGGGTGAGGTGCCACTCTACTAGGGCTGTCTCTACATCATGGGCGGCCCTGCATGGAGTGCCCCTGGAGGACATCTGTGATTCAGCATCATGGGCATCACCAAGTACCTTCTCCAGATTCTATCGGGTGAATGTTGCCACTCCCCATCCGTTGAGTGTGGTCCTGTTGCCCGACTCTGCTGTTTCCTCTCAATGAGGTATGTATGGGAATTCCTCGTGACTTTGTTGTTATGGGTCATCCAGTGCTTGAAGCACCGCCTCTGGCGGTCAGTAAGGATTCATTGAACGAAAGTTACGCATGTAACAACGGTTCTATGAATCCTGGATGACCGCCAGAGCGTTCTGTCACTCAGAATCCTCGTGTGCTCGCGAGAAGGCTCTATAGGAACAGATCCCCTGATGACACCGGAAGATATAGCCTCTCCCGGGTCATCCAGGGGTCACGGGTGACTTTGTTGGTATAAACACTCGACCTGCGCATGCGCGAGATGGATCATTCAGTGCTTGAAGCACCGCCTCTGGCGGTCATCCAGGATTCATAGAACCGTAGTTACATACATAACTTTTGCTTTAAATGTCTTCACCTATGGGAGAAACTCTGCCCTAAAAAATACCCTTGAAGTTAAAGGTCTACCAGAAGCCCTGCTAAAGCTCAAGCACAGTTGGGTTATGCAGCGAGACAGTGGTCAAAATTACACAAGCAAGTCCACCACTGAATGGCTCAAAAGAAAAACAAGAGTTGTCAGAAGACAACACAGCTCGCCGGAAAACTTTAACCTTACATTCGTCCAGGCGAGCTAAAAACAAAGGCTTTAGAGTGGCCTAGTCAAAGCCCTGACTTGAATCCAACTGAGACGCCGTTCAGGCAGTTCATGCTCAAAAACCCTCCATTGTGGCTGAATTAAAACTATTCCGTCAAGAGTGGGCCAAAATTCCACCACAAAAATGTAAAAGACTGATTGCCAGTTTTTGCATAATCTGATTACAGTTGTTGCTACCAAGGGTGGCATAACCAGTTATTTAGTTAAGGGAGGCAATTATTTTTTCACATGGGCGCCATAGGTTTTGAATAACTCTTTGCACCTTCAGTAAATAAAATGATGATTTTAAAGCTGCATTTTGTGTTCACTCGCTTTGTCTTTGACTTATATTAAGATTAATTGGACGATCGTAAACATTTAAACACAACAAATGAGCAAAATACGAAAGAAATCTGGAGGCAGCAAATATTTTCCAAAAAAAAAAAATATTCCATTCATGAGGAAATTTTATTCATAATATTTAAATTGCATGGGATCACTTGTACAGCTGCAGAGAAAAATATTGCCACACAAAAGAGAGGCTGAAAAAGGTACAAAACACAAAGTCATTTTAAAAGTGAAATTTCTTCTAATGCTGTGTTTACTCCTGGCAAACGGAGATGAGCAGATTCTGATAGTAGCCAGCACTGCGTGGATCCACACAGAATACAAATGAACAGGAACAATACGGAGTGCAGTTCAGTTAGGAGGCCTGATGGCCCTTTGGATGGTGTAAAGGGGGAAATGGTACAAACAGAAGCCTGAAGTGTCATCACTGCTGAATCACTGTCCACAGCATTTCTATAATAAGCCTTGCCTTTGATAGTCTGCTTCCAGCAACACCTAAGCCAGACAACCTCTCAGGTAAGCGTTTCCATACAGTAGGCCACGTCCCATATAGTCTTTTAATTTGACGTACACATATCAGTGGCTGCAGTCCCCCTATTGCTAGTTAGTTCAATAATGCGCATCCCCTGATTTGTAAGACACCTGGGCAAAGCACAAGGTAAACCGCCTGGCTGCATCAACAGCTCACACCTTCATGTCAGGCTTTGCCACCAAGCACCCCAAAGCAGCACAACCTTCATGGACAAAATGGCCACACTGTGCTCATGGTGAATAAAACGCCACACTCTCATTAGAGAATGAATAAATCACTGTCCATGATCACACTGCTCAAAAATTCATCCCATGACTTTGCATCGAACGAAAAGATATGAGCAGGATGAGGCTATCAAAACCCATTAAGCACTAAAGCCAAATAAGGCAGGCAGCATGAGCTAACCGCACATGCAAACTTCACATGAAACGCTACAAAGAAAATCAGTTCATATAATCTGCAAGAAGTGCCAAGAAGCACTTGAAATCAATAGGTTTGGAATTCCATTCATAATTCAGTCATGAGCAAAAAAAAAAAAAAAAAAAAATCAATCTGATCATTTTCACAGCCTCATGATTAATTATATCAGCCAAGGTATACCATTAAAGGAATCCAGATAGGCCAATTGCGCTGTGCATCAGTAAACCTAATGTTTTACAAAATCCAGAACTTACCTAATTGCAGTATTTCCATCAAATGGCTATCAAAACAAACAATATTAATTCATTCAAAGTGATATTATTCCAGAACAAACATGCTCAATATTTTAACAAAAGCAAACCACTTTCTTCCTCCAAAAAAGCACCGCTATGACAACAATGACTGCCTACTGCACAATGAAAACAGCATTCTCCTATCAAAGCTGGAAACAAAACAACACAATAAGCCAGGGGGCACAGGACGATAAGTATGGCAAATTTCCATTCACCAGAGATGCTGCCCGCAGTTTGCAGAAATACAGTCTAAAAAGATTCCTAGAAATCAAGACCAGCTGGCAGAGATCCTCACCTCTACTATCCTGTACTTAATACAAAACAACTCAAGGAATTGATTTTGTTCCATTAGTTTTTGAAAAAGCACATTTGAAATATTACTATATATTCTAATAGCAATGGGATCCAGAAGGGGGACACAAGACATTATGCTAAACAATGTGAAGCCTGCATCAGGACATTTTTCCCAATGAGCTCATTTGAAAACTTTCCATCCATCAACATGTATGAAAACCCACATGGCATTATTCACCATATCAGTTTTAAACAAAAACTTCTTTAGAGCCAATAACTTTGAAATTAAGCATGACACTGGCGCTCCACCAAAGCAACTTCAAGTTATTATTGCACACTGATGTAATTTTGATTGCTTTTATACATTTCTCCATCATCCATCCGAAGACTGTAGGATAAGCAGAATAAAGCTGCTTTCACACCGGACGCGAATTGAATTTTTTGCACAACAGATAACATTCAAAGTCAAGGCAAAGACGCGAATACTCGCAGCTTAACACAGGAAACATTTGCGCTCGCTTTCCACCAGAGATATAAAACTAGGGGGGCAAGACGATGAGAATGGAAGCTCTGCTAGTACATGCTGGTTCCCGTGCGCAATCGGCCCTCTCCACCCCTGTGCGCGATCATCTCTCTTCACTCCTAACTTTGCAGAAGGCAGCACATTAAAAAGATGACGATGAAGGTAAATGGCAATACCAAATTTAAGCAAGCATTTGTGGCACGATACTTATCAAAAATAGTGCCAAAGGCACTGTAGCTCACCTGGATTGTTTATGCTTGCACAGGCAGTTAAATAACGCCATGAACAAACTTTGGTGTCCTCATGGGTAGGAATATATGCACCAAGTTTCAGCTTTTCAGGTCCAGTCAGGTTTCAGATAAGAATTTAAAGAAAACACCTTGGAAAGTGGGCATGTCCAAAGTGCTGAGGTCAAATTAAGGTGAAATTTCAAAATTTCTAAAACCTGCCAAATATGTTTCAGGGCTTGCTTCCATCTACCCATATAATAAATATCAGCTTAATGGCTTCAAAAACTGCTCCACAATGGCTCCATATGGCATTTTCAATATGGCTGCCTAAGCAGTCATATTTGAAAATTTGATCAGAACGCCATGAACAAACTTTGGCGTACTCATGGGCAGAAACATTACGTGCCAAGTTTCAGCTTTATCTGTCCAGTGGTTTCAGAAGAGATGTTTATGGACGATGCCGAAGATAATGACGGACAGACAGGCCTTGACATAAGCCCACCGGACCTTCCGTGCATAAATTTTCAGCATAAAGTTGTGCTTCATTCAGCCAACTCAGTTGCCGACCAAAATCGATAGTTGTTGTGACCAGACCATAACCTATGACCACACTAAATATCAAGGAAATCAGCGGCAGCAGCGGAGATGACAACCACACAACCATAGTAGCCAACTGACCTCGTCCAGGTGCTACAGCCTTCTATTGCGTAGGTCTCTTTTGCTGCCAAAACAGCCCTGACCTGTCGAGGCAGAGATGCCACTAGACCTCTGAAGGTGTGCTGCGGGATCTGGCAACAAAAGTAAGCAATAGAGCCTTAAAAGTCCTGCAAGTCACGAGGTGGGGCCTCTGTGGATCAGACTTGCTTGTCCAGCACATCCCACAAATGCCCAATTAGATTGAGAACTGGGCAATTTTGAGTTCACGTCAACACCTTGAACTCATTGTTGTGTTCCTCAAACTATTCCGGAACCATGTTTGCAGTGAGGCAGGGCGCATCACGCTGCTGAAAGAGACCACAGCCGTTAGGTAATACCGTTTCCATGAAAGCGTGTATTTGGTCTGCAGCAATGTTAAGGTAGGTGGTACGTGTCAAAGTAACATGTGCATGCATGGCAGGACTTAAGGTTTCCCAGCAGAACTTTGCCCGAACCATCACATTGCCTCCAACAGCTTGCCTTGTTCCTGTAGTGCATCCTGATGCCATGTCTTCTCAAGGCAAGTAACACACTCCTGGCCGTCCACATGACACGTAAGAAGACGCGATTAATCAGACCAGGCCACCTTCTTCCACTGCTCCGTGGTCCAGTTCTGATGCGCACGTGCCCATTGTGGGTGCATTTGGCGGTGAACACAGGGCACCCTAACCAGTCTACGCTCCACGGCTAGGAAGCCCCGTATGCAAAACACTGTGATGCACTGCGTGTTCTTGCACTTTTCTATCAGAGGGAGCATTAACTCTTTCAGCAATTTGAGCAACAGTAGCGTTTCTGTTGGATTGGACCACACAGGCCAGCCTTTGCTCCCCATGCACATCAACGAGCCGTGGCCGCTAATGACCCGGTCACTGGTTCACTGGTTTACCTTCCTTGAACCACGTTTGGTAGACACTGACTATTGCAGACTGGGAACACCCCAAAAGAGCTGCAGAGCTGCAGTTTTGGAGATGCTCTGACCCAATTGTCCAGCCATCACAATTTGGCCCTTGTCAAAGTCGCTCATATCCTTGCACTTGCCCATTTTCCTGCATCCAGCAAATCAATTTTGAGTACAAAATAACCACTTGCCACCAAATGAGTGCCATTGTAACAAGAAAAATCTGTTATTCACTTAACCTGTCAGTCATCATTAAGATATGGCTGATCAGTGCAAGAATCGCAGCAATATCCCTAGATGCATTTATTTATTCTAAAATGGCACCCAGTTTCAAACCATGTGGACCAGGAGGAAAGTCTGAGTTATGGCTCGGCTAAAGCAAGTCATTTCACTTCAATTTAACTTCTTGTAAATGGTTTGTGCATATGTTAATTATAATAGCCTGATTCTGTGAAATTGCATTGTTCATATTTTCTTGTTTCAACACAATAGCCGTGGGGGTTTTAGTTCCCTCTGGTGTCACTAAGGGAAAAAAAATCATTCATCAGCTTCCTGTCCTGTTGACAACAAAAGTGGCTGCATGGTCAGAGCCACTGTTCTTCTCTCAATGGCCTAATAGTTTGTAGTGTGCATTAAGTGCTACTCTCAGTTGTTTTATTAAATTAAATGCTACTACATAGGCCATTTCTCATGATCATGGAAAAAAATGAAAATTAAAATGGCGGTAATAATGGCTTTACAGAATTTTTACAACACCGTCCATCAAAATGACGGACAACGAGAAAGTTTAACACAACCTCTGATGGGGACTGTTCGAAATAGGGAGATAATTTTCAAATTTGACCTCCATGAGATTTACTGAAAAAAGAAAAAAAAATAAAAGGGTCGGGGCATTCTGAGTAGGGTCAGTCAGGAAACTGGAAAATCACTTTTTTTTAGCCCAACTCAAGGAGATCACAGTAAACACAAATTGCAGGTTTTGAATGATCATTTCATTTATTGAAGGTAAAGAGCAAGTTATTCAAAACCTACATCACCCATGTGGAAAAAAGTAATTCCCCCTTTAATCAAATAGTTGGTTATGCCTCCTCTGGCAGCAACAACAGCCAAATATTTGAAAACAGCCTTTTACATTGCCGTGGAAAAAATTCTGCTGACTCTTCTTTGCAGAATTGTTTAAATTCAGTCATACTGAAGACCTTACAGTCGACCTTAACGGAGGCAAATAAGGCCAGCAGTATTTAGATGTTAGTCTGGGTTCTTCTGTGACCTCCTGGATGAGTCATCAATGCACTCTTAGGAGGAATTTTGGTTGGCCGACCACTCCACGAAAGGTTCACCATAATTCCAAGTTTTCTCTGTTTGTAGATCATGGCTGTCACCTTGGTTCGCTGGAGGCTCAGAGCCTTGGAAATGACTTTGCAATGCTTTCCAAACTGATAAACATCAATGACTTTGTTTTTCATCTGTTCTTGAATTTCAGAATTCATGTGCTGCTTCTTACCTGTTTCACACTGCAAGATAGGTTCTATTTAAGTGATGTTTAGATACAACAGGGCTGGCAGTAATCATGCCTGAGTGTGCCTAGTAAAATTTAACCCAATTATCAAATAAATTTGTTTAACTGTTTGATTTTTCCACATTGAGCCAGGTAGGGTCGAACAGATTTTTCCCTCCGCTCAATAAATGATAATCAGCAATCCAAAAAAAAAAAAAAAAAAACAACGTTTGCGTGATTATAACTCTGAATGGCAATACTGACATTCAAAATCCAACATTCGTCACTGAGCCAACATTTTTTGAGGACTAGGCCAGGCACTGCCCTTTCTC
This sequence comes from Gymnothorax javanicus, assembly GCA_029692085.1. Classification (NCBI taxonomy): domain Eukaryota; kingdom Metazoa; phylum Chordata; class Actinopteri; order Anguilliformes; family Muraenidae; genus Gymnothorax; species Gymnothorax javanicus. The sequence continues at coordinate 24,413,673 of CM056205.1, forward strand.
ACTCAGTGAGGCATCTTAGAGACAGCCCTTCTGTGAAAAGCACCAAACAAATAAAACTGAATTGAATGAATGAAGGTTACTAATTGATTGTGCTCTTGTCCAGTTACAGCGGAAGGTATGGCACTAGCAGGTCATCTACAAAAGTCGACAAATATAGTGCCTTTCCTGCTGTTTTCACATTTTCTGGCATTTTCACGTTTTCCCTTACCGAAACCACCTGCTACATAACACAGGCGACAAATTTTGGCATCATTTTACCAGCAGAACTTGTTGACAGTAATGACGTTATTTACACGCAGAAGTATATGATAGCATGCATTATCTTGATTTAATACAAGTAAATACACTCCACGTTGGCTTTTAGTTGATGGTTTACCCATTGGGTTTACCATTACGGTGTGCGCCTTCATGGGTACTGCCATTGTTATATGACGTCAGACAACTGCTTCTCTACGAAGTCAGGGTAGATGCATTTGCCTCCAGTTTATACGTAGAAACTCCGACCGCATAACGTAACATCCCATGGCGACAACTTTATCGAGCAGGTGCCCGTAATCTCGACATCCGAGTAATCAGGAACGCAGCCGGCGACAATTTCGCAACTGCCAGTGTCGAAATAGCCAAACTTGCTCCAATGTCCTACCAGAACCACTAACGCTAGAAATATTCCCGCTATGTCACTGGACTAGCTAGCCTGTAACACAGGTGATTAGACAGCATAAAAATATCGGTTACTCGGCAAAGCATACAAGCGTTAACCACGCTTCTGTTTTGAGACAATGACAGCAATAAAAATATGCAAAAATGGCGTTGGATCAAGACAAAAAGATAGCAGGCGAATGCACTGATCCCACACATCTGAGCTTAGGATACGTTACTGGGCTGAATAACCAGTGCAAGGGTTTTATGTTATTCTATTTTATTATTTTTATTTAACGTTTTATATACCATCAATTGCAAAGCACTTTGGTTCACCTGTGGGTGGTTGTAAAGGGCTGTATAAATAAATGAAGTTAAGTGAAGTGAAGCGTTAGCTGACGTAATTTGGTTTCAATGCCAAGTTGGAAAACGTTAGCGAGCGAGATGTCTTTGGTTGCCAACCAATAAACGAGCTCCTCTGTTAGCGTTACAGGGTCGCTCTTTAGCCAATTTAGCTAGCTAACTGAATGCAAAAAAAAAAAAAACCCGAGACGATTCATATTAGCCTAGCTGGCTACGCAGCTAGCTAATCAGACCAGACGCATCACAAGCTGATGTCAAACTAGCTGCGTTAGCCAGCTAGCTGGCCAATAACGGGTTTGACATTTGAACACCTCCCATGCATGACACATCTTGCCCCCAACCAAGCTAATGTTCATTAATTTACCCAATTTACTTTAACGCAAGGCTATCAAGCTAGCCAACACTAGCAGCATTTAGACATTAGCACAGCTTATTTCCAACATAGCAGGCAATATAGCTAACGTTACCCAATTTCAGACTTTCAACGTTTAGTAGGCCAAGTACCTAACTAGCTACCCCGTGAACGATAAGTTCACAAGTAACTGTTAACATTAGCTCAAAAATGAACCAAGGCCGACCCAACATAAGCCAGCTGGATAGTAAGTGTGTTCAATTCCAGGCGCAGTTTCCAGGCCTACAGGCTGGCTAGCGTTAGCAAAGTTAACCATTTCCCCAAAATCACTCCACCTCAGTAATGGCGTTGTGCTCCGCGACAAAGTCATAAATCGCCGGCCCCAGGAGACAGTAGTCTGATCGAGTTGGTTAGAAAAAACTAGAAGAGCCTCTGGACATCCAGTGCAACTATCTTTTAAAGTTTAAAACACTGCGTTTCACAGTTAATAATAATCATTTTGAGGGAGGTGAACAGAAACTGGGAGCTGTCAGCCATTTTCCTTCCTACAGTAAAAATAAGCAACAACCGGCTTCTGCACAGCCTTACCAGGTATCAGTTCTGTCACCGTCAGCCAATTTAATTAAACATTCCTGCGGAGTCGCTTCCAGCCCAAATAATGTCCTTCATTCAAATGCACCCTCTCCACATTAGGCAGAAGACATGGCGTGCTAGCTATATAACGACAAAGAGATCAACAACCAGCTCCAGCAGGGTAATGTTGCTAGGTAGCTAGCCATTAGCTACTTACCAGGAATTAGATACGACTTCTATTCTCAACTCCAGGATTTTACTCTGTATTTTAGAGACTGAGTTCATATGCGAATGTTCCAAGAAAGAAATCGCATGTAACCTGTATTCAAACAAGAGGTCGCTTCCTTTGATTTTGGTCTGCTCTTGAGTGTTTTTCCTGCGTCACCAGCAGTAGCCCCCCCAGTCTGGGTCCGATCTCTTGTCAGTTCAGTCCCGGCCAGTCAGTCACTAGTTCGTTTCAATATGGCGGCAGCGCAGGCTTCAATCTGACATTGCTTTAAAAGCAACGGACAGCCCGCACAAACTGCAAAAACTGCTTTTCGGAATCCCAAAGGTTCACATGATTTTCAAAAATATATACAGGTCTTGCAAATGGGACTTACAGAGAGCAACTGAAAATTCTCCGAACACACTGACTGCAGGCCGATGCTGTCTCTCAAGCTCCAGCCTTCACGCCGCTGTTCCATAAATGCCGGACCGCTCGTACTGCCTGAAATCATGACGGACCAGTTTTGCCCTACTCAAAGCTTATGAAACAGAAGACATTTTGGTTCTTTGCCGGAAACTGAACCTCTACTGAGAGCACTGCTCATCGGTGCAGCTGATTACAGTGCCTGACTCCAAAGTTGGTGTTATAATCAAGTGTCAACACTGACACTAACATTTACAACTGCCATGATACCAACATGAAACTCAAGCCACTAACACTTGGTTTACACTTAGTATTTTAATTTATTGTTTTAAAGTCACTTTTCAGTTGCATTAACACTGAGGATTAACACCAGTGGGAGTTCAAAGCTGGTGTTATTAAATACAGACAAAAGCTGTGTTGTTTATTTCATTTCAACAAGCAATTGCTGGAAATGCAGATGAAAGAAGGAACACAAATCATCGGCTCAGTCCTGCTGAGAGAACAGAACCAGTAGAATGTCAAATGAGACTTAATCGGGATCAACTTTAGTTGTTTTGTGGTGAATTCCATGCACACAGGACAGCAGCAAATCCAGGAGCTTTGCAGCTTTCATTTCATTCCTATTTTATCAGAGATCAGTTTGCTACAACTGGAGAAACTGCTTGAACTTGTCTCTCTCACTCCTGCTTGTGGTACATTAAGAATTAGGACAGGAAATGATTATCTTTGAAATAACTGCCTCGTTCCCTACTCCTTTACTAACTCAGGATCAGGGCAAAATACTGGGGAGGATTTTACTCTTTGGACCTGGATTACCCACCTCTGTTAACAACCTTGAGTTTTGCCCTGCAGATTAACACTAACATCAACATCTAATACTAACACCAGCGTGTGACTTTGAAATTGGTGTTGGTCTTAGCGTTGGTGTGTTTGATGTTGGTGCTAGTGTTGATCCGTTGGGCAAAACACAAGATTACTAACACTGCTGGTGTAACTACCGGTGTCAACACCAAGTGTCAGTGTTTATGTGAAGTGTTGATCTGTGGTCCCTCGCACCGAGTATTGGTTAGCACCGCACACAATATTAACACCAGGTGTGAGAGCATCACTTTCTGTCTAAATTCTCAAAGTAACACATGCAGGAATGAGAGAGACAAGTTGAGGCAGTTTCTCCAGTTGTTGCAAACAGATCTCTGATACCATAGATATGTAAAGCATCAAACTACCTCTTTATAGATGTACACTTGACTGTGACATTCACTTTTGACAGCAATTTTGAGTAGTCAGCCCACTGCATATAGGCATGGTCTATGACCTTTGCCACCACCGGGCCAAAGTTTTCATTTTTACAAGTTGCAATAACGTAAACCACTTTTATGGAAATCATCTGAAACATGTTTCGACATTCCTGGAGCATAGAGGAGGAAGTTATTGATTGTAGGGGCTTGATAATGTTTCCTATAGCAACAACACTCAGCCATACTTAACATTTCCAAATGCTATAACTCAAAGAGTTTTACTGGACATCGTGTCAAACCTTTTGTGATTTTCTCTGGTGTATTGACGTGATGTTTGTGATCCTAGGGCCTTCCCTTTAGCACCATCTCCGGGGCAAACTTTGAATTTTAAAAAATACAATAACTTGAACAGTTTTAATTGGAATCCTGTCAAATTTGTTGTCAGTTTTCCTGGTGCATAGCAAAGGACTCATTAATTTTGATGATGTTTTCACTAAAGCACCACTTTTACAAGAAACTAGATTTCTAAATGCAGTAACTCAAACTGTATTAATGGTAATCAGATCAACTTTACAGTGTTGCCAACTATCCCGTATTTTCTGGGAGTTTTAGTGGCATATTCATGTTCCCATGCCATAGTAAGCAATTATTCAACCAATGCGTATTTAAAAGATTCTCACGTGGAATTGAAGTCCTTGCGCATGGAGGTTTATCAGCTTCACTTGTGTTACGGTGGATTTCACCACTAGTAATGTGGAAACTGATTATGACTCCAGGCTTCTCGCGGTTTTCTTTTTCTCAGGGGTTAGAAGCAAAGCATGGGTTTAATGATTGTTTAAATTGTTTAAATGATACAAGACTGTGTGAAACATCTTTAATTGCTGCCATCCCCTGAGTAAAGAAAAGAGTGAGAAGTCGGGAGTCATAATCGATTTCCATAATACTAGTGGTGAAATCCACCTTAACACACGTGAATCTGATAAACCTCCTCGCACAAGGACGTCAATTCTGTGGGCGGACCTCTTTAATACGCATTAATTGAATAATTGCTGAGTAAGCCACAGGAACATGAATATGCCACTAAAACTCCCGGAAAATTCGGGAGAGTTGGCAGCACTGACTTTACTGTGAATGTCATGGTGCATGAAAGAACAATTCTATTGTTCTCGTGACACTATGACTGCTGCTGTAGCACCACCCTGAGGCCAAACTTAATTTTTTCAAAACTACAATGAATTAAATAGTTTTATGGGAATTGGATAAAATTTGCCATTAACTTTCCTGGAGCCCAGAGTAATTCCACTTATGATTTTCTGGACCCTATACCCTTTCCTGTAGCACCACCACAAGACCAATCTTTGAATTTTGTACATGAGGAGAATGCTATCCTTTTGGATATGTTCCCTGCTGTCGTCCACTGACAGCATTGAGTGATATTATAGAATTCATTGCATGTTTCACGATTTTATCAATAATTACACAAAATACTTTTAAATGTCAGATTGCTTGATACAACACAGCCTAATCTTAAGTGTAAAAACAGAATGTCATGTACACAAATCAATTAATGAGTACTATGATATTGGAAGTATAGTTACAGAAGGCAAAGTACATCAATGAGCACGGAACCGTGCAGACGCACAGCGCACAATGCGCACGTGTCCCACTAAACATCCCAACTAAATGTCCATCCCCCCCTTTTCATTTCTGAGTTTGTGCATCATTGATTCCTTTTCTGCCCCCTCCTACCTGAGATACGAGCATAATAGGTATAGGGTATATCTCAATACTCCAATTTGATATTTCCTCATTCTTTGAACCTAGCTTGAACCAAAACTTGTTCAGGATCTACGATCTTGCGGGCCATCCCAAAGCTGTCATTCCAGCTGTGACGAGCAAGAAGTGAGGCAGGAGCACTGAGAAACCATGAGCTAGGATACAAGACAGCAGCCTCACTGGAAGACTTTTGGCTAAAGGCCATAACGTCAGTTGGTAACAACAGCAGATACAGTTGTGCACTGTCATCAGAAACGGACACTGCCTCTGATGACACTTCATAGGAAAGGACGTTTCATTTCTTTAAAAACATATTACCTTGATTCCTCTCTCCTCGCACATTTTATTTGTGTCTCCCAATGCATCCCTGGGGAGATGGACTAAAACGCAAAAAAAAGAGACACAAGTGATAGAAACTTGAATGCAATATAAGAGAACTTAGATGCACCCATTGAGGAGACATGAAGAGAATGGAATCAAAGCAACAGGCATTGAACTAAATGAGACATCCATGCTTCGCTGCTATCATTTTAAAATGACCTCAATTAAACATGATGTGTGGCATAGTTGTATCATCTGTCCATTGGTTTGTTACAGCCTACTGCTGTATTTTATGATTCGTCTTAGATGAACATACTTAAGTGTTCGTGACAACTTATATTTTTTATCTGAAATTTAATTCACAATGTGACAGCTGTGTGTCACGCCTCTTTCATATGTCACGGGTGCCGAAAAGACTCTCAAAAAGGATACGACTGTGCATCCTCGCTCATACTTCCTTCAGCAAGCCTCCTCTCTTCTCGCTCCTCTTTCCTTGAGATGCATTTTTGGAAATGAGACATCCTTCCGAACAGCTTGCTGAGATCAATTTTCAGGTCACAGGCAAGAGGACAGAGGAGAGAGGAAGCAAGGACATGCAACACAGAGAAATAAGAGAGCCCCATGGATGCATCTCAGTTCTCTCAAAATTCAGTCATATTTCCCTCCTTTGCATCTTTTTGCTGCATCTTGGTCTGTCCCACTCGGGATGCACAAAGAAATGCAAGGGTCTCCTTTCATTTCTCTATTTTGTGCCTCTTTGTTCATGTAATGCCTTTGATGACTCCGCTTGAGTAGTCTTTTCACGATGTAGAAACCTAAAAGATGTTCCTGTCCTTTCAGATGTGTATCCTTCAGAAATCCAGTCACAACATGTGTTTGCCCTTCTGCAAGATAGAAATTATAGATGTGGCGGTTTTGTGCAATGCAACAGTACTTTTACAAGCATGGATTTCAAGAACCCCATTTTGTGTTAAAAATAAATAAATAAATAAATCCCCATTAAGGGGGTAATCTTGCAAATCAAAAAGGAGTTTTTTTATTATTTAGTGTAGATGTGGCCTGTATTTTGCGGGAAAAACCAACTGTGCCCTTAACAATGAATACTGTGGAACATCCCAGCTCTAAAAGATGTAAAATGTTCTGTATCCTGTTGCAGCACACCTCGTTGCAATGCGTTGAGCAATTTTTGTTCTGGGTATATGGGCATGGAGAAAGTGAATTATTCGAGAAGAGGGGGCAAATATGATATGATGTTGTTGAAAAGAGAGGTATATTGTCACAAATCAGAGCAAAACAGAAAGGACAAATTTAACCCTTTCCAGGGATATGTTGCAAATCTGCAACACCAAATTGCTAATTAGCTCATTTTTACCACAAACATCATTTTTGTGTTTTTCATCTTTTTGGTCACAATATAGGACTTAGTAGCATTTTAGCAACGTATAGTTCATCAGTAGTCCACTGGATGGCAGAGCTGTTGCCTTTCCAATATGGCAGCCTCCATGTGAAAAGTTCTTCCAGCTTTTTAGGCTCCTATTTTGGGTAGGTAGCACAAGAAAACCAAGTCGAATTTAGGACAGGGGTGCATAAGTCATTTTTTGAATGTTTATAGATACTACTCATGCCAATTTATGTATAAAAACTGCATTGATATTTTTTCTAGGGGTGGGCGTATTTTGACGTTGCAAATCTGCAACATCCCATAATGCATTGCATTCTGCATAAAAATCCAAATAACGTTATATTATGTTTATATTATATTTATATGTCCCCAAACAATGATTTTCACTAAATCTTAGATTTTTCCTCAGACCATAACTTAAATCAAGGCTAAACAACCTTATCCAGAAAGGGCCAATGTGGGTGCAGGCTTTCATTCCAACCAAGCACTCACACACCTTACACCACTAATCAACCCCAAGCGGCTTTCCTAATGAGCTTGATTAGTAGTATCAGGTGTGTAAGTGCTTGGTTGGAATGAAAGCCTGCACCCACACCCGCCCTTGCAGGATAATGTTGAATAGCCCTGAATTAAATGGTCCCTGAGAGGGTTAATAAATGCAATATTGGAGTAATTAAGTACAACCCCAATTCCGAAATAGTTTGGACGAAGTGTAAATTGTGAATAAAATCAAAATGCAATGACTTTCAGATCATATGAGCCAATTTGTTATTTACAATAGAACATAGATAACATTTCAAATGTTGAAACTGAAACATTTTACATTTTTATCTACAAAATGAGCTTATTTCAAATTTTCTGGCGGCAACAGGTCTCAAAAAAAGTTGGGACACAGGCAAAAAAGGGCTGAAACAGCAATTAATATAAAAGAGAATCAGCTGAAAGAACATTTAGCAAGTAATTAAGTTAACTGGCATCAGGTGTATAACATGATTGGCTATAAAAGGGATGTCTTAGAGAGGCTGAGTCTCTCAGAAGTAAAGATGACCAGTCACCAGAGGCTCTCCAACCTGTGAAGGCTTGCGTAAAAAAAATTATGGAATACTTTAAAAACAATGTTCCTCAACGTCAAATTGCAAAGGCTTTGACGGTCTCATCATCGACAGTGCATAACATCATCAAAAGATTCAGAGAAACTGGAAAAATCTCTGTGCGTAAGGGACAAGGCCAAAGACCTTTATTGGATGCCCGTGATCTTCGGGCCCTCAGACGCCACTGCATCACTCACTGGCATGTTTCTGTTATTGACATTACTAAATGGGCCCAGGAATACTTCAAGAAACCACTGTCTGTAAACACAGTCTGCCGTGCCATCCACAGATGCCACTTAAAACTCTATCATGCAAAAAGGAAGCCATTGTTGAGAATGATCCAGAAGTGCCGCTATGTTCTGTGGGCCAAGGCCCATTTAAAATGGACTGTAGCAAAGTGTCCTGTGGTCAGACGAGTCCAAATTTGACATTCTTGTTGGAAATCATGGGCGTCGTGTCCTCCGGGCTAAAGAGGAGAAAGACCACCCCTCCTGTTGTCAGCATTCAGTTCAAAAGCCAGCATCTCTGATGGTATGGGGATGCATTAGTGCATATGGTGTGGGACACGTGCATGTTTTAAAAAGCACCATGAATGCTGAAAGGTATATGAAGGTTTTAGAGCAACATATGCTCCCCTCCAGATGACATCTATTCCGGGAAAGGCCTTGTGTATTTCAGCAGGACAATGCAAAACCACATACTGCAGCTCTTACAACAGCATGGCTTCGTAGTAGAAGAGTCCGTGTGCTGAACTGGCCTGCCTGCAGTCCTGATCTTTCACCGATTGAGAACATTTGGCACATAATTAAACAAAAAGTCCGTCAAAGGAGACCCAAAACTCTCCAGCAGCTGAAAGCCTGTATTAAACAAGAGTGGGATCAAATTCCAATGGCTAACCTTAAGAAACTGGTCTCCTCAATGCCCAGACACCTCCATGCTCTGTTAAAAAGAAGAGGGGATGCTACACCATGGTAAACAGGCCCCTGTCCCAACTTTTTTGAGACCTGTAGCAGCCATCAAATTTGATGTGAGCTCATTTTGTGGATAAAATTGTAAAATTTCTTGGTTTCAACATTTGCTATGTTATCTCTGTTCTATTGTGAATAAAATACTGGCTGGTGTGATTTGAAAGTCATTGCATTTTGATTTTATTCACAATTTACACTTTGTCCCAACTATTTCGGAATTGGGGTTGTACAAATGAAGAGCGTAGCCATACGACAGTCAGAGGTCAGGAGAGGGCAAACAGGAATACTGAGCGCCAGGCGGTGTAGAAGAAGCGATGGGTCTGAGGTCAGTAGTCGGGGTGTCAAGCCTAAGTGATCAGGGCAGACAAGACAGATGCTCACTCTCGGACTTGGACGTGGATGACACTAGGAGTCCCACTTGCTGTGACTGCAGGCAATGGAAACAGAGTCCCTGATAAATGGATATTGGAGCTAGAGTTTAAACACCTAAGATGGAAGGCAACAGTCTAGCAAAGGGAAAACGTAAACCAAGAACTTACAGTAAACATAAAAGACAACAATTAATAAAGGGGAAAAGAGAGCGCAAATCGCAGGAAGGAAACACAAGAGGAAGGGCAAGCAAAACTGAATTTGACACAGATGGTGGGGGAAAAAAAAATATATATATATATGTATATTATTCTACAATATATAAGCTTCTTGCAAGATATTTTTATAAGGTTTTCAAAATTATCCGATACATGAGAGATGCCTATTGTACTGTGTGCAGTTGCCTTTAAATACCCAGTATGTGCCTTTATTAGATATATTAGTATGGAGATGTTTTTTGATACATCGTATGATTGATATTATTTATCAAGTATATCGTGGCTTTTGAATGTGCATTAAAAGGGCATTTTAATCAATGACTTGCTCCTCCCACAAAATTTACTTGTGATTGAGGACACTTCTTGACTTAATACAACATACTATCCCTTATATAATGGTTGTGGCGTTAATATGCCCTTCAGTATTCTGAATACTTGTTTCAAAATGTCAATTATTTAATAAATTAATTATTTTTGCACAGTGGCTGCAATTGTGCAACGGCTTTTTTTCACAGAGGATCAAATTCAACAAAATTTAGACAGAGAAGTGAATGCAATAGGCCGAAATTAAATCAAAAGTTTGCAAACGTCAATGCATTTTTTTCATTTTGAAAGTTATGCTTGACATTTTTGCATAACTGAGATATGAGGTAAATGACATATTCTGCAGAAGAAAGTTTAATATGAAACTAAAATATGTTGCCACAATCATTCCAAAAATTGCAGTATGCAAATACTAATCAAATAAGCCATATTGAAAAAGTAATTTAAATAACTTTTCAGCTCTCTGGTATTTACACCCAGGAGGGTGATCAGATCATTTTTAAGGTCTCCTACAAATAGCCAGCATGTGGGGATTCGATTTAAAAAAAAAATGTGTAGGGCTCCATTCATAATACAATTTTGCTTGCAGAATGAACAAATTACCAGGTAGCAGGAGTCTGCAGGTGAAGTCACTGTAATTAAAAGTATATCACTGGATTTGATTTTGAGTGTAAACTGTAATCAGACACATTATCTAGCAACACTACTTTTCAAAAATTGCTTTAGTCTTGCAAAGTCTTCTATGTCCGCATCTGGGTTCACAGTTTGTCAAACTGAATGACTTCCAGTAGTGAAGCAATGGGAAAGGCCGATGTTGAGTAGCTAGCAAGATATGGATTGCATTCTTGCGATCTTATCGACCAAACCACAGAATCTATTCGGCCATTTTTCTACCCTAGCTGGTAGTTCGATCATAGTAAAAATATAATGTTTTTGTGTACCAAGGGTCATCAAAGTTGATGAAAATAATAAAACCACCAGGAATATTTCTAATCAGGGTAACAAAACTGAAGTGCTAAGCGAAGAGAGACAACGGTTATGGAAATGTACTAAATAGAAGAGATATTGTCTATGAGGTGGAATGCACAATTATGTGTTCAAACCATTTTGTCACTGGCAGGGTAATTATTTTTCCTTTTCAAACAAGCACAAGCCCTAGTTAACCAGTATAAATATCAGGATAATCATTAATAATGCACTTGAAGTGTAATCAGGGCAGTACAGTACCATGTAGATTGACCAGATGCCCTGATAAAATTGGGATTGCATCGATTCTAAGAACCATGTCCCACTTATTTCAAGCATGAATTCTGCTATTACTACACCATTTCAAGTAGCCTACTGACATTGTTTCGATTCCTCCTTTCCCATCATATTTCCCATCTAACTGACAGAGGCTATCTCATCACAAAGCGACAAGGAGCAGACACAGAACTCATGCACAGACGAAAATCCAGTTCAGTGACTTTATTAGAAATTGTAGTTGTACATGCAGGGTAGGACATGATACAGATAGGTAAATCCAGATTTGTAATCAAAAAACAGACCAATGATCAGAAAACCAGGAAGTCGGTGTGCCAAATATAAACAATGGTCAAATCGGAAAAATGAAAAGTCAATCCAGAAATCAAACACGGGTAATAAATTGTACTCAGAGGACTAAGCAGAAATTATGAACCAGAAAACAAACCAAAACTGTAACCAGGAGCCTCAGACTTTCTGAAAAAGTTCATTCAAATGACACAGAGGGGTATATAAAGGGAGAACTGAGGGCCAAATCAAATGGGTAAAAGGTGTGTGGGGCTGAAAAGTGTGCAGGGAGATGTGGTTACAAATGAGGGAGCAATCAAACAAATGACAATGAACAAGGGGTGGTCCCGGTGCTGAAGAGAAAACAAAAGACACATGGCAAATGATAGATGGGAATGACTAGACAGAGAACAGTCAAAGTAAACAGAAACATGAAAAATAATAAATACAAATACAAAAGGCATATAAAACAAAATTAAACAGATTCAGATACTGACGCAATGCCTTTCATCAAAAAATATTACCTAACTACATTGATAGTTCATGATGAGAAGATTTATCTATAATTATATAATATAATATCTATATATAACAGCATAGCCCAACTTTTTTGTTGGAAGTTCGAACCCTAGTCCTGATAAGATTAAGCAGGAAACCAAGTGAATATAGGCTAGCTCGATTAACGAACTACATTTGTTGCATATTGCGGGACCAGTTTTTTATGTGGTGTAGCAAAAATCAAAGTAAGCTAGTCCGTATTCAAAACCACACAATGCTAAAATGCAGTCAGAAGCCGAAGGGTAAACGTGAGCAAATTATTTGTTGTGTATACTTGCTATTGCACTAACAATACATTGTTTAATACTGCTGTGGAATGGGGGTGTTCCGTCCAAACTGTTTTCCTGGCTAAATGGTTCCCTTGCATGTGCATGCACTCTGTTCACCAAACAGCAGTAACATTTACCGGTCACAGGGTATTTACTGGTCAAGTATGATGTTAGTGTAAAGCGTTTTAGTGTTATCCTGGTGTAAGGTGTTAACACCCGCAGCCTAACACCACGCAGTTTGCTGACACCAAATTTGCAACGCTAACACTGACAGTAACCCTAACACCTGACTTGACCTCGCACTGGTGTTAACCTCTAGAGTTTAGTGTTATCACCAAAATATCAACACAGATAAGTTTCCGAATACGTTGTTTTCATGTCCAGAAAGGATCAAATTTTCATCAAAATTCAGAAAGGAATTATTTGTGATATAATGTTCTATTGCTTTGTTGTTATAAAAATTTGATTGACAGCTGCCGGATAGCTCACTCGGTTAAGGCACTGCATTGCAGTGCAGAAGTGACTGTAACGTCGCGGGTTCGAGCCCCGGTTGTACCAACCGACAGTGGTCGGCAGCTTTTTCAGAGTAGCGCACTTTTGGCCATCGCGCTACAGGGTTTCAAATTGGGAAGGGACTGCTGGGAAAAGGGAAATAGCTAAATAGCTTTGTTCGTTGCTCAAGCGCCTCCTGTTGGCCAGACGGGCGCTCGTCAGGAAGATTCTAAGTCTGTTCCTGTCCGGGTATCCTCCGCCCTCGTTCTGAACTTGCGAAGATTCAACCAATGAGTGTATAAGAAGCAGTGGCTGACAGGCACGTGCTTCGGAGGAGAGCCGTGAACTGTCTTCGCTCTCCTGAGTTGGCAGCAAGGGGTCGCATACGAGCAAGCTTTGTACATAGTTCACCAATTGGGCATTCCAGATTCGGGTGGGATTGGAGATGCCAAATTTAAAAAAAAAAAAAAATTTGATTGACTCACTCTAGTTCCGAGCATAACACCACATATGAAATTAACACCAACACTGACACAAATTCTAGCACCAATACTCATTTTCACACCGTGTTACCTCCTTACACTAATGGTAACACCCAACTCCGACAGTGAGATGTAAGACAAGTGTTATTGTAACGCTAACAATTACATTCTACGCTAAAACTGTGCTTGACCTCACCCATTAAACAAATCTAGGCTACCTGCTGCTTTTGCTTTCTATTTATACTCACCAGTGTTGCTGGTGGTGATAATGTTTCCATTTGGGTTAGTGTTACACATTTGGTAGCAAACGGCATGGTGTCAGGATGCAGGTGTTACCCTCTTAAACCAGAGGTATGTTCAAGATCACAAGCACCCGCAATAGTGCCCGCGCACGCCTTTTACATGATCATGAATGAGAGCGGGCACTCTCACAATCTTTCAAGATGGTGTCCTGCAACATACATTAAGAGCGCAAACTACCACTCCTTTCCGCAATGTCTGATAGCAGTGACTGTTCATATCTGGATGGTGATGTAAGCGTATGTTTAGCTCTTCATAGACCTAGACGACAGGGTTTGTTGCTTGGTAAACAATATTATCTATATAGCTGGTCGATTGAAGTCTTTCAGACACACACAAAGTGTATTTTGCGGACAAACTGTCATTAGTTGATGTCACAACCACTCGAGTCAGGTTGTTGCACGCCCTCTTCGCTCGCAGAGAGAAACACCCCCAGGTGGATGACGCGTGAGCCTGCGGGCACTCGTGGGGCACCTCCATTTAGGAGACGTGCGCACGCAAGCTTATAGGCGGTCTCGCGAGGGAAGACTCCGGAGTTCTGAACGACTCATGAGCTCATGCATGTTTTCCAGCATGGCTGCCAACTAAGGCCTGCATCAAATTCCATTGAACAAGCCGTGACAATACTGGACACCATCTTGAAAAGCATGGCGAGACTGTTCGCAGATGTTCTGGCTTGTCTCGCTCGACCCTGCGATCTTGAACATGCCCCTGTTGTCTTGAACGCCTCAGGATAACACCAACACTCTTAACGAGGACTATACTTGACTTCTCCCAGTCTTATTTCTCGTATTCCGGTCAATCCGAGTCAGATACAAATCCGCTTTCAGAACTCCGGAACATGATTCTTCGGGTGCTTCCGGGAAGACATCAAAGGCGTACCACATATTTCGAAAAAACTGGGATTATTTGATCGGAGGAAACTACACGGAAAAGTGAATACAGAACTATGCGTCATATAAGTAACGTTAATATACGATAGCAGAAAAAACTAGTGGCCAAGTGCGCAGTTTTGAACTCGAAAAGAAATGACAGCAATATTGTCAGTATTCTGGCAATTTTAAGTTCGTATTCTGTGGTTTGGAACCGTTATTAGAAAACTTTGACATGGTTCTTGAGGAGTTATGCGCTCGCCTCAATGATATTGGGTACAAAAACTGGCTCAAGGCTGGCTATTGCCTTTTAAAACTAAGAGACGGCCTGCATGTCTATGTAAACAATGAAATGAAATCCTTCCACAGCAGGCTTATCAACTATAACCCCGTTCTGCGAATGGGGCACAGATGCAATCTTTACTGCAGACCAAAAGGTAACGAGGTAAGCAAAGTACGTAAAGAGTACGCATTTGATTCTTGCCACATTCTCCTCAAGCACCATTACCATGCGGACATGCTGCTGTAGTCTTCCATGAAATCCTTAAAGGGAAAGGTCAGTTCATATTGCTGTGGTGCACCGTCTGTTGCTCTTGTACTTCTGACCGTGAGGCGTCGGTGCTTTAGCATTTGTGGCAGCTATGCAATCCACGGTTTTGTCCAAGAAACAAATAAGTATTATAAAACAGGTGCTTCCCATCCTTAAATATGATTGGCTGAGCCGCGTTCCATGCCGGTATAAAATCAGTGTAACCCATTGCTTTCTGAGGCAGATAGCAGCACAAAATATCCTTGCAACCAACTACTGTGCGCTCAACTGACTCTTTAGGTTACGTTTGTTTCAAGACTTTTAGCTCGCTATTTCATTGTTAGCGAAGTTTAGCCTTTTAGCCCGCTAACCAGTTGGCTATCTACCTAGCTAGCTATAGCATTATAGATTTCGATATTACTTTAGCTTGCTAGCCACGTTGCTAACTAGCTCGCAATTTCAGTATTAGCGATAAATTGTTGATTTTTTTGCTTGTGTGTTTATTTTATGGGCTATATGTAGGATAAACCACATCCATTGTAGTGAACTCTAGCTAGTTGACAAGCTGGCGAGCAAACTAATGCGCAATTCAACATATTTTCCGGGACACCGGCAAGAGTGGAAGACAAATGTAACTCTTGTTCCCTACTCTCGCTGCTGGTTGTAATGATATGGCCGATCGGCGCGAGTTGAGAACAAGGAAACTCGAAAACCGAAACGAACGTAAAATTATTAAACGGGGCCTTCGGGAGACCGAGCAGACATTTCAAATAGCCTGCTTTCACGGTATATCTACATTAACGAGCCCAGATAGCCTGATGTGACATGGTAAGGATGCTTGATGAAAAAGCAATCTTAACATCTGTGTTGCTTGCCAACCATTCTGTCCACTCTATCTTGCTTGGTGGAAGAATGAATAGTTCTCAATTTTATTGTTGCATTATTAGCAATAAATTGTTGATTTTTTTTCTTGTGTGTTTTTCTAATGGGCTATATGTTGGGTAACCGTTTTATAAAATCAATAAGCCCCTTGAAGCAGTGGGTTACAGTGATTTTATAACGGCGGAGGGGCACTAAGGCACCGCTGCGCGTCGTGCCTTAGAACGCCCCTCCGCCGTTATAAAATCACTGTAACCCACTGCTTCTCGGGGCTTATTCCTTTATTGTACCTCGTGACAGGTAAACATGAGCCAGCCTCATTGCAATTGATCGCATTGGCATTTTTCTGGATCTACATTGATGATCTTCTGTGCAGCTTCTATTTGAAGAAGATCTTAATTTGGATTCATCTTACCGAGCTGTTTCATTTAGTTTGCTTTGTGCTCAATATCAGGCCTACCAAAATGGCCAAGCTGTAAGAAAAGTTTGTCAGATGTATACCTTTTTCAAATAACCAGCAACACGAAATGGAAAACATTCCACATTCCCGCAAAACCTCGCACCACAATACCTAAAAGTCGATACATTTTCACGAGAACCAAACTCATGTAAACCGCACGGCCTGCCACAAACCCAGAGACGAGCCAACTGCGCTGGCGCACACATGCAAATTTGAATGGGTCAACTGTATATGGTATGACAGATATATGGGACCGCACCATTCTTTCAAATCATTTAATAATGACAGATGTCAAATACAAGTGGTCGATTTGGACGAGAGATCTCTATCTTGATTACTGGAATGTCAGTTGATTTTTAAAACATTCTTGGAACGTGGAAGAGCTCAATTATTGGTTAAAAACATCAGTAAAGATGGGTAATCTCTGCTGCACGCAATTTAACAGCATGAGATGGAGTGTCATCAGGTCGTTCTTCCTAACTGTGGCCTTAACCCTCTCAAACTTCCTTAAGACATTAAACTGTAGAAGCCTCTAGAGCAGAGTCTGACTTAAATTTTTTATTTTTTTGGAAGTTCATGACCTATGTCAAAGCAGACCTAAATTATATGAAGATCATTAGGTAAGGAAAAGTCAGTGATGGTCCTCCTGCTGATTCCAGCTTTGCAACCAGTAAGGGCCTGCAGTCCTTGCCACACTTATATTGAGATCTGTTGCTCTATTCTCCTGCTACAGCTGCATCGGACAGTTCAACAGATTTCAGTTTTGGCTAATGATAATGTTCTGTCAAATGTTCATTATTTATCATAAATTAGTTCATTTGAATAATTTGTGTTCATTTATGAATTGATAGTAAAAAAGTAAGTTAGTAAGTAAAACTTCATTTATAGAGCACTTTTCACAGACAGAGGTCACAAAATGCTTTACATCAAAAGAAGCACAAACACAGAAGCAAAAAATAAAAACAAACAAACAAGCAATATTAAAAACACTGACCAGATACAAATTATTGGTGAATAGATAAAAATCATATACAATACAATGACAAGGTGCATAGTAATTATTCAAAAGCCTGTCTGAACATGTATGTTTTTAACTGTTTTTTAAAAGACTCAACCGAGTCAGAATAACGGATTGACATGGGCAGGGAGTTCCATAGTTTTGGTGCTAAGGCCTCAAAAGCTCGGTCACCGCGTGTTTTAAAATTTGTCCTTGGTACAGACAGGAGGTTAGTTGAGTTGAATCTTAGTGAACGAGTTGGCAGGTATGGGTGAATGAGTTCTGTTAAATACTCAGGGGCCTGACCTTGAAGTGCTGTAAAAGTGAAGGTGAGAATTTTAAATCTAATCCTGTAAACAGTGGGAAGCCAGTGTAGAGATTTTATAATGGGAGTGATGTGAGAGCGTTTGTTGGACCTGGTGAGCACAAGCAGCAGCATTCTGAATTGTCACCGGTTTATGGCAGACATACTGATAGTTTGAAATTTTCCTCTAGCTATACCATCTCTGTGAGCTGTGTGAAGAATGGAGAGCAGAGATTTTAAGGCATCATACCAGCAAAACTGCAGTGGTGAATTGGGGGAACTGCAAGCCCTTCCTGTGGTCCTCTGACCATTGGGAACTTGCTAAGGTAGGACTTCTCCCACCCCCAACAGGTTGGGTAGAGAAAACTCCAGTCCCGTATCGCATGAAATTGATGAATTGTGTTTTGCAATTGCTGTACTGGGGGTACTGAATCTTGTGCATTTTGAGAGGTTTTTAGTGGCTCATTGTCAGATTAATGTGTGGCTGTTTTTCTTGTTATTCTCAACAGTGACTACATTTACATGAGCAAAACATTCTGGTTTTTGCCTTTATTAAAAGACAATACTCTTACTAAGCCATTTACCTGGCTAATGAAAATGAGTATTCATCAAATATTCCTGTTTACATGCTACCTTGCATACTCCAATAAAAACAGGTTGTTTTTCAGTCTGTCAATGG
Organism: Gymnothorax javanicus; assembly: GCA_029692085.1. NCBI lineage: Eukaryota > Metazoa > Chordata > Actinopteri > Anguilliformes > Muraenidae > Gymnothorax > Gymnothorax javanicus. Next base: position 24,432,289 of record CM056205.1, read on the forward strand.
TGGCGGACTTGTTCGGCCATGCTTTCACAACTTCTCGCTTTCATTCGTTCTAATGCCTCCTTGAAATGGTTGGCCTTGCAATACTTGCGCATCTTCAAAAATCTGTTGATATCCAAGCCTGCCATAATGATTATAAGGTGTTTCCCCCACTGACCAGAAATGCCAGTTTTGCAGACCATAAACGGTTAGCCACGTGCCACAAACTGCTGTAAAAATCCCAAATTTAGACACATATTTGAATTATGCTGTATACACGTCCAAAGTATGCTCCTAATACGCAAATTATATCGGCATATTCCACATCTTAATCAGAAAAAGCCTCATGCGGATTAAGGCCTCATTCTGAATAGCCATATGCAATATGCTATTTACGTTATGCATATCAAATTCCAAATATTGTCATATTTGGAATAATAGTGGAAAATTAGAGTGCATGTAAACACAGTCAGTGTGGCACAGTGGTTTGCAACTTTGCCTTGCATTTGGTTTTGAGTCCTGCTTTCTGCATGCTTCCATGCTCTTTCTATGTGCTTTCATGGTCCAGGAGCATGTTTACTGCGACTCTAATGTGCAAAAGCGCTGTCAATCTCAATGTGACTGCTTGTTTATATCGCATAAGGTAAATAAACAACATGTCTGATGTAAGTGGTTATTCTGTTTCCAGGATAAAATACCTGCCGATCCCTCCTACGAACAGTGTTGCATAAATTAGACTGGGTTTCATCCCCCTTAGGCGTACATGCCCCGAGGGCTGTCCCACATCACAGGAGCAGAGCAGTGCGATGCCTCTTCACTCCTCAACCTCATCATATTCTGTGACTACTTCAGCTTCATCAACCAGGGGCCAGTCAGACAGGTGAGAGATTTAAAAATCAGATGTTCCTAATTTTCAGTTTTTTTCAAACTAAGCATTTATCCTGCTATTTTTATTCAAATTTTTTATTTGGAATTGCAAACTCATTTTCCAAGCTATTGTGAAGTAAATATTCAATCCAAAAATATTTACAGTGCTCGGAAGAAAAAAAAAATGGATGAAGATTGTGCAAAGACCTGAAAAACAGCAAAACCGTTAAGTTTAGGTTTTACCATGAATTGAAGGAGCTGCACCTTTACCTCAGTTCTGACCGAAGGTTTGCGATGTGTGGAAAACTGTTTTTGAATGTTGTGTAGAGGAGTAAGTACAGGGATCAAGTATCCATCTCAGAATATCCAGGTCGGGACCCAACTCAACGCTTTGTTTAATCACTATGAGTGAGTTTTTGAATGCTGCAGAGGGTCCATAGTTGCAGATCCTTTGGTGGAAAAGCTTGGGTCTGAGCACAGATCTACGGTGAAATCGTGGATGATGTCACTGTGCTATTGGCTCCTCAGGTGATCAGGAAGAGGAATGAGCTGATGCACTCCAGCGAGATGCGGGTGTCGGCCCAGTGGATGGAGCAGTACCAGGGAAGCCTAGATCAGCTGGTACAGCAGCTGCAGCATGTCCCTGCGGTGGCTAGAGCGGGCCAGGAGATAAGAGAGGTGATGGGACTTTAGCTGTGCTGCCGCAAGTCTTTAGTTTGTGTTGTGGAGATCTTCTGAGAATGTGCAAATGACATGAAAGCTTGTGTTTCTTTTAAGGGGAAATGGTTGAGAGTTACAGCTGTTGAGGGCCTAGATAAAGTAGAGCCCAGAGCAATATTTAGGGGATCGAGACACCTTAGCTATAGCCCTACTGTGAAGCATTGACCATTGGGACTTGGACAGTTGATGGTTTAAACCCCTGCAATAAGATGCTACTTTTGCACCCCTCAGCATTACATTGCTCCTGAAGAGATTGACTGAGTTTAACTTTGTGTAATTGACTTTGTGCAAATGCGTCAGGTTAACACCTTAAGTAATGTGAGCTTTCTGCGTGAACACAGCTTTGATGCAGCTCATAAGTGTTGACGTATTGTTTTCTTAGTCTGTGTATTGGTTTCCATGTCTGTGTATAGATGCTGTCTGCGGATTGGACGGTATTTGTTCCTGGGGTGGTGGCTGTGGACGGGCCCGAGTCTGTGGGGCTGGAGGCCGGAGACATTAGTGAGGTGGAGATTGAGCTGCTGAGGGAGAGACTGCAGGACCTGCTGCAGTCAGAGGAGCCACAGGACCCACCAGACCTTCAGGTTGGACAAGACCTCCTACTGAAACCAAAAACATGCTCATACACGCACACGCACGTATCCTCGTACTTCTATCTTTGGGAGGACATTGCATTGATTTCCATTCATTACCTCCACCAATGAGGTTATGTTTTTGCTGGCATTGGTTTGTCTGTCTGTCTGTGTACAAGATAACTCAAAAAGTTATGAACAGATATCTGAAATTTTGTGGTTGGGTTGCTATTACATCAGGGATGGGCCCTATTGATTTTGACTGCGATCGGTCAAACAATATGGCCTTAATTTCCCCTGCTACTGGTTTCCTTTTAGTGAAGGCCATGAAAGCAAATTAAGGCCTTGAGAAAAAGATGTATTTTAAAGAGGGTCCCCACAAGGTGTAAATGAATCTCTGGTAAGAAAGAATCGGAAATCTAGCGGACTTTGTGGCCCATTAGTAAGGGCCTTTGCCATGATAGTGAAAGGGCCGACAACAATTACAGTACTTCACGGGACCTGGAATTTCTGGCCACATCATCTTTTCCAATAATACACTGCAGATTTCCTTCAGGTTACACAGAACAGGAACACAGTATGGTTTGACTGACTTTCATCTGAGCAGGGCCTGAATTTTGCATGCTTATGCTTACTGACTGATAAGTAACCCTTTTAATGAATTATGTATATTGCAGGCGATGCATGAGCTACAGAAACTCAAAGATTTCCTTTGTGGCCACCGAGACCTGGAGGAGAAGTTCCAGACGGAGCTCTCACGCATCAAAGAGTGGGAATCGCAGCTGGAACAGACTACGACTGGATGGGGAGAGTCAGCTGAAGTGAAGACCGCAAACTGATCGGGAGCAACTGACGTGGACTAAATTGACATTCATATCCAAGAAACAGCTGGAATGGGAACAGTTATGAATTTTTACTTTGAAAAGAATACATTTAGAATTTGTAAAAGAAAACAAAAAAAAAAGACTAGCAACAACAACAAAAAAAATGTATGCATAATTAATAATGGGCTTGTATTTTCCCCAGGACAACAGGTGCTATTTTTGCTGGGGCTCAAATGTGAATGTCTGTGTAACTTCAGAAGTCCTTCATAAAAACAAGAAAAAACTGCCATTATAAATCATTTTTGAGTGCAGCAGCTGCATCAGTGTTTATAAACATAGTTTTATGAGAACAGATAAAATGTAGGGGAGACCTGTTATGGGGAGCGATTTGTCTCATGACTATTAATATCAGTAAGTGCCAACTTGTCTTTCAGAGGTTAACTTGTGCGTTCTAAATTGACATTAATGAATATGCAATGATTTTCACATGGCTTTTTCAGTGTAAACTGTCTACAAAATTGCACTAAATTGAAACAAATTGTATGACAAAAATTTTTAGAAGAGTATTTTTATGCTGTTTGCCTACATCATGTAATATACATGCATTAAAAATGCAACAAGCAACTGTGTACAAAGTTTTGTACGAATAATGTAATAAGGAAAAAATAAATACAAGGATATTGAGAGTTGAGTATTAGCTCACAAATGGCGAATATGGACAAATTGGTTAGTTGGCAGGCCACATGCCAACAATAGTCTGATACATGAGCCACTCCCCAATGATCCACAAAAAGGAGAGTGAGCAAAGAAATGTTTTTATGCATTGCTGAGTATTACATTTGTAAAAATCTGTGATTGACACAACAAAATGGTGATCAGAGTTTGCCACTGGGATCAACGTTCCACTGCTCACAATAATCTTCATGCTGCTCTGCTGGCAGAGTGAGATCAGATCCTAGAGAGACAGATGGATAATTTGGTGACCTCTATGCTATGTTGGATTCAGGCACTGCTTGCAGCAAACGGTGGACACACACATTATCAGTGCCGTTAGCCATGTGATCCTGGAGGATGTCTGATTTTGTAAAATTGTCAAGTCTACGTTAAGAAATGTGTCAATAAAGCCGTTACTTACACATTTTGTTTTTAAAAATTCCTTTACATTATTTAAAAGTTGGAAGTTCACGTCGTTGCGTTTTTAATGCCTTACTAGCATATGTTTCTACCCCTGACATCTTTACCTTACTCAAGAAAGTAACGTTGAGCACCTCTATGTAAAAGTGGTGGGGGTGTGGGGGCGTCAAGAAGGGCCCCATGAATTTTATTTGCCTCGGCCCCCCACAGCCTTCTGAGCAGCCCCTGCGCGTGTTACAAAATACGTGGGCACCAGATGCGCAAGCCAAGTAATTTGAGATTACTATATAGCTTAACAGAAACAGCTTCTTTGTCTTCTTCAGGTCCTCCCAAAAAATGGATTGACATGAATAGGTGGAATAGTATTCCTGGCTAGGGCCTCTTACTGGAAATGCTTCCCAGGGACACTGTAAAGTGTGCTGTGGAGCCTTTTCTACTATGCTTTGAGCCTGTGTGTGAATTCAAGCAGCATGTCGCAGGAGAGGCCTGCTGTTCATGAGAGGGACTACTTTAACCAGATGCCCTTTTTTTCTTGAAAGAGGAGACACTAGGACCGCACAGTAGCACGACGGGTAGCGCTGTTGCCTCAAAGCAAGAATGTCTTGGGTCTGGAGCTTGCATGTTCTCCTTGTCTCCACATGGGGTTCCTGTGGCAAACAGTCCAAAGACATGCATTTCAGGCTAATTGGAGACTCAGTAATTGTTCATACTGTAGGTATGAGTGTTTGGGTGATTGGAGTGTGTCATTTGAACCCTTTTCCCTATTAATAGTTGGGAATGACTCCAGCTCCCCTGCGACACTAGTGAGGAAGAGCGTTTTAGATAATGGAAGAATTATCAAAATTATAATAATATTTAGATAATGGTTGGGAAATAAACTGCTCGCAAATTAGATTTGTATAAGTTAGTCATATCCAGAATCAAAGTAGTGAAAGTATGCATATCATTATTTGGATGCAGTTGAAACTGTCTGGTTCATTCTGATTAGCTGGCCGGCTCCTGGACATGATGTAGTCTAAGTAATCATTTATTGTGAACAATTCACTTGCAAACGCTCAATTCATTTAATAATATAGCTGAAATGTAAAAGCATAGATGATAACGTGATAAAAGACATAGTAGACAAAATAATTGTCTAAGATGGTAAAGCTTATGCATTCAAGATATTTTAAAGTGTACTGTATAACAGAGCATGGGTTAAGAAGAACAAATCTCAAGAATTTAGGATTTGGGTGTTAGAGCAGATGTATACTTATTATAGTTTTACATTTTGGCTGCAGGGTGTACATCATCGACTAAGTAGTTACTGCAAAAATGTCTGTTCACCGTTCTTAATGAATGCTTTGGTCACATATGGTAACGAGTAACCATAGCAATTGAAACGCAGTTAAAACCGTTTATAATTTATTGCAACAAGATAACAAGCTGTCCCGACTCCTAAAGACAAGCAGTGTCCACCATGGCAAGTCCCCATCAGTAAAACACTCTCCTTCAAAGGCCGCCATGCTGGACCTGTCAATATCTCTAGCTACGAATATTACAATAATGGAAACGACGAAAGTGATTTTGAATAAGACAGCTAGTGTCACATCTTGTCTCAATCCCTTTCATATCTTCTCCTATCCAGTGGCTTGCATGTATTTTAGGTGTATTGTCTCCTTTGATTGGTCTATGTCCTGCGCGCATCCCCGGCCAGCTGTTACGCATTCGTGTTTTAAAGTATTAACTACATGCCATCGATCATTCCGTTACAGACGGCTTGCTTCAACATTATTACAACTGGAGCCCAGTTACTATAAATAAATATGTAGACCAGTGTGTCGGTACTGAAGAAAAAGCATGCTAACAAGATACTTACCCAAAACAATGCCAGCAAATTTTCCAAATAATTATGCCTGGTTTATGAGGGTTGCAATTATTGTAACCAAAGTCCACCTCCTTGGCTGACTGCTTTCCTGCTAGTTTCTGTGGTCTTTTTTTCTGCTAGTAATGTCAGCTCCAGCAGTTATGCAGTTGTTGACAATGGAAGAACTGGAAGTGCTAACAGATGGAGAGATTTTGACGATTTGGATTTTCACTGCCTAGGTCCACTACAGAGAGATCAAGAGCTATCAGACCACTTCAATTACTGATAGCTGAAAGGGTATGATGACATTTCTACCAAATAAAACACAAAAAAGCTACCAACTGTAGCTTTTAGCTCCTCCAGGAACCAGTTGTAGACAATAATGGTCTCAGACCAAGGAAGAAAGCATGCGCGCAGGAAGGTGGTTGAACAGCATGAGCAAAAGAAATGGTTGACACTATGCCAGAAACTCCTTGCTCTGATTGGTTAATTTTGCTCAGGCATGTTGGATTCTTGGCAATTCCATTTTAAGCATTGGAAGGAGCCAAATACACCTGTTTTTTGAAAGATTACCTGTCTTATGTACTACTGTCAGTATAGAGAGACAGTTTCAGCAAATGGATGCATTTCACTTCCTGTTAATTAAAATTCAGTTGAATCAGTGGATTCAATAAGGGCCTAACTCCATGCATTAAATGTGTGGAGTTGGGCCCATATTGAACTCACCGATTAAATTCCACAGTATTTACACTGGGAAATTTTAATTACTTACACTGTGAGCTTTTAATTAACACTTGACAACATAAGTTGGCTAAAATGAATTGAAACCCCAGCTAAAATTGCAGTATTGCAAGCATGTAGCTGAGTAACTGGAATTTATCCAATACTGAAAAGTTAGGCACCTAATCTTAACATAATTGGCCAGCTACATGGTTTCACCTCTGCTTCCCAACCACATCCAACCAGTCAGTCACACACCAACTCTGCCCAGTTAGCTGCTGATTGGGAGTGCAGGACATAATGGTTTGCTAATTTTCCGGGGCACCAGTTCACAATACAATAATGGTGCAGCATAGCTATATCAACACAAGTACCTGCCTGAATAGTGGCAGTTGTAGTCAATAAATGGCATTGAAAATTGGTTAAAAAATGATGGAGATATTGAATTACAAAAATCCTTATTGAATGCTGTCTGATGTCCTCCCTACAGACGATTACTACATGGACTGAATAAAAACAGTAGATGATGTGTATGCATGTGTATGCGAGAGACAGAAGAATCAAAATCATTTTACTGTTTGAACACATAAAAGGAAATATATTTAAAAAACTGTTCATATTGAAGAACTGCTTTGTCATTTGCAGAAGAATTTACACAGGGCAGTTTGAAGTAAACGGTTTGTCATGTACATAGTGTCTTTGATGCACAAACTGGTACTCCATTCGCAAGGTGTTTTCACTCGCAAAATGTGCACCTCTTTTTGAAACAATTACACATAAAATAAAAATCAATGTTTTTTTCCCTCCTTTGATTGAACTTAATTAAAACATTAATACTCTCAGACAACACGTTTCAGAATTGGCGACTCTAGAATACAATTAATTTCTCCCCCTTATTGTCTTACAACAAATTAAATTGAGACAATTTACAGACACATCTGACTATGGGGCAGATTAAAAATCCTGGTTGTTTTTTTTCTCAAGTCACCCAAAATCTCAAGGGAAGTGCATAGGTGTAATTTTATTCTTTTCTCCTCCCTTGTTATGTGTTTTTTAAAGTCTTCCAAAGGAATGGACTGTGCTGTGCTGCAGATAACAGTAGTTGTACACTGATAACACTTACAGCATGTAAGCCAGGAAATGTCCACATGCATGAGACTTTGCTCAAATCTATAAGACATTTACGTACTCCTTTAGAGAGACAGTATCTGCGGAAAAAGGGGGGGAGGTATTATCCATTGTGCAAAACTCAGAAATGTAAACAAGAAATCTTACACTGATGTAGGGAAATGTCTAAGGAGAGGGGTGAGAGACGGGAGAGAGAGAGAGAGAGCAAGAGAGAGAATGAGAGAGAGAAAGATGAGAGGCAGAGACCGAGTACTACAGAGAGACGAAAAGAAATGTGGGATCGAAATCCACCAAGGTTTGGTTAAATAAACAGAGGGCGCAATAGGGGACCTTTGCAGTGTTCATGTGCTTTTCTTCTCTGTCTATAGAAGTCTGAGCAGGAAGATGCTCGAATGCGAAGTACCTGCAAAGAGATGACGGAACAGAGCAAGGCAGCACGAGCTGCAGACTGATTATCGACCTTACGCGTCTCCTTCCCATTCCACATCAAGCGGCTGCTTGTAGATACTGCCTCTTTAAAAAACAAGTCTATAAAGTGTTTCCTCCTAGCTATACGGACAGGACAATATTTACTCGCTTATTTATTTATGTTTTTGTACAACACTACGGCTAGGTAGTCTGTAGGGGCCCCGAGGGTGATGGGGCTGTGGTTTGTGTACGCTGAGGTTTCCGGCTCTGAGGCTTTTTCCAGGGAATGGCGGAGTTCTGCAAAGATGCCTTGCAAGGAAAGGGGGAGGGGTCAGGACAGGGGGTGGGGCTGCTCAAAGAAGGGGTGGGGCCTAGTAGACCCATGAGACAGGCACCCATTGACCTGTGGTGCACACCAGGTCGATGGCTTCTTCCAGGTGCCTGATGGTCTCGTCGATTTCGTTGTTGATGATGGTCTGATCGAAGTAGTGCGCGTACGTCTTCTGCAGGATCTCGGACTCCTTCTGCAGCCTCTGCAGGGATTCATCCTGAAGGAGGGGAAGTGGGATTTCAGTGGATCTACATCTCAAGGGCCAGACTGCACAATCACAAACAGCCAGCCAGACCAGCATGTGTGAACACATCAGAATATCAGTGCTGAAATGACAACACACCACAATGAAGACAAACTATACTAAAGATTATGCCTATTCAGGGAACCACAAAACACATAGACAAATACGCACGCACGCAGTATCAGTGTAAGTGCACCTCAATGCATGACCACCATCTTTCAGGCCTTGTATCAGCCCACAAACAGATGTATACCCCAGTACAGTAACACACTGGACTCTAGCTAAAATAAAGTTTACACTGATTCTCAAAAATGACCCAGCACTAGGAGCTTCTCTGACACCGACCATGTGGCAGTAGGTCAGAGGAGGAGGGGCTAATGGGTTCTACAGGGTTCTACACTCTAGAACAGGCACACTGAGATTCCAGGAGAGAAGGGCGGAGCCGAGGACCGTAAGCAGTCCCCGAGAGCTTGTACTTACAGGCAGCTTTCTGCACCACCTGGGCAGCTAAGCGCAGCGAGAGGCGAGAGGTGAAAATGTGCAAACGTGCAGCCCCCCCCCACACACAGTTATTCTCAAACACAAATCCACAGGTGCATGCGCACACACACTGAGCACATGCAAAACCAAAGATTCAAAACAGGATTTATGTCCAAAAAGTGAGAACCGAAAAGCCAGTGTGACAGAAACGAGTAGCATGTTGTGTGTGTGTGGGTGTATGTGTAGCATATTGAGCCAATAATGCTGGGTGTCACTTGGAATACAATATCTAAGAAAATAAGAACACCTACTGCATTGCTAGATATACAGTTGACTATTTCTGCATGCTTAATAAAGCGGATGCTCTAACAGCCGTTATGTGCTCTAAATATTGCCTAAAAAACCGAGCTGCATTCCACTAAGACTGTTTCTTTCATTACAAAAAAGGAAATTAGATGCAAATGCATATTGGCAGATATGAAAGCCATAGATGTGACATGAAAACAGATGCTGAGCAGAGTTAGGAAGTGCACCAAGCTCTGCCTAAAAGCACAAAAATGCAATTTATTTTTACCTCGTACACTTTGCAAGAGTAAAATGTGCTCCTGAAAATGTGGATAACATCTGATACGACCAGCCACAGTTTTTCTTTACATTTACCTGGCCGACTGTAACTTGGAGGATACATTAGAGGGTACTTGTTCTCTAAAGATGTCAGGTTAATACTGCACCCTGCATATGAAATGACACTAATCTCATTTCTCCTCAGAGAGCTCAGATGAATTGAGTGCCATTAGCACGCTGCACAACATATGATAAATATGACTTGTGGCTGAGCAATGTAATCAATTTTTTTTTTTGCCAGTTAATATGGAAATATGGAAACATATGAGACACCTGGTGCTTTTGCAGTGTTTGTGTCTGTGTGCGTGTATCTTTACCTCAGTGATGCCAGGGGTGATCGTTGGCGCAGCGATGAAGACAACGTATGGTGCAAACTCAGCTGTCCGCAGGACTTTGAGGGCCTGTGAGAACATGGGGAACTCTAAATGTCTGACACAACACATTGCAATGGTTCATCCACTTCAACTGGGCCAAGCGATGTCAGTCATAAAGGGCTGGGTGGGCATGAAGAGCGTTGCTCTCGGTACCCCAGGCCAAATAAATCAACTGGTTCTGGTGGAGGCCAACACCAGTTTACTTGAAGATCAGATCACAATTATTAGTTTCATGAAAGAACATTTGATTAGTGCTCAGGAGAATCTGAACTCCCTCATGGATAATTGAGGTTAGCAGTTGGCATGAAAAAGCAAAACAGACATAATGCGCTAATTTTCGATTGACGGGGACTAACCTACAGTCCACTGATGATGACCAAACTGCATTGTAGAGTGATATTTGATAAATGTATGGCAGATTAACAGTCAAATGGACTGCCTTCTATATAGTGCTTTTTTCCTTGCATGGGCCTCTCCTAAAAATATTTGCTCATCCACCCATTCCCACACGCAGTCAGAACAACAGGAGAAAACAGCCAAGCAGGGAACTGATAATCTGGAATGGGCTGGTGTCAGCTATTCCCTCGGCTGTTATCTGAAAGCTCAGTCAACTCCTATACCAGCCAGACATTAGTTCAATACACTCCATTAGCCGCTAGTCACAAAATCAGTCCATTCCATAAAATATCCTGCTCATAGATCTTGCGTACCTGAGGCTCCACGTCCAGAATAGATATGAGGCCCTGCTCGTGGATCTTGCGTATGGTCTCCAACCGCGTGCCATACATGGCGTCTTCATGGCTGCCATACTCCAGGTAATCGTTATTTGAGATGTCCTGCATCATTTGGTCATGAGACACAAAGTAGTAGTTCTTCCCGTTCTCCTCGTCTTTCTTTGGAGGTCTGGTCGTGTCTATGAGAAGGGGTGATTAAGGGCAAGTGAACACACACATAACAGCTAGTGCACCAAGAACATTAAATGGAGTTGCAGTAACTAAACGCAGGTTAGTCAACATGAAAACGCCTAACATGCCACTCCAATCATCCATGTCCTGACCAACAAGCCTATTTACACCACCTTCAGTCTACAATCCTGGTCAGTCTCGTTTGACGTTTGCATCCCCTTGCCTCATTCTAATTCATCTCCTTTCCTCTTTCCCTTTTGTCCCCTCCCCCCTCGTGCTATACCAGATGATATACCAAATAAGACCAAGTGATGAATTTCAATAATGAAATATCACGCTCATTTGTCCTCCCCTTCACGCCCCTGGTACTTAAGAAATGCTCTCGAGCCTCGGTATCGAATGTATTATCATTAAATATGCTATTCTCCTAACCACACCTCCCCTAAAAAAATCCACAAAAAATCTGCTCTTTACTGCCAGCGCTAGGAGAATCGTCTCATGTTACTAGTTTATCTATTGTTTTTGATTTGCTTTAATAAAATCTGGCATATCTCCTGATTATTACTCGGGACATTATTTCTGCGTATGCGCTACAACCTAGGCCTTAAAACAAGGAGCACCAGACAATGCAATCTAAGTCTTCGGTCACTGGTCATCACAAGAATACTTGTGCTACATTCATAGTAATATCGATGATGTCGGTCAAGTGCATCCTTGCATTGACTAACTCACACCTTTAGCCTGGGGCTCCCTTTAATCTTGTATCAGTCTCAATTGACTCGACTCCATTCCATCCTACATAAGCACAAATTCCCATGCCTATTCAATTCAATAAATATCAAAAAGTCCCATTTTAGGTGTGCTCAGGTTTTCATTAGAGTTAACTAAATGCAGGTTAGTGAACCAGACCACGCCTACTATGCCACATTTGTCCAGGTCCTAACTAACATTTTACAATCCTGGTTTGTCTCGTTCCACGTCCCAACTTCCCATTCCCCAAATTCTTACAATTTAGCTCTTACTGGGTCCATTTGAGCCCACTCTTGCCACAGTGATAAAAAATACTCTGTACAAGTTCATTTACCTCTGAGCATTGCACTCTGTATAAAAATGTAAAACTGAGCGTGTGGATGGTGCAGCTTACGTGGAATGGGATACGCAAATCTGTTGGGGTGCTTTGTGATGAGTGTGTTCTTGATGTGCCGTCTCCCCACTCCATGGGCGCCTACAGAAAGGAGATAAGACCATCTCCAATATGCCCTCAGTCACACTCACAGGCCAACTTCAAACATCTCTGAGGTGCAAGGTCATAGATACTTCAGGAGAATATCCTTAACCAAACACTCAAATGCTGATACGACAATCGCTTCCAGTAAGTGAAAGAAACTGAGTTCTAAAACACTAAATTTTGAAAGAAACATTCCAAAAAACCAACGGGCCAGTCATTAATCTCACCTAACAGCACTAGCGTTTTCCTCTTGAATGCAGGCAATTTCACAACTTCTTCATATGTGACAAGATCTAGTTGATCAAAAACTGAAACAGAAAAGCAGAATAAAGGCCATGAAAGTGAGAAAGATAGAAGGAGACGAGGCTCAGTCAGTGTTCTGCTCACAAAATAACAGTGAAAAGCCAGTCAAGTGTGATTGCTGTTTAAATAAACGGAGCAATAGACAAGCCATTAATGATGGTATTAAAATGTGTGAGTCCAAATCCAATGGATTTGTATGAACCTGATTTGTGTGTGCAAATGTGCTTTCAGAGACTGCGTGTACACTGCTAAAGTACCCGTCAGAATTTCGGATAGTATTATGCGCCAACAAAAATTCTATCCCATCGCAATGATAATTACAGTAGCATGAAACGCACAAAGATAAAATAATGTGTACGACAAAGGAGCTGTTATGTTTGGCTGAGAAATGGATAGTAAAAGCTCCTCTGAAGACTCCAATATGGATCCATTCAGCTTCAAGCCAACAAGAGGGAATGTGTAAAAGCCTGTGTGTACAGATGTGTATTCCTGTGTGTTTGTAAAGACATGCACTCCAGTGTGATCTTGAGCAGGGGCAGGCGACTCCAGTTCTGGAAGGCTGCAATGTCTGAAGGCTTCAGTGGTCTGCTTTGAATGAGCTTGAGAGCAAAGTGTGTGGACTCATTAGCCTCTCAAAGGCTCAACAAACCTTTTTTCTGAAGGCATTAATTGACAGGAAACCACAAAAGCCAGCTAAACTGGCACTGCCAGAGGCTCTGACTGCCAAATACAAAACCAGTGGCTCAGACTGCCTTACACCGAACTAGTCACTCCACTGAAAACTAAACCAGAGGCTCGGACTGCCTCACACTAAACCAGAGGCTCTGACAGTCTAACACTAAACTAAAGGCTGGGATTGCCTCACAAAAAACCAGTGGCTCAGACTGCCTTACACCGCACTAGTCACTCCACTGAAAACTAAACCAGAGGCGCTGACTGCCTCACACTAAACCAGTGGCGCTGACTGCCTAACACTAAACCAGTGGCGCTGACAGTCAGACACTAAACCAGAGGCTCTGACTGCCTAACACTAAACCACAGGCTCTGACAGTAACACTAAACCAGTGGCGCTGACAGTCTGACACTAAACCAGAGGCTCTGACTGCGTAACACTAAACCAGAGGCTCTGACTGCCTAACACTAAACCAGTGGCGCTGACTGCCTAACACTAAACCACAGGCTCTGACAGTAACACTAAACCAGTGGCGCTGACAGTCTGACACTAAACCAGAGGCTTCATGATTCATGTTTTCCTGCTGATCAAACAGTTTAGCCGCCACAGGCACACCCATACCCTTTTAGGGGGATGAGCCTGATGTGGGTGTAACTTTTTTTGGGGCGTGCACACTAGGCTAATGCACAAGGGACAATGGTCGTGTGCATCTACCTTGTGCCAGGCGTAAGCTCAGCGCGTGAAGCACAATGCTACGCTAAATACAGGAGCGAGGCTCAGCAATAATTGACTGCATACCGTAACCTTCAGCTCAGCTCAACACGGACCAGGGCTGCCCTGTTCTCCTGTTTGTTTCCTCAACACACAGTGCGTGTGTGTTTCTGTGTGTGTCGGGGCGGGGCTTATGGAAAGGTTGTCCATCTCAACAAAAAAGGTGCAGGTGAGGGAGAACCAAACCTGAAAAAGGCGTAACTTTCCAAATTTTTTTTTTTAGTTTCAGCTTTGTCTCCTACCACTCAGGTTATTCAGTAACTAAATAACAGGCAAAACTCAGCATTTTCTAATCTGGTTCATATGTGCATGAAAACTGCAGGACTACAGAAAACATGAGATTTGGGAATAAAAGCAAAATGAGTCACTCAAAGTTACTTACATGCACAGACGCCATTGGGGACAGTGATAGCGTGTAAAAATGCACAAGGAGGGGCAGTCATTGAGAATCCATTCAGTCACAGTAGTCAAATAAAACACACCCCACAACATGATCACACAAAAAATACAGTTCTATATCATGGCACATTTGTTCTGTGAGTGTGCAGGGATGCACCTCAGCCAGAATACACAGTGACAGCACAGACTACGTGTGTTTAAGTATGCATAGTGACAGCACAGCATACGCCTGTTAAAGTATGCATAGAGAAAGCACAGCAAACGCCTGTTGAAGTATGCATAGAGAAAGCACAGCATACGCCTGTTAAAGTATGCATAGAGAAAGCACAGCAGACGCCTGTTAAAGTATAAATAGAGAAAGCACAGCATACACCTGTTAAAGTATGCATAGAGAAAGCACAGCATACACCTGTTAAAGTATGCATGGTGAAAGCACAGAACACGCCTGTTGAAGTATGCAGAGAAAGCAAAGCACACGCCTGTTAAAGTATGCATAGAGAAAGCACAGCATATACTCGTTAAAGTATGCAGAGAGAAAGCACAGAATATGCCTGTTAAAGTATGCATAGAGAAAGCACAGCATACGCCTGTTGAGGGATGCATAGAGAAAGCACAGCAAACGCCTGTTGTAGTATGCATAGAGAAAGCGCAGCATATGCCTGTTAAAGTATAAATAGAGAAAGCGCAGCATACACCTGTTAAAGTATGCGTGGTGACAGCACGGCATACGCCTGTTAAAGTATGCATAGAGAAAGCACAGCATACGCCTGTTGAGGGATGCATAGAGAAAGCACAGCAAACGCCTGTTGTAGTATGCACAGAGAAAGCGCAGCATATGCCTGTTAAAGTATAAATAGAGAAAGCACAGCATACACCTGTTAAAGTATGCATGGTGACAGCACGGCATACGCCTGTTAAAGTATGCATAGAGAAAGCACAGCAGACGCCTGTTAAAGTGTAAATAGAGAAAGCACAGCATACACCTGTTAAAGTATGCATAGAGAAAGCACAGCATACACCTGTTAAAGTATGCATGGTGACAGCACGGCATACGGCTGTTAAAGTATGCATAGAGAAAGCACAGCAGACGCCTGTTAAAGTATACATAGAGAAAGCACAGCATATGCCTGTTAAAGTATGCATAGACAAAGCACAGCATACACCTGTTAAAGTATGCATGGTGACAGCACCGCATACGCCTGCTAAAGTATGCATAGAGAAAGCACAGCATATGCCTGTTGAAGGATGCATAGTGAAAGCACGGCATACGCCTGTTGAAGTATGCATAGTGAAAGCACAGCATACGCCTGTTGAAGTATGCATACAGAAAGCACAGCATACGCCTGTTAAAGTATGCATAGAGAAAGCACAGCATACGCCTATTAAAGTATGCATAGAGAAAGCACAGCATATGCCTGTTAAAGTATGCATAGAGAAAGCACAGCATACACCTGTTGAAGGATGCATAGTGAAAGCATAGCACATGCTTGTCAGAGTATGTATAGTGACAGCGCAGCATACGCCCATTAAAGTATGCATGGTGTCAGCAAAGCATACACCTGTCTTTTTAAAGTAACCCACAGCCATTGTGATCTTTTAGGGACCTCTCATTTAACCTCTTACTATAACGCACTTCCGTTTGTGCATGGGCACACTTCGGTGTGTTACAGAAGAGTAAACTCATGCAAGAACACAGACAGGCACAAACATGCACATATCAAACTGATATCCTGCTGCTTCCAAACATAATGTGAGCTTGAGGGTCTTCAGCAATACTCAACTTCGCAGGAATTCAGTTCCTCTTGGAGGTGGTATGTAGCCCAGCGTTAAAAATTTCTGACTGGGACAGAGAGGGTTGGTAGCTGAGGCCCCAGTGCTGCCAATATAAGATCAGTGCAGCTATTGGGCCCTGGAGTTAGAGCCCCAGGCCCCGTGTCCCACAAGGGATAGGCCTGGAAAGTCTAATCAACTGCGAGTCACTTTAGATGGAACCAGCACCTACATAACGGTAATGTAATGAAGTCTGCACTTGGTGAATCAATCAGAGCAGTTTCACCTCGTAATATGTCATGGCCTCATGCAAGAAGGGCGTAAGTGACATTTTACAAATTTCACAGGAGAGCCAAAAAACTGGCACAGCACCACCTACTGGCTATATGCTGCACCAATATTGAAAAGACATTTGAACCCGTTAGGATTGGAATTGAGACTCCAGACTTGGTCAGGAGATGGGCTAGTCTCAGTAATTCCAAAACAACCAAAAAAGTCATTTTTGACCGAAGAGTCACTTACGCCTTACAGCTTTTGGCTCACCAGGATCAGGGTGGCACATCCCTGTGTTCCTGACATCCGTCACTGCAGTTACAGCATCCCTCTCCGGAGTAACAGCAGTAAAGACCACTGTGTTACTAAACCACCCTACTATATCTGACCAGCAGAGGGGGCTGTTGGAGACATTGGAAATTCCTGGAAACCCTACTGCATGTGCTCACATCCTGATTTATCACATAACTGGAGTAGTTTTCATTCATCCCAGCTCATTACATAATTTTGATATAACCCTAAGTACTTCTGCAAAAAATTGGCTGCAAAGTTGGGGGGGGGGAAATCGTTCCTCATTATGTCACACTGTAAACTCTTTTGTACCTGAATACAGAAATCTCCATATTATGCCAATTGACTCCTCTGCCTGAATATGGATTTTTCAGTGTTTTTCAATTGCATTGGGGTCCTAAATCTTATCCAGAAAGGGCCAGTGTTGGTGCAGGTCTTCATTCCAACTAAGCAGTTCTACGCCGGATTCTACTAATCAAGGGCTTCAGCAAAGATTCAAATTCAAACTGATCAAGTATCATTGAATATTTGCTCTTGATATGTAAAATGTACTATATTTTTCTGTAAATAAATGCATCCAACTTGTAGTATAAGTATAAGCGACATTTAATTTTACCATTTCATACCATAAAATGCTATGGTTAACTCAGCATTTAATAACTCTGAGCATATCTAAATTGGATATGAGAAGTCTCCACGGGTGTCAAAGGGTTGATATTTAACCAAACTGAATACCAAGAGGAACATTACTTAAATTGGTGAGGCTTAGCAATGTAGTGAGCTAGTAAAGTGCCACTCTCATAACTAAGCTTACGTTACTTAGCAAGCTAGCTAGCCCCTTTCCATTATCTTTATGTAACATTAGTTTGTAAGCTCGCAAGCAAATACTAGGTAGCTACTCAGCTGACTGTGAATTTAGAAACAGTTACAAATTCATATGCGAATGTCTGTGACTCACTGACTAACTGAGTAACAGAGTGATGAAGTTGGCTCAGTGCTAACATATAATAGGCATCATTAAGGTGCTAACAGAAATTAAATTTTCCATTGAATTACGGGATTCAGTAATGTGATAAACAGAATCTTATTCTGTTGGTCGTCTCATATGAAAATTATGAAACTCACTGAGCAAAATTTGGGTCTGTTGCCTGCTAAAGCTTGCAACAAAAACAAAATTTACTTGCTTCTATTACAAAACTCTGTGAGCAAAATGTGGGTTTGTTGCTTGCTAAAGCTCACAGCTAATGCAAAATTTAAATTGTTTCATAACAATCATATGAGAGGACCATCGTGTAAGATCCTCTATATCTCCACTGCGCTCTCTAAGATTACAGCTGCTCAGCACTGCATCGCCAGGGACTGAGGCTGCCTGCTCAATCATGGCAGAGATCAGCAGTAAAGGTCAGGCAGGGCAATACCAGCCATCTGGGAAGAACGAGGGGGTCCTGTAGGTCTAATCTGAACATTTGCCTTACCTGCATTGTGCTTTGCCAGATATTTATCTTTGCATTGCCTCTTCTTCTTTCCAAACCAGGTGCAGCTGGCCTGCTGCTCCTGCCTTGTCTTCTCCATGGCTATGCAGGCCACACGCCTAATGGCACAGACATGTGCACACGTCACTTTCCCCAAAAATCACCCCAATCTTGTTCTTATAATGCCACAGACACAAGCAAAGCTCACCTCCCCCAACATCTTCCCAATCTAATGCATGTATCAAACATGATAATGCTCGCACATGATAATGGGGGGGGTATTCAACACCTTGAATTTGTAGTTGTGACACCCACACACAGGCAGCCCACAAATACACACAAAGAAATGCACACACACACACACACAAACATATACATACACAAACACACACACCTGCACAGACACACACACACACACTCACGCGCACACAAACACACAGGCTCACATACACACACACACACACACACTCAAATATATACATACACACAAACACGCACATATACTCAGATGCGAAAACACAGGCAGGCACACACACACACACACACTCGCTCTCTCTCTCACCACTCCTGCAGCTCAGGTGAGGGTATGAGCCCTGCAGTGCCGTTCTTGGTGTTCTCCAGCTTGCCCTGCCACCAGTTGTGGTCGTCCTTGCTGATGATCTGGATAATGTCGCCCACCCTGAAGCGGATCCCCGCCTCTTTACAGGGGATGAGGTCGTCTTTGGCGGGGTCGTATTCAAACTGCGCTCTGACATAGATCTGAGAGACAGAGAGCAGTCAGGGGTCAGGCTTCAGCACATCAATGGCCTTGTGTGTGTCTGGACAGGGGTTCACTGAGGTAAAAAGGGAGGGAGAAAAAGAGAGAGAGCGAGCGAGATGGAGAGAGAGAGAAGTAACAAGAAAGGGAAAGAACTCCTGCAACTCTGTTGAGGGCTGGGTCAGTACATTGTCAATGGTAGGTTAAGATGAAATTCTTATGGGAGATATACTGACTGCTCCCCTCTTGACAGCAGCACTGTTCACTATGCGGTCACAGATATACATCCATTCTCTTTCAAAGCCTTTACAGGGTGAACATTAACCCCTCTATCAGATCATAGTAGAACAAGCAGAAGCCAACGATGCAGCAAGACAACATTCACAAATCCTAAAGCAGGGCTCTAAATAAACATTTTTCCCCAAAGAGCACACAAGGAAATGAGCACATTTAAAGAAATTTAGGATCACATGAAAAATTGTATTAAACACATACAACACAACTACAAAAAAAGACTGCAACACACACAACACAACTGTGCGTGCACAAGAGAGGGTGTGAGAGAGAGTGGGAGTGTAACAGTGTGTCAGTGTGACAATTAGTTGTCCTCAAGGCTCCCTGCTCGCTACATTTTAAGATGACAACATAATTTGTTCAGGACTTCAAAGCTAATACATTGCAATTCCAATACATATTAAACTAAAAGCGCAAACCCCAAAGGATGGCACAGAGGTGCAGTTAATAGCACCGACTCCTTGCACTTAAAGGGTTCAAGGCTCAAGA
Organism: Gymnothorax javanicus; assembly: GCA_029692085.1. Lineage (NCBI taxonomy): Eukaryota > Metazoa > Chordata > Actinopteri > Anguilliformes > Muraenidae > Gymnothorax > Gymnothorax javanicus. Next base: position 24,452,162 of record CM056205.1, read on the forward strand.
CCTCACTCAGGCCTTTGTGATGAGCTGGCATGCTGCCTGACAATGGACATTGCTAGTACCATACGATAACAGCCCGACTTGAGCATATTAGTGCTTTCTACCCTTCTACCTGTAGTTATTTTGAGACTCTCAAGCAATACAAGCACACACTCTTAAACAAAAAGGAACTCCGTTTCAACCACCAACTAACTGTAATTCAGCAGCCCCAGAAATCTAATATACTCTGGGATAGTTGGAAGTCCCTCACCAAACCCCAACATGAAGAAATGGTCAATCAAAACAGGGCTATACAGAGGAAGCATTATGAGAACCTCAACTAAAAAATAACGAGGTATTATGTAAAACACTGCCTCTGCAGAGAAGTTATTGTTTAAGTCCCTAGCTATACACAGGGAATATTGTAAAAGCACTTGTTCTGTCAAGAAATTATTGTGTAAAACACTGTTTCTACAGAGAGGGTATCATGTTAAACACTGACTCCACAAAGAAGCTATTGTGTAGAACACTGGTTCTGCAGAGGTTATTGTTCAAGTACTGGTTTTACAGACAGGTTACTGAGTAAAACACTGGTTATATGGATAAGTCAATGCGTAAAACATGGTATCAACAAAGAAGTTGTGTAAAATACTGGTCATACAGAAAAGTTTTTGTGTGAAACACCGGTTCTACAGGGAGGCTATTGAGTAAAACACCGGTTCTACACAGAGGTTACTGTGTAAAACACTGGCTCCATGCAACAGCCATTGTGTAAAACATGGGCTTCAAACAGAGGTTACTGTGTAAAACACTGGTTGTATGGATAAGTCAATGCGTAAAACATGGTATCAACAAAGAAGCTGTTGTGTAAAATACTGGTCATACAGAAAAGTTTTTGTGTAAAACACCGGTTCTACAGGGAGGCTATTGAGTAAAACACTGGTTCTACGCAGAGGTTACTGTGTAAAACACTGGCTCCATGCAAAAGCCATTGCGTAAAACATGGGCTTCAAACAGAGGTTACTGTGGAAAACACAGGTTCAGCTGAGTGGTTACTGTGTGAAGCACAGGTTCTCTTGAGAGGCTGTCATGTAAACCAATGGCTCTACAGAGAGGTTATACACTTTTTTTTATAATAAGACACAACTGCTCTAAAGACCTTGTAAATACAGATACTTCCCACCTCTACAGGGAATGTGATAACCTCTCTGTCTGTCAATGCAGCAGGTTTAGATTATTCTATTGCCCCCATTAAATTACACAATTCTGAAAAATTAGTCATCGTGGTAATTCTAAAATATCAGCAGAGAGAAAAGAATCTTCCTTTTATCACCTTCTTTCCACTCATACCCAACACATCAAATAGTGACACATACAGAGAGTAAAATATAATTCCATTTAATGGACTACTACTTTGTCCTTTTGAGTTATTAGTCCAGCTGAAAAATCAGTACTGTCCTGATACTGCATGATTGAGGGTGTCAACAATATTGCTCCTCAAAGGCCCCGGTCCCCTTTCAAAACCACAGATGGATAGTGGACTGATTCTGAGAACACCTCACACACACCTGTAGTTCAAGAAACACAGGCATAAACCTGGAGCACAGTAAGATGAAGGACTGAGAAACTCAACTACAGTGCTGTGAAAAAGTATTTGCCCCATCCCAATTTCTTCTATTTTTGCATATGCATCACACTAAAACATTTCAGATCATCCAAATAATTTTCATATTACACAAATATAACCAAAGGAAAGTCAAGGTGCAGTTTTTAAATAATGACTTTAAAATGAATTTTAAAAATGAATTTAAAAAAGGTATCCAACCCTACCTGGCCCTATGTGAAAAAGACATTACCTCCTTGCAAACTAAATCAAGCAATTATTCAAATTTAATTGAAATTTGGGTTCAATTTCATCAGACTCACCTAAGAACGATTACTTATAGCCCTGCTGAATCTAAACAATCCATAAATAGAACCTTTGTGGCAATATGATGTAAGAAAAAAGCAGCACACGGTGTCATGATCAAAAGAAATTCAAGTACAGATGAGAAATAAAGTTGCAGACATCTATCAGTATGGAGTGGGTTAAAAAACAATTTCTTAGACTATGGGACACCAGCAAACCAGGGTGAAAGCAAGTATCTACAAATGGAAAAAACCTCAAAACTTTCCTCAGAATGGCTGACCTGCCAAAATTTCACAAAGAGTGCATCAACAACACATCCAGGAGGTCATAAAAGAACCCAGACTAATATCTAAAGAGCTGCAGGGCACACTTGCCACAGTTAAGGTCAGGGTTCATAATTCTACAATGAAAAAGATAATTGGCAAAAATGGCCATAGGAGAGTTGCAAGGCAAAAACCGCTGCTGACCAAAAAGAACACAATGACTCACCATACATTTGACAAACAAGAATAAACGCCTTACGGTTCTATGTTACCACCAACCAGTCAAATTCGGTTTACAACCAAGTCTGTCCCGACTCAAAATATACACAGTGAAGACTTTGGTGAAACTTCATAGAAGATAATAAGTGTATTTTTGGCAAAATGGAAGTTATAACTACATTGACATGTATGGTTTCAAAGAATATTTTCCAGTGAGAGACATGCGACCTTCACTTAGAGACTACATTTACAGAGGAGTACAGAAGACTGAGACACAGCTCCGTCACATGGTGGAATGACCATCACCTACAGCTCAACCTGAGCAAAATCGTCCAATAACCCCACTCTGAACTGTTTACGGCAAACGGTTGTGTAGCTGAAGAATCAAATATCGGCAAATCAGGAAAAGGGGTGGGGCTTCAAGGATAAACATGTTGCCCTCTCCTGAGTCCAGCAACCAAACCCCAGATGGGACTTCAAAAATGAACAAAGGAAATGAACACTTTTCCGAATCAAACAACCCAGCCCCCAACTCTGTGCGATAAACTAAATGTTGACCAATCAGGAAAGGGGGCGGGGCTTCACTATTTAACAAGTGATCCTTTCCTGAGACCAACAACCAAATCCCCAACTCTCTGGGACAAACGGGTCAAAATTTATAAAAGATTAATGATCTTCCATTCGGGTAATGTGTGGGATGGAGTGATGAAAAAATAGAGGAATGCTCCTTACGTCTGCGTATTTGTAAGGTGGAAGGACCAGACACATCACCTTCTGTCCTTTGAATGCTAGAATGCTGAGCATTGCACTGAATCCGTTTGCATGTCTTGAAACAGAGGCTTGAAAAAACAAGTTTGACTATGTTTACAAATTGAGAAAAGTGAATTTATAAAAATTATGACTAGTAAAACAGCGTAACAGTAGTGTCAAAATTCTGAAGGAAAAAAAAAAGCGAAACAATTTACAAATAGAATGTGTGCCATAAACGGAAACAAATTATTTAGCATTCATTCAAATTCTGGTTTTCAAATACAAGAGTCACTATTTCATATTTGCGGATCATGATGTGTTTTTGGATTCTGAATCTGTTTGAGGATCGTGTTTTATATTTTTATGGATTCTCAAGAATTTGTCCGGAGATTTTGAATCAATTTGAATTTTTTTTTTTTTAATTTGTGGATCATGAAGAGTTTGTGTATTTAAATATATCTGGAGATTATGTTTTGTGTTTACAAATTACAAAACATTCTTTGTGACACATAGTCAGTGCAATAACAATAATATTGTCATTAAATTCCCCCCACACAAAATTCCCCCACAGTGACGCAAAAAACTCACCGTCAGTCATAGCAAACGTTTGATTGCAGTTGTTGCTGCCAAGAGTGGCACAACCAGTAATTCAGTCATTTGGTTTAGGGGGAAATTATTTTTTCACATGGATTATCGTGGATTTGAATAACTCTTATCTTCAATAAATGAAATGATCATTTAAAGAAGCATTTTGCATTTGCTCACATTGTCTTTGATTCCTATATAATTAGTCGAATCTGGAACATTTTAATCTGACAAATAAGCAAAGAAACAGAAGAAATTTGGAACAGGGTATATACTTTTACACAGCACTGTAGGATGTGGTGGTCAACAGCAGCCAAGCTGGACTGTAATCTTCAACCAGGGGACAGCAAGTCTTACCTTAAGGGGCATTTTATCCTTGATTGTAGGTCTGGAGATCTAGGATTTGAAAGGACCACACAGAACATGCAGTAAAAAAGTATTGGGCACACGCGGTTTGAGAAGGGGCTAAGCGGCATGAGGCTAGGCTATGCGCTAATTCTACAGCAATGTGTGGGGAGGTTATGACGCGGAGAGCGGGGAAAGACAAAAGTTCCAGAGACGGGTCAAATTAAACAACTCCCACTGCATCTGTGGTTCTGCGCCTAAAGCACTGAGGCCCTCTGCTGGTTTAAGCCACACATTACACCCACAGAGCTTGAGAAAGGGAAAGCACCTCAGTCCTCTCCGCATGGTTTCCGCAAAGCACAACGATCAACAGAGTTGGTGACCAGAAAATCTGATATTGCAACGGATGCATAAATTACATGGAGAACCTTCTCCATTTCAAATTATGCTCACTAATGTGACTATTTTTCACAGGAATGCCCAGGCATGACTGTAAGGCTGGGTTGGTCACTACAGAGCCAACACTACATGCCCTGATGCAAGGGAGCAAGGCCTGTGCCATCATAACTCTGAAACTTACAGCCTGGGATCTTTGGTAACACCACAGTCCACCTGCTCATAATACTGAACACACAGCCTAGCAAGTACACCTCAGCTATCCAGGATTCCCGGGGCTATGGCCTCAGTGCAGTAAGGCGAGTGACTCGCAGGTTTGTGTGAGGGTATGGGAGGAGTAGGAGTAAATGTTTACATCAGAATCGACTATCTGGTGTAAGATCAGGCCTTCAAGCAGTGCGACCACAAATACATGTGATAAGAATGGTCGTAACGGAACACTGTAATGCTGATGTCACAATCATTATAAGTAAACGAGAGCAACAGACTTCCAGAACACTAGCATACAACAACCCTTCCCCAAGATGGGAAACATACAATGAAATCTGGGGCCTCACATCTACCTTCCCTAACACTGAGGAGAGAGGACAAGGGTGTGTGACCATGTGGGGTGTGTGTGTGTGTGTGTGTGTGTGTGTGTGTGTGTGTGAGACTGTGAGAGAGTGTGTGTGAGTGAGAGCATGTTTGCTTGAGTGTGAATGAGTGTGTGTGTAGGAATGTGAGTGTGTGTGCATTTGTGTATATGTGCATGCACATGTGCGTGTGTGAGTAAGTTTGAATGTGTGTGTGTATGTGTGAGTAAGAGAGTGAGGGAGTGTGAATATATGTGCGTGGTTAAGTGTGCGCGCATGTGTGCGTGTCTGTATGTGCGAGAGTGTGAGTGTGAGTGAATAAATGTGAGTGCGAGCATTTGAGTGCGCGCGTGTGCATGTGAGTGAGTGTGTACACGTCTGTATGAGACTGTGAATGTTTGTGTTTATGTGTGCGTGCATGTGGATGTGTGTGAGCATGAGTGAGTAAGTGTGTGTGTGTGTGTGTGTGTGTGTGTGTGTGAGGAATCCAGACCTCTGAGAACACTCAAATATCTCTTCATTTAGTTGGAGAAAATATTACTCACATAATCCTCAGGAATAACAGATCATACTGTAACTTGGTACTTATAATTACTCTAAAATACTCTTTGAGGAAAAATAAACAATTAGTCAGCTGATTGCCATTTTAGCCAGTCATCAAACATATCTAAGAGTGCAATAATTCCAGAAATGAGTTCTCATTTTATGAACATTAGGTCCTGAATGCTGAATAGCAGAGCGAAGCAGTTGGTCTACCAGTAGCTCCTAAAATATACCCTGGCATCAGGAAAAGATTCTTCAGAAGCAACCATGACCCAGCGGTCTTCCAGCAGTGTGGTGTGATGAGGCCTGGTACTATAGTACATGCATTCCAGGCTTCTCAGTGTTAATAAAACACAGTACCTAATGAATGACAATTACTGATATGTGGACCACAGGTGGTGGATTGATTGAACTGCTATGTAGATGACTAGAAGACCAGTACATTCAGGTGCACACATGCACACGCTCATGCACACATGTGCACGAGCACACACACGTACACACACCACACACGCAAATGCTCGCACAAACACACAACTGTTTGAAAGGGAAAAAGGATGGAAGGGGTGCCACTATAAGCAGAGGTGTAGTCAACACAGGGATGGTAATGGTCTGTACGAACGTGTTAATGGTCTACGCTGGGGTTATGATGGTCTATGCTGGAGTGGTAATGATCTAGGCAGGGATGCTAATGGTCTGTGCTGGAGTAGTAATGCTCTGTGTAATGGCGTTAATGGTCTACATTGGGGTGGTAGTGGTCTGTGCTGTGGTAGTGATGGTCTACGCTGGGGTGGTCATGGTCTACGCATGTGTAGTAATGGTCTATTCCGGGGTGGCAATGCTCTATGCTGGAGTGGTAATGGTCAACAATAGGATGGTGATATTAGCCTGTGTATTTACCTGTCGTCCTTTGGGCTGAATAGTGGCAGGCAAGTCCTGGAGAGCCAAACCCATCAGTGGAGGGAAAAAAAAAAGATTTCCAATTGAAAATAGCCAAAAAAACATGATTTTCAATCAAAAATTAGACAGGTTATAAATTCAAATAGGACACATTCTTCATACAGAACTAAGCTCAGCTTAATGTTAATGCCGCCTTTCATCTTTTGTGCAAACTTGTTGCACAGCACAAAACGAGGTTTCCACAAATTTCAGAAAAAAGAATAAAAAATTTTTGTACCTTCTGTTCCTTACTAGCAAGCTAGAAGGGCGCACAAAGTACATCTCGTTCACAAATGCCACACTCTAAGTCCTCCCATAGGCCAGAAGCAAATGACTTCACATTTCTGCTGCCTATTGACAGCTCATTGGCCGCTCATGCGCTGTCAGGCAACCTATCTTCCCTCACACCTGTACCGCTTACTGAACACATTCCTTCCTGTCCACGGTGGAGGGAGCACTCTGTGGGGTCTTGTCTGAACCACAGGCTGCTACGTGTTATCAACAGGTGCTCCTATCATGCGTGAGCTTAGCGAGTTAAAAACTAGCCTTTTCAAGTTAAAGGCACACAGCAGGAAAGTTACACCAAACAGACTAGCATGTGCTGTGCAGATCCAGACTACATGTGTGAGACGTGTGGTTTCTCCTCTCACTGAATGGGATGGGAGGAATGGTTTCATCAAAACAAAAATCCACTCGCCCAGATAGATCACTGAAATGCAGAGAGCACCCTAACGAATACCATAAAGTTCAGTTCAACATTTTTTGGCGTCGTGCTCTTTGGTTTGAAACAGACTTGGTAAAAGGAAATGCTTCGATAACAGAGAAACTTCTCATCGCGGACATTGTTTAAGATGTTTCTGAGTGGGTAAAGGCTGTAGTGAAGCAGAGGTCCCTCACCAGGATGGAGCTGGCGATGCTGGTGTGGCCGTTAGCTGGAGACTGTCGGGAGGCAGAGGGAGACTCCTTCTGCAACGAGAGGAATAGGTCAGCCACACAGCGCACACGCCTGATGCACTTAAAGCTTTAATATGGGAGACATGACCAAGAGAGGGTACCCAACACTTAATCCCGAAAACACAGCCTCCTCTCCTCCACTGGTTTCTCTCTGCTATCCTAAAGTTATTGAGGAAGAGAGGAGCGCAGGAAAGGAAGACAGATAGTTTGATTTCTGGAGCACCTCCAACCAACATTTGCTCTGGGACAGCGGGATCATGGATTGCTTGAACAAAGATGTACAGTCAATGAGGACTACTAGCAGGGAAAATGGTCGCCCGTCTTGTGTGATCAGTCTCTATTCATAAAAAAGATATTATTTGTGGCTATACACAAGTGTAAAGCAAATATCATTAATTTAATAACAGTAAAAAACTAATATGTAAAATCTTAACATGTATGTAATGACCACTTAAAATGGATTATTCAGGCATTATTAAGATCAGGGATGTAGGGCTGTGTTAAATCAAAAATTTTTTCTCTCCACTGAACACCTTGCGATTCCACAGACATACTGCAATTCCCAACACTACCACGAGGTGGAACACAAGCCCATTTTATATGGAACCTCAAAATAACCTTGCAAAAGCATAACCCTTTTACTGGTCGATTTTCTTCCAGCTGCACAGTACCACTCGGCCAATTTTCTTCTTTTTTTTTACAAATAAAATAAAAATGACAATACTGTAACAAAAATTCAAATCAAACAGCACAATTTTTTTTGCATTTACTGTTCATTAACCATATGTGTGGTCACAATAAAGACTTAAGCAAGTGTATGAATAACGTTGCTCTACCACTTAACCAATGGCGGCAGAAATGTCTTTCGGCCGGTGGAAGGGTTAAAGCACATTTCTAGCCTAAAGTTTCCCTCAGTTTATGGCGTCCTGACTTCTTACATTAAGATTATCTTCCGGAATTGCAAAGCTAATTGTGAATATGAGGGGGGGCTAGATGATGGGGATTTTTCATGATTGATGGGGTGGGGGCTCAGAAGACTAAAATCACACACATATTAGGAGAGGATATTACTGCATGGGAACTGGGCTTCTAACTGTAAAGAGGAAGGTTTGATCACCAGGTGGAGCACAGCGAGAGCAGGGTTTTGAGGGGAAAGCATTAGAAAATCTGAATGCGTAAGCAATGTCATGCCCTCACAGTGCAATACTACACTCTGGAAGGAAGATAGGAAGAAAAAGCCCCACACACTCACACAGCGCTTACCTCAGAGGACATGGACTGAGTCCGATAGCTTGGGACGATCTTAAAGGTGATACTTCCCCTCATCTCCCTCTGTGGAAATACGCGCACATGAACACAGACAAACACATGTATCTCCGCACACAAACACATGCACACCAAGGCACGCAGGTACACTCAAACACACAAACAGGTAGGCACACAGGCACAAACACATGGATGTGTGCACACACACGTGCACCCACACACATGCACAAACAGCAGGTATGCAGAACACTACATCTGTGTACTACAAATAGGCTAACATTGCAAACCCATTTACTTTTACGAAGTAAAATAATGAGAACGTATCTGCCTTCAAAAAGAGTTTACTCAAAGTGTGTGATTTTCACACGTGCACAAAAAAAAAAAAAAAATGGCAAGGGACAATGAACAAATGCACACTATTTCTCATCTAATGCAGCATTTCAGTCCAAATTTGAACTCTCGCATTGCTAACTATTTTTATTTAAAACAGTTTTAATGAGATTAAATCTTGAGCCACAGACTGCATATTAAAGGAGCAGTATGCAAGAAATGTATGTTGATTAATCATGAAATGGCCCTGATATATCACCAGACATTAAGGAACGATGTTATTTTCAAATACTTATATCACTGACGACAGTAGTCCAGCCAGAATATTCTCATTACAAAAGCGAAGTTGCAGCCCACAACTAATGTTGATGTTGTCATTTTGTGTTTTGGCCTGTTGCGCCACCCTCCACCTATCTCCCAATCACAAAGTCAGTAGCATTTCGGCATCCAGGTTGCAAGTTACCATTGAGCTGCAGCTACCAGCGTTTCGGAGCACAAATGTCTGACGTTACTAAACCTAAAAGGCCTCGTTATGATTCCGAAATATGTTGTGAGAAAGTCAGAAACAAAACAAGGATCTATATAGGACATGCCTTTGAAAGATGGAGACGGCTGAAAGCGGAGAAGAATTTGAAGACCGACGCCGAAGTTGCTAATTTTCTCCTGGACAGGTAAGATTCAGCTAAGTTTGGCTAACTTAATTCTATTTAATGTAGGCACAGACATTTCAAATATTCTCTACAGTCGAATAACGTTATGTATGTTCGTTCATGGTACATTAGTGCATATGCAAGTGGGTCATCGAATTGACTAGGTAACAAATTTTTTGAGAAATAAAAACCGTGACTCGTCATTGCTAACATTAGCAATGCATTATTAGAGTCCGTTTCTCTGGCATTATGCTGAGACGCTGTGGAAACCGTTCCAACATTAGCACAGCCATTATGGCAAAATGAAATGTAATTGAGACAGTACATCGGTCAAATGAGTCCTCATTCATTCTTTACGCATATTATAGTATGGACTTAAGTGGGCTATCCACACAGAAGAGTGACGAGCAAGTTGACCAATATGACCATTGCTAAAGTTAGTTAGTCATTAGTCTCGATCTTTTCTGAACTGAACTGAACACAACCCAGTGAGAGCAAATCATTGGTGATATTGACACGAAGCCATGGTAGCTCCTTGTAGTAAACGTTCTTGCTGGATCCGGCAACCTAGCTGGAAACCTCTCGTCTGGGGGAGAGGGGGAGGGGATACTGCGCTCTGCGGTATTTTGAATGTGACTGCAGTACCAGTTTTGGCCACAAACTTACATACGGCTCCTTTAACAAACAGCAGAACAAAACTTTATTGAGTCAATTATGATTGAAACCTCTTTGTTTAAAGAAATAACATTTGGCGGGACTGCCACATCCACACTACTGACCCACATAAAAAAGAAATAGGAAATATATGATTCTCAAATCAGTTCCAAGAAGCAACTGCTGATACTTTGAGCCAAGAGGTCCTAACTGCATGAGAAGGGAGTGTGCGTGTGTTTTTGAGTGTGTGTGTGTGTGTGTGTGTGTGTCTGTATGTGCAAGCGTTTCTACTCTAATCGGGACTTAAAGATGCCCCTGGGGACTGAAAGACCCCATGAGTATAATGCAACCTGAAGAAATAAAAGGCTTATGATAGATCCCCAGGAGGAAAAGGCTTAATTCTGGGCCAAGGACTAGGTTTAGGTTGAGGGTAACAATTAGGGCTTATGGTTCGGACTAGGTTGAGCTGTAAGGTTATTACAATCAGGCCCGAGCTTAGGGTTTGGTGATAAACTAAAGTTGTAGAAAAATTTGGTTATTTTTGAGGGTTCGTAGGTTAAGGTTAAGGTTATTACAAGGTTTGGGGGGAATTGAAATAGAGTTTTGGAGCCAAAATATTTTTTTTGGTCCCCATGAGTACAATAAAACAAAAGCCAAGTGTGTGTGTGTGTGTGTGTGTGTGTGCGTGTATGTGCGCGCGCGTGTGTGCGGTGTGCAAACTTTGGCCTGAGATAACAAAGGAAGTTGCAGCAATATAATGCCTCAACATTTCTGAAGAAGAGCTTAGTTTGTGGTGAAAAAGAGCCCACAGCAAAACAAATTGAAAACAGCATGAGCCTGGATGATCAGTGATCAGCAGCACTTCTCTCACCAGCATCTTCTGCAGCTGCTCCACTGTCTGGTTCGCCACGCTGATCCCATTGATTTCTCGGATTTCGTCTCCGACGTGCAGAGTTCCTGGCGGACAGTGAAATCAGGAACATTCTCCATTTAAATAACACAAACACGTGTGCATGACACCTGTCCAGCAGTCCTACAGTCATCCAGATTGCTCCTGAAAAGTTCTCACCTGCAAGGTGCAATGACCACGCAAACCACAGTGGCAGAGTACATTCCACATATAGTAACATGACCATGGACAGGGCAGATCAGGGGTCACCAAACCTGTTTCTGGAGCTCTGCCATCCCATTGGTGTGTGCTCCAACCCTAATTTAGCACAGCCAGTTCAGCTACTTATCAGCTCAACAAGGTCTCAAACTTTTGAACAAGGTGTGCATTGTTAGGGCTGGAGTAGAAATGGTGGTAGAGCTTGAAGAAAAGGGGATTTGATGACTGATATAGATATGCTGCAAAAAACAAACAAAAAAAAACCTTTTTTTTCTTTTATGAAGACTTAAAACACTTGTTTATAGTATCTTACTTCTTCAAAAAAATTCTGCCACTGATGTGAGATGATTTTGACTCACTTCTAGATTTGTCCATGGGATAAGTGAAATTTTCTTACCACAAGGACTTATCTAGAAATGAGTCAAAATGTCAAGATCTCCTCACATCATTGGCAGAACTCTTTTCTGAGAAGAAAGAGAATAGACAAAAGTGTATTAGTCTACATAAATTCTTAAAATGCTTGGTAAGATTGCAAAAAAAAAAAAAAAAACAACAGTGTACCACAAAAAAAAAAAAAAAAAAACGGAGAAAAAGGTCAGTTTGTGCATTTCAAGATGGCGGCTGTGGCGGCTACTGGACATTCGAGTGGCGTCAAAATCGATAGGCTTCCGTAAGTACATCAGACCAAGCAACAGAGCAAAAATGGCGTAGACTGACGAAGGCTTTTTCAAGTTATCACGCAGAATACAAAATTCAAGGAGCTGAGGGGTAAGAACTGGAAAAAATCACATCAATCTGCTATGCTTTCAAGAATTGCCAAATATTTTGGAGAAATTTGTTTGAAAATTAGATGAAATAAAAACTGCACATACAGAAGACAATACTGCAACATATTGAATATTGGTACAGACTCACCATTAGACCGATCTGAACACGATTAGGTAAACATTAAATGTACCATGCAGACAATGTTGGTCTCAACTTTGGCAGCATTTGAATGAAGATTTATGGAGATACTGATAGTCATTAATTCTGCAAATTTTGAAAAAAAAAATAGCGACTGACTTCCAAATTGACAACAGTTTACAGTGACTCAAAGTTTTTTTTACCAGTTCAGTGAATGTGATCAAAACATTTCAGTTTTGTAGGACGTACGGGTGATTTATTTTTATTTTTTGAAATTTGAGAGGAGAAATATGCAAAAAAGTATATTTTGTGTAAAAAGGCACACCCACTTTGATCAATCATTACCAGATTTCATGAATCAACTAAGCCCTGTACCTAGACCATGCATACCAAATTTTGTACGAATCCATACTGCGGATTAGGAAATATGACCCCTTTAGGTTTGCTACACCCACTAGAGGCAAAATCACCTGATACTATGTGGCAAAGCTCAGATTTGGCATGTGAGCACATGCATGAAGTTTGATTTCAATTGCTTAAGGCAATTGTGATTTATAAGCCTTTAGGCGAAATTGAATTCAATGATGCAGGTTTAAAAATGTACATTTTCAACATGGATTGAAATATCAAAATTCCTTTGATAACAATCTGTCTGCTTGGTCTGTATATGGTGTCCACCAAGTTTCATGACAATTGGCTGAACGGCCTCTACCTAGTTTGTTTTACATGCCACTTTAAATTTTGCCAAAATGGGAGGAAACATTTGCAAATTATTTGCAATGGATGTAGTAGATTCAGGAGCTTTCAAGGAATCAAGAGAGGGAAAAAATGAATTTTTCTGCTCGCCCATACACCTGCCGAGATATAAGTAAAAACGTTAAAGTGCTTATTGTAGTGCCACCACCAGGTGGACATGTGTAAATTTTTGGTGCATGAGGTTTGTACACCATTCCGTACCTTCCCTGAAACTTCTCCTTGCATAACGTTAACGGTTTAGGCTGCAGAACTACTTTTACCAACAAAATAATAATAATAAAAAAAATAAAAATTACAATAGAGTCCCCAGTGCCACTGGCACTTAGAGCGCTCCCAGCTCCCTCAGGCTTGGACGCATGATAATAATAAATATAGGGCACTGGTGGCCCCAGAAGCTCCTGCCATTAAGATAAAAAAAAAGTTGAAGTTTTTGTTGACGGTTGCATGCACGGATGGAGCCCGATACCATAGCTCCCGTGCCACTCATGCGGCAAGAGCTAATTAGGAGCCTGTAACTGAAAATGTTGATAAGATAAAGCAAATTGTCGAAGTTTTTGGTGATATTTTTAGGCCAGTGACCTTGAAAATATAGGCCAAGGTCATCTTTAGGCACGTCATTTGTAGGACTTTATGAGAAGCATGTCCAGTAAAAATTGGGAGCCTGTAACTGAAATAGTAGATGAGATAAAGCAAAATGTTGAAATTTTGGTGATGCATTTGGGCCAGTGACCTTGAAAAAATAGGGCAAGGTTGCCTTTAGTCATTTTGATGAGATGCATGTCCAGATTACAGCCTGTAACTGAAATAGTTGATGAGATACAGCAAAATGTCAAAATTTTTGGCGATATGTTTGGGCCAGTGACCTTGAAAAAATAGGCCAAGGTCAGCTTTAGGCACATCATTTGTAGGCCTTTATGAGATGCATGTCCAGTAAGAATTAAGAGCCTGTAACTGAAATAGTTGATGAGATAAAGCAAAATGTCGAAGTCTTTGGAGATATTTTTAGGGTATTGACCTTGAAAAAATAGGCCAAGGTCACCTTTAGGCATATCATTTGTCGGGCTTTATGAGATGCATGTCCAGTAAAAATTAGGAGCCTGTAACTGAAATCGTTTGATGAGATAAAGCAAAATGTGTTGACAGACGCACGCACGCATGCACGCACGCACACGCATGCACGCACACACGGAGCCCGATACCATAGCACCGAGGGCGGCGGGAGCTAATAATGATAATAATAATAACTTTCATTTATACAGTGCCTTTCTCGTACTCAAGGTCACTTTACATGCCAGAGTATAACAAAACATTAAAACACGGTGACACAAACATGATGACAGGACAAAGAGAGTAAAAAATAAAATGAATGACATAAATAAAGACAATAAAAGACAATAAAGTGACATCAATGAAATTTAAGTGGGAGAGGAAGACTGACAGTACTGTCTGAAGAAGTGGGTTTCATGATGTGATTTGATTTCAGAAATTGAGGAGTTGGTGGGTTCAAAATTTCAGGGACCGTGACACAGAATGCCCTGCCACCCATGCCGGAGAGCCTAAAGCAAGTGAACTGTGGACAACAAGTGAACAGGAAACAAGAGGACCCAAGAGCACCAACAGGGAAAGAGCCATATCTTACAATATCAGTGAGAAATTAAGGGGAAAGGTTATGGAGGACTTTGAATGTTAAGAGAAGTAATTAATTCCGGAGGATACAGGAAACTAATGCAATTTATACAGTATTGGGATGACGTGGGCATGGCAAATGGTGTGAGTCAGTACTCAAGAAGCAAATTTTTGAACATACTGTAATTCTGAGAGAATTTTAGAGGGTTCACCCAAAAATACACTATTACAGTGGGAGGAGGATGTGGGGAGATGTGGCGATGGTGTGCAATGTTGTGAAAATAAAAAGGAACATATGACCTGAGTATAGATATGATCGTGAGATGATAGGTGATGTACCCAAAATGACACTCAAGTTGCGGGCAGCTTGCACAGGTTTGACTGGGGCTCCATCAATGGATAAACAGAAATCTGAGAGGTTATTGACAAGTGTTTTGGGACCAACAAACAACAGTTCAATTTCATCCATGTTAAGCTTTGAGAAAGTTGGTGCACATCCAGAGTTTTATATCACAAATACAAGCTGTAATTGAGATGGGTGGAACTGGAATCTGAGTGTCGTCTGCATAATTATAAAATCTGAGGTCGAGTCAACTGATGATGTCACTAATCGGAAGCATGTAGGCTATAAATAGAAGATGCCCCCCTCCCCCCCCCCCGAAAAAAAAAGCCCGAATGGACTTGGGGGAAAAAAATCTGATGTAACAGTGGTTTAAGTAAGGGGAAACTGAAACTAAACTGAACCTAAATTCAATTAGTAGTGATATGAAAATACCCATTCATTAGATAGTGATATGAAATACCCTTCTTAGATCCAAGAATGGAAAAATCATATAAGCCAACAGAACAAATGTGCATGACCATATTGATCTGCTGGGAAAGTAACATGTAGTTTAAGATAAAAACATTCATTTGAGAACAAGAGATCATTAGCTGATACACAATTGGTATCAACAAGTATATTGAGGTCACCAAGTAATATAACAGAAGAGGACACAAAGATGCAAGCAATAACAATTCATGTAGTTCAGAGGTAAAATTTGGACAACAGTTTGAGCATTGTACACAAATATAGCCAGCAAATGAGCAGAACCTATAACTTTGAACGCAAGATACTCAAATGATGTCAATGCATGAAAGTCTATTTATACTTAGCACCATAAAAAACGCAACGGTGAGGTATGTACTGTATTTGCAGCAAAGTGAAGAATCAATCTATTTTTGTAGCTTTCCCAGAGAGATACAGGTGGAAATAAAGAAAAGCGTGTGGCATTGTAATGCTGACGCATGCCATGTGCCGAGTGAACGCGCCGAGCACTTCAGTAATAACAAACATTGAGCTGTTTGTGATGTGTCCAGTGACGTTTGACTTGTTCTTTTGGGTGCTGTCAATAGCCTACATAAAGCCAACAAATAAAATGAAAAATGGCACGTCATCAAGAAAATGGAATGGCTTATGACAAAGGAGAGAGAAAAAGAGCCATTGGCATGTGACAGGCAGGACTCAGCCACCGAGAGGTGGCGCGTCATCTGCACTGTCACCGGTCAACAATCAGTCGGCTGTCTGAGAATGGAAAATAGGCACTGTCACTGACCGACCCCACTTAGGGCAGCCACGAGTGACTATGACAGTTCAAGAGCGCCACACCTAGTTATAGCCTGTATGTGACAGATTCCAGTGAGCAACCCAAACTGATCATGAGACGAGGGGGCTGAGTGTAAGTACCATTCGACGACCTCTACGTGAGCAACATATGCCTGCACACAGCCCTTACAGCCTCAGTGTCAATTTGTTTCATGTGTAAATGAACGCGTTTGACATGTATGCAGCTAGTTTCACAGGTCTGTGCGAAGCGCGTAAGCTGGAGTTCAGTGGTCAGCCACGTGAAGGGCACTATCACCGTGGGGCCTGTGAAGGGCACTATCTCCAGGGTGAAGCGCAAAGGGCACTATGTCGAGGGGATGTGTGAAGGGCACTATCTCTGGGGGTCATGTGAAGGGCATCATCTACAGGGACAGTGTGAAGGGCACCATCTACAGCAGGGCTGCCCAACCCTGTTCCTGGAGAGCTACCATCCTGAAGGTTATCACTCCAACCAAAGCAAACCACACCTGCTTTCCCAGTTTCAGATCTTGACGAGCTGCTAATGAGCTGAATCAGGTGTGTTGAGTTAGGGTTGGAGCAGAAACCTACAGGATGGTAGCTCTCCAGGAACAGGGTTGGGCAGCTCTGATCTACAGGGACAGTGTGAAGGGCACATTCTCTGCAGGCAGTGTGAAGAGCACTATCTCCAGGGGCCATATGAAGGGCACTATCTCCAGGGGCACTGTAAAGGGCACTATCTCCAGAGGCCGTATGAAGGGTACCATTTCCGGAAGCAATGCGAAGTGCTACATCTCCAGGGGCCACATGCAGGACACAATCTCTGGGGGAACTGTGAAGAGCACTATGTCTGGAGGCAGTGTGAAGGGCACTATCTCCAGGGGCAGTATGAAGGGTACTATTTCCAGGGGGATGTGTGAAGGGGGCAGTGTGAAGGGCACCATCTTGGAGGGGCACAGGGAGTGGGCGGGGTGAGTGGGCATACCTTGTCTGTGGATCATGCCCCGTGCATGATTCGGGCCACGATGCAGTGGTTCAGATCGTTCATCTTCAAAGTGATACCCTTGGGGACAGAAGAGCAAGGTGGATCTGGATTGTGTACACGTATGCACAAACACACACAGACATACACAAACACTCATGCAAGCTTGTATGTATCCAGGCAGTATAGGCCAACATCTGAAGAATCTATGTACCTGACATTGCGAGAATGAGTGTGTGCAAATGAGCGTGTTTGACTAAGAAAGTGCATGACAGTGTTTATGAGTGAGTGAATGCGTGTGTTTGAGTAGGAGAGTGGATGACAGTGATTATGAGTGTGTGTGTGTGTGTGTGTGTGTGTGTGTGTGTGTGTGTGTGTGTGTGTGTGTGTGAGCGAGTCAGTGGGTCAGTGCATAAGGGAGCTTGCGAGTGAATGACAGGGTGTGAGAATTGGTGATTTTGAGCAGGCGAGTGAGTTAGTGAGAAAGCGTGTAAGCAAGTGAGTTAGTGAGTGTCCGTGTGCGTGTTGTGTGTGTGTGTGTGTGTGTGTGTGTGAGTGACAGAGCGAGTATTTTTGAGTGGGAGAGTGCATAACAGTGGCTATGAGTGAGATTGAGTGAGTGTGAGTGTGCCAGTGAGTGAGTGAGAGTGAGTGTGTGTGCTTGAGTGACAGAGTGAGTAAGTGAGTGAGTTAATGCTGTTGATAGAGGAAGTGAAAAAGAGAAAAACAGTGAACATGAGGTCAGATCTCACCATAGGCTCATCTGTGTTCTTCTGAAACTGCACCAGTCGTACGCGTGTGACATTCTCCAGGTCCATCTCACCGTTGGCGCTCTCTGGCGAGTCCCCGTTCAGGTAGGGCGAGGTGGGCGGGGGAGTGACTCTTAGAGCCTCGTCACTGTAAACCTCGTGTGCCACTACGTCATGGGTCTGCAATAAGGCCTGGGGCCCACAGAGAGCACACAGCTTACTCATGACTCTCTCAGTGGAGTTTATGGCTGAATCCCAATCTCCACCCAAAAGACAGAAGTCCTGAACCCTCACAGACTGAACTGACAATACCCGTAAGCGCAACCATAGTTGAGTGTTTAAGTACATGAGGACTCAAAATGGTATGCTAATAAAAAATGGGACACGCCATTGTGACATCACATGTTGTTTGGAAACAGCGCATGATAATTCAATAAAGACAGAAAGCCACACCTCCAAAATGAATCTGAAAAAAAAGCCGCTTTGGGACTTTTTATTTTGCATTTATTAATTATACGATTAAGGCATTTACGAGAGAGACTGAGAATGTCATATCTCGACATTATCCATAAATTCAATGAACTTGGGATATTTAGACTGACTAAATTATGCAGGGTTCTCCATAAAGGCCGGTGGCTGGCGGTTTACGCACGGCTGTTTTCCTTTGTACCGCCCGGTGTTTTTGTCGAAGTCTCAAACAAAAAAGAATGGGCTCTATTTCGAACGAATACTAGACAATGTACCGACCTGTACTGTATAGGAAGAGGGCTAGCTAGCCTTCCAGGGTGGGAAATTATGCAGTTAACATTACTGGCTGGCTAGGTTGGAGCTAACGGTAGTGTAATGTTAAGTGAAGCACAGGGGCTTGTCATGCACAATCGTGGACTGACGCCAAAACATTAAAAGTAGATTGCTTACAAGCACAAAACCTCTGTTGGAGAAAAATCTAACATCTGCTACAATGTGTGCCTTAACCTTGTCAAAAATTACAGGGAATGACTCCATACTGTTATCCTTGCCAGGGGTGGCTGCATTAAGCACTAAATGAAGGGTACCAATTATTATGAAACCTTGATTTTGTTAAAGTTTATTTTGTATTAAATTATTGTTATGATTTTGGTTGTTTCCATTGAAATTAATAAATAATAATAATAATAAAGTAAGGTATTTCACACATGTTGCTATAGTCAGTTTGTCTATAATTATCTTGTTCATATTATTTTAGTTGTTTGTGCACTGCCAGTCAGGGGTGCCAGCAATTTCAGAGCCCACTGCATGTACCGTAATATACATTGTTATTAGAAATTCGAAATGTATTACGATATGAATTTCAAGCCACATCGCTCAACTCTGATGCACGCACACAGACATACACATGCATGCTTGTGCATGCCACACACACACACGCACGCCACCATTTCTTATGCCTCCTACATCTATTCAGAGAGTGACTATACACCGGTGGGCCAAAAATTTGAAGTCGACGCAGCCAACGTGTTAGATGCAGGAGAAATGGGATGTGAGCAACTCTAACCAGGACCAACTTATTATGTTCAGACGAGTAGGTCAGAGCATCACCGAAGCAGCAAGTCTTCTGGGGTGCTCCCAGGCGGCAGTGGTAAGTGCCTGTCGACTGCGGTCTAAGGGTGGATAAACCATGAACTGGCAACAGGGTGCTGGCCTGCCAACCCTCATCAATGCACAAGGGCAAAGAAGGCTATCCTGCATAGTCAGAATCTAAAAAAAAAGCTACTGTGGCGCAAGTTGCAAAAAATTTTAATGCTACTTGCGTAAGGAATGTGTCGCAACACACAGTGCTTCGCATCCTGCTGAGTACAGCTCTTTGCTGCAGTAAACTGGTCAGAGAGCCCATTCTAACCATAGTCAACTGCAGAAAGCGCCTACAAAATAGGCATGTGAGCATCAGCGCTGGACCTTGGGGGAATTGAAGAATGTTGTTCGGTCTCATGAATCCTGTGTGCATCCGCCGGATACATGTGCACAGTTTGCCTGGGGAAGAGATGGCACTGTGGGAAGAAGACGACCTGGTGGAGGTAGTGTGATGCTCTGGGAAATGTTCTACCCGGAAATCCTAGGTCCAGGAACTCAAAGGAATGTCAGTTTGACGGGGCGATTTTGTGGCGCGAGGGAGATCCAGACAATATTAGGCAGGTGGTCTGGCAGATTGGTGTATAAGCCAAATTAAGTAGGATTAAACATGGTCAAAACGACTTCTCCCGAACATCGCTCAGCCCTGTCACAGAGACAGAGGTGCGCACTCTCTTTATGGAACAGAGGCGAAAGGATCGAGGTTCACCATGGCAACAGGACTCCTCTCCTGAAGAGGGCCATCAGAGACAGAACACGTGTGTGTATATGTGTGTGTGTGTGTGTGTGTGTGTGTGTGTGTAAGAGAGAGAGAGAGATAGAGTGATAGAGAGAGAGAGAGCAAGATAGAGAGATTGTATGACAGCAAGATGGGTGGTTTTTATGCATGGTTAGTGAACAGTTTTATTGACATAGAGTCCTAAAGAGGTGACGTCACGTTACCATGATGCTAAAATTTTCAGTTCCGAACAAACCCACATTCCATTCACAATGGCAACGCTATCTTTCATTTCGCTGCTTTCTTTCCTCTCAGAAGGAAAGAAATCAATCAAAACGGGAGAAAACTACCTTTGGTCCGATCACATAGAGGCGTTTACTTATCAGCAGGGCGTTTTACGTAGAGAAGTACACCCAAGCATAAAGCACAAGGTTTATTAAGTCACAGTGAGTTCAATGAAATGTTTGCTATTAAACTGCGGTCAACTAAGATCATTTAAAGCCCATGGTGCAAGTTGAATACCCCTGCGAATGAACGTGAAGATAAACATTGTAGGAACTCTATTTGCTGAAAGAAATTAATCAGATATGTGCATTAAAAGAGTTTTTGAATTAAATTGTGAGTAAAATAACTTCCGCATCTCAAAAACGCTCCGACCGGACGTGACGTAACGACAGGTAAACATCTCTGCTGAAGTAAAGTTCGCAATGGAATCAGACAGTGACTGCGTTTACATGCACACCATATTCCTTTATGGCTACTGCCAAAAACAAAACAATACCAGCGGCCTTAATCCAGCCAGTTTCATTTATTTCGCGGTCATGGATGAAATTCTGGGACAGAGACCGCTGTCGATGGCAATGGCCAAGAGAGTGGAGTCGATGTCGGCTTTGAAGCTCTAACTGAAGGCAACCAAAGCCATGACGATTACTTTGGGGCGTTATATTTGCTGAAAACCCAATGTTGAGATTGGACCAAAGCGGTGGATATGCTAATAAACATGTAAACGGAATATTCCCATCGCTCAGCGCATGTAAACAGCTTATTCAGAATATTACCTTTACCCGAATATGAACTTTAATCAGAATATGGCGTGCATGTAAACGCAGTCAGTGAAGAGGTGAATGTTGTCAATTCATATGATGGGCCACTGCCTTATAATTATGAGCCACTGAGGCGAGAGAGGGGACAGGCAGAAGTAAGGGGAGGGGTCAATGGACAGAGGAGAGAGATAGAGCTGTGGTGTGAGGAGAATCGGTGCAGGTGTCTTGGTGAGTGACCAAGGGCTAGCTAATGGTGGCTAACGTTGTCTCCATGTTTATCGCATTGCAGTATCTTTAATAAATGTTCTTTAGCAATATTGCTGTCGACTTTGTTGTTTTTCAAGCATGTAGATTGTCACCATTTAAGCCAGCAACATTGCGTCTTAAAATGTTTACTTTAGATCTCATACTTTTAACGAAGGCTGTAGGCTATAGGCTAGGCTAGCTTACGTCTGTGACGGTCGGCTAGTCCATATCGAACAGCGATACTAAACGCAGTTCCGCACACCGTAGTTTATCGTGAAATTTTGTTGAAACTGCTAGTGGATTTTTAATCTGTGTTCCGGTTCGGACGGGAACATGCTGTTTATGTAGTCATTGTTTCAAGAATATTTTATTGTCACATGCACAGAGATACTGGGTGTAAGGCATGCAGAGAAATTGCATCTAATTGACAGTCGATATTGTGCACAAATGGAGGGGGGGTATTTTTCACAGTGCATATTTACTTTTTGGGAATAAGTAGTCTGTAGATCACAGGATCACGACAAGCTCTCTCTTCTCTAACCACCACTCAGACCACAAAAACCCACAGTGAGAACCTGGGCAGAGGCGCCAATGTTTGCCTGTTGTTACGTCATATGACGCATTCTCCGGGAAAAGGGGCGTTTTTTGGGAGCCTATCTTAGAATTGGTACACTTTCTTCTCAATTTCTGCCCGTGGGTCTTGTAAAACATATTTATTTTTTCTATTTCTTTTTAAATTGACATTTTCATACAAGATTATGTGTAAATTCAGTTATAAAATCAACTTGCAAGTTGCTCTTTAAGAAATCTTAATAAAGTCTAAACTCCATTTCCTACTTTTGCATGATCTTTACAGACAGAATACATTCAAGCTGAAGTCTGCACTCTCTTTAATGAGATGATGTTTAAGAAAAACACACAGTAAGCATAGTTCGTAGCGCTGTTCGATTGTTGATATCGTTGCTAGTTCAGGTACAATTTATGTGCTGCAATCTTCAGAAATGGTTTTCCCGATAAGATGATTACTGTATAAGAACAAGTGTTGCCTCTCGACTTATGGCTACAGGTCGGGGCAAAACCTAGCATCATTTTAGCCAGTTTGAATCTCTCCCTTTAAAATTCTAAAAGACTATCTGATCCTTTGATGCTCTTGCAGCCTTTTTTGTCCTTTTAGCTGTCTGTTGTAGGAATACAGTGGATAATTAAAGGTTATGACCTTTCGAACACGGACTACGAGACCCACGGGCAATTAATTTTGGCTTTTGTTTGGAACTGAGTTTTTTAGTGCCATGGTAACGTGCCGTCACACTTAAGGACTCCATTGTTTCGTAGAAGTTCACTGTAAAATGTTGTTCACTCCAGAAACAGAAAATGGTGAATTGTGTCATGCCACTAAAGCAAACTGAACTGACAGAGCCAGTGAGAGAGCAAGAGCGAGAAATGCAGATGGAGAAAGAGAGAGTGAGTGAGTTGCAGGTCAATTGTAAGCAGCTCCGTAAAGATCTTATGATAATCCTCTTTGCAGACTGTAGGTGAACGCATGTGTGATCTGAAACACAGAGCCACGAGTATCTCCCAAACTATAAAGGAAAAACGGCCGTTCAGTCACCACCAGAAAAGCAGACTAGCCTGGCAGAAAACAGACAAAATTAGCCTGAACCCAAATATGGTCACGTCAACTGTAACCGCACCATAACCGTGCCTGAAGCTACATACCAACAATCATGCTCTGCTGCGTCAAGAATACTTTCTGGGTCAAAGACTAAGCAGTCAATTATGGGATGGAAGCAGCACAGCAGCCACTGATAGCAAACATATACGTTCCACAAGTGCACCTCAAAAAACTGGCTCCCAGGCTACATGCTGCTCACCGAGAACATCATCATTAGCAAAATGCATTAACTCAGTGGATGCCTACGAATGACACTCAGCTAGCATATATCAGACAGACTGTTCGCACAGCTGGATGTGCCAGCAGTGTGGTTGTGCTTTGGAGCGGGGCTGTCTAGTCCAGTCCTTTCATAATCAAACATCACACTACGATGCTCTGTAGCAACCCCTGTGAAAAATCTCAGAGTGCTGAGACATTTGTCTTTTAAAACTACTTTCAAGTATGACTATTTTTAAGTGCAACCTATCCTGCACATTTCATATTAGCATTCAGACAAAAGGCATTCGGCTAAGATCCTCACACTGTCCTCAGCTCACATATGGTACAGTTCAGAAATTACACAGCAAAAACAAAGAGAACCAACTGAATAAAGGCTCAAAGAGATGACAAAAGATTAGAGCTCCTATGGTGAAGAAATCCAAACAATTCCAATGCGCTCACCTGGATGTTTGGCTGCTGGACTTTACCCCCCCCTCTGAGTCTGTCATCCTCAGAGCCAGAGACAGGCAGGGAGTCCAGCAGATTGTACCTGATGGTTCCTCCCTCTGACCCACCCTCCCTCCCAGTATGTGCAGCCAGGATGACATCAGTGTCTTTATGACATCATGGCCAGCAGGAGACAGCTGGAGACCTCATACTATGCAAAATCAATCACTCTCTTCATTCTGCTGCTCTCTCCACTTTGCCACTCGCTCTCCACCCTGCCGCTCCCTCTCCACTGTCGCTCTCCACCCTGCTGCTCCCTCTCGACTTCGCCACTCCCTCTCCACCCTGCCGCTCCCTCTCCACTCTGCCGCTCCCTGTCCACCCTGCCGCTCCCTCTCCACTCAGTTGCTCCCTCTCCACTTTGTCGCTCCCTCTCCACCCTGCCGCTCCCTCTCCACTCTCCTGCTCCCTCTCCATTCTACCGCTCTCTCCCCTCTGCCGCTAACTCTCCATTCTGCTGCTCTCTCCACTCTGCCACTCGGTCCATTCCTCTTCCCTCTCCACTCTCCTTCCCTCTGCATTTTACCACTCTTTCAATCTGCTTCTCTTCACTGTGCCTCTCCCCACTCTACCTCTTTCCATTCTGGCTCTCTCTTTTCATTCTCTCTCTGCTGTTCTGCCCTCTCCACTCTGCCACTCACTCGACTCTGACTCTATCCATTCCGCAACTCAGCATTTTGCCTTTCTTTCCATTTTGCCAATTCCGCAAATATCCCCTTGAAGACCTGTTCTTTGCTCCAACTGTATTTTTCTTACCCTCCCATCACCCAGTGTATTTGACCCAACCGACCCACACACATATACAACAATAAGTCAAAACATTAAAGCCGCTCACAGATGAAGCAGTAGCATTGATTGCTACATCACAACAGTGCATGTCAAGGTCTGCAGACAGGACGTGAACGGTCCATTCTTGGAGTCCGCGTGTGAGAAACTTTGACTCAGGGCAGAGGAAGGCGTCAGAGCATCACCAAAGAGGCAAGGCTTTTGGGGTGCTTCCTGTCAACAGTGGTGAGTATCTCCCAACAGCAGTCTAAAGAGGGACGATCCAAGAACTGACAACAGGGTGTTGAGCACCCAAGACTCACCAATGCACAAAGGTAACAAAGCCTATCCCGTCTGATCTGAACCAACAAAAGGGCAACTCTGACACCAGTAGCAGAGAATTTTAATGATACTTCTGTGTGTCACAACACAGAGTGCATTGTGCCCTGCAGCACCTTGTAGCTGCAGACCAGTCTAAGTTCCCATTCTAACTTCGATCTACTGCTGAAAGCACCAACAATGGGCATAGGAGCGTTGGAACTGGACTTTGGAGAAAACAAAGGAAATCATTTGGTCCAATGAGTCCCATTTTCTTTTAGCTCACGTCCATTGTTCAGGTACTTGTGCAATATTTACTGATGGGGAAGAGATGGAACCAGGATGCTCTGTGAGAAGATGACAAGCCGGAGAGGGGAGTACGATGGTCTGGGAAACATTCTGCTGGGAAACCCTGGGTCCAGGATTTCAAGTGGATGTCAATTTAACAGAGCTGTTTAATAGTAACCAAATGCCTATCCGCAGTGGTTTTTGAGATATATAGGACAATCTGTGATTCTGATCAATGACCTGGACCCCCCTGAACTTTTATCCTAACTAAACTTTGAAACTATGCACTATAGCAATGGATAGGATTATATCTTACAAATTAGAAAAGGAAAATTTTGGCATTGGTTTCAAGTAAATCACACCATATTTGACAGAGTTATGGCCAAAAATTTATAAATGATTTTGACCTTTTCCGTCACTTTGACCTTGACCTTGACCCAATTCACTCCAAAATTTAATGAGACCTATTCTAGTTCAGTGCCCGACTTATTCCCAAATTTGGTGTAAATTTGGCAATTGATTTTGCGCAATCGTGCTAACCAAACAAACTAGGAAACCGACTCAATGAAAAATACCTTCATACCTTTGGGGGGTTGGCGAAAAACAGAAACAGAACGGGCTAACTTTTTACTCAAAATGTCCGAACAAAATATTTGGACGCATACACATGGCTGCATATCCTTAACTTTCCACAAAAAATGCTGAAGCCGTCATCAGACAATGAGCACTCAGACATAGATGGTGGGATTTACACTTAAATGCACTGACCGTAAATGATCAGGAGGAAAAAATTAAAAACAAAAAAAAGGAAAATATGACCAACCGCCCAATATTAATCATATTCAAAAGCAAAGCACCCAAATACAAATCACAAAAAAATGATGATTTCAATGTATGAGAGCAAATAGAAGCATGCATGTACCCAACCACAAAATAACAGACTCGAAGAGGAATTTTTAAGACAGCAAATTCGTCTCACTGACTCATTTTTTTCACTTACTCGCACATTCTTCCCACACAATTCACTTACCCATACAGACACAAAAAAAGAGTGTTTCAGCTTCACACACACACAAACACGCACACGCAGACACACACACACACACACACACATCCTCTCAAACAGTTCTCAAAAACAGGAGCACAAGCAAGCTTCAATTATGAACAACTTGCTACCTGATGCTTGAGAAGAAAATAATTAGAAAATTATTTTCTGGCAGTTTGTTTCTCACTCTACTCACCATAAAATGGGGTTGCGTGAGAATGCGCCTAAGTTCTTTTGCTTCGTTGTTCTCGGGGTAACAGGAAATCTCCTCGAGTACCTGGAGGACACAACAGGAGATGACACCGTTACACCAGTACGGTCAGAAGCATGAAACACTGTCACACAGCGGAGAAAGAGGCATCCAGTGTCCGACACAAGCTGCACTCGGTCAACACCTCTCTGCTACTGACAACCGAGGGGGCTCAGCAGCCTCTACAGCCAATCAACGCGTAGTACAGGCCTATCTTCGCATCATCCATACTAATATGTGTGTGTGTGTGTGTGTGTGTGTGCGTGCATGTGCATATACTTGTGTGAAAGCGCACAGTCCCCCGCACAGGCACGCTGTCCACAAACGACATCTCATTTATCAGGTCGCCGTCATTTGTACGCCATTGTTAATTAACTGACCCCAACGTGATGAAGAAAGCAGCGCTACCTCACACATCCCATCACTGTGGGGCTACAGGCAACACGAGCATGAGAAATAACACACACACAGGGGAAAACATCTGCAGGCTCCGCTGTAATGCTAGAAAACCTTCAGAACAAGTGAGTGAGAGGGTGAATGGTAAACACAGTAAGTAAGTGAGTGACTAAGTAATTAAGTAAGTATGTAATTACGTAAATAAATAAGTAACTAAATAAGTAAGTAAGCTAGTAACTAAATTAGAAAGTTAATACAAAAGTAAGAAAGTAAGTAAGAAACTAAGTAGGCAAGTAAGTGGCAAGTAAGTGTCTTACAGTACTGGCCATTCCAAAGTTCCCCAATCCGAAATTCGCCGAATTTTCAGTGATAATTTGTTCTGCGAATTTTCCTGAATTTTATTCGGCTACCAAATTTTTAATGGAAAACTATCTGAAAATTTTTTCGGCCACCAAAAATTTTTGAGATGTCTGAAAAAACATGAATATTCGCCTAATTTTGTGGATCTTTGGAATGGTCAGTACTGTAAGCCTGTACTTCATCCAGACTGCATCTAGGGCCTGGCTTAATTACACTGCACCTCGTTGAACAGGCAGTACTGGTAATTTGCATAATTAATTGGTGTTTGGACTGCAGTACTGGTGGGATGTCTTTAATGAGGCATGTGTTTTGACTGTCTTCACACCTTCACTTTGTTCTGGTGTGAGCACAGGCCTAGCAGACACACTTCAGTCAACCTTGGTGAAATTTTCCCGAGGAAAACCAACGTGGTCTCTCAACTTCAGTGGGCCAGATAATCCTCGGTGTGTCTTGGGAAAATTTAACTGAGGTTTACTGAGGTGTTGTCCAAACTTCAGTAAACCGGACAGACTTCGGGATACCTCGGTAAAATTTTTCCAAGGTTTACAGAGTTGGCCTCAAATCTTCAGTAAACCTTGGTGTACTCTAAGTTTTTGTAGGAATTTCTCTGAAAAAGGTGCACTTTCTCGGTTTTTAGGTGCTACTAGCGTAAGCGCTCACAACTCCCTTTATTTGTTAGGTTATGATAATATAATTGTCTTGTTTGAAAGTAGTATCTTGTTATGTGACCTCAAAACATTTATTTTCTGTTAAATTAGCTCACAAGAAAGCTGTTGGCTTGGGTAAGCATTTACCTAGGGGAGTCACATCTTAATGTTTACACTTTAGATTACGTTGTGGTGAAAATCACCCTATTTCACCATAATGTCGATTATATGATGTATTGTGTCGGCTTCTCCGGTGTCGCGCAGAAGATGTTTCCACTCTGTCAATCTGTGGTGCGCTGCGCATTGACCTCACATTTTAGAATCAGCTTAGCTCGCTTGGAACCTCATGCGAGGTGGTACTAAAAAAAGTATCAGCTATGAAGTACCATCCACAATGGAAATGCATAAAAAAATTGAGTAGAGTCGAGTCCAGCAGAGCTGTACCATGCAGTGGAACAGCACAATAAGTCTGAACCCAACTTCAGTACAATGGTATTTACAGGGAACGCACAAGGTCTCTACAGAAGGGCTCTTGTAACATCAAATGAGTCCTCGACATGGGCCAATGCCAAATCAAACTCAGAGAACAGTGAAAGGATACAGTGAGGGTGTAGATTTTACAGAAGAGCTGAAACAAAAATTTTAATTGTCGAATCTAAAAACATTTTTGTTCTTGCATGATAAGCCACCTCAAACAATGATTATTCAGTTTACATATGACTATGAGCATTTCTGTAATTTTCACACCAACAGCAAGATTTGCAGGATGAGTCTTTAGGTTTTTGCCATTTAATTACTCGAAGTCAAGGATGGCAAGTGTGATATGCAATATTAATTTTGTCCCAAAATATCACTTACGCCCCTTTCACACCAAACCCTCGTGTGTTCGACTATGAGCGCAAAAAACAGATTCCGACTAAGGCACACCCTTTATATTTTTAGGCACTTAGTAGGCAAACCCAAAGCAAGCTTTCCTTTTCAAATACAATATATTGAAATGGAGAATCAGAAAAATACATTCAGGGTAGCACCAGCTGCAAAAATACAACGAGCAGTTTCAGAATAAAATGCACATTATCAATCAATTCAACGATCTACAGATATGTTGTCTTCATAGCCCACAAGAAGGAAGGAAACAGCTGAAAGTTTGCCAGTGACAAAACCCACTTCCTGTGAAAGGACATGTAGAAAAAACTTTCATAGGGGGCTTTCAGTTGCATGCACAAGAGAACAATAGCAACTTTTGTGATCTCTGTTGAACAAGCATCTACCCACTGTGCCCTGGAGGAAATGATTGTAGGAATATACCAGTACCCAGGAGCCGCAGATATTCTGTCCTTCAGAACGTGCACCAAACAATGACCAATATAATTCCAGGACAGTGTCTGTTTAACCACAAGACAAATTTGAGTGTTTAGCTTCTTAAATATGCTGCTGATATAAAACATAGAGCCTCTAAAATTTACTCAACAACCCCATTGGTCGACTTGACAGGATTTGTACCAATCTAGCGAAGGAGAGTAAAGAATGGTTACAGAGAGGGGACATGCTTTATCTTAAAAAAATAGCTCTGAAAAGAGAAATCATTCTTTATTGTCTTTAGCCAGCTATCAAAGCAAACCCCCAGTGCCGATTCATTCTTGTGAAAAGGTTATAGCCGACAACAAAGTCGGCAATATAGTGCGAAAGCTAGCTGACTCGCCAGTGTCCCGTTTCACATGGCCTTCAAGAGCAGAAAGAGATAAAACATTCTTCCAGTCACTCAGTTCTGCCTTGTTCATTGAAGAGTAAAGCCCAGTGTCTTTTTGGGGTACAGGATACGGCAGATTTACACGTTGACATAAATGATATTTATTTTGTCTTTCATGGCGGGTGTCATTAATTGATTGCAATACTGAGCTCTACACTGATGGCGTTTATGTAATTTTCATAAGTGTCATTAATTGATCGTAATACTGTGAGGTACACTGATGGTGTTTGTGTAATTTTGACAGGTGTCATTAATTGATATCAATACTCTGCTCTACATTGGTGGCATCTGCGTAACTGTGACAGGTGTCATCAACTGATTGCAATACTGTGCTCCACATTGATGGCGTTTATGCAATTGTGATGGGTGTTATTAATTGATTTGCAATGCCACGCTCGACATTGATGGCGTTCCAGTGAACAAGTAAGTTGGGGGCATTTTGCACGAATATGGTACGATAACAAAAATCAAAAGGGGAAGTTCAGCTGCCTTCTGAAAGCAGTCTGGTCAGGGTGTTGAGGACAGATTGTGCTTGAGCTGAGAGCAGGAACTGTTAAAGAACCACTGTTTCACTTAGCACAGATTATGCCAAAGATTTTACCATAATTGCATCACTGCTTTCTATTTAACAAACAAACAAGTTACCGACTCATAAGTTACTAATTGGAGGCTACCATAGTCCATGCAATAGGACAGCCAACTCAGAAAGCAGGCAGACACTCAAGAGCATTGAATCTTCTGATTCTACAGCCCATTTATGCTCCCTTTCCATACAAAAATAAACATGACTGTTTCAACGATGTAACCGTTACTGCCGACATGTTTCCAGGCGTCCATTACATTGGCATCGATGGAAAGAAATATATCCAATAGAAAGCACTGCAGAGTCAAACGTTTTTGACAACAAACATGACAACGGAGGAGGAGGTATCAATAATGTATAGTAATAATAATCCATTTGCCACCCTAAACCCATGTTTTCCGGTGGTACAGCTCTGTTTTGTTAGTGTCCGAAAATTTTTTGTAAATTTGCAGAGATACAGACAAAATGAACACAGAGTACAGACAGAAGCCTCAGTGCGTATCCGTACAAGTATTTAATGGTGTGCATAAATGAGCCTTAAGAACACATGGAAGACAATCATCTTATTTGTCCACCTAAATGCTAATGATGCGATCAGTACTGATAATTGAATTGAACACTTGAACACCAACATACTGGCACAACATGCAAATGAATCCCATCACCCGCACAGTAAACTCTTTTTCACCCTGAGTTTTGCACAGATAATGCCACCGTTATGCTGATTTACTGCACCCTCTCCACCTTCAAATCATTAAACACTCATTGCCACCCCAGACTTCATTTCAAAGTGCTTCAAATCAGCCAGAAGAACAAACACAAGTGCTTTCAGTCTGAGGAGAGCCCTTTTTAGAGATGTTCAACAGTAAGTCTCTAATCACATGTCACTGAGGCTCTTCGTGAATAAAAATGCCTTCAGAAAATTCTATTTATAACATATTAACGTTTACCATGTGCTGCTCAGTGCAACTTGTTCTATTGCTCATGAAAGTCAGGATTTGTGGTGTGCGTAAGGAAGTCAATTATTTCCATAATTTCTCCATCACTTTGAAAAAATGTATGCAAATGATAGACAATAAATAAGTATAAGGACAAAAAAATTAGAAAATTGAGTGAACATCAGTGACTGGGAACGGTTTGGACACAGAACTGGATGACAGTTCACCCAAACAACAATTATGTACAGCACTTCTCGTTTACAAAAAGTAGGGCAACTTCACTTAATAACTATGCTCTGAATCATAAGGAAGTGGCTGCAGATAAAGAGTTCCTAAGGCATAATGCAATATAGTGAAACAGAGGGACAAGCCCAGAAAGGTTTTCCACGCTGTTGTTTCCCACAGAAAAAAAAGGAGCTCCAAGACCTAAATGGTTGAATCTTGTGATCGTAGATCTTATTTACGATTTTATAGATCGTTGCTTGTGAACACATCTATGAAGATCTTCAGAGTAGCTAATGCCATAAAAGGCTATCCCTTTAATCCTGTTTTCCCCCATTTAGCCCATCTACTTTTTGTGTTTCCCTTATCTCATTCCTCAAAGTTAAAACTGTAATCAAATATAGGGCACTGGCAGCCCCAGAAGCTCCCGCCGTTAAGATAAACAAAATGTCGAAGTTTTTGTTGACGGACGCACGCATGGACGGACACACGCACGGATGGAGCTCGATACCATAGCTCCCGTGCCACTCGGGTGGCGGGAGCTAATTAGGAGCCTATAACTGAAAATGTTGATAAGATAAAGCAAATAGTCAAAGTTTTTGGAGATATTTCTAGGCCAGTGACCTTTAAAAAAATAGGCCAAGGTCACCTTTAAGCACATCATTTGTAGGCCTTTATAAGATGCATGTCCAGTGAAAATTAGGAGCCTGTAACTGAAATTGTTGATGAGATAAAGCAAGATGTCGAATTTTTTGATGATATTTTTAGGCCAGTGACCTTGAAAAAATAGGCCAAGGTGACCTTTAGGCACGTCATTTGTAGGCCTTTATGAGATGCATGTCCAGTAAAAATTAGGAGCCTGTAACTGAAATAGTTGATGAGATAAAGCAAAATGTTGAAGTTTTTGGTGATACTTTTAGGCCAGTGACCTTGAAAAAATAGGCCAAGGTCACCTTTAGGCACGTCATGTGTAGGCCTTTATGAGATGCATGTCCAGTAAAAATTAGGAGGCTGTAACTGAAATAGTTGATGAGATAAAGGAAAATATCGAAGTTTTTGGTGATATTTTTAGGCCAGTGACCTTGAAAAATAGGCCAGGGTCACCTTTAGGCCCGTTATTTGTAGGCCTTTATGAGATGCATGTCAAGCAAGAATTAGGAGCCTGCAACTGAAATAGTTGATGAGATAAAGCAAAATGTTGAAGTTTTTGGTGATATTTTTAGGCCAGTGACCTCGAAAAAATAAGCCAAGGTCACCTTTAGGCACATCATTTGTAGGCCTTCATGAGATGCATGTCCAGTAAAAATTAGGAGCCTGCAACTGAAATAGTTGATGAGATAAAGCAAAATGTCAACGTTTTTGGTGATATTTTTAGGCCAGTGACCTTGAAAAAATAGGCCAAGGTCACCTTTAGGTGCGTCATTTGTAGGCCTTAATGAGATGCATGTCCAGTAAAAATTAGGAAAAAATTAGTAAAAATTGGGGCGGTCCTGTTAACAGTAGTCCATACATGTAGACAATGGCACAGCTTTTTGGCAATTTATTTTCATATATGAATGTTTAATCATAAAGAGTTAACGTTAGCCTAGACAAAATGGCAAAAACATTGATTTGCTTTGGCAGGGGTGATGTTTCCGGTAATCATTTCTGCAAACCTTTTTATATTTGATGATACAGTTTGCTCAACCTGTGCTACTATTTAAAACTTTAGTGCGGTATAATACACAATTGGATTATTAAATATCATGCTATTTTTGGTGAGGATTTTGTTTGTCAGGCATCATTTCTGCAATATTTTATGTTCGGAGATAACGTGTGCTTTTATGTACTATTATTTTACACTCAAGTGCCGAAATATTTTATTTTTCCTGTTACAAACCTGTAATTTAGTAGCTTATATCCATTCCTATATCGAAGATTACTTGCACCCCGTCTCAGTAAAATTCATTTACGGAAAGAACTTGAATGTTTTTCGATTTATATACTGTTTCATTTTAAAATGCTAATAGGCAATTTTTAACCAATATTTCATGACAAAACGTTTTGCATCGTCTGTATTTGTTTTAAGGATTTGTCATAACCCTTCAGATGTTCAAATATAATGTTCGCAAAGCTTGCAACTAGAAAAGAATTGTGTAAAATATGAATTTAGTTCGACCATAATGACTCTTGAATGCACTAAAAAAAACACAAGGTCACGACCAGTACAGGTGTCAGTTGCTGGATGTTGGATAGCCTATTGTTTTGCAATTAAGCTGCATGGCTCACATATGGAGTCCTGTAAGTCCTTTTAACTCATTAAGACCTGATGCGACGTCTGCATCACACTAGCTTTAAAAACGGAAGGGACATGAATATCATTTAATATATATATTAAAACCCGTATATACATATAACTATCCAGGTAGAGATTGCAGGATATTATTTTCTTCAAGTTAGCAGTTGGTTTGGATTAATTACAGTTCACACTGTCTAAGCTATATCAGAGTTATATTTAAACACGTCATCTATAATCACAATTTGTTTATTTATATTGCGGTTGGCTTTTCAAAACCAATAAATCAATTGCGGCACACTTCGCTGAAGGTCTACCCACAAACTCTCAGAATCACAGTTTCTGCAATAAAAAGACATACATTTAAAATACCAAAAAATTTCCTTCAAGAATGAAATTGCTTATATTACACTGTTGAATTTATCATAATATTTTTTTTTTTCTTGTTCATGCTAGGCTCTTTAAACCGAGGAAATGATCAGCCACACGCTTTCCAGAGGTCGCATAAGCTCTCACTTCCACTTTCACTGCAAGAGAAAATAAAAAGATGTTAAAATACATGACTGCAAACACAAACGTAATTCTAACAGTCAAAATGCCCTCTATTCTATACCTTACACGCAGTTCTACATTCAGTTCCGCGGAGCCACATGTGGTTATTCCTGGCGGTAAATTGTCCTGTGATATGGCTCATTAGTCAGCAGTGTGAAGTACCGCGTTATCGCGTGTTAGATCGTGGTTAGAAGGGCGGAATGTCCGAGGTAACCGGGCGTTAACTAACGCCGTCTCTTCGGTTTTAACGGCGACTGTACTGTAGAAATGATAATAAATTTATATTAAAATAAAGTGTGGTATTCGGAGACCAGTATATAGAGCCACTCACATATTTTGTATTTTCATTTATTTATCTATTTTTTTTAAAGAGAAAATAACTTATGACTGAAGTGAACGGCATTTCAACAATCTGTAAAGACTTGTATCTGCCAATATGC
This sequence comes from Gymnothorax javanicus, assembly GCA_029692085.1. Classification (NCBI taxonomy): domain Eukaryota; kingdom Metazoa; phylum Chordata; class Actinopteri; order Anguilliformes; family Muraenidae; genus Gymnothorax; species Gymnothorax javanicus. Next base: position 24,487,064 of record CM056205.1, read on the forward strand.
AGTGCTCACCATAACTACACTGTCAGATTTCTCAGAAAAATATATCTTTTCCTAAAGAGCTAATACTTTCTAAGGAACCCTATACAATAAGATATACGTGCAAATCTGGTTTACTGATTTTAAATGAGATTTGTCAGAACCAAAAACAAATTGAGACCATTTCTAACAAAACGATTTCTGATCATGGTGCAAAAATGAGTACACCACAATGGGTGTCTGAGGAGTAAAACTTGATAAAAATCTGCTCAACAGGAATTCAGCAGCAGATTAGTCTAAGCAATCATCAGACAGGTGGCCACCAGATAATTGACAATTTCGGGTGGTATTCCAGAAGGAAAATTCACTCCCATTCAATGCTGACAAAAATGGCACCACGAGGAAGAGATATGCCACAAGACTTGAGAAAGAAAATAATTCCTTTTCACAAAAAGGTCAAGGCTACAAGAAAATTAGTAAAGTGTTGCTAGTAAGTCAGAACACAGTAGCAAAAGTGATCCAAAAATTCAAGAAGGATGGACTTGTAAGGAAACTCGCTGAGACGTCCAGGCTGTCCATGAAAGTTAACATCTCGACATCAGCATTTTGTGATAAGAGGAGTTGAAGAAAATTGGTGTGCAAGTTCATCACAGTTAGCTAAAGCATTAGAAAGTCAAACTGGAGGGAGGGTTTCCTGTCACACAATTCGACATACTCAGCAGAGGACTGACAAGCATGAGCGTCGTCCACGAAGAAAGCCACTGCGGAAGCTTGTGCACAAAAAAGCGCATCTAGCATTTGTCGGGGCCCATGATGACAAAGGCAAAGACCATAGGGATTCTATTTTATGGAGGGATGAGACAAAACTAAATCTTTTTTGGCACTGATGGGTTCCAAACTGTACGGTGTTGCAAGGGCGATGAGTACAATGAATAATGCCTGGTACCCACAGTAAAGCATGGTAGTGGCAGTGTTCTTCTGTGGGGTTGCACACGTGCTGCATGTGTCAGGGAGCTGCATTTCATTGAGGGCATCATGAATTCACAGATGTACTGGCAAATACTGGAAGAGAAGATGCTACCATCACTCTGTGCCCTTGGTCGCCAGGCACTTTTTCAACACGCTAATGACCCAAAACATACATCTAAGGCCATGGTTTCATTTCTGAGGAAGAACAGAGTGAAAATGATTCAGTGGCAAAGCATGTCACCAGACCTCAACCCAATAGGACACTTGTGGGGAGTTTTGAAAAGAGAAGTTGAGCGTCACGCTCCATGCAGCATCCAGGATCTGAAAGAGTTCATTCTCCAGGAACAGAGAAAGATAGATGTAGCAGTATGTCACCATCATGTTCATTCGATGTCTAGAAGAGCTGGTGCTGTCCTTAAAAATCAAGGAGACCATACAAAATATAAGATTTTGTAGAATTCGTTGTAGGGTGTAATCATTTTGCAACACCTAATTTGAATAAAACAATTTTTTTTAATCACAATGATGTTAGGTGACCACACTTATGTTAATTAAATAAATGTTTAATAAAGTTCAGACTTGTCAATATACAGCAAATTGTTCTCATTCACTGAGAAATGGAAAAAAGTCTTAATTTTCAAAGGGGGTGTACTAATTTATGCTGTGCACGGCAACAAATGCTCGGCTAAATAACCAAGCAAACATGACATTCTCAAAAAACTACGAACCAACTTCTCCTTCAATAACGCGGGGATAAGTCAATGAGGCACATACAAACAGCTGAGTGAAATGACTTTAGAATACAGCCTAGCTAAATTATCCATCCACCATGTGGGGCTTTCATACAGCACTTCAGTAGGGATACATTGTCAAATGCATGAACGGATACAGGTAGGTAAGCATGTATGGTCTTCCTGAGGAAAGAAATGAGAAGAAATATAAACAAGTAACCTACTGCACATGCATAGTAATCTAACAATGATGCCAACAATGCTAACTGCATAAGTTAAAAGACAAATTACTTTGCTAGACATGCAAAGAGCGTGCCATAATAAAACAAACTTCACAGATCCCAGGACTATAAAAGGAGAGACAGTAAAGGTAACATATGAAGTAAAATAAATATACCCTCAATATAATGAGTGCAAAAGACAACTCACATTTTACTCATGCATACTCTGCAGACAAGAAAGTAACAATGCGGTGAAAAAAGGAACACAAATGAAACTCCTTATGCTTGACAACCAACACAGAAAGGGAGGGGAAGCACTAGCTTGTGCATTAACTAATCGAAACAAACAAAGCAGCTCAAAATTAATGAGAATTTAATTAAAAAATAAATAAATAAAATAAATAATACATATAAAAAAACAGAACAATATTTCTGAACAAAAACAGTACATAACTAGAGCTGCACTCAGAGAGCTCAAGTACCTCCGCCAATGTACTCAATGTTATTTTAGCCAGTATTAGCTAGCAACCCCTGTGTTTATGCAGTCCGGTAGTCTTTGTGCAAATATGTTTTTAATGTGTTTTTGACCTTTTGCATGCCCTTGACCTTGACCTCCCAAAATCGAATCACCTCTTCCTTGAACAATACTCAATCATTCCACCAAATTTGATGAAAATCCATCCATAACTTTTTGCGTAATCTTGCTTACAAACGAACCAACAAACCAACCAACAGACAAACGGTAATGATCACATAACCTCCTCTAACTTCATTGGGCGGAGGTAATAATAACAAAATTAGTTCTGGTCATTCGGTGTCACTGTCTGCCAAAGCCTTCCTCAGCTTCCCTTTGGCTAAACCTTCATGAGGAATGGAAAAATACCTTCAGTACTTTTATTGTTTAGTCATATTCTCTTTTTTTGAAGCCTTCAACAAATTTACAAAACATTCAGAAATAAAATCCACGCCAGAATATCTGGACTCCATATGGTTAATTCTTCTGTTTAACATGGGTTTGTGTGTAAGTTATCTTTCACTCTAAACTTGGACTAAAGTGGCCCGTGGAGGCTGAGGGCCAAGCATCACAGCGCCATGAGTCAATCAAGTTTGAGAAAGGCTGAGAAAGTGTACAAAATACTTCAAAGAAGTGGCTGAACGTGTCAGCAAAATCGACCAAAGCTATCTAGCCTGGAAGTAAAAGAAGAATAGCAGACTCAATGTCTCGCAGATGAGTCGACCAACACAATAATGGAAGAATTGGCTGCTTTATGAAAATTTTGACATAGAAACTACCAGGCAATGCACCAGACAGAGCGGGGCTCTCAGAGGGAGCGGTTCTAAAAGGGTTTCCCTGTGAGATGGCACTCACCTCTTTGGCTCTCTGTACCGCATCGCTTGGGGGGTTCCGGATTTGCGGAGAGGACTTGGTGTTGATCTTGTCATAGAGCTGTGACAAACAAATTGACAGTCAGACAGACAGACACATGTCAAAAGTCTCCTTGTGTCAGATACCATCAATTTAAACCAATAAATAACATGTTCCTTTTGAACTTGGGAAAGCTAAATGGTGCTGATCTGGAAAGGAAACCCATGAATGCTTATTTCTCAGATAGGACAAATTAAGGAAAATACTCTTTCCACAGTTAGGTTCACTGGTACAGTGATCTCCACTCACACAGCCCAGAGGAGCCTTTGAGGGTCTCCAAGTTAGGCTTTTCACCCTACTTCTCCACTTCAGAGTTTGAAACTCATGATAATAAATTGCTGCAGTTTTCTACATCAGAAACCAACATGCTTGCACATTTCACACCGACCAGCTCTTGCTCATTGTTTGTTTACAATGACTGCTTTAGTGAGCGCGTCATTTTACACTGGACTGCTTTTTAATCAAGGGCCAGTGCAATGCTGTGTAATATTTTAGCCTGCATACTTTACCTTTCCATGATCATTGTATGGTTTTTTTTTTTTGTAAGATTATTTTTTGGGATTTTTTCCTTTATTTGATAGATATACAGTGGAGAGTGACAGGAAAGTTTGGGAGAAGAATGGGCAAGACATGCAGCAAATGACCCAGGCTGGAATCGAACCCGGGTTGCCGCGGGAAGGACATAGCCTTTATGGTGCGCGTGCTTAGACCAATGAGCCACCGGGGCACCAATCATTGTATAGTTTAATACAAAATAAGTTGGTGTTAGGAGAAACTGGGAGTGTGTGTGTGTGTGTGTGTGTGTGTGTGTGTGTGTGTGTGTGAGTGTACGTGTTTGTGTGTCACTCACATCCAGCAGTGTGTGAAGATGCTGGTCCTGAAAGACGCTGTGCAGAAAGTCAAGGTCCTTCTCACTGCAGTCAGTCAGAGCGTGAATCTCCTCCAGACTGTCTAGCACCTGGGACACTGCTCCTGCGTACGCACGCACGCACAAAGCACACACACACGCACGCACGCGCACACACACAGACAAACACAAGCACGCACGCACGTACGCACAAAGCACACACACACAAAGATGCAGAATAAAGCTGTAAGAAAAGTGACTCTTGCGCAGAACACAAAACACTCCTGCTGGACATTGGAAACGCCCAACTGTACATGAATGCCTGAATGTCACAAAAATGGCACAGAAAGGACTGAACTTTCCACAAAGCCTCAGGGATACACTTAGGCACTGAGTCAGGGATATGACAATACACAGTGTCAGGGAAACAACTGTACGCAGAGTCAGGGATACGACAGTATGCAGCATCACGGAAACGACTGTACACAGAGTCGGGGACATGATTGTACACAAAGTCAGAGATACAACAGTACACAGAGTCAGGGCTATGACTGTACACAGAGTCAGATACGACTGCACAAAAAGTCAGAGATACGACAGTACACAGAGTCAGGGATACTATTGTGTACTGTACACAGAGTCCGGTATATGACAACACACAGCGTCAGGAATACGACTTTAGACAGAGTAAGGGATTCGACCGCACCAAGACAGGTATGCGACTGTACACAGAGTCAGCAATATGACAATACACAGAGACAGGTATATTGCAGTACAAAGAGTCAGGGATATGACTGCATCAAAGTGGCACAAATGGATGACAGTGGCTAGGCGATGCTCGGATGGTGTGAAACATAGGATGACAGCATATACAGTATGTTCCCCAAATATTTGTGGTCTTCCTAGGTGGCATTGATCGCACGCACCAAATTTATCATCCAAGGGCCCCACAGAGTCATGCATCTCCAGCCTGTGAGGCCCCTTGGGGCCCAACAGTGTGTAAGGTTTACGATCCCATCCCCAAAAGGAATCAAACCAAATCTTATCAGAGCGTGCATTAGCGCAGACAAGCCAACTATATCTTTGGCAGGGATACCTTGGCCAAGGCAGTACGAAAACACTCCACCATTGCTTGTGGTTTGTTCAGAGAATGACATCACAGCACACACAAAGGCAATGATAAGGGGGTGAGTGGTTCATATGAATGGCATGAGACTATGGAGGAGAACACGAATTTCAAATCCAACAGTGGAACTGGGATACCTACTTTCTGCAGCTAACAGTCCTAGAAGAAGGGCAGCATTTGGACAGACAAACAAACATTGCAAAAATGATGAGTAGATTCAGAAGGCAGGAAGACCACACAGTAAAAGCTCCAGTCAGTCCACTCTTGTAACATGTCAAATTGAGGTATTATCTTCATAAGAACTAAGTTGTTTGACACCTACTCACCAGGGCTGGAGTTAAACCTGCCAATAATGCACAACCTCCATGACTGAAGTTAAACCTATGGACACAGCGGCCTCCAGGACTGGAGTTAAACCTGCAGGCACTGCGGCCCTCTAACTGGAGTTAAACCTCCAGTCACTGTAGTCCTCCAGGACTGGAGTTAAATTTGCCGACACAATAGCCCTCGAGGACTGGAGTTAAATCTGCAGACACAGCTTCCATCAATGAATTAAATGAAATCTGCAGATGTCCAGGATAAGGGTCTGACAGCTCTGGACTGAAAGAGGAAGTCAGTATTTTTGCTTCAGACAGAGGAGATCTTGCTCAATAGGAGCACATCACTTCCAGTTTCACGGACAGGGCTATAAAAAAATCGACTTAAAACTCGCCCCTTTGAATCTAATCATGCATGAGCACCACTAAATCTTGCGCGAACACACACGGACATGCCTGGGCCACTGACGGGCTGGTGACAGCTTCATCAGCAGCAGCGTGAGGACCGCACACTCAGACGTGGGGCTCACCTGAGGAGGTGGGATCTTCTGAGAAGTCGGGGAGCTCCTCGGGTGGGTCACCATAAAAACTATTAAACTTATGGCTGGATACAGCAGCAAGAACAGCTCCCTAAAACACAGCAGGCACAATCAGGCCTGATTTTATGAAAAAAGTGCCAGATAAATTCTTCTTCTCAAGCAAAGAGACCCATACACTTTAAATTGATTAGTGTTCATGTAAAAAGTGCTACACAAATATACCCTAGCCCTGCCGGACGCCGACATATAGAGGACCCACACTCGTTTCCCTGTGCCAGTCGTTGATAAATAGTTCCCCGGTAGCCAATTCCCTGTATGCCGTTCCTTGATAAGCACTAGCCTAGAGGCAGGACTTGGGTTAAATCTGCATGACTAGAATATTGACTCTTCTCTCATCTGCTTAGCTGTGTTGAAAGCCAATTTTCTTGGATGGCAGAATGAAAACTGGCATCCATCGGCACTATGAAAGTATTCTCTGTGCGATAGCACAAAAATTTTTTTAAAAGAATTGTATTACTAAAATTAGGACAAACATACTTGTTATCGTTGACTTATTTGTTGGTTTTAGCTGCAAGAGCACGCTGATCTCACGAATATAGAAAACAACATGGCATAATGACTTGTTGGGACACCGTGTCCCTCACCTTAAGCTTCCTCCGGGCATTGAACTTCCTCAGTTGTTCTACTGTCTCAGGAAGGTGAATCTTGTAGGAGTAGCGGTCCCTCTCCTAAACATGACAGCAGACAAACATCAGCTAAACACAAGTGAACACGCCTCTGAATGATGAATGGATCCCCTAAAATGGGGGGAGATTCTATGTTTATTTATTTGTTGTTTAACAAGACTTTTAGCATTTCATTTCACAGCTTTATCGTGTCATTTTTTGTACTCTCATGTGGACAAATCAAATCAAACTATCTACTCAGATACATCAATGAGCAACTTTGAGTCTACAATTAGCATCTTTGGACAGTTGGATCTAAGAGGAAACCGGCGTACCCTAAGTAAAAGCACATGCACGTGAGGAGACAGGAGAATCTAAAAAAAGTGTGATAATTTTCGCCTAATAGAAACAAAATATATTCAAATCCTTTTCTATAAAACCGTAGATTGGTCTCTTTTTATTTGTTTGATTACAAATGTAAAACAGTAAAAAGAACAATCACACCTTGATCAAGAGAACACGAGGGTGTGTAGGAAATTAAATCGCAAGTCCTGTCATAGTACACCTCCAATTCAGAGGTTGAATCAACCAAATATTTTTCATCATTAAAGGGAACCTATTTTGCTATATTTCCAAGGTTATATTTTGATCTTGGACTCCCCTAGAGCACTCCTGATCATTCAAAGACCAAAACAGGGTCCTTATTTAGCTCATACTGCCATCCTCAAAAAACCCCATTTGTAGTCCATTGTAGTCTCTGCCTGAAACGCCTCACTGGGGTGGCTCTTCCGCTATGGCCCCCACTCCCCGTGTGCCCACTTTCTTCTGACTGGCCAGCTCTATGGAGGGCGGAGTTGGGCGGGACAAGGCTGCAGAACGCAGTTTTCCGGGTCAGTCTCCCCAGAGTGAAACGTGAGACACGGCTGCCATCTGAGAAGGAAGCGGCGGGCAAATTCTGCAATCTAACGTTATACTTGAATATAGATCTAATGAAATGAACTTGTTCTAATAAATGCAGCGGCGAAAGTGGAGGACGCAGTGCAAAAATCTGGCAGCTCAAGCTCAAATTTGCTATCGGCTACAGTTTGCTACGGCAACAGTGGTGAGTACAGCTGTTTTTCTATTCTATAGCTAGGATTGAGGGAAAGCTAGAATCCACCCCATATAGACACATTTGTAGAACGGGTCGACATACCCACGTGTAGACCGGAGACCGTAGAAATCCGGTGGGTCTGAGTTTAGAGGGAAACATAGACAGCTAAAAGTGGACCAACAGCTTATCGACTGCTTAGGTGTGTACTATAAGGACCTGCTGGTCCGTGTGCATAACTGTGGTGTGTCGTTAGCGTGGAGAAACGAACAGCTTCTGCGCTGGTATATGACGGAGGGGCGAAAGCTCCAGGCTAAACGGCCTTTCGGAAATTGCCCATGGTAATGGTTTACTTATTGCTTCGGAATCACCAGCGTTTCCTCGCTGAGAATGGGTGAGTTATGGATAGTGTGCAAGAGCGAGATAGAGCTCCGGTTATGTTATGAACATCATACAGGTTTTACAGACCGTAAGTTCCGTTTGCGTGACCCGTTGCTTATGTGGAGCTGGCGAATCGATCACTTCTACAGGAAAGAATATTCAATCGACGGCAATGCAGAGAAATCGTTTGTTATACCGGACACGTTATAGCCTGTGCGCTTCCCTATTGCCTTCACCGGTAGCATCAGAGAGCTTGCCCAGATATTGGAGAAGTATCAGGCAGACCCCGGTCATGGATAAGTAAAGCGATCGTTTCACAAGCACCCAAAAACGCACCCCAAGCTTTGCAAAACCTACGCCTGGTCTAACTGCACCTCTCGGTTAGCTTCAACTGTAGTGGCTACAATCAGGCAACGTTATGATGAAACTGTCACATTGATGCTTACCGAAGTAACACAAGCATACCGATCAGAATTATTGCATATAAGTTAACCAGGAGCATTTTTAATTAGCAGAGCACGGGAACTAACATGCAGTAGCTGATAAGCGGTCATGACTTTGAATGTAATCTGTCGCGCGAAAAATTCGTTTTGCGTCCGGTGTGAAAGCTGCTTAACGCACCCATAACGTGTGTATTCGCCTCTTTGCATTGACTTTGAATGTAGGCTAATCTGTCCAGCGAAAAATTCGTTTCGCGTCCGATGTGAAAGCAGCTTTATGGACAGTACGCGACAGCTAGAGAGAGCTCGGTTATGTTATGAACATAATACAGGTTTTACAGACCGTAAGTTCCGTTAGCGCGGACAAGTTGCTTATGTGGAGCTAGCGAATCGATCACTTCTACAGGAAAGAATTACCTATTTAATCTCTGCCTTTTTCGGCTTTTTATTAGCCACAACAACTTCTAAAGGGGGATGAAATTATGTCACAGTAGTGCAGAGAAATCATTTGTTATACCAGACACGGTAGAGCTTCTGCATTTCGCATTGCTTTCTCGGTAGCACCAGAGAGCTTGCCCATACATTTGCGAAGTATCCGGCTGATCCCGGTCATGGATAAGTGAAGCAATCGCAAGCAGCCGTAAACAAACCCAAACACGTATCCCAAGTTCTGCAAAACCAACGTCTGGTCTAACTGCACCTCTCCAGTTAGCTTCAACTGTAGTGGCTACAATTGGGCCACGTTATGATGAAACTGCCACATTGATGCTTACCGAAGTAGCACAAGCATACCGATTAGAATTATTGCATATAAGTTAACCAGGAGCATTTTTAATTAGCACGGCACGCGAACTAACATGCAGCAGCTGGTAACCGAGCGGTTTTAACAACCTCAGAGACAAACCCTTGCAATACAGGTTTTACAGACAGCAAGTTCCGTTACCGTGGACAGTTGTACCAAGCATCCAAATTACAAACAAGTATTAAAAGTTAGCTTCAAATGAGGTTTATGTTCACACACCTCCTGTAGAATTTCCCCTGATATCACTCTTGCATATTCAGGACACAAAAATTAGCAACAGTAACTTGGCTACGTTAGCCGCAGTGCTACAGCCACAATCAACTGGCTATCACGTCAGGTTGGCTTATGCAGTAAAAGCAACTTACAGCTTCTGTGTCTGTGAGTCAGGGACAGTTGCGACCGATCCAGGATTTATCTTCAGACATTTTAGAAAGCCTGCGCTTGAGGCCAGTTGTTAGTGCTAACTATCGTTAGCAGTCCTGCTAGCCAGTAGCCACCCGTAATACGTTAGCTTCACTTACATTATTTGCAGTTATTGTTGAAGATTATATTTCAATATTTCTCATCATATTCATCAGTAGATCAATTGCCATGTTGAATAACCATAATCAATAATCATAATCAGTATCCATATTATGTATGCAGCAGTAACACACACACACACACACACACGCACACACACACATACGCACACATATACACATACAAGCAGTTCGCACACACATGAGCAGTGCAAACGCACACGCACACATGTACATACACACAGACACACACACACACACACACACACACACACACACACATACAAGCAGTTCACACACAGACACACACACACATACAGGCAATTTAATTCACACATGCATGAGCAGCTCACACACACATAAGCAGCACGCTTCTGTAGCTTTGATTAGTAAGCAGGCTTCTGTTTAGTTGATTCAAAAACATAATCAGGTGATGCATTTGATTTCTGTAGCTTTGATCAATATTTGTTCAGTAAAATCATTAGTTGTTACTGAAAAAAACATAATCAATTGAATCATTTATGTATCTACTTGTATCCCATTCCTTTGGCTGTATTTTTCCTCTCTTGACTGTAATTTTCCAGTCCATTTTAGTATATATTCCCTTTATTTTTTTAAAATCCTATACTTCTATATTCCACCATGGTTTAACAAAACAAAGTTGGAGAGTAAAAAAACGTTAAAGATAAGACGGTTACAACCCATGAATAGTGATTGGAGCAAAGTTTGTTCGAGATAAGATGGCTTCTGAAGATTTTGTCTCCCTCCAATTATTCACGAACAAGGCGACCTCAAAAATATGTAAACATCTAGTCGGGAAACCACAACATTATATTGTTACTTACAGCCTGTGGCTCCGAGCGCTTGATCGATGCAGCTGCTTCAGGTTTGAGAAGCAGCTGAAACACTTATCCTGTGTCGAATTCTCCTTTATTTAACAAAGCTGTCTTTGGTGAAATGCTGAGCACAAGCAGCTAACGTTCCCTTTGGCCGTAGCTGTTTTCTGCCAGCAAACAAAAAAAGCTACCCACTGATTTCTGGTGGCGTCGTCTATTGGAAGAAAAATAGGTGTTTTTCTTTGCGTCCAAATGTAAACGGACAAGCAGCTTTGGGAGAGATACTGACAAAACTGCACCTGAAATGATCCGCGGTTCTTCTTTTGTATTTCCGAAAGTGTAGACGCTACTAAGGCGTAGTATGATCTGCCGTTGTTAGTGCCGGCTAGAATAGTTTCCGGTGTGGGCAGGTCCAGTGCCGTGGTTGGCTCTGGCTAGGTCTGTATTAATTGGACGGCACAACCTGACATCAGGTTTTGCCCAGATCTCGCGAAGATCTCGGGAGGAGCTGTTCAGAGAGGAAATCACGTTCACGAAATCACGTTCTTGGATTACAGCAAAACCCCTGTATCTTATGTTTAGAAACTTTTCAGAGGTTGAGTATGGACAACCAACATTATAACATTACTAATATGTATTAAAAGAAGAATCAGCATAATAGGTCCCCTTTAACTGAATTCTTTTAAAAATGATGAAAAATCTGAAGGTCGTCTGTCATTTTGACAGATTAGAACAGAGGGAGACCAACTGTCAGCACATCACAGACATAAATTATACAGACAAAAAGAAGTGGGACACATGACCATTACACCAACAGGAACTTACATGACATCTCATTCTAAACCCATAGGCATAAAAATGGAGTTGGGCCCCCTATAACAGCTTCCACTCTTCTGGGAAAGCTCTTCACAAAATTTTTGAGTGTGTCTGAGGGAATTTTTGCCCATTTTTCCAGAAGAGCATTAGTGAGGTCAGGCACTGATGTTGGAAGAGAAGGCCTGGCTCCCAACCACCATTGTTGATCATCCCAAAGGTGTTTGATAGGGTTGAGGTCAGGGCTCTGTGCTGGCCCGTCAAGTTCTTCCACACCAAACCCTGTCTTTATGAACCTTGCACTGTGCACTGAGGCACAGTCATGCTGAAACAGAAAAGGGCCTTCCCCAAACGGCTCCCACAAAGCTGAAAGCTTAGAATTGTCCAAAATGTTTTTATATGCCGAAGCATTAAGCATTAAGATCTATCTTTCCAGGAACTAAGGGGCCAAGCCCAACCCCTGAAAAACAACCCACATCATAGTCCCTCCTCCACCAAACTTTAAATGCAGTCAGGCAGGTAACGTTCTCCTGGACATCTGCCAAACCTAGGCTTTTCCAGCAGACTGCCAGACAGAGAAGTGAGAAACATCAATCCACAGGACAGGGTTCCACTGCTCCAGAGTCCAGTGGCAGCATGCTCTACATCTCTCCATCCGACGTTTGGCACTGTGCTTGCTGATGCATGGCTTGTATGCAGCTGCTCGGCCATGGAAACCCACTCTGTGAAGCTTCTGGTGCACGGTAGTTGTGCTGCGGTTAATGGCAAAGGAAGTTTGAAACTCTCATATTGAGTCAACAGAGCGTTTGGGATTTTCATGCATCATTTGCCTCAGTAATTGGTGACCCCTGTTTGACCTGATGCAGTCTGGCACTTCATGGCTGAGTTGCCGTTGTTTCTAAACGCTTCCACCTTTAAAAAGTACCACTTAAAGTTGAAAATATCTACCAGGATGGTATTAATAGTGATTTGTTTGACAAACAAAGTGAAAAAGAGATGCTGATTCTATGGAATATAAAAGTTAAGCAAGTAATAGCGACAATGTTTATCAGCCAGCGGAACAAAATTAAAACAGACATCAGAAGTCGTCTGTCCGAGGTACGGACACAAAGCAATGACAATCATCTCCGCTGCTCCGACTCTGACGAAGGTCATTTGACCGAAAGCTTGGTTTTTTTTGTTGCCTCTTTTTTTGTTTAATTAAAGTACAGCTGCATTATCCTGGGAGTGCCCTTAGTACTTTTTTGCACCAGTCTTCATCTTCTTTGGCTGCACCCCAGCAGAGTCGGATGTGCGGAGGATCTACTCGAATGGAATCATCTCCGCTGCTGCCATCTCTCTTTATGCGTTTGATTATACTCAAGCAAGTACCAAATTTAAGTCCATGAGGACTAGGCTGGGCTAAAGCAGATTCATTTTCAATTTAATTTATTTTGAATGGTTTGTTCATATTTTAATTGAAATTGTCTAATTCTATAAAATTGTGTTGTCATGAAAAGTAACTGCAAGGCCGGTGTCTTTATTCTCTGCGGTAAATGAATAATCTGTCAGTCTGTAAGACTTCATATGAAACATTATTGTGATCCAGTCGTTCCTTAAAATCAAATACTAAGTATCATTATTGTTAAAAAATGAAAATTAAAATGACGGGAAAAAATAATAACGGAATTTTGACGACCCTATCCTTCAAAATGACGGACAACGCGAAAGTCTAACACAACCTCTGTTTTTGCTCACGCCTAACCGTGCTCCAATGTGGGCTACAAAGTCGCGGCTGAGAGGCTGCTTCACAGTACCTTCAGCCAGGGGTGGTTGAGGGCCTCGTACACTGTGATCCTCTCAGCTGGATCCAGCATTAACATGCGGCGCACCAGGTCTTTGGCACTCTCTGAGATGTGGCTCCACTGCCGCGGGTTCATCTGAGGGCGGAAGGCACAAAGAGAGAGCGCGCGGCGCTTTGAGATAGGTGTAGGGCCACACGGACGGGGGGGTTTCAAGGGGGTGATTTACTGATTTCTGCCCCCATCTACCAGGTAGTACAAAGCATTTTCACAATTTTACTCCAGAGTACCACGATAGCCATAGAATTCACGACACATTCTGGTAACAATACTGTGACAATACTTTTTTTTTTTTTTTTTTTTTTTTTTTTAGTTTTCTCCTTCATTAAACAGTACAGAAGAGACAAACAGGAAAGATGGGGAGATGAGTTGATAAGACATGCAGCAAAGGGCCTGAGCTGAATTTGAACTCCATCCACTGCAGGAAGGACAGCCTGGTATATAGTGCGAACGCTTTCACCGATGAGCCACCGGGGTGCCCACTGCGACAATATTTTGTTTTTGGCCGGGACTGCTCCACATTGGAGCAGTCCGCATACAAATTCTCAAGTTCAGGACTAGATACCATCTAAAATCTCTAAAATTAGCATATCTGCTTTCATGAGGTGTGGGAACAATAGCTCATCATTTCCCTGAAATCACTCCTGGTGACAGGTCATGTGAAGTACAAAAAAAAAAAAAAAAAAACCATGGCCACTGATATCTGTTGGGTGCCAATAAGATGGCCAGTCAGCAGCAAGTTTTCTCATTATACGTGATCACATGATCTGCTTTTTCAATCACACAGAAGCTTCAAGGTTGTGCTGATGATTTTCTTTTTTTGTGATAGCATTTCACAGTAGGATGTAACTTCAGGACCAGGTACCATTAACGAAAATGAAAAAGACAGAAGACGTATACAACCCACAGTGGAGATTATTCTCATTGCACTTAATGAAATAAAACGATGGACTGTTCAGTCCTAATGCCAGTCAAATTTTGGGCCGTCATTCTTTCCATACCAAAAATGCCCTGAACATCTGTCCATAAAAACTGTGACGGAAAATTCCAGTGGGGTGAAATTACATGTGAGAAGCAAACCGCGGTTTCGCTGTCTGTAGACCAGCCAAAGTGTTATGTAAATAAACTACTACCTTGTATCTCCCCTTAATTATGGCCTCAAACAGCCTCTCCTTGGTGCCGTAGAAGGGCAGACAGCCACTAAGCAGGATGAAGAGGATGACCCCACAACCCCAGACGTCCACTGGCTTTCCATACGGCTCCCTCTTCACTACCTCCGGCGCCATAAAGTGCGGTGTCCCAACTCGACCTGCAGGGAATACACATCTATGCAATTGTATACACACACACACAGGCACAACACGATTAAGCTTGGTTCTTTAACAGGATCAGCCCAGGATTCTTGGAACTTTGGTGCTGTCTAACGAACTAGCCCGCATTTCCAGCAGTTTTGAGCGGAACCACTGCAATCAAGGATGCGTTATCAACAATGCACATCCTCTCCTTCTTACCTGTAGGACATAACACACCCACTGATGTCGTCACGATAACCTGTGGAATGTGACTCGCCCACTGATGTTGACACAGTTTGCAGTTCAGGTCAAGAAACCTGCTATTTCTTGGTTCCATCTAGGAACCAACTCTCAATTCCGAAACCAATATATTTTTGATCATTATGCTTTGAACGATTCAGATTAGTTGTGCGAACTGGAATGGAACCCGTTCCGAGCTGGTGGAGAAAGGGTAACACAGGTGTATAAAAACAGAGCTTGCCTCCGCATTATTAGACACAAAAAAATACACATGACTGCGTGTTCTCATGCCTAAGAACCATCAAAGCATGTCGTTAGCTCAAAAAAAAATATCTTCTGCTTTCTAGAAAAATAGTATGTGGGGAACAGAAAATGTTTCAGTCACAAGGGCATTCATATTTTATGGGCCTGTGAACACAGAGAGCGATCTTACAATCACACACTGGTGCGCTCTCAAGGGTTTACGTTCACATGCAAAAGATGTGGTTAATTTCAAACAGTGGTTCTCAGCATTGGCCCTGGGATCCTCCTGTGTATGCTGGTTACTGTTAAAACTACAACGGCAATCACAATTTTCAACAACTGTTAATTTTTCCTAATTCAGTCTTTTTTTATTTTTAAAAGGATTATTATTCACCCTCACTAGCCACATTGTCCAAAAACAAGCTCCAATCTGAAGATGATCATTTACTCAGACTGAAGTCATTAAAATTAATTTTTTGAGCCGCCGGGTAGCTCACTCGGTTAAAACACCGCATTGCGGAGCAGAAGTGACCATCACGGCGCGGGTTCGAGCCCCGGTCATACCAACCGGCAGTGGTCGGTAGCTTTTTCAGAGAAGCGCACAATTGGCCATTGCGCTACAGGGTTGCAAATTGGGATGGGACTGCCTGGAAGGGAAATATAAAATAGTTGCCTTGTTCGTTGCTCAAGCGCCTCCTGTTGGCCAGCTGGGCGCTCGTCAGGAAGATTCTAAGCTTGTTCATCTTCGGGTATCCTCCGCCCTCGCTCTGAACTTGCAAGGATTCAACCAATGAGTGTAAAGAAGCAGTAGTTGACGAGCACGTACTTCGGAGGTGAGCCGTGAGCCGTCTCTCTCTCCTGAATTGGTAACAAGGGGGCGCATACGAGCAAGGCTTGTACATAGTTCCCCAATTCCAGATTCCAGATTCGGTTGGGATTGGAGATTCCAAATTTAAAAAAAAAAAAAACAAAACTAATTTTTTTTAACCATTCCACAGATTTCATGTTATAAAGCTTAGTTTTGGCAAGTCGGTGAGGACATCTACCTTGCACATAATACAAGACATCATTATTATTTATAGACAAATTATTTCATTTATGATTCACTATATTTCAATTCCAATGGGTCATACATTTACATACACCAAGTTGACTGCCTCGTTGGGCAGCCTGGAAAATAACTTGGCTTTAGAAGCTTCTGATAGGCTGACTGACATCATTTGAGCCATCTGGAGGTGTACCTGTGGATGCATTTTTAGGCCCACCTTCAAACTCAGCGCCTACACGCTCATCAGCATGGGAAAATCAAAAGAAATCAGTCAAGACATTAGAAAAAAATTGTGGACCTGCGCAAGTCTGACTCATTCTGGGGAGCCATTTCCAAACACCTGAAGGTACCTAGTTAATCTGTACAATAATACGCAAGCATAAGCACCATTGGACCTCGCAGCCGTCATACCGCATAGGAAAGAGATGCATTTTATCTCCTGGAAGTGAACATATTTTGGCGCTCAAAGTGAAAATCAGCCTCTGAACAACTGCAAAATACCTAGTGAAGATGCTGGAGAAAACAGGTACAAAAGTATCAATATCCCTAATAAAACAAGTCTGGTATCAACATAAACAGAAAGGTCACTCAGCAAGGAAGAAGCCACTGCTCCAAAACAGCCATAAAAAAAGCCAGACTACTGTTAGCAATGGCAGACAAGGGACAAAGATCTTACTTTTTGGAGAAAAGATGAAACAAAATTTCAACTGCTTGGCTGTAATGACCATTGTTATGTTTGAAGGAAAAAGAGGGAGGCTTGCAAGCCAAAAAACACCATCCCAGGCACGGGGGTGGCAACTTCATACTGCAGTGGTGT
Source organism: Gymnothorax javanicus (assembly GCA_029692085.1). NCBI lineage: Eukaryota > Metazoa > Chordata > Actinopteri > Anguilliformes > Muraenidae > Gymnothorax > Gymnothorax javanicus. Next base: position 24,504,245 of record CM056205.1, read on the forward strand.
GTTGCAGCAGGACGGACGGATGCACTTCACAAAATAGACGGCATCACAAGGAAGGAAAATTATGTGGATACGCTGAAGCAACACCTCAAGAAATCAGCCAGGAACTTAAAGCTTGGTCGCAAATGGACAGTGACCCAAAATATACTTCCTAATTCAAAATGGCAACAAACGAAGTAAAGGCACATTTGACCCAAATACAAATGTTTGCTACCAAAGTCTACCTCAGTGAAAATAAACTTCTGACCCACTCGGAAAGTAATGAAAGAAATTAAAGTTGTAACATATTTTTCTCTTTACTGTTTTTCTGACATCTCACATTCTTAACCCATTGATGACCACTGTCCCAATTTTGGGACATGGCACATTTTAACCTCTGTAATCCAAGTGAATGTGTTCCTGCGACTAAGCTGCTGAAGGTTAATCAAGGGAAGTAACTTGAATCCAGGAAAAGTGCTTATGAGAGTAGTTTCTCTTTACTGCAGAGGTGGGGGCCGCCATTTGCATGAATTTCTTGAATCTGTAACAGCACTATGCAAAGCTCTAAAAGGTAAGTGTGCCAATTTTTTCCGCGACACACTTCTATACATCACTAGGAACAAAAAATTGGAGATTACAACATTATCTAAATATACTCAACAAAAAAAGTTAGGGAAGACTGTATTTTAACCCGAGTAAGAAAAATGTACAAACTGAATGCAAATCCCAGGTGTTATTTATGTCATTGATGTTAATCCAAGGCACAAAAAATACATCAAAACATTTGATCAGATGACTTCATTATCCCAAGATAGGGTATCCACAGCAAGGACCAGAATCACGCCAAGTTCTGACCATTAAATCAAAATGTCAAATAATGTCACATGTCATTTCAATATCAAGTGTGACCGCCGCGTGCTCTCACCACAGGCTGACAGCGACTTGGGAAGCTCAGAACAAGAGAAAATAGTAGAGAAAAAACTAAGTGGTCCTTAACTTTTTTTGTTGAGTATACATTTTTCTCAGAATGCTGATTTTTTTTATGCTTTCAATGATCTGTGTACATTTGGACATCTGCGTATAATGGGGAATACACATTTGGGGTTCTTGATGACAAAAAAATTATTTTTCACCAGAATTTAAGCATTACACGTTCATTGTACACTGTATCTGATAGTAAAATGTAACTTCTACTTTGAAAAGAAATTCAGGCATTAATGGGTTACAACAAATCAGTGATCCTAACTGATATAAAACAGAATGTTTTCTGGGATTAAATATCAGGAATTATAAAAACAGAAAACCTAACCTGACTTATCATTGAACAAATTATTATGCACCAAATGGCTATTTGTACTGTGTCCACATTTTCACCAATTTAAAGTCAATTCACAATTTAAGTTTGTCACAATTTCCCTTCTTTTATGCAATAAAAACATTTCAGTCTTCAGGACAGGCATAGCTATTTCAGACAGATGTGGCTTAAATGAAGTAAATAATCCTCATGAAATGAACACTGTAATTAAGAAATATTAACATATATTAAAAAAGTGTAAGGTTCCGGGATTGCAACTGTGTTCGGAAAAAAAACCAGCATACACTGCCAGATGTTCGGAACCACTGAACTGCAAATATACCGCAGAACGCCTGGCTAACATGACAATATTAAACACCTATTATTAAATATAAAATGAATAATGTGCCTCTTGCAAAGTATTGTAATCTCATCATTATTAATGTGGGGGTCTGTTTTGGCAACATTTTCCCCATCTGGTGGGATGAATATGTTTTAGTGGACTACCAGAGTTCCCAGCACGCCTTGCATACCTCCAGCCACCAGACCGGACTCCCCCAGCTGGATGGCAACGCCAAAACCTCCCAGCTTCACCGGCGCCGAATTCTCTTTAGACGCCAGGAGCACGCAGTGAGGCTGAAAGAGGGAGAGAGAGGGAAAGAGAGAGCGAGGGGGGAGACGAACAGAGCAGGGGAGAATTGAAGGGAGAGGGGGATGGAGACATGACAGAATGAGAGTTGGGCAGAAATGGACAGACAGTAGAAGACAGTAAGGAAAAAAACAGGTAGAGATAGACAGAGATATTAGTACCATTGGTCAGAGTCCACTCAGGCTCCCAAATCACACTCCGGCTTTGGAATAGCCTCATGCTAAAGTGACAAAACCAATGTGTTCACAATGTCACCTCATCCTATGGTAATCGTACTAATGCGCTCACTGTGTTACCTCATCCGGGAGTAACGATACCGATGTGTTCACTAAGTCATCTCATCCTAAAGTGATCATACTAACGTGTTCACTATGTCACTTCACTGTAATCATACTAATATATTCACTATGTTACTGCATCTTAAAATAATCATACTTGTGTATTCACTGTATTACCACAACGTAATCATGTCTGTTCACGACGTTACCTCATCCAAAAGTAATCATACTAATGTGTTCACTATGCAACCTCATCAGAAGTAATCATACTGATGTGTTCACTACACAAAGACACCTCATCCTAAAGTAATCATACTAATGTGTTCACTCTCACCTCATCCTAAATAATTCATACTAATGTGTTCACTATGTTACCTCATCTGGGAATACTCAAACTAGTGCGTTAACTTCACCATATCCCTATATCATACTAATGTGTTCATTCTGTCAACTCATCCGATAGTAATCATACTAATGTGCCCCCATCATCTCATCCTAAAGTAATCATACAAATGTGTTCACTATGTTACCACATCCTAAAGTAATCATGCCAATGAGAGCACTATTTACCTCATCGTAAATAATCATACTGTCTTCACTACGTTACCTCATCCTAAATTAATCACATTAATGCATTCATTATGTCAACTCATCCAAAAGTAAGCATACTAATGAGTTCATGCTGTCCCTCATCTGATAGTAATCATACTGAGTTCACTCCATCACCTCATTCTAAAGTAATCATACTAACGTGTTCACTGTGTCACCTCATCTTGAATAATTCATACGTATGTGTTCACTATGTCTGTGGTGATTAAGGTGAATTTGAGAGGAATTAGTTTTCTAGAGGGAGTGACATAATATTTACCATAACATCTCAGCTATTTTATTGACGTTTGAATCTGCTGTCCAGCTTACTTTTACAGACTGCTCACGCCAAGGTAAGTAAAAATTCTAGTCAGTAACCTGCGGCGAAACCAGTGGCGCGGCTGGTGAAGTGGCAATAGGGGAAGCTCAAACCCATCCCTTAAAAATAATGATCGGTCATAACCTGTTTTCAATCATTCATTTAAATTACCATTACAGAAATTCCGAAAACTCAACATTATCAGGTGTAGTCAGTTTTCATAAATAATGCATACCTGTCAACTCTTATGCATTTGGCGTGAGTTTTAGTGGCATATTTACGTTCCCCTTCTGTTGTCAGCAATTATTCAATCAACGCATATGTAAGAGATTCTTGGGCGGAATTGAAGTCCTTGTGCATGGAGGCTTATCAGTTTCACATGCGTTATGGTGATTATGACTCTGGACTTCACGCTTTTCTTTACTTGGGGGTTGGAAGCAATGGAATTGCATAAAGAAGTTTTAAATGATGTTATTTAATTACACAATTTTAATGATAATGAAAACATGCATTGCTTCCAACCCCTTCTTTGTTATCAAGAAAATTTAGGAGAAACAGTTTCTAAAATGCCGACAGCATCCATGCAGGTTCTTTTTAAAGAAGCTGCTGCACTGACAACAAAAAAAGCAACAAAAAATTGACTACTGATTCTGACATCACTTGGGTGAAAACAACAACAAGGACTGAATGATTTCAACTTTTTGCATGAAATGAGTGTACTGTGTCCTCTAAGCAATGGAGAGGTGCAATCATGTCGTTCTCATCCATGCCGGTAGATGTCAGAATAGAGATCAAGTGCAGGGTGCTTCTTAACGCGAAGAATAGATTTAGGGATAACAACTTCGTTGACTTTAATCATTTGAGAAAAAAACTAAATCAACATCAGTTGCAATGAAGACAGCTGGCGTCACTGGCATTTTTGGTTCTATCCCAGTCCAGTCTTGGTGCTCAAAGACCAAATTTAAATCAAGATTTAACTCCACTTTAAATTACTGAACTAATATTTAGTTGCATAACCAACGTTTTTGATAACTGCTGCGCATCTGCGTTGCATCAAGTCAACCAACTTCTGGCACCTAGAAACAGGTATTTCAGCCCAGGATGAACAAACTACATTCCACTGTTCCAGTGAATTTTTGGGATTTGCTTCAGAAACTGCAATTTTAATGTCACCTCACGCCTTTTCAATGGGGTTGAGGTCAGGGGATTGAGCTGGCCACTCCATTACCTCAATGCTGTTTGTCTGGAACCAAGATGTTGCTCGCTTACTCGTGTATTTGGGGTCATTGTCTTATTGAAACACCCACTTCAGGGGCATTTCCTCTTCGGCATATGGCAACATAATCTCTTCAAGAATTTTGATGTATTCAAACTGATCCAGAATCCCTGGTATACGATAAATAGGCCCAACACCATAGTATGAATAACATCCCCAAACCATGATTTTTGCACCACCATACTTCACTGTCTTCACAGAGTACTGTGGCTTGAATTCAGTACCCAAGGGTTGACTGACATACAGTCAATGACCACTAGACCTGAAAAGAACAATTTTACTCTCATCAGTCCACAGAATGCTGTGACATTTCTCTTTGGGCCTATTGATGTATTCCTTGGAAAATTTTAACCGATTCTGCAGATGCCGTTTTTTCCACAACGATGCTTTACGGGGGCTTCTTGCTGACAGCTTGGCTTCCATCAAACGTATTCTGCCTGTAACAGCACTTACAGGCCATTTTATATCATCTTTGATTCTTCTGGAGGTGACAATTGACTGAATTTTTGTCATTCTGATTATTCTTTGATCCGTTTTAACAGTAGTTGCTCGTTTCCTTCCACGTTTCAGGTTTTGGTTGCCATTTTAAAGCATTTGAAAACATTTCGGCTGCGCATAATTTAATCCTATAATTATAATCCTATAATTTGCTGCACTTCTTTATACATTTTCTCCTCTCCAATCAACATTGTAATGAAATTATGTTCTTCCTCTGAACAATGTTTGGAAAGGCCCATTGTACTTCGCAATTCAGGAGGAAATATACTCAGTCAAAAAAGAAACTTCACACTCATAAATTTCTAAATATTTTCTTGAAACTTAATACAAGAGATATTATTATTATTATTAGGGGTAAATGCGTTGTCAAAGACATCATGACACACAGCAACTCAGACGTGCACAAGCATGCAGCACGTGCGAGCATACATCAAGGTAAAAGCATGTTTCCTCGTGTTCCTAGTCACGTGACCTTATGAGACACGTGCAATTGAGCCCACGTTAGCACGGTAGAGTGACATCTCGGAAAAACAAGTTCTTACAGTCAATTATCCGTTGATTTGCAATGCCACAACTGTCAAACATTCAACGTGAACGTGCCATTGGCATGCTGAATACGGGAACGTCGGTCACTGACGTTGCCAGGGTTATGGGATGCAGTCGACGGACTATCCATGATCTTCGGACACGTCTCCAACAAACTGGCACCACAGCAGACCAACCTCGTTTGGGTAGACCACGTGTGACGACACAAGCAGAAGACTGACAAATTGTCTTACGTCATTTGCGTAATCGATTTCTCACTGCAACGGCCACTAGGAATGAATTGTTTAGAGGTCGTGTGACTGCCCAAACCATACGTAATCGCCTGCGCACTGCTTCGTCTCCATGCACGTCGGCCATATTGTGGACCAATTTTAACCCAGTTACACCGACGTCAACGGCTTCTCTGGGCACAACGACATCTGAGATGGACTCAGCGTGATTGGAATAGGGTCGTTTTTAGTGACGAATCCAGATTCACTTTGCACTTCGCTAATGGGAGAGTTAGAGTTTGGAGGAGACGGTGAACATAACGCCCAGTGTTGTGTGCAGGAAGTGGACCGTTTTGGGGGCAGTAGTGTAATGGTTTGGGGTGCCTTTAATGGTCCTGCCCGTTCCCGACTGATGGTCGTTCAAGGAAACCTAACTGCTGCAGGATACAGAGATCAAGTGCTCATTCCAGAGCTTTTGCCATTCATGGCAGCTCATGGCCCAGGTCTGACATTCCAACACGATAATGCCAGACCTCATACGGTCAATTTAACGCGGAATTTTCGGAGGAATGCTGGCATCAATGTCATGGAGTGGCCCTCAAGGTCTCCCGACCTTAATCCCATAGAACATGTATGGGATGTGTTGGGCAGAAGACTCCGTCAAGTAAGGGACCCTCCACAGAATTTGCAGGAACTTGGTGCCATGTTGGTTCAATTATGGCGACGCATCCCCCAGGCTGTGTTCAGACGCATCATTCAATCCATGAGGAGACGTTGCGTCGCAGTTGTGAACGCTCATGGAGGGCATACGCGCTATTGACATGCTTTCATCAAGTTGTAACTTACCATTTTTACTCTCTTACATTTCCGTAGCATTTCCGGTGGAACTGGTTACATTATGAACATGATTTTTATGGTACACCGTCCTTAATGGGTACAGAATGAATTAAATCATTATTTAAAACCACTTTTCTTGTATGTTCAACTTATCGACCTCCAAACAAGTGTGAAGTTTCTTTTTTGACTGAGTATATATTTTATAACGATGAGTGAACAATGGTTGCTTCCCTTCTTCCCTAATAAAGGACAATTAATGACGCTGGTTTCTTCACAGAATTAATTGGTTCTCCAATTAAACTCCACACTGCTATTATTTTTAACACGCCCCTTCAATTACTCAGAACAAGCAGCGTGCATGTCGTGACAGTTGGGTCTGTTGTTTTTCTATAACATGACTACATCTACAAGTAAATTATTTGCCATGCAGAAATAAAAACAGTGATTCATCAGGTTATTTATGTTGTACTGCTATTTTTTGAACACAACTGTAAGCGTGCAATTATGTTAATATAATGACCGGCAAGTCATTTTATATTGCTTACTAGCTTAAGCATGGGGTGACAGAGTGTTAAAAACAACTGATTTGAAACTTTTTTCATCAATTTGATGTCATCACAGTTACATTCTAAATCATGAACATTTCCAGGTGATTGCAAACTTTTGAATAGTACTATATGAATTGATCACATGATGATATCCAAATAGGGGTAATTAACAGTTGGTCTAAAGAGCTGTTGTTCAGTTGACTTGCAAAGCTATTTGCAGCAACTTCCTCATGCATTTCCACCTCAAACATCCTTTGAGCTCAGAGCTGCTTAAACAACCAAAATCAATATCTGCAATGTTCATTTCATTCCATCCTGCACATTCACGGGCTGAGACAGAAAAATACCACGCATGAATTTACATCACTTGCAACACTGTCCTTGTCCTTGTCATTGTCCTTGTTAATGTGAGCAGCTGTTTTCATAAAGAACATCTGCCAAGCTAAAGAGCCCTTTGCCTCAGTGATGTGACGAGAGAGCCACGTATGGTTTAAAAAAAATGTGGTCATCCATCTTCCTTCCTCCTTTTGATGCCCCATCAGCAGTTTTTTTTCCCCTTTAGCATCTGCAGCTGAGCACTAGCACACGTACACAGCAGTGTAGAGGGTCCTGCAAGCATTCCTGCACCTGACGTACCCATGCGCTAACGTGGAGTGGAACACTTTTTGCACTGCAGGCAACAGCAGGCACTGCAGAGGATGCTGCAGCGGTAAGCCGTACTAGGACACTCAAACTAACTGGACACTCAGTTCTCTGATGCAGAGTTGAAAGGCAATCACAGACGAAAAGAAGTCCGTCGGTGAGTAACTGCACTGAGTGCATGAGTCTGTATGGACTGGTTGAAGATGCTGGGAAATATTAAAACTTATTTCCCTGCTGGCTTTTGCGAGCATACTCTGATTGGTGTTTTTCAGTTCTGAACGAAAGATTTTGAAATTTACAAAGATGAGGGAGTAAGACGGTAACCAAAAAAAAATCCAAGCAAAGTCCTGACCACCAACAACTTTGAACTGAATCACAAAAGCCAGAATGAGCCTTCAAAGTAAAATACAGTCATTCTGTCAGCAGGTCCTGGGAGAATCAGAGAGGTGAGAGTGGAAAGCTTTAACCCAATAACTTAGTATAAATTTGGCAGTCTGGCTCAAGAACAAGTGACCACTGCATTTGAAAAGCAGGATACACACATATTTCAAATGTTATAGATGCAGCTTTCTCATACAGTTCTAACTGCCGATTAAACTACAGCACAACTAAACATATTTTCTGTTCTTCAGAGGGACTGAAGACCATAATTTGAAAGAAGCGACACACAAGGACAATGACAAGCCACCACCTCTCCAGTTTTACGACCAAGTCCTACACTCTAATGCTGAACACCACCCTAGCCACCACGCAAGGTCATAATCTGCCTGCAGATGATAACCAGACCTGCCTGATGGACGAAAGCACCCTGCAAATCCCCCTCATGTTCTTCTACTCCCTGTTCTTTGTATTTGGACTGGTGGGGAATGCTCTCGCGCTCTATGTCTTCCTATATGTCCACACCAAGAATAACTCTGTGAGGATCTTCCTCATAAACACTGCAGTGGCTGATCTCATTCTTATTGCATGCCTTCCCTTCCGTGTGCACTACCACAGCCAGGACAACAAATGGACACTGGGTCCCGTCTTCTGTAAGGTGGTGGGCAACATCTTCTACATGAATATGTATGTCAGCATCACATTGCTAGGCTTGATCAGCGTGGACCGTTATGTTAAGATCCAGCGGGCCACCATCAGGTCCAGGATCCAGAACAGCAGGAGGCGGAGCATCATCGCCTGCTCCATGATTTGGGTATTTTCAGTCGCTGCAATCGTGCCCATGATCGCCCTGTCCGAGGGCAATGAGGAGTACGGCAAGTGTTTCCAGTACAAGCAGAGGCTAGGGGCCAAAGGCAAGGCCTACTTTAACTTCTTCATCGTGATAGCCTTTTGGCTGGTGTTCTTCTGCCTCATCGTCTCCTATGGCAAGATCGCCCAACACTTGCTGGCAACCTCCAGGGCAAAGCCAGACCTTCCCAACGCACAAAAGTACAGCAGGACAGCTAAAAAGTCCTTCTTCGTGCTGTTCATCTTCACCGTCTGCTTTGTTCCCTACCACACATTCCGCATCTACTATGTGCACACACAGATCACCGAGACGCCCTGCTCATGGAGGAGGGTTGCGGATAAGACCAACGAGGTGGCACTGCTCTTTTCCACCTTTAACAGCTGCCTAGACCCCGTCATGTACTTTCTGCTCTCCGGCTCAGTCCGCAAGGCCACCTTGCGCATAGTAGGCAACCTTCTCCACCGGCAGGACAGCAGCGCTAACAGCTCCACCACCGAGTTTCACAGGATCACCCAGTCCCAAACTAACTCCACCCCCCGGCCCAGCCTGAGCCTCATCACCACCCTGCGTGCCCAGCATTCATCCGCTGCTGGCCTTCCATCGACTGGACGAGACTGAGCTGCCTGGACTGCTTAATGTCGCTCCTCATGTTAAGCATCATTCTATAAACTGGAAAATAGCCAGGAATTCTGGCCCCTGGGAGAATGATGTCCGCACTCCATCTGACAGGAATCTTTGCCATCCCTTCTCCTCATCTCCCCACCAGATTCCATCCAACTAGTAATGGTGCAAACTGCACAGAGTAAGGTTGTTACTTTGGAAAAAAAGACTCATCTTAAAATTGCCAACCTCAGTTTAACTCACATTCTGATGGAGGACACACTGGATGTAAATACAGTCTTACTGGATTGCAGGACTGAGGTATGATAATCTAAGTTGAAACTTCCAGTGAACTCAGTTCAACTGTGTGTGTAAAAAAAAAGAAACTGACTTCAATTACTTTGGAAAAATACAGACAGGAAAAGATGTAGAATAAAACTGTTCTCCATAATTGGAAATTTGTCTTGCCTTAAAGCTAGGGCAAAAGATTGATTTTGACAGTGGGTGTGACAGTCAAACTGTACCAGTCAACAATTTGCTCCAAATCAGCAACATTTCATTTGAAATTGTTTTGTAGAATCACTTTTATTTGTGTTTGTATTTTAATAGAAGTTTAAATAATTAATGGGCCGTGCCATTAGACCTTTGGTTCTCTGGTGGGAAACGCTGTCTGTGAAATCATGTCGTTGATTTGTTGCCATTTTCGCAAGAAATGTCCTGCACAGGGCAAGTTACCGGGGAACTATCAGCAATCATTTCAAAACAACAAAGAGACTTTGGAGTAAATGTAAACAGAATTGTTATTCCCTCAAACACAACTGTGATTGCAAGATGGCAATGGTAAAATATAATTTATGGTTTTGCTTGTTTGAAGTGCAGCTCATTCTTGCTCTTTTTTGGCTGCTAATTCAGCATGTTTTAGTCATAGAGCGATAAACCTCGCTTGCAATCCATAGAGTCTCTGCTCTTAAATGATGTCGTTTATGAGGTAGATTGAAGTTACAGATTCGCTAGCACCACATGTTGCCACACAGTTACCAGGCATTGAATGGTGCTCCTTGTGAGATGCGCTGCTACCCCCAGACCCAGGGACGTTCGAGTTCAAGAGGTTAAAACATACCCCATATTGAAATGATAAAGTCTGGAGGGGGTGTAGTAGAACAGCCACGTTAGTAAAATATTTGTTAGTAAGATTAAGGTAAACAAAACCAGGCGCAATCTATGATCCTGTTCCACTGGATAGGGGCTGTATGCCTACATATGGCAATAAAAAAGGCAGTAAATATCAGCATTAGCCTTGCATTTCTCTTTCAGAAGACAGATTATTGACACCACAATTCCCCATTTAGTATTAGGAGGGTCCACAAGGGAATTTACGCACGTGCATGATTGTTTCCAAATATGCCTGCTGGGAGTGTTCATCCAGATTCTAGAACTACTTTCTAAAGTAAAAAATGACAGCCAAATTGTAATTAATTAAATAAAAATCACCAGTGAATAAAGCAGACAGTTAATTAAGGGCATATATGGATTTGAACTGGGCTGCATGAAAAACACTAACCAATATATTAAATATGGTTAACTCAAGCTCTCCGGATTTCAGAGTAAATTACAGTTGCTCTTTTCATCGATTTATTTGAACTTCGGTCGAGGTCAGCCCTAATTATACCAATTTTATAAGCCGAGTAAAGTACTAGTAGTCTCTCATCGTGAATTTAAAAGAAAACATCAGATTTTTTAATCTTATTTTTGGCTGCTATCTAGCCAATTGCTTTTGCACTGCAGGCCATGGATTTTGGAGAGGTATTTTCAGGGGTGGATCTGTGATTTGTGAATGGGGGATGCAAAACTGGGGGGTCTGAGGGAATGCCCCCCCCAGGACATTTTTAAAACTACTGCCCATTTGGTGAAATTCTGTGCATTTCAGGAACATATTTCACTCAAATAATATGGCTCTATGTCAATAGTAAAGGAAATTGCTGGTTTTTGGCAATGTTATCCTGTGACAAAATGTGGTCCGTGTTGATTCTATTTTGCTTGATGCTTTAACTACAAAAGTGAAGAGAAACAAAGTACACCAATCCAGTATGATTAATTGATTTTCATTCATATTTTTAAAGATCTTGTATTAGCAAATTTGAGAATTATGATATTTTAAGAGGACAAAGATAAGACAGCCAATGTAACACAGTTAATGAGGTGAAACAACTCTTTTTACCATAAAAATTAAACTCTGTTCATTTAAATACATACTTCACCATAAATTCAATGTAAACACAAACTTTTTTAATTCTTTAACCCTCTTAGTGTAACCTAAGGCCTTTGAGGCCCATGGTGCTACATTTAATTGCCTTTATCTTGGTCACCACCTGTTCAATGATTGTCACATTTCAAGAAATTTGGGAAAATCATACAAGAAAACTAGCATATGTTTTTTTTTTTTTTGTCCAGAGACCAAAAATTTTGATCACAGGGGTTTTTCTAAACAGGGTAACAGGGGCGCAGCGCCCCCTTACTATTCCCCAGCGCCCCCCTGATTCCCGTTAATTCTGAGTAATTGCGCAATGCCTGTTGATAATATACGCGCACTTTAAAAAAAAAAAAAAAAAAAAAAACCGGAAAAAATAGAAAATACTGGAAGACGCTGAATTTGCGCAATAACAGTGACATGCCCCCCCCACTCAACAAACTGAACATCAAGCCCCCAGAATGAAATTTTCACCACACTCAACGGCAGATTACCAGGTCAAAGTGCAGTGTCTAGACAATCTGATGGTTAGTCGCGAGGTGCGGATTTGTATGATTTTGTGTTTACTGTAGTTTGGAAGCAAGTTTAATGAAAAATGGAACTGTAGATTCTCGTGCATTATCATACACACATTACTGTAACTATTTTGTCCAAAATTTATAAAATTTGTCAGTTTATTCATTTCAGTATTTACTGTGATACTGTTTTGAAGCACTGTATTTTTTTTCCCCGTCCTAACAAGTAGAGAGTGAATTTTAGACAAGTGCAAATTATGTCTCTCTGGGTCGAGAGCTAAGTATGTCCACCCCAGGAATTACATATATATTTATATCCTTCCCGAGAATAACAAAAATGATTGTTTCCCGGCCGTGAAATTTTTTTCTAGACTGGAAATAGAGCATTTCCATCCAGGGAGTAAATTTTTCCAGGCCACGACTTACTTATGTTCTTATATCAATATATATCGCCCACACAGAATTCATCCACAATATCAAGGCATCAACCACCACCAAGCCCAGCCAAATACTGCTATTTATCAGCATGTCTACATGTTTGTTGTTGGACATTCGTTTTTTTCCTCCCCATGTATCAGTGATAACGGGGAATCACACTGCTTAGTGACAGCAGGCAGGCTGTAGAGTGTATGCTTGCAGAAGCCTCTTTTAACAGGGGGGGCGCTACCCAGTCCAGTCCCACTCTGAATCCGCTCATGATTTTGGTGTTGGGGTAGGACTGGGGGAAGGGGTGAAAAGCACAAGGACAAGGATAAAATGATCAGCTGTGTATCCACAAAAGCAAAACAATGCACACAACAATCACTCAACCCCACACAAGGTGATATTCACACTATAATACAGCCAGCAAAAGATGACAGCAGGGTCCAGAGAATTACCACAGCGACTCAGTCTACACAGCATTGCCAATCAAATGTTTTGAAGAAACAGAGCACCCCATACTGGGGGGAACAGGGAACTGCATGGCAGTACAGGAAGTAACCCTGTGCAGGGCTCGAGGCAAAAACTGCAGCAATGCAGGAAGGCAGTTTTGCTCTGATTGCTACATCTAAGCCAGAGTGCAAAGACCACATCTCATACAGAAATACATCGGCAGGCACAGAAACTAAATTAGGCTCCAAGAACCAGATGGTGGAGCATCTAAAGCAAATGTGAAAGAACTACCCAAGAAGAAATTTCTCACAGAAATATACAACAGGGTTGTACATCGGATACTACAAAAAGGACCTTCAACAGCATATGAACAGTTTTATTTTGCATTTTGCAAAATAAAAACCACTGACCAAAACTTTTCAATGCAAAACGTCATTTTGCTTTAAAGAAAATTTATACATGTCTCCCTCTGGAGCAGAAAAATCAACATAACTTCAACAATATTTAGTCAATTCACCAGCATACCAAGAGCATGAGAATAATTTAAAATTTGGGTGTTTAATACCGTATTATTACTCTTTTTAGTATAACTTCTCGAGTCATCCATCATACAATTCTAAACACGTAGGAATCGAATCACATACCATTCACTCACACACCCGTAATCCATGGGAAATTTAGAGTCTCCAATTAGCCAAATATGCATGTCTTTGGACTGTAGGAGGAAACCCACACAGACACGGGGTGAACATTCAAACTCCAGACCGAAAGGTCCGGCGCCAGCTTCGAACCCACAATCTTCATGTTGAGAAATGACATTTCTGCACTGCTGTGTCATCCACCATATTATTACACAGGTGTAATAACAAACCCTCTAGCTTCAATTCCTGTCAGATGAAATGGTGACCAGTGAAAAATTGACAGAGAAATTGTGATTAGCTGCAATGGATCCATCCTACCACTAGAGTTCACCACAAGAAACATTTAGCAATGATTTTCTGCTCACAGAAGAAGTGAACCCTCTTGTGGTGTTGGGGTTAATTTTCTACTACAATGTGCAATTAATTGTTTTTGGTATATGTTATTTTGCATTTATGTATTTATATCTTATAACTATGACTTTTTTGTCCAAAAATTTAACAAATCACCTGGGTTAAGTTAGTGGAAATTATTGCAAGATAAAATTTAATTTCCACCCCTGCATCACTCAAAAATTTAAGGACTTTTTTATACTTCAAGAATTCACCAACACCCTTTGTCAATTTGCAATAGGATTTAGAGGATGATTGAGGAATTAAAAAAAATCTCTAACCAGATTCAAATAAAACAAAACTTAACAAGCCATAATCACAGTATAATTGTTGATCACTCATTATTTATTCCATAATTTTTTTTCCATCATTGCCTCACTACTCCTTATGATCCGTCACTACTTAGAATGATCCCCCTCAACTCTTAATAATCCTTCACTACTTTCAGTCATCCCTTGCTACTCCAAATGATCCCTCACTACTTAGAATAATCCTTTGCTACTTTAAATGATCCCACACTGCTCTGAATGATCACTCACTACTCAGAATGATCCCTCTCTATTTCCAATGATCCATCACTACTCTGAATGAGCCATTGCTACTCGCAAATTATGGTCACTCGCAAGTTAACTTTGAATGATCACTTGCAACTTTGAATGATCCTTCACTACTCCCAAAGATCCCTCGCTACTCTAAATAATCCCTCACGACTCCAAAAAATCCCCCACTGCTCCAATGATCCCAACTAACTCTGTATGATCTCTCACCACTTCCAATGATCCCTCACTTGTCCAAATGATCTCTCACAACACCAGTGATCCCTGACTCCTTTGAATGACCCCTCACATCAGTGATCCCTGACTCCTTTGAATGACCCCTCACATCAGTGATCCCTGACTCCTTTGAATGACCCCTCACCACATCAGTGATCCCTGACTCCTTTGAATGACCCCTCAATGCACCAGTGATCCTTTGCTACTCTGAATGATCCTGTACTACTTTGAATGATCCCTCACCCCAAATGATCCATCACCACTTTGAATGATCCTCACTAGTCCAAATGATCTCTCACCACACCAGTGATCCCTCACTGCTCTGAATGATCCCTCACTACACCAGTGATCTCTTACAAATCTGAATGATCCCTCATTATTCTGAATAATCCCTCACTATAACAGTGATCTCTCACTATTCCACATGATCCCTGCCAACATCAGCAATCCCTTACAACTCCAAATGACCCCTCACTCACTCACTCACTCACTCATCCTCGCTGGCTCGTGGGAGCATAGCGCCTCGTCAGATGGCCCTCCAGTTCGTTCTGTCCTCGGCAGCAAGCCAGGCTGAAGAGAGGTTGAGTCCTGCATCTCTCAGGTCTGCCTGAAGCTGGTCATGCCACCTGGTCCGGGGTCTTCCTCTAGGGCGGGACCAGTGAGGTGGGGCTGGTTCCTTGATCAGGTTGGCCAGCTCGAGAGATGGCGTTGTTCTGGCAATGTGGCCGAAGAGTCGGAGGCGGGCTGATCAGATTAGTCTGGAGACTGGTGGCTGGTTGGTCATCTGGCGTACTGTGGCATTTGAGGTGAAGTTGTACCACTGGAGCCTCAGTATTCTTCGTAGACACTTGCTGTCAAAGGCGTCCAGGAGCCGTTCTTGAGTGGCTGTTAGGGTCCAGGCTTCTGCACCGTACATCAGGATGGACAGTGCCAGACTGTAATACAGTCTGATCTTGGTGTGGAGGGAGAGGCAGCTGTTGGTCCAGATGGTGGCAAGGGCTGCCATGGCTGCGGTGGCCTGGCCAATGTGGGTCCTGATGTCTGTTGTGCTTTTGCAGTCAGAGGTCAGGATGCTGCCAAGGTAGCAGAACTTGTTCACCACTTCCACCTCCCGGGTGCTGATTACTGGTGTAGCTGGGGGCGGTTCAAAGTCACTTAGGCTTTGGATCTTTGTTTTATTCCAGCTGATCATTAGTCCCAGTGGTTTGGTTTCCTTATCCATGACCTTGAGAACGAGATGGAGGGTCTGAACTAATTCGGCAAGGATGGCCACATCGTCCGCATAGTCCAGATCAGAGATGGTCACATTGCCAAAGCTAGCTCCACAGGCACTCTGAGCCACAGTACTTCCCATCACATGGTCGATGGCGGTGTTAAAGATGGTTGGTGCCAGGACGCAGCCCTGCCAGACGCCATTGTTTATGTGGAAGGTGTCTGACAGCATCCCATTCACTCTTACACAGGAGACAGTGTTGGAGTAGAGGAGAGACAGCAAGTCCAACAGCTTTGTGGGGACTCCCAGGATCTTGAGAATCTTCCACAGAGCTTGCCTGTCCACGGAGTCAAAGGCTTGCTTTAAGTCCACATGGGCAGCGTAGAGAGGCTTCCTGTACTCCCTTCTCATCTCTGCTAAGAGCCTAAGTGTCAGGATTCTGTCGACTGTGGAGCGGCCTGGGGTAAATCCACTCTGTTCCTGTCGTTGCTTCTGAAGAAGAAGCGGTCGCAATCTGGTTAGGATGATATGGGCAAACACTTTCCCTAGGACACTCAGCAACGTTATACCCCTGTAGTTGCTGCAGTTGCTCTTGGGGCCCTTCTTCCAGAAGGCAAGAATGATTCCATGTAGCCAGTCAGTAGGGATGGTCTCAGAGTTCCAGACACAGGAGATCAGAGAGTGTAGTCGTTCCAACGCGGTTGGGCCACCGTGTAGCAGCAGTTCAGGAGGAATGCCATCAGCACCTGCAGCCCGTCCAGGCTGGAGCTTGCGTATGGCCTTCTCTACCTCATCCGGGGTGGGGGGCTTGATAGAGATAGACTTGTCCTCAGTGGCCTGGGCTGCTAAGGCATCCAGCTCTGGAGATGGGGGTGGCGGTGGCCGATTGAGGAGCTGAGAGAAGTGTTCTCGCCAGCAATCCAGCTGTTGTTCAGGCGTGTCCAGATCGGATCCGTCCAGAGCTGTCACACAGGCTGTGGGAGGGGTTGTTTTCCCTGTGAGGGTTCTGAGAATCTTGTACAGGGTGCCCTGGTTCCCTCTGTGTGCAGCTGACTCTGCTGTATCAGCGAGTTTGTCAAGCCACCGTTGCTTGTCTCTGCGCAGTAGTTTGTTTCTTACCAGGTTTAGGCGTCTATACTCGTCTCGTTGCCCCCTCAGTCTGGCCTCCCTCCGTGCCTCCACCACTCTGAGTGTCTCCTCACTGACCCCTCACTATTCCAAAACCCCAAATGATGCCTCACTTCTCTGTATGACCCCTCACTATATGAGTGATCCCCAAATACTCCAAATGATACCTGACTACTTTGAATGATTGATCCCTCGTTACTCTGAATGATCCCTCACCACCCCAAAAGATCCCTCACCACTCTGAATGACATTATCATACTCCAAATAATCCCTCATTTATCTAAGTGATCCCATACTACTCCAATCATCCCTCTCTACTCCAAATGATCCTCAAAGCCAAAAGAGGATTACCTAGGAATTCTAGTTCCACTGAAAGCATAAGGCTCTCGGTCAAGAATCCGACTGGACTTTTTGTGGACACTCTCAAGCAGTGGGCCCCGAGAATTTTCACCACCAAAACTGACATATTCTATTCCTTCACTTCATCACATATACTGCAACTTGTAATGTGACATGTGGCCAAAATTAATGGGTGTGTGTGTGTGTGTGTGTGTGTGTGTCACTGGGTCAGCAGTTTCCAGTCTCTCAACAATCCAACATGGTCCTCCAGGGTTGTGCGATTACACTGTGCAGTTGCCACTTTTTTAGTTTAAAAAAAATAAACAAATGTGACAGAAATAGGTTACTGTGTTCACTAACAAGCAAAACATGCTTAAAGGAAAGCTGATCACTAACTGGAAGGAAAGACCAAAATAGATCCCATATCAACTGACAACAACTGGTTATCACTTCCCCTTGCTCAGCCCCTCCTCTACCTATATATCAAAGAACCCACAAAAACACGGCAAACATCATACATCCACGCTCAGGACACAGATAACAGCACAGTGTCTCAAATTGAACCAAAGGTAGGACTACATTTTATTATACAGAGTGCTCATTTTCCATAACATTTTTAAGACAAATGATGTCTGTGCTGTGAATGCAGCAGGACTAGACACACATGTATAATTTATATACACATAGAATGCGGAATTATTGGAACCCTGGATAAAAATAAAAACAATGAGTGATTTAAGAAAATATGCCAAGTTAAAATATAGGGAAAGTAATTCTTTGTGTTTTTTAATGAAAACCATAAGTATCAAAATTATTGGAACCACTGGTTGACTACTTTTTTCAAACATGGCTGGCAAAGATAGGCAATACAAATTAGTCTTTTCCAATAATTTGCTGTAAGACTGAAGAACATATGTGGAAGGATTTTTGACTATTCCTCCATGTAATACTTTTCAAGATCATTGATATTATTGAGTTCATGACAATGAATGCTTTCTTCAATTCAGACCGCATTTTCAAAATGATTCAAACCCAGAGACTAATTTGGCCATTGAATAACTTTGGAATTTGTTTGCATTCGACCATTTCTGTGTGGATTGGATGTACATTTTGGGTCACTGTCATACTAGAAAGACAACCAAATTTTTAGCCAGTATGGCTGAGTACTTTGTTGTATTCATCATAAGAAAAGGGAGAGAGCGCGCCTGAACCGCAGGCAGAAAAACATCCCCAAATGTAAAATCTATGACTCTACAGTTGCCGGTAGGCATAAGGTGCTTCCTCAAACATGCATTCCTCCTTTATTGCTAAAGTCGGTAATGGCATCACACTAAAAATTCAGTTTAGAACAGTACACTCTTTCAGTTATAATTCCAGTGTCATAAGGCAGATTCCAGATGCTTGGTTTTGTGTCTTCATGTAACCCTTCCAAAAGAGTTTCAAATATGGAGGTGGCATGTTGTAGCTGTAATTGCGACTCGGCAAAATCAAGATGCAATCAGTCTCTGCAATGATTGATACATGATCCTTGGGCTCATTCCTGCTTTCTTAATGCAATTTTACTGCATTTTCCTTCCCATCTGAGGGGGAGATATGAACTTCAATGCCTTTCCTAGCATGTTTGACACCATCCCACATTTTAATATGAATTCTTGCTCGAACAGTAGAAGGTGATACATTTAACAGTTGATGCCCAATTTGTTTTAGGAAATCATTATCAGACTTTAAAGGTAGATTACCATTCAACTTCGAAATATAACGTAAGAGCACTTTCGCATTTCACCAGTTGATAGACAATAACAGGATTCAGCATGCTTGTAGCGCAATTTGTACACCACAGTGACACAGGAAGCACCATGACAAATCTGATTCCATGAATTATTACCTGTGATGTTAATTATATGCTGCTTCTTTCTTCATTTTCATCATAGATGCCAATAATTAATAATTATAATAATCGCTTTTATTTACAGGGCCTTTCTAACGCTCAAGGTCACTGTACAGCAGAGTTAAAACTGTCAACAGACAATGCAACACAAAAAACTATTATTAAAATGTCTACAACATCTGAATGAACAGGATTGGGATGAGATAATTGACTTTCAGACACAATATGCCAGTTTGAACAAATGAGTTTTGAGCTGAGTTTTGAATATGGGAAATTCTGAACCTGACTGCAAGTATGCATGTATGCTTATATGCCGCAATGAACACCAAGCACATATAATGTAGAACAGGAATCCTCAAGTCTGGACCTCGAATCAAAATCCAGCCCAGGTTTTCTGTTATCCCAGGCCAGTAAATGAACACTTTGTGACTCTCATTGCCTGGACTGTCTAAACAACCGAGTCCCTGGTAAACGAAGGGTTGAAAACTAGCCATTCTCAAACCTCGAGGACCGCGATTTAAGGACCAGGGGTGTAAAAAATTGAAGTTTTTTGCAATGTTGATATGAAATAAATGCTAGCCACTGAAATAAGTACCATACCACATAAGAGCTTGTGCATGAGCAAAGTGGGCTTTGGGCACTCCTAGCACAGCAACAGCCTTGGAAGATGCTTTTTCAGGCACAATATAGGAATCCATAATGGTTCACCATAGTTAAAAATAATTGCTCTGTATTTCAACAACGTGTCACCAGAGGAAGTTTAATGGCATCAAAAGCAGTGTTCTCACCAGCGTATTTCAGTGTAGCGGGCCGCTACGCTGTTACCTGAAAAAATACGCTGTGTCTTGGCCCGCTACGCTGTCTTTCAAGCTGCGTGGTTGCAAAGTTTGACACATTTTCCAGTAAAATATGCGCAAATTTTCCTAAAAAACTTGTTTCTCCACTGTCGTCTTCGCTGCAAACGAATAGCGTATGGCTTGTTTTGACAGAAACAACCATGTGCACATCGTGATATGAGATTTTTTAGGAAAGAACGGGGGGGGATTGATACTCCCGTTTTCCACCGTGGGTGATTAATGCAGCTTTCAGAGCATTGTTGTTGTAGCAGGATCACGTAAATAATTTCAGGATAACTGTGTTTTTTTTCCATTGGTTGTTGCCCTAAATCTTACCCAGATACGATAGTGCTATTATCTGATTGGCTATCGTGTAGCCCCTTTCCTTTTTTTGATTGGCTGGCAGGTGGCAAGCTGCCACCAAGAACTCCGGGGGAGACGTGTTTGATTCCTGCTGGTTTCCACAGTTATAGCGGTGCTGCTGCGCATGTAGGCCTACTGTTGGAAACTGTTTTCGTTTTAATCATTTTTTTGCGTGAGAAATACTGTGTGTGGAGTAAGTGTGTGACATCCGACTGAAATGAGTGACAATCACGCTCATTGTGTGAGACTTGAGAGCCATAACCCCTGAGTTCTCATCAGGCCCAAAGCCTTTGCAAGTTTACATTTAGCTACAGTGGTCCCAGGTATTATTTCAAGAGCTTTTACATGCAAGATTTGCATTCTAGATGAGTATATATATCATTAAATTGGGCATCTAGACTGTCAAATAGGCCTCAAAAAAACCATAAATTGCCAGAGCTTCCGGGGGGCTTCGCCCCCAGAGGCCCTCAATCAAGGCTCTTCCCCTGGACCCCCTTGGGGGCCTCCGCGGGCCCCAAACCCCCAGCCAGTTGGGGTGATGTCCCACCCCACTACGCTGTCAAAAATTTCTGGTGAGAACCCTGAGAAGGAATAAATACATGTAAGTTTAATTTTTTAAACGATGAAACACTGTATATCATAAGAAAAATGGCAAAAGCTGGTAAAAATGAACAGGACAGTGTTATAAGAACTACGAAATGAATGCCCACCATTTAAGACCAAACTGACGTCAAAAAAAGAGAAGTCTTGTAATGCAGAATATGTGCATTTCATGAATACTGAAATTGAACCAAAGATGGTTTTCCTTCAAGCACCAGGTTGCAAGCATCAAAGACCCAGGCCCTATTTATTCCTGCAGAGCTATGAGGTGAGGAGAGTCCAGACCTCAAATAAGGGGATCCTGTGCTTTTCATCTTGCAGTCAAGGAGTATACGCAAATCTGAACTTAAACAGTGCATAACCATATGAATATAAGATACATACCCACCATTATGTAAGGCATGTAAGAACCATTAATTTTGCTGGAGTATACTGTAATAACTACCTTCTACAGCTGCAATTAAATTTAATTATACGCATCAAAAACTCCAGTTGTAATTAAAATGTCTGTTGCAGGGAAGGCCAGGCTAATCCAGTTAAAACAATGACAAAAGCCATATCAGTTAAGATTACCTGATCCTTCCCTGATGTTTGTCAATGGTCGCAAGGTACCACCATCAAACTTTGGCCAGCTCAGTCCCAGTACCTGGAGATTTATCATCCAGTATTGCAATACAATGTTCAAAGTTGAATCAGCTCTCGAATAAACCCAGCTATGGCAACGATTGGCTCAAACTGACCCTGTAAGAGTTAATTTGACTTTGTAAGAGTTGACACTTTACTGTGGCTTTAATTTTAACTTTTGGCAAAGTGGCACACAAGATTATTTCCATCAGAAGCTCAGTAAGAGCTCTAGCTGTTGAATGAGGTGTGTACAGTACAAGTATAGCCGTCCATCTGGTTGACTGTTTCTCAACATTCCAAAACTACAAGCGCTATCAAAAGTAAAAGGCTGGTCACGGGTAAGTATGGTCCCTGAGAGAGCTTAGTTTTCTCCGAGGTCAGGACTTCATCTCTCACAGCAAGACGTGCCAAATATAGCAGACCCAATCCAGTAGCAAGTGGGATAACATTACAGATAACACTTGCATTACATTAGCTATAACAAAACCATTACAAGCACCTACATGTCTATGGAGATAAAGGAGTAGTTGCCCTTCCGTGTAAATGCAAATTATGCCTGTGGCTGTTTACCAATAGCTGCATCTCCAATACCCATCATGTTGCATCATAAATCCTGTAATTGACCGGGTTTTTATTTATGGGCCATGCAGCGATTGTGGCTGTGGGGCACAGATAACTGCAGGAGGGGAAAACACTGCGAAGGTCATGTTTACAGCACACATATTCTGTTCTATAGATCCTACTTACCACAGGAAGGTTCTAATTGATGATGATGATGATGATGATCAACAGAGTCCATCATTACCAGATCTCTTTTTCTAGAGGCCAATGTGCCTGTGTATGTGGAAATGTTTAACCATTTCCTCATGCTAAAAAGGGTCATATTCTGCCAATTTCCTGGATCAAGATTTTTATTTTTGTCGTCTATTTACAAACATTTGCATGTTTTATTATCATAAAGCACCTAGTTACAGCCATACAGGCTGGATCTGTAGCTCCTCAGACTCACTCAGCTAGAACCGGGCTGTTTTGGCAGCTGTCTCTTTCAGGCCTACTTCCTTAAAGTCAGTTCTGTTACGATTGGGCAACCGCATTCAGGAAGCAGTGCCAGGTGAAATGAAAGGAAAAAAATTAAAGGTTGGAGTAGCACTGCTGATGAATAGAGGTAAAATTTAATTTCAACCATCAAATCTTCACTTAGTCTTCTTTTGGAAGTCCATGCAAAAGGAAGTTGCCGTCAGACTGAAGAAAATAGTATTTTTTCAACATGGCAATATGCAAGACCCAAACTCTTGCTGGCCTCCACCTTTATTTTTTCGAAGGTGTGCCAAGATGGCTGCTAGTTGGGCATTATACCATTTTGTTATATGGTAACAAACATATTATAGAGCAAAAGAACAAAAGGCAGGGCTGTAAATGAGACAAATCAGGGAGTTCTAGAGTTCTGGTGTTTTCTGACACTGAGAACAGGCCCTATTTTGATGACCTAAACGCAGTCAGCAAATGCAAGTGCAAACAGTATTGCAGATCAAAACTGGGCGTGCCAAACTACGTTTTGGTAATTTTGTGACAGGAGGCAATAGCGCAGCTGTGGCATTGTTGTGAAAATGGTTGCACGAAGATGAAGGAATCACCTGTGGGTGTGGAGGGGGTGTGGTTCCATTCAGGCCAATCAGATTAGCCACTATCATTCCCGTTAAAAACAATGCGATAGCGCCATAGTGAACTGGCAGTTTCATCAGGCGAAGATCAAGCACTTAGCTTGCATAACTGCAACCTCTTTTGCTCCTTGAAGAACTGTGCTCCAACGTAGTAAGTATTGCAAGTAGCCATTTGGGGGATAGAGGTCGATAGTGTTTTGTATGAAAAGATGTGGAGATTTAAACCATAAGCAAAATGCCACTAGTGGTATTAAAACAAGTGCAAGACCAGAGTTAAAGCCATTACCACCTTTATGAAGGTCCGCAGCATCGGGCTCGTTTGAACAGCTACTTCTTTCTTTCTTCACTTCTCTTGATGACAAACAAACTTTGCACACATTTTATCTCATTTTTATACCCTACAGAAAGTAGGAGTGATCTAAAAACTTTCTAGTTTTATGAAGAATTCGGTAGATTATTCACAAATTTCTTGATTATGATTACTATTCAAACTTTTGAATTACATAACCTAGATTTGGAGGAAATAGATTTTTCATGAAAAGAATAAATAATTTCAGTTGGTTCAATTGAAAGGTTAATAAAGTATAATATTTCTCTCATGTTGGCATTTTGAGTTTATCTCCATGTTATCATTTTATAACGTGTTCTCTGCATTTCCCATCAGAGGTTCCAATAATTCTAGAGCCCACTCTACTTTTTCCAGTGATCAATCTTTCCATCCTTCTGTCTGTATACCCATTCATAAATCCTGTTCTCCTACTCAATCCATTAATCAATTCATCCAACCATCCATCTCTCCATCCCTCAAGATCCATGGAGAACACGTCCATGTCACCAGAGGTGATAACGTGTTCCCCTGAGAAGGCCTCTTCCCTGTGCCCATCCTTCATCACCCGCCTGGTTCTGCCTGTCTTTTGTGGCATTATGGTCTTCATGGGCATCCCTGGGAACATCCTGTCCCTCTGGGTTTTCGCAAAGAAGATCCCCTCCAAAACACCCACCCACATCTACCTCATCAACCTAAGTGTGTCCAACCTGATGCTGTGCGCCACTATGCCCATGCTGGCAGCCTACTACGCGATGGGTGAGGACTGGTGCTCCCATCAGCTGCCCTGCCAAGTCACCATTGGTGGAGTGACGCCAGTTCTGCACATCAACATCAGCGTGGCGATGCTGATCCTGACCTGGGTCGCCCTGAGCCGCCTGGCCACCCTCACCGAGCGAAGCCATACCGGGCGTCCCAGCACCTGCGCCCGAATACTCCCCTCATCGTTCTTCCGCAGACTGCAGGAGGTGAAATTTGCCCGAGTCATCTGCCTGGGAATCTGGGTCTTTCTTCTTGGCTCCATAGTCCCCGCCGTAGCCATGTATACAGCAGTGGAGTCCAAAGTTATGAAGAATGCCAGCGATGAGGCCTGCTACAGCTTGGCAGTGGAAGTTGGGGGCAACTTCTCTCAGATGATCTCGCTGGGGTCGATCGTGCTCTTCTCCCTCTGCTTCCTGCTGGTGCTGGCCTCATACATCTCTGTTAGTAGACACATCCGTCGGGCTAGGCAGAACACGGCGGTACCCGACCGTCATCGGGTCTACAGCCGGGTGTTCCGAAATATTGTGGTCATTCAGCTCGTTTTGGCTGTTTGTCTCCTGCCACACCACGTTTTCAAGGCAATCTTCATTGCCCTGGTCCATCACTGGAGATCCCCCCAACCTGTGAATGGGAGTGAATGCCACCACCTCTTCAGGTTTGTGGAGGTAAAGAACGTGTTGCTGCTCTTGGCAGCGTTCAGGAGTGCAGCAGATCCCATCACATACTTCCTGTTGGACAACACATTTCGCAGATATGTGGTTGACTTGATGAGCCCAAGCACTAGCCATCAAAGCAGTCAAATGACAGAATCCAAAGGAGAAACAGAGCGAACAAACTCTAAGGCCACAAAAGTCTAATAAGCATTGGGAAGAATGATGGCAGCGAGGCACGGTAGCCCAGTGGTAGGCTGCTTGTCTGGCCATTGTAGAATTTCTGGTTTGAGAGCCTAATGAGGCTTGGGATTCAGACTTCCAGAGAGATGAAGTTATGAGGAACTCTGCCACTGGGGTTTTGAGCGAGGCTTTTTATGCAGGAAACACACAAAAAGGGGGAGAAAGAAAGAGAGAAATGAATGGCCCGGATGCAAAATTGCAGAAGAGCACATGCAAGTCTGTCCGTGAAACAGATGCTTCACCGGTTTTCCGTTTTGCAGCTTTGAATTACTTCCACCAAACATCATCACCAGTAAAAGTGAGGACACCATTCAGAGAAGGCGAAAGGCATTTTCATGGGACTAAAATTACAGAATAGCACAATTACCTAGGAACCAGCTGATGCCATAAGTTGATAGTACACAGGATTAATGGACGCTGAAAATGGGGCTTTGTGCAATAACATGTATGGACAGAATTAAAAAAGCAATTCTTTCAGCATATAACCTTAATTGGTACGACGATCAATTGAGCCCCTAAGAACCATACCGGGCCATCCCGCACTTTTGGCGAAATTGAGTTGAGGTAGTCAGCATGTGCAGAAAACTAAGATCTACACTTCCTAAATGAGCCAACCCAATCTACCCACATGGATTGTTCATACAAGCAAACATCCTCTCTGCCACTGTACATATGCACTGCACTGCCTTAGCCATAGTGGACCATCCCACAACTTCCCATAATTCAATGTAAACATGGCGGCTAGGTATCTCACTGATGAGGAACTGCATCCTATCATCGATGATGATGGTGAAGTGTAAGATAATGGAGACCCACAGTTTGTCCCAAATTAATCAGAAGATGATGGTTCCGCTTCAGAAGGAGGTACCTTTCACTTTAAACGAAACAGAAGGGCATCCAAAACCTGCATTAGAAGTGCATTATGTAATTGTACATATCATGAGTTTTTAACAGAAGCAGTGTTTCCAGTTCCCAGATACTCTAGATGACACAGGAGGCTGGCAACTTTAAGTCCCATTTTCTCAAAAGTTGCCCAACATGGGTTGGCCCAGTATGGTTCTTAAGGGCTCAATTTATTAGCTGTCTTTTTTTGGTTTCATGCCATCATGCTGTTGAAGCATCAAATACTCTCAAAAAACAAACAAAAAAAATCAATAATTGCATACTTTTGAATGGTACAAAATGCACTTTCCATGTTTTCGTCTGTTTTTTTTTTATTGATGTAATGTGAACAAGGTCTCATGAGAAAGAATGACAGTATATATATTATTATGGCTAGTAAATTTCAAACCTGAAAATGTCAATGCATGTTTTAGCTCTCGATGTTATCAACCCTTCCAGAAAAACCACACATCCTTTTCTGAGAAGATTAGATCAGCACTAATACAGGGATGTCACAGTAGAGGAGACCATGCACTAAGACACCATGAGCTTTACTGTGGTAATTATTTTTTAAATTCCATTATTATTCTTGAAATATTGCCACCTCAACTGAGTATCACTTCAAAAAGAAAGAAAACACAGGAACCAAATAAAGTGGGTATAAGCACCAGTTTGCCTACCCTACTCAAGAGTGGAGGATGCTTGACAAGACCATCAAAGTTAGATAATATGGTCTTGTGGAGCCGCTACCACAAATCCATTCTTTTTCTTTTTTATTCACCCAATTTTGCCGAATTCAGTCAAACTTGTTCATTAAAATGTCACAAATTTGACTGTGTAAAAATAACTGAAAAATAAGTGCTGAAAAAGGCAAACATGGGTTTTGTTAAGACCTCTGAAGGCGTTTCATCCACCATTATTGAATGTTTTTATGACGGTTCATCACAAATTGCTTTTCCAAGCTCAAAATAGCCTTTTACTTTTGCTATCAAGATGCAGATTAGCCTTTTAATTCAGTTCATATTGTTCAATTGTTCTGCTTCATTTCAAGCGCTCAGTGGTTCGGAAGGCAATTAGAAAGTTGAATTAAGTAGAGCTTTACCATTTACAACAGTGAGGGCAGATGCCAAATGAACAAAACAAACTGCATCTCGGTATTTCACGATTCCGCTCAATCAGTACATTTACATGCACAGTTAAGTTGAGCTACAGTTATAGCTCGATTATGCCATTTAATCGGACTACTGTCCTTGTCCCAGTATACATGCACAGCAGGGAAATCGGTTCATTGACTGAAGCATGTCTGTCTCCGCAACAATAGGTGGTGATATGCTCCATTCCAGCTCGTTCATATTGGACCTTTTTCTGGTTGACCTATTACGCTACCGACCAAATAATCCACAAACAAGTTAGCTGGTGGCAAACTGATAGCATTTCGAGAGGCGAGAACATGGGCTACTTTACGGCTCTGGGGCGCGTTTCCCAAAAGCGTAGCTGCTAACTAAGTTAGCAACTTACATAGTTCATCCATTCACACTCAACAGGCCCAACTATGTAAGTTAGCATCTGTGATTTCGGGAAACGCACCCCTGTACATTTTGTGCATGCTGTATGCTGTCTTTCGTACAGTTTAGATGCACGATATCCCTGGTGGTTATATTAGTCGAAGGCAGGCAGCAACACCGTATGCTCCCAGGGTGCTCCAACAGCGTGACCTCCACTATGCTCCACTTTGTCCCCTCTCTACTACACTGGGGTGTGTTTCCCAAAAGCGTTGTAGCTAACTTGGTTAGCAACTTACATAGTTCATCCACTCACAGTCAGTACTTCCAACTATATAAGTTAGAATCTGTGCTTTCCGTAAACGCATCCCTGGACTTCCCATGCTTGTTGAATGCAGGTCAGAAGCAAAGACTGGTGGGAAAGAGTCGTTGTGAAAAAGTTTTCTGATTGCGAGTGGAAGGAAAATTTTCAGATGACGAGCAAGTCATTCGATAAATTATGCAGATTAATGGAAGAAGTTATGAGCCCTCAAGACATGACTGTTCGAGCACTAATACCATTGCAGAGGATTGCTACTGTTCTGTATAAACTTGCAAGTTGTGCAGAGAAGAGAGTTGTTGCTAATCAGCTTGTTGTTCACAAGTCCTCAAGACTTCAGAGTCAAAGCCCTGCACGATGAACTAGGGAGCATGCGCAGAGCGCAAATGCAGTTTGGTTCAATTCAAGCGTATACATGGAGGAGCAATCTGACTAATAACCGCATTTACTGGGTGTGTTAGTCCGACTTTGAGAAATTCGATTTAGTACGATTCCAGTCAGACAAACATGTTTACAAGTAATTTTAAAATCCGGTTTCAGTAGGACTAATGCAAAAAATCGATTTTCTCGAACGTCATGAAAAAGCACTCAATGTCTCTGTTCCAGCCAACGGATAACAAAAAATGAAGGAACATCACATTTCAGAGCATTTCCCAGAAACAGGGGTAGAGCAGTTTCTCCTTCCAGCTCAGCTGAGGCAGCCACTTGGGTAAAACACTACATCATGCCTGTGCACTGGTACTGCACCTCACCAGGGACAACATTACTCCAGAAGAATCTGTCGCCAACAAAACAGTTCTACCTGCCATCTACACCCTGATTATTGCAATGTTCCTACTTGGAGGGGGGATGTATGCCATGTTTTCAAGTTGTGTCCAACAACATCACCATGTCCCAACATTTTTGAGTTGATTTTCACGCCTTTCTGCATTACATTTAGTAGACACTTCTCATCTAAACAATACTCTGGAGAGAGGGAGAGGACAAATTGCACAGCCAATTAGATCAAGGGATGATTAGATGGCAGATTGAAGGAGCCAGGTTGGGAATTCAGCCATGACACCGGGGAACCCCCTAGTCTTGTCGATGAGCGTCATAGGATCTTTAATGACCACAGAGAGTCAGGACCTCGGTTTAACATCTCATCCGAAAGACGGCGTCTCCTTCAGTACAGTGTCCCCATCACTGCCCTGGGATGTTGGGTATTATTCCCCTAGAGGGAAGATCGCAACCTACTGGACCACCAGCATCAACTTATTTTCCCAGGTGGTCTCCCATCCAAGTACTAACCAAGCCCACACCTGCTTAGCTTCAGCCACATGGCTGGAGCAGATCGAATACTGGTGTGGCTGCTGGCAAATATGGATTTGGGGGCCATGTTCAAGGCCTTCAACAACTGATGCACTGATTTAATGTGGCCTCATAGAGGCTTCATCCACCAACCGTCCCAGGATAACATCTCAGCTACTGGGGTATGGGCTGCTCCCACTCATTTTACAAAGGGCCAAGTACCCTGGGAGATCTTCAATTTACCCATGCCAAGTGCTTATACACCCAGGGGACACACTGACAACCCGTATTGGCTGATCTTCATATCAAGGGGAGCGTTTCCCATAAAAACTGCCCAATTATAGCAGAACTGAATAACAATAGAAACCTCTCACTCCCCCGCACGCACACACACGAACCAGCTAACACACCCATTGATATCGCTTGTGAAAAGTGCAGTCTTGTCCAAGGCTGGCGTCTATTTCATGTCACAAAAGCTTTTCCACAAACAGTGACAGTTACTCAGCGCTGAGTAAAACACATCTGCCAAACCATGGGGAACTGTGCAAAACCAGAGGCAGGAACTCTATATTCTCATCCTGTCAACGGTTCCCCAGTCAATCAACCTGAGGCAGAGCAGTCACATTCGCAGAGAGTATGAGGGTCCAGAACTTCACATTAACATCATAACCCCCCGCAGCAGACAAAGGAGGGCTCCTTCCTAAAGTCTCACAGAAGTCTCTCTCTCTTGCCTCCAGTGAAAAATCTGCTTGGCACCCCTCTCCTCCCAACACCACAGATACGCTTCATTTCTTCATCATCAGATAGCAGGTTCAATCTCTGAGCAGTACTTATACCAGGCAAAAAAAAAAAACTTTCTTCCCCACCGAAGTGAAACCGCGTTAACTTCACAAGATCACCGAAGATAAATATCAACCCACTTCCTTAATACCATCAAAGAAATGATTCCCCCCATTATTAAACCTAAGGCAGAAATACGATGAAGGCACTGAGACAGCGCTTCAGCCTTGCCCAGGAGGTGTCCTTAAGAGTTCCATAGCACTTTTCTGCACACAGTTGGGAGGTTGCAGAAGTAGTGCTTTCAAATAAAAGGCATCCTATCTGAACAGAACAAAACTCAACTATGAGTCATAATGAAGACCACTGGGTAGCCTTCAACTTGCACAAACAAACTGCGCATTACATTTGGGGCTTAACCAGGCACACTCATTCAGAGTGACAAACATAACATGTTAGACATTTGCATCTTAACCAATTATTTCAATTCTAAAAGCAGTGGAATTTATAATTCAAGTGTGTTTCAGTTCTTTAGGGACACCATGTTTTACAATTTGGCACAAGATGCTGCGCAGTACAGCCAGGGAGTCAGAGTTGTCCACAAAGAGTTTAAGTACAGTCGCATAACCTGCCCCTGAATTGTTAAAGAAATATTTCTCCATACTGCAAATTGAAAAATTGCTTAAGAAATCAGTACACAAGGAGTAAATAAGATATAAAAATACATAATGTGCATTCTTTTGCTTGCTGAAAGATATTATCTGCTAAGCAACCGACCTGAATGGAAAACGGGGCATTTTTGACCTATACTGCCAGGTTGGCACTGGTGAGCAATATCTCCCAAGAAGGCCTGGAAACATATCTCAGAAAAGATGTGTCACTACAAATGCCTCCAGCAGAGATGCCCCCACAGCTGTCCAGTGATCCTGCATAGCTAACTAAGAAGGTGGTAGAGTCTCTTTCCTCAACATCAGTGTGAATTCCTTACAGTGAAAAGCGCTACATAAATACAACACATTCACACAGAATTGTAAATACATGCTAGACTCATTTCACATCATTTTCATGATAAATATTCAGTTAAACAAGATGTTAAACCATAATAACTCCATCCGTTGGGGGAGGGGTATGGTTCCTGGTGGCATTTGTTTGTCTGCATGCCAAAAAAATTTCTGCATTTTCAGAGAAGGTTTGCAACAGTCCAAGGATCCCCAATCAAATTTTGGACATAACTGGATCAAGGCTGAAGTCAAGTAAAAAAAAAAAAGCTCAGCTGGCACCCAGAGTTTCCTTCCTGGAAAGACAAGATGGCAAATAAATGGCAGGCCAAGCTGAAGTTCTCAACAGGGCAAAAATATTTCAGCCAGTAGAGTTAGAGCTCTGAAAATATTTAAATGGTTATTCATAGGTGTTAACCAAATCAACAAAAGGGGAAGTTCTTACAGGAAGGAGGAAGCCGTTTACACTTTGCTAGGACTGAGCAAGCAATCTTTACGTCAACGAGCTTTTTGCACAGATTCAAAGAGCTTTTCTGAAATCCACTGTAAGTCACCCTGATACTACAGAACACAAAGGGACAAGGTTTTTGTCGCCCAAAATTCCATTAAAAAACTTCAAGATAAACCCGTTTCCATGCAAGCAATGACATGGTAACTCACAAACATCCATGGATGGTTGTTGGATGTTTTCGCAAATAAAAGACTGAACACCATGCGTTACACCATAAATATGTACCAAGCTGGCCCTAAAATAATATGACAAAGGATTTTCTGTGGAGGAGCCCAATGAGAAATCTTTACATCGAGCCTGCATTCCCTGGTGGCACATCTGTGCATATGTGTGCATGCGGATGGTGCATGTGAATGGGTGTGTATGCAAGTGTTTAACCTTCTATGATATCCTTTTCCAGTTTTACAAAAGTGACGACAATGAAGGCGCAACCAACAGCTTAGCAATCATACCTATACTTCTTTCACTTATAGTACTTTGTTGACTCACCGTAACAGCCAGAGCTAATTTTATATACAGTATCTCGCAAAAGTGAGCACACCCCTCACATTTCGACAATTAACTTATTATATCTTTTCAAGGGGCAACGTTACAGAAAAGAAACCTGAATGCATTCTACAGTAGTCATTGTACAATATGTGTAGCGGTGTAGATTTACTGCACTGTCCAAATAACTGAACAAACAGTAACTATTTCCAAAATGGGTGGCAATAAAAGTGAGTACACCTCACCGTAAACATGCCAAATTGTGTCCATAGTGTCAATATTTAGTGTGACCACCATTGTTGTCCAGCACTACCTTGATTCTGAAGCCAACTTGTGCACCTGACGCAGAGCACGAGGACTCGACCTCTTCAGTCGACCCTGACGAGGCCTGTTCCGAGCAGAACCAGTCTTGGAAAACCGCTGAATAACATTGACCACCGTGCTGTAGCTCAGTTTCATGGTTTCACAGATCTTCTTGTAGCTTAGACCATTTTTGTGGACAGTAACAATTCTCTTTTTCAGATCCTCAGAGAGTTCTTTCCCATGAGGTGCCATGTTGACCATCCAGTGACCAGAATGAGAGCACTGCACCCAAAGCACCACAATTTAAACCTTCAACGCGTTACACAACCTCATATGGCCCAGTCGAACAGACGAAAGCATGAACATAATGAATAAGACACGTTTCATTGCTTGGTTGACCATTACCAATTGGGGTGTGCACTCACTTTTGTTGCCACCCATTTTGGAAATGATGACTGTTTGTTCAGTTATTTGGACAGTGCAGTAAATCTACACTGCTACACATATTGTACAATGACTACTCTCGAATATATTCAAGTTTCATTTCTGTAACGCTGTCCCGTGAAAAGATATAATCAATTAATTGTCGAAATGTGAGGGGTGTACTCACTTTTGTGAGATACTGTATAAATGAACAGTGTACATATACATATTAAGTGCGTACTACCATGAGAATATCGCATTTAGCAAATGCTTATATCCAAACCAAGGTACCGGAACAGTGAAGTAGTGACTAAAATCAGAAAGAAATGCTAGAAGCCTAGGATGCACAAGAGGTGTCATTACACTCCTAACAGAATTGGATCCATTGAATTCTGATGCTGCTTTGCTGCTTTTACTTCACTAACAGAAACAGAACACTATTGGTATTACCCTTCTGGTTCAGGTTACGAGACTTTGACAGCCAGCTTTAACTACTATTGGACAGAAAAGATGCATAAAAAGACTGCATTAACACCATGAAATTACAAAAAACCACACCAGAATAACTCCACTCAAAATAATACAATTAGCATTGACAACAGAGGGAAATTAAGAAAAAAAACTGCTATTTATTAAAATGATCAGGCAATAGCCATCAGCAACATAGGTCAGATACGTGACCTGGTGTGTTGCTAACTACTTACTTGGCAGCATTCTGCTTTGGAAACTACGCAGGAACTTTTTAGAGAAAACAGATTTCGCAATGTATTATTTTTTTCCACACATGAACAAGCATGTCAAGATACAATAACATCCTTGTAAAGATTTGGGAAAACCTCCATCTGGTGTTCCGACTGAATGCCATTTCTTTTTTTTTCTTTTTGGGTTCTCTCCAAAACCTGAAATCTCAAAAAGGAAGGGAGATGACAACGTCCAAGGCCTACTGGCTTTTTTTTTTTTAATTTCACTATAAATTATATGAAGTGTGCACTATTGGCTCTTATTATAGTATATATATCATATAAAGTGTGCACTACTGACCCTTTTATTTTAGAATATATAGTATACAGTGTACACTATTGGTCCTTATATTTCAGTATACAGCACGGTGCAAATGTCTTAGGCACCCTGTATTTTTTAAAAGGTAAATCTGCCTTACATGTTTGCTTTTTGTTTTCCACAATAGATTTGCTGAAGGTAAAAAGAAATTCCTAAAGCTAATTAAAAGAAAAGTTTAATTAATAAATGGTTGTATTTGTATTATTTAAAAACAGTTGATACAGATAATATAGCCTTGACAGAACCCTGATGTCAACATCAGCGTGGCTGTCTGCAATTACTTGAAGGGAGAGACTCAAGTGAGACAGTCAGTCTGCAGAAGAACGGTGGCAAGTTTTCCACTCTGCCTGGAGCCAGCAAAAAGCCAATCATCTTATTAAACTATAGCACAATAGGACAGTCCCAAATTTTTTGGCACAGAGTAGTCACACCAAATATTGATTTGGTTTAGTTTTTAACAGCTTACAGCTCAGTTTAGTACTTTCTCAGTTATTAGAAACTTTTAAATTTCATCATTTTTGCAAGCATATTTGCTCTATGGAATTGCTTTAAATTTGCCTAGGCCTTTTTCATAGTACTGTATATTGTCTGAAGTGTGCACTATTGACCCATTTATTTCAGCATATCACATAAAGGTTGCAATAATGGCCATTTTATTTCAGTGTATATCCAAAAGCATGCACTATTAGCTCTTTTATTTCAGTACATTGCATATAAAGTGTGCATGACTGGCTTTTATTTCAGTACATACAGTATAACACATACAATTTGCTCTTTTTTAGGTATATATTGTACTAAACGTGCATAGTTGGCTCTTTTATTTCTGTATATAGCATATTATAAAGCATGCACAATTAGCTTTTAGTTTAGCATCAATCATATAAAGTGTGCACCGTTGGCGATTCTATTTCAGTACATATATATCGCATAGTGTGTGCACTATTGGCTTTTATTTCAGTATATATCACATTAAGTATACACTATTGACTTTTATTTCAGGATGTACAGTATATAATATACAATGTGCACTGCTGGCTCTTATTTAGGTATATATCATATAAAGTGTGCATAATTGGCTCTTAAATTTCAGTATATATTTGTATGAACTGTGCATTATTGGCCCGTCTATTTCAGTATATCACATAGAAAGTGTGCACTATTGGCTTTTATTTCAGCATATATCACATAAAGTGCACATCGGTGGGTCTTTTATTTCAGTATATATCATATAAAGTGTGCACTTTTGGCTCTAAAATATCAGTATATGTTTGTTTTAAGTTTGCACTATTGGCCCTTTTATTTCGGTATATAGCATACAAAGCCAGCACTATTGGCAGAGCAAGAACTACAAGAAAGGGACAGAGGACTAATAAAACAGTAGCCTGAAAACCTCAAACTGCATTTAACGGAGTTAGAGAACACTTCACGAGAGAGAGAGCGAGAGATAAATAGACAGATGGACAGCCTGAAATAGAAAGACAACTGGATCGACAAACTAAGCACGACTTGAGAGCGAGCAGACATTTTTTTTTTTTTTTTTTACAGCCTCCGTCGAAGACTAAGACCCTAACTCAAGCTTTTACTCATCTTTGGTGACTTGTTTCAAACTTCCTGATTTACGTACATGAAGGAGATTGTAGTTTTGGACACAGGTCGAAAAAAAGATGCATTGCTGTCTTAAATGAGATTTTGCAAGATGACAACTCATTAACTGAAAGCGAGCACATTTGATTGCAGAAAACAGGAAAAGGACATTAGCAGCATTGAAAGATATAACACTGTAGGCTGGGGGGAGAAGGCAGAAGTGCCGAAGGGACCAACAGCTGCACCAATAACCCATTTGTTTGTTAGCAGTGCAGAACAGAGAACTTCTCCTTCTTTGTTGACTATGGGTGCTGAGAACTGCAGTAAGGTCTAAAAACCCCCACCACACCAATCAAAGTGTTGAAAGACTTCTAACACGGGGTACAGGAGCAAGCGTGTGGGAGAAAGCAAGGTATGCAGGCCACAGCTAATTACTGGCAGCACACCAGGCACAGCGCAACCGTGTCGCCCCTCCCTGTGCGTTACAAACGGCCTTAAACTACACAAACCAGTTAGCAACAATATGGAGTGAATATAATGGGAAACAAATGTAAAAATGCATGCAATTCAAGTGCAGTTTAAGCCATCAGTGCTGTATAATGGTCTGCATCTCATGTGTCACGGGTTCAAAGTCCTGCTGCTGCCCTTATTCCATTGAGCAAGGCAATCAACCTGAAACATTCAGCTTGCTAATTGCAAAATGGTGGATAAATATTTCATCTGTGCAACAACCTCAGGTTCTGGGCCTACACGTAGATGCTGAAATGTTTATAAAATGTCTGCTTTCAGGCAGAGTCTAAACTCCAGTGAGTGATGTATTCTGTTTCGTGGGGGAAAAAGCTATTAAACCATTTTTAACAGTAACTTCTTGCAACCTTTATAAAAACAACCATCTCCTGCGAGCTTTCTCCCGCCCAGCCCACATGAACAGAGTCTGCTCCAACGCAGCAGCTCCAATTCACAGCAACAGTAACTAGAGTGCCAAGGGCTCTGAAGGTTGCTGGCAGTTACAGCTCCAACAGGAGAAAAGTAACTAGCATCAGTCAGCGGATTCAACAGGAAGCCAACAAGAATTCTTGCGAAAGCAACACGTTGTCTACACGATATTGACATTAAAAAGCTCCAGCTCGGACATCCGCAAAAAAATCAAACCCGTTTAATTTTTTCGCGAATTTCGGCGGTGATGGAAAATGGTCCCGTACCACTGCGAATCAATTCACGGTTCTTTGAATCGATTCTTCTCTGCGAAAGAAGAGAACTGTTTCATCCGCACACTTCCGCGGGCCAACGCAGCTCAGTGAGAAAGGGGTTTTAGTTACCATTATCGGGCAACTCGACTGAGCGGTCACACTTTTTCATAGTGACAGACAGCAACATTTCTGCCATTTAGCAAAAATATAATCTTTAAGAAGTCTACATCATGAAATCCGATTAGATTTTTTTCTAACCTGAACTTTCATTGTCGTCTGCTGTCAATTTGTGAAGTGCGCCATCTTCTCAATTCACTTCTGGTTCTTGCCCTGCTTTCAGACAATGATTTTTTTTACACAACACTGCCACCGAGTGGGACAGTGGGTCCAATTAGTATTATTCTTTCTATTCCATGATGCTAATAGGAACAAACATCCAAAAATGGATTTTGACTAGTTTTTATTGCGCAATTGATTGCGAAAAAAGGTCGACCATGCAGTTACAATGCACGTTAAAATTTTAATTATATATAGGTTAGTGCCTAATACATACTAATGTCTAAAGACATTATTAAATGAGGAAATAAATAGATTGATTTTGTCACATGACTTTGACCTTGAAGACCAAAGTAAAATCCAATATGGTGTGTTTGATCAGCATACATGATTTGTCATTAGTATCCAATACATGCTGAAGATCTAAAGCCAACATTAAAGGACTTTTAGGCCGTTTAGTCATTACCTGGACTTTTTTGCCCAAGGTCAAATCCAATATGTCGAAAACAACCAGCATACATGATTTGCTATTAGTGCCCAATAATAAAGCTCTAAAAACAACCAGCATACATGATTTGCTATTAGTGCCCAATACATACCTAAGCTCTAAAAACAATATTAAACAAATATGGGCCATTTTTGTCATATGTTCCTATGTATCAGTGCGTGTTTTGTAAACAAAACCACGTGTTGCTAGAAAGATGGCGTTCGCGCAGTCTTTACAGAGAGCAAAGGAGAAACTCGGGCTTGTTTTTGAGTGGAAAGAGAAACAGTGGGAGTGTCTGGAAGCGATATTCGAAAAGAACGATGTTTTGGCAGTGCTTCCGACAGGTTCTGGAGCCGCCATGTCTCTCAAAAAGTAGTGCGTGTTACTCCCATGATGCTTTGCGCTCCCAAAGACAGATCGTTGCACAGAGCGCCATCTGGTGAAAGACAATGTGGTTTCCTATAGATACCCCAAACATACCTGAGCTCTAATTGCCATATTCAGCAAGTTATAGCACATTTTTGCCATTTGATCTTGACGCCCAATGTCATATTCAACTTGCCGAGAATGTTTGGCTTACATGATTCCCTGTAGGTGCCTCACACATACCTAAGCTCTAAATGCCACATCAAGCTGCTATAACTCATTTTTGCCATTTGACCTTCACCTTGAGGCTCAAGGTCAAATTCGAACAACCGAGAGTGTTTGGAGTATACGATTCCCTATAGGTGCCTCATACATATCTAAGCTCTAAATGTCATATTAAGCAAGTTATAGCACATTTTTGCCATTTGGCCTTGACCTTGAGGCCCAAGGTCAAATGTGACTGACTCACAATGTTCGGCATACCTGATTACTGATAGCTGCCTCATACATACCTAAGCTCTAAATGCTATATTAAGAGAGTTATAGCACAAAACACCCCAAAAAATGATGAAGTCAGGACACGTTGCCTAGGAGGCGCTATGAAGGAGCGATTCAATCAAAACGCCGTTTACACCGTTGAAGCAGGTCATGATACTGATTCCATTGCTGCGATAAAAAAAAATTCATCAGACAGTTTTTGAGAAAATTGCGCCTAAGTGCCAAAAATGGCCATTTTCGACATAATAATGGCCGCCAAGTCTAAACGAACGATTCAATCAAAAAAATTTCTGCTTGGGCATTAACTTGTTGACCCATTTGATCACATCCCCAAATTAAAAAAAAATTCATCAGACCATTTTTGAGATACAGCTTTAAACGGACGACGCCGACGCCGACGACGCCGCTGGACGCAAAGTGACAACCATAGGTTACTGGCCTACGACCGGCAACCTAAATACCCGGGAAGTGTAAGCAAACACTGGAATCAGGGACGCTGAAGTCATTTTAACATTTCAACCTTATTTTATCCAAACCTTATTTGTTCCCACACAAAGAGACCAAAAATAATAAACAAATTGGAGCAGTTTTCCAATTTAGATACAACAGTAGGTTACTGGCCTGCTTGCCGTGCATGGCTTGCTATCTATTGCGCTGTTATTCTGATATCCCCCATCCCCCTCAAAAGCAACAAATTAAAAACTCTAGACAGGAAATAAATAGAATGAGAAAAGTCGAGATGCAGAAGTTGAAAGATGTTCGAGGGAGCGCGCGTGCCGACAGAGCTAAAATTATAAGTGTTAAAACAAATGTAATCGCTGCGCCGCAAATGCAATTTTGAGGCAAAAGAGGCCGGCAAATGGCCTGGGTAGAACCAAGAGGAAGTAACACCTCCTGCTCAAATGCAGCGCTACAGGGAAACATAGAGGAACTACTGGTAGCCATCAGGCTCACAAAAGGTTAGGGCTTCTGGGCACTGGACTGGCTGCAGAGGATAGCCAGCAGCTAAGAGGTATTGATTACTTGCTGCGTAAAATCTCCGCTTCCTCAGGTAATGCTATTGCCAATTATATAACAGTTAGTCACAAGAGGGCACTGTGATTGGCTGAGATGCATTCCACAAGGGCTAATATGCTGCGTAACTTCACTCAGACCTAATCACTGGCTGTGACGACCCACGTCATTTCCGTGAGCCTGAAACGACAATAGCCACAGCATACTGTACCAGTGCTGATATACACCTTACGCACCGCCACGTGATCATGCTTCTGTATATTTGGCCATTTTTGGGCTGGCAGAAGAGGTGCGGATGCAGCCAGATGGAAGGATTCACACATTGCAAAAAGTGATGGTCAAAACCAGCCAGGGAATCTTTTAAGATTTCAGACTCAACACAGAAACACTGTGGGATGCAGGGTAATGTTATTCCAAGGTGGACTCAATGCTTCGCTCTCTACTTGAAACTTAATGCTACTGCACTCATAAGTTTTAAAAGCTCACACGTGTATAGCTATAGAGCACAAAAATTGTCAAGGGAGTGACATACCTTGACATCCCGATGAATGACGTTGTTGTCATGGCAATAGCGCAGTGCTTCCAGGATCTGCCTCATGTAGTGGCTGAAAGAGGAAGCAAAGATGATCACTTGCATTTTTAGTCAACTCTACTGACAGACCTTAATGTATGAGATGACATATAAAGCCTAGGAATATTCTCAGAAAAACATTCAAATGCTGATGTCATAATTAGTTCCATGAACTGAAAACAAGGCACTTCTAGACCACAAACATGATTTTGAAAAAAAAAAAAAAAAAAAAAAAATCTAGCAGTCAACAGGCCAAATCAGTCATCAGTTAACTGGTCTGGTTTCAAAAACCCCAACAGCCAGCAAACTTCAATCCATGGCCTGTGAAGGCAGCCAGAGAGCAGATATTTAAACCAAAAGCTCCTTTAGCGGTTAAGTGCAAATGAGTGAGCATCCAAGACTATGAAAGAGGTATTCAGAATAAAATCCTCCATTATTCCTCCTCTTTATGCCAATACAGTACGAGGACTGACTATTCTGTGCACTCGGTGTCTCACAACCTGCTTTCAACCCAAACACAATAAAATATTGGTTTGTTCAAATCAGGGTTGTTGGCACAGACCGCATTATAAGTGTGCATATAATCCTCAAACAAGCTTTGAAACGTTCAGCTGAATTTGGCTACCTGGAAGAGTGTAGTGTTTAGTAGCTGTGGCTAAGCAAACCCGCTTCCCCTTCTTGTACTTCAAACCCATCTGATTTTCATGTTTATTTCTTCCTCTCTGTGTAGCATACGTGCTGATGTTTCTTGCTCCACTGTACTTCTAGAGGGCTCACACTTCCTTAAAAATAAAGCGATGAGAGCATACACAAAATCTGATGCATCTTTAAAAACTTGCTTTGCAGGTAATTTTTGCAAAGCAAAAATTGTGTTTTGCTTTGCTAAAGCAATTTGCTTTGAAACTTGAACATGCACTCTTGCAGTAAAGAGCCTTCTGTTCCAGTGCAATGTGCAACAACACCTCGATTATTATTCAGGAGGTTAATAGACTGTTTGAAATCTGTCAAAATGTACTTTGCTGAAAAAAAAAAAAAACCAGTTACAGTGCCAGTGAAACCAAGGGGAACATTTGGTGCAATATTAAAATAAGCAGCTCAACAAAAAGAGTTTAAAATGAACACCTCTCAGAACCACAAAAATAAAGGTACAAGAATCTAAACTAAATGCATGAAACTATAGCCCAAGCTCTGCCTGCTTTTCAGTCTCTCTATATTATTTGTTGGGTCATGGAAAAGCCTAACCCGACTAAAGACAGCTTTTAATGTATAAGCACGCCACAGCTCAAAACCTTTATAGTCGGACATCATTTCTGCAAAGTTTGTATAAATAAATCTTCCGTAATATTCAGTCATGATTTCAGATAGCGCCCTCTGTTGGTCATCAAGGCTAATGCGATTTCAGAGTGTGAATTGCAAGATAAGATACGTCAAAATGTCTAAGAATGTCACTGAAAGGTGTAGCCAACATTATAACATTGCCACATTACAAAAACATTGCGATACAAGCTCAACTCCAGTTATTGTGTATTAATTACGTCATCTGTAAAATTGAATGTGATGAGGACAACATATTTTTGATTTTCAATGATGTGCCACTAAAAAAAAAAAAAGAGAAAAATCTGAAAAATTTAGTTTTTATTTCTGTTCATAATTATTGGTGAACAGTCTTATAGGACCCTAAGAGTTGATCTGTTAAAATTTACTTCAAATAACCAGAAATTATTCAGATTAGTATTTTGTTGTTCTGGGCTTCTTCTTTGAATGAGATTACTGCAAAAAAACATAAATAAATTAAACATGAGTATTTCACTATGATGTCTATAGAATAAGGTCATAAACAGCTTTTCCCATGAGCGCTGTCCTTTGGATAAACATTATTTCAGTAAACGTCATATTTGCAGGGTTTCGCCAGAATATGTCATTTCCTCTTTACTAAACTTACGGTAAAAGGCTTTGCATGAGAAAGCAACAGCCAAGCTGAAACGCTATCTGAGGTTACTGATAATGATCTCAACCCTGACCAGGATGCTACTCAAAGGGCCAAAGTTCTGCCAAGCTTCCGGCTGTGCCAACAAATTGGTCTGATACTACTTCTGATGAATCATGAGGCTTACAACAGTGGTATACCTGCAGGAGCTGAAAACCTAAAACAATGAGAGCAGTGCATCAGTTATCAACTTACCAGCCAAACACAAATGGCTGGAACAAATCAGATCACAGGACTGTCATTGGTAAGCAGAGTTCAAATTTAAACTTCTCTTTGCAGATAAATTTTGTGCTTTCCACCAAGTGTTTTTGTGATGGTAAATTGACTGCAGACAACCAGAGTTCAGCATCACAAAGGCACAGAGCTGCAGTG
Organism: Gymnothorax javanicus; assembly: GCA_029692085.1. Lineage (NCBI taxonomy): Eukaryota > Metazoa > Chordata > Actinopteri > Anguilliformes > Muraenidae > Gymnothorax > Gymnothorax javanicus. The sequence continues at coordinate 24,546,700 of CM056205.1, forward strand.
AATAGAGTAAGCTTCAGAATTATTGACCAGAAATACTTCATTTTTTTTTTTTTTACAAAATTAAATAGTAATACTTCAGAGGTAAACTCTAAATGGAAAGATGCAAAAATGTTGCAGCTCATTTTTATTTCAGAGGAAGCAGATGAGACCAAAATGGAACATTTTGGAAGGATACAAACTTGGCATGTTTGGCTGAGAAAAGAAGTCAAAATAGAAGAAAAGGACACCTGCAGTGATGAGGAGCCAGTGAGCAAAAACAAGCATGAAAAATACTGAAAATAGCTGCACACTTGTAGCTCCAATGCAATAATTTATCACAACTGATAAATGATGAACAAAACTTGTTATTGTCCAAATAAATTTTTGCGTAGGGGCTTTGAAACAAAGACACATACAAAGAAAGGTACCCCGTGCCCCTAGTGAAACATGGTGGAGGATCGGTGGTGTTTTCAGTCTGTTTTAATTCCAGAGGTTCAGGGGCAGTGGTCAAGATCAGTAGATCAATGGATATCACTAAATTGGCGGGCTGTTTTGGCAGACGATCTGGCTGCCTCAACTAGAAGACTGAGTCTTGGCTATAGATGGACTTCGCAGTGAGAAAAAAACCCAAAGCACACATCAAAATCTCAACAGAAATGGTTCCAGGAAAGCAAAATCAATGCTCTGCAAAGGCCACCTCAGTCACCGGACCTCAATCCCATCAAAAACCTATGGGCAGACCTGAAGAGGGTACTTCCTAACCATAAACCCAAGAATTTGACAGATCTTGCCTCTGCACCCCATTTTTACAGTATTGAAAAACTAAATAAAACCAGACTTGAATAATAATAATAAATCATAAATTAATAAATAGATTATTAATAATAATAATTATATAATTATAATAGAATAATAAAACCAAATTGTCCTCATAGGAAACCATTAATTTTTATGAAGAAGTTGGGTGTATCAATATGGCGGCCGGGTGCTTCACTTTGGATAATGTAAATATGACATCATCAGCAATCTAGTGTTCTAAATATATACAGTGCCGTGAAAAAGTATTTGCCCCCTTCCTGATTCTTCTTTTTTTGTATATTTGTCGCGCTTAAATGTTTCAGATCATCAAACAAATTTTAATAATAGACAAAGACAACCCAAGTAAATACAAAATGCAGTTTTTAAATGATGAGTTCATTGATTAAGGGTAAAACTCTATTCAAACCTATCTGGCCCTGTGTGAAAAAGTAATTGCCCCCTAAATCCTAATAACTGGTTGTGCCACCCTCGGTGACAACTGCAATCAAATGTTTGCAATAACTTGCAATGAGTCTTTCACATCACTGTGGAAGAATTTTAGCCCACTCTTCTATGCAGAATTATTTTAATTCAGCCATATTGGAGGGGTTTTGAGCAAAAACAGCCTGTTTAAGGTCATGCGACTGCATCTCAATAGGATTTAAGCCCGGACTTTGACAAGGCTACTCCAAAATGTTCATTTTGCTTTTTTTTTAAGCCATTCAGAGGTGGACTTGCTGGTGTGTTTCAGATCATTGTCCTGCTGCATAATCCAAGTGCGCTTGAGCTCGAGATCACAATCTGAGGGTTGGACATTCTCCTTCAGGATTTTCCAGTAGAGAGCAGAATTCATGGTTCCATCAATTATGACAAGTTGTCCAGGTCCTGAAGCAGCAAAGCAGCCCCAAACCATCACACTACCACCACCATGTTTGACTTTTGGTATGATGTTCTTTTTATGAAATGCTGTGTTAGTTTTACGCCTGATGTAATGAGACGCACACCTTCCAAAAAGTTCAACTTATGTCTCGTCAGTCCACAGAACATTTTCCCAAAAGTCTTGGGGATCATCAAGATGTATTTTGGCAAATGTGAGACGAACCTTCGTGTTCTTTTTGGTCAGCAACGGTTTTCGCCTTGGAACTCTCCCATGGATGCCATTTTTTGTCCAGTCTCTGTCTTATTGTTGAATCATGAACACTGACTTTAACTGAGGCAAGTGAGGCCTGCAGTTCTTCAGATGTTGTTTTGGGTTTTTTTGTGACCTCCTGGATGAGTAGTTGATGCGCTCTTGGAGTAATTTTGGTAGGCCGGCCACTCCTGGGAAGGTTCACCACTGTTCCAAGTTTTCTCCATTTGTGGATAATGGCTCTCACTGTGATTCGCCGGAGTCCCAAAGCCTTAGAAATTGCTTTGCAACCCTTTCCAGACTGATAGATGTCAATTTCTTTGTTTCTCATCTGTTCTTGAATTTCTTTAGTTTGTGGCATGACATGTTGCCTTTTGAGATCTTTTAGCCTACTTCACTTTGTCAGACAGGTTCTATTTAAGTGATTTCATGATTCAACACGTCTGGCAGTAATCAGGCCTGGGTGTGGCTAGTGAAACTGGACTCAAAAAATGCGGTAAATCACAGTTAATTCATGATTTAACAAGGGGGGGCAATTACTTTTTCACATAGGGCCAGGTAGGTTTGGATAGCTTTTTCTCCTTAATAAATGAAATCATCATTTAAAAACTGCATTTTGTATTTACTCAGGTTATCTTTTTCTTATATTAAAATTTGTTTGATGATCTGAAACGTTTAAGTGCGAAAAATATGCAAAAAAGTAAGAAATCAGGAAGGGGGCAAATACTTTTTCACGGCACTGTATATATTTACAACACTAGATTGCTGATGTTGTCATATTTACATTATCCAAAGTGAAGCACCCAGCCGCCATATTGATACACCCAACTTCTTCATAAAAATGAATGGTTTCCTATGAGGCCAATTTCAAATAAATCAATATAAGCATTAAAATGCTGAGATGTGCGGCTGCCTTTTGCAGTAATAGTCATTTGAAGGGCTGTAATAAAACATTTCATGCATAAGTTAACGTAGAACGCAAATTTGTCACTTCAATAGAAAAAAATGCATTCGCTTGCTACCTAGCTAATTAGCTGTCCCATTGACTTAAATAGACCGCTGACTAAAGCAAACTTTAGCGATCAATAACGGTCTCCAGCGAGCTACCTTGGTACCCTTGCCATCGCGGGGACTGCATTGACTAAGCAGTCAATAAAATGAACAAGGTGGCTAACTAGCTAGCTACTTGTAATTGACATTCAAGGACAATATTTCTTACCTGCATAATATTTAAAACAATGGACAAGTCGCTTTGTCTGTTTATACAGAGTTCCAAAAGACAAGGAGGGGAGAAAGGCTTGGCTGTTAGAAATCAGAAGAAAAAAACCTTTCTCCATCCCCTCGATCCATGCTGTGCAGTGATTATTTTTTGAGAGCAGTGTTATAATGGGACAGGGGAAAAGATGACGCTTAGTAAAGGAGTAGCCAGAGTTGACTAGCGCTTCCTTTTAACAATGTTGGCATTAGCCATATGATTCAGTATGAACAATTCGGTCAACGGCAAATACGCTCAATCAGGGTACAATAAAGCGAGGAAACCAGAGAGTAATTTGATAATGTATACGGACATTCATCGACATTGCTTATAACGGCGAAAACTTCGAAGCAATCATCTTATCAGAGGGTCATTAAAAGCCATGGTCACCTTAACTGAACTTTTCTGCTCGCACTTTAACGTTGACACTGAGTAACATTTCGATCTTCCCTTTAGTAAGTGTGCCGCTTTCCATCCTCCAAAAAAGCACATATTTAGGGAGAGAAAATGTTGCTCTGCACAGCAATACCAAAATCACCCCGACTCGCACGCAAGTGTTTTTGAAAATATAATTTTACAGTAGGCGAAAATGAATGGGAGTGTACGTACGAATTTAACTTCTGGGTGTATATACTCCTGGAACAGATGCTTCACTTGAGCGTACCCTATCAGCAATGCAGTGCTCTATATATATATATATATATATATATATATATATATATATATATATATATATCTATGGGCCAATCACGAAACCGCGCACACGCATGAGCAGGACAATCGCGACCCCGAAAAAAAAAAAAAAAAGAAGAAGATCCGGAGCCAAAACTTAGACTCGTGGCCTACCGGCCCGAGTAATTAGGGACAGGCTTTTCCGTAATAAGACACTGACTCCATTCAAGGCTAAATATGGGTATTGAGAGTCTCTGAAAAGGGTCTCAACAGAAAAAAAGACTTTATTGGCCAATATTTGGCTGACAATTTCACCATGAGGGCATTTACCCATGGTGATGAAATTTTTTCAACAAAATTGTACGCATCTTGCCTGTATTTCTTCTATTTTTTTCAACTAGTTTTGTCATCTACGTCATTGATAAATCATTTTGTCAAAAGATGGCCTTTTTGGCGAAGACATCCCCTGAATCGCTTTTGTTCCACGATCAAAAATTATCACAAGGTATAGGTATAGACCTGTTTAATTGGTAAAGTAATGCGATAACATTAGCTTTTATTATACCACAACAGCACTAACTATAAGAGGTCGCACCGCTAGTAAAACACTAATTTTCTGCAAACTATGCAAGATAACTGTCACAGGTGGAGACACAACCCATTTGTTTCACCACATGAAACAAAAGCAGATACGCCAGTGTGAGGAAACTTAAAGTTGTTTAAGGAGATTTTCACAATCACAAAAAAACATTGTTTAGTATTTACTCCCCATATATTGTTACCTTAAATTATCCTGAAATATCATGATATTTATTATTCCATGTCGCCACCCCTACTGTATACATGCATATGCTCCGCATGCATGCATTGTGGGATTGGCAATAGAAATCAGAGGAAACAAAAACTCTGCAGTCAATGTGTTTTTGTTTTTTTTTTATTTTTATATTTTTTTCTTTTATAAATTTGGCATCTCCAATCCCACCCGAATCTGGAATGCCCAATTGGTGAACTATGTACAAAGCTTGCTCGTATGCGACCCCTTGCTGCTAACTCAGGAGAGCGAAGACAGTTCACGGCTCTCCTCCGAAGCACGTGCCTGTCAGCCACTGCTTCTTATACACTCATTGGTTGAATCTTCGCAAGCTCAGAACGAGGGCGGAGGATACCCGGACATGAACAGACTTAGAATCTTCCTGACGAGCGCCCGTCTGGCCAACAGGAGGCGCTTGAGCAACGAACAAAGCTATTTATTTATTTCCCTTTCCCGGCAGTCCCTTCCCAATTTGTAACCCTGTAGCGCGATGGCCAATTGTGCGCTACTCTGAAAAAGCTGCCGACCACTGCCGGTTGATACGACCGGGGCTCGAACCCGCGTCGTGATAGTCACTTCTGCATTGCATCGCAGTGCCTTAACCGAGTGAGCTATCCAGCAGCTTCTGCAGTCAATGTGTTAACTGAAGAGTTAAGGGCAGAATGCAGCTTTAACCCTTCAATGTCCAAGCCTGCAGACATGCAATAATGTTCTGAAGAGAGTATTTTAATGCTGATGTAACAATGCATTCTGGTACAAGAAACTGATGGGGTTCCTGAACACAGAGTTAGAATTTAAGAGGGGGAAAGAAAAAAAAAAACCTCTCCAAACGCTCCCTGTTCGAGGCGCTCCGGAGAGCAGACAGTGCTAACCCTGGTCACGGACAATGTCATTTCATTCTGTCATTACTCATTAACGTGGACACGCAAACATACCTGGCCACCGCTTCACTGTAGACGAACCCGGCATCAGCCCTCTTCACAATCTCAAAGCAAAGATCGGCACCATCCATACTGTGGGAGAGAGAAATGGGTGGAGAAAAGTGTGAGTGCAAAAGTTTCTGAACTTCCTGAAGAAATCCACACAACTAGCTTTGAATGTAGCAACACAGCCATAAGGACAGAGGTGGCATCAGAGGGACCACAAAGGAGTTGACTTGAGTCAAATAATCAGCAGCTCAACATGGTCTTTCTCTGTGCTTTGTGCTTGTTACGGGTTTGAAGGAGAACCTACAGGAACAGGTATGGTGATCACAGGTTTGATAAGTTTTTGGTTTGTTCCTGGAATGGTGGACACACTTGACATGTCTCCTGCTTCACTGAGGTCATAGCGGCGCTGCAAGCTCACAGCCCTGCACTGCAAGCTCACAGCCCTGCACTGCTAGGAACAGCACCGGGCTGAAGGGATGTGTGGCGTGACACTACCCTGAAAGGAAATGAGCTGAGCTACCGGTTCCTTGCAATCCTGAACACATCTCTTCCCTCGAGTGGGCTAGACTTAACTTTCCATGATTTCAAAGCCTCAAGTTTATTTTATATTTATTTATTTCATATCCCGTTTCAGAAAATGAGTAATATTTCCGAAACTGCTGGGGTTTATTTCCTCTCTATCAGATGTCCCCTGAGAGGAGGAAACTGTAATGATCAAAGAAAGAGTAGCATGCATCAGCAGTTACACACCTGCACGATTCCTCTTCCAGAACAAAAAAGGAAATTAAGGGGGATCCACTGTGTACTCTGCCCGCTGGCTGCTTTTTTAGCAAAGGTGGATAGAATAATGTTTTACACTCTCATTACCTGCCTCACCTGTACCTTAACTACAGTGTCTGCCTCACCAGTGTCATTACTACACTATCTGCCTCACCAATATCATCATCACACCATCTGCCCCACCTGTATCATAATTACTGTACCTGCATCACCAGTATCCTAACAATACTATCAGCTTCACCAGTATCATTACTACACTATCTGCCTCAAAAGTATCATTACGACAGAAACTTCCTCGCCAGAGTCATTACTACACTTTCTTCCTCACCAGTATTACATCTACACTATCTGCCTCACCAATGTCATTATCACACCATCTGCCCCCCCTGTATCATGACTACACCATCAGCTTCACCAGTATCATGACTACACCATCAGCTTCAGCAGTATCATGACTACACAATCAGCTTTACCAGTATCATGACTACACCATCAGCTTCACTAGTATCATGACTACACAATCAGCTTTACCAGTATCATGACTACACCATCAGCTTCACTAGTATCATGACTACACAATCAGCTTCACCAGTATCATGACTACACCATCAGCTTCACCAGTATCATTACAACACCATCAGCTTCACCAGTATCATGACTACACCATCAGCTTCACCAGTATCATTACAACACCATCAGCTTCACCAGTATCATGACTACACCATCAGCTTCACCAGTATCATGACTACACAATCAGCTTCACCAGTATCATGACGACACCATCAGCTTCACCAGTATCATGACTACACAATCAGCTTCACCAGTATCATGACTACACCATCAGCTTCACCAGTATCATGACTACACAATCAGCTTCACCAGTATCAGACGACACCATCAGCTTCACCAGTATCATTCCGACACTATCTGCCTCAGAAGTATCATTATGACAAAAACTTCCTCACCAGTGTCATTACTACACTATCTGCCTCACCAGTATCATTACTAGTTTGTGCCTCAGCACTGTCATAATATTTTTGCCCTTTGTTGCAAAAAAAAAAAAAAAAAAGAATTCAAATAAAACGTAGCACCCCCATTCACCTACACACACAGGCACAAACAGCCAAACTGCTTGCACACACTCCACCTCAAAGAACACTGATGGAGCTTACCCACAATTACAGACACACCCATCAGTCCAGGATCCTCACCAGACAAAGCAGAGAAGTCACGCCACATCTTACAGGCATGATGCAAAACTCATGAGAAATGAGTTATGAAGCCTAAGACCAGGACCCATACTGAGCTGCTTCACCAGGGGGATATCCCATTCACAGCACTCGGCACTGTACGCCAGGGCTGCACGCAACATTACGTAAGCAAAGGCCTTCAATAATGAAGCGTGGGGGCTAAATTTATCCCAGTGTGTGACAAACCGGGTTATAGCAGGGAGCAGAGGCTCGCGGAAGAGCACGGACATAAACATGCACGCAAAGACAATCTCACTGCCGGACCATATAACAACTGACCTGCAACAGATCTGAATTCTGCGACAGATCTAAGTTCTGCGACAGATCTAAATTCTGCGACAGGTCTAAGTTCTGCAACAGATCCAGATGCACCAGTGGACTGCAAAAAGTGTCTGTCTTAACAAGTCATTCAGTCTTAATATAAGACCCAACTTCCAAGTTTTTCCTCTCTCAAGTAGAATATATGTGCTTGTTTTAAGTTACCATGTGCTTGACAAGCGAAATTTTCTTATCCCATTGGCAAATTTTTTGTCATACTGAGAAAAAAGGTAATAGAAATAAGTGTTTTAAGTCTTAATACAAGATTAAAGTGCTTGGTAAGGTGGACTTATTTTCAGTGCTGGGGGTAACGCATTACAAAGTAACTATTTACTGTAATAAGATTATATTTAACAGTAACACAGTAATGTAACGCATCATTACTTTAATAACTTAAGTAATCGCATTACAGTTACTAACAAATAAATTATTTAGTTACTTGCGTTACTTTAAATTCTTCTTCTATCGGCAGGACAGGAGGCCACAAAAACTTCTTCTTCTTTTTCTTATTTTTAAGTATATTGGTGATTGAGACCGAGGACAGAGAAACAAATCAAACGTCCTTTTTCATGCGTGTTTATGCCAGTACTGTAGCCTTGTATTTGACTCACTTTTCTGTGAAGTGCTGTTTGGGCTGATTTTTACAACTTTGCTGTTGGCTTTGCCGTATCTCTCATGAAAGAGAGATCTTGTGTGTGTCCTCCTTACTAGAATAAAGATTTCTGCTGATCTGAGCATGTGCCAGATTTTAACATGATATGGCTAACTAATTAAGTTATGGTTAATTTCAGATGATGGCACTGAGTAATCCAAAAGTAATGTAACTAGTAGCGTAACCATTTACTTTCAGCAGTGAGTAATTAAGTAAAGTAAGGGGTTACTTTTTAAAAAGTAACTAGTAATGTGTAATGCATTATGTTTTTAGAGTAACTACCCCAACACTGCTCATTTTTCAGTTTTTGCAGGGTACAGCGCTCAGCACACTTAGAGCACAGAGCTGGGTGGACCAGCTCACCAGGCCATAAAAACAGGCACCAACATAGATTGACTCAAACACACTCATTCAGGTTAAGGATGGATAGGAAGCCAAGCCCTTTCAGGAGGGCAGACAGGAGTGGCAGCAATGTTAATGAACAGCCTCAGAGCTCCAACTCTTGCAGGGGATTCAACTTCCGGCTGAACTGGGCTTTAGTTCCCCGTACAGGGGGGTGGAAGCATTTTCATACATCTGGACTCCCTGTTCTGCAGCACGGTGGATGAAGAAGAAAGACTCACAACTCGAAGACCATGTAGAGCATCCCATCCGAGCTGTAGGTCTCCAGGAGCTCCACGATGTGAGGGTGCTTCAGCATGTGGCAGATACTGGCCTCTCGCTTCAGATCTGTGGAGAGATCAACATGGAAGAGAGAGTGAGAGAACGCAAGAATGAGATATGGAAAGAAAGAGTAAGAGCAAAAAGAGGGAGAGAAAGTCAGAGAACGGAAAAAGCAAGAGGGAGAGAAAAAGAGAGAGACTGAGAGAGCAGCAGAAAGAGAGAGAAAGTATTGCTCTTTCTATACCATGACCGGATATCACTTGATGCAGAGAACCAGATAAATCGTCTGTGAAACAGCTCCAAGTCCTCTGCACAGTTCTACCCCATGGATTAGATGATTTAAAAGCTGGGACCATAACTCATGCCAGTGGATGAGTAACTCATCAGTTCAGTGAGAAGAAAAAGTGAAGGACGAGAGATAGAGGGCTTATTTTCCCAGCCACACACAAACAGAAAAGGGATAACAGAAGAGAATTTAAAATTTATAAGGCGGACAACATAACAAAGCACTTCGTTTTAAATGATTCAAAATCCTGTCAGCTACATTTTTGAGTATTGAAACAGCACTATAAACCAGCATAATAAAACCTTTATAAATTAATGAATGAATAGTTGTTTGCGTCATGTAAGTTGTGTCACTGTTTCCAATTCAGAGATGACACATGCCAGCGGCTCTCTTCCCTCAGACTAAGTGGACACAAACTTTCAGACTGGGAACAACTGACAGAATCATTTGTACTGAAATTTTTCCTTGTCACTAAAAGCCAGTAGACCTATATCCCCTCACAGAGTCTTGCCCTTGCAGAGCAAGAGATTATCCTCACTGCATTATTAACAAACCCCACCCACGCCCAGTGGAGGAGGCAGAGAACCAGAAGAGAGTGATTCAGGGCTGCTTGTGATAATGCACAGAATAGGATTTGAAATACACCCCCTCCCCCCATTAAAAATGAAGTATCCCCCCGCACGCATGCTAACATGCTAACGCACACATTCAAAATGGAGTATTTTCTTGCGTCTGTGCTAACATGCTAACGCACACATTCAAAATGGAGTATTTTCTTGCATGCGTGCTAACATGCTAACGCACACATTCAAAATGGAGTATTTTCTTGCGTCTGTGCTAACATGCTAACGCACACATTCAAAATGGAGTATTTTCTTGCATGCGTGCTGACATACTAACGCACACATTCAAAATGCAGTATTTTCTAGCGTGCGTGCTAACATGCTAACGCACATATTCAAAAAACATTATTTTCTTGTATGCGTGCTAACATGCAAACGCACACATTAAAAATGCCGAATTTTCCTGCATGTGGGCTAACATACTAACGCACAAATTCAAAATACAGAATTCCCCCTGCACACATGCACAGCTGCCAACACTACCACCACGATGAATCCTGCTGCACTCCCCTGAACAACTCAAACCCCCAAACCAGGCCAGCAGGGGGCAGCATGAGAAACCATGAGGGCCACAGCACCACATCCACCAACATCTTCACGCCCAGCCAACCCACCAGCCAGCAGCCTTCGTCCTAAAAGCGGCAGGAGGATCTGCCTCCAACATACAGAAGAACCCCGTTAAACTCCCAAACTCCCTAAAATTCCAATAAAACACCAGAGAGGCTCCAGCTCAAGGCCAACGATCCCCTCCTGCCAAAGTTAGGGCTCCCCTGTCAGGGCAAATGAATGGGAGAGGCAGAGGACTCCATTTATGCATGAATTTTTTCGGCTCTGCGCTCCAGAAATTAAATGACATGAAGAATGAAGAATATGAAAAATTTTCTCACCCAAACCCAAAACTTGGAGAACATTTCAAAAATGACTGTTTAACCCTTTCAGTAAAACATGGAGGCGGTAATATTATGGTTTAGGATTCAGTCTGCTCCAAAGGAGCTGTTGATCTCATAAAAATAAACGGAATCATGGATCAAAAGAAGTATCACAGCATCATTGTGAGGCGCTAATTGCCATCTTGAAATAGACTGATTGGTCAGGCGTTTTATTTTCAAAAAGATAATGACCCTAAACACACTTCAAAGTTATGCAAGAATCATCACAGTCTGAGAGAAACATCTGGTGACATAAATGTTTTGACTAAGCCCGCTCAAAGTCCAGACCTTATTCCGATTGAGCAAATGTGATGTCACATCAAAAGAATCTCTTTGAAATGAACGTCAAACCATATGAAATGATTCAGCGAGTGAGAAAATAAAAAAATATGTGAAAACTATGCCTGAAAGATTAAATGCTGTGATGCCACACTAAATATTGACCTTTTTTCTCCCAAAAAGACATTATTATTTTTGTTTTTACCATATATTGTTACCGGTTTACTCATTTTCATCTATATGACCCAATATTACATGACATAAATTCTTGAATAGTACTTAGTTTCTGATTTATCTTCATTTTGTTAAGTGTATAATCATCACTGCACACTACTGCACTTTAGGACCTCACAGTCTATGAGTGGCACACATTGGCGCATTATTTTGTCTAAACTCAACCAAGTGAGAGTTCCAAGTGAAGCGAAAGCCCTTCAAACACTGCACAGCGGCTGCTGAGAAGGCGATGTGCTCGCACAGTCACTTCGTGTGAAAACGGCCGTGGTCCATAAGAAGTTCCCTCGATATGGGCGTGAGTGCTCTCAATTTAAACAAAAGCTTAGCTCCAGTGCTGCACCTGCGCTTCACCTGCATAAAAGGTCTGGTCTCACGATACAGCTATACCAAGCAAAGCGCTTCCACAGTCCCGCTTACAGGAGGGATATTGAAAGGTAGAAAATGTGGGCACACTAAGGCATATAAACCCTCATCTTTACAACATGGCTTCATGAAAATGCGGCAAAATCTCCCTGGAGTGCCCACACTCTTCTGCCCCTCATACACGGTCAGTCTAACCAATAGGGAGTCTACCGCCTTCTGATAAATAACTGCTCGGGAATACGATACACTCCAGCCATTAGCCTCTCTAATGGCTACAACAGAACGGTAAGTACAGACTTCTTTACCAACCGCAGTTTGCAGTTGGCAAATGCATTGCTCAGAATTTCTGCGAGCAAGCAGCCATCAAAGGTCCATCGCTAATTTGTTTTTAAATGTACAGCTTTATCGAAAGCACTTGGAAGAGCGGCGCGTCTCTGGAGAACAAAATGTCCATCTATCAGTACAGTGGACATAAAAGAACAAAACAGAAGCGAAGATTTTTCCCCCTGCCCAAGCCAGTTTGGTTTCCACTTCGACGTATTAGAGATTTTAAAAGTCGCCAATGTGGTCATAAGCTCTGGGGAGCACCAAGACGTTTGAACTAATGATGAATGCTGAAAGCAGCAGATCAGCGGGAGGTCACAATTAATCGAGCCTCTCGTGTTACCCCGCGTGTATTCTGAGCACTAATGGATGAGTATTTGAAGGGAGGTCACAAGGAAAAGCCCTCAGCTCAATAGTTTGTTCACATTTCCCAGAAAAATGGTGAGTTGTGCATCTCATAACTATACTATGTCAACCAACAGTGAGCAAAGCACCATAGTTTATTGGACACAGTGACACTTTAGTGATTTTAGTCCTGTTGGCTGAGCCAATAACCGAATCTGAATCCAACTGAAAATACATCTTTGACGCTAAAGAGGAGATCAAAAGCCAAAAGTGCCCAAAACAAGCAGGAACCGAAGATGGCTTCAGTACAGGCCAGGCAGAGCATCACAAGGCAAGAAACCCAGTTTCTGGCGATGTCATTCTCCTTAAGGATTTTCTGCTAGTGAGCAAACTGGTTCCACCAATTATGGTCCTGAAGCAGCAAAGCAGCCCCACTCCATCACTAAAATCATCATATTTGACTGTCGATACAATTTTCTCACTGTGGAATGCTGTGTTAGCTTTACACCTATATAACAGGACCTTGTCTCCCAAAAAGTTCCACTTTGGACTCATACACAGACTCTTCCTCCAACACCTGCACAAACACACACACACATAAACACACACGCGCGCACACACACACACTCACTCACCCAAGCGTCAATGTCTGCGCCTCACACGCATACACACTCGCATACACACACACACACACACACACACACACACACGTAGTCCCAGGCCCCCACACGAGCACACACACACACATCTGGAATATGAACTGGCAGGCCTGCTGAGCTTAGCTCTGTGTGGGAAGAGACAGAGTTGCATGGGCCGAGCGCATGCATAATCCCAACGCATAATTAACATGGCCACAATTCAGGAAGGCAGCTGCAGAGAAAAGGAGGGAAAATAAGAAATCAACATGCACTTAATGTACTCAAAAATATTGATTAGGTCAGCAGATGCACTTCTAGAATCCATTTAAACCAGTCCCAGCATTAATATAATATGATGTTCAAATCTTGTTAGGCTCTGCACGGTATGGAACACTGCCTTCCATAGATAAACCGGATTACTTCCGTTATCACTCACACAGATTCCTGCAGCGGCAAGGTGGTCAGGTTTGGCAGGCTGGGAAATCTAAATATTTTGAGATACACTGTGCATTAACTCTCATTTGCATCCAGCACAGACTGCAGCTACTCTATTCAATTTACATTTTACACCTGAGGCATTTAGCAGAAGAGCCTATCCAGAGCGGCCCACACACATTACAGTACTTATATACGGCCCATTTATACAGCTGGCTATTTACGGAGGTAGTTAACTTGGTTTCAAAGTCTAGCTCAGGGGCACAGGGACAGTTTTCCAACTGATATTCAAACCTGCATCTGCATCCCTGTAGGCACAAGCCCAGCACCCCTGCTGTTTTGCCTCTCAGTTGCACATAATTAACACTTATATAGCAAAAACTAAGCATTATGTACACAAGTATGGTCAAAAATATTATGACCATTCATAGGTGAAGCAAATAACACTGCCAATGTCTGTGAACAGACCATAGACGATAAGCGAAAAGTGAGTTCTCGTTGTTGACATGGTGGATGTGGGAGAAATACGTTGTAGGACCTGAGAGACTCTGACAAGGGCTAAATTGTTACAGCTAGGCTAGTGGGTCGAAAATGCACCCAGTCAGCAGTGATGAGTACCCACCAACAGTGGTCCAAGGAGGGACAAACCTGCGACAGGGTGTTTGGCACCCAAGGCTCATTGATGCACAAGGGCAATGAAGGACTGTGGCACAAGTCGCAGAGAATCTTAATAATGCTTCCGCTAGGAATGAGTCACAACACAGAGCATTACACCCCGCACACCCTATAATGGGCGCACAAGTGTCAGAGCTGGACCGTGGAGCAACTGAAGAAGGTCATCTGGTCCAGTGAGTACTGCTTTCTTTTCCAGCAAGTGCATTGGCCAGGTAAGTAAGCACCGTTTACCTGGGGAGGGATGGCACCAGGGTGCACTGTGGGAAGACTACAAACTGGGAGAGGGAAGGTGATGCTCAGGGAAATACACGTCATAAGCACGTCAGTTTGACAGAGCCGTTTTGACACGCAAAGGACCAACTGCATATGAGGCAGGTGGTCATAATGTTTTAACTCATTAGTGTGTACTGCCCTACAAAGGCTAAGTGCAGTAACTACAAAATAATTTAAACTGTAAAAAATGGCTTCAGAGTTTCTTGCTGTCCCAACAAACGAATAGTTAGCACCTCTATGATAGATTATGGTTTACTGACTTGCTATGGTATAATTTCTATCTAAATCAATCCTAACCTCCAAATACTTTCAGGCCCAAAACTGCTCAACTTGAATTTTACCCAATGCGTAGTTACTGCACTTAGGCTTTGTAGGGTAATGTAGCATTTCACAGGCCTTGACCCTTACGAGGAGTTAGGTTTTGTACCTCTCTGGTGTTCTAGCACTTTCTCTCAGTTCAACTGCACCATCTGTAGTGATTGTGACATCAGCAAAACAATTGTCAGTTAAGAACTTCTAAAGACCTTGATGTCCTTCACCCCAGGTTTGTGTTCTTTTCAGCTAGACGGATAAAAAAAAAAAACACATTTCCTGTTCTATTATATATTGTCTGCTTCACTTTGCCTACTCAAAGAAGTTAAGCTGCCCTGCTTATATCAGAGTGCATACATATTTCCATGCACCTCAACCAACCGATGGAGGACAAAGAATTGCCTTATGTTAGTGTCACCTACATGTGTGCAAGGGGTGGAGCTGGAGGGGACTGACCAAACCCAACAGGGCCCTAAGCTTGTGTTGGGCTCCTGCAAGTCTTGGACATGAATGGGGTGACCAGGAGAGACATGTCGGCTAATCATGAAGGCTCCAATCCTGGAATCAGTTAATAGATTGTCATTTTTTTCACAATAAATGCAAAAAAAAAATCAGTGAGAACGTTCTGATAAGTCCATTGTTATGCATTTTCTTGTACAAATGTTAATGCTTTTTAAATTCAACCCTTGGTTGATGCATCAGAGCAAATTCAATTTTGAAAAATGACATTACTTTAAAATATTGCCTCTGCCTTCAAACGCACTTAGCAGGGACTTTCACAGCCTTTACTGCCACATTTTTCTTCTTCATAACATCATTAAATTCTCCCCAGTCATCCTCAGCTTGCCACATCACGTCTGGTCTCCCAATGTGAACACAACAGCTCAGTATTCCCCCCCCACCCACCTCCTTCCAACAGCTGTGACCCAGTTGGAAGGGCTGCACATTAAGATTAGTGGGAGTACCTCAGGCCTTTTAATATCAAAGACGCGCAGCGCAAAGCCTCATCCCGCAGGGTGGGACTGACGGCCCAACCGCAGAGAATAAACACGCCACAGGAAGCTACACGTCCAACAGAGCGAGGAGCGCAACTGGACCTGCCAGCAATTAAGCTCAGAGAAACACAATACTGAATGAAGGAAGTAGACAACCACAGAGCTTTTGTTTGGAAAAAATACCAGCTAATTAAATTAACCTTCTTCAGAAATGCTGCTGAACACAAAATACTAAGTGACTGCACTGTTCCGAATCTGCATCATCTTTCAGCAATTCTGCCACTGACAAATCTCAGACCAAATTACATTCAAGAATACAAGTTCTATGGTAAATATTTTTTGCTGCTAGATTAGTTGTGTTCTGGTAAGTTTAGGAAAACTCTTCAGAAAAACAGCACCACATCTCCTTTCAAACTATGGCTGGCTGTTCTCCAATTCAACTTTTATGCCTCTAGCAGACGCTTTTACAATATACACAATGCTCTGCTCACAGGTATTTTAAAGATGCTCTCCAGGATAAGCACAACAGCAGTTCCCTGCATCCAACCCAACCCTGCAATCCTGGAGCTATAAGCGCAGTTCCATACTCACTGCACAATGCTACGTTACTCAGCTCAACATTGTGCTGCACTGCACTACCAGACAACTAAGGCCAGGTCCTTTTACCAGACATAACAATCACATAATGCAGGCCCTAAAATCTAAATCTAACCCTATTTTCCCTTCCTCCTTAGTAAGTAAGTAAGTAAATAAATAAATAAATTGAGTGAACAGCAGGACTGTAGTCACACGTGTCTACGATGTAAGGATGGGGTGGAAAAACAGTGCTATTCCGCCCCCGAGGATCGTGACCTAGCAGAGCGAATGTAATGTAACTCACGCTGTTTACAGGAAGCTAAGAATCAGTATGTAAAATTCAACTCCACTCTTTCCCCAGATTGCATTTTATGGTACTTAATAACATTCTTCAAACTCAAGTTCGAGCTGAAATTAAATAAAAATCAGTCATATCCCTCAATACTGAAGTGATGGCAGAAAGGTTACATCGAACACAGATTACGTATAAACATTTTAGAGTAAGCAAGAGTCATCAAGCCAAGCAAGATGCATCAAAATAAACACACTGGTCGAATATCTACGTAGCTGTCAGCTCTGGCTTTGCACTGTATTCGGCTGTGCAGTTCAATCACAGACATCATCTGCCTTCCAACACACTGCTAAAAACACTAGGACTATGTCAGAGGAACCAGGATGTCATCAATTTATTTCAACACATCTAATCAAAATAATGGCTAAACCTTAAGTGACCTTGGTAGAGCAGGGCTCTTAGTATCAAATATTTTGGCCAGATTAACATATTTGAATGGGAAGTTCTGCCAAATCCCGACATCCAGCCAAGAACTTGCCAAAATAGGGCAGTCAACAAATCTATCTGTGAAATGATGAATTGTTTAAATTGAATTAAATCCGCGATGAAAGGAAGAGAGGATTTAAAACAATGTTTTCGGCAGAAAGCAGTCTTCCCGAAATAAACATTAAACATTGCATAAACATTGCATAAACACACTCCTGGGCAAAAAACTGGGCCAAGTGGGCATCTCCACTACAGTTAAGCAAGAAGGAACAGATGCCAGGGTCAAGACTTGAAGCTTGAAGAACATTTGGTCTCACATTAAACAAAAACTAACTTGGAAACATTTTTCCATCAACTTACTCATCAATGAAAAAACTTCCCCATACTGAGTTACTTTATCTATTTGTTTTCTTCTTGGCAATTTTTTGACCAATGATCTGTTGTTAAGGCCATTGAAAGCTTTTTTTTTTTTGCCATTTTGAGCTTGGACCTTTTTTTTTGCCCAGGTGGGTACCAGCGCAGAAAATATCTTCAGCCTGATGGTGGCGCTAGACAAAAGGTCTTGGACTCTGCAAAACTGAAAAGTCCCTTTCTCTTGGGACCATCAATGTGAGCAGTAAATTTCACCGCAATATGTGTCCACCAGAGTGTAACAAATCAATGGACATCACTGCACAGGCTAGGAAGCGTTACTGCATCACTACAGACGTCACTCAGATGCAGGTCAGCTCAATATAATCGACTACATTCAGGAGATCTAGAGAACACTTATTTCTGGAATCATTCACGTTTTTGTGTAATGCCTGCTGTGCATCCGACACAACAAAGGAAACTCCTTCATGGAACAACTTATCTTTTTTGATTCATTGTGTTGAAAACAAGTTTAACCACTCAAAAAAAAAATCTATGTTAAGAGCTTTAAACACTGTTCAGCATCATCAAAGTGAGTGCTTAATGTTGTAAGCCAAATGTGAACAAGCACTTGTTTATGTACTACGAATACAGCATTTTGCATTCCATTACCTTAGGAGGTCCCACAGAAATGACTGGAGTGATCATTGTCAAATGCAGGAGCAGGACTAATTAAATCTGCGTATTCTGAGATGATCCCAAGAACTAACACAGAGGATGCAAGAACAAGCTGGCATCAAATTACACAAACAAAGATATTATAAAAATTGATATGAATCCCTTACAAAGATGATTGGCACTTGCCAGAAACAGACTCTGAATGGGATCGAAAATCTACTCACTGCATTGTGCTTATTCCAGTGAATCATGTCACATAAATAGAAAATGAACTTGTAGTTTGGTTTTTGCACAACTATCAGAATCAAGGCTTGAGAGGAAAAGCACAATATTCCACAGTAAACCTCTTATTGTTCTCTTGTACACTAGCTTATACTGTATTTGCTGGCAGTTGCCTTCAAATAACTCATGCAGCCAAGAAGAAAGTATTATGGGAAAGTTTCCCACCAGAAAAGCAAATAAAATAAGTTAGGATTGGTCAGCCAGTGACACGTAGGTTTTCAAAGAACAATTCAGCAGGACCCAAAAGATGGGCTTTATTGGCACAGCATATTCAATCATGTCCTTGAGTCGGCAGGCCCTGAGCAATACCACACGGATTCAAAATAAAGTGGACGTCAGGTCAGGGGATGAATATACAGTTGTTTCAAGGCAAAACTACTGAACTTGCTATGTTTTATAGGGCTATACCTCTTCATTAGGCATGCTTCCAGATTTAACATAAGTCAGGTATATCGCATCACTGTCACTGTTATAATACATAATGACTAAATATCCTGCCATTCAGCGAAAAAAAAAAACAACCAAAAAAAAACAATACAACAGCGCAGCATTGTTTCCTGTAATCAGTATGAATATTAACAAAATGACACTTCACCATAGTCACTTTGCGGACTATCAACTGATGACTATTACCCACGAGCTGGAAAAATGACTTGGAGACCTATAAACTACACCTTCATTTCCTCCCTCTCTATGGTATAAAAATTACAGTCAATTGCAATTGTCAAAGGACAAGTAGCAGCCATTTTACAAGCACAGGAAACATTATGAGTGAGTGAAATCTCATAACAGGAACCAATAACACAGCGCAATCCAGCTTCACACCCATTTTATGTGTTAATACATGAGCTGCCCAATAAACGTAAGGCTCCATTCAAGTGAGATGGGTTTGCAGTGCAGAGACAGCCGCAATTTCACACCGAGTGGAAAATCACTGCTGCTTCACTGCTCTGAGGACACTACCCCGGCCTCTTGGGAGGTAGGTGATGGCTACGGGAAATTCTGAGGAAGTAGTGTAGTAAAAATTATGCAAACCAAAGCATTAAACATGTGATGTAATACATCATTTGAAGCTCTAGTCAATGAGTAAGTAGTATGATGTAACCAGAAGCTACTCTTACTGACCACCAACCTTCGACTGCTAACGCACTTTTCTTCAACGCTGGAAGAACCATCAATGTAAGAGTGACATCATTCTGGTGAGTAATTTGAGGGAGAAGCCCAGACAGCAGAATTAGTTCACCAGCCAATTTCCTTGAGGAAAATTCCAGCTTAAATCAGTTCCTTGAGAAAAGCTGGTTGAGACCGTTTTTTTCCCCACAGTATTAGCAATCTGACCAGCTCTTCACCAGCAAAGTATCCTATAGCAGCTCATCCATAAAACTTGCTGAACCAGCCAAACCAGATTTAACTAGATTTGACCAGCTACAGATGAGCTACAAGTCAAGCCATGTCCAGCTGCAGATGAACTATAATCAGCCACAGTCAAGCTTTAAGCAGCTAACAGAGCAGCTATTATAAGATACAGACCAGCTTTTAATACGCAGGAAGGAGTGTGGCTCACACTGGTGACCTGCTGATAACACAAGGAGTAGTGCAGTTCAGATTAATGACCTGCTGATAACACACAGAGATTAGTGCAGTTCACACTGGTGACCAGCTGAAAACACGCAGGGGGTAGGGTGTTTCACACAAGAGACCTGTGGATAACATCGGGAGTCATGGGGTTTAGCCTGGTGACCTGCTGATAACACGCAGGGGGTAGTGTGGCTCACACTGGTGACCTGCTGATAACACAGAGAGTAGTGCAGTTCAGACTGGTGACCAGCTGATAACACACAGGGGGTAGTGTGGTTCACACAAGAGACCTGCGAATAACATTGGGAGTCATGGGGTTTGGACTGGTGCGAGAGCAGTGCAGATCAGACTGGTGACCAGCTGATAACACACAGGGGGGAATACGGTTCAGATTGCAGCAGTAGAGCTGCAGAAAGACTCCAATCCTCCATTCGCAAAGCACCATGCTGTGTGACGGACAATCTCCATCAGGACCCTCAAACAGACAGCGAGCTGCAGATCCAGTGTGATGATAACTATAACACAGACCAGCCACAGTCAGTGTTAATGAAAGAGAACCTATCAGACTCTGACAAAGAGAGAGCATCCTCTACAGCGAGTTTAGAATGGAGATCGGCTGAAGCGCTTCTTTCATGGCGACTCAAAGAGAACAGGGCCTGTCTGTTGCCCTGACCACAGAAACATCAAAAGACCCTCAGCGGTCTGGTGCCCGCGACAGAGTCCCTCGTATCAGGCTTCCACAGACAGCCACTGAAGTAACCCCCCGGAGAACCAGCACAGCAGGTGCTTCTTCATGGCAAAGATGCACCTTGCTATATCTGCCGAAAAAGGAGGATTGCATGGGGTTCCCCGAGGTACGGAATTCAATTTTTTTTTTTTTCAATGGGGCATTTCAAAACAAATGGGGCCAAATACAAGGCAATCTCTTGGTTTGTCATGAAGCACAGAGGTAGAAAATGAGTAGCCTCCAAACAGGTGCTAGTAGTCGCTGAAGGCAACTGTTGCAGAGTTTGCGAGACTAGCGCCTGCAATGATCTTTGTATTGTTCGAGTTCTGCCCACATTTCCGCTACAGTACGAGGCTTTTTCCGAAGTCAGTAGGCAGCACGGCCAGAACATTTCTGCCGTTCATTAGACGCTTAATTGCAAGCTCTTGCTCTGCCTTCAATTCTTGGACTCTTGAGCACCTTGCAGATATCGTTTCTACAGCTTGTTTTGAGAGAATCCATGTGATCTATATTCTCAGGTGATGTTATGTTGAATTGAATACACAGGGCTGCCTCTTGTCTTGTATGTTTATATACATGTCTCACGGTCATGTGCTCTAAATTGACCAATCAGTATTTTACATTCAGATCTGAACGAAGATACTCAAATCTTAAAAGCACCATTGCAGGCTCTCGTTTTCCTCGCTCCCCTCAATCGCCAGACTTTTGACCGCGCACCACAGGAACTCCAAATTCGAGAATAAACACCGCTAAAAGACCAGGGGCCTATTGCACGAAGGCGGGATAAGGGATTAGCCCAGGATCGGCACAGGATTAGCTTGATCTCAAGCTCCATTTCAGTTGCACAGAGCGTGTGAGCTAAGCCATGGCACTAGTTACTATGGAAACAATGTCTGTGGAGCTAGCCAGCTCCGGAGCAAGCTTATGAACTAGCTAAGCTCCTGTCTCCAGCCAATTTCACCTCACCTCATTCAGCAGTCACCTAAATTGAAAATCAATGTCCTTAACAGTCATTCTGAATTGTCCACTACCCATTGCTATCTCAGTTATAGTACGTCCAGAGTAATTATCTTAGAAACTTGTGACCATTGATGTCAGTAAAGTAGCCAATATTCGATCATTATATTCAAGTATCCATGTGACAGTGACCATCACAGTTCAATCAGTCCCCCTTCCATGTCACATTTTAACCATATTTAGAATCCATCATTATCAGATTTGTCCTTTTTCCCCCAAGTTGAGACTTCCATCAGAGTAGAAAATGAGCAGTGCTGCATAGGTTACCGTGTTTCAGCGCGGTCTTACATCGCTGCAGTAACCCCCTACCTACAGCAATGCTGCTGCTTTTCTCCGTCTTTATTCAGACTGCGACGGGTAAGGTAGAGTCGTTGCCTTAGTGCTGGACACGAGTGCAATGTCGCTTCGCCAGCGATACTGGAATCAAACATTTTCAGGAGGCTCCTTGACGTAATTTTCTGATGCTAACATTCTACTTTTTAATTTGAGTATGCCTCCATCAGAGGTGATTAAAAGCAGAAAGTAAGCTTAACTAATCTGTAAACGTCTTCTAGATCGGACTATCAATTCCATTTGCATAGGAGAAAAAAGGGCTTGTAGCAAAATTAAGTGACATATATTACACATGCATATACACTTCTACACTCTTTTCAGCAATAGCCATGCCTTAACAATGTGCATGACACGCACAAGCTCCACCCACTAGTGTCCCGCTCGCTATTAAATCTGTCTGACAGCGGTGACTTATCTCGTTCACGGTAATGCCGAAGTGCATAAGCTACTCTTTTTTGATGGTGCTGAAACACCTCCCGAGTTTACTTTCACTTGAGTTTAGCTCACAGTAATACTCCTCTCAATCGCCTCGCACCGTTTACAGAAACTAAAGAAATAAGGCAAGCAGAGGCATTTCAGAGATCCCATCGTCCGTCTGTCTGAACGTGATCTTTGAGCGTAGCTGGCGCATGCGTCTGCTACAGCTATTTAGTGTCCATCACAGACATATATAGGTAGACTGGACACCTTATGGTGAAATCCCAGTAGACTGACGCCCGACAGCGGCGGCCATCTTGCCGCGGTCGACCCCGCGATTCACTGTGCATTATTGTATAACCAATTCAAGCTTTCGGAAATAAATATCTATTCCCCTTGAATATTTTGAAGTTGTAGTGGTATAGTTGTTATCACACAAGACTTATTATTTATAGACCCGGGTTAAATTCTCGCGAGAAGCATGTTTTTTCCTCTCAGATGCCCATCAGAAAGCATACTTTATCATTAGACATGGCAAATTTTAAGATGCCTGTCAGTCCATTTGTTATCAATTTCGGTTTCTCATGGCCATATATTAAAAGATTATTAAACTTACTATTATTAAAATTATTAAAAGATAAAGTTAAACTAAACATGTGTCTTACCTGTGAAAGGTAATTCCCTGTTGTCTGGATTGTGCAGTATGCCGGTTTTTACAGCCGTAGGCTGCACAATGTTGAGGCATTTTGCAACGACAGTGATTTATTACTGTCACTGAGTCCCACTCTGCGTTTGGGCGGTCGACCGCTTTAAGATGGCCGCCAAGTCTGCCGTGTTAAAAGGGGGAGGGGCCAATCTAGCCTCTCTTAATGTCTATGGTGTCCATGGTGATGATCAGCGATTCTGTGATCGATCTCGGAGTCTATTTGAGGAAGCCGTGTGCGCGCACTCAGTAGGACCAGCGACACCGGGCTTCACTTAGCCTATCCTCCTTCACCCGCTGTTGGCTTTGTGCAATCAATTAAGCCAGCGACGCGCTGTTTGGGATATGGCAATCCTCGCTTTGGCATTGATCCAGGATCTCAGGATCCGACTTTTGTGCAATAGGCCCCAGGGCCCCGTTTCAGAAAGCAGGGTGTAACTGTGTTTTGACTTACTCTGAGTTGCTGACCGAGGAGTTTTCGGGTTCAGAACAGGTGATAATACTTGGTTCAATCAACTCTGAGTTAACTTACGCCACAGTCAGGCGTGTGCACGAGGATATTAAAAGCCCTCATCAATGGAATATAGATAACACGATTCACCATGGCAACGGTGGAGAAAAAGAAGTCGCGCGTCGTATTTTTCTCCAGCAGAGTTGGACAAATTAATAAGGCGTACGCTGAGTACGAACACTTCTTTTTTTAAAAAAAGTACAGTTGCAGCTGCAAAAAAGCATGAGTTTGTGTAGCAGAAAATCGCTGACCGAGTCAATGTGGGGGTATTAAAAAACAACCAAATGAAAGTTGAATTACGAATGCAGAAAACTAAATTAGAAATCCAAATGCTGGAGCATCAGTTACAGGTGGATGAGGGGATAACAGGTGGATGATTTTACTTGTCTGAACGACATACAACGTGTTAACTACTACTGCATTTGTTCTTGCAGGAAGCAAAGACATTTAAAAAATGCAAGTTTAAGTTGTCCTTATTTTGTTTAAGATGATACAAGTGGAATCTCTTTTCTCATTCCAAGCTGATGCAAATGACTAATTTCAGGATAATTCGACAGCCTTTAATTTTCACATTTTAAAACATTAGTTGTGCTGTCTTGAGGTCTTTTGACTTAGAATGAATTGAATATATAAACTGCTGATCATTCATTACAGCAAATCAGCAGACTTTCCAACATGTATTGGGAAGAATTAAAAACTCTCCAGAAAGTTATTCATTATTTAAAGGAGCAATATGTAAGTTTGTGGCTAAAACTGGTAGAGCAATCACATTCAAAAAAAAGCAGAGTGCAGTATCCCCTCCTCCTCTCCCCCAGACAAGAGGTTGCCAGCTAGGTTGCCAGATCCAGCAAGAACGTCTACTACACGGAGCTACCATGGCTACGTTTCAATATCACCAATGATTTGCTCTGACAGGGTTGTGTTCAGTTCAGTTCAGTTCAGAAAAGATCGAGACTAATGACTAACTAACTTTAGCAATAGTCATGTTGGTCAACTAGCTCGTCACTCTTCTGTGTGGATAGCCCACTAAAGTCCATGCTGTAATATGTGTAAAGAATGAATGAGGACTCATTTGACCGATGTACTGTGTCAATTACATTTCATATTGCCATAATGGCTGTGCTAATGTTGGAACGGTTCCCACAGCGTCTCAGCATAAATCCAGAGAAACGGACTAATAATGCATTGCTAATGTTAGCAATGAAGAGCCACGGTTTTTATTTCTCCAACAATTTGTTATCCAGTCAATTCGATGACCCACCTGCATTCGCACTAACGTACCATGAACAAACATACATAACGTTATTCGACTGTAGAGAATATTTGAAATGTCCGTGCTTGCATTAAATAGAATTAAGTTAGCCAAACATAGCTGAATCTTACCTGCCCAGGAGAAAATTAGCAACTTCGGCGTCGGTCTTCAAATTCTTCTCTGCTTTCAGCCGTCTCCATCTTTCAAAGGCATGTCCTATACAGATCCTTGTGTTGTTTCTGACTTTGTCACGACGTATTTCGGAATCATAACGAGGCCTTTTAGGTTTAGTAACGTCAGACATTTGTGCTCCGAAACGCTGGTGGCTGCAACTCAGTCGTAACTGGCAACCTGGATGCCAAAATGCTATGGACTTCGTGATTGGGAGATAGGTGGAGGGCGGTGCAATAGGCCAAAACACAAAATGACAACATCAACATTAGTTGTGGGCTGCAACTTCGCTTTTGTAATGAGAATATTCTGGCTGGACTACTGTCGTCAGTGATATAAGTATTTGAAATTAACATCATTCCTTAATGTCTGGTGATATACCAGGGCCATTTCATGATTAATCAACATACATTTCTTACATATTGCTCCTTTAATGACCACTCCCGAAGTGGAGGAGAGTATTGGGTGGAACTGCGGACAGAAGATCGGGGCGGATGTGATGTTGGACTTGGTCTGTGCTTGAATGAACGTTGAGCATCCCCGCTCCTATGTCCCAATGCGTACTAGTGGATCACCGAGAAATGGGCCTTCATTCGTCATCAATACGAGCTCGATTTCCTACGGCTAACAAGTGTAACCAGCTGGATCGGCCATTCCCCGCCTGATTGTTAAAAAGATCCCGTCAATTGCGTGGAAACTAAACTTAATTTTTTTTTTTTTTTTTTAAAAACAAGAGTTCCTACTCAGCGTATGCGTTTATTAATTTGTCCAACTCTGCTGGAGAAAAGTAAGACGCGCGACTTTGTTTCTCCGCCATTGCCATGGTGAATCCTGTTATCTATATTTCATTGATGAGGGCTTTTAATATCCTCGTGCACATGCCTGACACTGGGGTAAGTTAACTCCGAGTTGATTGAACCAAGTATTATCACCTGTTCTGAACCCGAAAACTCTGCGGTCAGCAACTCAGAGTAAGTCAACTCAAAGTTACAGAACAAACTCAGAGTTTGTTTACCCTGCTTTCTGAAACGTGGCCCAGGTTAGCTTCACGGAGTATATTGCCGCGGTAACTGACTCAGAGTTGGACTTAACCATAGACTGTATAAAAAGATGGACGCAGCACTCTGGTCTGAAAAATGAAGCCCATGCAGAAGTACCGTAAAATGGCATTCTATTTAATGGCCAGCAGATGGCGACGTCGGTGGTTGCAGAAAGAATTTCAATGCTATAGAAGTCTATGAGAAAATGACCCTACTCTCCCACCTGATTTTTCATTTAAATAATGATTTTTCACATGATTTTATGGTAGCTATAGCAGGTTTCAAGTCTCCTTCGATATATCATGATGTTCATTTTTGTAAATTATGGTCCCATACAAACTAGAATAAAGGATACAGCTAGAATATGCTTTAGAGGCGTGGCTATCCTCTGGTCCTTGTCCGATACGGTCAGATCCAGAACCACGGTCCTCCCCGGATCTTCAATACACGCTCTCGTCCAATAGAAATCACATCCGGTTTCAAAATGACAACATGGCGCTATTCAAATTGCCAAAATCGAGGCTTCCTTTATGGTATGCTGAAACCAATGGGTGACGTCACGGTAGCTTCCTCCATCTTTTTATACAGTCTATGGACTAAACTCGCATTGTGAACCGGAAAACTCAGAGTTTCCTGAAACTCTGAGCTAACAAACTCTAACCCCGTTTTCTGAAACGGGGCTCAGCTGAGAGCCTGTTCGTAGGCCAGAAAATGAGAGACTGGAAAGAGATCATGGTGGCTACGCGGAAAGCGACATTTTTCCAACAACATTGTTGATTCTACAAAATACTCTGTGTCACACATGAAGCACTTGGGATATTCGAGGAAATAATGAAATATGATTTTGATTTCTCTACCAAACCCTCTTTGATATACACTGCCTGTCCAAAAAACAAAAAAGTTGCACTCTCAAATATCTAGTTGGAACCCCTCAAGCTTTGATCTCAGAGCAAATTCGTTGTGTCTTTGTTTTGACAATCGTATGCAATGTCAGAACATTCATTTTCAATCGGAGTTGCATGAGTTTTTAGCTCAAGATCTTGTCTAGATAATGAGATAGTTGAATTTGTGTGTGAAAATGATTCCACGTGCTTTTTTTACTCATTTGCCATCTTCTTTGCTAGATACAGGCCAATAATTTGCCTCTAATGAAGCACTTCACCATTTTTTTCGCCAACAAGGGACACGTCTTCCGGTATAATTGTTTAAAAAAAATGAGAAGATACGCACTTCATCAGTAAGGCTTAAAATAATTACTGCCAACTGAAACATATTAATCACTGCAATAATGATCCTGTCAAAGGTTTTGTTCATTTATATGCCAACGGCGACTTTTTTTGGACAGGCAGTGTTTGTACATAATACAAACTTATCCATAAATGAAGCATAGATGTCATTATGAAATATCAATGTACAACACCACAACATCCCCACCCCTTCTCATTATTTTTCTTTTCATCAAATTTAATTTGTTCTCCCCTCTTATGCCACTTCTATTTTATAATTATTGTTATCAAATCAAATAACAATCAAATCAAACTTTTTCACTGTTGTTTAATCGTACTGTTGCTTTATTTTCATAGCAATTCGTTTTGTCTTTTTCCAGTCCTTACCCAATGCAATTAATACATAAAAAAAGATTTATATGAGGAATTATGGGGGCGTTTATGACCTCTACCATGACAAACAGCAGCACGGAAAAAGGCCATGCAAACATAACTTTTTGATTTTCATTTTAATTATAACTTTTTAACCCTGAAAGCCGTAAGATCACAAGTGTGTAAATTATAAGGCAGAAAATTATAATCCTGTTGTAAAAATTTCCATTGGCAAGTCAAAGAAATGGAAATGGAGTCATGTAACACTGACTCTAGAATTATAGGGGGAAAAAACAAATTGTTAAAACTTACTCTTGAAGGGCTCAAAGCAGTTAAAAATCAGGATCAGATGAGGAGAGCTAATGTCAGAAACGTCACCTCAATGCAGAGCATGGCCACAGGAACCACGTTACCTGCCAGCAATGGTGGACCCATTTTCAGAGAGGGAAATATATACTGCAGCACCGCTGACATATTTTTATCCAGGAAAGCAGGCTATAGTCTGCGATATTACAGAATGAGAATCTGAAGCACTCGCACGGGCACTGCTGCATGTTGTGAAAAGCACTCAGCCTGCATTGGCAAGAATGCAAAAATATTTCATGCCTCATCTGGCCAGTTACCAACACAAACAAATCCACTGATTCACTGAAATATGAACCAAATCATGAACCCCATCGTCCTCCCACCAAGAGCATATTCAGCTCATTTAGCCTTCACATTCACCTGCCATCAGGTAGTGATTTTTTTCCCGCTGAAAACTATGCAAAACTAGAGTGCGTTTTCACTAGCAAAAACAAATTACCCCCCAAAATACTGAAAGGCACCAGTTTAGTCGTCAATCAATGCACAATTTGGCAAATAAATATTGAGCGATTTCCAAGTTACGGTTGATGCCGACGGGAAAAAAGCCAAAAACAATATGACAGACATAATTATTACTACACAACAAAAATATAGGAAAACAAAGACAAACAAAAACAGTTGATAAAGGAAGACATGACGCACACTGAATGCTTTATAAAATATCTGATGTACAGTAGTGTGCAGTGATGATTATACACTAAACAAAATGAAGATTAATCAGAAACCAAGTACTCTTCAAGTATTTATGTCATGTAATATTGGATCATATAGATGAAAATTAGTAAACAGATAACAATACAAGGTAAAAACAAAAATAATGTCTATTTCAGAGAAGAAGTCAATATCTAGTGTGGCCACCCTTTGCTTTGATAAAAGCATTCAATCTTTCAGGCTTAGTTCACTATTTTTTTATTTCATCACCGACTAAACCACTCTATATGGACTGAAGTTCATTCCAAAGATATTATTTCGATGTTACGACAGATTTGCTGAATCGGATTAAGGTCTGCACTTTGAGCGGGCCAAGTCATAATTTTCATGTCATCAGACGTTTCTTTCCAGCTGAGATAATTCTTGCATAACTTAGAAGTGTGTTTAGGGTCATTATCTTGTTGAGAATAAAATCCTGACCAATCAGTCTCTCTCCAGATGGCAATACGTGCCTCACAAGGATGCTGTGGTACTTCTTTTGATCCATGATTCCGTCAATTTTTATGAGATCACCGGCTCCTTTCGAGCAGAACCCCAAATCATAATATTATCACCTCCATGTTTTACTGAAGGGGTTAAACAGTCATTTTTGAAACATTCTCCAAGTCTCCGGCACAAACGAGTTCTGCTTTTGGAAGCGAAAATGTAGAATTCCCATTGGCGTCCAATCCTTGAATTTCTTGGCAAACTCAAGTCTTTTTTTGATGTTTCCAGCACTTGCCACCAATACGACCAATCAGACCATTTTCAGACAGGCGTCTGGAAATAGTAGATCTCGATACTGTCATCTCCTCACTTTTGGCGCTATTAAAATCATCACGGAGTAGTCGTGCTGTCAACTACCAATATTTTTGAACTTATCATACACAGTTAACAAACATCAGCGGCACTTAACTTCCGTTTTGCACCTGTATTGCCATTAGTTTTCAGCGAACCAGTCTTTTTGAAACACTTGATGGTGTTTCTTACAGTGCCATGGCAGAATTTAACATCTTCAGCACCATGTAAGGCCACAAGGTGGCTGCAAACAATCTCAGAGAGCTCCTTCCTTAGCGCCATCTTGTTTAACATTGTGATACTGCTCATAGTTCATGTCACCTTATATACTGGAAAAACCGACCATCAGAGGTAATTTAACAAAATAATGTTGCCTCAAACCAGTTTAAACTAATTTTTTTGCATCAATAATCATGAAAAGAGCCTTCAAACATGTATTCAGGCTATGCAAGAATAAACAAAAAAAAAAAAAAATTGCAACAACTGTCCATTGTTATAAAAAAAATTGGTGTTCTCAAAGTTTTTGTTTATTACCCATATTTTGACCTCAGTATACTTGTGGGAATGATTTTTTTTTTGTTCACATTGCCTACAATTGTGTTTTTCAATACATTTTTGCCAAAAATTACAGAGAAGTAATATATTAGGACCTCTCTTAGACAAAAGTGGTAGTGTATAATCATCACCGCACACTTCTGTATTCCTGCTTAATATTTTCCATTTACGAAAGCTCTAAAGTTCAGCTCAGACCCCAATGAGAAACAAGCACTGAAGAACTATAGCAAGCACTGCCTTGACATATAGTTAAGTTTATCAACAATCATCCACTTCAAAAGGGAAATATAAAAATACATTCTAAAAATGACACATGGTTATTCTTCTAATGATTTACTGGACAAGGGAAACTCAGCAGCTTACATAAAGGATGAATGATGGCTCATTAAAGCTACTGTTATACAAGTTCGAACACGGTTAAACAACCTCACAAGCAAATCATATTTGATGAGCAAATATTAGGGTTTCAAAAGCTAAGGGACATGATTTCCCCTACCAAACAGCCGAACCTCAGCTGAGAGGACATCCCTATAGAGGAAAGACATACAGATCAATGGTGAGTGGTTACAGAGGACACACAGATATTTTCCAATGATCTCGCTCCCTTTCAATTCAAACTCTGTCATATCTGCTGTCTAGAGCGAGAGGTTTTCAGGGTCATTCATAGCCGCCTGTCAGCAGCGGTATCAGGATACCTTCACCCATAAGCGCACAGCCAGCTCAGTGCTGGGTTAAGCTCAGAGTGGATAAGCAGTCGCAACCAAGAAGAAAGAAATGTCTACTCAAGGGCCAACAGAAAAATATAAAACATAGTACTGACTGACTGACACACCAGTCCCGGACAGCAATTGTTTATTTCTCATACTCTACAGCAACCACTGCTTGTGCAACCTTACTTCTACTGCAAATACTATTAATATTGTGGCTACTAATCCTGCAACTGCCGCTAGTGTAACAACCATCACTGCGCGTCCTTCAAATTACATGAATACATGCATGGTATGCACACACAAGGATCCACACATGAATATCTAACATTGTAGAATAACTCTAGGTACTCTTGCAAATCCTACATGCATCCTATTTGAGGTGTGGACAGAAACAAACATGCTGACATGAAGGGAAAACTCCCTCACAGACGTCAGAATAAAAAGGGATTTGAATGGCCTGAGCAGCAATGCAGACTTCCTGCTACCGGGTGAGAGAGCTGAGCGACTGAAGCTCGACAGGAGCTTTAGCGAGAGCCGATCCAGACCTCACAAAGCAAAACCCAGGAATCTTACGGTAAACGCCAGTATAAATATCTAAAGCACAAAACTGAGACAGACAGAAGAGTAGATAATTGTAATATTTACACTGAAATGATACAGTACAGTTACACCGGTTAGATACAGTCTGCTTCCAAATAATTAGCATACAGAGACTTATTTACACAGTAAATTTCTGACAACCCAATTGCCGGTAATTTGCTACTAAAATGTAATATTTTTCATGGTGAAGTGTTTCCTGACATCAGACATATGAGTTGGCAAAAATGCTAATATGCAGATATATACTTCTGGTAATTGAGTGCAGCAGTGTTGTAAGACAGACTTAGAGTTCTGAGGAAAGCATTCCACAATCATCTACTCTTTTACTCTTCAATAGCCTGAGGGATATATACTTCTTCCCAAATGACTCTATGGTACTCAGTTGCACCACTTCCTCTTCCGTGAGATATATAGTTTATCCATTTGCTGAAATGGCTCAGTGAGATGTATGGTCTCTCTTTCCCCTGAAACATCTCAGTCAGACACACTTTCTCAATGTCCTCAGTGGCTTTATGAGACTTAAGAGTCTCTTTCCTCTCTAAAACAGCTCTGAGATGTGTGTAATCAGTCTTCTACCTGACCCGTCCTGCGAGACGAACGTTTCTCTTCTAATCAAAGCGGCTTCTGTGAGCAGTAATTTTTATTCCTGACAAGCTCTGAGAGGCTTCAGGCTTCAGCTGAATATCAGATCCTTCTTCTTCTAACAGGTTAGAGATGGGGCTCATCCATGGAGTTCAGATGGTGAGTTATAGGAGACAGAATTGGGACAGGCTAGCACCTCCAAAACCAGCTCTTTTTTCATTTTAAGAATTACAAATTCACCACAACGCTGGAACACCACGCAAATACCTGGGGATACTGCAAAGTTAATCTATACAAAATGTTACTCTATCCTGCACATATCTTAAATCATGTAAAACAGCTCAAAAAATCTATTTGTCAGCTGCAACGCAAGTAGTCCTGAATTACGAGTCAACGCTAACATATTGTGCACCAGTAGAGGCTGAGCATGTGCCTGACCAATCACCACTCAATCTGAGAGCAGTGCGGCTGCAGAGTCATGAAAACCAATCAAAGTGCTGCGGGGCGGGTTCTCTGCTGGATTGTTCCGGAAGCTGCCCACTCCGCTGCCACTGGTGCGACTCCAACATCCACCACTCCGCCATAGATAAATAGTCAACATGGTGTATTTCTGGCTGACTGAGCACGGTGCGGTCATGGGAGGATTAGCTGAGTCGGGGGAGAGAAGAGGGAGGAAACTCAGACAGCAAAAGATGGAGAGAAAGCATGAATGGAAAAGAGGAGAGATAAGACTCAAGAGAGAAAAAACTGAGAGATGGACAGAGAACACAGGAGAGAAAATGAGAGAAAAAGGAGAGTACACCACATTGCCTTATTAAGTTCCATAGAGGAGGCAGAGTCAGTTTATCTATCAATGCATAAAGCAGTCTCGTACACAATAGATGAAATGCCATAAAAACAGCCTTGAGTAATACAGCCTACAGGATTTGTAAGTCAATTATACAACTGAACTCATTATTAAAGGTATCTGAGTGCCCAGGGCAGAGAAAAATATTTCTGCTGAGAGTCAAGCTACCCCTCTCACACTATATAAGGATTAAGAGCCAACAAGTTTAATTAATTAACCATTCTTCACGCAAGGTTGAGTCAAGTGACTGAGGTATAATATCCCATTTTTTCAAGTAAGAAAAATACTTTGAGATCAAATAAATGTAACAATTGAGGCTAATTTTTCCAACAGTATAGTGTACTTTAATGTGATGAGGATGTGCTTGCTTATACTGTAATCATGATGTTCTAGCAGTAGTTGCCTAACAGAGAAGCTACCTGTATCTACTCAGCCGACATCAATAATTGTAGCTCTTGGGTAAATCACAATCAGCCAATTCCATGCAGTTTTTTGTTTTTTGCAGAGTTAAGGGCCGCTGAGCACAGGCACAGAGAGAATATCAGAGCCCATTAGAGAGGAAAGAGCCAGAAATTAGAACAAAGGCAGAAATATTAGCTGAGCTGGAGATTGCGATCAGTTCTGAGGAGTAAGGAAGCATTAGCATTCCTCACATCCCCACTCCCTTTTTCTCATACTTATCTCCCCCCTACATCCCCTTCCATTGTTATCATATGAATTTCCCTCAAAAAACCGCATAGGTCTTTCATTGTATGGTGTCTTTTTTCGTACTAGAGGGACCACAGACATCAGCAGTGTTTTTTGTTTGCGACCGTTGCTAACAGTTCGACGACCAAAATAAACTTGATAAAAGATTATCGGCTTCAATCATTCAGTTCCACAACATAACACATGGACTTCTTTTTTCACCATTAACCATTTTAGGATAGTTAAGAATACGCGATCGCCATGGGCGTCTCTATAAAATTCACTTCTGCAGTTATTTGTCTCTCAAGCGCCAGCCAATCAGTGCGCGTGTCACAATTTCATGGCTGTGCCGTGAACGATTCTGGGCAGGAAGTTAGATTTCAGGGGTGAAGTTTTGCCTTTTCCAGACTTATTTTTCAGAGCGAGAGGGAGTTCGATGAATGGTTGGTGCGAGCGAATCTTTAATATATGTCGTTGTTCGCGCTCCCGGACACAAGGTAAAACAAAAAAAGTTTTGACGCTTGCAGCGGTAGAAGACAAGTGGTGTCTGGCGATTTCCATTTTTGCAGGTTTTGTCAATGGCACGGCATGTGACTCCGCTGGGCCAGTAAATGTCAGAATGTAAAAACAAGCCCTCGGAGGCACGAATGGGGCTAATTGAAGGGCAAGCCCTTTTCAATGAATGACCAATTCCCTCCAGAAATAATGGAAAGGAGAAGGAAGCTTTTTCCTATCATGAAAGTGAAGCGGGACAAAAAACTTAAAGTACGGCTATCCGTTGACAAGCTGAATTATCAGTTATATACGGACGCAACAATTACACCTTGGCTGTACTAGTTTGAGACCGGATCTCATTTTCTATTTGTTGCTGCTGCTTTTATCGCTATTATTATAGTAATGATAGTGATGATATAGCGATGGTGATGATAATAATACTGGTTGTTGTTATTATCTCCGCCAAGGAGATAATGCGATCGAGTCGGTTTATTTATTTATTTATTTATTTATTTATTTGTCCGTCCTTCTGTCTGTCTGTGGACAGGATTTCTCGGAAACTACTGGACGGATCTTCATGAAATTTTCACCAGAGGCAGATCTTGGGCCAGGGACTACTCCATTAAAATTTTGTGATGATCCGGATCCGGATCTGGATTCTGGATCCGGATCTGTATTTACAATCTTAGTGGCATATCTTGGAAACTACTTGACGGATCTTCATGAAATTTTCACCAGAGATAGATCTTGGTCAAGGGACGACTCCATTAAAATTGTGTCATGATCCAGATCCGGATTTGGATTCTGGATCCGGATCTGTATTTACAATCTCAGTGACATTTCTCGAAACTAATGAACAGATTTTGATCAAATCAAGGTGGAAAGTGATTGCGCAATCACACCCGAGGTAATTGTCCAGTCAGGCCACTGATTGCGCTATCACACCGGCGGCCATTGTCCAATCACACGCCAGCGGCGGTGATTATCAATCACACCACTGATTGCGCAATCATACACCGGCAGTGATTGTCCAATCACGGCCTGTGCAGTCACATCGATGCGATTGCGCAATCACCACGATCATCCGCGTGACATCATGGTCACGTGATGATCATGATCGCTCTGTACTTTGATGGCGGCTTTGGAGAATGGATGCTTCAAACATACAAAAATCCCATTTAAACTTGTCATATGGGTGGTCCTGAAATCTTCCAAAGAGAAAGATCTTGCATTTGTATCAACATTATCCCTTGGCGGAGATCAGAAATCTCGGATTGCTCTTGTTGTTATTATTATTGTGATTATTATTTTGGTGATTTCCATTTCAGTTTCCAACTGGTCTTCGTCCTTTTTCCCTTGCTTTTAAAAGTAAGGAGACGATAATAGTAATGGATATCTACGTCACTTTTTTCCCTTTTCTTCCTTTTTCTTCCTTCATTTATTATGACAATTAATTATTATTAATTATAATCTTATGGGACACAGTAGTGGGTTACCAAAAGAAATGGAATTTGGGACAAAACATGCTTCATGTGTTGATATGTTATTCGTTTGTCAGCACATTGTTTTGTTTTTGTTTGTGGTTTTTTCTTACCTAATCACGTTAATTTTTTTGTTTATGCTTTTCAATTGCCACATGAACATTGGCAGGCATGGCACCTATGTTGAATTTACTTTTCTTTTTATATCTGCATGGATAATGGTTAGCTCTTCTGTTATCCCTAGAAAATATTCTATGGTATATCTGACCATCAAAACTCGTACTCTATTAATCTAAAAACCTAGTCTTTAAAAATGGGAATAGATGGAGTCTGTATCGCTAGTTATAACTGCAATGGCCTCGCAGACAAAAGGAAAAGACACCAAATATTTACTTGGATAAAAGAGAAAGATTATGCTATTTTTTGTTTACAAGAAACTCACGCAGTAATGACAGATGAAACTATATGGATGGAGGAATGGGGCGGGCAAATACTATTTTCACATGGTTTAAAAAATTCGAGGGGAGTAATGATTATGTTTAAAAACAACTTTAACTATACTCTGCAAGCTTTAGAAACTGACCCTCAAGGAAGGTGGATCATTTTAAATATGATTATTGAGGATAAACAAATATGTTTGGTTAATTTATATGGTCCAAATAACGATGATCCACAATTCTTTGAATCTATTTACAATATTATTAAAACCTCAAAATTCACAAGTAAATATCTCATAATGTTTGGAGACTTTAATACAGTACAGAATAATTTAATAGATCGTAAGGGAAATAATTCAGCT
This sequence comes from Gymnothorax javanicus, assembly GCA_029692085.1. Lineage (NCBI taxonomy): Eukaryota > Metazoa > Chordata > Actinopteri > Anguilliformes > Muraenidae > Gymnothorax > Gymnothorax javanicus. The sequence goes on from CM056205.1 coordinate 24,583,269, forward strand.
AATCACCACCCACATGCTTCTACAGAAATCACATCAATAATGAATACAATGGATCTGGTAGATGTTTGGAGATTAAGAAATCCAGAATTATATAAATATACGTGGAGAAGACAGAATCAGGCAAGCCGTATAGATTATTTTCTTATTTCCTTTTCTTTGTTATCCAAAACAAAAAAGGCAGTAATTGAAGACAAACTAAAATCTGATCACCAACTTATTTCACTTTATTTAGAACTAACTGAACATCCACGAGGACAGGGATACTGGAAATTTAATCAAAAGTTACTAGAGGATCAGAAATTTGTAGACAGTACAAAAGATTACAGATTTTTTTTACACATAATGTAGGATCAGCAGACCCTCTTATTGTATGGGATACATTTAAATGTGTCTTTAGAGGCCACGCGATTCAATTTGCCTCACAAAGGAAAAAACAATTAAGATTAAATGAACAAAAAATGAAAAAAGAAATTGAGATGCTTACATCACTACTTGACAGCTCAGAAGCAACTCTGGATGTGGCTGACAAACGACCAAAAACAAAAAGAATATGAACAACTAATTTATGACAGGTCAACTATAATGCATTATAGGAATAAAGCAAAATGGATGGAGAAGGGTGAAAAATGCAATAAATTATTGTTAAGTCTCCAACATAGAAATTTAGCAAAGAAAAATAAACAGAGGTTAAAAAGAAATGATGGGGCAATTCTCACTTCACCTATAGATATTCTGACTGAAGGAGACAGCTGTTTTTCCCTCGTAATCAAGTTAAATTATCTGAGGAACAGAAAGAAACTTGTGAGGGTCTAATTACGGAAACTGAACTCTACTATGCAATTATGTCCTTTCAATGGGGGAAAGCTCCAGGATTGGATGGTATTCCAATAGAAGTATATCAAACTTTCTATGAACAGATTAAAACCCCCCTACTTACAAGTTTTAATTTTTCACGTGACAAAGGTATTCTCACAGGGACTCAGCAGGAAAGTGTAATATCTCTGCTCTTAAAACAAAAAGCTAGTGGCCAATAGAAAGATACGGTTCACTTAAAAAACTGGAGATCACTTACTCTTCAGTGTTATGATGCAAAAATATTAGCTAAATGCATAGCATTGCGTATAAAAAATGTCCTACCTGATATTATACACCATGACCAGTCTGGTTTTATACAAGGACGAAATATTGCAAATAATATAAGACAATTACTCGAAATTATAGAACATCATGATAAAATAAAGAAACCAGGTTTAGTTTTTATAGCAGACTTTGAGAAGGCCTTTGATAAAATAAGATGGGATTTCATTTATCAATGTTTAGAATTTTTTAATTTTGGTGAGTCTCTAATACAGTGGTTCAAAGTTATGTACAATAACTCAATCTCCAAAATTATAAATAATGGTTATATTTCAAAACCCATTGCCCTTTCACGGGGGGTAAAACAGGGCTGCCCATTATCACCGTATTTATTTATTATGGCAATAGGAATACTCGCTATAAAAATACGAACAAATAATAATATCAAAGGCTTGGAAATGCAAGGTCTAATTACAAAAATTTCAATGTATGCTGATGATACAATTTTTCTATTGAGCCCTCACTAGCCAATGACGTGCTCACTTTGGCGAGGCATAATGATAAAGTCATGGTGACTGGACTGCGCTCAGCCAGCTGTAATAGGCACGACCTTCTCTGATATGTTTTGCGGCGCTTTCATACTTCTGAAGTGAACTTCCAGACATTCGGGACGCTGCCTACCCTGCCAGCAAGCTAGCTTAAGACCAGCCTCGGTTACAGCTAGCTAGCTGATGAAGTTAGGGCAAAAATCAAATGATACCGCTTAAATAGGACGATTATCCAAGCGCTGTAAAGAGTTGAAATTGGCGATGCAATAATACAGTCTCGGCTCAAACTGTCTACATGCTCTTTAGTCGACAAAAAGCCGTTCATCAAGATTCAAGGAGGTAGTGTGAGTGGTGAGAGCCATAGCTAACTTCACTTTAAACGTTCACTGAGACGCTAACTGGGGATTCGCGAACCAGATAGCTAGCTCGCTATGGGAGAAGTTTTACCGATCCTGACTAGTCACTTTCAACACACACAACCTCCTTCAACCCTCAGCCATATAACTTCTATGCATGGCTCTGCTTCAGGGCCAGACTTGATTAACAGGTTTTGTTCACTGCAGAGCAAGCAGACAGTTCGGGCTGAGACATATTATTTCATTGCGAATTGCAGCTGCGCTATATAGCCTATGCGATTGCGTATTACCTTTCTCTTCAGACTATATGGCCAGCTTGCTAGCTAGCTTACGGTATTTTGGGAAAATCTTTGTAAATAATCGTCGTAGGTAAGCGGCATCAGTCGGCTTTTGCCCTAACCTTACCAGCTAGCTAGGAGTAACCGTGATTGCTCTTAAGATAGCTTGCTAGCAAGGTAGCCAACGACGTGCTCGCTCTGGGGAGGCATAATGATGAAGTCATGGTGACTGGACTGCGCTCCTCCAGCTGTAATCATAGACAGTAAAGGCTGTAATAGGCACGACCTTCTCTGATATGTTTTGCGGCGCTTTCATACTTCTGAAGTGAACTTCCAGACATTGGAGACGTTGCCTACCCTGCTAGCAAGCTAGCTCAAGACCAGCCTCGGTTACAGCTAGCTAGCTGATGATGTTAGGGCAAAAATCAAATGATACCGCTTAAATAGGACGATTATCCAAGCGCTGTAACGCAGTTGAAATTAGCGATGCAATAATACAGTCTCGGCTCAAACTGTCTACATGCTCTTTAGTCGACAAAAGCCATAAATCGAGATTCAAGGAGGTAGTGTGGTGGTGAGAGCCATAGCAAACTTCACGTTAAACGGTCACTGAGACGCGAACCAGGTAGCTAGCTAGCTATGGGAGAAGTTTTACTGACCCTGACTGGTCACTTTCAACACCCACACAACCTCCTTCAACCCAAAGCCATATAACTTCTATGCATGGCTCTGCTTCAGGCTTGATTAACAGGTTCCGTTAACTGCAGAGCAAGCAGGCAGTTCGGGCTGGGACCTATATTTCATTGCTAATTGCAGCTGAGCTATGTAGCTAGCGTATGCAATCGCGTATTACCTTTCTCTTCAGACTATATGGCCATCTTGATAACTAGCTTACGGTATTTAGGGAAAATCTTTGTAAATAATTGTCGTAGTTAAGCGACATCATTTGGTTTTTGCCCTAACCTCACTAGCAAAGCGTCCCAGATACCTGAAAGTACAGTTCAGACGCATGAAAGCGCCGCACATTTTAACGCAACAGTTTCAAAACTAGCTATCTTCATTAGCTATTGCTAAACAAGCATAAGACGTGGTTGCCTTTCAGACCATAAGAATACCATACTCAGCTGACTCACTAGAGGGCCATGGCCCTGTTTCTAAATATATTAACACTGAAAGTGGAAAAAAAAAAATTAGCTTAGCAACCCAGCTAGGCTGGGCTAGCTCGGTTGCTAAGCTAATTTTTTTTCCCACCTGGCAGCAACATTCATGGTTGGAAAAAAAAAAAAAAAATTTTTTTTTTTTTTTAAACACCTGGCAGCAACATTTGTGATTGAAAAAAATTTTTTTTTTTTCACCTGGTAGCAACATTCATGGATGAAAAAAAAATTTTTTTTTTTTTACATCTGGCAGCAACATTCGTGATTGAAAAAAATTAATAAATGAGGTTCACCTGGTGGCAAAATATGGTCGCACATTACGCACGCCACACTATCTGCAGGTACTTATCCCCATGTATGTTGGCATATTGGTACGCATGTCACAGAGACGTGACGTAATTAGTAATACAATGTCTTGAAGAAAAGTTTATGTTCATAAAGGAATATTTTGATGTTCATGTTGCCATTGAGCCATCTCTGTCTTTGTGCACGTCTCAGTGATTATTGCTGTACATTGATTTTTGTACTTAGGAAAGGAGGAGTAAATCTAGAACCATGGTTTTCAATGCTGGGACCCAAGCAATGAACAATTTTCTTTAGGACTATCTGAGAGCAGCCTGATTTTGGTAATCAGGGGCTTTGTCATTAGGTGATCAGCGCATCTTGTGTGTTAGTGCTGAGTAAGAATAGAAATGTGCACCTCATTCTGGCCCGCGGCATGCAATTTGAAACCACCAGTGTATTAATACACTGAATTGACGAAAGAATGGGGAAATCTGCTCATCCAATGTCTCATTCCAAAATTTGGGCGTTAAGAAGGAGTTGGTCCCCCATTTGCTGCTAAGATAGACTCTTCTGGGAAGCCTTTCTCACTAGATGTTAAAGCATCGCTGGATATTTGTTACCATTCCATCCGCAAAAGCATTTAAGAGTTTGCACAGTGATGGCAGCAAACCACATATGCACCTCATTCTGAGCACTGCAGTAATGCTGTGACAAGAACAGGCCTTCCCCAAACAGCTTGAAGCATAAAATAATCTGGTATGTGATTGATTGATACAGCATTAAGATTTTCCTTCAGCAGAATTAAGAGGTTTAGCCTTCATGAAAAAGATGCCCAGACCAAGGAGTCACCATGAACATTTGGTAATATATCGTAAAATGGGGTAACAAGAGACACTTTTGAGATTTTTTTTTGATTCCTCCCAAAGCACCCTGGCCAAATATGTGTCAAATCTGTTTATTGCTGTCAATCATAAAAGAACAATAGAATCATATCCAACTCACCTTGCAATTTTCAAGTACCGACCAAGGTATCATAAAAATAATGTATCATGACAGGGAGTGTCGAGAAAAAAAAACTTGAATTTGCATTTGAAAACTTTCCAAGAAAATTGTCCCTTGTTACCTGGCCGTCCCTTATTACCCAATTTTATGGTACTTGTTATGGCCCCAATTTGTTATGGCGTCAATTTGTTATGACGTCACGGACAGCAAGGGATGACAGACAAAATCCTTTAAGTTCAACAGATTTAATTAAACAACCACACAGAACTAATCTACACCCTACACTACTGACCAAGATTGAAAAGAAAATAAAAAAATGAGATATTTACAATTCCCTGTCATGGAGATGGGCTGCTATGTTGTGATGTCCTGGGACAGGAAAATGCTCCAACACAGGCAAAAATCCCCAAAAAGCTTAACAGGTCTTGAAAAGAGTGACAGGTCTGGTCAAATGTATCCTTCTTGCAATTTCTCCTACTACTACTCTCTCAATTTTTCTCCTTATATACTCTTGTCCAGCCCCCTCCCATTCTGGGACTTTCCCCTCTGGGCATGCCCTGGACATGCCCAACCTAGCTTCAGACTGGGCTTCACAAAAAAAGTCAATACTGCCATCTAGTGGCTATTTACCACATTACACCTCCATTCCAAAAGAGGAAAATTTTGACTCATAAAGGCAAAATTTTTCTTTTCAATACAAAAATGGTTAAGTAGACACTTGTGTATATATATATATATATATATATATATATATATATATATATATATAATACAATATGCTAATAAACACAGGTGATATACTGTATATACACATACTCAAACACGGGATAAGCAGTCGGCAATTACATTGTCAGCACCCTTTACATGCTTAATTTCCAAGTCAAACTCTTGTAAAATCAAATTCCAACTCAACAATCTCCGATTCTTGTTTTTCATCTTACCCAAAAACATTAACGGATTGTGGTCAGTATATACAATCATTGGCTTTTGCCCTGTACAAACATAAACCTCAAAGTGTTGTAAGGATAGTACCAGCGCCAACAGCTCCTTCTCAATTGTGGAATAGTTCTTTTGGTGGCGATTGAACTTCCTGGAGAAGTATGCCATGGGATGCTCAATGTCATCAGAGTCACGTCTCTGTAGGAGCACAGATCCACAAGCTTGGTCGCTAGCATCGACCGCTATGGAGAACGGTTTGTTGAAGTCAGGAGATTTGAGCACGGGGAAGTGACACAGCAGAGACTTCAGGCGATCGAAGGCTCTTTGGCATGCTTCATCCCAAGTGAACTTCACGCCGTTCTTCAGTTGGTTGGTGAGACTGAGAGCAATCTCAGCAAAGTTCTTGCAGAACTTGCGGTAGTACCCGATCATTCCAAGGAAGCGGCGCAAAGCTTTTTTGTTGTCAGGAACTAGAAAGTCCATGATGGCTTGGACTTTAGCATTTATGGGTGCCACCTTACCCTGGCCTACGACATAGCCAAGATACGTGACAGTAGCACAACCAAAGTCACTCTTGTTCAGGTTAACAGTCAGGTTAGCCTGGGTCAAGCGCTGGAACAACGTCTCTACATCTTTCAGATGTTCTTCCCAGGAGTCACTCCATGTGATCAGGTCGTCGATGTACGCACCCGTGTGTGGCAATCCGGCGATTGTAGACTGTATCATCCTTTGGAACGTGGCTGGGGCATTTTTCATGCCAAAGAGTAGGACTTCATACTGGTATAACCCAGATGGTGTGGCAAAAGCAGAGATGCTCTTGGCCCTCTCAGTTAAAGGCACACACCAATAACCCTTCAATAAATCAATCTTGGTCAGAAACTTTGCTTGCCCTACTCTATCGATACAATCATCAATCCTAGGTATTGGAAACACATCAGTTCTAGTTACAGCATTGACTTTGCGATAATCTGTACAGAATCTAATACTTCCATCAGGTTTTGGAACTAGAACACAGGGTGAACTCCAATCTGAGTTAGAGGGTCTGATAATATCATGTTCTAACATGTACTCAACCTCTTTCTCAGCAATCTTTCTCTTTTCAGGATTCATCCGGTATGGATGCTGTTTTATTGGTTTGGCATCACCAACATCTACATCATGAGAGGCTATAGAAACTCTCTTTGGAACATCAGGAAATAGATCTTTATATTTCTTGATCAACCTCTCAAACTGATCTCTCTGTGAGGGTTCTAAGTGCTGGAGTTTTACATCAAGATTTTGCAACACTTCAGAATTTGACAATTTACATGAAAGAACTTCAGCTTTAATTCTAGGTTCATCATCTTGACACTCCCCCTCATCTTCACAAGTCTCAGCCCTAGGAGGATCTGAAGTGACGGCTGCAACCCTAGCGTTTCTATCATGATAAGGCTTCAGCATGTTAATGTGACACAACTGTTTTGGCTTTCTCCTATCTGGAGTCTTCACAATGTAATTGAGATCATTGAGTTTTGTCAGAATTTCATAAGGACCATGAAATCTAGCCTGCAATGGATTGGACTGTAAGGGAAACAACACAAGGACCTTGTCTCCTGGTTTAAACTCACAGCTTCTAGCCTTATGATCATACCAAGTTTTCATTTTTCCCTGACTTGATTTCAAGTTCTCTTTGGCTAGGTCACAAGCTGCACGCAGTCTTTCCTTGAACTTGCTAACATAGTCTAACAGACTGATATGCGGCTCTTTCTCTTGCCATTGTTCACTCAACAATAGCAAAGGTCCTCTCACTTCATGGCCAAACACTAGCTCAAACGGACTGAATCCAGTAGACTCCTGCACTGCTTCCCTAGCTGCAAACAACAGCAAATGAACACCTTCATCCCAGTCTTTCTCATGGTCATAAAAATAAGTCCTCATCATTGTCTTAAGAGTGGAATGAAACCGCTCTAAGGCACCCTGACTCTCTGGATGATAGGCACTGGAAAGAATCTGCTTCGCACCTAGTTCATACACGACCTGCTGAAACAATCCGGAAGTGAAATTGCTACCTTGATCTGACTGAATTTCCCTGGGAAGGCCAAACAACGTGAAGAACTTTATCAAAGCCTTCGAAATTGCAGTTGCCTTGATGTTGCGTAGAGGGATGGCTTCAGGGAATCTGGCAGATGCACACATGATTGTCAACAAGTGCTGATTTCCAGATCTAGTCTTGGGTAATGGACCAACACAATCAACAATGACCTTGGAGAAGGGCTCCCCAAATGCTGGGATAGGCTGCAATGGAGCTACAGGTGGGTCTAACTGGTGTTTTCCAACTACCTGACAAGTGTGACAGGTTTTGCAAAAGTTGGAAACATCTTTCCGAAGTCCAGGCCAGAAGAAGTGTTTCATGATCTTGTCAACAGTCTTGTTAACACCAAGATGACCTCCTAAAGGCAAACTATGCGCCATTGTTAAGATCTCATTCCTGTAGACCTTCGGAACAACAATTTGCTTGACTACTGCCCAATCTGCATTGGCAGGGATATCAGGAGGGCGCCACTTCCGCATCAACACTCCATCCTTGAGATAATACCCAACTGGAACTGTGTCTATTTCTTCATCAGGAAGGGCTCTCTTCTTTAGTACACAAATTTCAGGATCATTGGTTTGCTCCTGAATCAACCGCTTTCTGGACAGAGACAAGTCTCCAGACACATCAGAATCACCAGACCCATCTGGCTGGCTGAATAGAGAACTGATAAAAGTGTCTGATAAGTCCTCAAACGGAGAAACCATAGTAGGCTGAACAGAGTCATGAGGCGAACCACCTGAGTCATGACTATTCAAGGTGCTGAACGGCACCACATCATCTTCTTCTTGAGCCTTCTTGGCCATAGCACGAGTCACTCCACAGGAAGGATACAGAGATGGGTCTTCATCGCCATCTTCAGTGCTCGGCTGCAAAGTAAGATGAACAATGGGAACTACATTGCCCCCAGCCAGGTCATTGCCTAGCAACAGAGAAACACCCTTGATAGGTAGACTTGACATAAGTCCCACCTTTACCTGTCCTGTAACTAAATCTGACTTCAAGAATACAGAGCACAGGGGTACAGATACAGTACTCCCTTCAATACCTTGTACAAGTATGAAATCCCCAGAAGCGGTCTCATCACGTAACTCCAAGGAGTCCATCAACAAAAGTGACTGAGAAGCTCCGGTATCCCTTAGGATATATATGGGGACAGGAGGAGAATGCTCATTCAGAGCCACAAATCCCTCTGACACAAATGGAAGAAATTCCTCCCTCACAAAGTCAGCAGTATCAGGCTTCTTAGCCTCACAAGGAGCAGGCAATTTAGCAGATCGGTCATCTACTACAGGGGTTTCTAACCTTGTCTTCACAAAGGCATTGGGTTTGGTATCCTTTTCTTGTTCTTTCTTAGCTTTAAGGAACCAACAGTTAGTTGTAACATGACCAGATTTCTTGCAATAATTGCAAACTAGACCACTTTTGTCACTGTCAGCTTTCACACTTTGTTCAGACCTTTTACTGGATTTCTGAGCACCATCACCAGATTTGTCTTTGTCTTTGGGTGAGGAATCTTGGGTATCACCGTTACCTTTCTTCTGAAATTGGGACCATCTATTGTTACTGCTAGACTGAAATTTGGACTTATGTGTTAGAACATATTCGTCTGCAAACTTGGCAGCTGATTGCAAATTCAGTGCTTGCTTCTCATTAAGGTAGGTCTTAATATCATCCTTGACACAGTTCTTGAATTCTTCAACTAACACCATCTCTTTTAGTGAGTTGAAATCATCCTTGACCTCCATAGAAGTACACCAGCGCTCAAAGCAAACCTTCTTCTCGTTAGCAAATTCAACATAAGTCTGATTGTCAGATTTCTTCAGACCTCTGAATTTCTGTCGGTAAGCCTCTGGAACCAACTCATAACCTGTCAAAATAACCTTTTTTGACAACTTCATAATCAGAGGAATCATCTGCAGACAAAGCCGAATAGGCTTGTTGAGCTTACCCTTGAGGACAGTTTGCAACATCAGAGGCCAGTGTTCCTTTGGCCACTGACAACTCTTAGCTACCTTCTCGAAGCACTGGAAATACTTATCAACCTCCTTCTCTGAAAATGGAGGCACCAGCTTTACCTCCTGGCTAGCCCGAAATTTGTTTTCGGCTTCTATTTTAATTTTTAGTTGCTCCATTTGGAGCCTTTCTTCTCTGTCTAATTTTTCTAAATTGAAATCTCTCTGTCTCTGTCTCTCTCTTTCTGCTCTTTCCTCTTCTCTTGCTAATTTTTCTAACTCAAACTGCCTTTCTTTCTCTCTTTCTGCTCTCTCGAACTCTCTTTGTTTTTCTTTTTCCTCAATTTCTTTTCTCTCTTTTTTCTCTTCTCTTGCTAATTTTTCTAACTCAAACTTCCTTTGTTTTTCTTTTTCTTCAATTTCTAGCATTTTTAATTTAAGTTCCAATTCTACATTTGGATTTTCCACCGGAAACTGTTCCAAATCTCCCGGTGCAAACACATTTTCATCAATGTAATATTCAACAATCTCTCTCGCCAGTCTTGCTTTTCGCATGGCTGGTTTTACATCTGTCAGCTCTAACTGTCTGCATATTTCTAGCAGTTCTGTCTTTTTAAAAGACTTCAAAACCTCTACGGTTGGTGATGCCAAGAAATCATCCATTGCTGTTGATCTGCCAATATATATCTAGGAAAATTCAAAAAACAATTTCGCTATTTGAAATTTTAGATTTTCAATAAATGACTCGCACAATGGTCTATCCCGGACGAGCCCCCAATTTGTTATGGCCCCAATTTGTTATGGCGTCAATTTGTTATGATGTCACGGACAGCAAGGGATGACAGACAAAATCCTTTAAGTTCAACAGATTTAATTAAACAACCACATAGAACTAATCTACACCCTACACTACTGACCAAGATTGAAAAGAAAATAAAAAAATGAGATATTTACAATTCCCTGTCATGGAGATGGGCTGCTATGTTGTGATGTCCTGGGACAGGAAAATGCTCCAACACAGGCAAAAATCCCCAAAAAGCTTAACAGGTCTTGAAAAGAGTGACAGGTCTGGTCAAATGTATCCTTCTTGCAATTTCTCCTACTACTACTCTCTCAATTTTTCTCCTTATATACTCTTGTCCAGCCCCTCCCATTCTGGGACTTTCCCTCTGGGCATGCCCTGGACATGCCCAACCTAGCTTCAGACTGGGCTTCACAAAAAAAGTCAATACTGCCATCTAGTGGCTATTTACCACATTACATACTGTACTTCTCTACCGTAAGAAAGGAGTGCTGTTGATTGATCCTCATTATTCATTATGTTTGACTATGAATCGTCCAATATGTTGGGTGTGTGGCAAGCAATAAGAAAAGAAATAAAGGTAGCATGTATTCTATTTTACAGAAGAAACAAAAGTTTTCCATTTTACCGAAACTAATCCCAGCTGGTTACTTGTGGTGCCCTGCATATGCAGTTCCAGTGAGATGGCTTTCAGCTGAGGCAGGAGATGGCAACTGAATCTTTTGTTTTCCAGTCACTGGGTGCTCAAGAAGTGAATTCAGTGCAAAGCGAGGGTTTGCAAATTTGGATGTTAAGTAAGTCAGGAGAATATTTTGTGGAATTTTTCCCCCGTTGGCAGCAATAGGCTGTGGGAAAAAAAAAAAAAAAAAATTTAAATTTCCCCCCCTGTTGGCAGCAATAAGCTGTGGGAAAAAAAAAAAAAAATCTAATTTTTTTTTTTTTTCATTGGCAGCAATAAGCTTCCGTAGTTGAGGCATTAAGAATTGAGAAATTCAAAAATTTTGTCAAGTATTACAGTAGAATTGAGTGTGTGATGGCCCATGAGACAGGACTTTTAAATTATGCCAAAAGATGGGATATAGTAAGGGAGGCTGAAGGTTGGGAATAATGAAAGATGGAGTAGATGAGCTAATAACTACGAATGCAAAGGTAGAAAAGCATTGTAAATGTTATTGTGTTGTACTGTATTGTATTTTTTTTTTTTTTATTGCATGTTTTGTTTTGTCGGGTGATGGTAGGAGGAATCGTACACAATTATATAACTGACTGAATTAACAAAGTTGTCCTCCAGAGTGGGGGGGTGGTGGCGGGTTAAAGAAAGAGAGGAAAAAAAAACCTCATTAGTTGTATCCCAGTTTACATACTTATTCATGGCATTACCAACCCCTAAAGAATCATTCTGCAAAATATATGAACAGAAGATAGTCAAATTTATATGGAATGATAAACCTGATAAAGTTAAACATACATATCTCTACAATGATTATGTATCTGGTGGGCTAAAACTCTTAAACTTAAAAGCTTTAAATCTTTCACCGAAGGCTTCCCTTATTACAAAATTCTACTTCAATCCAAACTGGTTTTCTAGCAAATTACTTAAAAGTCTCCATCCTATGTTTGATAAAGGCTTCTCTCCATTTCTGCAAATAAAACCTATGCATTTCGCTTTAATTAATGACATGTTTTCTGGTGTCTCCACTTTTCTGGAAGAAGCTCTACAAAGTTGGTTACAATTTCAGTTTCACCCACCAGAAAATGCAGAACAAGTTCTACAACAAATAATATGGTTAAATTCTAAATACTTGTTGATAGAATGATGATTTTTTGGAAACGCATGTTTGATATAGGTATTATTTTTATAAGGGATATAGTGAATGAGGATTATAAGCTCATGTCCTACAAACAATTAATTAGCTTTCATGGAACAGTCTGTACATTGCAACAAAATAATCAACTTATTGGAGCTTTACCAAGTGCTTGGAAATCAAAAATTATAAAAGGAACAGGAGGGCATTTAGTCTGTAGGCCACATATGAAAATGGCAAATTGGTTAAACAGAATAAAGATCAACAAACATATATACACATTTTATTTAAGAATAAAGAACTTAGTCGCTGTACCATACAGGATTCTAGACAGTTGGGAAAATATGTTAGATACGCCAGTCCCATGGAACCAAGTTTTCAAAATCCTTTACAGTACATCACTTGATCCAAAGATTAGATATTTTCAAAATAAGCTAATATATAAGTTTTTAGCAACTAAAAAGATGCTAAATATATGGGGAATAGAGTCATCACCCCTTTGTCGATTCTGTCAGGAAGAAGTGGAGTCAGTAGACCATTTATTTTGGTACTGTCCTATAATAGCCTTTTTTGGATAAAGGTACAAGGCTGGACATCTCAGTACAATAGTATACAATTAGATTTATTTAAAGTGTTACTTGGTGATGTAACAAAAGGAACACACCTAATCTGTAATATAATTATATATTTAGCAAAAATATTTATTTTCGGGTTGACATCTGTGGAGGCATTAAGAATTGAGAAATTCAAAAATTTTGTCAAGTATTACAGTTGAATTGAGTGTGTGATGGCCCATGAGACAGGATTTGTAATTTATGCCAAAAGATGGGATATAGTAAGAGAGGCTGAAGGTTGGGAATAATGAGAGATGGGATAGGTGAGCTAATAACAACTAATGCAAAAGGTAGAAAAGCATTGTGAATGTAATTGTTATTGCATTGTATTTCTATTTTCATTCATTTATTTATTTGATTTTTTGTGCGTGTTTTGTTTTGTCGGATGATGGTAGGAGGACTCGTACACAATTATGTAACTGACTAAATTAATAAAGTTGTCCTCCAAAGCGGGGGGGTGGTGGCAGGATATTAAAAAAATAAATAAATAAAAAGACGAGGTAAATGAGACTAAAGAAAAACAATTAACAAAACAAAGGTGGCCACTAAGTGTTAAACAATAATCATTGAATCCAATAAAAAAAAAAAGAACTTGTAAATGAGAACCCAAAAAAAGACAATAAACAACCGGGACATTGTCAGCACAGGGTATTTGCAATGGCATTAAAATGATCTGAATCGATCGAACTAACACTAACTAGGCGGGTTGTGCAGTGGATCGATGGATGAGCAGCGTCGGCTAATGAGGAGACAGGGGGACAAGCAGAGTGAGAAAACGCATAACGAACATCATCACGCTTGGAGTTACAGGTTTCCCTGCCAGTGGAGTCCTCCAGCAGCTTACTTCATTCAGCAACATACCATCACTGCACAGTGACTAAAATGCAGCCAGTCACCAAACCTTTAAAACCGTACTATACTACAATTAAAACAAGACGACATGGTCATCATTATCCTCCCCCCATGATGAAGAGCCTTTAATCAATGTGCAAAGTTTCAATAATTTGTGCACAATACTTTCTGAGAAAGCTTGTCTACATTAGAGGCTATGCACAAAGTAAGATATTTCGATCCAAGGGCCATAACTCAGTTAAGGGGTGATCTGGGGTTAAATGAAAAATGACACCAGGAAACAACTCAGAATTAATCTAAAGAGGTACATGTAATAGCCACCAAAAAAGATACAAGTTGGCATTTTTCTGTTCATGCGGTTGCCATGGTAACAGAGCAAGCTCATTAAATATGCAGAATACTTCTGGCACCAATTCTTCTTTAACTCTATGATAGAATTCAGTTTTTCTTTCATCATTTAAAAGCCATTGCTTATCCAAATGCAATGACATAACCACTCTTTGCCCCATTTATCAGTTTTGTGATTTTGGGGCATTTTTCTCAAATTTTGAAATTATTTTCCGCAGAATCTGACGAATACTCAAAATATTCAAAGTATGTAACAGATAGGCAAAATTTCCCTATGTCATTGCATTTCTAATGAAGTAAAGTACCTGCAGCCCAAATTTCATTGATTTTCAATGATAAATAAAAAAGTTATGGCCGCCACAAACATGAGAAACGTGGAAAAAGTAATACCTTAGGAAATCAATGGAAAATGCATTAGACCACATTGAAAAGTTGAGATCAGTTTTTAATCCTTGTAGCAATTAGTGATTATTAGGGGTGGGTTATTATAGAATATTTTTATTCAAAAAAAAATTTTTGGAAAAAAAAATCAAATTTTGCCCATTTAACCCCACATCACCCCTTAATAAAGAATCTGTGCCATTGATTTTGGAACTCAACCTGAATCATGACTGGTTAAGCAGGCATGCAAATTACACTCATCTCTCTCTCATAGTTTTTCAGAAAACTTGGCTCCATTGACAGTGTGACGGACGGACGGAACCCAATCCGATATGCCCTGCACCACTTTGTAGTGGAGGTTAATAACCATTCTATTCACATCTAAATTGCTGCCAACTTCATTATCCATTATTAAATTTAATGAAGGCGTATTCACAGAACCCATTTAGAAAAGAGGCCTATTTAAGAGCCCATGTAAAAACAAGGCAAAATATCCATTCTGAATCAAGGCAGACTGGGAGAGTGCCAGGGCGAGGATGTGTGGGCGGGGTAGGGGGATTGTCCAACATATCAAGCTGCAGGAAAAGCAAAATCACACAGTGAGGCACATGTCCACTTGGTGCAGGTCTCGCCCGCTACAGCTGTAAAAGCGCCGCCCCCAATTCCTGCCCTGCGGAGGAAGAGTGGAGGCCAGGAGAGTCTCGGATCAGACCTTTCTCCCCACACTCCACACACCCCAGCTGGCATCATACACATCGCAAGTGTGAGTCAGAGGCACACCACTGTGCCAACCTCCCCAGAGCAGAAACACACAGGAAAACGCGGGCGCACTGCATTCAGCCAATTACCAGAACAAGCGTTTGCTTAACTTGGGCTGTCGGAGTAACACAGATGTTTGGTTTTTTGGAAAACCTCAGTGGGACGCAATGTGCAATAATGCTGATTAAATCTTGGCTGTCTATCAGAAATGTGAGAACACACCCATAATGAATATTTCCCGGAGTTGGCAGAAGCACAACAGAACCTTTTGAACCCTCTGAAGAGGTTCTATTTTTGGACTTCTGACGTTCTTAAAACTTTTCACTCACATGGCAGAGTGCTGAACTCTCTCTGGGAGGCACTGCTGATACCCAACAACATACAGTATCAGAGCTGATGACGGAAATCCATACTGTTCCACCATAAAGCCCTTCCGCCCCGACCTTGGGGGGGGGGGGCTTCAAAGAGGTAATTCACATCCCTGTAATATGATCGATCTGACCCGGTTTTCCTCTCTCAACAGACAGTTCCAAGGCCCTCAAGGGCCTGTAACAGATGAGACACTTTGCTGTCTGGTCGGAATTCCACACTTATGTTCCAGGAATCCACACAGAGCAACAAAAGAAATACAAGTTTGTAAGTTAGCTGAGGTATTCGCATGGACACCCAGCCGAAGCGACTGCAAAACAAAGAAATATTAAAGAAGATGACAGTAAATGTGCATGTGCAAATATAACATAAGTTTACCTTCTGGTCAGTCTTGTGTTAACTTGCATTTCTTTTGTTGCTCAGTATATTACCCTACCAGATGAGATTGTTACATCGGCACCACAACGTGCAGCCAACATCCTAATCACAAAATTGAGATCAAACACCTTGACAGGTTGGAAAGTTCCCCATATCCTCATGTTGTTTTCATGTAAAGGGGAGTCAATGATAGAGTACCACACTTCAGCAGGTAAAGCAAGTTATTGCAGGGGACGTCAATCTTCATGCAGTTATTGCAGGTGACGTTCATCTTCATGCACGCGAAGAAAGCCCAAAATAACCCCTGCAAACTGTGCAGATGATTCGCTACCACAGCCATGTCCTGAACAGTCATTGACAGCGGAGGTGAATCGAGGTCAGAGGCCAAACCTCAAAGGCTGGACCTTCCCCTCAGCAGGAATCTCTCAAAAGATGCATCCATCTTCTTAAGTAATGCCGTGCATTTATTTTTTTGTGATCGAGAAGAAAATTCCGGATGATCGCATGGCCCATCCGGCAGCCTGTTTCAGGCAGCGAGCTGACGGAGCAGAACTGGGACCCCTGACAAAAAAATCGATACGACGAGTCCAGTTAGAGCAATTACTGCAGTTTTCAGTTACGTCTTTCCAATGTTCCAATGTAAAAAAAAGAGGCAGGATTACACTTGCGGGATACTAAATTTACTCACTCAAGTGTTACTTCTGTGGTCCACCAGAAAAAAGCACAGAGAAGAAAGATTAAAAAATGGAATCAATACGGGGAGAAACCACTCCAAAACACTTCCGTGTGCTCTAGTAATACATCATACCTACTTCACAATCAAGCACAACAGCGATCTAGTTTCCTGGTGGAGAGGAAAAATATAGATTCAGTGCCACCCGAGGTGTCTACGTTTGGCATATGTTTTAATCCATCCGCTGAGGACACCAAGAGATCTGAGGACAGAAGGAATTCCCTGAAATTTCCCAGTCATGTAGTAAGAGGGCACTCCATTCCAAGCATTCCCAGGTCAGTCAAAATTACCTGGTTTCCCTTAGGGAATTACCGGCATTTCCCTTGTCTCAGTTTTAGATGCGTCTTAAGAGCACATCTTCACCACTGTCTCCAAAATGGCTAGTTTTCATAGAGAATACGGCACTAATTGCAGTATGTACATTTTCCCATCTATGAAAGACGATGCTTCCGTGAAGAACACTGTTTATTTAGACTCCCTAGTAATTCAGCATTCATGTTTCAGACTGTTTTTAGAAGCACAGGAGTAGCAGGAGAAATACATTTACTGCTGGATTTTAAGGGCACTATTTTGCAAGCACACATCAGTCATGTATTCATTGCTCGGTGATGAATCATGCAACCATCGACAGTATTTTCCATTTTGGATGGCATTTCGTTTGCTGGCAGAACAATAACATTTGGTCATTAAATGCTAATTACTCTAAAATACAGCTAATTGGACTTAATCCATCTGGTGTGCTCAAGCTTCCTAATTGGTGTTGGGTACGTTGCTGAAAGCCATCGCTGGGTAAGGAATGTTCATATATTATGGAAAGGCACTCTGATTTTGGAGATGACAGCATGCTCTTTTCAAAAGACAGCCAGACCAAGAAAAACATTACCTTTTCCAGCTGTCAGAACACTAACAAGGAGAGGAAAATAAAAACTAAGGGATTCTTTTCAGTGTCTAAGCACCTCTTTAAACCATTGAAGAGTGGGCTTTTTACCTCCGACAAAGAGGTTATGTTTTCACCCCTGGTTGTTTGTTGGTTTGTTTGTTTATTTGTCTGTCATGTTAACAGGATAATTCAAAAAGTTATGAGGGGATTGGCAAAAAATGAGGTAGGATCATAGGTGGTAGTCCAAGGATGAGTTGATTCACTTTTTGAAGAGATCCAGAACATATTCTGGATTCTAGATCCTGAAGAACCAGTAATACTGACATGTGGTGCGGCAGAGGTACTGTATGCACTCTACGGAATGCCCTTCTAGTTTTGTATGTAATTCAAGAAGTGCATTGCAAACAGCTTTTAACAGTGATTGTAGCATCAGCGTGAAATTGTCCAGTTCTGAACAGGTTAATCCCATATTTGTGACCTCACATTTTCGTGGGTTGAGAATGACACCAGCTGATAAATTCACTTGACCCGTCTTTTCACTCCACAATGCCGCCACTCCAAGGCAACTTTACAGACTAAAATCTCCTGTCCTCCCAAGCTGTTCTCTGAAGGTATCAATCAAATGCTAAGAAGTGACATTTATGCCTCCTGCAGAAAGGGTTGGCTCTCGGGAGATGGAAGGGCTCATCAGCATCTTCAAATTCCCCCCCACCCCCAGCAGCTGCAACTACAAACAGACCACAGAGCTGGAACAGGACGCAGCACAACCCAGCTGCTCACTGGCCAAATGGCTGCACACTGACTGCAGCAGCAAGAACCAAGGAACAGGAACAAGTCAGAAAGAGCATGTACTGCCAGAGTCACAGAGGATAAACAGACTCACAGGACTGAGTCAGAGTATGCACTGCAGGAGTCACAGGGGACAAATAGATGCACAGGACGGAGTCAGAAAGAGTATATACTGCCAGAGTCACAGAGGATAAACAGACTCACAGGACTGAGTCAGATAGAGTATGTACTGCCAGAGTCACAGAGGACAAACAGATGCACAGGACTGAGTCAGAAAGAGCATGTACTGCCAGAGTCACAGAGGATAAACAGACTCACAGGACTGAGTCAGAGTATGTACTGCAGGAGTCACAGGGGACAAATAGATGCACAGGACGGAGTCAGAAAGAGTATATACTGCCAGAGTCACAGAGGATAAACAGACTCACAGGACTGAGTCAGATAGAGCATGTACTGCCGGAGTCACAGAAGACAAACAGACTCACAGGACTGAGTCAGATAGAGTATGTACTGCCAGAGTCACAGAGGACAAACAGATGCACAGGACTGAGTCAGATAGAGCATGTACTGCCAGAGTCACAGAGGACAAACAGATGCAAAGGACTGAATCAGAAAGACCATGCGCAGGACTAAGTCAGAAAGACTTAGATTTGCTATTAAAATATCGAGAAAGTCAGCCATTTTAATATCCAGAGCAGGAAATGTATTCCACAACTTAGGTTTCAGAACAACAGAGGGCACCATCACCAATGCTTTTATGGGAAACCTTAGGAACATTTAAAAGATAAGCAGTGTAGGACCTCAGTTTTCTGGCTGGAACAAAACATGATAGAAAATCTTTGTTGTTGGAAGAAGCAAGGTCATTTAAAGCTATATAAACTGGTCGAAAAACTTCAAAATCAATTCTAAAAGATACAGGTAGCCAATGCAGTGTTGCAAGTAATGAAGTACTAGAATCCATATTCTTTGTTTTTGTTAAAACTCTGGCAGTGGCATAGTGGAGTAGCTTTGATTTTCTTACAAAATTACTTTGAAGTTCTGTAAATGGGAAGTATTCTACAGTGCTGGCAACAAAAGCATGAAAGAGCATTTCAGTCTAAAATGTTCTGACTTTGGCAATACTCTTGAGATGAAAAAAGGTGTAATGACCTCGTTAAAATAAGAAACAAAACAAATAATTATTGATGACAATAATTTAGTTTCTCCACATCAATCCGGTTTTCGATACAACTTCTTGACCACCACTGCTCTTTTGAAATTTACAAATGGCATATTGTCCTCATTTGACAGCAACATGCCTACAGGCGCTATATTCATTGACCTCACTAAAGCATTTGATATGGCTCATCACCATCTTCTCTAAGACAAGTTATAAGCTATTGGTCTCTCAACTGATTCTTTATTATTCTCCAATTCTTTTCTTCATCACAGAAGTCAATGTGTCTCTTTTCAAGTCAGCCAATCAGATTTCAAGTTCATTGATAAAGGTGTGCCCCAAGGTTCATCATTAGGTCCTCTATTATTTTCCATCTTTATCAATGATCTTCTGCAAATTTGCTCTGATTGCCAAATTCATTTATATGCTGATGACACTGTAATCTACTCTGCTAATTCTGATATCTTACAAATCCAACACTCATTACAAACTGACTTCAACTTAGTTCAAAAATGGTTTTCCTTTAATAAGCTTCTTCTAACCAAGAGAAAATCTTATAGTATGCTGTTTTCTACTCAACCTGATTCTTTGCCCTCATCAAAAAATTGGTTTATTAATTTTCTCGATGGAACAGCATTAGAAAAAGTTGAGAAATTTAAATATTTGGGCCTCTGGCTTGATTCTTTTCTATCTTTCAAATTTCATATTGATTCAGTTATAAAGAAAATAGATGGTCTTTTGAAATCACTCTATCGTTCTATTGAGTGTTTTTCCTTAGAAGTGCGGAAAAGAATTATAAAACAATTGATACGACCAATACTCGATTATGCAGATATTGTCTATCAGAATACCTCTGAAACAAATCTTCTTCCTCTAAATGTAGTTTACAATAGTCTTTGTCGATTTATTCTGAGGTGTCCTTTGAGAACACATCACTGTTTAATGTATGAGTGATTGAACTGGCTAACACCCAAATCTAGGAGACAGTTTCGCTGGTTTCAATTTATCTTTAAATGTAATTATTTTAATTTCCCTCCTTATCTGAAAGAATTTCTAATGCCGTTGACATCACAATGTAGCCTAAGGCACACCAATAATCTCTTTTTCTTTACTACCAGAATTTACAAAGAAACCGGTTGTCGCACATTTTAATTTAAAGCTCCATCTGACTGGAATAACCTTCCTGGTTCACTAAGGTCCATTACCTGTTTCCATCTTTTTAAAGCTTCATTGATTACTCATCTGCAAACATCCTGCTCGCTTTCTGATTCTTCCTTTACGATTTTTTTCTCTTGTTAAATAAGGAATTATTTTATTTATTTTTTATTTCTGAATATCACATGTAAATACATGTATACTGAATGTCATTCTTTCGGTCGCTGTGTACAATCGCAGATTGTACTTCATACTCTGTTACTGCGACATTTAGATGCTACACAGACTTGTTTAATTATGTGTAACCATAGATTGTAATCTATTATGCTCTTATATAATGTAAAATGTTTGGGGGACTGGCTTGGTGCTAGGGAGCCCGTGTGTGTGCGTGCGCGCGTGTGTGTGCGTGTGAGTGTGCGTGTGTGTATATATCCTGTATTTTGTTTTGTTTTGTACTCTCTGAATTGTTTTTATGTTTTGTAAAGGACCCCCTCGAAAATGAGATGTTGCATCTCAAGGGGTTATCCTTCAAATAAACTATGAATGAATGAATGAACGAATAATTCCCAAGTTTGTAACTAGTGCTTTCATCGGTTTGTCAAGACCACCAAGACCACTGTGTGCAGTGCAGCTTGTGTCTTGCTGCAATGGGCAGCAGTAAAAGAATCTCAGTTTTTTCCTCATTTAGTTTTAAAAAGCTTTTACCCATCCATATTCTAATGTCAGAAAAACCATGAATGAGAGTATATAGTCCATAGGGGTTATTTGTCTGAACAGACATCTACAATTGTGAGTTGCCTGAAAAAAAACTGTAATTGACCTTATCATGATACATATTTCCCAGTGGGATTATGTACAGGGAGATTAACATCGGGCCAAGAATACTGCCTAAGGGAATCCCTTAGTCAGTGGCACAAGTCTCTGATACACGAGTCCACAAGCTGATTAAAAACTTTCCACTAGTTAAACAGGGATTAAACCAGGCAAAAACGCCCTCAGAGACTCACCCATTTCTCATGTCAGTCAATCAAGATCTTACGCTCAAATGCAGCGCTGAGGTCTAAAAGGAGGGCAGTCACTCTGTTTGAATCCATAATTAATCCAAGGTCACTTAAGACTTTCAGCTAGGCTGTCTCCGTGCTGTGGTTTGCGCAATAACAAGACTCCAAAATATCGTTATTAGATACATGAGCAAGCAGTTGGTTACAAATTTCTCTAAAAATGAATCAAGGAAAAGAAAATTAGAAATGGGTCGTGAATTACTCAATCGTGGATGATCCAGATTGGATTTCTTTCAGGGAGGCTTCACCATCGGAGTCTTCAAAGCTGTTAGAAGATTCCTGACTTCAGGGAGAAGGCTGTCATATTTGTAGTTTCATGGGGGAGGCTTTGAAAAAGGTTTCAAACAACTTAGTAGGGATGAAGTCTTGAACAGTGTTGCTCAACTTCAGTCCTGGGAACCCACAGGCCTATGCATTTATGGTCCAGCTCTGCAATGGCATGATTCAGATAAACGACAAATCCAAATCATCAATCCCTTAGCTCATTAAATCAGGTGCCCGAAATTAAGAAATACTCCATTAAAACATTAAACCTTCTAATCAAGAACAGTGTTTTACAATTAAGTGATTGTTGCATTTATGGATCTACCTGGACAAGGCAAAAACAATTCCTTGATAAAATTATGTATCATTGATCTATCAATTCAAGCGCACCAAACACAACAAGCTGCAATGAAACTATGCAGAAAACTGACAATACCTTGCGGGTAATGTTCATCTCACAAAGTAGCCTCATCCATGAAATCTGAATGCCAGAATAAAAAAATAAAAATAATGTATATAATATTTGGTCCCCTATGCTTAATATGATTATGAAAATCATTTTCAAAATAATTGTCTCTGTGTTATTAAATTTTAATTTTGTCCCCCAGCAAAACCTTTTGAACAGTGTTTCCACACTCAAAAAAAGTAGCCAAAGTATTATGAATGATTGAACCAGCCTTAGTTTATTACACTTAATTCAACAAACCAAGAGCTTGCAGATCAGCATAAGTTGATTAGCTGAATTATGTAGTTGCTGAGCTGGCACACAAATGTGCTGGACTGCGGGTCCTCAAGCCTGGAATTAAAAAGCAATGGTCTAGAACAGTGGTCTTCAACGTCGTTCCTGGGGACCCAACTGTGTATGCAGGTTTTTGTTCCAACCACGATTTTTTAACAAGATTTGTTAAAGCTGTTAATTTGTCTTAAGTGCATTTAATGTTTAGAGCAGTTATTTGCCCTCTTAACTCAAAAGTTAACAGAAATATCTAAATTTGCCATGAAGAATAAGAAAAAAATACCATACCCACATTGTGATGTATTGGAAATAACAGCATAAAATGAGAGAAAACAATGTAACCAATCAAATTAAAGATGTAGTTGGCTCCTAATTGATGAAAACTAATTGGCACATCATGACAAATTTATATGACAAGCAAATGGTAAAGCCAAACCAGTTTTGTGTTATGTTAATCTAATTAATTTCACCTGAAGTTTAATGAAAGACCTTAAAACAGTTGTGTCCAGCAGCCTAAGCCCCCGTTTACACGTACACCGTTATTTTGACAAAAGGAGACATTTCCCTGCGTTTGTGCCCTTCGTTTACACACAAACGGAGAATTCGCCTCTGAAAATGATTCTTTTTAAAAACTCCGGCCAGAGTGGAGATTTTGGAAAACTTCGGTTGCAAGTTTGCATGTAAACTGAGAAAAACTGAGTTTTAGGCAGCCAACGTCACAGTATGCGCCAGAACTTGCACCCGCGCAAAAAGTGCGACCTATGTTAACATTTTCATTTGGCTGTGGTGGTTGTCATGGATGATCGTGATTCATTTCAGTTGTTGCAATTTTCGGGATTCTGATTGGCTAACGTGGGCTTCAGCTTCTCGTTACACTGCCACCTACAGGTTTGGCATGCTCTTGATGGCATATATACACGGGTACGTGTAAACGAAAACTTTTCTGAAAACTACGTGTGCATGATATTATTTTTGAAAACGGAGACAGTGAAATGTTCGTTTATGAAAATATCTGGCCATGTGTAAACAGAGTGTAATTTGTAATTTACTGATTTCCTCAGTGTCTAATTTGATCTGTTTGAAATGTTATATTACTTCACATTTCTTGCTGTACGGAAATAAACACACTATCTTCTGGGGTATTTTATTCTTCATAGTATGTATGGATGTTTCTAAGTAACATTTGGATAAAGGGAGTAATTAACAACTCTAAATGTGAAAAACACCTATTAAGGCTTTAACAGCTTGTTAAAATCCTCCCATTACTATTGTGGTTGAAACAAAAACCAGCATACACAGTGGGTCCCCAAGAACGACGTTGAAGACCACTGGTCTAGAACACAAGCGAAGTTCTTCATGACTTTAATCAGCTACTGATGGCATCCCAAAGGATTTTTTCTTGGCAGTGCCGGGAAGGCATTCAGTTCACTGGTCAAACCTGAAAATATTTGGACACATTCAGTATGGTGTTGGCATTTATACTGAGACAAAAAATGTTGACACAAGAATAGGTTGACTCAAGAATGAAAACACCTACTAATTTTTTTTTTTGTTTATGGAATTTTTCCATTTGAGTGTAATTACCATGGAGATATTTCAAAAACAATCATGCAAAAATTATCAACTGCATGTTGATACAATGGTGGGCCATTGGACCCTTGAGAGACTTGTTAGTTTCCTTATATTTTAATGCACTTGTCTCCCTTTTTCCTTCACCTAATTAACAATCAAACAATTAATTTACTGAATTATCAAAACCAATATTTAGTCTATGATGTTCAAGAAATGGTAGCAGAAAAGTGATTGCTTACATGCTGTACTCATGCATAATAAATGTTATACTGTAAGGATGGCAAAAGTCCAAATAACTGCAAGAAACAAATTATAAAACTTTATAAAACTCAGAATTCTATCCCTCGTTTTACTTTGTTTTCAGTAGTATAGTAACTTCAGATGGCACTTGTTTTTTTTTTTTTTTTTTTAATGTTACAGGCAACAAATTTACACAAATCTGTGCAGTTACATGAGCTGCGCAAGTTCAAAGTCACCGGAAGACACACTGATGTGATATGCAATCATTAATATGAACAGGAAAATGTCTCATAACTATGTGATTCAATTAACGTTTATTTAACCTAAATAAATAGGCCAGTCACTCCAATTAGTCTAAGCAATACGCAAATTGGCATCTGGTTACACTACAGACCAAGGAAATCATTACCAGTGCAAAGTAATTAAAAGGCCTTCCCTATCGCCTTCCATTAGGCTACAGTTGGATGCGTCTGTGCCAGACAAGCAACCTGCTTAGTGTGAATATATTCATCGGACAAATTTGTTGGCAAATCAAAAATTTCCAGGACATAAACAGATTGTACTGGTCAACAACTGCCATATAATGGATCACAGAAACTGTCCAAAATAGAGGTGCACAGACAGGGAGATCCCAAGGGAGTTGACAATATTAGCTTAAATGGACACTACTTTCCCATAAAAAATTAAACAAATTCTTCACATTGGTCAGTTGATTCATCACCATAGAGACTAAGACCAGGTGATAAATTAAGAAGACTACAAATTGCAAAAAAAAAAAAAAAAAAAAAAGGATTACATCTGGATTATTTTAGTTTCCTGAAATAATCTTTGAGAAATGGACTTGTCCCTCTTTCCTTTCTGTATAATTGTAAATAAAGATTTGGTTTTTAAAAATGTCAACAAATTAACGCATAGTTTACTTTTTTTTCAACCATCACTCAGCTTTTCTACAATCTCTTGCCTTTTGAAAAATCGGAGCAGTTTTGGGAATTTGCTCATGCGCTCCTTTTATTTGTGCAGGTGCAACAAAACCAAGGGAGAGCCTTGTTCGATTAAAATCATCAACAAGGTAAGCTGCCGGGTTAGCTCACTCGGTTAAGGCACCGCAATTGCGATGCAGTAGTGACTACTACGGTGCGGGTTCGATCCCCGGTCATACCAACCTGCAGTGGTCGGCAGCTTTTTCAGAACAGCGCACGATTGGCTAAAGAACTGTGGGAATGCAAATTGGGAAGGGACCGCTGGGAAGGGAAATTAAAAATGATTGCCTTGTTCGTTGCTCAAGCGCCTCCTGTTGGCCAGCCGAGCGCTCGTCAGTGAGATTCTGAGCTTGCTCATGTTCAGGTATCCTCGTTCTGAACTTGCGATAGTTTTGACCAATGAGTGAAAAGATGCAGGGGCTGACAGGCGCGTCCTTCGGAGGAAAGCCGTGAACTGTCTCCATCTCCTGAGCTGGCAATAGGGGGTTCTATATAAGCAAGCCTTGCACATAGATCTTGGATTGGGCATTCCAAATTCGGGTGGGATTGGAGATGCCAAATTGTGTATTAAAACAAAAAAAAAGACATCAACGAGGTCATCATCAACTGAGTGAGCCTTGGACAGAGGAAAACTGTTTACCAGACAATGAGAATCTGTCAACAACCTCACTGTTAATATGACGCTTCGCTACAATACTCTCTGGACAGTCATCTGATACAGAAAGAGTGCCATTTAAAAAAAAAAAAAAACACAAGTTAGCAGAAACTGGGACCTTTGTAACAGATGTGACAAAAGACTAAATCCAGCATATTTACACAAATGTGGGTAACACTGCACATGCTGAACAACACTCAGACAAGCAACAAGATCTAAGAAATCCAGAGCCCTCGAATCAGTACAGCTATTGACATGAAAATTAAAGTCACTGAGTAAAATAATTTTATCGTGAACAGCAAGAATAATGGATATAAAATCATAAAAAGTTGGTGTCGTACTTGGTAGCCAATAGACAGTCACTGCAAGCACAGGCTGTTGCGCTTCAATAACCCTTACTAAGAATTCAAAGGTTTGAAAGTCACCAAATGAAAGTTGAGTGCAATTGGAATTACCAAAAAAAAAAAAAAAAAAAAAAAGAGTAGCAATCCCACCTCCCCTTTCATTATGTCAGCAAGAGTATAAAAAGGAAAAATGTGGAGAACAAGACTAACAGTAGCTGAGACAGTAGAAGCAAGGCTTCAGTCAATAATCAAAAACTAAGACCATGTTCAGAGACAAAATAATTCATGTAAAACATCTTAGTTAAGTTTTTATTCAGTCACACAGTAAACAACAAATGTGTTCAGTACAAACATAACATTATAACGTGACTGAAAAGGCACAGGCTGAAGCATAATGCTTATATTTAAGCCTGTCCTAATTAACAAATTAAGCTACCCATCAACATTTATATTTTTTTCAAGTACAAAAAACAAAACAGAATTGCATCCAGTAAAATGACAGAGTCAAAGTAGAAGAATAATGAAGCAAAATCATAAAATAAACACAAAATCCTTCACAAATTATGAACACTTGTAGCCCTCAACAATTGCTTTAGAAACCATCCTTTTGAAAACCAAAAATGTACTACAATTTTTTAAATTTATATTAGCATCATTCCATCATGAAACCCCAACAACAGATATACATCTCCTTATAATTTCTTTTTTGGCCTTTGGCACAGCAAATTTGCAGACATCTCTTAAATTATACTTTGTTTCTTGAGATGAGAAAAACCTTTGTATGCTGACTGGAAGTAACTTTGATTTAGCTCTATACATCATTTGCATTATTTTGTAATATACCAAATCATCGAATTTCATCATATGTGATTTCATAAACAGTGGGTGAGTATGTGCATAATAATCAACCTTATTAATAATCCGTATGGCTCTTTTTGTAGGAGAACTACTGCATTAACAGTTGTTTTATACGTCAATCCCCAGACTTCCACACAATATGATATGTAAGGAAGTATAAGTGAGCAGTAAATAATATGTAAGGTCTTATAGTTTAATATATTTCTTGATTTGTACAGAATTGCTATTGTCTTAGAAATCTTTCCTTTGATATGATAAACATATAGTTTTCATGTTAATTTATGGTCAATAACCACCCCTAAAAATTTTATCTCGGTCACTCTTTCAATTTCAGCATCACATATTTTTAATTTCATGTCCTTGTCAATTTCTTTTCAATTTCCAAAGACCATGAATTTAGTTTTTTTTTAATTGAGTGACAGTCTATTAACATCAAACCAGGTTTGAGGATTTCTAGCTCTCTTTCAATAGAAGACAAAAGTTCCTGTAAATTATTACCAGAACAGTGCATGTTTGTGTCATCTGCAAAAATAATAAAATTCAACAGATCTGTGACATTACAAATATCATTAATATAAAACAAAAAAAAGTTTCGGACCAATCACAGATCCCTAGGGTACACCACAGGTGACCTTCCTGAATTGTGAAACCGTATTATTGATTTCTACATATTGCTCTCTCTTTTCCAAGTAACTCCTCAGCCAAGAATAAGCTACACCTCTTAATCCATACTTTTCCTTTTTTACTCAATAATATGCTGTGATCGATGGTATCGAATGCCTTCTGTAAAACAATATAAATTCCAACAGAATACTCATCACTTTCAATTGCCTTTGTTATTTCTTCTACCATCTCCATAACTGCATATGTAGTCGTTCTGTTTCCTCTAAACCCATTCTGGTGCTCACTGAGCAGTTCATATTTGTCAATGAAAAGATCCAATTGTCTAGCAAATAATTTCTCTAATATTTTTGAGAATTGTGGAAGAAGGGACACTGGTCTATAGTTATCAATACAATGTTTGTCTCCATTTTTGAATATTGGTATTATCTTTGCTGTTTTCATATTATTTGGAAAAATACCTTTTTGAAAGGACAGATTGCAAATATAGGTCAGAGGTTTTACAATAAGATCTAATACTTCTTTGATTATAACCATATCAATGAAATTTATATCAGTGGATGTTTTGTTTTTAAGTTTTCTAACTATTTCAATTATATCACTTTCATCGATCCCACAAAGGGATCTTTAATGAGATTATCAAACATATTTGATTTATTATCACACGTTGGAAATTTTTTGGCCAAATTACTACCAACACCCACAAAATAATTGTTGAACTCTTCAACAATATTTCATAGACTGTCCACTGTGTCACCAGAGCTATTTAGGAAAAAACTTGGGAATTCTGATTTGTTATGTTTATTCCGAATAATATGATTGATAACTTTCCAAGTCTTCTGAATATTATTTTTACTATCCTCTAATAATTTATTATAGTGCTGCTTCTTCTGTCTTCTCATAATAGAAGTCAATGTATTCTTATACTGCTTATACTTTTCCCTTTCACTGGTTCTCATTATTAAATGTATCTTGGATAATACATTTTTCTTTTTACATGCCTTTTGCAAGCTCTTAGTCATCCATGGTTTTCCCTTATATTTTTCCTTCACCTGACAATTCATAATAGGGCAATGCTTGTTATAAAGCTCTGTAAATGTAAACAAAAATGCATCATAAGCCAGATTCACAACCTCAACATACACTTCATCCTGAGTACAGTCTACAAGGTCTACCTTTAAAGCCTCAATTCTTTCTGGAGTCCTTATTCTCACTAGTTTATGAGTAGGCTCACTCTTACTAAAGAGGGATCTAATATTTCAGTGCCATTTATTTGTTTAGATTTGGGCTTTGCTGGGTCTGACCATCCTTAGCTAATATTCGCAAAGTATGCATGCGCTCCTGTCCTGATTAATAGCAGGTGCGACACTTGGTTGTGAGACTGAGCCGCTGTACTCTGGTGTGTTTTTGTTTTATAATGACAGGTTACTATAACAGGAATAGGGAAAATGTCACTATTATCAAGAGATCTAACACAGAAGAGCTGGATGAATGATGTTCTTGTTAGAACAACTGAGGGTGGAAAGGCAAGGAGAGCAGATTCAGTGTGTTTACTATAAATGAGAGTTCACTGTTAAAGGAAAAACACGGGCTCAAACGCTTTTACAACCCTATAAAACATCTAAAATCAATGTACAATTAATTCTGAGGTTTATTTTCCGATTTGTGCAATATTGTACTTTATGGTCATTTTCAATTTGTCATTCACTATCCTGTCAGGCTCCGGACCATTCCGCTTCAGTGTGTTACTTTCCTACATCATCCAGAATAACTTTTGCTTAGCTACCTTTGTTAGCTAGTGTTTCTTCTCGGAGAAACAAAGCCGCAGATCATGGCCGAACCCCCACACGCCTGCAAAACTACAGTGCTGCATTCAGGATGTACAAGGCTGATAGCATTGCAAAATTACAGATTTCTTTCAAAGGGAACATTGCAAAAAATTGATTTGTAGTGATTCTAGGACAGCACCCCTGAATTGTAGTTCCTACGGGGATTAATCTATTATGTGATACTTATGGTTGATGCTAAAGCAAGTTGAAGACTACTCTCTCCACAGTGTCTGTGGCAGCGATGTCACATTGTAACAATGCGTCATCTATATAATGTACTTTAGCCATGGAAAAAAAAAAAAAATGTGCTTCGTGGGGGAGAAGGCAATACCCCTCAGCCCCGACACACTGAATCAGAGGTGAAGGTGTTTTGAGCCAGAGTAAAAGGTCATTGTGGTACAAAACCTGGACGAGGCACGCCTACCCACCCAGGCAAGTCCACACATGCAAAATCAAGTTCCTAACCCAAGCGGTTACCGAGAACCGATCCGGACAAAATTTTCCCACCTGCTGCCCGTCCGCGAAGGAGACGACAATATCCCTCTGCCCCTTAGTCAGGGCTGAGGGGTAAAAACCGCACAGAATGGTAAAACAGCACCTAGAATTCATAGTGCATCATCAATAGGTGCATTTTAACGATGTCAGTGTTTTGGCCTCTATTTTGACTTGAAGTACGTATTGCAGGAGTCACAGAGGTTAAACAGACCCACAGGCCTCAGTCCGATAGAGTATGTACAGCAGAAACATTGTGTAGAGTAGTTCCTCTTCCAATAACATATGCTCCCCCTATATCTCCCAAAGTGAGGGGCGCATCTTCTTAGGGAAGCAACGTGGTGGGGCGTGGGGTTACGGAGAACAACAGGGGGCCACAATGAGGGCGGAGGGAGAAAGCAAAGCACAGCATGAGTGTGTGTGGGTGCTCCCCTGTAGGCCTTGGGGGGGGGGGGGGGTCTTAAAAAAAGACCTGCTTTTACTTTGACTGCCACCTCTGATATTCAGGCAGGTGATTTATGTTATCATTTCCATATGGTGCAATCAAATATGATCCACAGGCCCTGTATGAAAACAGTTTCCTCAAACTCATCCAGTCACTTGCCTCATGGTTATTATGTACAATCCATCTTGATACTTCATCTTGATTCGAGACGCGCTCACTTCTTAAGAAGCCATCGCGCTTTATAACAGCAGCACTCTCAGAGAAAAGCCGCCGTCACAGCACCCAGTGATGAAATTACATCAGCGTGGGGCATAACCAATCCAAACAGCTCATCCCACACCTGTGCGCCGTCCCGCGCACGCAAGTGAGCGGGGGCTCCCACCGTTACCCGGCCAACGGCCCTTCTGCACACGCTCATCCTGATGAAAAGAGACAGCTCAATCAAGCTGTCAATCAATCCCGAGCTCCAGGAAGAGCGGCAATCCCTGACAGAATCCCAGATTTAGTAAATTACCCACCCCCCCGCATCCTGTCCGTCACATGCTGTGCGTTGAAACTGTAGAGCCGCATCACATGTTGTCAGCTGCAGCTGCGTCTGTAATTCTTAAGTGTAAGAATACAGAGGACCAACCGCCAGCCATAAATACGGAAGATAAAATTTAAAAATTAAACATGCAATTCTTGGCCGTCTCTCCACCTCATAATCTCAGCAGCGTGTGCATTTGTTTTTAATTGAAAAGGAAACTGTAGTTTTCCAAAGCAACGTGACATTCATTGGTAGGAGCATGACAGCGAAATAAATCATGAGTGGCTGGAAGTTCCTAATGTGTCAGAGGGGGCTCCAATGGGGCACACATGTATTCAGCAGTCTGTAAATGGCTGAATCTCAGTGCCACAGCTCTAATGACGTTCCTGAATGCACAGAGGTTTGAAAATTTACTTAAGCCCTCTCCTCAGAGCTCTTTGAGCGTGACATGGTTTAAAAAAAAAAAAAAAAAAAAAGTAAATTTACCAAGCTGTTGGACAGCGGCACAATTTCATTTCGGTTTTGGTAGTGCGCTCCAGCAAACTGAACTGAAGCAAACTTACATGAACTCAAAGTTCTGTCATCATTTATTTCAGGGAATTTATATCCAGATCAGGTGATCTGAGGCATTACCTGTGGGCAATGTCAGTGGAACAGAGGTGACATAAGGGAAAAAAATTGACCCGATAAAAAAACTTTTACTGCATATTCTCATCGTGCCCACTTGGTTGAGTGGAAAGGCTAATAAAATCACAAAAAGATTATTAAGTCAAAAAAATTACAAACATCCTGAACCATGGATGTGACACAAAAAGATAGGCATGTTGGGAAGACAAAAACATTCTACGAATTCTGATAACTTGTCTAATGCAGAAAGAAACTCTGCTTCTATGACTGGACAGCGGTTTGTGTGTGTGTGTGTGTGTCCGTCCCACTATCCTTCCAATCCACCTTCCTCCAATACCCTCCAAACTGGCCGCTAAAAAGGTTCAGGGGGCTGGCCCATGCATATGGCATTTTCTTTATCATTGTTTTCATTTTACTTTTAATAAATTAATGGCACCACTAATGTCAAGTGAATTCTCAGCAGCTTTAGTTTTTTGCTTTCAAATTCTTCATATTGGAATCTAAACTACTGTCTCCTGGAAGTACTTTTACCTGCTACCATACCAATGGTAACAATTACACAAAGCATCTAGGCAGTGTTTGAATAGTCAAAAAATTACATCCCATCTTCTAATTCCTGACCACTTTTCCTTGACTTCTATACAAAAACGTCACAAGGTTAAGGAAAGATTGAAACGAGATTTTTTTTAAGGACATCCGTGGTGCGAAGAGAATCCGAATGAATTTCCACTTGGTGGCAAAATCATGCCACCCGTGCCAGTCATGTTTGTTTGTTTTCGTATGTGGATGGTGCATCACTTTAAATATTGCTGCCGCAAGGAATTGTGGGATGGTATTATCTTCTTTTTTTTGTAAAGGATGGTCCAGTGTAAAACACACACGGATATGGATACTGTAAACACCACACACTGCCTTTGATGCAGTTTTATGCAACCACTTTGCGTACTACACATGAAAACCATCGGTTTACCACCCTGTTCAGTCCCAAACACAGAGCCCTGACGGACGCACACTGATGCTCAGGCAATAGGCCATTTATTGTAAGTGCTGCGCTAATTACATAGCCTCTAGCATCTACCAAATTTAGAGACACTAATTAAAATACTGCCATGCTGCATTGGGTGCTGGTAGGGGGGGTTGAATTGGGAAGTTATCAGACTGCTTCTCCGGTCTCCCTTAGCACCCACACGGATCATCTCCGTTTTGATGAGAAAAGCCCTACAAGTTTTACTGAGCAGCTAAGATGATGCCCCTAGCTTATTTTGGAGGCTGAGCATGATATGAGATGGCCCTACACAAATCACCTTCACTGCACAAACTCAACAGTAATGTTCCTACGCAGCTGATATATTCATCTCAACACCCTGGCATTAGCATTAGTGGTTCTGAGTCGACAACCAAGCGGCCCCTACAATCTGCACTCAATCCATAAGGTCACAGTCTACTAACAGCGCTACCAAGCTACCAAATACAATGTTCAGAACATTAGTTGGAGATTCCAGAGATCATGTCAGTAAACCTCAATGTTTCTAACCCCCTGCTGAATACTACATCGAGACATGTTCAGTGCTAGCCATGCATTGCACAAACAGCCACCACATTTGCTCAGTGTACATCACGGTAAGAACAGACAAATCCTCGGAGTAACTGTGACCTGCTCAGTCACCTGAAAAATCGTACAAATACACTGTCCATGAACTGCTCATCGAATGAAAACAGAAGATTCCAGAAAGCACTTTCACTTCATCATCCAAGCTGGTAGCCCAGTCAATAGGATGTGGGTAATGTGACAATAAAACATGCTACACTAGAGCGGCACAACCTTTTAAGGCCTGGATCTGGTTGTCCCTTGCTGGGAATGTCAAGACTAGATCTAGCCTCTGATTTCATGGTTCAGTTACGACACAGTGCTGCAGGACCTGCTTGTGACACAAGAATACTGGGCACAATTCCAGTTCAGTCGCCAGTAGCCAGATAAAAGTTCAAAAGTCAGCCCAGACCAGTACTGAGAAACATTACTTATCAATGCTGCATCTTAAATTCCGCACCTCCATAGAATAGTACCACATATTAAAATTGTAATTCTGTATCTCTGAGTATCATCTGTATCATCTTTTCAAAAAATTCTCTCACCACATAAAAAATATGCTATCAAAAAACATACCATGCTGGTAAAATTGCTCACCTGTCCGAGGCACATCAAGTATGTTCTAATTATTTCCTGTGTGAACGCAAAATGTCCATGCCTCTCTCCCTCTGATATGCCTAAAAGCTCCAGAGATTCAGAATAGTGTAATTAATCTAACTGTCCCTATCCAGCAGAACTCCCACACAATCTGCACCAGAACAGAGCCAAGCTGATCTTATTTGGCTTCAACTCTGCTCAGTGCTGCAAAGCAGGACTGTTGTGCTCTGTGCTGTAATGCAAGACTCTTGTGCGCTGTACTGTAAGGCAGGACTGTTGTGCTCTGCGCTGTAATGCAGGACTGTTGTGCGCTGTACTGTAAGGCAGGACACTTGTGCTCTGTCCTGTAAGGCAGGACAGTTGTGCTCTGTGCTGTAAGGGAGGACACTTCTGCTCTGTGCTGTAAGGCAGGACTGCTGTGCTCTGTCCTGTAAGGGAGGACACTTCTGCTCTGTGCTGTAAGGCAGGACTGCTGTGCTCTGTCCTGTAAGGCAGGACACTTGTGCTCTGCGCTGTAAGGCAGGACACTTGTGCTCTGTGCTGTAAGGCAGGACACTTGTGCTCTGTGCTGTAAGGCAGAACACTTGTGCTCTGTGCCGTAAGGCAGGACACTTGTGCTCTGTGCTGTAAGGCAGGACTGTTGTGCTCTGTGCTGTAAGGCAGGACAGTTGTGCTCTGTGCTGTAAGGCAGGACTGCTGTGCTCTGTGCTGTGAGGAAGGACTGCTGTGCTCTGTGCTGTAAGGCAGGACAGTTGTGCTCTGTGCTGTAAGGCAGGACTGCTGTGCTCTGTACTCTAAGGCAGGACTGCTGTGGTCTGTGCTGTAAGGCAGGACAGTTGTGCTCTGTGCTGTGAGGCAGGACAGTTGTGCTCTGTGCTGTGAGGCAGGACAGTTGTGCTCTGTGCTGCAAAGCAGGACTGCTGTGCTCTGTACTGCAAAGCAGGACTGTTGTGCTCTGTGCTGTAAAAGCAGGGGAAAATGATGGACAGCCCGGGCTCAGCAGGCAGTGACAGAAGCACATTTGTTAGGTAGATGAACAAAAAGGCTGGAGCTGGGTTCAAAGAGTTGGTGACTCCCAGCACTGCAGCAGCACTAATTAAATTAACCCCACAGCAGCATGTTTGCAGCCCTGTAATCCACAGTGCTGAAACTCTGTGATCCAACACCCTGCAAACAGGAACGCTAATGTCTCCCCGAAATATCCAAATCTGCTCACTGCTGCCCTCCCTGCCACAAATCCATCACCTGTACTCTGACCCTCCCACTCCCCATACACCCCATCCAGCCACCATCCCCTCTCCCTATGACTGCCCAGTCCACACAGGCAAGTGCATTTAAACAGCTGCTGTATACGCCCCCGGGCACGCTCAGTCATAATCTCACACAGACTCACACTCTTTCATTCACTGTCACCCACTCGCATTCCTACACACCCTGTCAGTCTCACACTCTCTCACACACTCGCTCTCCCTCTCATTCACGGTCACCCACTCACATTCTCACAGATACTGTGGAGCTCACTGAATTATGCATGTGCCTCAAAGAGGTCCAAAGACTGGCCCGTGGGGAACTAGCGGCTGGTATAATCAATGCATTAATGTGTGCTGATACCAGCTTTTTCATGTATGAATGTTTTGGGAGCCATCTCTGAAGTGCAGGCCGGCAATTGAGTACAATATTGACCAGCGCTTCTCATAGCCACGGCTATGGCCATAGCACAGACTCCAAAAGGCCAGAATAGACATTTAATGTCTCCTGAGGTAACTGATATATGAATATGAATATGCATTTACATTCATTTTCTGAACAGAGACCATGATGATCTAGTCTGTGTGGGCAAGTGTGAGCACAAGGGCACACAAGCATGCAGGTATGCAAGAGTTGGCAAATACAGTATAAATTTGACTGTGTGTATACATGAACACTTTTTATAAAATAAGCATGTGAAAAGGAGTGCTTTTGCTTGTTTGAATATACACCCTGTGTTGGAATATATGGCTCAGTGCGTGTGCATAGGTTAGGGTTATGGTTGGAATTAATGAAAGGTTCATTTCTCTACCTTTGTGTTTCTTCTTTGATTTAATGAATATCTTCAAATGAGCCATTTCGCGTGTTGTGTTTTCTGTTGCAATTAGTGAAGCTGGTAGTAACAAGCCCATGCACTCACACCTACACAAACCTGTGAGAGAGGCCTGCAGCAGCACACAGCCGCAGCACTGAGAGGTGCAAACAAGAGAGCTAAAAAAGCCCAAAACCCTGAGCCCAGCAAACCACTGGACTGTTCATCTGAGCTCCACATACCCAAAGCCCTGAACCCAGAGACAGCATTCTCAAACCAGAACCGCATGTCCAGAAACCGAGAAGCCTTCCTGCCAGAGAAACTGCAGGTGACCCAACGGCCAGTAGCAATACTGTTGGAGTACTGCTTGAAAGCACAAGAACAGGTGGCAGCTAGTTGTTTTAAATTTACACACACACACACACACACACACACACACACAAAATCAAAGATAAGTACTGTGGTAGCCAATCCGAAATTTCCATTGTAAAGCTGAAGACAGCCAATCAGGGACTCTAAAGCACAGAACCACTGATGTTAGACTTGGCCTCTAAAGCACAAGAGCATATCCAGCCCCACAGGGGCAGGTGGACAATATCAGTTTGTTTTTCCAAATCCGCAGATTCACCGGACAACTCTTCCACAGAAAAGTCTGGGAGTGGAGTTTGCGGAGGCTGTCTTTAAACCTAAAAACTGAAGAGTTTTAATTATTCTGCTCCAGCTAATCAGGAGGACTTTTAAACCTGAAACTGTCAACAGCCGAAGTCACAAACTAACAGCCCTCTAGACTCAAATTGGGCGCAGAAATGCGGAGGAAAGTGAGCATAAAAAAGAAAGAAAAGACTTTACACATCAAAAGATCCTTCAAATCTTCAATCAGGGAAAGCATGGACAGATCGCACGCACCTGTGATCAGTTCAGTTTTATTTGATTAAAAATTTCAGGCGTGTGCTGGAGTGCAAAGCCTCTTTCTTCCTGAAAATCTGAAACTGCAACAGCTAATTAAGCAGGCAGGTGAGGCAATTAAAAATAAAAAAAATCATTTCTCTCTTTCAATATAAACCAGGACAATGACAGACCAATCACGGTCAGGGTAAGGTCAATCATGATTGGAGATAGGCCAATCACAGTTAGGGATGGGAAAATCATAGTTACAGTGAGACCAGTCATGGTTGAGGTTTGGCCAATCACAGCTAGGGACACGCCATTCACTGTCAGGGATACGTCAATCTTGGTTAGGAATAGGCCAATCACAGTTAGAGATAGGACAGTCATGGTCAAGAAAAGGCCAGTCACAGTTTGGGACAGGCTAATCACAGTTAGGGAAAGGCCAATCATAGTTAGGGATAGGTCAATCACAGTAAACGTAGTTCGGTGCTCAAGAGGGTTTCTGTGTGTATGTGTAGAGGGTAAGTATTAAGTAAGTGTATATGCGCTTGCATATGTGTGTGTGTGCATGTGTGTACAGATAAGTAAGTGGATGAGCGTGTTAATGGGAGAACATACAGGTGAAGGACCAAGTGTGTGAGAGCGCCTATGGATAAGTAAATTGGCGCAAGTGTGCAAGTCAGATAAAAAGGAGTTTTGAAGTGGTTCCTTGCATTGCCTTTCTGGCCAACTCCAGACCCAGCACCAACAGACCTGCTAATGCCCAGTCACTGGCTGCAGCTCCGCCCAACATAGCGGGGGTATCAGGAGCCATTTTGGAGCTTTTGCACAGTTACCAACGCCTACACAGCCCTCTTCTACTCCCGAGACTCTTCTTCAGTGGTCCCAGAAAAGGAAGAGGATTGTAATGTTGTTTCGTATTAGGGTGTAAGCTAGGGCCAAGCAGCCAAAACCACACTTCATTTCAAAGCTCATTTCTTCACACTTCGTGGCAGGGAATAAGAATGTAATGTAATGCAATTTAATGTCTCCCCTATGTTGCCAACTTGTTCAGCTATCGTGCCATTTGGACAACAGAGAAAAATATTGGCGACAATTCAAAATCAGGTTACATCGCTGCATCTGATGTGCTATGAGGATGACAAACTTCAAAGGCACAAAAGCATAACAGTAAAGCACAGAGGCACCTGAGGCCTAACTGCACTTCCATGGTTGGAATCACTTTCAGAATGGCAGAGGAGGGTCAATGGTTGACATCAAACTGGCATGAACCATACTTTTACCACAGCCTATGGTCAGTGCCCAGCCAACGAAATCACAGAGAACAGCGTGAAGGGTCGAGTTTCAGGGTAGGTACAGCCCATTCTCTTCTCAACCACAAGCACATGGCTCACAATTTGCTAATATGTTACAAAAATGTGACAGGGAGGTTAACATATGAAGTCTGTAATTCAACATTTGTTTTTAGGTTTTCTGATTACCAAGAGCATCAGGTTTCACAAATTAAATGGTACAAATCAATACCAAGTGTCACAAGCTTGATATGTCAAATAAACTTCATGAGGGTGGGAGTCAACGCACATAGACTGACGGAAAATAACAACAAAATGTCCCCAAAAAAATCCTTATTTTATGGTGTATCAGGTTCAACAAATGAAAATCAGAAAGTTAAACATAGTTACACAAAATCTAACACCAAAAAACACATCTGAGAGCATCAAATGGCACTAAACGTACCAAAATCGAGAAACGGGTCCCACTTGCACTGTTATGTAGTTTGCTTAAATAGTTAATTTATTTGTTCTGTTCATTGGCTGTTGCGTTTTTTTTTTGTTTGCAGCTACTTTCATTATACTTTAACTTCAGTGTCAATGCTATCTTGAATGCATTTGGTGGTGGTCGTGGCCTGTTTGGAGAGGTCAATTCACGAAATGAATTGCAGCTGGGAGCAAGTGTGTTGATGATGGCTAATAACAGCCAGAGGGAGCTGATATTTGGTCCGACAGGGAAAAGCTTAAGGATTCTGTTTTCAGTTCTGCCCACCTCTCATTTGCCCCTAAATCAGCCTACAAGAAATTCAAAATAAGGCTATTAGAGACTGCACCATGATATCCTGATAATATCAAACTGGGGCAGGGGTAGGGAATCCTGGGGCCTTATTTATAAAAATTTGCATGGATTTCATACCTAAATAATATGTATGCACAAAAAAAATAAAAATGACATTTTGTGGAAAATAACCTAATTTATAAACCTATGGGTAAAATAAACTGCATGGAATTTTCATTTATTTAATCAGGATGGACTTGGAATTTATTGACATTGTGCATAATCTTAATAATTTCCCTTTTTTAATGTCAAATTTGTTTTTATAAATCAGAAATCTGCAAAGAAAGTGACGTTCGTATCTTTTATTTACCGTTTATAAATAAGGCCTCTGGTCGGAGAGAGCCATACATCGCTGCTATAATATGCTGCAGTAAACTTCCGTCAGATTCAACGCACATTCATGAAATCAGCCAGAAATTCCGTAAAAATATTTAAAGCATGACAAAGGAAGTTACGTATGGGAAGATCAGGCATGAGTAACGAACTGACAGGTGCTTTGTCACTACAGATTCCAAGCCAATTACATCAACCAAGTTGTAAGGTTTCATTATTAAATGCACGTTGAAAAATCCGTTAAATGTCCATGTGCATTGTGACATAGCTGTCAAATCGACGTACATTGCCACAAAGATCAGTATTGATGACCGCCTACCAACTTTGTCTACACCCAGCTGCGACCCATAGACCAATGAAGATCACCGACCAAGTCATTCACTTTGCATACAATAACCAATAACGACAGCTGAAAAAATCAAATCACTTTCCATTCACATTATTAGACAATTTGCGTTGAAAAAAATCTGTCCGAGTTCAACGTATGTTAAAAAACTTCTGTCACATTCTAACGTGCGTTGGTCATATTCCGTCCGATTCTGACTTGCATTGCCATGCTGGCCAACACGCCAACCCAAAACGACCACAATGATCTCTCGCACTACAGATTCAGGGTTCACAGATCAAGGTATTAAGTATCCAAGGAAGGGCAACACACTTATTTGAGTAAATATCTAATTATTAGGGTTTATATTCAATGTACGTTGAAAAAAACGCATTTTACAAACCTTGACAGATCCCTCTGCAGACGCTCAAACTCGCCATTCGCATCGATTTACTGGAAATGTTTGACGTCAGGGGTTTCTGTGCGCATGGATGCAGATATTGATTTGTCGTGATTTCCTGGAATTCGCACTGCTTGGAAATTAATGGCGTGAGTAACGTACATCGAATCTTGACAGAAAAGGAGCAGGTATTTTTCGGAAGCACATACCTCTCGGCTCGCGCGTAGATTAGTAAAAATAAAAAAAATAAAAAAGGCAAAATAATGTCATTTCATGGGTATATTGTGCTGAGCAAAACTAACGAAGTCTTAGCTCCGTTTAGTACTCCAAATGTAGGTTGTGACTTACCTCTCCAATATTGATGGAATGGTCAATGTACGTTAACTCGGAACTTACACTGCTGTAGAAAAATATTTTGCAACGATAGGGAGATGGGGATCGGTAAGTGAGTATTTCGAAACAATTTCTTATCAATGGATTCTATTTGTGCTTGATAGAGGAAGGAGAAAAAGGTGAAACCTGGGCTTGAACAAATCATGCTGAAATTGTCACATTTTCCCTTCATTAAAAGTAGACAGTTCCTGAAGTCAAAGGGATGAAAATCTGAAAACCAAGGGCTTGCTGGCTTTGTTTTGTTTCTAGAGTTCTTCAGAGTTAAAATGAACACAGAAAAGCAAGAGGGATGGGTATTTAATAATTCATGTACATTTTATTTCAGTATATAACATGGTACCATACATATAACACATTAGCAAATTGTAAGCCATATTCAAAAAACCGTAAAGACCAGCAATATGGACTACAGGCCAGGCGGTTCCTTGCTGTAGGTCAGGCAGGACACAGGCATGGATCAACGGCCTCCTCTCCTTTCCTCTCCTCTCCTCAAACATAGGCAGGCAGAGGCTCTCTCCTTTCATTTCCTCACACAGGTACACTTCACACACAGGTACGATGTGGCTCTGAAAATCACAAGCGATCCTTACCTTCTGTGCTCAGCCCAGGACTGGAGGTGAAACTGGCCACATCCACAATTTTGACAGCAAACTGCTGCCCCGTTTCCCTGTTGATACATCTCCGCACCACACTGAAAGGCCCTCTGCAGAAAGGGAACACATGCAGAGACTCAGTTAGTGGTGAGCTACATTTTTTAACATTACATTCCAACATAATACTTTAGCATAATATTCCAACACATTACATGAGCATCACATTCTAACACAGTGAGTCAGCTTTATGTTACATGACGTTGCACTCTGCATGACTTTAGAAAGACGCTGAGTATTTAACTGCTCACAGCCAATTCAAATCATTGGAAAACCAGTTACTTAAGGAGCATGATGTAACACGTCAAGACTTATTAGTTCTTCTGTT
This sequence comes from Gymnothorax javanicus, assembly GCA_029692085.1. Classification (NCBI taxonomy): domain Eukaryota; kingdom Metazoa; phylum Chordata; class Actinopteri; order Anguilliformes; family Muraenidae; genus Gymnothorax; species Gymnothorax javanicus. Next base: position 24,624,878 of record CM056205.1, read on the forward strand.
ATCTTAACAAGGAAAACAGGCAACATTCGTTAGTGCCGACTGTTTTTGAAGTTAAATAATGTTAATTTAACTAAATGATTGAAAACCGGTCGAGACCAATCATTAGATTCAAGTGATGCTCAGTGCCCCCGCAATTTCCAGCTAACCGGCTGCCTCCAGAGGTCTAAAAACTTTCGGGTTAGCATTGAACAATGGTCTAAAAACTTCAGGGTCAGCTCACTAGTTAACAGAAACACTGGATTTTTTTTTTGGCCTTAGAGGCATGAGCCAATAGCAAGCTTCCACCCTATGTTCCAATCCAGAATAACTTACAGAACATTCCAATTTATTTACAGCACATCGTCCATTCAGACTACTGCAATATATTCGTATAACAATTCAGGCTCAGCACTACATGGGATGACAGCAGTGACTTCACTGGAAATATAAGCTGCAACATTTGGGTTTGGAGCACAGTCCTTAAACCATTAAATGCACTAAATCCAATACCAACCCTAATATGAAAATTCTGCAGCCAAGCAAACTCCAACCACTCAAACTAAACCCAATACCAACCTTAAAGGGTCTCTCTTTTTCACCTATTTTTCCTTTTTATTTAATCGGCACATACTTATTGATTACAAAACCATCAAGCCCCACCCCTTAACCCCTTTGTACAGAATACAAATATTGCCAATTATCTGTTGTTATGCATGAGCCTATTTAGGCTTTATAACTCAGTTTTTGTGTCACAGAGACTCTGGAAAATTATTCCAGTGAAGCAAGACATTTGGAAATTCAATTACAGAATTATTTCGGAATTAAATTTTGGAATTTACGGATGCCGGCGTCTATATCTGCGCAAAAGGGTAAAAAAAAGTCATGCGATCTGAATGTCATCAGGGAAGACAGCCCAGTCAGCTCACTAGATTTTTCCCCCCAATTGCATATACGTATGGTATTTCTCAGCAACATACTGTACTACACGTATTGTGTTTACTTGTTCAACGGTGTGAAAAGTTTGCAATATGTTTGTAAAAAGGAAAAGTGACAAAAAAGTGACAACATTTGCCAAAAAGGTAAATATTGTTGGTGGATGTAGTAATACATCAAATGATGGTATCAGCCTTCATGTCTTTCCGAAACAAGAAAAAGTATAGAAAATTTGGACAACAAAAGTTAATCTGACTAAAGCAAAGTGGGACGGGTCTAGTGAGTAAAAGCATTGTATGCAGCACTCACTTTCAGAAGAAAGCTTATGAGTGCAGTCTGCATTCAGATTTTAACATGACCAGGTTGACAACTAAAATCAGAGGCCATAATGAGAGCAACAGAGTCAATGTGGGAGTATAAAGAGAACAACTGAGAGACGAGATGCTGAAAAAAGGAAGAAAATTAGGGTGAGACACTGTTATTTACAAGTTTAATGTTGATTTCTCAACATCATTACGAAGACTAGACTGATGGCCCTAAGCGCTATAATAGGAATATTTACATTTTCATATCAAGCCTCGTGTGTCCGTCTGATAGCCAATAGCAATAGAAATGTGGCGAAGAAGGTAGGAGGTTTTTGATACTTTTTTGTTATTTGACAGAAAAAGATCAAATCCACCCATCTAATAAAATTGCAATATATTTTTTAACACTTGATCATCTCAATGATATTCATACAAACAAATGTAATGTTCAGCTCACAGCCCAGCGACTACGCCACAGCAAAACCACAGGCTTATTCTAATGGAAATGTGAATGGCATCAGACCTTGCAAGCGAGAGGTTACACCAAAAGATCAGTCTGTTTCAACGGTTGTTCCACTGAGAATGCGTCTGGCTCCGCTGAAAGTCTCTACTACTACTTCCCCCCATTACGTCACCATGATTACTTCATTGCCAAATGACAGTGACATTTTTAGTGGTATTTCCAGATAAATTGTTTAATTTAAGACATTTCCTTAATGAGCCATTTTAGGGGAAACCGATGACATATACTGTATGGATTCCAACATCCAGGATTGCCAAAATACAATCAAGAGCAAAAGAGCAGGTCTGAGCTTGACAGAAGAACTTTAAGTTTGAAAATTCTGCACCCAAGTGAACTCCAGCAGCTCAAACAAACCCAGTGCCAACTAAAATACAAAATCTCTGCAGCTAGGTAAACTCCCGCAGCTCAAACTAAACCCAATTCAACCTTAACCCTTCAAGTGATTAATACAAGGTTTAATACAAAAAGTCCACACCAAGTGAACTCAAGCAGCTCAAAGTTAACCAAATACAAACTATAATATAAAAATTCTGCAGCCAGGTGACCTCCAGCAGCTAAAGGTAAAACTGTAAATATCATAGCAAATATCATGGTCAATAATGCCATTACTGTTGTTCTTCGCTTCCCTTGTTACTTATCATACTCTAGTTTTTCTTTTTTTTGCAAGGCCTCATTCACTGAATACCTATTATACACTTTACGCTTATCATTATATATGGATATATTGGATGCTCTTCTGTGCACCTTGTATACCAATACCAATCTCAAAACAAAAATTTTGCACCCAAGTGAACTCCAGTAGCTAAAAGTAAACCCAATACAAACCTTAATAAGAAAATTCATTATCCGAGTGAACTCCAGTAGCTTTAAAATTAAACTCAACACCAACCTTAATACAAATATACAGCACCCAAACCTTAATTTGAAAATTATGCCGCCGAGTGAACTCCAGTTGCTCAAACTAAATCATTTATTAGCCTTAATACAAAAATTCCATGCCAAAGTGAACTCCAGCAGCTAAAAGCGAATCCAATACTAACCTTACTACAAAAATTCAACACCCAAGTGAACACCAGAAGCTAAAACTAAACCCGATACCAACCTTAATACAAAAAATTCCGCACTCAAGTGAACTCCATTAGCTCAAACTGTAGGTTTTTGTTTTTCCCCCTGGAGGAGCAAATTAAATTGGCATTCATAGGACAAACCTCAGGCGAAGCCTCATCGAGCACTCAGTTCCTACGGCGGTAGTGAGCGCGTGCTAGCTCTACCTCATTTTGTCATCGAAAAGGAGCAACTGTCTCCCCTGTGTAAGAGTAATGAGGGACTCTTTCCCCACGTTCACTCCCACACACAGGCACCATTAGCCACGGAAGCTGCGGTAGTCAGATACAGTTTGGCAGCACCACGTCACTACAATTTTAACCGCTCACAATAACATATCGACAGAATAACATAACTGTAGTTGGTCTGAATAGAAACAAAATTGAAATGGTAATTATTCGATACACAGCATTACCATATGTTTTTTTTTTAATGCACAGGCTTCCAGTACGGGAGACTGCAAAGCCACAGAAATTCACCATCTTTAGCGTCCCAATGCAAAGGCATGGAAGGAATTCCTGATTGTGATCCTGACCTCATCTCCCAGAGGATTGGTATGAATGAATCGCAAGAAAAATCACTGCGCTGGAGAAGACCTGCTTGCAAATGAGCCAACTGACAGCAGTAATGTTACGGAACACAAGCTGGCCGCGAGGCCCGTGGTGTCCCGTCGCCAAAATAAATATGTACCCTGTGACCTTAAAGGAGGTCAATTCTGTTCAAGGTGAAAGTGGATATTTCATAAAAGATGGCAAGGAACTGGATCCATAAAATTTGATCATCAGGTTAAAGAGAATGCCGCAGAACACCACAGTGAACAATTTTGAGCTTGTAAATCAAGTTTGAAAAAAATAGGCGAAGTACCAATATTTTACCTGCTAATTGCAAGGTCAAATAATAGGTCAAGGTCACTGATATTAAATGAGAAACCGGTTCATAATCTAATCTTCTTATAAGCAGAACATGGGGTCAGTAATCCATTTTCTTCTTGAGTTATCGTGTTAACACCACTTTTTGGACGGACGGACACACACACGCACGCACGCATGGACGGGGTGCATTCCTATGTCTCCCTTTCGCCAGAGGCGACAGGAGACAATAATCAGTGATTGATCAGTTAGTTACTCAATCATTTTTGAATCGCGTACGGGTTTGTATGTTCAGCAGCACAGAATTTTTCTAATGGATGCCAGCATCCTGGTAACACCATTCATATTTGAAAAGCATTTTTTCCTTAGTATTTGGCCACAGTTATGACTTGCACTGAACGCATTGAGCCTTCCAGTCTAATATTATCCAAGCCAACATCCAGAATTACGTCTGCAGCACAGGCAGGCGCAACTGTCAACAAATATTTATTAAACCAATAAGAAATACAAAGAATATCATTCCATTTATAAAACTGCATCCTCCTTGAAAACTGACAGTTAGTGCTTTCTGATTTCTCCAATAACCAGATTCTTAATTACGTGGTGTTTGCTATTTAACCTGTGGAGATCTGCAGTTTGTTAAAGGATGGATGAATGGATGGATAGGTAGATAGATAGATGGATAGATCGATAAAACCCCAAAAACAAGACTGACCAATTGCTCACGTCCAATCACCTCCACTTAGAGGAGAACAACACTGAAGAAACTGCTGGTGCAGTAGACTGAAGCAATTCGGAACAATTTATTTGCACACTTCAAAGTAAGTATTCAGATGACCAAGACTGATGTAATTTGAAAAAAAATGTAAATCTGCTAGTCTCAGCGTAATCGTCACATGCATCATTTTTCAAATGAGCTGGAGTTCAAAGCCAAAAAAGAAGGATTGAGCCACAGTTCAAATATTTACAGTACCAGTCCCTCAGCGACAAACAAACCATAAAGACATTTCAGAGTTCAAACTTGACAATTAAATAAAAATTAGTTTGAAACTTCAGAAAAATAGTTTCACTGTATGCATTTGATGCACACAAACAAACACACAGCTACAGGCTCCTCAGCGGCTGCTCAGTTAGGACAGATTTGTCTCTCACGACCCTTCATACTTGATACACACCAGTGTTACTTTTGCCCCCTCTTACATTACCACAAATCAGCTAAAATGTTGTGGAGTTGCCGTTGTTCTAGAAAAGTTGAGGGGCCAAACAATGTTGCGCCAGCAGCAATAGGCCATCCCAGCAGTCCGGAATATTCTGCCAGCAGCTGCTGCCAGCACTACATCTACCAACCATTACTCCGTATGAGCCATGCAATTTACATAATCTCATCATGCACTGCACCACTCTTGAGTGTTGTGGAAAAACCTAGGAAGTAGCAAAAAGAGGCCCATGGGCCTTAACGGTCACCTGAGTTGTATAAAAACTGATGTTATTGATGTCAATGAACCAAATATACCCAAAAGTATCATTTTCCTATATAAAGTATAGTAAATTTAACCCCCTCCCCAGGGGCAAACATGGAGCATGGGGGCCATGAAATGAACAATTTTGATAAAGCACCTCAAGACCCTTCCATCTATGAAGAGCATTGGTTTCCAGCCTATCTCGGTCTGGAGAAGAAGATTGTTGAAATTTTTGGCAATATGACCCCATTTGGGCCCCACCCCTCAGCCCCTGGGGAAGAGACAGGGTCAAAAATTTTTAATTTTTTTTTTTTTTTTTTAATTGCATTTCATTGATACATTCAATGATAGTTACATACATGCACAATAAAACAAAACATAAGAACACAATTTAAAACATTACAGAAACTAAAACATTAAATAAAACATTGAATGCACACGAAGGGAAACCAAATGAGGTCAAAGACCTATTTAAATTTGGCACCCATGATTTAAAACAAATAATTTAAACCGTATATGACTACTAAAAAGTGAGTCCAAGTAAAAGCAGCAATAGAAATTAAATTAAAAAGAACCATAAGAGCACATATTACAGTTCAAACTGGTCGACACCTGGAGCACCGACAGAAGGTCACCAAGGTACAGGTGTTAAGCGTGTCAACATCATGGATTCTTTTCAAATACATGTTGCGTAATTGACTTCTAAAAGAATGACTAGAGATGTTGCACCTCATTAACATAGTAATATTGTTCCACAGTCTGCAGGCCCTGTTGAAATAACTTGATGCAAACTGTTCAGAATGAAATCGTGGGCTCTTAAACTTAAAAGGGTCGTCAGATCTGGAAACAGGACTTAAAAATTTGGGCAAATCAATTTCAAATCTATCATAAAAACAACCATGGAAGAACGTCAGAGCCGCGATTTCCCTGCGAAAAGAAAGTGGCAACAATTTAAGGTCAGTAAGCCTTTCTGAATAAGTCCTACCTGAACTAATAACTTGGCGAGTTACCCTACGTCGAACACTCTCAATGGCTTCTAAATCATGTTTACTGTGAGTATCCCACACTGCAGAACAATATTCCAGTTTACTGCGGACCAACGCTTTATAAAGTGTGACATAAACATCGGCACTTTTTATTGCACCCCAAGCTCTATTAGCACTGCTAGTTATCACATCAACATGCCTACCCCAAGACAACGAGGGGTCAAAAGTGACTCCTAAATCCTTTGCAAGCATAATTTTGCGGAGAGGTCGACCATTCATATTATAGCAAAACTGATATGGCGCACGTTTCCTACTGACAACCATGTATTCAGATTTCTCTATATTAAAGTTCATTTACCACAGCTTAACAACCTGTCCAAGTCACCTTGTAACTGAAAACAAAAAATTGTGTATTTCTCTGTACACTTTGCCATCATCAACAAACAAATCCATGAAAGTCTTTTCATCAGTTACGGACGGCATATCATTGATGTACAGCGTGAACAAAAAAGGACCTAAAATTGATCCCTGGGGAATGCCTGATGTGACGTCACAAAGATCTGATTCAACACCCTCAAAGACGACCTTTTGCCGCCTGTTTATAAGATAGGACAACAACAACCATTTCAACAGGTGACCTATTCCAAAAGACCGGATCTTATGGATAAGTAGGTCATGGGGCACTGTGTCAAATGCCTTACTTAAGTCCAAATAGACTACATCAACCTGTCCTCCACGACCAAGTATTTGGCTCAAACGGTGTTGAGTTTGGGTCAGCTGTGTTGCAGTCGAGCGTTTGTTCATAAATCCATGTTGACATTGAGTAATCATTGGTCGTAAGACGGGAAAAATCTTATTATACACACAGCGCTCCATCACCTTTGATATGACTGAAAGCAATGAAACCGGTCTATAATTTGACACATTCTGATTATCACCTTTCTTGTATACTGGTACCACGTTAGCAATCTTCCATTCATTTGGAAGTAACCCTACTTGGAGAGAAAGGTTGAATAATAAAGACAAAGAATAATACAGCTCCTGTGAGCAAGACTTTAAGATCCTTGGCGATACCCTATCAGGACCACTTGCTTTCGAGATGGCCAATCCATTTAGTACTGAGCTAACATCTACAGGTGAAATGTCAAAACATTCCAAGTCATAATTAATATAACTTGGGATGTCAGGAAACACAGTCGAGGCATCAGGCTGAGAGAAAATAGAGGAGAACTATTCATTAAAAGCCTCTGCCTTTAATCTACTGTCTTCCAACTGAACATTGTCTCTTTCCATCTTCTTTGGCAATGTCCTACTCTTAGTCTTAGATTTAAAAAAGTTCAAAAAATGCTTGGGATTAGTATGAACCTCACTACCCAGCTTTTGAAAATAGCTATGATACTTTTCACGTGTCAATTTACGCAACTTGTTTCTAAGCTTTTTATATTTACACCAGCTTTGCAAAGTACTTCTTGACTTGGCATTTCTGTGAGCTTAGTGCACTCTATTTGACAAGTGCCTGACCTCTCTGTCTATCCACCGTGGTGTACAGTTGTCCTTTATGGTTTTAGTTGGAATGAAACGATCCTGTCCTTCACTTAAAATGGTCAACCACTCTGACCAAATCTCATCTATGTCAATGGAACCATTTTCATTATTTGCATGGCGCGCAATAAGATGTGAATCGGGACCCAACGAGTCAAAAATAAACAACCTCAGTCCTTCAATGTCTGCATGAGCGTAGTCACGAACCACACGTGGCACACCAACTTGCCGCAATATATTAACCCTTACTTTACAGACCACTACATGATGATCAGAGTCAAAGTGGTCATGCCATATTTCAATATTGGTCATCTTTTCAGGCTGATTAGTGAGTATGAGGTAAAGTGTGTTGCCACTGACGTGGGTCTGACCACGAACTAGTTGAGAAAGACCGAAATCATTACGAAGATTACAAAATTCGTATGACAGCCGGCTGCTATAACCTTGGATGCTGCTACATAAATCCCAGTTAATATGTGGGATGTTGAAGTCACCCAACAGACACATTTGATTAAATATTCTATCACACTTATTCAGGATATCCCTTAGCACGCCTAAAAACTCCAGTTGCGATTGAATCCCCCACTGTCTGGGAGATTGTAGCAGGTAAGAACAACTACTTTCTCACCAGCATCCGGACGAATTTCACAAACAATGATTTCATATCCTTCGCATTCAAGATCTTTCCTTCTAACAGAATGAATGTTCGACTGACAAGCAAACAAAACACCACCTCCTCGCCGATCATGCTCCCTGTCTTTGCGGTGCACAGAGTAGTTCTCAGGAAAAATTTCACAGTCCAATATTTCGGGAGTCAACCATGTTTCTGTGACCGCTACGAATTCAAAGGAGTTACACTGAACTAAATGTTGGAAATCTGCCAGTGGTTTCCATTGTTGACGGCGTGGTTGGTAGGACTCGGTTTTGTGACGAAAAGTTGACACCTTTTGACGTGCTGCACGTATCTGTTTCCCTGGGGCACGAAATGGCCGGAGGATAACGCCTCGTGGCCACAAGTCTCGGTCAAGCATCAGCTTAACATCCCTTTGCAGTACTCTAACTTTGAACGATGTGTACATGTCTTTCTTTGCGAGAATCGTAACTCCAACGTTTTCGACTACTCCAATAGAACGCATATGATCATGGATGTCACGTTCCGTATGTCGAGGGTCGATGCGACCAACATACAGCTCAGTAAGAGCGGGTGACTGAGCAGATTGAAGATCGTTTCTGTTGGACTTTTGTTCGCGATTGCGACGCCTCAGCTTTCTAATTCGTGAGGCAGGTAACTTAAAGTCCCCAGCAGCAGTATCTGCATCAACTGCCCCCTCTTCACAAATTTCAGATTTCTCATGCAAAGAATCATTAACGGCAGTGGCAGATTCAACACTGGCAGGTCCAACACTATCCTGGATATCAACCTCATGGCAGTCAAGTTTCGCATTTTGCCCTAAGATATCATCAACAATAGGCGGCTCTGAAAGTCCATAGAGCTCACATAACTGACGCTTAAGGCATGCATTATCTGCTTGAAGATTCGCTACAGACAATGCAAGGCTTTGAACTCTTTTCAGCAAAATTGTAATATTCAATAGAATAAAGTTTAGGTCTAAAGCATCAGCAGCAGATTTGAGCTTGGAGCATCACTGTCTAAACTACCATCAACCGAAAAGATTTTATCCAGTTCTTTGGTTGGATTCTTGTCCATAATTCCGGCACATAAATGTATAGTATCAGGAACACTTTTTTTGCTTAACCAGTTTTGTAATCCATTTACAGTCTCTGTATCAAGGAATAAGTTTAGCACATTCGATACAGAGTTGATAGTGAAGACTGGTCAAAATGTTCATATCCAACGAGAGGAGACTGTCCTTAATGTCCCCACTAGCATATTGGAAAATACAACGAACAGACTTTATAAAAAGTTCATAGAAAGAAGATGACTTACTAGCTTCAAGAATGTCTTTCAGATTTTGAATTTCACACTCTGTAGACCAGTTCATTTCGCGTTGATTTCGTTCCGCAGAATGCAACGTGGTCTGGCCAAACCGCACAAACTCACACTCGCTGCACAACATCAGATCTCCCTGACAAAGGCGAGCGTTGTTTGCAGAAACGGGACACGGTCCATTAAGTAAAATGTCATAGTATTTGACTGTCATCTCAGGTTATAATGCCAATCAAGTTTGAATGATTTCCAGTAGAAAATGAACAAAATATACCCAAAAGTATCATTTTCCGATATAAACTATAGTAAATTTTACCCCCTCCCCAGGGGCAAACATGAAGCTCGAGGGTCATGAAGCTCACAATTTTGATAAAGCACCTCAAGAGCCTTCCATCTATGAAGAGTATTGTTTTCCAGCATATCTGGGTCTGGAGAAGAAGATTTTTAAAATTTCAGCCAATTTGACCACTTTTAGCCCTGCACCTCAGAGCACCTGGGGGTGGGCACCATATAACTCACAATTTGGGTGCATATTTGACCAAGTAAGGTTCCTGCGAAACGTTATTGAAATCGGATGAGCGGTTTCTGAGAAGAAGTGGAAAATGTATTGGCCAGTTTCAGCCCCGCCCCTCAGAGCCCCTGGGGGTGGGCACCATATCATTCATAATCTTGGTGCATATTTGACCAAGGAAGGTTCCAGCAAAATGTTTTTGAAATCGGATGAGCGGTTTCTGAGAAGAAGTGGAAAATGTATTGACCAGTTTTAGCCCCGCCCCTCAGAGCCCCTGGGGGCGGGCACCATATAATTCAAAATTTTGGTGCATATTTGACCAAGGAAGGTTCCTGCAAAATTTTATTGAAATCGGATCAGCAGTTTCTGAGAAGAAGTGGAAAATGTATTGACCAGATTTAGCCCCGCCCCTCAGAGCCCCTGGGGGTGGGCACCACATAATTCACAATTTTGGTGCAGATTTGACCAAGGAAGGTTCCTGCAAAATCTTATTGAAATCGGATAAGCGGTTTCCCTATGGGCCTTGGACACAGGACCGGAGCTGGTCCCTGGGTGCTGCATTCTGGGTGCCCACTGCTCCTATGTAAGTAGGATGGGTCAAATGCTGAGTCCAAATCACTCCAAACCACTCCAATTCACTTCACTCAGGCTGAAAAGCCCAACACCCATGGAGTTACTGCATCTGAGATATAGTCACCAGTTTAAATTTTCTGATGGGTCCTTCGATATGAACTCAACCAGGGGTCCCATGCAGACCAACTCAAATTTGGCTCAAAAAAATTGTGGGACAACCTCAACATACATAATGAACACGTGCAAAATTTTAGGCTTCAACTCTTTAGGATTTCTGAGACATGCCCCTAAATTAATGGTTGGGGCCATGCCAACTTTTTCGCAAAGTTAATTTGTACGGGGTTTTGGAGGCCAATACCTGTAAATAAATCATGAAAATTGCTGCCCTGAGTAAGTGGGGCCCAATTATTCAGAATCTGCCATCAAATTTAGTCTACCATATCTCATTTCACTGTTATTGGCCTCTCAAATGTGAATCTTTTCAAGGGTAGAAATCAAAAATTCAATTCTGAAGGACCCCCTGTCAGCCCAGTATCACTTCCACCCTGTTAAAAAAAATTTCAGCAAATCTGAGTCGGTTTCTGTGAAAGATTCCTTAACATTGATTGAGTTCGTGTGGAATGACCCTGATGGACAATTTGCCAATGACAAGCCCCTGATATGGTCTGTGCCGTAATAGATGAGGATCCCCAGAGAAAAAAAAAAATGCATAAATGCTGCTTGATTTAATCCCACTGGAGTCTTTTCAAAACAAATGAACTTCACACACAAATGCTACTGCTCAAACATTCAAAATCACTCTGATTTTCACTTGGACTGAATAGAGTAAACGTTCCAGCAAGACACCAATCCAAAATATAGACCAAAACTCTGCAGGGAGTTTCTGGAAAGTAAATGACAAAATATGAAATGGCAAGCTCAATGACCTGATTTAAACACCATAGAGCTGCTGAGGGATGACTTGGATGCTTAAGTTCTCGAAGTGAGCCCATCTTCACACCCCATGGGAAATATCGCAGTCCACAAGGAAAGCCATTGAAAATGATAAAATGATAATGTTAATATCCCAAAGGACTAAGATTTGCAAAGTGAGGTTTAAATATCACAGGGAGTACTTTGATGACCGAAAAATAGATGAGTGTGATATTTATGATTTGAGCAGCAGTGTGCAACAGCCAATTTCACAAGGACAAAATAACTGCAGCCGCGTCAGTTTGAATGCACAACACAGCTATGTGTGTGCACAAGATGGAGAGAGAGAGAGATACAGAGAGAAACTCACCAAACCTACAAACCCCGCATCTCAACTACCCACACACAAATCCCACATCTACACTACCTAGCACACAAACCCTGTATCTAAACTACCTAGCATACAAATAATGCATCTTTACTACATTGCACGCAAAACCTGCATCTAAACCATTAAGCACACAAACCCTACATTTCAACTATTTAGCACACTAACCCTGCATCTAAACTATTTAGCACATATTCCTGAATCTAAACTACCTAGCACACAAACCCTCCATAAAACTACTGGGATACCAAAATCTGCAAAACAGAAATTGAGAGACTGAGGACCTGTAAGTGAGCCTTTTTTATTTTAAATGCTCACACGACTTACACAACTACAGTGCCGTGAAAAAGTATTTGCCCCCTTCCTGATTTCTTATTTTTTTGTCTATTTGTCACACTTAAATGTTTCAGATCATCAAACAATTTCTAATATTAGACAAAGATAACCCGAGTAAATACAAAATGCAGTTCAATTTCACTAGCCACACCCAGGCCTGATTGCTGCCAGACCTGTTGAATCAAAAAATCACTTAAATAGAACTTGTCTGACAAAGTGAAGTAGGCTAAAAGATCTCAAAAAGCAACACATCATGCTGCAAACTAAAGAAATTCAAGAACAGATGAGAAACAAAGTAATTGACATCTATCAGTCTGGAAAGGGTTACAAAGCCATTTCTAAGGCTTTGGGACTCCAGCGAATCATGGTGAGAGCCATTATCCACAAATGGAGAAAACTTGGAACAGTGGTGAACCTTCCCAGGAGTGGCTGGCCTGTCAAAATTACTCCAATAGCGCATCAACGACTCATCCAGGAGGTCACAAAAAACCCAGAACAACAGCTAAAGAACTGCAGGCCTCACTTGCCTCAGTTAAAGTCAGTGTTCATGATTCAACAAAAAGAGAGAACTTTTGGGAAAATATTCTGTGGACTGATGAGACAAAATTTGAATTTTTTGGAAGGTGTGCATCCTGTTAAATCTGGTGTAAAACTAACACAGCATTTCATAGAAAGGACATCATACCAAAAGTCAAACATGGTGGTGGTAGTGTGATGCTTTGGGGCTGCTTTCCTGCTTCAGGACCTGGACGACTTGCTGTAATTGATGGAACCATGAATTCTGCTCTCTACCGGAAAATCCTGAGGGAGAATGTCCGACCATCAGTTAGTGACCTCAAGCTGAAGCGCACTTGGGTTATGCAGCAGGACAATGATCCGAAACACACCAGCAAGTCCACCTCTGAATGGCTTAAACAAACAAAATGAAGATTTTGGAGTGGCCCAGTCAAAGTCCGGACTTAAATTCGATTTAGATGCTGTGGCATGACCTTAAACAGGCCGAAAACCCTCCAATGTGGCTGAATTAAAACAATTCTGCAAAGATGAGCGGGCCAAAATTCTTCCACAGCGATGTGAAAGACTCATTGCCAGTTATCTCAAATGTGTGATTGCGGTTGTTGTCGCAGAGGGTGGCACAACCATTTATTAGGTTTGGGGGGGCAATTACTTTTTCACATATGGCCAGGTCGGTTTGGATAGCTTTTTCCCCTTAATAAATGAAATCACCATTTAAAAACTGCATTTTTTCTTTACTCGGGTTATCTTTGTCTAATATTAAAATTTGTTTGATCATCTGAAACATTTAAGTGTCACAAATATGCAAAAAAAATAAGAAATCAGGAAGGGGGCAAATACTTTTTCACGGCAATGTACTTATTCACAGTTTCACAGACTGCATGTGTCTCTCAAATTGAATCCCCAGAAAAGAGAGGAAGAGACAGCATGATTAAGTCAAGAAAGAGGCTGATCATTGTTAGGTAATCGCAGATTAGGAAATGGAGTGGAGAAATCCCACCTGTTACATGGCTCTGTGAACATGAAAAATATTTTGATAAAATAGCTGTTTAGGCTTCAATTCACGCCACATTTACGGATTACAAGAGAAAGTAAGCTAGTTTTATTCAAACCAAATTTCACATGACACTTCTCACTCATTTATTATTATTATTATTATTTTTATGGACAGAATTTCTAGGCGCAGCCAGGGGCCGGAGGGAGTCCGGTTTGGGGACCAGAGGATCTCATCTCTGCTTTTTGCGGATGATGTCGTCCTGTTGGCTCCTTTGAACCAGGACCTTCAGCATGTACTGGGGCGGTTTGCAGCCGAAAGTCTTGGCGGCTGGGATGAGAATCAGCACCTCCAAGTCCGAGGCCATGGTTCTCGACCCGGAAAAAGGTGGCTAGTCCCCTCCGGGTTGGAGGAGAGCTCCTGCCTCAAGTGGAGGAGTTTAAGTATCTTGGGGTCTTGTTCACGAGTGAGGGAAGGATGGGCGTGAGATTGACAGGCGGATCGGTGCAGCGGCAGCAGTAATGCGGTCATTGTACCGATCTGTTGTGGTGAAGAAGGAGCTGAGCGAAAGGCGAAGCTCTCAATTTACCAGTCAATCTACGTTCCTACCCTCACCTATGGTCAGGAACTTTGGGTCATGACGAAAAGAACAGATCTCGGATACAAGCGGCTGAAATGGGTTTCCTCCGCAGGGGTGGCGGGGGCGCTCCCAAGAGATAGGGGTGAGAAGAAAAGCTCTGTCACCGGGAGGAGCTCAGAGTAGAGCCGCTGCTCCTCCACGTCGAGAGGAGCCAGCTGAGGTGGCTTGGGCATCTATATCGGATGCCCCCTGGTCGCCTTCCTGGGAAGGTGTTCCGGGCATGCCCCACCGGGAGGAGGCCCCGGGGAAGACCCAGGACACGCTGGAGGGACTATGTCGCTCGGCTGGCCTGGGAACGCCTCCGGATACCCCCGGAAGAACTGGAGGAAATGTCCAGGGAGAGGGAAGTCTGGGCATCCTTGCTTAGACTGCTGCCCCCGCGACCCGGCCCCAGATAAGTGGAAGAAGATGGATGGATGGATGGATGGATGGACCTCTCACTCATATAACTAACATCAACATTGCCCTGTACTCCAGGAAAAGCTGAGAAAATATCATAGCTAGTTAATATCAAACAGTTACAAGCCATTTGGAGACTGCTGAGCATTATATTTCAATATTTCTCATCATAATCATCAGTAATCAATAACCATAATTAATAACCATAATCAGTAACCATATTATGTAAGCAGCAGTAACACACACACACACACACACAATACACACACATATAAGCAGATCACACGCGCATGAGCAGTACACACACACATAAGCAGTTAGCCCCTGTAGCTTTGATTCATTGACATCTGTTCAGTTGATCCAGGCAATATCTGTTCAGTCATCAGCATTATTCACCCTCATTCATCAGAAATCGTATAGTTATGCATGCTCCAATATTACACTGGAAGAGGGTTGTTATCTTTTGGTTGCAGTTTTCAAGGCAAGTTGGCAGTGTTTTGGTTTGCCTGTCTCTGGGACGACCTGTGGCCCAACTAAAAGTCCTCTTAAACAATGTAGTAGCCTTGAAGTAGTTATGAGAAAAGAGAAAAGCAAGTAACATGCAGACGTCACATGATTGTATCATTGAAAAACAAGTAAGAAGCAGACATTACGTTACTGAACCACTGTAGCGTGAGAGGGCAGAAAAACCATATTTGGAAGATAGTCCCTGAGATAAAGGTATAAAAACTGGGTGTGAAAAGCTGAATGTCAGTTTTTCTTGCGCAAAAAGAACTCTGCTTTATATTCATCAATATTCCTCAATAAAGCCTAATTGTCTGAGGAATCTGTCTCTCTCCAATTGTGTGAGGATAGGGGAACCTCATAATATGAAAATATTGCTGAATGAAAACCACAACAAGACTGCAGTAGTGGAAATTAAAACTTTTAAGTGTTCGCAACAATGAAAAACTAAGACAGTAATGGTCGGGCAGACAAAAATAATAATTTTCTCTGAGAACCTTTATCACAACTTCAGAGGCGTTCTGATTACAGAAACTATACCAGCTTAGACCCAAGCCTCTCATTTCTGTAAAACTCAAACTACACTGCACTGTTTCTTAATAGAAATTCAGCTGATGGACACATAAAATTGGACTCTGTTGTACGTACTGAATAGCATCTCAGACATTCAAAAGAGAAGTTGTTTTTCCTCAAATGGCAGACTGGTATTACGCATCATCCCAACCCTCATGAAAAAAGATCTTAAGCTTATCTTGTAACCAAATTTCCTAAAAGACATCACAAGATATATTTTCATACATTGCAAATGCAAAAAGGCCAGCCCCCATATTTTGCACTAAAAACAGAAAAACAATGATAACTGAACGATTGTGGACACACTACTTTTTCTCTTCAAAAACTACACCACATGATATGAAAAATGACCAGAAGCTGAACTCGAATTCTGTTCATTTAACAGGTATTTTGCACGTTTCGCAACTGTGAATCTGGAAGATCATCCAACCCCTCCACCCCCCACCCCTCACCCAAAGAGGATGGAGCGGAAATCTTCCAGATTAAGCTCTGAAATTGCACTCTCCCATCCATCTGCTGGAGCAGAAAGTGAAGTGTGAAATATTAATTTCAGAAATGAGGGGGGGGGGCCAGAATTCAAACCTGAACAAGAGCTCATTTAGAGGAAGGATCTCTCTGGCTCCACTATATAGAGAGAGCAATTAGTCTTCATTGGTGCAGTGACATTTGTAAGCAATTGACACGAGGGGACATAATAGAGGCTATGACTGTGATTCCGCTCTCTGCCATCGAGACGGCGCTTCATGGAGCTACAGCTGCAGATGGATGGGGGTGGGGGGGGGGGGGAGGTTAGTGAGGCGATGGTTACAGGCATGCCCATCAGGAAAAGTGACAGTGTAGAAAAAATAAACACAGAGTCCGGGGCTTGGTTTTATTCAGCGACCGATTGTTACATATGAATGACAGCACGTTAAATGTTGTGGTTTTTTTGGGCTGGGCCGCGAATAGTGGCCAGGCCCCTATAAACGTGAATGTCGCTGAGTGATTGAGTGAGTGACTGACTGCCTGAGTGATCAAGTTCAACGATTGGCTGGCCGGCGGGGAAGAAGTTCAGCGATTGGTCGGCCGGCGAGGAAAAACTTCAATGATTGGTTGGTCGACAACTGACGTCAGCGATTGGTCGGCCGGCGATTAGCTGGCTGGCTGGCCGGGCGTTTGTCACTCGTATCTCCCGGGGGGTATACTACGATGCAAGTTCAACATAGACAGGCTATATTTCAGTGAGCCGGCTCAACAAACCCTGAACTCGCAATCAGAGATAATTGGTAACACAACGGTGGTCGTAATCTTTCTTTGTTAATGTCGGTTTTGTGCTTTCAACACTGTACGCGCTCTCAACAAAAGAGCGCTTCATGCGGCAATTTACCCTATTTCTGTTCATAAAATGACCGATCGTTTTCTGTATGTTTCTCTGAGGAAGATATCCCTGATACAGGATCAGTAACACTGCGGGTTATCTCTCTCTCTCCCCGCCACCAGGGGGCGCCGCCAGCAGCTTAATGTGAGACCCATATGAAGTTTTACACTCATTGGTTGGACACTTGAAAGACTGTATGATTATGCATGCGCATACTCAGGTGGACACTTGGGAAATTATAATTGAGATTTATGTTAGTGCATTCATGTTGGTTGATGTATGCACTTGTTCGTTGGATGTAATGCAAGTGGTTGCTGGGTGACTAATAAAATCTTAAAAAAATAAATAAATAAAGAAAGTCTCCTAGGAGGAGTGGGTCATCATTAATGACAGTTATGAAGAATTTAATAAATAGAAAACACCAAAAAGCAACACTGTTGCTGCTAATAAGGCCAGAGAGGAATTCTGGCGGAAAATTGTTGACCGTAAGTCCTCTGTTGAAGGACTAGTGGAAATCACCTCAGTTTCTCAGCCAAATCAAACAAAATTAAATTAAATTATAGAATTAACTTTCTTATCTCTCGGCCAATTCTCATGATATTGCTCTTAACTACAAGGCCTTTTCGAGAGCTTTCAATAGGTCATAAATTCATTAAAATTAATTGCATTTCAATTTTTTTGTCACATAGTTAACTATATTCATTCATCACCAATATCAAATGACGCTTTATGTAAACACATGGCAGCTCCTTCACTCGAACATGTTTATTAAGCGGTTTTACTCAAAACTGTGGATTCTTTGTCCATAACATGCCCAAAGACGAAACATGGGGGGAAAAAAAGAATCTTTGAAGTTAGTTCTTACATGCTCACTATATAGGAACTGCCATGTGTTCACAAAAGTGACGTCACGTTCCGGGTTAGCACAACTGTAACGATAACTTTATTGTTTCATTACGATTCAGGAACATACATACATACTTTATCTGCTATCTACATCTGTTGCTGCTGTCTCTCTGAAATTCACAGACACAAAATCAGTAACTGCACCCCTCACTCTAGCTTCTTGTCTATTCAAATGTATAACTTGCTTTTGATGTTTTCCTTACTCAAGACCCCCCCACCTCCCACTCCCACTACCTCACACACTCTCACTCACTCCCACTCCCTCTCACTCACACTCTCACTCTCACTCTTTCACACTCTCACACTCTCCCTACCCACTTTGTAAATAATTTATCAGCTCCAGCTCATTATTAAACTTCCACTTCATATAATTGCGTGAGCTTTGCCCCATTTAGCACCCTTTTCTTGGGCCCACATTCTCATACAGCACTTGGCGGCCCAGCCATATACTAGGCTGCACCTAGTCTTGTTTTAAAGCACCTCTGTCTGACCTCATAATTCACTTCAAATATGGCCACAGGGGCTAAATCATAGGGTGTTCACAGCGTTCTACCTCAACGGAGATGCACAGGAACATCTTTTTCAATATTTTGCATGACCGTGCCACACTGCTGCAGTCCAGTTGTGAGGAAATTAACAGTGAATCCAGTGAAGGCTTGCACCCTCTCACAAACAGGATGACTAGTTATTAAGTAGAGGCTCTGCTATACTTAAAGTAATCCGATGTGGCGGGTGAACTTTTCACCTGGGGCCACCAGTGAAAATCAGGCACATGCTGGGCAAGGACAGAGTGAGAGATTTCTGAAGCAGTGCTTCAGACGGGACAGACCCCGCCCATTAGCCTTTACGCAGCCAGTCCCCAGATGCAAAGCTAGCTTTTACAGCACATCCACTCCAACAGTCATGCCCAAAACTGAATCAGTGTCACGTTATACACCGTGAAATTAAAGTAGCTGACAGTTCCCCCACTCAGTCAACACCCAGCAGGCATTTCTCATACAAACCTACCTTCTGTTTGATTGGTAAGTGACTATCGGGGGAGAAAAGAAGTGGAGGTAAATGCATGGAAGTGAGGACTAGCAGACAGAACATTGGGGCCTTCATTAGTAAAATACTGCATCTCCTGATCTAATTCCTCATCCTCAGTTGTTTTAAACAGCGCTAAAGCATCAAGTTTCCCCTTGTGGATGAGCCTAAAAGAGTCTTTTCTAGCCTTACAGCACCGCAGGGTTTAGTCAGGAGCATCCGTGTGTGTACTAGCATGTCGAATCCTCTGGACTCCCGGAATCTGTTACTCTTGTTCCAATTATAGCACTTTGTCTGCGGGGTTGCTTGTCACTGACTCTATTTCACAGGTCAGATCCCCTGACTATTCTGAGGAACTGCAACAGACACAGCCACACATCCATGGCAAACCACTATCTTACCAAAACAGCAGAGCCAAGGAAAAAAAAAAAAAAAACAAAACACTTATTTCTTCTCTCCCCCCCAAAAAAATACTCCCTTTCAAACTGAATGAGCAACATGTCCTCAGTCCAGTGGAAAGGGGCGGGTGCACCAAGGCAGACTGGGGAGGTGTCCATGTCATTTTCAAACCCCATACCTACTTTAAAGTGCTTCTGCTTTTCAATAATTTATCATCTCGGTGAAATAGTTGTTGAGGGTTGCAATTGAGTCGCTGGCCCCATCTCTGCCTTTCAGGGGAATGGATCACAGTTCATGGCTGAGAAATTTTCACAACTGACCGTAATCATAAACTCTGTGGAGAACTCTGCAGAAAAAATAAAAAAATGTATATTTTTTTCCTTTCCATGACACTGGATAGGCTGCAATTCCCACATGGCTCATGCAATATCGATGTAAATATCCATAAATTAAAGCGGACGATCTGTACTTCAAACCCATAGCGATGATTTTCAAATCCAACAATGTGCTGGAAAATGCAGCGTACAAGCACACATTGTGTTACTATTCAGACAATTACTGCATTGAAGTGCTACGAACAGGAAACCCAACATGAATTCTAGGGGAGGAGGGAAGAGCACAGCTCTCCAAGTACCAGAGCCCAATACAAAGGAGGTAAATCCTGTGGACGTATATAGATATATACAGCACTATATAGACATAGTGACCAAAACATAAGAACCACTGAGAGATGAAGCAAATATCACTGACTATCTTGTGACGACAGAGCACATCAATGCTTGCAGACAAACTGTTGACGGTAAGAAAACAATGGGTTCTTGTAGTTGACATGTTGGATGCGGGAGAAATGGGACCTGAGCAACTTTGGCAAAGGCCAGATCATTGGCTTCTGGGGTACTCCCAGGCCACAGTGGTGAGTGAGTACCTAAGGACAGTGATTGATGGAGGGATGAACCATGACCAGACCACAAGGTGTTGGGCACCCAAGGCTCATATGCACAAGGTCAACAAAGGCTATCCCATCTTGTGCTATCCTACTGAGGGGCAACTGTCACACAAGGCTACGAGAATTTTAATGAAAGTTATGCGAGGAATGTGCCACTACACACAGTCCATCACCCCCAGCTGTGTATTGCGCTTTATAGCTGCAGACCAGTCGGAATGCCCATTCTAACCACCTGGCCCACTAAAGAAAGCCACCAAAGAAAGTGTCTACAATGAGCACATGGGAACTGGACCAAGGAGAAATTGAAGAATGTCCCCTAGTGAATCCATTTACATCATGAGCATTGGCCAGGCGCGTGTGCACTGTCTACCTGGGGAAGAGATGGCACCAGGGTGCTCTTGTGGGAAGAAGACTAGGTAATGGAGGGAGTTTGACATTCTGGGAAATGTTCTATGGGGTTAAAATGAACTGCACATTGGGCTTTTGATCAGGGGGAAAAATTTAAATCTCAGACACCGATCCCTCCAAAATTTTTTTAATTCTCCCCCTTCTTTCCCCACCCGGAACAGAGCCCAACAGAAACCTGCGTCCATCAACTCAGGAGGGAGGCCGCCACAGTATGTTGATATTAATAATAATAGTAATCAGAATATGAATTAATTGGAGGGAGGCACAGAGGTGCAGCTCCGTCCCTTCAAAACAAGAGGGTCTGGTTCAATTCCAGCTGGGCTGTCCCAACAAGAAGAAGAGGATTTGATGACGGATGGCAGATGGGATCTTAATGTATTTTTTAGCTATTTCAAATTAATGTTGTACCACCAGTCAAATTCTGAAGATGAAGATGACAATTCAATTGATACAGAGGGTTAAACACAGAAATTGGCACAACAGACAAACAGAGTCAGAGTTGGGGTGGGAAGAAACCCCCAAAAATTTTAGCACATAATAATACAGTATACAGTTCCATGAATAATACAGAGTATAGTACAATATGATACAATATGTACCACAACATATGATACAATGTACAAAACATGCCTGATATGGGGAGTTACAAAGTAAACATTCACGAGAGACAAAACCCCAGTCAGAGCAGGGGAAAAGTGCACAACAGTAATATACAGAGCGGGCTAGTTATATTCACTTAAGTTGTGTTAGCGAGGACCAGACTTTTTAAACCAGGGAGACATTCACATTTCTTCAAAGAAAACATGAGAGGTATGCTGCTGATTTATACACTGTGCTATGTCAGTCACGGAGGGCAGCACTACAGCTATCATACAGAGATTCATACTGACACCAGGGAAGAGCAGACTATGGTTGGTCAGTCGAGGAGTTATGAGAACAGAATGTTCCAGACAAAAGATCACACAGGGCACTGCGAATATGACACACTTCACATCAAAAAAGAAAAAAAGAAAAAACATGAGCCAAGAAATAAAAACCAAAGTTAAACAGTGTACTTTCACGATGTGAGATTCAATCAAATTGTGTAAATGTGCAACATGATGGAACATGACTGAACCTTCCACAGTGAATATATGGACAGTCGGAACTCTTCACTGTCATTTTCCTTAAATGCACTTGCCGCGGACTCATGCTTTTTGGCCCAACATTGGCTCAGCTTGAAAACATACATTACGTTAGATAACGTGGAGGCAGCCAGCTCTCCTTTGCAGGAATTTACATCCACATTGAGTGAACCAAGTAGAAATTTCAGCTGTGTAGATACTTTTCAGTCTTTCGGATGAGATGTTAACCTGAGGCCTGACTCACCGTGGTCATTGAAGATCCTATGGAACTCATTGAAAAGTAGGGGACCCCCTGATGTCCTGGCTACATTTCCAATCTGTTTTTTTTTCAGCCAGCTATCAAATCATACCCTGATTTAATTGCCCTCTCTCTCTCCACCTCTGGAGAGATGTGTATGCTGATGTGCAGTGAGAGTTCTGGCACAAAATGGCTGCCAGTGTTGGTGCTGAAGTGTGATCACCCCATATGACTTAATGTGTCCATCAGAAAGACCTATTTCAACAAAATTTTCAGTCATTCATTCATTCATTCATTATGGACTGTGCAGTAATAGCTTCCAGCATCGCTCCTGCCTGGCAGCATCGCTTTGCCTCCTTCGCAGGCGACAGATTTCCTCAGATGCAGCAGGACTGTGACGCTCTCCACAGCAGTACAGAAAGCTCCGCAGCAGCATGCGTGCATCTTTACAGCGAACAGCATGTGCAGAATCGCAGAGTTGGGCAGCGAGACGAGACGGCCACAATAGCATCTGATTAAACACTGGAGCTGCACTTAAATACATGCTCGTTTCTGCCATGACTATTAGCCCGTGTAGCCAGCAGCAGGGCTGGCAATCGAGAATTCATTTCTAGCAGCATCGTTGGCTATGTTTAGCATTCAAGCTCAGCAAAAACTAAAACTTTGCTGTGATGCTCTCAATGCAGTGGTAAGACAAAACATCAGCAAAACATTCCACTGATATTAAGAGAACATTTTGTGACAGTTACGCAGCTCATCGGTTGGAAAATGAAACCCTTCACGAGCAGCTCTAAAGACCTCCACAAGTAACCTCCTCAGCTGACCACATACTGCTCAGCAGCACACAAGAAAACAATGCTCAGTGAGAGCATTCCTACATTATGCAGTAGTTTCCAGTTCGCAAGAAAAAGCAGCCAAGTAATAAGCCAACAGGCACTAGCGAGCAGTGGGAGCCCAATTCAGCCACAGTATAAGCAGATCAGAAAGATTCACAGTGAAGCTGCCTCATATTCAGTGAAAAAATTTCCACCAGACCATCTGAACAGAGCACTTCAATTCTGAAAAGGCACCATTTAGAACACATAGCCGTGTATTTTAGAGCAATCATGTGCCATGCACAATTATCAGTGTGTGTGTGAGAACGGAAGTTAAAATGTGAAGCATTTAATATTCAACAAGAGGGTCCTCAAAGCCTGTACTCGGGCCGGGTCTAGGCCTGGGCCAATCACGAAACCGCGCGCGCACATGAGCAGGACAATCGCGACCCCGAAAAAAAGAAAAGGAACAGAGCTGAAACTTAGACCCGTGGCCTACCGGCCCAAGTAATTAGCACTTGGCAATGAAACAGAGGAATGCAATTTTTTTTACTAAATTCAGATGCATCATCATTATGCTTACTGCGAATAATTAGGCCTTTATCATGCCTTTGTATTTGTCAGACAAATGCTGATGTCTTTCACCAATGCAAGTTACTCTAATCAGTTGCACATTCAGTAGATAAAAATGTATAGCTACTTTAAACAACCTCTAACTTTGCTCTCCCCATAAACTCTCATAAGCAACTGTTAGACAAACACAGCCAGCCAAATTACCTCACACTCACCCCAACACATAAGCAGGTCAAAGGGGCCTTTTTCAATTATACCAGGTCTTCGCATTAGGGAGATATAAGGGCTCAGTACACAACACTATGATAATGGCAGCAGGCCACAGATGCAAAGAACTTTCCCCAACACCCCCAGCTAAGTGGCTCCCCCTAGTGGACGGCGCCTGACTGCAGAGTGTTGAATGCACTGAACAGAGCCTCTTATTGGCCAGGGCTTGGAGAACTGAACGCCCCCAAAGCTCACCAGCACTGCCACACAGACGCACCTCATCCCTTGTTATGGCTCACAGGCCCAATTCAGGAAGACTGACTCAGCAAGCCAGCGAGGCTAAAACTCAGATTAACCACAGACATCAATTTCAAATCTGCTCCTTTTTCCATGATCTTCTTTAATGATCGAGAAGATCGGAGTGAGAGTGAGGATGGGATGAGGTCACATCTGCATCTGACGTAAGACTGCTCCAATCTCTGAGGAATGGGAGAGGGTATTAATGACCTCAGGAGTGTCACACATAGGTCAGTGCAGTCTTCTCTGACAGTGAGCCAGTCTCTGCTGCCCACAGGCAGATGAGGGATTAGAGATAGAGCCACAGACCGGATTAAATGGCAGAGAATGGAAAAGATATGCTTCCAGGAGAACCAGAAAATAATCTCAAGTTAATCTTCTTCCTTCAATGAAGCGGGAAAGCAGTCTCCTTTCTCCTCCTATTGGGAGATTTTCTTAAATGCTGAGCAGAGTTATTTAAAAAAGTACATTAAGTTCTCTGTGGTTATTCTCCGCCAACGCTGACATAGATGAATTGGGGTGCAAATTAGCATTTAAGGCGCCATACAACCAAAATGTCAGGAGGGAATAAACAAAAGCAGAAGGGTTGGTGGTTAATGAGATATGCAGGTCTATTGTCTCATTAATACGATGGACCTGTACCTTTAATTGAAGATGGGTAATAGTGTAGATGGTAATACAGCAGAAAAGAATGATTACTCTAAGGACCAAGAGGAAAATACAGAGCTAGAGAGGCTTTAGATGGCCTTAGCGATAAATACTCCAAAATAGCACGAGGAGGACAATCGAGAGATCGGAGTTCGACTAATCGTGCCTCACCAGGCAAACAGCAAGGCAAACTGGAGCACTCATTGAATGTGACAGGGCTGAGGCAGGAGATCACCTGAGCGACAAGCTGTCACTCTAAACCATTATTCTGAGGGGAGCCTGGATTAAACACAGCGCGGGGCTCACCAACTGCACATGCACTGAGTGGGTGAGGCCCAAAACAAGCTATCAGAATAGGGCCGGGTGAGACCCAAAACAAGCTATCAGAGCGAAGTCGAGCGAGACCCAAAACATGCTATCAGAGCAAAGTCGAGTGAGGCCCAAAACAAGCTATCAGAGCAAAATCGAGAGAGACCCAAAACATGCTATCAGAGCAAAGTCAAGTGAGGCCCAAAACAAGCTATCAGAGCAAAATCGAGAGAGACCCAAAACATGCTATCAGAGCAAAGTCAAGTGAGGCCCAAAACAAGCTATCAGAGCAAAGTCAAGAAAGACCCAAAATATGCTATCAGAGCAGGGCTGGGTGACATCTACAACATGCCATCACAGCAGGGACGAGTGAGGCCCAAAACCTGCAATCAGAGCAGGGCTGGGTGAGGTCTACAAGAGAGCAAGGCTGGAGAAACAGTAACCCCCCAAACACATGAGGATTGTATCAGTCTTGGCTGATGATGGTTCACAGCAAATTTATGGGCAGTGGCCACAAAGCAATCATCAAATGGCCCCATTCCAGACATTTAAACCAAGATTTAAACAGGAAATTTTTTATATATATTTTTTGGATTTTCCCCCTTTTTCCTCCACCCTGAACACAGCCAAACTCTTTTGCTGTTCTGCCCACCGCAAAGCAACCTGCTCTCATCAACTCAGGAGGAAGATGCAAGCGCGCGATTCCTCCGACTCACATACAGCTACACGTGCCTGGCTGACCAAAGGTGGTCGCTACAGAGCAATATACTGACAAATTTTTTACTGCCTTAACCCCTATTATCTTTGAGGAGGCTGTGCCAATTGTTGCCTTGCCCATGTGGACCTCCGGCTGTAGCCAGAAATGGTGTGGTTGGGATTCAAACACCAGACCAATGTCTCACAGTCGAACATTTTAATATTTGTTTTATTATTCCACTTCAAATCGTAGCCATTAGCGCATAAACGTTTGAAACGCGACAAACTGTGCAGCAATGTACGAAAAACACAGACCAGATCAAACAAGATACTGTAAATAAACCAGATACAAAGAAATAAAGACTATTTTGCACAACATTCTCAAGGGATCGAGCAGGCTGCCGATGATCATATCACCCAACATCAGGAAAGGCAGGATATAATTACTATAACTGCGGTATTTCCATCTGACTAAAACATTATGTTTATGGTTTCAGTCAGCTAAACCAGTTAATGGAGCAGAAATAAAGAGTTCCTGACCCCCATGTCAGTTATTTAGTCACAGATGGATTTCAGAAGCTTTAATTCCACCCTGCTGGGATCTGCTACTCCAGATGTCTTCATCCCGAGGGGCCCCGTCAGCCCGCACTGCCCAGGGTAAAAAAAAACATGGGATTTCAACCCCCAGAAGGAACACTCCTCTCTGCCCCCAACCTACTGGAATTTTCATGCGCCCTTAAAGAGTAACGACACGCCTGAGCACTCATTTCAGCTATAAACCTCTATATAATACTGTTCACTTATGGAATTGAATGATGCGAGTCATTTTAGCAGCATTTGAGCACAAATATGCCAATATTTGACCTAAAAAAAATCAAGCTCAACATGCATCTATTGGTTGAAATGAGCAGAGCTTGTTCGCTTTGGTACATTTATGTGATTGTGGACGATCGCCCACCTTCACCCAGTCTATGTGAAGGGGTTTGGGACAAAATGAGACATATCCCATTTCCCACAATGGGAGGGGATGTGCTTTGTTTCACCCTGAAGCCCTTCATGTACAAGTCATCCAAAGTATAAAAGCTAAATCTGAAACTGCCGCGGATCTTCCCTGCGTGTCCTCATGAGCCCAGTTATTTTAGAAATTATTGCAGATGTATAGGGGCTGGTCCAGAGTGTTCAGCACTCGCATTATTCGCAGCACGAAGAGCTAACATTTCCAGGGGGAGTTATTGTTCATATTATGTTAATATTTATTGCTTGTTTGTTACAATTACTCATTGTTCTTTTCCCACCGTTCATCCTTCTACATTTTGTCACTTGTTGGTTTATGTACTGTTTATTTCACTGTGCAGGGCCCCTTGGAAGAGCAGTTTGCTTAACTGAAAGGGCCCCCTGTTGAAATAAACAAAATAAATAAATACTTTGTGTAGATATTGTGACGATGTATAATCAGAATTAGATCCAATGAGCATTTTCAGAGCTGTCATTATTTAGCATAGCTTGATTAACTATATTTTTTTGCGTAAATTGTTGCGTAGATCTTATATTACTCTTCCTTTAGTCTTTTTCAGTTTGTAGTTTGTAGTGGCACTAGGTATGGGCCATAAATGCATATTTTTTTTGCTGCAAAAACACCAATCATCTCAATGGCTTCCCTGTTGGGCCTCGGAGAACTTGAGGGTAGCTTCGCTTAGACAGCTGACCTTCCACTGCGAGCTATGATGACATGTAACTTTGCCATTTGCATTTCCTGAAGGAGACCGGCACCAATTACCATCAAGTGAAATTGGGATCTCTAGCATGATGCAGTACCGAACCCCACCGAATACCTGCCATTTTTCAACCATGTAAGTGCCTTAACTATCCTTTGACACCAAGTTTGCTGTAACTTAGTAATTCAGCAAAGAAATACGAGACCAACCTTGACATAAAACTGCAAATGATTTTATAACTCGTTCTCACTCAGCGTAATACGAATTAGCCTATTTTCACCCCTTCAACTGACTGACCGCCGTGATCATAATATTAGCTAATGTCAGCTAAAAATAGCTTTGAATGTGCGTGGTACTGTGTACGTAGTTGGATAGGATATGTATTGATATAGATGATTGCCAAAGTGTTTTCTATCAGCCATTGCCACGCGAGCGAATTGAATCAAGGCGTTCACAATGGATGAAGATCTCGTCTAGCTCTGGGAAATGAATATGTGCATCTTCTTTCACAATCTCCATGTTAATGAATAACAGCATCACCCGCCCCCCCCCCCACCCGCCCCCTTACACTTATGGCCAACCAAAACCAACCCAAGACCCTCTGATATCCTCACAGTCGAGCCTATTTTTTTGAAATATCATAGTAGGCAGAGTGAGGCACAAGCCTGATGCAACATAACCCTTTAATAATCCTCTCCACTTCTCACCAGACTAACAATGAGCACAGGCACGAGGGAGATTAAGTTTAGTTCATTGACAGTTAAGGTCATTCCAAAGCCATTAGTACGATTGTGGCCATGTATTACACACTAAAGCATGACCCACACTAATGAAAAGACACCGGAACGGCAGTTACCCAGGAGTAAGCAGTTTGGCAGGCCAAGGCCCCAGACTCTGAGCTCTCCTTTCCTGCGTGCTGAAAATGCAAAAATGCATGCATAACAATAAATAACATCTCCACTACGGGAGACTGTATGGGGAGAATGGGCAGATGTGCCCACAGCGCCTTTCACTGGCAGTTATTGCCTGTCCCCCCCACCCCAGTCTCAAGAGGGGGAGGATTTTTGATGGTACAAGCATGTCTGCATGAGTGTTTGTGCGTCCACATGCGTGCATTTGTCTGTTGTGTGTGTGTGTGTCTGCGTGACTGTGTACGTGTCGGCATGATTGCATATGTGTGAGCACAAGAGTGATGGGGGATGTATGCGTATGTGCATGCGGGTCTGTAAGCGTGTGTTTGTGTGTGCGTGTGAGTGCCTGTTTGTGTGTGTGGTGTCTTCATGTGTGTGTCTACACTTATGCATCTTCATGTGTGCTAACGTGTCCACATGTGTGCGTGTCTCTGCGTGAGTACACGCCCATGCGTGTGCGCATATGGGTGTGTGAGTGAGCTTGTGTCTTGTGCGTGTCCGCATGTGTGCGTGTGTGTGTGTGTGTTCATAGCACAGATACAGGCGCAGGGCTCGTAAACCGTTCCGATATGAATATTTATCACCCACAGCCCATAAAAGGACTCTCTGTTTTAGCAATTACCTGGCTGCTGCTGCCAGTGAGGAGACAGTAATCTCATTTCCACCCTTTTATTTCCTCGACCTCTAACCTTCCCTTCGTGTAACCCCTCCATCCGCCCGCCCATCAAACTCCAAATGACAGGAGGGATTGGGGGTATGGGACATGGGGTAGGGACTGACTTCTCTTAATCTGGGAGGTTGCCGGGGGCAACAGCCGGCCGGGAACATCAGAGGGAGTGATTTTGCGAGCGAACATCAAAGCGGCACAGGAGCTGATTGAGGCAGACTCGAGTGCAGCGACGCTGGACCCGCGAGGCCTTTCCTGCATCCCGATCCCCCCCCAGAGCATGCTGGGTATTCATGAAAAGGCCTCAATATGAGCAGAGATGAGATTGCGTATCAATGTATGACGGTAACAGCGATAGAGCAAAGCACCCGTGGCAAAGCCGCAGTGCTCATCACATGCGTTTTCTCGGAGGACGTCATACCAACGCACGGTGTGACATGGCAAACGCTCCAGCATTTGATATTCGTGACCATTCACTCCAAACCACAAAGTGATTCCCATTTTTTGGCCCAAAATTGGCTTAGCTTGAAAACATGCAGTAGGTTAAGATAATGTTAAGACAGCCAGCTCTCCTTTCCAGGAATTTACATCCATATTGAGTGATCCAAGTAGGAGGTTCAGCGGTCTAGATACTTTTCCGTCTTTCAGATGAGATGTTAAACTGAGGTCCTGTCCAATATTTTATATTTGAGACCATTCACTCCAAACCAAAGCCTTCCACTGGTGAAGTTTTCTGCCATGAGACTACCCACAATTCCTCAGGGCCTGTCTGAGACATTTCTGGATTTATTCCTCAGGGGAATGGGCTTTTGGGAATCCCTTCCTGAATTCTGCACTGGTGTCCTGGAATCGCGTTTTCTATGGCACTCAGCTCTCCAAAGAGAGGGACAAACCAAAGTTGAAGTGATCAGTCCACAGATGGCCATAAATGCTCTTTCTGGGTTCTCATTAAGGTATGTCCACTCTCATGATAAAAATTATTTTTTGCATGGTACACCAGATAACTGCAGCAGAACAGTTCGGAAACAGTGCTCTATAACTCCAATTACCGGTGTTGCCTGTTACACAATCATTACCATTATCATTTAAAAATATTACTCTAATCACATATTTGCAGTGTTACACCTTATAGAGTTAACACCCAGTTTTCTTTCTTTGCGCCCTGAGCTGTGTCTCCGGACAGTTAAAACAGGGAAGTACTAATTAACCGAAAAACCGTGAAGATGACACAGGACAATTTGCTCTGATATTAAAATGCATTTCTCTGCCAAAACCCAGTGGCAGTGCATATGAAGCCCTAATGCTGGAGGACAGCCGGCAAAATTTAAGATGATTCAGGTGTTACTACACAAAGCAGCCAATGGAGACACAGAGATTAATGAGATGAGAGCCCCACTGAAATCGTTTTTGAACTCAATAGCCCACCAGTGCATAATTACTGCAGCACGATCGCAAGACCAAGCCAACACTGACTAAAGAAAAGGGACGAAGAAAATCCCAAAATATCTGCCTGAGATTTATCAGCGGCGTGAACAGAGCAACCAAATGCGATTATAATTCAGACTTTTTGGGAATGAGCAGAGCGTGTTAACAGCACTGCACCCAGGAGCTCTCCCAGCCTCAGGGCCACTTCAGCTCTACTGAGGCCTACTGTGCCAAATAAATCAGCAGTGCACTGCTGCCCAGAGTCCGCTAATTAATCCTGCACTAAGGCTGCCATGGTAGGCACAATCTTAAGGACCTTGCGCCAAGAAACATAGCGTTACATGGTGGAAATTAACTGCAGAAAAAATTGAGATATGTTTTAAGGCAACTTTAACTTCAGATTTTACACTGATGTTATATGGAAGCATGGAATTAAGCATATGTACCAATGAATATGTTATGGATCAACACTTCTCTTAGGTTCGCTTTGGTGTGTGTGTGTGTGTGTTTTCTTGTACTCGCTACGTACTGAGGACCAGCATGAATTTTTAACCAACAAAGTGAAGCCTTTTTTGGGAAGTGAGGACATTTTGGCCGGTCCTCACAACTACAAAGGCAAATAGTGACTTATTAGTTAAGGTTAGGGGTAAGGTTAGAATTAGGGATAGGTTAAGGTTAGGTATACATTGCTTATTGTTAAGATTAGGGAAAGGCTGTAAAGGCTTTAGGAAGAATGAATGGAAGTCAATGTAATGTCGTCACAAAGATATAAGTACAAGGATGTGTGTGTGTGTGTGTGTGTGTGTGTGTGTGTGTGTGCAAGCATGTGTGAGTGTGGGTGTGTGTGTGTGTGTGTGTTTGTGCGTGTCTGCTCTTGAGGACCTGATTGATCAGCATCTGCAGTAAGAGCAGAGCCTAAAACACTAAGAAAAGCAGCGTTGGCTAATGAACACAGCCTGGCCAGCATTAGAAAGATTTAGGGAATAAAATCCACCACTCAATACAATTGACACGACTGAAAATCACTATTAGCTCAGTAATCTGTTGTATTACTCAAAAACTGAAATCTAATATGATGACTTCTGGATCCATTCCAGTTTCACAAAGCAGAGTCCATTCTCAAATTAATGTGTTTGCGAAATACCTACCGAGTCAAGCCCAGAGGCACTGGAGCTAAATCACTGACACCCTGAGATAATCAAGCGTCTACTGCACCTTTGTGTCCAAATTCCCTTGTCCTGGCACACAGCCAAAATAATGACTGAGCACTCCTGGAAGCCATCTTGCGGGACTGCGCCCTCTTGCCCCCCACCAGCTGGGACGGGGCTGGCAGTAATGTGTTCCAGAGGCATATTCTATTTGATGCTGGTCTATGCCATGCTATGTCATGCTATTCAGCGCTTTTCCATGCCAGGTTAGAGTCTGACGCTGGAGGTCATTGACCTCCAGTGCTACACAGTCACTAGAGGCCTCCTAGCCCCTAAACGCCCATTCTCTCTACAATTAAAGAAAGCATTGGATCAAAGACAGACTAACCTTTCTTTTAAAGTCTTACTTTCATGTCCCTCCATCTGCATTTACCACACAAGGTGCACATTTTCCTTTTTCAACTGCAATCATACAAACATAGCAGCTCAGAATGACACCTGCGAGTCACTCCGTTTTATCTGTCGACCGGCATTTCAATCAAACTCCGCCCAGTCATCCACTCGGAATTCCCATCACCGGCCAGCTCCCACCAATAGGAAAACAGAGGGATTGCCTTTATTAGAAAGGTCATTGACTTCAATTGTAGAACAGAGAAGCAAATGAGGGATCCTCCTGTGGAGGGTGACCCTGTTAAGATGAGTAATATGTGCTCATGCGTATGCATGATTCCTGCAGCAGGGCTGAGGGAGACTCTGAGAGCAGCAGGTCTAATCCCCTCCAAACAGAGGGCTGAGGCTTAAAGACCAGTGAGGAGGCAGGCACAGAGATGATGTTACTGCAGCAGGAACGCGCCCACACACACACACACATACATACATACCCTCTCACACACACACACACACACACACACACAAACACACACACACATAAATATATATGCACCCTCACACACACTTGCACACACAAATACACATGCATACTCAAACACATGCGCGCACACGCACATACCCACATACATACACACTCATAAACACATGCACACGCACGCACACATGCGCTCATACATGTTCTCACACAAACACACACACACAAACACACACACAATCCCACATACTCATACTCCTAAAAACATGTTCACACACGTTGCATACATACACATGCTCATAGGCACACTCGTGTACACACAGGCATGCCGCACAGGCATGGACACACACATACACACAAACACATACACACACACAAACACACACACACACACACACACACGCAAACATGTACAATGCACTTGCCTGCAAACATGAGCTCACACTCATACAAGCACGCACTCATACAAACGTGCTCATACAAACACACTCACATATACACACTCATATGTTCACTCCGCTACACTAAGCGCGCTTACTGAGGGGACGATGTAATGCAAATCTGTCTCCCGCCTTGTGTGAGTCTAGCGAACATCCTGTGTGCTCCGCCATGCAACCGACCTGCGTTCAGCCGTCAGCGAAATCCTAATGAGCCTCTGAAGTTGCAACCTGATTGGCCTGAAATCCGGTGAAAAACGGCAGGCAAAGCAGAGACCTGGATTCATGCGACAACTCAGGTAACAACCTTTCAGCCCATGTCTGACACGAGGCTAAAAATAGCATGTAATGACATGTGACAAACAATGACCAGAGGGGTCATTCCTTTTAAAACGTTGCCCCACTAAAATTGTTGTCTGAGCATCGTAAATTTGGTGAATATATATTGTGTTAATTGGCGATGATGGCATGTTGCAGTTCAGAGGAAGAGTTCATCGATATAGCTTCCAAACACACACTTGCCACACAAAGACCAGCACAAACACTGGAGGCTAAGTACCTGGGTCTCAAACACACAGATCCTGATTTTCAGCATGTGGTAAAAGGACGCCCCGTCCTTAAAGGATCTCACAGAAATCAGCTCCAGTCCCAACTGTTCTACACCCACTATCCCCACACACCACCCACCCCCTCACACCAGCCACCTATTATGAATCCTAAATTATTAAAGAGGGACGCAGAAACATGACCTCACCATCCCACCCTCTGCTCCCGGGCTGAGAGAGCACTCACAGTAAGCCAATCCCCCAGAATCCCTTTCACCATCCCCCCACCCCAACGGTCTATGAAGCAGGAGGGATTCAAAAGCCACAGGCTCTGCATGTCCAGATGAAGACTATCCACCTGCATCACAGCACTGTTCGTGCAGCTCCCCTTCAAGTGTTTGCTACAGACAAAAAGTTTGGTCAGTCAGGAACATTTTTAAGCCTGATTAATTTCAAAAGTAAGTACAGCAGTGGCTTCATTTTGCAAATTGCTGATTTTGCTTTTTTCTGCTGCTTTATTAATGTGATAATTTGAGAAGTTTAAGGCAATTGGTTTTTGCCTGATTATTGTCACTGGATTTACAGAGCAGTGTTTTTCAGTGTAAAGAAAATTGAGGAAGAAAGAACACACTGTAAAAGAAAAAGAAAACTGCACAGATTTTCCATTTTCAGTTTCGCTCAGGTTACGTTAATGTTGGACGTTTTACCCAGCAGCCCATGCTACAGTCCTGTGACATCATGGAGAGGCTGATAAACCATGGCACTGAACAATGTCACTTTTAGAGTTATGTTTTGGCAAGAGTTTTGAAGAAAGAGGCGTAAAATTCCAAAGCTGTTAACATCATAAAACCTGAACAGAGATGCTCTGTTGGTTACTGCTTAATTTGCTGGTTATTACATAGTAAGCCATCCACAGGAACGTTTGAAGTACCATGTGACAGAAGTAGAACATGTACAGCAAGTACCCAAGGTAGGTCTCTGGAAAATGACCGAAAGGTCCTCTTGCAATTATGAGGATTCACAAAAACCCATGACTGACTAGATCAATTTCAATGGAGGAATCCATTACTCGCGTTTTGATGAAGCAGGTAATGTGGTGCACTGACTTGGCTTCATGCGCGACTGCCAAGAATGTACAAACTAAAACCCTCCAAATGATCTCACTGACCGCTAAAACAGACGCTACTTTTCTTTTCTGATACATGCATTTGTCCCACCTTACCCCCCCATGACAGCTGGTTCAGACACACACAGAAGCACAAGGACATGCATTCACAGGAAAAAATGAGCTTGCAGACATACTAACACAAACATTCACAAACAAACATGAGTATGGAGCCACGCACTCGAACCCATGCACAAGGACACTACCTTCTGAACACGGCCACAAGCATTCAGCATTAAGATTGGGAACTCTGCATCAGAGCAAAACAAAAAAATGCTTCAAAAAATTGATATTTTTCCCGAGGAGCACATCTATGGAGAAAAATTCAACTACAGGCAAATGTGTCGTAATTAGCAGCAGTGCACCCAATTCATTTTATCAGTTAGTACAAACCAATTTTCATTCAGCAAATGCTCTGAAAACAAAAGCATGCAAAGGCCTGAACATATTCTCTTAGCACCAACAAAATCTGTAGTCAGAAGCTTTTTGCCGATGCTCCAGAAAAAAGAAGAACTGGTGAATCAGAATTTTAACCAATAATAACTGCACCATACAACACTGGCACTACACTATAACTGGTATAGCTACCACACTGGAGGGACATTAGAAATGCATGACAATTGCTTACGTTGCTGTAAATGAACAGCTATATTAAAAACACAATGGGATGAGGCAGCAGATCTCAGACAGACTCCACTGAATATTCTCAGATGGATACTCTGCCGAGCACACAGGGCCTTGCACATACAGTACATAAGCACAGCTGCCACTGACAGAACGATATGAAGAGATGAGGGGGCGCACCAGGCAGTACGAATGACGGATGGCGCAGCCTTGGGACCAGCAGTCACCGTATGCGGGAACACGAGGCGCCCATCTTATCTGCACCTCTTACCTGTGGCCCGGCTCTGAACTGGGTGCAAACAATCCTCTCGAGACAGATCAGAAAACCGGCTTAGAAACTAAAGCCAATGGAAAACGAGGTAGCAGCAGTACAGCTCAGCACTCCCCCGAGAAATACCTTCCATTCTCTCGGTGAGACAATCCTCAGGTCTCCAGCTTTGAGAAAGTGGGAATCACGAGATACAGTGCCTTGTTCACAGCCATGGGTGTCATTATGGCAGTAGTAGCCATATTTAGATCACCTGGCACCTGGTCTCAAGATGGAATGGGGAGAATCTACATCCTTTGCATCTTCACTCTTCGGTAAAGCCCCAGTTCCCAAACACAAACCCAAGCAACGCTCTCCCCTTTACGCCCAGTGAGCCAGGAGACGGAAGAGGAGGGTTCATTTTCGAGTGGGCACTACGAAGCAATAATCCAGCAGCACACTTGGTTAGCATCAGGTCTCACTAGTGGGAGCTACACATTCCCAGATCAAGACAGGTGCCTGGCCTCTAACATTAAAGCAGGTGCCCGAATCCAGTGTTCCTTCACCTATCCACGGCTAAATCCCACCCATCCTGTCACCGCCCACTGTTTACAATCAAACCCATCAGTTAATGAGAGACGCACACCAACTGAACACTTGCAGTGCTGTCGAAGAGAGCGTTCTTACAAGGAGCACCCAAAAAATTTAACTCTGCTGCAAGCTCAAGAACATTCAGGAACAGCTGTGAACAAGCACTGTAGCTTTGCCCCATTCAAACACTCAGGACTACAGGGCCATTCTCAGTCACGTGTGTGACCAAAAATGTAACAAATAGCAGAAAAAATCTCCTTCAATTACTAAAGCATTGGAGGTTCATGACTGTGGACCTTATATAGGAGTACTACTTATCCAAGTCTATCAAGTAAAAATTTTATTTGTTACATTAACTTTAACTACTTAAGGTCAGAGGTCAAATACGACTGGTCACGTGTGTGACTTCACACGGAAACAGGCTTTTCATAACTCTATTTGACTTCAAAAACTCTGTGAAGTTGAAAAATCTAGAATTTTCATAGTTTTGGGGTATGGAGTCTAGCAAGGAATGAATTTGATACCTTACATTAATTTTCAAAGTATTTCTTTATTTGATGACATCTGGTCACGTGTGTGACATTTTGGTTCACTTCTCAGAGAATGGCCCTACACATGAAAACCGGCTCATATAACGTGAAACTAGGCTTATATACACCTCCACGCAACACAGGTTAACAAAGGAAACGAGAAATTAACAAGAGTTTCCTGCCGGCAACATAAAGACGGGAACATGTGAGAACAAGCCAGCTGAGAAACCAGAGGGGGGGTATTTACACAGGATAATCCATTCATCAGCTCTGTGCAAACCAGGGCAGATAAAAGCATGGAGTGTGGCAGCATCTGTCCCCGCCGTGTGAAACAGAAAAAATAGGACCAAGGGTCCTGTAGCTTACCGGCAAGCAGTCTTACAGCAATGATACAAGTTATGAAAATGTCATGTGAAGTTTGACATTTGAATCAATGAAAATCAATGTCAAGGTCACTAAATAAAAGTTCACATACATTTATAAGACCTTCTGTAATACAATCCTGAGCTCTGAAGCAGTTTCGGTAATACAAGTCATTATAATATGTCAATATGTATTCAATATGTCAGTTGTGAACTTTTAAGGTCACAGAATGTCAAGTTGTGGTCAGCAAATGGATTTCATATACGACTTTCTAAATATCTCCATTCAAACCTTGGCTCCATCTGTGACCATTTTGGTGATAAAGGTCAGGGTAATTTCACTGCCGAGTTTGACCCTCAAAGGTCACTGACAGTCAAGTTGAATGTCACCAAATGAAAGTTCATATGTGACTTCCTAGATATCAGTTACACAAACCTAGGCTCCATCTGTGACCGTTTTAGTGATACAAGTCACTGAATTTTCACTGTCACATTTGACCTCTGAAGGTCAATACGAAGGTCACCAAATGAAAGTTCATATATGACTTCCTATATGTCTCTACTACAAACCTAGACTCCATCTGTGACCGTTTTGGCAAGACAAGTCATTGTAATTGTATTATGTCAAGTTTGACCTTCAAATGTCATCAACGGTCAAGCTGAATGTCACCAAATGAAAGTTCATATGTGACTTCCCATGTCAGTAACACAAACCTAGGCTCCATCTGTGACCTTTTCGGTGACAGAGATCATTGAATTTTCTCTATTCCTTTGAAGGTCAATATGAAGGTCACCAAATGAAAGTTCATACATGACTTCCTACACGTCTCCAATACAAACCTACACTCAATCTGTAACGATTTTGCTGATATAAGTCATTGAAATTTCTCTGTATAGTTTGGCCGTTGAAGGTCACTGAAGGTCAAGTTCAAGGTCACCCAATGAAACTTTATACATGACTTCCTATATGGCCACAATACAAACCTAAGCTCTATCTGTAATAGTTTCAGTGATAGAAGTCATTGAAATTTCACTATGTGAGGTTTGACCTTCAAAGGTCACCGAAGGTCAAGTTCAAGGCCACCAAATTAAAGTTCGTGTATGACTTCCTATACATCTCCAATACAAACCGAAACTATCTGTAACCATTTTGCTGATATAAGTCATTGAAATTTCACTGCGAAGTTTGGGCATTCAAGGTCACTGAAAGTCAAGTTCATTGTCACCAAACGAAACTTCACAAGGCTGTACGTTAACATTTTCTGCTCATAGCACTGGTGCTACAGAGGTTCATAGTCTTGTAGCACAAGACAAAAACTTGTAGCACCGTAAAAGCATCTGTTACATCTCTAAAACCAACCACAAGTAGTGCAGTTTATCATTTAAAGACATATAACATATTAATAATCTCTTTGTAAATTTAAGTACTTTCAAGGTCTCGGAATTCTTTAAATTCATTCAATTTTAAGTAATTTCCAGAACTTGTCAAGCAGTCTTGACACAAACAACGTACACTTCAAATATAATGCAGGCACATAACTCACAGAAATATTAAGAACCTCTAATAAGAGACGTTATCTCTCTTCAAAATTTTGTTTACCAAAACATATGGATTATCACTCTTAATTTTTTTCTGGAGCCTCCGTGCACCATTTACAGAACAACAACTGATCTCTCTCACTGAAAAGGAGCCATGGAAAATCTTTTTTCCATTCCGGATTGTACTTGTCTACTTTCACTTTTGCGTTCGCATTTACGTTACTTGCGTCTTCGTCACTGCTTCGTCATCGTCAGTTTGTGCTAGTAACTTTGTGTCGGATTCATCTTCGCGGGCCTGTTTGGAACCGGTTTTATTCAAAACTGTAACGTATTTTTTCATGTTCTGTTATCGCTTTCATCAACCTGAGCCAGCCCAGCTGAACGCATTTTTAAAATGGCAGTGTTTCCTCAAGGTTTTTTTCAGCAGCGGGGGCAAAGGTTTTTTTTTTTTTTTTTTTGTATCCTGGATGGTGTGCCCGGGTGAATATCAATCAGCAATTTAAAACATTTAAAAAAGACACTTGACTGCAAATAAAGCTTTAGAACATATTTATCAACACCATTTATTTTAAATATATTTGTACAAATACTTATTTGTGTATTATAAATTTTTTATGCATTTTATCATATATTTGTACATATATTATAACTTATTTACTTGTACATATACCATAAAATATTTTTTTTTACATTTTTAAAAAATATATTTGTACATATATTTCATTATTTATCCTGGTTTCTGAAATAAGGATATGGTGTTTACACGCACAAACGCAAAAACGGGATTCTCCAAACCCGACCAGGATACTGAAGTCCATGAAATTAAACGCACTCATAGAGAATACATTGTCAATGCTCATTTACTGTAACGTCAGCTGCATTGAGATTCTTCTTAGAAAGGACGTATCATATGAAAGTTAAAGCTCGCAACATACGTAAAATTTACTCAGCTGGTTCCATAACTTTCTTGTATTATTTCCAAGACTATAAGATTCTGTTTATCACATAACAAAATAGCATAATGTACTAGAATACAGATGTAACTTCGGTCAGAGCTTTAATGGAAACGTTAGTTAATTAACAGTCATCCTAGCATTGCGCTAACTCCATTACACTTACACTTCGTATTCAGTTTAGCTACATATTAACAGCGTGACGAAACGCAGAGCGGTTTTTCTTATCTAGTACTACAGCTATATGATTAAGTTCAATCTATTTTAACGTTATCTATCCATAATAACGTTTACCTTTTTTCTTGTTCTTCAGCTCCAGTAACGTTAAAGTAAGGTGGTCTAACCTCATTCAAAAATTCTATAAAATGATCGAGTGCTGGTGCTGTTGTGGTTGCCATGACATCAGGAGTGTTTGACATTCGGGCAGTATTCCATTCGCTTGCGCTCGTAGACAGAGCGGGAGACCATTTGTTGACTGCAACTCGGAGTAAAACAAAAAAAAAAAAAAGAGAAAAATCCATAGAAATCAATGATCAATCCCATTCTGAAGTAGCGGTGGGCGGAAACTATAAATGGCGCTGAAAGCAGAGGTATTGTTGGAAATGGTGTTGGATAGGCAGGTGGGATCGTGTCTCTTAATCATATGACAGACTACAACTACCAAGTACATTAGCGAGGTGGCACTGTTTCACGTCTCGCTCTCTCGCACACGCACAGCGCCTCTGTCTCTCATTGCACCGGTGCTACAACAGTTCGTTCATTCATCGCACTGACCAATCTTCATGTCGCACGTGCGACATATATATCGCACTGTACAGCCCTGCTTCATACATGACTTCCTATATGCCTGCAATACAAACCTATGCTCTATCTGTAAGTTTTTTTGGTGATAGAAGTCATTGAAATTTCACTATGTGAAGTTTGACCTGCGAAGGTCGGCGAAGGTCAAGTTCAAGGCCACCAAATGAAAGTTCATACGTGACTTCCTATAAGTGTTCAATGCACATATGTTCCCAATCTTCAATATTTTCAAGCCTAGAAACCTTTGAAAATTGTAACATTTTGCTTTACCTCAAGTTTGACCTTTCAAGGTCATCCGAGGTCAACTTTAACACAGCCAAAATATAGGTCATATATGACTTCCTAAATGTCAGTAATACAAACTTAATCTCTATCTGCAACCATTTACCTTCCTCAGGCGATTTGGCCCATTCTCCATAAGACCTAATGTTAAAGTACAGCGCCCCCACTAGACCCACTTCCGCCGATTCAATCAAAATGGCACTCGCACTGTACATAAAGTATCAAGGTGAGTTGATTGCCGGATTTGGAAAAAAGTTATCAGACAGTTTTTGAGAAAATTTTTTTTGAAATTTCAAGTCATATCTTTTAACATTGTTAATATATTCCCTGACCTCGAATTTGACCTTTCAAAGTCATCTGTGGTCAAATTTAATATTGCCAAAATATAGGTCATATATGACTTCCTATATGTCAATAATACAAACTTAATCTCTATCTGCAACCATTTGGCCTCCATAGGCCATCTTGCATATTCATAAAGTACAGCGCCCCCAATAGACCCACTTCCGTCGATTCAATCAAAATTGCGCTCGCACTGTACATTGACGATACCAAGGTAAGTTGATCGCCTGATTTAGGAAAAAATTTATTGCGCAATTTTTGAGAAATAATTTTTTAAAATTTCTCAGTCCTATCTTTCACATTGGTGCCAAAATTTCAAGGGCCCATAAAACGGACAAAAATGATTCAATCAAAAATCCCAGAAAAACGCCTGGAGATATGGTCTAGTAGTATGTTATTGCAAATTTACACGAAAATTAATTAGGCCAAAAAAAGATAAAAAATGTTCCGGACGACGGACGCCACACCACGACAATAGCTTATCGGCCCATAGGGCCGGTAAGCTAAAAAGACCGTTAGCTCCATGGGAGGGAGAGGGCAGCATCTCACATGACACCCTTCACCGGGCTCTGAATAACTGACTCCAGCTTCCGGCCGAAAACCTGCCTTTTCACTGTGAGTTTCACTCCACTAACTCCCCGCGCACCACTGCCATTTTCAAAGAAAGCTTCTAACTCCAAATGCACACTCAGCTCAGACTGCAGCACTGCAGCTCACAGGCATGACATCAGCACCCAGCACCGGCAGTTTAAAAGCATTGCCTCAGCTCTTACGATGCACCAATGCATCTTACAGGCTGGCCATTAGCACTCAAATGTACCAATGAGAAAGATAATTGCAAGTTTGAGTACTGCTATTGTAAGTGTGTATGTGTGTGCGTGTGTGAGAGAGAGTGTGTGTGCGGTGTGGGTGTGAGAGAGAGAGTGTGCGCGCGCGCGCGTGTGTGTGTGTATAGCGCCTGAAGCTGAACTCTCGTCTGTGTTCGGAAAGGAATACAGGGCCTGCCTCCACATCTTAAGCCTCAAGTTTTGGGGTCTTTCAGAGCAGTGAGAGCGATTGTCAGGAGAGGCAAGATTCATAAAGCATTTCAGCAGTACTAGCAACTCCAAACTTTCCATTAGTAATTCAATAGCACAGCCTCTGCTAAACACACACACACACACATGCGGACATGTACAAACATGCAGTCACACACAAAACACAGGCACACACACTGTGCACATTAAAGAAAATAAATGAACAGTGAGTAAATTGCATTCACCATCATCATGATCTCCACCATCCTGTGACTGACTCACAAAGCGTGAAAATGCAACATGGACAGAACAACGTAGTCTGAGACAAGGATTGTAATAATGCTGAAATCGTTGCAACCAAAACAAAAGCCACACTAATGACAGGCACCCAAACAGTGGTGGCTGACCCAGGTCTCCAAACATAAAAGAGCAGGGTGGGGGTTGGGGTTAGGGGGAAGGGCGCTGATTGATATAGCAGGACCCTAACAGTCCAAACACGCCATAAACCACCTGCCATCTGCAGCACACACACAACCCACAGGGCCAGCAGGCTCTAACGACAGCCAGACATCTGGTGGCCCAAAAGTATGGAAGGACAAAGACCCCTGACCACAGTCCCTCTGGACTAGCAGTCCATAAAATACAAAGGGCACCATGCGGAAAATCACCAACCAGGCTGTTTATCAACCAGGGAGACAAAAACAAGCCCATCTCTGACACATCCTGCCTCCGCCTACACCCCCTCCGCCATAACTCAGCCAAATCAATCAGAGCAACTCAGGACAGGGCACAGCTGGGAGATGGGGGGGCAGGGGGGGTCAAACCAAGCTATCCCCAGCTCTGTTCACTGACTTGCTTCTGAAAATTCATATAAAATTCATAATGAGAAGTACTGGTGAGAGAACAGTAAGACGGTATAACCTCCTAACCTGTGAGACAGTCGGGCTGAGAGGGAACAGAGAGAGACAGGCACAGCGGCTTGTATTTGCTGAAAGGCACAGCAGTGTTTACTCCCCACTACCCTCCACCAGGAAAATAAATAAATAAATCAATAAATTCCAGCCCCTGACAGCGCAGGACAACTGCCACAGACATGACCTCACAACCTGTCATTATAGACCTGAACACAGGCTCACATCTGTGACTATTCTAACTAGTGATGGATTCAGCTCCAGTTTTTGAACACAAGCGCTGCCAGCAGAACCAGCCCAGAGCTGCAGGGTCC
Source organism: Gymnothorax javanicus (assembly GCA_029692085.1). Taxonomy (NCBI): domain Eukaryota; kingdom Metazoa; phylum Chordata; class Actinopteri; order Anguilliformes; family Muraenidae; genus Gymnothorax; species Gymnothorax javanicus. Next base: position 24,668,212 of record CM056205.1, read on the forward strand.
AGGGTGGCAGGTGGGCATCATAAGCTGTTCCTTCTGAATATTTTTTTTGTTTCATCCCTATTTTCTCATGATATATGCAGAGGTATGTGGAAAATATTTAGCTAGTAAATTTATAATTTGTAAAAGCATCTGGAAAAGCAGTCAAGGAACAGAGATTTTATTTTATTTTTTATTTATCCGTTATTTAACCAGGGAAGTCCCGTTGAGATTGAATTCTCTTTTTAAAGGGAGCCCTGGGGGTTGAGATGATGAGGGAGAGGACAAGTTGCACAGCAAATTAGATCAGGGGATGATTAGGTGGCAGGTTGAAAGAGCCAGGTTGGGAATTTAGCCATGACACCGGGGAACCCCCTACTCTTGTTAAAGAGCAACATAGGATCTTTAATGACCACAGTGAGTCAGGACCTCAGTTTAACATCTCATCCGAAAGAGGGCATCTCCTTCAGTACAGTGTCCCCATCGCTGCAGTGGGGCGTTGAGGATTATTCCACCAGAGGTGCCCACCAACACCTCTTCCAGCAGCAACTTAACTTTCCCAGGTGGTCTCCCATCCAAGAACTAACCAAGCCCACACCTGCTTAGCTTCAGCCACACGGCTGGAGCAGATTGAATAGTGGTATGGCTGCTGGTACAATGCCAGTGGCTGCGAGTAAGGATCTCCTCTAATGAGCACAGTATCAAAACCTTTTTTTTTTTTTTTTTTGAAATTCTCTTTTTATTTGGAAAGGCATATTTCCATTGCAAACATTGCAGGGAGCTCACCACCTCTGACCTTACACCCATCATATGTTAAAAAAATAGTGGCAAAGCCACTGTGCCCGCTTGGCCAAACGGGGCCAAAAGGAAACGCCCCCTATTGGCCAAACTATCGGTCCAATTGGGCTCAAAATCGAAGTTGGTTTGGACCTTATGACGCTATATACACATAAGAAATATGAAAAGGATCGGAAAAAAACTGAAGACGCTAGAGCGCAGACAAGCCAAAGGTTTACGCACGCGCGCACGGACGCATGACAGACCACCAATAAAGACCCCAAGCACAGCATAAGCCCCTTGGGCCTTTTGGCCAAGCGGGCAAAAAATTGGAGCATCTTAGCTCGTAGAATAAGGGAGCTAGAGCTGTTCGAAGTTCTGCAGAAAAAGCCCTCTGGTGTCCAAACGGAGAATCGCAGCAAGCCCAAAATCAAACTGGGGCTAGACCTTGGGCCCATATACATGCATATAAAATATGAAAAGAATAAGTTGAAAACTGAAGGCACTATAGCAATGAAACAAAATCTGTGCATTTTACGAGCTTTGACCTACATAACCTTTGAATTTGGGTCAAATCAAAAACCCATTATATTTATGATGAACCCCTGGCAGAACAATCTACAGTAAAAATTTCAGCATCTTAGCTCAGAGAATAAGGGAGCTAGAGCTGTTTGAATTTTTGTAGAAAAAGGCGCCTGGTGGCCAAACCGAGAATCGCAGCATGCCCAAAATCGAACTAATGCTAGATCTTGGGCCCATATACATGCGTATGAAATAGGAAAAGGATCCGTTTAGAACTGAGGGCGCTATGGTGCTGAAACAAAATTGGCACATGTTACGACCTTTGACCTATATAACCTTGAGAATGAGGTCAAATGAAAAATCTATTATATATATGATGAACCCTTAGCAGAACAACCTACAGTAAAAATTTGAGCATCTTAGCTCGTAGAATAAGGGAGCGAGAGCTGTTTGAAGTTTTGCAGAAAAAGCCGCCTGGTGGCCAAACCAAGAATCGCAGCATAACCAAAATCGAACTCGGGCTAGATCTTGGGCCCATATACATGCATATAAAATAGGAAGAGGATCCGTTGAGAACTGAGGGCGCTATGGTGCTGAAACGAAATCGGCAAATTTTATGACCTTTGACCTATATAACCTTAAAATTCGGTAAAATGAAAAACCCATTATAAATATGATGAATCCTTGGCAGAACAACCTACAGTAAAAATTTGAGTATCTTAGCTAACAGAATAAGGGAGCTAGACCTGTTTGAAGTTTTGCAGGAAAAGCCGCCTGGCGGCCAAATCAAGAATCGCAGCATGCCCAAAATCGAACTTGGGCTAGATCTTGGGCCCATATACATGCATATGAAATACGAAAAGGATCCGTGGAAAACTGAAAGCTGTATTGCGCTGAAACAACAATTGTGGACACACGCACGCACGCACTCACGCACGCACGCACGCAGGGTCGCACAACAGACCACCACTAATGACCCTAAGCACAGCATAAGCCCAATTGGGCCTGTCGGCCAAGCGGGCTAAAGAGGGTAGGTTAACACAAAGCATAAATACAATCAAATGAAATCAGATCGGTTTTACGTACTCAGTCCATTTGGTCCAGATCCTATAGAATTTTAAAACACCTCTTTTTAGAAACGGGACTCTTCAAAAGAAGCACATACAGCTGCAGAGTTTTCACGACCTCATTCGACAGCGGCACAGGCCGGTGACTTCCAACACAGTTCCCTTGATATGAATGTACATGCCAACATGTACAGTTAATGTGAAGCATTTACTTCTATGCGGACAAAAGAAAGCAGGGATTACAGCCCAGTGTATCACTGTCAAAATACTCATGGACCCCAACAATACACCTTTGTTCCAGGACATACAAGCACTTGGGGGGGGGGAAATCCCCAAGGTATCAGACAACAGTAACCAGAAAACTGGAGCAGCAAACTGGAGGGGGGCGGGGGTGAACTGTGAGGATGTAATCACAGGATTACGTGGAGCTGGCTGCTTCAGGGTAAAAACAAGGAAACCTCAAATTGGTGACCTCATCTGACCCTGACTAATGACTCCTGTCAAACGCATGTACATACTGACAGGATGTAGTCGCCATGGGGAAGACCGAGGAATAAACACTCAAGCATCCCAAAGAGGGCATGTGGGACCCTTACAGTATGGAATGTGACAGGCCAGGTCATCCTGTGACTCGGGCAGGGTGCCCCTGTCCTCTACGTCTAATCCTAGGCCCATTAATGACCTGAGTGTCACCACAATCTACTCAGCCAATGCAGCCAAAGGAGTTTTCACAACACATTTTCATTTTACACACATACATGCTCTCACATTAATATACCTGAAATTTAACTGCCAAAATGAGGCTGCGGTTTAGTTCAGCAGTGAAGTCAGATGGAAAACCTCATGAAGCAGACATAATGAGCCGCATGCATGATGTGTCCAGGGAAGCCAAGCAAACCATGAGAAATCAGTGAAAATATAGAGGCACTTGCCCCTTATCTTCTCACCAGAAGCATGGCTTTTTGGGAGATGAAAATATACCATGCAATATAACGCTCAATAATTATTATTTTTTTTAAATAATTATAACAAGTAAGATGTACAAAACATGAGAACACATGGTTATAACACCTGACAGTGCCCTTAATTGAAAAATGATAGCAGTGTGTTAAGTTTTAAGGGCAGCTATTCATCCATACCCTTCCCACACTGTGGTCTTCAATTCAAATTCCACCCTACACCTCAGTGTTCAGAGCCCTTGAAATATTCTGTACATCTAATCAAAGATTAAACTCAAAGATGACGGATGAAATAAGTCATTTATACGGCATGCCCCAGAGAGGGTAATTGAAAAGTACGGGAAGTCTTGAAGTTTTGTCCTCTCTACCGCAGGAGGCGTTTTTGAAGCATTGGCTGATGCGCATTCCCCAGCCTACAATGGCACATTGTAACAATGTTCTCTAGAAATGATCAATTTAGTGTACATCGCAAGCGTGCACTTTAATTTATGGGTTTTACAAACAAGAAACTGCAATTGTCTGTGAGAAGAAAAGCGAAAGCCCAAGGGGAAGACAAATGGTTCTAAAAAAAACAAGTCATGCCATACAATGATTCTATTGTCGGTCCAACAAGACAGCTTCATAATGAAAGTAGTAACTGTAATGTAAATAAGTAAGTCCACTAGAAAAACATTAAGATGATGACAATAAACTTGATACAAAAGATCAGCAGTTAAGCTCACAAACTAGTTCTCCTACAACCGACAGTGAGCTGATTACCTTCCAAAACAAGGTAAAAAAACAGGGCAAAATAATGCTGTGCATTAGACTGTGAATATGATTGAAAAATAATGTTTTAAAAACATTTGATGAATAAAAACAAAGCGTAGCACTCAAAGGGTTGGCCAGTTTATCACCAAAATCTGGAAACACTTTCTGAAGCATATTTTCACAGCTCATTCCCATCACTAAAGCAACAAATATTAGCACAAGACTGTTCTTTACAGAACATTATGCATCAGGTAACAATCAGTATTGGTCGTGAGCCAGGATTAGAAAAAAACAAAAACTAAGCTGTAACATACAGTAATTCATTCCGTCCACTGGAGGTGATTCCACACTGTAGATAACAGTTGTTCCAAGCCTGGAAATTTCAAAATCATATTGAGCATCAAGAACTGACTGTGAATGCCTTATGCTGGCATGTATGAAAAAAAGATGGTCTTCTCAGGTGTACTCTACATTTAAAGAGAAACCAACTCAACAGACCCTTGTTACTCTACTACTGAACAAAAGGAAACAGTCAAAATAAAGAAATAAAGTTTTATTTAAATCCCTCAGGCCTGCTTAAATAATGTGCTTATTTCCCCGCAGTTCGCACGAACAAACCAGATGCAACACCAGGGAGATCAAGATTTTAAGCAACACCAATTTTCAAGATTTCTTTAAAATCTACCACTTTCTCAAGTTAGCTCAAACTCAATAGATCTGAATCGGATTGAACATATGGCAGCACTAATCTCACCTAGACGTCAATCAATTGGTGTGTTCGACCGCGCCGTCACAGGACTAGGAAAGCAGCACTAGCTGCGACACCAAAAGCAAACACCTAGCCAGGGGATAAGAGGAGCTCTCCTGTGATCTGGAAAAATCTAGTACGTATTTCACTTCGGGTAGAAACTGAGTTTGACCCTGATTTGCAATAATTAAGAGTGGTGAAAATATTAAAGCACTAGCTATTAGTGTTATTTGAACTGTCAAAATCAAGCTTTTATTACTTTTTTTCTGTTAGGAGAAGTCCAGAACCTAAAAGTTTTAGTTCAATTGCGAGACCTTTGCCACTGATAAATTCATTAGGTTTTTCCAGATTACAGGAGAGCTCTACATGGGAGCAAACAGAGGAGAGGGGAAACCCTGGTGAAATTTGTGAAGGGAAACAGAGATGACCGAGGAGACTTGAATTCACCAGCCCTGCCTCCACCCTTACAGAAGAGTATCAGTGCTTCGTGGCTACAACTCCTGCTCTACACTGTTCTGGCCTCACTGACAAAATGGATGCTCAATTCAGTAGGTATGTAAGCTAATGTGGAGGGGGTGAGGGTTGGATTGTGTTCAGCTTGAGAGAATAAGTTGTTACATAACCAAGCCACAGGCCAGCCATGAATTGCTTTGGTTTTAAACCATAAGGAAGACTAACAATACAGCCTCTTTATTTCTACTAGAAGTCTCATCGTGCATCTCTCCCTCTTGTGACATCACATACCAACGGCTGTGACCAGCTGCATGCCAGCAGGCGTTCAGCTCTCCCCAGAAAGTTTCGGAAGCAGAGTTTAAGCGCAATTATGGAGAAAAAAAAACTGCCTCAATTCAGGCAATCTGGCCAGCGGAAATAAACTCATTTAAAAATGCTAATTAAAATTTTTTTTACCCCAGGACAGAGTTAATGCCTTCGCTTTCGCTGCAAGAATTAGAAACAAAAATGCTCTTGAATGAGCATAAGCAAATGAAAACAAGGCACTACAATGCCCTTCATTTATGGCCGATTCAGCTGGATGTAAATGGGCACAGTGAGACGCTCCCCCACCACGTCCCATATGAATAAACAAATTTTTTTTTTTTTGGGGGGAAATTACATTGAAAACATAAAAATAAAAACCCATAATAACAAATAAACATTGCAGCATGCCAGTTGTTCATGAGCTCTGTTGTTATGAAGTTCAAGCTTCAATCTTAGACTTTAGTCAAGACATTACACAAAAAATGTAGAGGTCAATTTCAGATAAACAAACAAACTGAATTCAGATGGTGACATGTACCAGAACATCAAAAGGTTCCTTTGATGCATCAATAACATTGAAGGGGACCTATTATGCTGATCCTTCTTTTAATACATATTAGTAATGTTATAATGTTGGTTGTCCATACTCAACCTCTGAAAAGTTTCTAAACATAAGATACAGAGGTTTTGCCATAATCCAAGAACGTGATTTTGTGAATGTGATTTCCTCTCTGAACAGCTCCTCCCGAGATCTCCGCGAGATGTGGGCAAAACTTGACATCAGGTTGTGCCGTCCAATTTATGACAGACCTAGCCAGAGCCAATCACGGCGCTGGACCTGCCCACACCGGAAGCTATTCTAGCAGGCACTAACAATGGCAGATCATACTATGCCTTAGAAACGTCTACACTTTCGGAAATACAAAAGAAGAACCGCAGATCATTTCAGGTGCAGTTTTGTCAGCATCTCTCCCAAAGCTGCTTGTCCGTTTACTTTTGGACGCGAAGAAAAGCACCTATTTCTCTTCCAAAAGACGATGCCACCAGAAATCAGTGGGTAGCTTTTTTTGTTTGCTGGCAGCAAACAGCCACGGCCAAAGGGAACGTTAGCTGTTTGTGCTCAGCATTTCACCAAAGACAGCTTTGTCAATAAAGGATAATTTGACACAGGGTAAGCGTTTCAGCTGCCTCTCAAACCTGAAGCAGTTGCATCGATCAAGCGCTCGGAGCCACAAGCTGTAAGTAATGATATAACAGCAAATAATGTAAGTGTAATGTAAGTGAAGCTAGCGTGTTACGGGTGGCTAGCAGGACCGCTAGCGATAGCACTAACAACTGGCCTCAAATGCAGGCTTTGTAAAATATCTGAAGATAAAGCCTGTATTGGTCGCGACTGTCCGTGACTCAGACACAGAAGCTGTAAGTTGCTTTTACTGCATAAGCCAACCTGACGTGATAGCCAGTTGATTGTGGCTGTAGCACAGTGGCTAACGTAGCCAAGTTACTGTTGCTAATGTTTGTGTCCTAAATATGCAAGAGTAATATCAGGGGAAATTCTACAGAAGGTGTGTGAACATAAACCTCATTTGAAGCTAACTTTTAATACTTGTTTGTAATTTGGATGCTTGGTACAACTGTCCACGGTAACGGAACTTGCTGTCTGTAAAACCTGTATTGCAAGGGTTTGTCTCTGTGGTTGTTATGACCGCTCGGTTACCAGCTACTGCATGTTAGTTTGCGTGCCGCTGTGCTACTTAAAAATGCTCCTGGTTAACTCATATGCAGTAATTCTGATCGGTATGCTTGTGTTACTTCGGTAAGCATCAATGTGGCAGTTTCATCATAACGTTGCCCGATTGTAGCCACTACAGTTGAAGCTAACCGGAGAGGTGCTGTACGTGTCCGCAAAGTTGGGCTGAAAAGGCTGCAGTTAGACCAGACGTAGGTTTTGCAGAGCTTGGGACACCTGTTTGGGTTCGTTTCGCTTCACTTATCTATGACCGGGATCAACCGGATACTTCACAAATATCTGGGTTAGCTCTCTGATTCTACCGTGAAAGCAATCGCGAAACGCAGAAGCTCTAACCTGTCAGGTATAACAAACAATTTCTCTGCACTACCGTGACATAATTTCATCCCCCTTTAGAAATTGTTATGGCTAATAAAAAGCCGAAAAAGGCGGAGATTAAATAGGAAATTCTTCCCTGTAGAAGTGATCATTCGCTAGCTCCACATAAGCAACTTGTCCACGCTAACGGAACTTATGGTCTGTAAAACCTGTATTATGTTCATAACATAACCGAGCTCTCTCTAGCTGTCGCGTACTATCCATAAAGCTGCTTTCACATCGGACGCGAAATGAATTTTTTGCCAGACAGATTACATTCAAAGTCAAAGCAAAGACGCGAATATATGCGTCATGGGCGTGTTAAGCAGCTTTCACACCGGACGGGAAACTAATTTTTTGCGCGAAGGATTACATTCAAAGTCAATGCAAAGACGGGAATACACTCGTTATTGACACGTCAAACTGCTTTCACACTGGACGCAAAACAAATTTTTCGCGCAACAGATTACATTCAAAGTCAATGCAAAGACGCGAATACACGCATTATGGGTGCGTTAAGCAGCTTTCACACCGGACACAAAACTAATTTTTCGCCCCACAGATTACATTCAAAGTCAATGGAAAGACAATGCATTGACTTTGAATGTAATCTGTCGCGCAAAAAATTTGTTTTGCGTCCGGAGTGAAAGCGGCTCATCGTGCCCATTTTCCGCGAGCAAACGTTGGTCATTCCGACGCAATAAGTAAACCATTACCATGGGCAATTTCCGAAAAGGCCGTTTAGCCTGGAGCTTTCGCCCCTTCGTCATATACCAGCGCAGAAGCTGTTCATTACTCCAGGCTAACGACACACCACAGCTTTGCAGACGAACCAGCAGGTCCTTATAATACACACCGAAGCAGTCCATAAGTTGTTGGTCCACTTTTTGCTGCTCCTCACTGTCCATGTTTCCCTCTAAACTCAGACCCACTGGATTTCTACGGTCTCCGGTCTACACTTGGGTATGTCGACCCATTCTACAAATGTGTCTGTATGGGGTGGATTCTAGCTTTCCCTCAATCTTAGCTATAGAGTGGAAACACCGGTGTATTAGCGTAGGTAGACAGCAAATTCGAGCTTGAGCTGCCAGACTTTTGCACTGCGTCCTCCACTTTCGCCGTTGCGTTTATTAGAACAAGTTCATTTCATTAGATCTATACACATGTACTGCGTTTGATTGTGGAATTTGCCCGTCGATTCCTTCTCAGATGGCAGACGCGTCTCAGATTCACTCTGGGGAGACTGACCCGGAAAACTGCGTTCTGCTACCTCGTCCCGCCTAGATCTGCCCTTCACAGAGCTGGCCAGTCAGAAGAAAGTGGCCACACGGGGAGTGGGGGCCATAGCGGAAGAGCCACCCCAAGGAGGCGTTTCAGGCAGAGACTACAATGGACTACAAATGGGGTTTTTTGAGGATGGCAGTATGAGCTAAATAAGGACCCTGTTTTGGACTTTGAACGATCAGGAGTACTCTAGGGGAGTCCAAGATCAAAATATAACCTTGGAAATATAGCAAAATAGGTCCCCTTTAAGCAAACCCATTGCCGAATCAACCCCAAACCATAATCTGAGCAGCAATAAAAACTGTGATGGAATCAGCGGAATTGAGAGAGGTCCACAAAATTTATCAGCTCTAAGCTAATCTATTTGATTTAGTATACCATTGTCACATGGCCTAGAAAAAAAAAGTTCAGTTGGTTTTCCTATAATTTTCAATTCAGCGAAGGTCCACATTTTAATTAAAGTAAGAATATGAAATACGATTCAATTACTCCACAGAAAGGAGGCTTAAAGTGAGACGTTCCCCTCCCCCTCACCATTCCATCAAACTCTGAACACAGCTGCCTTCTATTCTGAGAAATACCACGTAGAATGCTGAAGACTGCCAATCTCTATTAAGAAACTGAACATTTATTGTTAAGCCTAACCTTAACTGAGTAAAACCAGGAAACATCCTAAAGCCGCTTTCATACCTGACGCGGAATGAATTTTTCGCACAACATATTACATTCAAAGTCAATGCAAAGACGCGAATATATTCGCATCTTTGCATTGACTTTGAATGTAATCTGTCATGCGAAAAATTTGTTCCTCGTCCAGTGTGAAAGCGGCTTAACTCTGGAGCTTCAACCCAAGTAAAAAGCTGTTTTGCGTCAGAAGTCTGAAAACCTGCTTTGTGAAACAGTCCTCAGGTTTTGCCCAGTTTACTGCAGGGATGGCCCAGTATAACCCAAGACAAGCTGTAAAACTTCTACTTTCTTTCACCTCCTAGTACTGACAACTCCTGCAGAGAAGGGAGAGGCACTTAGTGAATTAGCGATGTGATTTGTTGCTAACATTTGCGGAATTGCAAATCTGCGCAGAGTGAACAGCCTTTTCGTTTTCACAGAACCATAAACCCGACAGGAACATTTACTAATAAATTCCACGAGTGAAATGCCTCACTGCTGGAGCCCAACACACAGGGGAATAACGCTGCAAAGGCACGGGTACAGCACATGAGCATTAAATCTTCACCCAAGGAAGAAAGCAGAGTCATTCTGGAATTCTTGCCAAAACTATCACTGTGCTCTAAAGTATTTTTCCAGAAATGAGTGTTACAGCAGCATTAAAAATTGAAGTTAGTACATTCTGATCACACATTTTGACCTGATAGCACAAAACGGATTAGGGCAAGTCAAAAACTAGGTTTTAATGCTATCTAAGTTTATAATGGAACACAAGCAAGAAGATTAATTCATTGATGATGAGCTGCTTAAAAAATATACTGCACTCAAAAAATAGGAGCCAAATATTTCTTGGAAATGCTGGCAGTGGAGTAGCTGTGTCAGTGTTTGTTGATCATTTTTGGATCACGGTATTTCAGGCAAAGAAATGACCGTATAATTCATAGACCATGTTTACACTTAGCCACCTTATGCATGGAGAGCTCATCGGATAGCAATCACATCGATGAAAGGTCAAGAGTAAACAGATACAAGATGCACTAAGGATAGATTTAAATGATATCTCTCACAAAACAATCAAATGTAAATGGATCAGTCTACAGAGGCCACATATTAGATCAGCACTATGCTCCGCCCAAAATATTAGGCAAATCTCTGACTTTGCCAACAGGCCCCACCACCTTCTACACTGAAATAGACTCTCCAACATCAGGTATCAGCATCTGCTTTTAAGAATTTTCCGTAACAGCAAAAGATTATTTGTCCTACCATCTTCATACAAGGGCTACAGTCCGGGAAACGACCTCCTCCCACTAAAACAAACTGTCTATCAAACTGTCACTGACATTTACATTTCTTGTGGAAAACTCCAAATCAGATTTGTATCAGTCTAGGGAAGACTTAACTGACGTGGCCAAGCATAACTGGCCAAGGGGGAGCCAGGGGGGGCATGTGCCCCCCCACGGACATCTCGTGCCCCCCCATTTAAGATGCGTAAATAAATAAATAAATAAATAAATAAATAAAGTGCACCTCACTCGCACCCCCACGACAAAAAGAAGATGACTCCCCAAAATAAATTGCGTGCCCCCGCATCAAACTGTTGTGCCCCCCTTGTGCACCCCCAGAATAAAAAGTCTGGTGACGCTACTGCCTGGATATTTTCCAGATCAAGACGCATGATGTGACGGGGGTAAATGCGGCCTTAGACCCGCAAAACATTACAGTGGGGCAGCGGAGCAAGAGGCAAGTCCACAGTTGGTTGTATTAAGTCCTTTTATGGAATGCCCCACACGACTGCTTGTAAATTTACGTAAAGATTAAAGGGATAGTTCACTTTTTTTGAAGTGGGGTTGTATGAGCTACGAAATGCCACTACTTACATTAGATGCAGTAGAAAGCTCTCTGATCCCCTCCAGGTAGCCACACCAGCGCATAGTGCTGGGTGGAAATTTAGGCGAGACACTGTTGTGAACGGGACCAGGGAAACAGTGTATTTTTGCGGCCTAAAAGAGGTCCTACCTGAAAATAATACACCATTTCAATTGGACGCTATTTAAAAAAAAATTACAGCGCTTTGCCTGCTCGGAAAAAAACACAGTTGCTCTTGAACTTACCAACTGACGTAGTCCTCCGCGCGGCACATCGTATTTAACTGCGCGTTGTAGCGATCAGCTGTTTGGGTCACAGTAAAGCTGCTTGCACACTGGACACAAAACAAATTTTTCGCACGACAGATTACATTCAAAGTCAATGCGAAGACACGAATAAACGCAAAATGCGTGTATTCGCGTCTTCTCATTGACTTTTGAATGTAATCTGTGTGCGAAAAACTCGTTTCGCATCCAGTGTGCAAGTGGCTTAACTGTGGTTGCGAGGTCGGACGGTCGTTAAACTTGTGCAAATATTTCAAAAATGGTCCATGTGTGTTGCTTTCCTGGATGTGAAAGCAAAGCTGTATCCTGGTGCACTTATAGCTTCCACCGCATTCCTCTGCAGTATGGACTTCGGCAGCTGTGGCTAGCTGCGCTCAACATGGATATTGATACGCCATCCGTATCCCTAGAAGAGCTCTGTGTTTGCAGTATTCATTTTTCCAAAGAGGATTTCATGAGGCTACATTCAGGGAAATCTCAACGGTGCGCGCTGAAGAGCACTGCTGTACCCATGCATCAGGTAAAAGAGTGAAACACCTGTGAAAAAGTCTAATGTGACATTGCAGCACAAATTGATATCGCATAGGGTCTACGCAGCCACATACTGTGTATCTGCTGTGCTGGTTATTATAGGATTTTTTTTTTTTTTTTTTTTAATTTGAGACATAATTCTCTGTCATTGAAATGCTGTTTCTGCCACAAACCATTCAGAGTCTGACCCAAACAGCTGATCGCTACAGTGCGCAGTTAACTACGATGCGCCGCGCAAAGACTACATCAGTTGGTCAGTTCAAGAGCAACTGTGTTTTTTTCCAAGCAGGTAAAGCACTGTAATTTTTTTTTAATATAGCGTACAGTTGAAATGGTGTATTATTTTCAGGTAGGACCTCTTTTGGGTCGCAAAAATACGCTGTTTCCCTGGTCCCGTTCACAACAGTGTATCGCCTAAATTTCCACCCTGCACTATGCGCTGGTGTGGCTACCTGGAGTAGATCAGAGAGGTTTCTACTGCATCTAATGTAAGTAGTGGCAATTTGTAGCTCATTCAACCCCACTTCAAAAAAAGTGAACTATCCCTTTAAGGCTGGCTCAATAATACTGCAGTCAGTCTTGCAAAACATGACAGTGAAAAAGCCAAAAAGCACGTGCCAGCAACGAAAGCCCTTAGAGTGTACCAGTAGGTTTATAATCACCTCCTCAAGTTAAATCATTGATAAGATGCATGGCCCATTATGATCTCAGTAAGAGGCCATTAGCAGCCATTAAAGCACAAGTTTACTACTGAGCGAGCCAATACATCCATTACAGCAGGGTGCAGCATCTACTGCCATACCTAAACTATGCAGACACCAGGAAGTGCATAAGAACCCCTAAAGATGACTGCACCACTGAAGCAGACCTGGGTTAATGGAGGGGTGGGGGGGCATAAAAGACCCCAAATTTCTCAACTGATAAACCGCTCACTGTTTATGTTCTTTCAGTAAACGTAATCTTCAGCGTACAGATAGAGGACGCACAATGTAGCAGCTACCCAACGGGGAAAGCTGAGCTCAGCACTGAAGTGAAAAAAAACCCTTATCTGATCATCAAGCTCCGTGCTCTCAGAGCATTACTCAGGGGACAACAAAGAGGTAAAGATCCAATACAAAGCGAGACCCCGAGCTGTGACTGGATGGGATAGAGCAGTAAGTGAAATTAATCTCCTTTACAATAAGCACAGTCTGTGGCATTCTCTCACACATCGCCCATGTTAACTCTCACCGGTTCATGCACTAAGAGGCAGGGCCAGTCAAAAAGTCGAGGCCTCCAGATCCAATTCATCCAATCCTTTACTCAAAGCTTACACAGAGTGTGAAGTCAGATGTCAGAAGAAAACTAGGCATGTAATCTTTTCAGGTCAATTTGTGCATGGAACCTGATGCTTTTCAACCACATAAGGGAAAAATCAGTGTTTTTCAAGACTTAAAGAAATGGTAAAATTAATTCAAAAACAAAAATAAGCGAAACAAAGACCTTGTCCAACTTAGAAGCAACCTATTTTTCATTATCAGGAAAAGATTTGGGCCAGCTTTCTTGAACGAATAGTTAGCCTGTCCTTCAAAGCTAAAATGAAAACAAACTTTGTACTGTAAATAATGTTTAAATGAACTTTTCAAAAAATAATGAAAAAACTTTCATGGCATGCTCTTGGGCTCAGTGCTCAGTCCTTTCTCCTAGAAACACGTTCTGCAGCATTGAGGAGCATTCATTCAGGAGCCTAAAGCACTGTTCAGGAGCGGTCAAAAGCCTTCAAGAGCGTCCAGGAGTTTTCCGGAGCATTCTGAAGAGTTCAGGAGTGTTCAGCAATGTTCAATTGTATTCATGCAGCATGAAAAGTTGGAGGGATTTTAAGGTGTGATAAACATTTGGAACAGGACAGGCAAATAAACCTGGAGCACAGCCAGAGACCAAAGCTGACCCAAATCTGTTCCTCAGAAACAAACAATGTGAAAAGAGTGTGTCAATTTCAGGGGACAACCACCACATAAATGTTTCCTAATGGGTGATTCTCACGAAACTGTCCTGACTTTTGCAAAAACAATTTTAGGCCAATTTTTCTAGTTTTTTCTCTCATTAGTAGCAAGCAGGGTATCAATTAACTGGCTCAATTAAAATGAGAGATCAATACATGTTTTTTAATACATTTTCAGACTGTTTTATTGAGTCATTGACCAAATAAGTTCATTACCGTCACACATTTTCAATTGATGATAACTGAATATGTATGAAAGGTAGACCTTTTATTTTTTTCATGTATGTTCTATTAATAGTTCAGAATAGCCACATAGTGTAAACATTCAGAAAAATGTTTATTGATATAATAACTTTAGTTATTATGTTCATTACCGTAACAAAATTACGTTTTATACTAAATTTTTCCTGTAGTGTAAATTTTTCAAATAAATAAAAAATGTCAATTCAGTAATCTGAAAAGACTTGACAAATAGTTCCTGTGCAAAAATAAAATGTGAAGTTATCACTCATTACCATCCAAATATTTACATATACAGCAAGTGTTACAAGTGTTACGATAATGAAAAGCTGTTAAGGTAATGAAAAGCTTTGTTACGGTAATGACGTCACATGGCATTCATACATCATAGAAGCCATGTTTTTAGTATTCACAAATTAGGCTATATGGTCCAATCCTTTTCACTGTTTATCATGTAAGGCTACATTAGAATTACTGAATGATTAGATTGTCTTGGGTAATGACACATTAAGCTTGACTTTACAAAAAAATCAATGAATCAAGAGCAATTCATAACAGAATAACAGAAGATTTAATGCAACCACAATCAATACAATGTATACAATAACATTTTCAATTAATTAAGAGCAATTCATAAAAAGTATCAAAGATATTAAAAAGTTGAATGGTAGCTGAATAGCTGAAAGTCTTGAGGGCATTTTAAAGTTTGAATGAAGTCTCTAGCTGAAAATATGCTGAAGTAGTTGAAGTTTAAAAAGGCTGAAGATTTGAAGGATTTGAACATTCTCTCCATTCATTTTGAATGAGGACAATTTTTCAGAGAAAGCTTAATATTTTAAAACGTATAAATAACATTAAAAAGTTGAATGGAAGCCCTAATGTCCTGAACAAGCTGAACGTTTTGATATTTGAGTGCTTTTTCTAGCACAAAGTATGAAGGACTAGTTAGACTACAAAAAACGGCAGAAGAACTCAGAATAATAAGAACATATAAAGATTTGGATAACAATAGTGTGAATGCTGACTCAGCATTCACACTAATAACAGTGTTTCCCACAGAATTTTTGGAGAATATGGGGGCACATGTGTGGTGGCTGACCGATGTCTGGGGGGGGTCATTCTCACTTTGTTGAGTGGGTGGGGGAATCATTCTCATTTTGTTGAGCAGGGGGGGAGGGAATTGCGCAAATTCCGCGTCTTCCAGTACCTTCACTATTCTTCCATGTTTTTTTTTTTTTAAAAGTGCATGTATGCTCAACACGTGTAAATTGCGCATATTGAGACTATGGCGGCAGTAAATTAGACTATGGCGGGCCACAAAAAAACGAGGGTAACCATCGGGGTAGCTTTTCCCAGGTGGAAAGAGCTAATGAAGGAGAAAGACTTTCAAAGGGACGCTGAAGTTGCCTGCTTTCTTCCTGACCGGTAAGTAAATCATACTGTCTAAATTACAAGCTTTTTTCATTGCTTGATTGTGTAATCGTTATATAAGCAGCAAAACAGTAGAACATGTGTAGGCAAACAGCATCATTGGTGAATAGGAGCATTGGCTATGTTTGATGGAATGAGGGTTGCATTTCATCATGCCCACTACCTCCATCAGTACGTTTCTTAGGAAAATAGACAACGGTGGTAAATGATGGTCTCACGCCTGCCATCAAGTTGTAATTTTATTGTTTGACAGGCATCTCCGCACAAATCCAAGATGACAGACTCGCGTTTGACAGTTGTAGGGAGCAATTTTAGGAATTTTGACGATTTAGCAACTGAAATTCAGTCAAGAAAATTTTGAATTTAATTTCTTGTGCTGCTGTATGTGGTAATCCATGTTACTGATGACACACCGGGTTGCTAGGGCACGCGCAGCATGCATTCGCGATATCAATATTCTAAAGCCCCCTCTCAATAATAAAATCCCCCAAAACATATTGGCGCCTCCTTTTAAAATCGTACTGGCAAATAAAAAGCCAGAAAAAAGCGGAGATTAGATACGGAATTCTTTCTACACAAGAGTTAACTACTCCTCCTTTCTGTAGATCTCCCCATTTAAAACTACCAAGGTGGATACTGCAATGCACTGTATTGGAATTTTGGCATTCTCAGGTGTGGTACAATATTACTAATGAGTAAGCTGACCAGCGGAGAGAGGGGACAATCGACTGTGGCACGGTACCGAACAATCGTTTTCAGGCGAAAGGTCTGAGTTTGTATTAAAAACAAACTCCCGCCGTGAGACCGCAGTTCTGCGTGATATTGTGAAGTGGTATTGGATGACATGATGTCATAGCTTCTTGGTACATAATGGCTACCGTAGTTGCAATACGCCTTTGAAAAAGCGAGGCGCTAGAGAGCACTATTCGTTTGAATGCAAAATATAATTTCACCGCTTGATGGGAGAAATTCCTACACAATGTACCTTTAAAAATCACAGGAATGGGTTACAGACTTACTTTTTTTACATGCTCAGAAACAGTGATTTTTCAACTTCTCGTTTCGGCAAAATGAACACTAATGTGGTGTTCAGCATAATTTCCTGAGCATGTCGAAAAAAAAAAGTAAGTCTGTAACCCATTCCTGTAATTTTTTATGAATTTTTAAAGAAAAAAAAACGAAATTAGCTAGAAAAAAATAAAAAGAATAAATAAATAAATAATAAAAAGAATACTGTTACAGGGATACACTTGGAATGAGGAATTATTAGAAATATACTTGTATGAAGACTGGCGGTATGATTTGAATACATTCAACTTTGCTTACTCCAGCCAATATAGTTAATCTCCTTTTCTGTCTATTGCTACTCCTAGTACCAACCAACCCCTAGTAAACCAAACAACACCTAGTACCATCCACCCCCTACAGTATAACCCCTAGAAAACCAACCACAAAATTTGGAGCCCTGATTATACATATACAATAAATTACCGTAACACTTCATTCCATTACCGTAACAGCCTTGTATATGTTACGGTAATGAATGCAGAGCATTACGGAAATGAATGGCAGTCCCATGTTGCCAGCAATAATTAGCATAGCTAGCATGACTTGGCAGAAATATTTTCACTAACAGTTTGGCTCTATAAAAGTTACTTTTCCACAGAACATAAAATAATTATCTTCAAAACTATTTTAAATATACCCTGTTATGGTAATGAACAGTAGTAGTATGCCAAGGGGTGTATATAATTACAATCTTTAACATATCTACCGGAAGAATTTGAAAGATGATCTTACCTGGTAGCCATTTTGCAACTTCTCTTCCACACAATGCATCATGAGACAAAAAAACTTTATTTATTGGAACACAGGGATTTTAATGGAGCCAAATATCTATGTTATGGAAATGAACTGTTCATGCTCCGGACACATGTATTTGGCCCAGAAAATAATTATTCACAAATGGTTGGCCCAAAATGGTAACACTGCGAGGTAAAGGGTTGGTTGAAATGTTGTCATAAAATATTGAGTAATCCATCAAATGCAAAGACAAGAGTAGTCCTACAATTAGTACATACCATAGTTTGATATATAATACAAAAGTATGATTGTTTTAGTAGTTTAGTCTATCAAATCCTTACGGACATGAAAAAATGCAATTTCGTGAGAATCACCCTAATGAGGAATACAAAATGACAGGTACAGTTTTTCGGCCCAGCAGGTGAGCAGTACTGTGGGAAACTTCCAAAAAAAAGCTACAAACAAAGGCCTCGTCAAGACGCGACACGCACAGGGTGAAACGGCTGCATGGCAGGGAACTAAAGAATTAATCAGATCTGATGATCTAAGTGGGGGAAAAAAAACCTGAAAAAACCCCAATTGCTATAACCCCACACGATGTCTCGACAAACAAATTGAAGGAAACATGCAGTCTCCTGCAGTACCTCTAACCCGTGGCAACTTTTGCCAGTAGCAATGGTAACCTGTCCCAACTATTACCTACTGCCAAAGTAAGATGCAGTAACCAATAACCATAACTTCCATGAGTCAAAGCCATAGCAGCAGAAAAACATTGAGATGACCCATAGATTTCCACAACACAATCAGACTAATCCTATTTCTCTCCTTCACAGTGACACAGCAGTCCCCATCTGAAAATTCAAAATGGAAAACAGCTCCAGACATGTGAACAGTGGCTGTAATCTTTAAACAGTTCCAGACATGTTGTACTGAAGGTCATGAGCACACAGAGATAGACTGCCACTCGCTGAGCTGGTCTGACATGACTCAAACTCAACCACTGCCAGTGCCTACAAACCATCAATAAGGCATTACATTCCAAACAGCCCCGCCAGTCCAGAGGCCTAAAATTCCTAACAACCCAGCTAGTCCAAATCTGTGGTGCAAAACTAGAGAAAAAGTTGAAAATGTGTCAGCGTTATTCCCAACAACCCAGCCAATCCAGTGGCCTCACATGCCTAGCTGCCCAACCAGACCAGTGGAGGCTATTATTTTCTTCACAGAGGAAGTGTTCTTAAAAACCTGCGGGAGTCCTGGTGAGAGCGATTGGGCTGGGCTCTGGGACCTACAGGGAGGGAAATTTAGCTCAGTGGGAGATGGTGACTACACTACAGAACAAAAACAAGATGCCCTTGGGGCCTGTATCGCTGACCTGGATTGACATCGAAACATTTCTTTTCAGTACTACAAAGTAAACATTAGTGTACTGTGTGACATGTCAACATAGTCATGTTATCATATGCAGCAAAAAGTGAAGTGATTTTAAACTGTAATCAAGTTGAAGCACTGAGTACATTATGAAATTGGTTTGACTTCACTGTAATATAAGAAAATGTGGGTTAGCGAGTCAGTCTTGAGAGTTCCATATTAAATGGACTTTCAATCCATGTTCTCAAAAAAGAAAAAAAAAATCTACACTTCAACTTCATCTGGAGGAGGACTTTGAATACTTTTAGCAAGTTTGATCCCATTCTACCCCCTGCAAGTTGAGAAGAAGTCGAAACTGTGTCAGCCAATCAGATACCAATACAGTGATTCTAAATCAAACCATTATACACTGCCAGTCCAAAAAAAAATCGCACATTATAATGTTTTGTTGGGCCACCTTCAGGTTTGATCATGGCGCACATTCATCATGGTATTGTTTCGGCAATCTTATAAAATGCTATTTATTTTGGAACACATTTTTTTTTTAAACCTTTGTTTAACCAGGAAAATCCCTTGAGATTCAAAGTCTCTTTTTCAAGGGAGATCTGGCCAGCACAGCTCACCATTTCATTTAAAATTACAAAGTGCGTAAAGAAAGGGAGGACGCGTTCATGTAAATAATGTCACCGTAATCTAAAACATTAAGAAAGGTGGCTTGTTTCCAGAATTTTGCAGGATTATTAAGATTATCAGAGATAGAATTCAAATAATACTTTGATTTGGCATTCCTAATTTGCAGAGTAGATTTATTCCTCAGGGCTCTGAAGGCACACCAATCAGCAGGTGAATTTGACGATCTAGCTTTAGCCCAAGCAATGTTCCTTTGCTTTAAGAGATTCGACAATTCCTCGGTAAACCATGGATTATCTCTGCCACTAACCCTAAATTTTTTCAAGGGAGCATGTTTGTCACAAATGGAAGTAAACAATTTGTGAAAATACTCCCATGCATTTTCCACATCCGGGATCAAAGTAGTTCTGCTAATATCACTAGAGTATAAATCATACCAAAAAGCTTGCTCTTCAAAACGTTTAAAATAACTTTTAAAAATATACCGCAGTTTAACCTTAGGGGCTTTAGAATCCTTTACACAGGCGACGGCACAGTTGTCACTAACATCATTGCAGAATATTGCAGTTGATGAAAACTTAAAAGGTGCGTTCGTCATAATGAGATCTAATAATGTAGATTTGTTTGGCTCTTTTTGGTTGAGTCTGGTAGGCAAATTAATAATCTGGGTAAAATTGAAAGCCTCACACAGGTCTTTGATAGGCCCACTATTAGAACTGGAAAGCCAATCCCAATTTAGATCCCCCATTAGAATAATTTCAGTATCCTTAATATTACCGAGGACATCAAAAAGTGAGGAAACCGCTTCCTTCGTAGCTGAGGGATGTCGGTAACAGCCTATCACAGTAAATTGGATGTTCTTCGACACTTTTACCGTTACAGCCAAAAATTCAAACTGCTTGGCTATTGTTGTAGACCGAAGCACAAAAGAGCAAAATTTAGATTTAATATAAATAGCAGCAGCACCCCCCTTGCCAACACGATTGGTTCTGAAAACCGTATGTCCATCAATAGCAATCATATTGTCAGTTATGGATTTTTTTTACCACATTTGCATTCATGATTGGCCGATATTGTATTGGCAAAGGGTGAGTCAAATCACTCCATTAAACCTTCTCCAGCACATCCCAAATACTTTCAATTCGTTAAGGTCTGGACTTTGAGGTGGCCAATACATGTGTGAAAATAATTCATCATGCTCAATAAACCACTTTTTCACAATTTGAGCCTGATGAATCTTAGCGTGGTCATCCTGGAGTACGACTGTCCTATTAGGGATTAGAAAGTCCATTGATGGGTTGCTGGTTATTCAGTACATTCAGGTAGTCTGCTGAATTCATTTTATTGCTGCACAATAGGGCTGAACCGAGACCTGCCAATTGAAGCAACCCCACATCATAGCACTGTCTGCAGAGGCTAGTACAGTGGGCATTATACATGAGGGGTGCATTGCTTCATAGGCTTCCTTTCTTACCCTCATGTGCCCATCACTCTGCAATAGGGTAAATGTGGACTCAGTAGACCACATGACCTTTTTTCATTGTTCCTCAGTCCAATCTTTATGATTCCTTGCAAATTGAACTAATTTATTCCCCCAATTAGCCACGCAAGTGGCTTTTTTGTGGCCACACAGCTGTTTAGTCCCAATCCTCCAAGTGCATGTTACACAGTGCATGTCTAAATGCTCTTACCTTCATGAATAAACATTGTCAGTGAAAAGCAACACTTGGTCAAGACTCCGGGCTTAGAGGTGAACATCTGTGGGAAGTTTGATCAAGATGTACCAAGTGGTGAGAAGTTAAAAATGCATCAGCCAATCAGCAGCTAGGGTAGCCATATTGGATCCTGCATCAACCAGAAAATAACAAAAGTAAGTCAGGGCCATGAGACATTTGCATCAAGTCTGATCAAATTCTGACCATTGGAACTGCAGAAGAAGTTGAACATGCGTCCCCCACTCATTGTATTTTTAATCAAGTGAAAAAATTACAATTGGTCAGAGCATGAGAGAAGTCTCTTCCAAATCTGCCGAGCAGAACTTCAGAAAAACTTGAAAATGCACCAGCCAATCAGAGGCCAGGGTGGCGAAAAACCGAGACAAAAATAAAAACATTTGGTTAAGGCCATGAGACAAACGTGCACCAAGTGTAATCAAAATCTGACCAGTGGAACTGGAGACGTCTTAAAAAATGCTTCAGCCAATCAGAGGTCATGGTGGTAAAAAAAAAAAAACTTGGTCAGGGCAAAGAGACAAACATTTTTACCAAATGTGATCCAATTCTGCTGAATAGGACTTCAGACTAGGTGAGATAATAATGTCACACTTATCTCTCAGCCTCTTGATCAATGTATCCAGGCTCAAAATATTATTTCTGCCGAATTTTGCTTCATAAGAGAAAAATATTTGATTTGGCAACAAATGACTCTCAGCCTGAATAGGGGACTAAAATTCGTGTTGAGAAAGGTAAGCATCCATCTCTATTCTGGACCTTCATGGCCCAACCTCCAGATAGACCATATCACACCTGAAACAGCAGAAATACACACAATCTCCGCAGGTCTCATGATTGTGCCCTATCTGATCCCTTCCAAGAGTGGATTTCAATTGTTGAGCTAGGATTCTCAATTCACTCCAATTAGTGAACTTGGCAACCTCAGGTTATTGTGACCCAGACTGACTTCCTTATCTGGGAGAGGGAAGGATTTATGATGCTCTGAACATTCTGAGTGCTTTAACTCAACTACTCCTCTCAACGGCAAGGCTAAACGCAACCTGCCCCAGGATCAGTACTAGACGTAATGTAACTATACACAGTGAACCACCCCTTCTCTAAAACCGACCCTACCCAGGACAACTACTGCTCATTGGCTGGATCAGACTGGAGCAGATCATCCTGTCAAAAAGCAGAATTTAAGGTCACCGGGGGCGAACGCCAGGGTAATGAATCCCCACTGTTCAACAAGATGTGGACTGCTGGCAATTTCATCTGGTACTGCATTCGGTTGAATTTTGAAGCATATATTAAGCATATATAAATGAGCATGTGCCAAAGGAAAGAAGTTGTAGTTGGGTTCTCTGAGCAGATATGCACCCAATGCTCTCAAGATACAAGTTTAGAAATGTTTCATCAGTCCAACTGCATTTTTCCTAGGACCTAATTTAATAAATGTAGGATTTTTTTCCCTGAAATACACCCAGGAGATTTGCTGCATACGCTAAAGGGACGCGAATTGCAGATTGCACTGCGTCGACTAGCAAATTCAGAGCTCTCCCACGTAAACTCCACTGAACAGAAAAATGAAGCTCAATAAATAAAAGGCAGAGTGAGAAAATGGGGTGGGAGGCCATCCACACCAGATCATTATCTGCAGCCGTTATCTGAACCCAATTACTCTTTCTAGTTCCCCACACTCGCGCAAGCTAACATCTTTCATGGCAGCACCATTAATCGCAGGAAGGAGCGCATCTCCACTCTGATCAGCACGTGGGCTGGGTCTTTTCACCACAGTTACAAGCACGCAGCTCCTAGAGAAAGTGTCGCACCATATTTACAGCCCAGACCGGGAACATCTCTCAGCTCTGCATTCACATTGCACAGGTGAAGAATAGGTAAGGAAGCATTCGATGAGGTTTAGCTCCGCCCAATGCAGTTAGCCAGTTAACTCCTGCTTTGTGAACCTTGGCCCAGATTAGTGAGCCACTGACTGGTGAAACTTTCCAAAAGGAGCAGTTCATTCACTGACAATATAAACCTTAATCACTCTACCCAGCTGATGAGGTCTCTCCTATGAAAGCCTACGCATTATAGCTGTCCCACGCACTGCCGAGAGCAGATTACACAAGGACTGAAAGGCCCGAGGGACTTACACACTTGGAACAGCACATAGTGCTGCAAATAGAATATTTTCGTGCTAGCCATGCAGGTAATTTGGCAGGCGATTCTGAACCATTAAAAAAGCAGAAAACAGATAGAAAGTGGGGTCAGGGTTAGCTAAGGCCATGATTTCAGCATTCTATCAGCATCGCTGAGCAACTAAACCTTTGATGAACGGAAGCTTCCAGCAATGGAAAAATGAGGCCACCATCCGCCTATGCTCCTGCTCGTGTCCCCTGTACAGTTTTTCTGCACAAGAAAATAATGATGTGCATTTTCCATAAGGGGTCAAAAAGAAAAAAACCCTGAAAAAACAAATGGCTCCGACTCTAGTGTGTGTAATGAAACAAAGCATTTGAAGTAATGCTCTTTAAAAAAGTGAATTAACCACCCCATTAAAATATTTTTATTTACCATATTAAGTATAGTAGATAATATTAGCCTGATCTTTGTAGGGCAGCTAGAAATGTATCCTGGGGTAATGGTTCTCAATGTTGTTCCAGATGACCTGTGTACACCGGTTTGCGTTCCAACTACAACTGCAATGCCGGACTGTTGACAAGGTATCATTTTTCCTAAACTCCAATATTCATGTTTATAATAATAATTTACCATTTTAAGCCACATTATCTCAGAAATATCTATGCATGCCTTGAAGAGTTTCATACTCATACTGAACTATATTGCATTTTCTTATTGTACAAAAAGGAGGAAATTTTAACTGATGAAATAAAAGAATCGACTGGCGTCACCGGGAGACCCAATTACTCATCATGTAACTATTGAGTGTGTGTGTGTGTGTGTGCATGTGTGTAGGTGTGTGTGTGCGTGTGTGCACATGTGCGTGTGTGTGTGTGTGTGTGTGTGTGTGTCATTTGCATCTAGCCCTTTCAATAAGCTCTTTAGTATACAGAAAAGCTTTTTTAATACAACACCTGGCAAAATTTATGAAATCACCTCTCTTAGAGGATGTCCATCCAGGTTTTTTACTTCGTAGCAAATTAACAAATCTCAGATATGACACAAAACAATTTTAGTTCAATACTTGAACAGTAAGGCTTCATGAAACATCCCTCAAATAAATTAGATTAAATTGTTTGGATTAATGGCATCCCAAATCAGGTAGAGGAAAAAAATATGGAATCACTCAATGTTGAGGAAAAAAAATCATGCAGGACAGCTCTGTCTGGAAAACTACGCAACAGCAAATCATGACCCATGAACTCGTATGACAGCAGGACAGCTCTGTCTGATGAACTGTACAACAGCAAACCATGACCTTATGTGACTGCAGGACAGTTTTATCCAATGAACTGTACAATAGCAAATCATGACATCATGTGACACCAGGACAGCTCTATTTGGTAAACTGTACTGCAATAAACCATGCAACTGCAGGACAGCTCCATCAAGCAAACTGCACAACAGCAAATCATGACCTCGTGTGACTGCAGGACAGCTCTGTCAGTGAAGCTGGCGAATGTCACACAGAACATCACACTGCAGGAGATGAAGACCGCTAAGGGCTTTTTCATTTGTGCTCTGAAAGACAGGGAAATGTTCTTACCCCCCCACCAGCACCAGAGCTCATTAAAGCTAAATGACTTCACACAGCATTACTCTCTATGGGAACTGCACATCCCATACATACAGCCGCCGACCGAGTCCCAGTTCGAACTGCATGATGAGACTTTTTACCATCCACAAAACATTCCAGTAACACAATGACTAAATTTTAAGTTATAAGCAAGGGAATTATTAATAAGACACTGATAACGTACTTGTACAGGACTGCCAAATTAAAAGCCAAAATGTTGGTGCAGTAAAGACACAAGGAACAGAAACACACCATTTCTACCAGCACCAAGCAGCCAGTAGAAGGACTCTGTGGCCCCCTGATGAAGCCAGAGGCAGAGGCCAAAACAGTATCGCTTAACCCCGCATTCCCCTCCAGCCAGTGACAGTTCATGAGCCCTCCTAACAAACCCTGCATTTTCAAAGGCTGATATTTGGCTGAGGCATCATCACTTTCCTCATAATGGCACGCCTTTCCATATTTACAGCAGCGCTCCGCCAGTTTACCACCGCCAGCCATGAAATGCAAGAGAAATTCACAACCACACCATCTTTCAAACTCCAACTGTTATTCCTGCTCAAGTGATTACTGTTCCCCTCCATGGTGACACCGAGTCCCCCAAAACAAACACAGCATTTCAGGGCGTACACCCAGAGTGGAGCATCACCACAGCAAGGCAGGACCCCCGCATGTTTGAGCGGAGCAAGACAAGACAATAACAACAAAAGCATAGCCCTGAGCCATTACCCGATTCACTACCATTCACGTCTGGAGTTCGCTAATGAACCATGTGCGCAGTACACAGGCCTGCTCTTAAATTAGACAGCCTCTTACACACATAATTGCATCTGCCTTCCACAGTTTGACTCGCCAAGTTCAAATTTATTAAATTATCTATTTATGCCAATGGTTACTTTACAGAATTAATGTGGTTGAACTACTTTGCTTAATACAGGCTAAAAAATGCAAAGAGAAACTTAACAGAGGTTTAATAAATGCTTAACAGAGCAATTTAATAAACTCTTAATGAATTCTTATTACTGCAAATTAATAAATGCATATTATATTAAGAGCAATGGTGGTGCTTCCTCTGGGACTGAGACCTGAAACTGACCAGCAGGCAGCCCAAGAAAAAACACTCACAGCAATAGGGGGAGAGGGAATAGGGTTTGCATGCATTTTCATAGAGAAAGAAAGCTGGTATGCACAAAAGGTGAATTTTCAAGATGTAAACGACAAGCTTTCATTCAAGCTCTTAAAGAGACGGCATCCTTGAATGGTCACAGACAGGGCTTACTGACCTAACAATGAAAATGCACACTATCCACCACTCTGAATGAGAGACACAGCCATGCGAGTGTCAGCGTGCGTTTGCCAGTGTACACGAGAGGTGTGTGCATTAACATGCATGGACCCATGCAGAAGTGCCAGTAAGTGTTTTCTCAAAGCTGTGGAGAGAGATCCTTCATCAAGAACCTGCTGCCCTGTTAGCACCCGTCTCCCTTTGGAGTGATAATGGTCCACCTCAACTCCAGCAACAGAAGAAAGGAGGGCAACTAACGGCAATCTTTTCTCCACCCCTAATGCTCTGTCAACAGCCCTCAGAAGTCCTGTCATCACTCCCTACCGGTTTCTTAGCATTTGTGTTCTAAAAATCAGGTGGCCTGTGGCAGTAAAAAAACAAGAAAACAAGTTTTTCTCAATTCTTTAAAATAATTTAAGGCATTTAAGCCTTTGTTTGCAAATGAAGAAAGAATATTTTTGTTTAATTTGTAGAATCTGTAAAAATTATAAATAAATATACAAAGCAAAATACTGCTACCCATACTGTAAGCAACACTTCAATCTCAATATTGATCCAATTAGTTTCATAAATCAAAAGTTTTTCAAATCCACCAAGTAACAAATACAACTCCAGTTATCGCTATTGGTGTCAGCAATGTGGACGCTCATCGAGGGATATATTAACGCATGGCAGCTGGCCTGAAATGGTGAAACTGGAAGGAAAACCGGGCCTCACCAACACCAGGTCAATTCTCCGGTTCACCACACCAGCCCAAGCCTCTGCCCCACTAGCGAGGAGCTCCGTGTCCTTTGCTTTTGAATTTAGTTAAAATAAATTTGTCTTTCTCAGAGCATAACGGTAGCACACGGACACATGCACAAACAAGTAAAAACAGCCTGGATGAAGTAATGGGGGGAAGGGATTGTTTTTCAGACCGCCACACATGCTCCAGAGGCATTCCACCTCAAACTCCTCACAGCTCTGCCCATCATGCAACCTTTCCACCATTGTGCCTTTGTTCAATTTCTCAAAAAAATAAATAAATAAAAAAAAAAGTTCACCCCTTCACTGACCAGTGCCTAATCAGGAGTTAAGGCATAGTCCCAATTTCCTGTACCAGCCACCATGTGCCATTAACAGCCGCCACGCCACTAAGCGAGTGTTATAAATAGACATCTACCCATAAAACCAGGAGGTATTGGGATTCAAGCCTCAGCTGCTAATCATGGGCATAACATGCTACTTCTGCTGATCTCTTCCATAATTTCTTGACGTAATTCAAGCAGCCTCCAAATTTGTTCGCCAGCAACCAGAAGCGACCACTATGGAGTAGCCACAGAAACAAACCAATTGGATGATGGCAACTGTGTCAGCTTGTTGCTAGCAAAACAAAAATGGTGCTGTACTATAGCAGCAACAGACTTCATTGAAAAGAGTGTACAGTGAGAGATATGTCACGCAAAGAAGTCCAATTTCAAACGCCAGCTTAAAACAGGCACTGACATAGGTGAGTATGCCAAAATGGAATAAATTTTTCCCATTGAAAAATATGCTTTGAAGTCTGTACAGCAATAGCCCAACGCTATTCGCTGCAAAAAGCAGCAGCCCATGTTATCCATTTGAAACCAGCACATGGTGCACAGATCAGCCCGCAGACGTGTGAAGTCAGTCCACAGACAACACATTTCTGGAATGCATCGTGGATCAGGTCCCCATGCAGAACCACAGAATAACATTGATCATCCTAAATCATGAAATCAGCGTACCGCTAGCCAGACTCCACAGACCGTGCCAATAAGATTGCCTTCAGGTCTCAGGCTGTGTAGGCATGTGCTCACTGTGGAAATCAGTTTGGCTGGGACAGTTCAGCGCAGCCCCAGAACAAATACACATGACAGAAAGAGACAGTGCATGGAAATCGCAGAGCGCTACAATCACGTCATGAGGAAGGCTCCATGAGAGGCTGGGAAATGGTCTCAGGGTTTAGGGTTAAACCTGCTTCTAACAGAGGGTATCCGAATGCTGGCAGGGAATTAGGAGACTTCAAAGGGAGCGAAAGCCGGCACTGCTGCAGGCCTCTTTACAAGGCAACTGGCTTCAGCGTTAAACGATGAAAGAGCTGCAAAACCCAATCAGGCATAACTAATGGAGGTTAAGCTGTGTACTCTGCAGAAAACACTCTCACAAAGGCAAACACTCACACCGGCACGCGCTCACACTGGCACGTGAACACACCGCTACGCGCTCACATACAAGCTATCCAAAGGACAACATGAACATGAATTCCTGCTTGTGTCATCCTGCCAGTCCTAAAATCCATTACTGTACACTCCGCCTGTACAAAAAAGAAATGCTAATGTCGGCTAATTCTAAAGTGGGCAACAAAGTACAATCAACAAGCATACTGTCCCACTACAGTTGGGATGAAAATGCTAAATTGAAACATTAAATTCAAAATAAATAAGGAGCAAAAACAATTGGCTCCTTCAGAGGAGAAATGCAGCATCTTCTTAAGTGAGCAAATTAATTCTACAAATTATTGCCTATTCAGAGCTACTGTGACTCGGGCTTCATAAGCTGCAAAAATCCTGCACGCTGATTGGTAAATTTCCTAATAACCTTCCACATAATGTCAAGCATTATAAAGGATAAATTTGTCCCTGTTTTCCTGACAGGGCTGCAATCGCCATCCAGTAATTTTCCATTACTGCGGTCAAGCCATCACCCTTTCATAAAATGACAAACAAGCACATAGATGTGTTCATGTTTTAATAAGCAAACACCAAGATAACGGAGGTGAAATTACTGAGCTACGGAGGATACATCATCTACAGTGCAGCACATTTGAATAACAGTCTGCCCATTCAGATTCCTGTATAGAGCAGATAAGGGAAGATCGATACAAATCTTACTGGTCAAAACAAATTGAGTGCAATGACATATTTCACCCAATTCACCATTCAATAAAAGGACATCTCTTTGCCCACCTGCAAATTCAATTATGATATTCAAATTTTATTCATTAGAACAAGTTCAAGACAGGAAATCTTTATTTTCCTGTTGAGATTTATTTGCGACTCCATGGTGATTGAGAGAGATTCCAGGTCGTTAGCCGTTTCTTATAAAATTTCAAACCCATTTCAGATCAGTGTTACAATAAACAACCTAAATGTGAAAAACGGACATGAAACACTCAAATCAAGCATTCATTCAATGCCAGCATACTTTCTTCTATGTGAGCTCATTATCCTCCAGACATGTGAAAGTACCAACCATGACAGTGATTGCAAAATACCCCTCAGCTGGTAATCAAATTAACCCCTTCAACAGTGTATGAATGTGTGATTAGAATGTCCCTGGACACATTTTAATGCTAACGAAAATACCACTGCTGCAACTGAGGTTGAGATCATTTTTGAGAATTTTGAAAAAACATTCCCAAAGAACAGTCCTCCAATGAGTTAAGTTCAATAGCTAAAACAATCCGTGAGAATCCTGATTCAGGGGAGCCCATAAACCACATCCACATATTCTTACAGCCAAAATATACAGAATACAAGGTGAACATAAATCCAATCAGTGAGCTGTTGACTCCAATTAGCATTCCTTCTCACTTCTAAATGGATAAAACAAGATTTCATTAACTCTCAAGCAGAGTCTCAACATTACATTTACCTTGGTCAAACATTAGCACGCCAACATAAATTGCACAGTCCCAGTTACTCACTAAAACTCCATTAAATTCATTCTTATACACTGACTGACATGTTAAAGGCCATAGATAAGCAAGCCATTAATGGAAGCTTGATAGCTTGTAGAAATCCCAGAAGACTGCATGTCTGTCGCTCAGTGAGCAAACCTGCTGCAGCAGCCATAGGAGTAGCATCAACAGAGCAGGCCCTGCAGTCTATCTAGACTGACTGGCAAGGAATAGCAACACGCCAAATTCTGCAACAAACTTGTCCACAACAACAATGCAAATAATAAAAATACACCAGCCTATACACCGCTCATCCAAATTATGGAATAAACCTACACACAACAGCATTGCAAACTGCAGAATAAAGCGGTCTATACTCAGAATTCAAAATTCTTGAACAAGCTCACTTTCGGCAAAATTCAAAAATCTGAAAGGTAGTTTTCAAAGACATACAAGAAGAAATACCCAGTGAATCCCTTGTCCATTGAAGCACTGGACAATTCCATGTCAAATCACCTTGGCCTGACACTCGCCATCTCAGTTGTTGCCGAAACTCCAACAGATGGTGTACACTGATGAAAGCAGAGTTTTTAAAACATTTTGTTCTAAAAATATTTACTGGTTTCATTAATAATTATTAATTTACATGGGTCAAGTTGGCCATTTTGAATACAGATTTTTTTTTTATGTCTTCTTCATTAACTTATAACTCTGATTAGGACAAGTTTTGACAGTATTACTGATTAAGGAACAATGAATCTGAAACAACCAAACACTCCTCAGTCAGCCTCTGAAACCCACACTTTGAATATTATAGTTGACAGTATACAATACAACTGCACTATGTGGGACAAGACACATGGAGCAGAGCTTCTCAAATTAATATCAGAACACTTGATAGATTGTGCTCCAAAAAAAATGTGCCAGTGACACTCTTCTGTCAGGACATTAAAATATCCAAATTTATCACATTATTATGACCATAAAATTGTACCACCTGCACGGTCCACTAAGGACAGTGCTGCAACCCTCGTACCGCAATGATGACATCATTATGCATCATTATGTATAATGTGATAAATCTGTTGTTCTGAATTCCTTGTTCCTTAATCAGTGATACTGCCAAAGCTGGTCCAAATTGGACTCATAATTTTTATTTTATTGAGGGTTTTAAAAAAAACATCTGCAGTCAAAGTTGCCTACTTGGCCCATTTAAATTATCATTTATAAAACCAAAAGATATTTTCGCAAAAAATGTTAAGAGAACGCTTCTTTCACCATCTAATAGAGTTTCAGCAACATTGGAGGTGGTGGGTGTCAAAACTGTCAAAACATTGTTTCTTCATGTGACTTGACAGGGAATACCCCCATTCCAAATTCAGGAGTCATGTAGTCTTGGTCAGCATTCCAAACCGTGGAAAAAGAGCATCTGTGCTAGAATTTGGCCGCTGTCTGAGATCTATGCCAACATAAACCTGACTGCTCAGGCAGGCCCATAAAATCCAAACACACTGCTCGCATGCTGCCAACATCAGCGCCAAGAGACCTACATTTTATATCAATAACCCAATGGCTGTTGTGTCCAGTCACATTTCAAAGAATCTTATATCTCACATCCCAAGAAATCTTCACTACAGACAGCTCGGCTCAAGAAGGAAGGTCAAGGCTTTATTTGGAGTCAAAACTGTCTCCTTAGTTCATTCAACAAAATTCCCTTCACTCCCCAGTGCAGTATGTGTTAACATTCGACTGCGTGATCCACTCAGAAGAATATGAAAAGAGGTTTCACTGCCTGCGCAGCAACAGCATCAATACTGACTCATCCCCTCCACATTCTTATTCACAAAGCACTTTCATAAAGAAAAAAACATTTTGGCAAAGCACAGAAACAAAGGTCCCATGGTCCCACTTCCACTCCAATTAGTAACCTCATTAGGCATCACAAAATATTACAGAGCTATGAAAAACCACAGCAGCAATCAGAGAGCAAACTGGATACATTATTATGCAGTTTGAAAATTCTGAACGGAAGCATTCTAAAGCTGATGGAACGATCAGTGCCCGTGACAGAGAGCAATGGGGTTCCACAGCAGAGACTAAAGGTCTTTTCATGCAAAGGACATAACATAGAACATCACATGCAGGGCACTATAAGACCCCTCAGCCTTGCCATTACATCAAACAGACTGGAGTCATCATGAAGGTGCACATGAATGCCTGATATAAAGCGTGCAGGTCACAGCGACGTTAGTTAAACAAACCATATTTTTTGCTTAATTAGCATAAATCGGTCACAATGAGCCAAACTGATCAAAAAATATTTTTTGCATAATTACCACCCATGCACAGTCATGTCACTGCTCTGAAATTTAAAAAAAAAATCAGAGATTTGGTTTTTTTTTCGCGAGTGAACGTAATAGTATTCAAGGTCACAGTGTTAAGGTCAAAGGTCAAATGTGGAATACATCCAGTAGATCCACAGGTCCATCCAATGTACTTTAAACATGGCCAGTGTCACACTGGTGCCTATATTGACTGTTGAGAAACAGCCAGCACAAATTTCCAAGGTCAAGGCACTGCACCTAGGTCCAAGGTCAAATCCCGATAAAAAAAAGGTAAGATATACGGAAGGTAAACAGCGTGAGCATCAGACACTGCAAACAACATTTGCACAGGCAGCAGCCTGCAGAGAAAATACATCACTGACAGAATGTTCTGCCGAAAGCGAGGTCACGGTGGTTCTGCTGAAACTGAGAGCCCAGCATAATCAGCCAATATTAACACCATAAATAATGCCATCAGGACAGGAGCTCCAAGTCTTTACACAAAGCGGTTAAGGGCAGACCCGTTGCCAACACCAACCCCAACTATCATGTGCCCACCCAAAACTGGCTAAAGAGGTCAGGGGCCTTTTATGGGGGAGTAAACTGTGGAGAGAGGGCCCACAGCATGAGGAGGAAGACAAAAGAGTCAGTTGAACGGAGGCCCAGAGCAATATCCTTTCAGGCTACCCATAATTCCAAGCTCTGCTGCTGCTGCAGGAGTGACAGCAGTAGAGGTGCCCAGTGAGGAAAGCCCAAAGGCCAGAATCATTTACAAATATTTGACAACCCTTATTCAATCATGTCTCTAAATGCCCCATTGGCACGAGTTCGTGACTGAAAGGTGTGTGTGCCCTGCGATGGACTGGTATGCAGTCCGGGGTGTGTGTTCCTGTATCTCTCTCATTGGGTGCCGGGATGAGCTTCAGAGCTCCCCCAGCCGATCCCGACCAGGAATAAGTGCATAAGATAATGGATGGGTGGATGGATGGAGGAATGGATGGATGGATGGATGGATAACGGCTTATAACAATGGAAAGGCCCCCTTCTTTCACATTTCACCACAGCTGAAACTATTCCATATTCATAAGGGGATTAAATGAACACAAATCTCAATTTAACTTCAATGAAAGCAGAAAAAAAAAAACATTTTCCTTGCATGAACCTAACAAGCCAAAGTATAGGAACATGAATATAATACCAGTATCTCCAGAGTCTCTATAGCTGTGCATGAGAGTTCAGCTGGTAGGTTCAGATATCAATATAGAAGTTATTTTTAGAGCACTAATCTCCCACATAGTTTTAAGTGTCAACGGTAAATTAAATGCGTCATGTTTTGTGCACTTGTATGGCATCATATTCGTTATAAACATGTCGCCTGCTGCAAAAAAAATTGAAGAACTTATCGTAAAACCACAAAATCACAGGGCTGCCCATATCAGGGCCCTCGATGGCTGAAAAATGCTGGAAACCAGGGCTGGATTTGGATTTGAGGGCCTGAATTGGGGAGCCCTGAATCGTATATTAAGCATGCACCATTTCAAAACTCAAGACATGTCCTGTGGTGTAAAGCAATGACACTCTGAACACTTCCTGAGTCAGGGACAGAGAGACAGTCACCCAAAACTACCCACCTCACACAGAGGTCCCAAAGTGACAGGCCTTGAGGGTGATGGTCTGGCACACGCCACCAATTCAAACCAAACAAAATCACAACAAAATAAAGATAAAACAAAAATAAAACAAAAAAATGAAAAATAAAACAGAAATAAACCAGGGACCCCAGTGGTAAAGAGGGCTCAGATGGCTAAAGGGGACCAAGGCTGCCGCCAACTCAGAATCCAAGAAGAGCCTTGTGTTTGTTTCTTTTAATCCCTCTGTTTCTGTCCGGCTAAAGCCAAGATTAGCCTATATTCCACAGACGGGCCGTTCTGTAATGAATCGAACCACCCATGTGCCCTTAGTTTGGATTTATTTTAGAAATTATAGAGCCAAAATACAAGGTCTTGGCATCTACAGACCATCCAGTTCCCTTCTCCTGAGCAATGAATCTGCCGCTTTATGGTACAAAATTTTAGAGAGGTCTTTTGACACAGGTTCAGACACCGACACAATAAGCATTACAGCCAAATCCTGGCGAGTACCTTAGTCTCATTAAAGATGTAGAAAAAATATATTTGCAGCTAGGTCAATACAATATAAAATGGGCTCACTCCTTCTTAGATGCTCATAATGGCAAATTAAACCTGAGACCCTCTTTCGTTTAAAACCTAATGGAGCACCAAGTCAAAAGGCAAAATTTGTTTCAATGTCTAGAAATTTACAGTGAAAGGCTCAGAAAAGTAAATGGCAATATTGTTACAACTGTCCCCAGCAGACCCCTTTTACAGGAGGTCATAGGCAAACTGGAATCTGGCCAGCGGGCCGCAAGTGGGACTGTCACCATCACTGATGAGTCTTCACCCTGCCACAGCCTCAGAGCTCGTACCAGCCTCAGCACCATCAATGGCAGGTTTATATTAAAGGTCCCTATCTTACCAGGTGCACAGCTAATTAGCCATTATGAGCCAGTTCAAAATCTCCCCTTCCTGACATCACCCAGAATAATGAAATCCAATTGACCGCTTGGCTGAAGTTGATCAGTTCTTCTTGCCTCTGGTTGGTTACTGACCCATGTGATGTCAAGAGGGGAAATATTTTAAAATGGCTTGCAATAACTGATTGGTTGCGCACCTGGTGACATAATAGGGGACCTTTAAGTGACCATTGGGCTTAATTTCTCAAGACACACTGAAGTATGATTCCTCCCAGCCTAGTTGAATCTAGACATCACCTAAATAGAACCTGTCTGGCAATGTGAGGTGAGCAAAAGGCAGCACATCTAAAGAAATTCAAGAATAGACGATAAAGTCAGTGACATCCATCAGCCTGGAAATGGTTAAAAAGCCATGGCTGTGGGATTCCAGCGATCCACCGTGAGAGCCACTGTTAACAAATCGACAAAACTTGAAACACTGGTCAACCTCCCCTGAAGTGGCCAGCTTAATACAATTCCTCCAAGAGTGCATCAATGACTCATCCTGGAGGTCACGAAGGAACCCTGACTAACAACTGGTCAGTTCCACAGTCCAAAAGAATCTCAGCAAAAATGGTATCCATGGGACAGCTGAACAGCGAAAACCACTGCTGACCAAAAATTAAACAAAAGCTCATCTCATATTTGCTATAAAACATCTTTGTGACCTCCAAGACTTTTGGGATAATATTCTGTGGACTGAGGAGTCAAAAGTGGAACTTCTTGGATAATTCTCAATGCCAGTTACGGCAAATGTTTGATTGCAGTTGTCACCAAGGATGGAGCAGCCAGTCATTAGTTTTAGGGGGAGAAGTTAGTTTTTCACGGGGATTATATAGGTTTTGAATAACTCTTTACCTTCAATAAAAGAAACCATCATTTAAAAGCTGCATTTTCGTCTTTGTCTCATTTTTAATTAGTTGAATGATCTGAAAAATACAAATATGACAATTAAGCAAAAAGAGAGAAGAAATCAGGAAGAGGCTAATCATTTTTCACAACACTGTACATGTATTATAATAATAATAATAATTATTATTATTTATTATTATTATTATTATTAATATTATTAAACAGATTATTGTAAGAAGGAACACATTGTCATGATTTCGGTCAACACCTGAGCTGAAAGCTCACACTGTTACGTAAGATAATTTGCATCTCAGGATTGCAAAAAGATTCAGCAGGCATGTGCACCTGTGTGTGTGCTATCTCTTTCCCACAAAATGGTTCAGATTGAGTTCAGGAAGGTTATGGTATGAAAAATAGCCCACATCTTATCTGCAAGGTATGCGATATTTATCACAAGGGCATTAAAGTAACCCTATTTTGTAAGCTTTCGGAAGCGACTCACCATGCCACAGTGGGCTGGCACCTACAGAAAAAAAACGATCAAATGCAATTCTGGGAGTAAAAGTAACTGGACAAAGAAATCAAGCTTCTCTCAGTGATTAGCCCTGAAAACGGTCCTGTGATGAGCAGGACTGTGGCCAGAACAGCATGTCTTATGTAAGCAGCCTGATATCAGCCACTGATTCAGCGCAAGAGCTGATGTATGAAAACGTCCGTTAACATACTTTAATCAGCAGAACTGAGCAGAGGAAGAACAGCAAGTGAACAAGCGCAGCCGTGCCAGAGGGTCACAGAATTATACTAATAACAGGCCATTATTATTGAATAAATACCAAAATAAAGCAGCTCTGAACATCCGCAGACGGGGTATGCGTTCAGCGCCCAAGTCTTGAGCAGGCTACATTTATCAAACTCAGCAGCTGGTTGGGTGTCAAAAAAGCAAGGGTTACAAGACAGAGCCCCCTTCTCTTCCTATTCCTCCGGTCTTTGCCGTCCATGAATGCAGGGGGTCCACTCTAATAACCAACATATTGAAGACTATTTCCTTATAGAGTAATTGCTTCTGATCTTCATAAGTCTGTGCTGATATGACCAAAATCACACTGCTTTTGATTAGGCCTACCAGCAGTTTTTGTACACGATCATAATCGTTTTTGGTTGAGAACTTTCCAATCTCACATTTGCCACATTACACCTTGAAGGGGTGAGCGCATTGGACGAGGATAGGAGGGTGTCAGCCATGAGAAGCCTGCCCTCTAATCCGTCCTGACATGCGGCAGCTGAGATAATAGCCTGAAGGCTGTAAGGTGCTCCCACACACTACTGCCAGAGCACCTGCTGCCAAACGGCCATCAGCCACCTCAGACCTGTTAATCACGCCGGTCCTGTTCACAGCTGGAGATGAGTTTTAGCTAGCCCCACTACTTCAGGGAGTGCAGTCACACCAAGATACAGGCTGCCAGAGATTGCCCCAAACTTTGCCCCGTCCCCCACCCCCCCTACCCGGTGTGGATTTTACCCAACCAGCCGCAAGAAATCACAGAGGCAAATTGGGGTCTCAGTCGCCCCCTGGCAAACACACAGACTTTATCTGAAAGGGGGGAGGTGGGAACTGCAAATGTTTGAACGAGCTGTGCAAATACGACAATGTAAACTAGAGAGCTAACACTGCTTCATGTTACCAATGGCTTGAGAATTGTGGCATCGTCTCGCCCACTTCCCATACAGTACGGAATGACAAACACTCAAAAAGACGAGCAGCTGTCCTTTGCTATGCAGTCTTCATCTGATCTAGTGAATTTCAGCACTCCGTATTCACAGCAAAAGCAGGATTGGAAATGTGTGCAATTTCACTGCTGTAAAATTGGCAAGTCAACGCAGGTGATCTTTGGCAAAGCCTGACTGATAACTGCGAACACACGACACAAAAACCTGGCAATAGAATATTGCAATGCCTTCACCAGCAACTTCCTGTTTTTTCTCACGTCGAATTTCTCCTTTTCAAAGTTTACTCCTGCCTTTAAGCTCCATCTGGCAAACGTCATAAATTCTGAGGTTACAAACAGGTGTGCGTTTTCCAAAAGCACAGATCTGCAAACTTACATAGTTGGAACCATTGACTGTGAATGAACGAACTATGTAAGTTGCTAAGCAACTATGCTTTTGGGGAACATACTCCTGGCCAGTGTAATGCCAGAGAGAGACGTTCCAAATATAAGGAGACACTGCACTTTGACGCCATCTTTGAAACACTCTTGGGCAGCACGATCGCATCCATGACCAGAACCCTATCTCTTTGAAGGGGAGATGCCTACATCTAGCGTTGCCATATGCTTTGCCACTTCATTTCCATATTCATGGACACTGTCACACTGTAAACAACATAAAATTTGTCCTGGAAGGCATTAATGCCACAGAAAAACAAAATTTTTCAATTGCCACGGCTTATATACACGCGCACCCCACAGCTCACGTCCCTCATTTGTCTCTGAGGATGGGGTGGCGACCACAGCTGGCAGGAGGTCTCAGGTTTCAGCAGATGCAGGGAAGAGAGGCTCCAGATCCACGACCAGCAGCAATCGTATAAACAGGGAGCACCCCTGCTAACTAAAGAAATAAAAGTACCCACAATGTTGTGAATACGTTATAAGGGCATTATAATGCTGTCCAGTACATTTCAGAATAATTTGCATTTGGCTGCATGGTATCAGGGTTGGCGTATTGTCCTACATACAGAGGAGGACTGCATCAGCCCAACCTGAGCTCCATCCGCTCCATTATTTTCACTCTCACTCCGATACAGCTCTCTCGGGCAGTGCAAGCGCAGCAATTCACAATGACTGGCCCTCTATGGCAGTATAAATGCCATCTCACCTGCACCTCATAAACAGTGAACCCCTGCTGGGAGAGCAGGAGTAGAGGAAAATGGAAAATATGGCAGGAATGCAGAAGTGTTGCCCCAGCGAGAGTGAAAGGGAGTGGGATATTATCCATGCAGTGTATAGGCTAATATGTAGCACCATGAAATGCCTGTCATTGCATCACATTATGGGATTCCCTAAATTTCAGATGCAGTTTTCAGCAAATTGACAACAAAAGCGATTGGGGTTTCCTACACGTAGAGAGGTTTGTGTGAATTTCAACCACTTGCCTCCTCAACACCTCTCACTCCCTCTTTCTCTCTCTCTCTCTCACTCACCTCACAGTTCGTCAGTGTCAGCAGTCAAAGCTAAATGCTGTGTAAATGGCAATTACTGCCTCAGGTTCTCCTTCCTGCGTGAAGCAAGAATACTTATGCTGGACCACAAAAGGGTTGTAGGATGCACGTGATAATGGTACCAACGATAAAAGATTGATCAAAACTGGCTTATTTCTGGCTTACAGTGCATGAGAAATACAGTCCGTTGCAAGTGAATATGGACACCATTGAGCACACTTCCAAAGAAGAAAAACTGCACCAGTACGAGCTTGCTCAAGCACACATTTCAGCACATGCAAACAGCAGTGTGCTTCACACCTGGCACGACTGCCTGCATTTGCTTTTTTAACCATAGGTTTCTATGTGTACAGGCTTTAAGTCATAGGCAGAAACACTGAGCCCAGGAAAGAGTTCCCCAAGACAGCCTAGTCTGTGGAGGTAAAAAAAATATAATATATACAACTTCTTTCATAATCAGCCCCTGAATGGTTGAGGAAAGTGCTTACCTTTCGCTATAAACGTCAGGCTGAATAAATGAGATGTACGCAATGGTTCTTGATAAGAGTGCCAGCAAAATGCAATATGTAAACATAAACTAATTCTGTACGAGGAGCCCTTATGCTCTCACTGGTTTGGGGGAAGAGGCTTAAAAAGGGCCAAATTGTGTTTAGAAACTGGTATGTGCGGCAGAGGTACAAACAACGGGCAGCCAAACCCAAAATGAGGCACAGTTAATCACTCCATGGCGAGGGAAAACTTAAATCCACCTTCTGCTGAGCGGTCTGCAAACGTTTGGACACGGGCACAATTTTAAAGGGATGTGATTATGCCACTGCTGACTACTCACTGACACAGAATAGAGAGTGCATGTAAAGGACAGTATAAGTGCATGAAACATATACTGCATGGAAAGTTATTACAGTTGATGCATTGATAATAAGAGAGGAGCATGTTGTACAATGTGAAAATAGGGTTTTTTTTGTAAATAAATACATTTTACTGCAATGTGTACTGATAATTCACAGCTGACAAAAAGGAGTTTCATGTATGATCGCTCATTAAGGAAAAAAAATTCCAGGGTGTCGACAGATTGACAAATATGCTTGATTATGATAACAAGTTCTTTGACACTGAAAATAAGATAATCATTACTATCCATCCTTCAAAGGAAAGTGGAAACTTTGCACTTAGAGAGTTTATAAACAGCA
Source organism: Gymnothorax javanicus (assembly GCA_029692085.1). Lineage (NCBI taxonomy): Eukaryota > Metazoa > Chordata > Actinopteri > Anguilliformes > Muraenidae > Gymnothorax > Gymnothorax javanicus. The sequence goes on from CM056205.1 coordinate 24,708,555, forward strand.
CATTTAGGTTTTCTGAAGTTTCGCTAAAGTGCCCCTTCCGCGAGAAATGGACTTATCTGTTAGTATTTGAATATGGTAGGTCCATAATCAGTTTGAGACATGTCGTGGTTCTTGAACTCCAACACCACTTGAAGTATTGGTTTTTAAGAATAAAAGGAAATAGGCCGAGAATTTACGCCAATAAGAAACGTGTTGCGGTGTTTCGTAACACCGCAAATTGAATATTCATGTTCTTGCCAGTTCTCGCCCACTCTGGAGTGTAACCGCACACAAAGATTCAATAGGCAACTGTCCGGATTTAATCTCTAATGTGCGCGTTGTAAACTTATTGATGTCTTGCAACTTTGTAGTAAAGCTGCACATTAAATGGGCCATGTGTGCTATACATTGCTAGAACTACCGATCTGGTTCGATGATTTGTCATCATCTGCGTATGCCAGTGTGACAATCACTGCATTACAATGTTCGTATTAAGCTGCTTTCACATCGAACGCGGAACGAATTTTTCGCTCGACAGATTAAATTCAAAGTCAATGCAAAGATGCGTCTTTGCATTGACTTTAAATGTAATCTGTCGTGCGAAAAATTCGTTCCGCGTCCGGTGTGAAAGCTGCTTTCCACAGCTCCCCCCCCCCCAAACGCAAGTTTCACTTGCATAGTTTCACTTGCTAGTGGATTTCGCCACTAGTAACACGGAAAACGATTATGACTCTGGACCTCTTGCGCTTTTTTTACTTGGGGATTGAAAGCAATGCATGTGTTCATTGATCGTTTAGATTGCTTAAAAGGAATAAGACCATTATAAATGTCTTTAAGCAATTTCTGAGTAAAGACAAGCCTGAGAATTCCAGAGCCATAATCGATTTCCATGTCATTAGTGGGGAAATGAACCGTAATGCACATGAAACTGATAAACTTTCATGCACAATGGCTTCAATTCTGCAAGAGTCTCTTAAATGCGCATTACTTGAATAATTGCTGACTACAGCACAGGAACGTGAATGCCACTTAGGCTACGTTCAGACAGCAGGTCTTGATGCACAATTCAGATTTTTTGGAGAAATCCGATTTTTTTGTGTGCTCGTTCATATTACACATTATATGCGACTTCTATCAGCTTTGAGTATGAATTGAACTTGTAGGCAAGTGTAATCGCGTGAATCAGATATGGGCCACTTGATAAAATACGTGTAACCGCACAATAAAAAAAAAAAAAATCAGATTCAGGCAGCAAATCCGAACTGGGCATCAAGACTTACAGTGTAAATACGGCCTAAGAGGCCTGACACTCGCGCCGAATGCATGAGAGTTGGCAGCTCTGTAGTCGAGAGGGCTGCGAGACATTTCATCTAATTTGTTAGACTAGCAAAATTACCAATCTCAAACATCCATTGTTAGACGTGTTGGTGGCATTTCCTGCATTGCATCGGCCTCCTCTTCAGATTCGGGGTCATATATATTTAAGGCAATATTTGTGAACTTTCTAGAGCCATTGCTTCGCTGAAGTCTTACTATGCTACCTGTAAAATCTGTTGTCTTTCACCGTCTATGGTTGTAGCTAGCTAGGCTCTGGGCCAGTAGGGCGTTGGGGCTGTTTACATATTGAATATTCACGAATGTAGCTGAACTATCTAATCAGCGCAAAGCTTACTTAAATGCCGGATATTCATGAGGGAACTCACCAGTCTTCTCAGACTGCCTTCCAGTGATGCTAAAAAGTCATCAAATAAGCAATCCAAGGCACTTTTCCCACAAATAACGATATGAATATGATGGCAGGGCATTGGGGATTAACACAAAATGTCGGAATATATGTGTGGAATGGGCATTTTAAATACACAAATGCTGATGTAGCATGTAGGCCGTAACTGATATCATTTCTACTGCAAGCAACTAAATTTATGTTTCAACTGACTTCAACAGCACAGGGTTAGTAGGGAGCCCAGCATGAAGGGTGTTTAATGTCAGATCAGGCATGAGTGTTGACACTTAGCTCAACAGCAAAAAGCCTTTTCCCTAGGACTTCTTCATGACCTCCACACACTGGCTAAAGGGAACTGTCTGTTTGAAATGCGGCAATGAGCCAACACTACACGTGATGTACAAATTCAGCTTCCGCATTCAACACGCCACAGGATATTTATACAGTAATACTACCATCCCATGTAGCCTGAGGCATATTTTACAATGTTTTTAATCCTTCAGGTCAATCCAAATCTGCATATGCAGCAGTAGTATAAAGCCTTTCGTGTATAGAAACACTTTAAGGCTAGGAAAGTAAAAGTCTATCCCAGAATTTTGCTCCAATCATCTGGATTCACGACTTCTGCAGCCAGTGGGTGAACTAATCAGCAAAATCAGCAGGTTGTGTAGATGGACGGAAGACCCACAAATCAGGACTGTTCCCTGGTCTTCACACCTCTGTTCTGTCCCTGTAAACTGGGCAGAGCGAGCAGGTTGAGGAGGATGCCGGACCTTTAGCCATGGTGCGCTCAACAAACCAAAGGAGAACTTGCTGGCTACTGATTGGTTCTTCCAGCATGTGACTTGGCAGTCATGTGAGCATGTGACGAATGTGCCTTCAAGGGCATTGCATCTTGCATGCAAAGAGCACTGGCCAAGTCAGGAGTCTGTACGCAGAACAGGGCTGCCATGTTCCTGTAGGATTCTATTCCAACACTAATGTGACAAACCTGACTCTACTGAATACCAGCTCAGCGAGACCTCAAGCTACTGAGTGAGGCCTGCTCAATAAGAGTTAGACTGAACCCTTACTGGCTGGCATATCTTCAGGAACACGGTAGGACAGCGTTGGCCTAAAAGGTCCATTTCTCTGCATCGTTAATCATTACTTGTCATGTTTATGAGGCACTCTAATGATCTTGCTACCCTTTATTCCACTAAGGAGGGCAGAGTGTGGGGTCAGATCCAACAAGACCTTATTCCTCCAGCTTGTGGGCATGGGACACTGTCCAAAACCTGATTTTCACAGTAAAGTCCTCATTATTCGGGTTTATGTTTATGATACTAGTAGGACATATAGCAAACACTAGCCAGGAAAACTGCATTACTATTATGAATAAATAAAAAGTATTCTGGAGGAATGTTTAAATTAAATATACTGTGCTCATAAATATGTCTGGAGTGGTTTCTGGAGAGATGTAAAAACCAGACAGAAAACTTTTCAGTAAAATATGAACTTGCGTAATAAAACTTGAGCACTTTTGCCTTCAAAAAATGTTTTACATCTCTAATACACTTCTGAAAAGACTAACTGATTTCATTTTCTGCCCCCCAGAAAAACATATTCCTTCCTATTTTACATGAGTATTATATGAGGATCCCCTCAGAGTAACAAGTAAACTCAGAGGCAGTGTTCTAGTACTCGAGTTCAAGCATTAGACTCGAGTCCAACTAGAGTCCTGATTTTCAGGAATAGTGTCTCAACTTGGACATGAGCACTGATGGCATTTGGACTAGGATGCTGGAGACGAGGAGTCGGACTTGCTAAATGAAAAAGACAATTTTTTTTTGTTTTTTTTTTTTATATGGCCCTAATAATTTTGTCATAAGACATTCATAGCTAAATAAATATTGTAACATAATTCAACTTCATGCAAGGTCAAACGCATATATGTCTACCTCAATATAGATTCACATGCACGCCATAAATCACGCCACATAAATGAGAGAAAACAGCTTAAACGCTCTTCCACAAATAGCACTTTTCACTCATAACTCATATTAAACTCACAGATCAGAACCAACAGAACCAGGAATAAGCGCTAAACAGGCGATACCCTGCCGAGACACTAAACCAACGCTACACGAGCTAGACTATAATGGTCAGGGTAAGGTCACAAGGTCGGCTACCAGGAGAAAACGGCCCTCCCAGAAACATGCACACTCACACTGATACAAACACACAGCTGTGTTATCACACTGACCACTACTCTTTCCTTGACCCCTGCTGACCTAAATTCCACTGAAACACAAAACATCCCCCCACCTCCCAACAAGAAAAACAGGAGCACGACCAATGAGACCAAATGCTTGCGACCCCCCCCCAGCCCCGCCCCAGCCCCAGCCCCAGCCCCAACCCCAGCCTACGCTGAACCTACAGAGCAAATTTCCCTCAGAAGTCCTATAATTTCTTAAATTGGCCGACTGAAAATTATCACACTATTTACATTGACAGCAGCACTGAAATCACACAGTCTAAACTTAATTTCTACAAAGTTGGAGACATTGCCAATTGAGACATAAACAAACTACACTGCTGTCAACGCTATTTCAAATAACATCTATGCTTCCTTCTCCCTCACCAACAGTCAGATAGTGAATGCGAAAAAGACATACCGGTTGCAACCAGCAATGAACCAGGGGGTAAAATAACTCAAATGGGTCTCTATTACATGTGATTGGAGACAGTCAATATTCAGCAGTCAAAATTTAGCAGGATGACTACGAATTACAAAATTATTGGAAATACAGACAGTGAAATGACCTAGAATGATTGCAACCCAGGAAATTCACATGGACATGGTTCTTTAAGCAAAGCTAAGCAGCAAGATAGGCTAATAAGACAATATGGCAAATTTATCTACACCGTCTTAATCTTCATGAAAACTCACAAATCACAACGAAGGAATGAAGGGATTATGAGGAACAGGATCCAAAAAGAAATGAGTGAAATCAATCAGTGCATGAAGCTCTTGTCTCGTGAAATTAACCACTGAGGCAATTGATATCCTGCCGAAACAGTAAAATGCAACCCACAGAGCTCACGGTGGAGACCAGAAATCGGCAAGAACAGTTCACTCAGAGAAACATTTTGGCCAGTCATTGTAAAAGTGTGGTTTCAGCGGCTGTTCTCCATATTCTGACCAAAATTGCCCTAATTGAATCTTCACCTCTGCGGACAAGTTTGGTAAGCTGTGAAAACTTTAAAGACAATCAAGAGACAGACGCATGGACCAGCGAAGCCCAAAACATTTTTTAAAATCGGAAATCATCCGACAACACAGCATAGCAATCGCTTATCTTTTTTTTACCCTGGTGTCAGAAAAGGATAGCTGCTCTTTCACAAACAAGCCTTTCTACAGAAGTTTGACAAGCACCTCAGAACACCTCAAATGATTTCACGCCTGAGGCGTAAAAATAAGACATGAGTTCACTGCTTTCAGTCATAATATTTGGAGTGAACCAGGGGTGGGGAGAGAAGTTCCCATTCATAAACATTCAAGGCACGAAAAGGCAAAATGGGCAAAATTATCACTCTCTCATTCAAGTACTAGGAAATTAAGTGACCAAATCTCCCACAAAACAGCACCAAGTCCATCATCTGCCTTTGATAGCTAATTGCCCATGACACAAACATTGTGACAGAATTCGGGTGAAGTTCATCTGAAAAGCATGTGTCCATGAATCAGCTGAGAGAAATCTGGACTGGAGCAAATTTGAAATTTACCTCAGAGAAACAGCCCTGCCCACAGTTCCCTCGGCCCGATCCCAATAAACACGCCGCATACAGCACTTCACCATATCAACAAAAACATGCCCTGCCTGTGTGCCCAAGCAGGAGAGCTTTTCACATGAAAAGGAAAATGAATGACTAACGGTTTTGACCACCAGTTCTTTATGAAGAGAGAACAGTCAAGACACTTAAAACTCTGTAGCAAACTTAAAAACACTCAAGTCTTAAACCAACCACACTCATAGAAAAATAGCACAGGGCTCTGTTGTCTCTAAGGAGTAATATGAGTTCCCATTTTTACATATCAGCACTGACACTAACATTTGAAGCCTGGTCAAAAGGCTGCTGAACAGATGCATTGTAGTTTTTAAATCACAGGTAAAATTGAGACTTCCTTTCTGCTTTGGTTCACATAGTTGGTGGTCATTTTGAGGATCAGATTGTTATTCTACACTTTCACAGCAATGCATTTCAATACAGAGCCAAGCACTTACACTGCTGACCTGCAACCACAAAAATACAGGACACTTGTCTGGGAGAGCTGGAATCATGAAAAACTATGCTTATAGGGGGGGAAAAAAAAAAAAAAAAAAAAAAAAAAAAAAAAAGGACTAGCTAAATCAGCAGCATCAGCTGTCCAGTTCTCTCCTGCCATTGCAAGTCCATTTTGCCTGAAGATGTGAGGTACCGTTCTGGAACCAAATGCGAGACCAGGAAGTAGCAGCAAAAAGTGATTTATTGTAGTTGGGGGGTAAACCCCCACAGGGCAAAAAGCAACGGTACAGAGTCCACAATCCAAAATCACAATCCAGTAGGGCAGAATCAGAGTCGAAAACCAGGGCAGCAATAACAGTACTCGTGGTCGGGCAAAAACAGGTTCGGTACACAGACACAGGTATGTCAGAGAAGCAAAAGCCAAAATCCAGTGGGCGTAATCCAAACCGTTACCAGGGCAGCAAACATAAAACTCGTAGTCGGGCAAAAAGGGTTTGTAAACAGATGCAGACAATAGTACCAAAAAGCAGAGCCAAAAATCGAAGGTCGGACAGTCCAGTCAGAAGAGAAACACTATGCGTACAAGGCGAGAAACAAGAGCAGCACAGGGAAACGTTCTGACGGGGAACTGCAGTGAGAAGACAGCTTAAATACACTCAAGGGAAGTCACATGCTATGATTAGGATCAGGTGATGAGGATCAGACTAATTACAAAGGAGGGAACATGAGGGAGAACCTAATCACATGAAATTGGCAAAAGCCAAAACGCGGACAGGGAACACGAGACAACCTATGACAAAACATACAGCTCCGATTAGGGAGTTCTAATGTGCACAGATAATGAGAGGTAGGACAGAGTGGAGCAGGTGCGGAGGATCCGCTGAATTGCAGGAGAGACAAAGTGAAGGCAAGAGGCGGAGACTAGAACAGGGCGAGTGCTGAGAGCTTGTTAATCAATTAGTAAGTGCAGCTATACAATCCCTGGTGCTCGTTAGTAAGTTAGAATTATATACAATGTTAGTCTGGGTTAGTAACTTTAACAAAAATAACAAACTGTTAGTATTGGTTAGTAAAACAGAAAAGAGAGGCGAAGGAAGCAAACGAGATTGGAAGGAATGTTTGAAACCCAGAAACCATGAAATCACCTAAACATGTGACACGCAGGACTGGGGAGAAGCTGTAGCTTAACAAAAGACCAGACAGGGGAGACAAAGTGCAATGAAGGGCATGAACAAAGACATGGACCGAAACTAACAGAATAGTGGATTGGGAGTGGCAAAAAAAACGAAAACATGGCAAAATGCAAAAAACTAAACAGAACATGGCAAAACCTAACAGACATAATCATAAACATAACAGGGACTAGGGAAAACATAACAAGCATGGCAGGAACAATAATGAACATGGCAGAATCAAGACAGACAGAGCAGGATCATAACAGAAGAATCTTCTGCCCCAAACATGAAGTAACACAGAACTCCCACCAAGACGCAAATTAGGGAAGCGGAGGTAAAGGCTGTGCTGCTGCTGGGCATACGCTGGAGAGCTGAGGATCCTACCCCATGCTGCATTTCCATCCAGAGATCATTCCTCTTCACATGGTCTGGTGTGTGTCTGTCCCTCTCCATACATGCTGGTATAGGTTCCACCACCTCCATGGCTGGTTTGTGGACAGACAGATGGATAGAAGGATGGACAGATGGATCGACAAATTCCATACAAAAAGCTGCCAAAAGTGCTGCGTCTCTTCCCTTCTTTCTGAAATGTGGTCAAATTTTTAAAAGCGTTTCTCCATTTTCAGGCCCCCAAACGTGTGATGTCACCATCTGCTTGTGCCGACGCCACAACCCAGAGGCCAGCCTCCACAGAGTCAGAGGGGGACACTGCACGTGCTCACAAAATCCTCTAATCTTCCGATACATCTCCAAATTGGGAAAATTAGCTTATTTTTTATACATGCAACCATGTCTGTCCGACGAAAATTCAAATCTTTTCAATTCGATGTGCCGACTTCTACTGACTGAATTCATTATGCACATTTAAACCTTTCTATAATTGCAACTATATCTCAAAACGGTTTCTCACTTGCTGTGAATGCAGTCTTTGCCAGGTCTCAATTGAAAGCAATAATTTTTCCGACTCATGTGACTTCCTGGTCGAAGATTAAATAAGAATAAAGACCCTCCACCATCTGGCTCGACTGCCACCAGTCTGTTCGCCACATTAAGCTAATTGACCACTCAAAATGGACCAAATAAAACAAGACACCATAAGAGAGCTAGGATCAGCGATATTTCTACAGGCTATAAGCTGACGCCGATCACATTGCAGTTCCAAAAGAAATAATGAAGGGCATCCCTCTTGCAGAAAAAAATAAAAGATATACATTCCAGAAACTTCTATCAAAACTGGATATTTTGACCAAGCTTAAAGGGGGGTCAGACAGCATCTGCTAATAGCTCATATCGTTAGCCATCAATCCATCTATCCATCCACCCATCCACTGTCTTCTGCTTATCCAGGGCCAGGTTGTGGGTGTAACAGACTAAGTGCAGAGGCCCAGGCCCCCCCTCCTGCCCAGCCACTTCCTCCAACTATACCCGAGGGATCCCAAGCCGTTCCCAGGCCAGCCGGGAGATATAGTCCCTCCAGCGTGTCCTGGTCCTGCCTCATATCGTAAGCCTCGTGGCATAGTTGCTTATCTAATTTTTTGAGTTTTATCATTTATTTATTTATTTATTTTTAATTATTTCAGGGAATTTATTTTATTTTTCTTTTTCATATTTTTTAGGGTTTGAGAGAAAAGGAAAAAACACATTTTTGCCAACACAAAAGAACGTAGGCAGCCAATATCACAATTTGGCAAAAATATGACTTAGGCAATTATGCTATGAGGCTAATGATATTAAAGCTTGCGGTCAATAACCCAACCAGGGCTGAAACAGTGGTCCAGGACATCTACAACAGCTCCAAACATAATATCGCTGCTCCAAAAAGCATCCAGGAAATCTGGGCACTCTGAATCAATATCACTGTAGGCCTCGGAAATCCTCCAGCAATTTACACAGGTCCTGCTGACCCTAAGCCCCACCCCCCCTCACTCTTAGCTCTAAAAATCTCCATCAAACTTCAACCCACTAAAGCCTTACTTGCGGAGTCGCGGCTTCTAGTAGTGTAATTATTGTAACAGTTCGCGAAAAATATCCACTCCCAAACTCAGAAAATGAAAGAAAACAGAAAGTAAACATAAGTGGCTTACTTCACAGTAAAGATAGAACACAGTAGCATCTGTACAAACCTATCCAGAGAGTTCCAGTATTAGAGAGGTCAGTATACTGTTTTAACCAATAGGTCAGTAAACTGTTTTAACCAATCAGCAAAGGGAAACTGAATAAACCGTCTTATGGAATGTTAAATCAAAATTTGAAACTGGCGTTCAAGAAACCCATTGTTTTCAATTACCAGAGGTAATAGCTGAACCGACATTAGACACTGTGTTAAGAAAGATCAAATCACATTTTTTCAACACTGCCAAAAGTGTTTTTTTTCCTCTCCTATGGAAACCCAAATGAGGATTTTACCACTACCCTATTTAGCTTATCAATCACTTCACTGAAAAAATCCACATTCTATGCCAGTGTTATTTTTCAAGCACCAAGATATAACCAATATCAACCATAGTATGGTAAACAAACATGGCTTAAATCGCCTCGAGAGGGTTAAGCTTCCTGGAAGGCATGGGGGCGTACATCATGTACTAAATCAGTACAGCCAAGTTGGTACTTATTAATTGCATCCAATCTAATTTAATCATGTTGATTAAAGATGCAATTTGAATAAGCATGTGCGATTCATTCCAAGATATTTCATTTTTAGAGAGGGCAATTTATCATCTCTGGCATAAAATCCACTACGCTGGTACAGCAGTCCCATGTCAGCATTTTTTTTTAAAACTCAAAACAATAGCAAAGTTTCCCAGACCTCCACCACTGAATGTAAGAGCACACTTCTTTCCAATCAGGGTACAGTGTCTGCCATGCTTTCCAGGGCAACCATTTCACTACTTCACTCCACCCCCAAACCACCATCATTCCATACCACTTTGTATATCTCAGCTCCTGTAGACCAAAAGAAGGAATAAAATGCCAATTGTTAATGGCCAACATCTCCAAACTTTGTGGATCCTTCCCACAAAATTGCTAAACATCCACTCTTTTTTTACAAGTTAAGCACTCTGGTCAGCAGATTATTGCACAAACACGTGATGTACGAAACTATTTGCCCCATCTCCAGAAAATGAGCAATGTCCAAACCCATAAAGTTTGGCAATTCTTGAATCCTCAATAATGAAAGAGCGTTTTTCCGGTCAGTAAGCTGGCAACATAATACAATTTAAGCTGCATTATTGTACTACAGGGAACGCAGAGAAAGTCACAGATCAGCAAGTGAGCTCAGTCTGCAGTGAGGTCACAATGATGATTCATCGCAATAGCAGGCAAGAAAGGCACTGTGGTCCAACCACCAGACTTTAATAGCATCAGAGCCTTAAGGAACAGCACATCTCACCATGTGGACAGGTCCTAATGGACCCTACACTTCCCGGCCCAGCGCACACCCTGAGGCAGCAGTCTCTTGATGGTAACACACAGCCACAATGGACAGGCAACAACTCCATTTTCAACTAGGCCACTGCTATGAAAGGGAAAGTAGTCAATGTGAGCAAAGAGAAGACCCAGGTGACTCCAAGTCTGCACTGATAACAAGCAAGCAGTGTATGCAAACACAATGCAGGAGTAAGATAGTGGTCTCTGTCACACTTTCAGTTGTAAATCAGTGTTTTACACCCTAATGTTCACTACCATGCGCAATAATGACTTCTGTCATACTAGCATATTATTATCAGTGTAAAAGATTATAGAAAACAAGGCACCAAATGAGACAAAATAGAGGGCAAGGCAAAAACAGAGTCATATCATAATGCTAAATTGCTGTGATTCAGTGATCATAATTCCAAATGTTCAAACTAGCTGAGACCCAAGATCAAGCAGATGATAATCAGCGGCATGCGGTCCACAAACTGGAACCTCGTCTGTTGGCTATTGTGTGGCCCTAAACCCCCCCCCCCCAATCATCCTTTGTGTCCACTCTGCATAATGTAAACCAGGGATCCAGACCTGGTTCTCTACCCTCGAGGACCGTGAGTTGATGATTCCTGCTGCAAACAATAAAAGGCGCACGCACACGGGTACACAGGCCTATGAGGGGGTGATTCTTGGCACTATGCAGCAGCTTCCACTAAACAAATGAAATTACTGAATTCAGCAAGCACATCTGTCTGAAACAGCAGGTAATCCCAGCAGGAGGCCACAGTTTCTGATGTTGCAGACAAGTTGTTGGCCAAGAATACCGTTCATTGTTTTTGAGACCAAAGTTATGCGCATAACAGTTTCCATTTTGATCCAGAGATGGTATTGGACAATCGGATATTATCATTTTAATTTTCTCATGGAAAGCAAACTTAGAAAAAAATTTTTTTTTGCCAATCAAACATGCCACAATGTAGACTGCAGTCGCCTTGTACACTGAACTGTGCTTTTTTCTGCCACAACGCAAAAATGAATGAATTACAGAACCCTTGAAGGGGCAGTTATTGCCATGCGGTTTAGATTGTGCTCAGTTTTTGCCATTCAGAGCAATGCATATTTTTTTCTGCCTTTTTTAAATGAAAGTCATACTTTCCCATGCTGAAATCCAGAAATACCTTTACTCCCTGATCTAAGGCTAATTGTTTTGTACTTTTCAAAAAGGAAAACACTTTCACACATCGTAGGCCTGCCACAGACAAGCGAAAGACTGTGGTGACTTCAACTTGCAAAGCCCCCTAAAATTCAACAAACAAGCCCTAAGCCATCAACTGAACAGGACTAGCACTTCAAAGCCTCTACAGGTTTTAGAAGGGAATGGATAGTCTGAGCACACACTCTCTCTCTCTCTCTCTCTCTCTAACACACACACACACACACACACACACACACACAGACACTCACACTCAAGGTAATCCCTATTTCAAATGAGCAGAGGAGTGTCTTAAGGTTACTGCCACTTCATCCGTCTCATTGAGAAACAGCAACATAGCTTCAGTTTTGCATGAATAGTGCATTTGGTGCAGAGTTGGGTTCAATTCCATTTTCAGGGGAAAATGGAAAAAATTGCTCGCATTAATTAATGAACTGAAAATATCTGAACTGATCTATTCAGGTTTTCGATTCGAAATATTTAAGTCCCAATCAGTCTGAGCATATGAATTTAAAACAACTTTACATTCGACTTTAAACATTGAAAAGCTTTCAAACTGTTCCGCGCTCAATTCGATAATCAGCATGGTTGAGAAAATGGATTTTATATGAGTTGATACAAACTGTGATTTAAATAGCCCCGCGATTGGTGAACATCGATAAATTGAAAGTTCAGCAGCAGCAACTGTAGCCCACCTACCCGCTTCAAGGTTAGTTCGTGGGCAACATTTCAATGTGCCCCAACCCATTTGCACGGAGGCTTCTCGACTGTATTCGTTTCAATTTATTACCCATTCCACCCAGTGCTAAAACAAGGTACAACATTTCTCTGATTTATTTCGGTCCAATTTTGTCACCAATTTGTCAATTAGCGAGAGCAAATGCAGAATTGCAAGACAGTAATGAAAAAACAGCGAATAAGGTAAAATAATAAAGAAATACACTCAATTAATCTCGTCATGTGTCCACCAATACGCTAGCAACCATCCATGATTTGGCAGGTCCAGTTCTGAGGATGTGTCTAGCCTTCGGAAGGCACGGGTGTTGCCTACTTCATCAATGTAGCAAGCAACTAGACTGCCGCAGCATCATTTCCACAGTAGCAGCCGCTAAAACGTCCTCCTTGATTAAAATGAAACAATATTACCAACGTGGTAGGAATTTAAGCGTGCCTGAGGCGATGGCTACAATGCAAAGCGTTCTATGGCTAGAGACACTGCAGATAACGTTAGTGCTAGATTACGTTAACATCATCCCTGGATAATACGATATCAGTTATGCACTGATAACCAGATGTGTACCAGCAGGCTTACAATTTCGCAAGACGAGGTTCACGTTACCCGGCTCCATGAATTATGTAATCTTATATTGTACGTTTGTCCAATGTAATCGCCTAGACGTCAACAAAAGCTGAAATACTCGCAAGATACTCGCTTGCATGCATTGTCACGCACTGAGTAGCTGGATGTCAATTCCAGTCTTCACGGAAATTATACCTGGCGACGGAATCATCTTCCCATGAACTTGATGGAATGGTCAGGCAGTCATGTTCAACGTACTTGGTGGGCAACGGGCAAGCGCCACACATCGTCCCAACGGAGTACACAAATAAATACACAAACATAAGCAAAAGATTCAAATGCATTTCTGAAAATTTGGATATATCTGAAATCTACTGTCATTAGCATGAAGCGAGCATAGAATAGCCAACAAACACAGCACTTACTTCCCAATCACCTCGCACAGCTCGTATACATCTTCAAACAGAACGTCGTCGTCGGCCATGGTCCAGCAAGAACGGAGAACGTATCCCCAGGAAATCCGTCTAAAATATTATATGCAAGATCAAACACAAAGGGCAAAAAATATGCAGCTATTGCGCTCGTCTTCGTATTTGAAGTAAGGTGGTCAACAGCACTGTCTTTTTGAAACCTTCCCAAATTCCAATGGGCAGGAGAAAAATCTTGCTTCTCCACGATTTCCTCAAAAGCTTCGCTGATGGTATGGCTAGCGAACAAAGCTAGCAATCTCTATTTTGACCGTTTTTCTCCGGGTCTCCGCGAGCCCCACCTTCTCCTCGTCTCCCGGTTTCTTAATCCTCCGGTACCAGCCAACGGTTATTTTAAAACGCTCATTAATCGCCCGCCCCAGTCGAGTGCAGAGTCCGTGGTTGTTCTATCACCGAATCGATATACCCCTCCTTAGATGGCAACTATACCTGGCCGTGATGCTCCAGTCTGTCTATATTTCACCGGTAAGCTACATGTATATGTAACATCAACATTGCACAAGAAATAACCAATGTATTTCATGCTGAAAATAAAAACGAGCAATCGATATCTATTTATAAAACTGCCATGTTTGTTTTCATTCCTTGCCCAAAGGTAAGACTTATTTTTGCACCGGCGTCCCTAGCTTCTTGCCTCCGACACTATTAAAATGGATAGTGGATGCTGAGGCTATCTTCACCGCTGCTCTAGTTTCCCCCGTCACTCCAGAACTGCTAGACTCCTCCCTCCTCGAAGGTTGTGAAACTGGTGCGCTCAGTACCAAAATGGCTCCGTCAATGCGCGCTAACTTGCTCAGATTACAATAAAAAAGATCGGAGAGGTTTGAGCCAAAATGACGAAAAGGGCGCGCCTTTGGTGGTTCCCGAAATGCAGTTTCCCAAAGTACTTCAATGAAACAAATTCACCTATCCCCCACCAACCCGAAGTCACAACGCAACGCCCTCCGCGTACGCGTTGACCAATTGACACCTATTGACTGACGTCAGCGTTTTCAACAAAGCTGTTTCATACACTGAAGTCACTGAGGAAAACAACACAGTATCATATCATAAGATAACAAGCTTGACATTAGTGTTTGATATTTTTTGCCTTTATTTAACCAGGGAAGTTCCACTGAGAGCTTGTTTCGTTTTTTTTAAGGATGCCCTTGGAGAATGCCAGATATAACAGTTGCAAGAAAGGGAAAATAGAGGGAAACAAGGGTAAAAAAAACCTCATGGCCAGTTTTAGTGTTCGGGCCGTTGATCAGGAGATCGGTGGCAGACTTTGTCCCAGCTACATTTTTCATAATTTCTCAAGAAGCAAGTCAGAATCCCAAGCACCACTGAGAGCTGTGACCAGAAGCTCAACTGTAACCAACCAATCAACTTACCACTCCTTTTTCAAACTATTGCCTTTAGCTTACAGTTACAAATGTTCTTAATTAAAGTAAAGGTGAAAACATGGGCATATCAGAGACTGTGTCTCAACAAAAATATGAAGTACATAAGGAAATATCAATGCATTCTCACGGATGGAGAGATCATAGCTGATGCTGGCATCAGACTACATGTACTAAGCTTGGCTTTAGAATGATTTTGTTGGACTCATGAATTACCAGCATAGTGGCTGATCATGAATAGCACCAGTCGCATATGCCCATGTAGTCTGACATATGAAACGACCTATAAAGCACCACAACACTCTGACAAAAAGTCTTGCTTGTGAGAATTTTTTTGTCTTGACGCACTTAGTGTGACATCTCAAGTGTATTCCTTTGCGTTGACCAATCAGGTGCTCTCCGCACAGCGCACTGAGTAAACAGTGAGCACCGTAATTAATTAGACAGTAAAATATTTTCAGTTATTTTAGTTCAGTGGCTCTGAATCCAAATAAAAAAGCAATTTAGATGCTGAAGAGGAGATTGATCGCAAAAGTCCCCTAAACAAGCAAGAATTGAAGAATACTGCAATAGAAGCCTGGCTAAGCATCACCAGGGAAAATATCAAGCATCTGGTGATATCTGTGTAAGAAAATTCAAACAGTCATTGCATTCATAAGATATGCAACCGAATTAAAAAAAAAAAAAAAGATTACTTTATTCTACATTAATGTTAAACAGTCCAATATTTTTTATGCACGGGGAAAGGTGGGTGATTCTCTATTAAATGTGCAGTCATTTCTAAACGGTTCATCCAATATGGATGAAAACACCCTAAAATTAAATCTGACAGTCTGCATTCAGCCTCACTGCCATTGTATCCTTTCACACTCTAAGCGCTAGAGTGCAGAACCAAAATAGAAAATGTGTCTCTGTCCAATGACTGAAGGCGCTAACTGTATATTTAAGTTTACAAAACATCATCTACCAATTGTTTTTTTTTTTTTCCATAAGATCTTTCAACATATAGCTGAAACATTATCTATAAAAAATTATGGAGCAAGCTAGCACTTGTACCTGTGTAATGTTAAAACATTTGTTACCTCAGTTTTGTTTGTGGTGTTGGCAGCCTATGCTGCCCTCTCCATGACACCTGGAGAGCACACAACGCCTCCCTCACCACAAATGATGGCATGATTCAGGAGAACATATAGATTCCACACAAATAACCCATATCATCATGAGGAGAATATACAAACTTCACACAGCTAACTCACACAAACAGGGAGAACAAGCAAACTCCACACGGATAACCCCCACAAACATGGGGAGAACATGCAAACTCCACACAGATAACCCATGCAAACACAGGCAGAACATACAATCTCCACACAGATAACTCACAGAAACGCGGGGAGAGCATACAAACTCTACGCAGATAACCCACACAAACATGGAAAGAATACACAAACTCTACACAGATGACCCATGCAAACATGGGGAGAACAAACAAACTCCACACAGATAATCCTCACAAACACGGAGGGAACATAAAAACTCCACACAGTTCACCCGCACAAATATGGGGAGAACATACAAATGCCACACAGATAACCCTCGCAAATATGGGGAGAACATGCAAAAAACAAATCTGCCTTATTGAAAGGCTTACAAACACTGTATTATTCTGCCGTTGAAATTGAAATTATTATCGTAAATAACTTATTTATGACCTCAGAGTTTTTTCACTCAAAGGAGAGTTGTATCTGATCAATATTATTGCTAATTTTATGCAGTGTTCATGAAGCATTTTCATTGCCTCTGTTTGCTCAAAACATTTGAAATTCAGCAAAAAAAAAAACAAAAAAATTGGCAGTAACAACATTCATTCCCCCTGTCAATTTATCTGCAAAAAAATCTTATCAAAAATGATGAATCTGGCACCGTTGTCCTCCATGTCTCTCTGTCCTTGGATAGGTTTTGATCAAGTGCCTTAAATTATTACTGAAGTTATTTTCACGCTCATGCACCCCGTTGGCATTTTATTTATTGGTGTGTCACTGGCATATTGAATTTTATAAAATTGCATAATGTTCAAGGTATAAGCGGGAGTCAGTTATGGTCACAGTCACCTCATGATTGTTGAGCAGGGCTCAGCTCTTCCTCTCTGCATTTTTCCGCTAAATTCCTCCCTGTTTTCGCCTCTGTCTACAATATTAACTGCTAACTATAATGGATCATGAAAGCCTCTGCAGATGAACCCGCAAAAATGACATGCGTTTCACTGTCAAACTATCTGAATGAAACCTGTCATCAATCTACCAGTGGATTAAATGGACAAGATCAGTTTCTTCATCTTTTTAAGTTTGCGTAAGCAATGGCTTTAAGTGCCAAATCAACGGGCTGACAGCAATTATATTTTCAAGTTGGTCTTAGCCTTTGAAGCCTGGTTTAGCTATGTTTCTTTCAGTAGTTCTTTTTTTCTCAGACCATATCCACTTATAGACTCACAAAAATTCTGGAACTGGGAGGAATACTATGTAAAAACATGGATATTGCATTCCCTGACCTTATGCCCTGATACAGTTGAAGAACTCATGCCTTGGCTGGACAGTGGGCTTTATCAGGTTATGTTTGAGTATTTACTTATGCTGGTAAATCATTTGACAGCATTTTTTCCACAGTGAGCTTAAAACTACCTTTCTTAACATTTTTGTATTCCTGCTTTTTGCTTTTTTTCTGAGATCATAATAAAGTCTGCACAGTATTGCTGAATATAATATCTGAATAACCTGTACCATAGAGAGGTCTCACAGCCCTTGTACAGATATCCCTCTGCCTTCATCATCTGCTGCTAAGCGACATTAGATGAAGACTGTCCTTGATTACCTGTGGAGAAAAAGGGGCATTATTTGCATAATGCTCACGCGTTCATGTGTATATGTGCATGCATGTTTGTTTTGTGTGTGTGTGTGTGTGTGTGTTTGTCTGTGTGCATGCGCGTAAAAGAGAGTGAGTATTTGCTTTTACATTCATTTACGAGTGTAAGTCAGAAAAAGAAGAAATTAACACAGGGGAAAGAATACCGAAATACAGATTGGCGAGTATGAGTGAAAAATAAATGAGCATAAAGAAAAAGAGCTTTGATACACAAGATTATAAAAATAGCGAAAGCCCAAAGCCTGCCTGACAGTCGGAAAAGCCTTTAGATGTGGAGAGCAGCAGGATGCAATTGAGGGGCTTGTGTGCATTACCTCTCTGGCTTTGCATGACGCAGTGACCCAGCAGTTTCTCTCCTGGCTGCTAATTGGCCCAAGCTCCATTATCTGGGTAGTGCAGGACTGGGAGTTCTTCTTCGCTACCTACAGCTCACCTCGATTTCTGGCCACTAGGCTGGAGGCTGGTAGCTGCAGTTTATACGGGTGGGGCCAGCTGCAGTGAAGCAAGATCCTCGCCAGACACAAATAATGCCACTGTCACTCAGGCGAGCACAAGCAGCCAGCACATCAGTTTGATTCTTGTAACTTGAAGGAACAAAATCAATATTCATGCTGAAACAATTCATAGTACTGATCCAGAGCAGAAATCAATAAGCTCATGCAGATAAGATGACAGTCACTCGCAATGGTTTAAACTGTCATTATCGATTAACCAGGGGAAAAAGTGCACCGAATATATTAACAACCATTCGGTGGTGAAGTAATTGTCAACATTCTCGTGTTCAGCCGGTGTGTCAGTAAAAACAGCTCTATTGCTCAGAGTAAGACTTTATGCAATATCCCAATAATTTTTATTGTCTGGTTTGTACTCATAAGCACTCCTGCTGAAACCCAAACCAGCTTTTTATGACTTCTAGCTGGCCATAACTTGTATGTAGACCATCTGTTGAACAGCTGAGCACCCAGTGTTTACTTAGTTACTTAGTTATTCACTAGCTCACTCTACCAAAGTACCCTGCAGTGACAGCTGGTGAGCTGCAAGCACAGAACATCCCTTGAAAATAGTGATTGGTCTTCACCTATTTTCAATCATTTATTAAAATTAACATTATGTAACCACTGAAAGTAGTCAACATTATAAGGTATAGCCGTTTTCCTCAGTAAGGTAACACAAGAAGGAAAATGCGTCATTTGACGCGAAATTGCCTTGTACTCAACATTATTCATTTGCGGATATTCGTTGCTACTTTTTGCTTTCTTTGTTATGATTACACGGTCATGAAGCTATGATTGGATCCAGCAGGATGTGCTTAAAGCATACATGGGAGTAGTGACACATTATATGGAAAGTGAATATTTTCTATTTTATCATTGCAGCATTGCATTAAGAATGAAGGTGTGGTTTTAACTGCCAATGGTTTATTCTTATCATTAGAGAACTTGTTAATCAAGGAAAATGATTGAAAAAAATTCAAGACCTATTAGGGTTCGTCTTATCGAGAAGAGCTGGCAACACCTGATGGTACAGAGTGTTTCCAGAGTTCATGTAAATCAAATGATTGAAAATAAGTCAAGATCAATTATTATTTCCAAGGGATGGTCTGTGCTTTACCAATTTTCAGTTCACCAGCAACCACTGATATCCAGCTATGACCAACAACAGATCAGACTTCACCAGCAGGAAGTGTTGAAAACATATCTTGGACTAATTTGGAATCTTGCTATTAAGATCCGAATTTTTCAGCAGTACACCAATAAAATGCTCCTTTATCATCAGGTGTTCATTTATTATGCATGTTTCTTGTGCCCCACATGTGCAAAAAATCAATATCTCAATTAGCATTTACCTATTGTATGTATGAAGCGTTTCATCGCAAAATGCAATATATCCATTTGAAGCATTTTTTTTTTTTGAAAACTGCAAATTTTTGTCATGGGAAAGAGGAGCTTTCTCATTAGTGAATATGCCTTGCTAAACAAGTTAAAACACTATATCATGATGCAATTAAATCCAAGAAAAATGCATTTTGCGAAAAAATGAACTTTGTAGTGATTCGAGGTCAAATTCCTGCTAAGTCAATATCACAGATGTAAACATTTCCTTGTTTCCGAAATAATTTGTAATACTTCTCTATATTTAGTACATGTCTTTTTTTGCGAATCTGTGGCTCAATGCAGCTAAAAACTCAGTCAGCGAGGAGACCTGATGGGAAATGCATTCTCCATGGATAAATGAACAAACTGGGGAATCTTTTTTTTTTCCGCAAAGCTTGCAGCATAGAAATGAAACTCATTTGTGTTTAGCCCAAACAAGTCGCTAAACAGTCAGAGCCTTTTGGCAGTGCGGGATTCTCCATTATTGGTTGGCTGCGTGGACATATTGCAATTAGCAAAAAGACTGGCTTGGTATTTATTGCGCTTTGGAATGAGAGCTGATGTTCAAGCATGCTAAACACTGGGATGTAAAGTTTCTTGCCAAGGACTGAACTTGGCATGACTACTGGCCCACCAATGATGATCCTCTTGCAGCGGGGGTTCAAAAATAATTTTGAAAGTGGCATTTATTGCATTTTGTGATGAAACTCTACATATACTGAACCTCGTGTAGCTCAGGTGCAACATGCTTAAAATGCAGATTCACAGCTTTTTTCAATGGGTATTTTTTAAACATTTAGAATACAAATTTTCTATGAGTATCAATGACTGTACTTTTTATAGACATAATGATGATGGAAAGGGAGTTTGGAGTGCTGTCCAGAAGATGGCAGCACCAACCTGACATGGTGATGGGGTTAAATTTGTAATTCATTGTACTCATCTCAGCTGCTGCCCATTATGGTCACAACCCTCATGTGGATGCCCTCTGTAGTTGAGTTCCTATCTCACGTCCAGCGAATTTCGAGCAAATTTAGGAAAATTTGCTTAAAAGAAAATTTGAATTACCTGCGTTTCCATCAACTGGCTTGGAGCGTATAAACTGTGTAAGTAAGTCAGTTTAATCACAAGATGGCGGTAGAGGGCACTCATAAAAGTATAGAATAGCTGAAGAAGAAGGTCGCAAACCAGAAAAGAAACAAACTGAAGCAAAACAATCGGAAAAGAAACAACTGGAGGAGAAACAAGACGTTGTAAAAATGGAGAGAGGTTTCCAGGAGTTGCATGCAATTCGGCATATCATCATAGAGCTTTTCTTTCAGCAAATGATTGCAATGTTTGACGCTGTGCAAAGACAAAGTTGAATGCTAATGCAAAAGCCGCAGCATGGCAGCGACTTCAAAGCTTACTGGGCAAATGCCACTTGAGCTGTTTCCATCCTAAAATATTCACATTAACTCTTTATTGCTCAGCTCTCATAAGGCAAAAACCACTTCAAGTAAGTGGATAAACTTTTATGCGACTTAGAGGAAGTTTATTTGCATTTTGCCATTTTCATGTGCTTTTTCCAATGCAAATTTTCTAAATGCCCATAAGAATAGTGAGATGGAAATGCAACAAATGTCTCCTTCCACTCAGCAACTTGTGCGTCTATTAGAAGTGATGTCTCCTTTGATTGGTTTGTGTTTCTTGCGTGCTCCCTCATCCTCGGCTGCGTCTTGTTTCATAGTTATCTCACGTCTTGTATCTGTAACATACTGTATGTGTACCCCCTCCTTTGAGATGCGAGTTGCTGGATTGTAATTTGCTACGTATGCTTACAACCAGCAGGTATTAACTTGTAAAACTTTTCATCCTTAGAAAGTTCAACATAACCTTTAATAATAGAAATTCACAGAAACATCCTTCTTACTTAGTTGATAAGTACAAGCACCCAACCACTCTCACAGTCCAGGATTCGGACAGTGCTAGTCAATCCCATTCTAGTCTGTTCCTCTGTCCAGTGTTGGGACCACAAAAACATAGCATCCTGAATATTGCTCTCAATATAGATGTAATGTAGCTTCAGTGAAGCGCAGCAACCAGCAGATACTGAATATGTATGTGACATTGTCTTTCAATATGTCAAAAATGCTTTTTTGACTTTGAACCTACTTAAAGGTTTTTCAAAGGTTACTTGCGTGAAAATTTTGAGGGTTTCACAGAAAAATGATTTTTATCTTCCACTTTTAAGAGAAGCATCATAGGTGAAAATATGATCTTAAAAAATGTTTTTTGGTATGATCCTCTTTTGAACCTTCCTGGGAGGATTGTATCACCATGGCAGTTCAATTCCCCCCCCCATTGCATGTAAAAAGCAAAATGTTTTTTCTGTGGACAGGTGTTTAGACAAAGATAAGTAGTGCTGTGTAAGAGTCAGGGAACTCAGATTTAATCTCAAAGGCTTTTGGGTCTAGTACTTGCTGGGGCACTGGCATTCTTTCGTTGATCAAGCTGCGTGGCCTGAAATACTTCAGTAAAATACCTATCTGTGAAAACAGGAAATGAAAAATGTAATATGTGCTTGATACTGCTCTGGTTAAGAATGTTTGCCTTCAGGACTGACCACCCGTCATTCTAATTAAGTCAACAGTGAATGTAAAAATATTCTTCTGATTCCAGATTTTCAGAAATCTTATCATGCTGTGGTCATAACTAAGAACAACTTGAACTAGAAAGCCAACGAAACTAATAAACTACACTGAAAGGTTTCATTCATCCTTATTGTTAAACATATACAGTATTTTGTGGTTCATTCAATAAAGCCTAAAGCAATTCAGGTCAAGAAACCGAATAAATATAGGAGAACCTTTTTAAAGCAAAAACTATACCCAATCATGAATTTCCTTTGTGTATGAATATATTGAGCTAATGCCATATCCTCAGTTGGAAATGCTTCCATGACCTAAACCAATTAAAGAAAATGAAGCAGTGTTCTTCCTCACTGATTAGAGGACTTGAGACGAGGACACTGATGAATTGTTAGCTGATATTTTAATCAAAAAGGGGCTAAGTGGTTACAAACACTTATTCATAAGCTATCAGATATTTTGGAGCTTTTTGGATATTTTGCATCGGTCTCACACAGAGAAAATTCCAGTTAGTCTATCAAACTAAATGTTGAATCAATTTAACACTAAAATTAGGCTGATTTCTCCAGGATGTTCAAAATTAATTACAACCTACTTAAAATACCTCAAGTCAAGCTATTCAGTGCTACTTATTTGAACCATTAAATTCAATCATTTGAAAGGGGATTATGAACAATTACACAAACACTGCACATGCAGTATACCGTAAATAATTCCTATAATTCATAATAATTGTATTAAAAATTTGCCTATTTAATCAGTTAAAACACCAATCAAAATATGACTTTGACAAAGAAATAGCATTGAAACAAATAATGTATGGTTCACACTTACCCCCAGAAAATTCTATGATGGATCTGCTTCAAAAATTTTGTCAAATTGATCTCGGTAACTGTATTAAGTGACTTGTGAAATTCTTGGCCTAAGTATTGAATCAACTTGCTCAGAAGTAACCGAATGCCTTTCCCTTAAATAACCATTTAAAGTGAATCCAGTGCTTCCTATTTTTGAGTATAAGGAAAGGTCACAAGACTTTTATGCAGATTTTGCCCCTATGGACAGATGACCTTCAACACAGGAAGTGAACCACAATAATAAATTAGCTCACCTTTCTGGTATAGGGAGAAGTTTAAATTTAATCTGCCCAAAAAGATCACCTAAGTTTGCAACTGACATAAAATAATCAATCTCAGCTTTTGGGAGGGAAAACTATTTATATGTTCATATAAATATAAACTGTTTTGATTAGTAATACTATCTCTCTCATTTGCTTCCTGGTTCTTGTCCTTCCAAATTTAAATCACATTTTTGGGACACTCAACCGAAATATTAGCCGTGGCCTGAAAGTTCCTTTTTTAAATATGATGCAAGAGTGTGCCACAAGCTCAAATTGTCAAACAGTGATTCCTGCCGGTGAAGGACATTGCATTAAAGGATAAAAAGTTGTGAGAAGCTAAGCTGCCTGATCACAGCAGAAGGAGCAGAATAATTCGCCCTGACTGCACTCTTTATCTCTTAAGGGCACACCTTTCTAAGATCTGGAAATGCGACTCACATGCTTCCCTCCAGGACCCATGCTGCTGCCTGGTCTTATTCTACATCCATTCACACCTAGAGAGGCATTCAATGAATTCAGGAAGAATTTACCAATAGCACCATACAAGCCTCAGCAAAGGGGCTGCCTACAGCAAACTTCAGTTTTGAAAAAACAGAAAATGAATAGAAGAACAGATGTCAAGGTTTCCAAGAATCTAGATGATCGATCAATCCATTATACTATCTAATTATTGCTGGTCAGGGTGATGAAAGGTCCAGGAGCCTATTCTAGCACGTATTTTGTAAGAGGCAGGAACAATCCTAGAAGGTTGCCATTCCATTAAGGAAGCCGGCATAGTTTTTATTCAAATACTGCAAGACTGTGTATGATTGTGTGAAGCTTTGAGTGGAGAAAGCATCAGTTCAGTTTGAGCTGTGCAAACATCTTGTTCATGGCATTCTGAAATGTACCGTTTGTGCTTTTGTGTGACTCTCCCCATACACATCATCAATATTTGCTTCTGCCAAAGCTTGCTCATAATTCTAAAATGGTAATGATTTTTTGAAATCCAGTCTAAGAATTATGTGCCAGCATGCTCCTTTGCAACTTATGCTTTTATCCACGGAGAGCACAAACGGTTTGTGCTTCTCCACTGAAACGTACCTGTCAGCAGCCACTTCATTTCACTCCTGGTCACAGATCAAGCATACAGAATGAGGGCAGAGGAAACACGAACATGCACTTGCTCAGAAGACAACTGATGGGTGCTTTAATGGTCAGTAGGAGGCACTTCAGCAACAAACTGTGATAACTTAAACTGACTGCATCCCTCCCATATCACTGAGCAGCGCAAAGCCAATAATGGGCTGTTCTCATGTGGCTGCAGGCCACAGTCAGCACTGGCTTGAACGGATTCGATCTGAGACCATGGTGATCACCCTTGAACCAAGTTACCAAAGGGAGGAGCTTCAGTTACCGAGGAGATGAGTCCTGATGAGACTCCAGCTTTTATCAGCAGTCCATTTACGAAAAAATGGCAGTAGCTGCCAGCTCTGAAATACAGCATGCAATGTCCTCCTTACTTAGTCAAGCTCAAGTAGGCAGCACAGAACAACGCTACAAGGACCCCCATCAATGATGTTTCTAAAGATGTGCCCAACAGTGCCACATCTGAAGGCCAAGTTCCTGTTGGTCTTTAGTCATGATAAATTGTTTCAACTCGCAATCATGTTTGGCTATGAAGCATAAATAGATGGACAGAGGCAGTTGCCTTGCAGTGTGATGGCATGAATTTTCAAGTACACATCACAAAATGTAAATGATGTATAATTTTAGTTGTATTTTAGTGCAGGGATAGAAATTAATTTCTTGTATGGATCAAATTAAGTTTAAAGGGGAGGACTAATGGCACATCATATTAATTGAGCTCATTTTTGTTGCATTTATCATATGATTGAGGGGGAGAGAGAGAGAGAGAGAGGGAGAGAGAGAGAAATATAAAGCACAGCATAAAGAATCATGTGGCCTTAGGCATAAATATCATATGTCCACAATGAGACCATCTGGGAATGGAGGCCACGCCAACTCTCTCTGAGTGACATCCATCAAGTTAGCCAATGGGATTGCAGAAGGCCCAGGAGAGTTGGTTGGTGCAGAGTGAAGTCATGGCCTAAGGGAAAGTTCACACTACGTGTCTGGAACAGGACAGGCCTGTTTTAATTTTGATTCAAGTGATGTTTCCAGCTAACTGTCATGTTTTTGTGTAAGACTTCATGGTTTTGTGCTGTTATATCCTTCTAAATGTAGCAAATGCAAGAAAAATGTAAGGAATCTATCCGGGCTTACCTCCCAAGAAATAAGACCATTTTGTGAGGCAGACTTAAATCAATATACCCAATGGGATTTTTTTGCTCTGCCTTGCACAGACCACACAACTAAAATGACTATTGCAAGGGCTTTTATGCATAGGAAGTATTTTTAATTTTGATTTCTTCTGCAAAGTTAATGTGTGTGTGCATGCTCACATGCACATATGCGGTACATACGCATACACTCATGAACACAAAATGGCGATTTTGGACTAAGGATATGTGACACACAGAAGTGAAAGGTACACATTTACACGAGGAAACACAGGGCCAGAAACAGACATGGAAAAAGAGAGGCTAAAATGTATAAATAAAACTAAAAACATAATTTAAAAAATTTGCAAACGAATAACAGACACTTACAAAGTCATGAATAAATTGCAGCCATTTTTATTCAACGTTACTGTCTAAATACACAGTGGAAGGGAAATATAGCAGGCTCTCACAGATTTAGAAATGCGTCTATATCTATAGCAGACTCTCCAAGGCTCTTTACTACCTGCACTGCATTCAATCGGGTATATCTCCAATCACCTCGGTAACACACAAAGGCAAAAGCAAACGATATCAGCTCCCGATGTTATCTCCGCTCAAACTGAACAACGTCATTAGAAGTAAAGTGCAGACTCATCATTTCCACGTCATTGCTGTCATCAGCTATTGCAATGCACCAATGTCGACTGACAAGTGTACAGTTTTTTTTCTAAATTTTATTGCACAATCAATTTTGAAAGAAAAGTCATTTTTCCCTTTTAACCCTTTGAGCGCCATAGGAAACTATAGTTGACCAATGGTGTAAGATATTCAAAACCAGATGCTGTTGAAAATGATAGGTTTTCAACAGCTCAGGATAATCACGTTTTTAATTCCTTGAAAATTTATTCAGTGCTCAAAGGGTTAATTTCATGCCTATGATGAATGAGATGATGTGGCCATGGATTAACCCAACTATTGCAACTGAAAAACACTTCTATTAGTCATCTTTGGCTTCATGCTATTTCCCTTGATTTCAATTGCAATTTAACATACCTTCCCCTCTTGTTGAATTAAACAGGCAATGCACAGTGATCTTACAAGTCAATAAAACAGCTCTTCTGATACAGCCTTCTCAGCATAGGTTTTTTCTCCATAGCAATGGGGAACTAACAGTATCTCACAAGACTGCACATGTTTAATAGTGAAGCTACCATTTAAATTCATAAACCACAACTGATCTTGTTAAACCATCATGCTGTATAGTTCCAGACCACAAACAAATGTAGTTTGTGATCAAGGAAACAAACTTGACACAGGGAAAGGGATTGATTGTCCACCTACTAGGGCGAGAAATCATTGAAAATGCCTTATACAATAGAGTTCCTACTAAGGCGCAGCATTCAGCCAACATACATCTTATTAGTACAATGGTGAATAAATCGGTTGGTACTTGTTTATACCTATGGATATTTTAATGTAATTCCACAATTGAATGAATGTCTTTTATAACCATCGGTGTATTAAGTTGTCCACGTTGTAGTGTTTACATTGTATGTCTTCTTGTTATTGTCATGTTGTCTGCAACACTTTATGCTGCCATTTTGGCCAGGTCTCCCTTGAAAAAGAGATCATTGATCTCAATGGGACTACGTGGTAAAATCTGGGTTGAATAAAATAAAAAATAAAAACATACACAGTGGAACACAAAAATAAACACTGATCCCGCATATCTGTGTCTGTTACCACAGAAAGAGCGGAATTCCATGAATGGAGATGTCCCATTCAGGATCCACCACTCAGAGAAAAAGCCCATTTCATTATTCCCTTGAAAATCATTAATAAAACATTTTCTCCAAAATTTTTGTCAGTGTGTTTTAGAACTCCATTGCTTTCAGTCACCAGTACTGATTGTTATATCAGCCAACATATTGTGGTCTTACACCTGAACTTGTTTATCTTGCTAGATCAGCCCATTCAGGGGTACCTTCCTGGTTAAACTGTACTTTGCTGAACTATTATGTTGCTGCAGTATATTGTCATTACCCCTTCATCAACCCTCAACACCTTAAAGAGCAAGTTGAATACACTCGATAGAAAAGTTTTTAGGTAGGAAAAACTTTCTCCTTTACTTAAATCCCTGGATAATGAAGTTACACATTTTCATACTTTAGCTAGCAAATTTGGGAAAACACTTTGAGAAGTAACCTGTGACGCCGGGCCCGCAATGGTCATCATCACCGAAGTACATCCTCACTTGTTCATTATTATCTCATTAACCCAGCTCGTATATGTACTCCTCTCTCCCTCAGTCCTACGCGAAGTCTCATTTGTAACTCGCCTTTTTCTTACACTTAGCTATCTAGCTAACATACATTTGTAGTAATATATTCCCTTTTTATTTACCTTTTGTCATCAGTTTGTCTACCCCTGTTAGTCCAGAGTCTACATTCCCTTTGGCATTAAATAAAGAAGTAATCTAAATAAATCCTACCTTCGCATATAAATCCTGTCCTCCATTCCTACTGTGTACTTTCCTCGAGCCCACCAGTCATTACAGAACTCAAAGGTAAAGAGGAGGAGCTGTCTCTGTCTTCAATCGCAGCCAAAAATATAGAGGAGACTGGAGCATTTGATTTCAACTGCAGACACCTAACAACACACCTATCCCATTGTTGTAAAATACTTTGGAATATAAATAATTTTGCCATGCAATGAAATGTAGGCGTGGAAAAATATACAGAAAGTCATCTGGGTATTTCAAACACATGCATGGATAGAAACCCTCTCATCCACTGCTTTCAATTTACGCAAGCAAACACTACCTGAGTCAGCAACACACAGTGGGAGAGAAAAATCACACAGAATTCACTTCTCACTTCTGATGGCATTAACGTGCTGAAAGTGACAAGTTTCATTGTTCGCTGTAGCTGCTGTGGACGTTTCCTCCTAACAGCAGCGCAGGAGGCCTGTAACACATTTTTAAACCATTTCCACAGACTGACCAAGATGTCTGAGGAACCATGTAAAGTGATAATCACCTTCAATTCGAGCTGTAAGCTCAAAATTAATGCACTGCCTTAAAATATCACTTTTCGTTCTCAGGTCAATTTGCTCAAATATCCCTAGGGCTTGCCTTGCCACACACACACACACACACACGCACGCACACACACACACACACATAACCATGTTTTTCTATCCCAGTGGGAACTTAACTTTTTTTTCCTCCAAAATCCTATTTCCTAGCCTTGGACCTAACCCTACACTGTCATAAACTGACTGAATTTAACAGTTCAATTAACGCATTGTTTCCTGGTTATTTTAACTGTAAGTGGACTCCTGTGCGCATTTAACTGTGGTTTACACTTAACATACACAGAACCTCTGTCATCAAGTTATTGTAAAATTACAGTTGAAATAACTGGCAAAAAAGGTGCAAGTTTATAACAGTGTATCCCTTACCCTTTCTCTAACCCTAACCCTAATCTTAAAGCTAACCGTAATCCTCATCTACAAATCCCCAAAACAGCTGAACTATTAACCTTTATTGATAGCCTCTCCATAACCTTGAGCCTAATATTAATAGCTTACCTTAAAACTAGACCTAGACCAAACCATAATTCCAGTACTAACTGTAGACCTAAACTCTGCCCTAAGCCCAGAATTAAGCTTTTTCCTTATGGGGACCCCAAAAGGTCCCCACATTGCTTATTTTTTAGACTTTACTATCTTTGAGAGGTCTTTTGGTCCTCATCATGACATAAAAACCGGCACACATACACACACGCACACACACACACACACCTTCCACAGCACTAGGAAATATGGGATGAATTCAGTGGGGGAAAATCATTGTTTCACATATGAGAGCACCTGTAATGGTCCAGCGATAACAACTCAACAGCAGCAATAATTCCATCTCATACTTTCTTGTCCAAATAAATTAGAAAGGGGTTTTCACATACATTGTGCAATGGGTATACAACAGGTCTACAACAGAAATATGAGGTAATTGTGAGACGCTTGTGAGTGTGTCCCACAAAATTCATGTATTCTGTGATGGAAAAGGCTGTTGTAGACACTCGTTGCAGAATTTTGAACAGATTCAAAATTTTTTCGGCATCATAAGTGATTCTCTATGCCAGGCCCATTTTGTACAAAAGTAGATCTGTTGTGCGGTGCTCTACAAGGTTGTTTGACTGTATTATGCCAGACCTACAAATTTAATTTGATTTTTGGAGGTCATCTGAGGCCCTTATCTTTGGAATTTCTTGATATAGACCTGCAATCATCCTACGTTAAACCCATGACAGTTCTACAAATGTTCCATCATTGTACGTCCTTTCTGTGTCTGTCATGAGTTAATTGAACTATTAATATTTTATCCTGCGTCAGTTGCTCGGGTGTCTTGAAATTGTTTATGACATATTTGCCAACGATGGTAGTACGACACATATTGTTATGTGACTGCTATCATGCAACCTTCAAATCCTCCTTTCCCAAACATACGTCAGTCCCTTCTGTTGCGGACCCGCTAAAATCCTACTACATTAAAAAAATCACACAACTCATGTGAAAGCCCCTTTAGCTGGATGTCATTTTCTTTTGGATTATTTTGATTATTTTTGCGAATATGAAATCTAAAACTAAATAAAAGAGTTTAATGATTTTAGATTGGAAAAGGCTGGGGAGAAAAGACAGTCAAAACCAGTAGCCAAAGCAACCGTATTCAGAAAACACCGAAGAGAGGGATTTAGAATATCCCCTGCAGCCTTTCATTCACCCACTGTCAACCCATTAAGATCACATTTATCTGGTTAAAATGTTCAATAAATTCTGATGCTGATGTCGCAATAAACTACTTGAACACTGAACTAAAATTCTGAAAAAGTACCAAAGAACCAAGAGAGTTAACATATCAAATACAATCAGTAGTGTCTCTTAACCCAACATGAGGAAACCTAATTATGAGCCATCTTATCACAGAATTTAGTTTTGTGCAGCATATTTCCTGGAATTTTACAGACTAATGCAATTTGAAACCAACTTTTGAACTCATTAAATATATTATACTGTGTATAATAGTCTGTTGAATTAAAAATGAGTGAAATGAATAGAAAGCAATATTTCTCATTCAACATGGGAGTAAGACTTGACTGAAATGAACACCATGTAAATGAAGAAAGAAATGACTGATGTTTGACTGAATTTCTTTTTGAAAGGTGAGAACAAAGTTAGATGTTTTGTTTTGACAATTGAGTAGAATAACAGAGCATACTTTCTGTGGTAATATAAGCTGGTGACACTCCAGTCTTGTGCAGTTTTTTACCCTTTTCTCGGCAGTGGGACAGGAATTGGGAATCCCGGGAGGTGATGTCCTGTGGCCCGTTGGCTTGGCAAGGCGGAGACACTTTAATTAAATGTGATTAAGTGAGATTACATGAGTGGGAGTGCCGCAGCTCTGGAGAGGATGAAGCCTTGCTTATGCCAATGCAGACCAAGTAATTAAGCACACCAACAAACAGCAAAAACACACGCAAGCGCCTCACAAATTTAAATATCCAGTCTTTCCATCTCCCAGGAGGTTGAAAGAACAAAATTAATTAATTGCCATGATTTCTATTGAATTGAAAAAAAAAAACTGACATTTGAAGCATTATTAGATCAATAAAAATAACCTGTACTGTTGGTATCTTATCATTTTAAGTCTTTTTTTGTTTCTTTGTTATGGTGCTCATGTGCAAATAATCTATTGCGCAAAATGTTCGCTGTAAGACTTGTTCAAGATCTACATTCTGGGGAAAGGATGACATTTTGTAAAATTAAGATCAATATGAAAATACATATGGTCCTGAAAATGTACGCACACACGCATGTATATGTCTGTGAATATTTATGCCCCCCTGTGGTGATATTAAGCCATTCTATCTATCTATCTATCTATCTATCTATCTATCTATCTATCTATCTATCTATCTATCGATCTATGTCAGCGTCCTTTCATCCAAAAGGTTAGGCAGGAATACATCATGGAAAATTTGCCAGTCCATCATAGAGCACAGACACCATTCACTCACGCATGCATGCATTTAGAGTTTCCAGTTTGCCTGGCATGCATGTCTGGGCACTGAGCCTGGAGTACACAAAGAAAACCCACGCGAATACGAGAAGGGGATGTAAATTCTAAACAGAGGCCCCAGGCTGGATTCAAACTAGCAATTTTCTTGCCATAGTACGTTGGTGCCACCCACCCACCCATTTATTTATATTTTTACTGTTTTTGCCAATCTTAGTATACAGATTGTTGACAGATTCAGGATTAAATCAAAATTTAAATGCAAAGGGTTACCATAACAACAAAATTGAGGACCCCAGTGTTAAAAGTACTTCAGTCACAAAATTCTGGAAATTGACTTGGGTAACGATAAAATACGTTTTCCCATCTCGACCTCACAATAGCCCTCATTTATCAAACGTTCGTACACCAAAAAAATGGGTGTACGCCAAATCTCCTGCAAGGATCGGCATTTATCAATCTGAACGTGAGTGTACGGCATGCAAAAATCTCACGCCAGGTCTGACCAGGCGTACTCACATTTGAAACCAGCGTACAACATGCAGGAACGAGTGTAGCTGTCAAAATGATTAATAAACCTGGGGCGCCCCGGTGGCTCATCGGTCTAAGCGCGCGCACCATAAAGGCTGTGTCCTTCCTGCGGCGACCTGGGTTCAGTTCCAGCTCAGTTCATTTGCAGCATGTCTTCCCCCATTCCTCTCCCCAAGCTTCCTGTCTCTCTACACTGTACAACTGTCAAATAAAGGAAAAAGTTCCCAAAAAAATAATCTTTAAAAAAAAAAATTATTAAACCATATGCAGCGATGCGGACGTCATGCTGTTGTTGTTGTTCTTATTGGTAAAATGAAAAAATATGCTAAATAAATAAATAAATAAATAAGACATCTTGTGTTGAGTAATTGATTAACTCATTCCCTATGGCAAGCCGCTGCCAACGGCGCGGCGAATTCTACCATTCCCTACGGTAAGCCGGTGCCAGCGGCGTGGGTGACCATTCACAGTCTGATGAAAACACTAAATCAGTTCGATCACGGTCATGGGCCACCTGTACTTCAATACTTTATACAATGTAATTTTCGGGAAAAGTATTCCGTACAAACGTGACAATTTCATATAAAAGTATTCCGTAGTGAGTTAAACTTATATTTTGAGACAACCTGCTTGTCAGGCCAGACGGCTGACAATTACAATCAATTTGATTAAGCGCAATGCGCTTACTAATAAAAGTACAATGAACAGTGATCTCTGCAGACTGTATTTTAACATAATTACCCTCATGCAGCTCCGATCGAGGCGGTGGGGACTCATCTGTGTCCCCACCGCCTCGTATTCTCACGATGGCGGGGGAGCCTATCAGTGCTGCCACGCGCTCCTTGAACGGTGACAGCTGGATGTTTGAGCCTGGTTGGCCTCCACCGGTCCGTGCGCTGCTGTGCCTGAGCGCAGCAACCCGCTTTTTGGTGGCGATCTTTAAATCAGACCACTTTTTTTAACATACATGTAAAGCATTTGGACTGTAAGTTATGTAGGCTATATAACATGAAATATCATGAATCTATAAATAGAATTTATTAATGAATTAAATCGAACCTCTGCTGCACTCCGCTTTCCACCCCAATGGTGTTTACCGCAGCAGCAATAGTTTTCCAAACTGCAGCCTTCCGGGCTCCCTTGATGCCACTCGTAAGGCTTCCAAATAAAATTATTTTGTTTTTCTCCACCTCGGACGTGGTAATTTCTATTTACTCCTCAGTGAAGTTCTTTCTTCTTTGCCGTCTTTCGAGAGTCCATGTCGTAAAGTGGGCAGGACTATGCCTCCCAGAGCATGAATTTATAGGGGCATGTCATGTAAATTACGGTTGGTTTCAGCCGCCAGATTTATCATCGCCAGTTCTATGCCGAAATCAGCGACGTACACACTTTTCGTAAATCAGACGTGACACCTGGCGTACGCTGATATTTACACCAGAATCTACACCAGATCCTACACAAGTTTGATAAATGAGGGCCACTGTGTGAAAAAGTGACTTAAGTACTTTTAGCGCTAGGCCTGTCAAGCTAGAAACAGGACTCAAAGGGTTATGATAACTACAAAATTGTAATGAGGCAGGCCTCGAAGGGTTATGATAACCACAAAATTGTACTAAGAAAGGCCTTGAAGGATTACAATAACTACCAAAATTACAATTAGACAAAACTCGAAGGGTTACAGTAACTACAAGATTAAAATGAGAAAGGCGTTATCAGGTTAAGATATCTGCAAAAATATAATGAGACAGGCTTAAAAGGGTCACAATAACTTCAAAATTATAATGATACAGGATTCAGAGGGTTACAATAAGTACAAAATTATAATGAGACGGGCGTAGAAGGGTTAAAATTGTAACGAGATTGGCCTTGATGGGTGAATGATAACTATGAAATTATAATGAGACCGCCTTCTAGGCGTCAAAATAATTACAAAATGACAATGAGACAGGCCTCAAAGGGTTACAATGAGTACAAAATTATAATGAGAGAGTTAAAAGGCAAAGACAGGCTATGACAAGTACTTGTGAAAAAAATAAGTGCGAAAACGTACTGTCTCAGCTAAATCATTATGTCCCTCAGACTTGTATTTTATCAAATCTGCTGGGAGTTGCAATGCAAAGGATACATCATGACAAGTGCTAATAAAGCAAATTCATTATTCATCAATT
This sequence comes from Gymnothorax javanicus, assembly GCA_029692085.1. Lineage (NCBI taxonomy): Eukaryota > Metazoa > Chordata > Actinopteri > Anguilliformes > Muraenidae > Gymnothorax > Gymnothorax javanicus. The sequence continues at coordinate 24,743,071 of CM056205.1, forward strand.
TCTATCGCAGTTTATGGCTAATTTGCACAATATACTCAATCTGTTTTTCATAAATCATTCTTTTAACAGTCCATATGTGGCATCGTGAGGAAAAAATCCTCTCTCTTTCCACCTATGGATCATGAGTGTCTCTGATATAATAATGATGAATCATGGTGGTTGTTATTCCCTTATCATCCTGAGCCAGGCAGATGATGGAAAGCTGCTTCAACATTCTGTCTCCGCATAAATCCAACCAAATGGCCACAGACAGATAAAAGTAGAATAACGGCCGGGCCTTGCCCCGAAATCTCAGTTATGGGTTCTCCAAGCTTTTGCGGTGTTTCCGTCTGCATATGGAGAAATGCCTATTTGTGGGACCCAGTGACAGATGGTGTGTACGTCACTGCTAGGAAGTGTTCCAGTGGAGGCACAGTAACACCATTCTGCCTGAAACGGCTCTTTGCGGTTTCCCACACCGTCAGGATGTACACACAAGGCTTTTGAAAAGAGAGGCAGTCACAATCAATGGAATCAGATGGGTCTCAGAGCAGTTATTTGAAAAGCAGAGCACATGGAAATGAATGTGGACTTCCTTTCAGCAAATTGCCTTATTCTTACCGACTGTTGGACGTTAAATTACATTTATTTGGTTTTATCTCCTGCCGGACGAAAGCCCAAAAGAGGGATCATGTCATGGCGCAGTCTGTCTGTCCGTCTGTCCGTCCATATTGGAAGGTACTTGGCTGCTGAAATCAACTCCCTTTACGGATTTCATAGGATTTCCCCGAAATTGCACATATGCTGCAGATAGACTGACGATACGTATATTGCATTCACAGCTCCTGCGGGGGATGTTGTGCTTTCAGTCTTGTTTCCAAAGTGATAGACAATAAGTGAATGCCGCAGGCCATCAGAACAGCTGTCAAACACAGGTTTGATAAGGTGCAGTCATTAAAATATCGGTTATTTGCAAACAGAAAATCAACATGACAAGCATAGGCAAAGTCGGCCAAGTGATGGCAAGTCATGATGAGAAGTGAGGTATAACTGCAGGAGACTTAGATATCTTCTGATGTTGTAACCCTTTCACTGAGTGCAAAATGATATTAGAAGAAAATTATGATGATGCAAGTGCCAGATACTAGATACGCTTGGCATGCCATTCTGCTATGTGATATAAATTTACAAGATAATATTTGTCAGGAACGATTTACAAAACCATGTATTAATTAGTTTTCTGATTTAAATACATCAGAGGGTTATGAAGTGCACTCCGTTTTTGATTGGTTCAAATACTTTTGTAGCTGCACTATATTAAGCTCAACCACTTGTAAGTTTGTGGTTGGGAGGGCTGCTCTTAAGAATCTGACTGCTTACGGTAAGCGTGACCTGCTGCATAAGCAAGAGAGGGCTTTGATATAGAGGCATCCTCAGTCACTGATGGATGGCTTACAGTCTTGTGCCTGGGGTGTTTGGCTGAGACCCGCAGGGATTGAAGATCCCTCAACCCCAGTGTAATCACAGTAAGATCTTGGAGAAAAGAACCTACTAAATAACTGTTTGTCTACAGTTAGCCCCAGCTGAAATAACCATATGGCTTGCATGGCAGTTGCAGCATGTGAGAATCCTGCAGTACCACTGTCATTAATGGATAGAGCTGGGGCCCTCACAGCTGAGAGGCCAGAGGAGAGAGATTACAACCAAACATGCTGTAGATCCACACAAATGCTGTACATCCACACTCAGCGCACATCCACGCAATGCGCATCCACACACACTGTACAACAATACATCTACATACACTGTACAGCATCACTCTACATCCACCAACACTGTTTATCCAAACTCACTGCACAACCACATGCACAGTACATCCACACATGCTGTACATCCAAACACTATACATCCATACTCTGTACATCCAAAAACACTGTACATTCACCCAAACTGCACATCCATGCACACTGTCTATCAGAACACACTGTACATCCACAGATACTGTACATCCACACACACACACACACACACACACACACACTGTGCATCCTCACCGACTGTACATCCACACATGCTGCACATCCACACACGGTACATCCAGATTCTCCATATTCACAAGCAAACAGTACATCTACACAGACTCCACATCCACACGCTGTAAGTCACACACACACACACACACACTGAACATCCATACAAGATGTACATCCAGACCCTGAACATTCACACACACAGTACACCCACACACACTGCACATCCCCAGACACTGTGTGAAACATTGTGCTCCCAGCTCCACTGGACACAGCCGGTCCTCACACACTGTGACACCACCCACACTGGCTCTTGCAGTCAGCTGGGGGGGATTTCTAAAGAAGCTGAGCACGAGTCAAAAAGGGAGCCACTCGGCTTGGAAATGCAAGTTCAAGTGCCCAATTCCCCCGCTTCTCAAGATGGATATTTTTTACCTGGGCCAGGAGGGGTGAGTCAATCCCCCCCAATTCAAGTAAAAATCAATAGTCCACATCAGGTGCTGTCCCTCTTATCTTCAGCAAACAGCCATACTGCCAAGGGGCTGAACAGTAATTTTTCAGAAGGTATGGGGAGAAACTCACACAGGTTTCTACACAGGGTCTGCCTCCATTTTTTATGAACTCCTGTAGTCTGTGTAACCAGTGGTAGGATCCCGGGGTTTCTATGCCCCACCCACACAGAGAGCATCAGCCATCCTATTGGCCTGCATGAACCATGGAGAATCACAGGGACAAATTCACATTGGATATTGGGGATTTGAAATCAAAGGTCCATTCAGCCGACATGGGAGTGATATTGTGGAGGCAAACTTCAATTTCACCTCTCAAATCCGGTTTGCTACTTTGAATTTCCGTGCTCACCAACCAAAGGAATGACCTAGTATCATATCTTAAAGTTTCTTACAATCTCAACTGTTAAAACAAGCAATTAAGGATTTAAAAATCTGATCAAGAGTACACAGTCAGGACCATAAATATTAGGACTTCATGAGAGGAAATCCAAGGAGTTCCCCACAAGATGCAAACCATTGGTGAGGTAATATTATGGCATATGTATGTCTGTCAATGGATCTGGTTCCCTTGTATTTACTGATGATTTGACAGGTGACAAAATCAGCAGGGTGAATTTTGAATTATATAGGGCCATTTCTCATTTGACTGAATCTGCTTGGATTGGCAAAACGCTTTACAGTGCAGGTGGAAAATGACCAGAGCCATGCTATCAAAGCAATACTAGATAGTGATGGGCAGTTTGATTCTTTTCAAAGAATCGGATCTTTCGAGTTGATACATATAAATACATGGGAATAGAAAATATCATGCGAGCGAACACATCGCCTCCGAGCAGCGAGTGCACACAAAGGATGTCACATGGTGGCGGTAGATGTAGTTTTCGGAGAAATCCATCGGTTTGTATCGGTACCGTAGCAGCCTGTGAGCAGTACGGCTGGGCGAGTCTAACAGGTGGGAGAAGTCGGGGATTCACTTCAGCACTCGGACATTTGACTGGCTGATCCGGTAAATATCGGACACTAAAAAGAGTGTTTCAAAAAGATTCGTTCGTTCATTTTTGCCCATCACTACTACTAGATTGTTTTTGAATAAAGAAAAGGAGCATATTGCCATGGAAAATTACGTGAGCTAAATCCAAATGAGCATATATATCACTGACAAAACTGATGGAAAAACAAACAGGAACTGAAGATAGTTGCAGTGAAGACCAAGCAGAGCATCTTTAGGAAAGATACCCACTGTCTGGTGATGTCAATGGGTTCTAGACTTCAGGCAGTAATTCACTGCAAAGATGTACAACCATATGCTGAAAATATGATTTCATTCATGATTCTCTGTCAGGCTGACACTCCCATCAGTGGGTCACAATCGAATTTCCATCTGTGCGCTTGTTTGGTAGTTTTTGTACCTTGGTTTTGCATATCTAGTTAGTTTGACCTGTTTCACCTGTGTGCTGGTGCATCCTAATGCACCTGACTATAACCCCCCTCAACTGTGTTCAGATGGAGGAATGATTTCATCATGTAAGTTTGTCCAATAATTTTGAGTCCCTAATGTTAGGGTGCTATGTTTAAAAAATGCTATAATATGCTTGGTTCACTCAATATTTTGGCAAAACCTTCAAATTAAAGCTGCAAGTTTACACTTCAAGCATATTTTTATTGTTTCATTTCAGATCCATTGTGGTGGTGTACAGAGCCAAAAAAAGGCTTTCCATTAACCATCTGGAACAACAACATCATCTGCAATTTCATTGCCTGCTGTGTCCACTGTGCAGATACTTAAGACCAAGTCCTACAGATGAAGAACAAATCAGTTTTCTTCTTAAATCTTACATCCTTTTTTAAGACTCTTGATTATTTTATTTGCCAAATGAAACAGAAAATGTTCCTTAAAGTGTGGTGTAATGCATATTTTATGTTTTTGTTGAGCAAGCTTTATATAATCAGAAGTCACAGTAAGAAATACCGAGCGAATATGCAGAAATATACAGGAATACCCACAAAACACTAAGAACAAATAATATGCTTAACCTAAACACATGGACTACAGTGATTTCATTATGCAATTTCATAATATGAATTAAACTAAATTTTAAGCAGCTTTAAAAAGTGTCACTGCCCGAGGTAGAGGAAGATGTAATGAAAGATAGATATGGTGTCTATGCTGTAGAAAATTTCTTGGAGACTCCAGATCTGCAGAAATTAACAAGAGATTTCTGTTGGCACTCTGACAACACTGCTGGCAAAGTCTCGTATCCTTATAGTGGTTGCTGCAGCAAGTTGGGGTGAAGATAGACATACTGTTTGCAGTGGAGAGTGAGAGAATTGATGTTTAAAAAAAGAAGTCATAGGCTACAACTGATTCATTTTGACCATTCACACTTTGTAATTGTTATGATTCTGCCATGTCTGTCTTGATTCTGCCATGTTTATTATGTTTCTGCCTTCCTTGTTATGTTTATGATTATGTCAGGTTTTGCCATGTTCTGTTCAGTTTTTGTACTTTGCCATGTTTTCGTTTTTGCCATTCCCTATCCACTTTTCTGTTATAGTCCGGTCCATGTTTTGCCATGCCCTTCATTGCACTTTGTCTCCCCTGTCTGGTCTCTTGTTAAGTTACAGCTTCTCCCCAGTCCCGCGTGTCACATGCTTAGGTGATTTCATGGTTTCTGGGTTTCAAACATTCCTTCCAATCTCGTTTGCTTCCTTCGCCTCTCTTTTCTATTTTACAAACCAATACTAACAGTTTGTTGTTTTTGTTAAAGTTACTAACCCAGACTAACATTGTATATAATTCTAACTTACTAACGAGCACTAGGGATTGTATAGCTGCACTTACTAATTGATTAACAAGCTCTCAGCTTTTCGCCCTGTTCTAGTCTCCGCCTCTTGCCTTCACTTAGTCTTTGCTGCAATTCAGCGGATCCTCCGCACCTGCTCCACTCTGTCCTGCTTCTCATTATCTGTGCACGTTAGAACTCCCTAACCGGAGCTGTATGTTTTGTCATAGGTTGTCTCGTGATCCCTGTCCGCGTTTTGGCTTTTGCCAGTTTCATGTGGTTAGGTTCTCCCTTGTGTTTCCTCCCACGTAATTAGTCTGATCCTCTTCACCTGATCCTAATCATAGCATGTGACTTCCCTTGAGTGTATTTAAGCTGTCTTCTCACTGCAGTTCCCCGTCAGAACGTTTCCCTTGTTTACCTGTGCTGCTTTTGTTTCTTGCCTCGTACTCATTGTGTTACCTTTCTGACTGGACTGCCCGACTACCTCTTTTTGGCTCTGATTTGGCTTTATTATCTGCTCCTGTGTATCAAACCCTTTTTGTCTGACCACGATTTCTGTATTGCTGCCCTGGTTTTTCAACTCTGGATTCTGCCCCTAGGATTGTGATTTTGGATTGTGGACTTTGTACTTTTGCCTTCAGTCCTGCAGGGGTTTACTCCCTCGCTAATAAAATCACATTTTTGCTATTTCTGGTTATCGCGACTGGTTCCTGAACGATACCTCACCGTAATAATCTACTTCACCAAACGTGGCCTCTCAAATGGCAGCGGCCACTGCTTGTACATGTTCCTCCTTTACCATGAAGTTTCAATTCCTTCAATACCACAGAGAACATCAATGCCCATGCACCATGTCAAACCGTTCTTCATCGTCTGTTTTCTCCAGCTGCGTTTGTCTTGTTGTGGAACTGCCCATGTTGTCCCACATAGACAAAGAATAAATTTTTATTGCCCCAGCATATAATGCGAGAGGGTATAGTTCTCGCTCTGTTCGTCCGTCTGTCAGTCAGAAAAACATTTTTGTCAGGACCATAACTTGAAAACAGTTTGATATTTTCCCATAAAACATATACGTATCAACCAGGTGCGGCAGTTATGTCATTTGGGAATTTTTATATCACTTGACCACAAGGTAGTGCTGCAACAACAAACTTCATGTTTAAGCCCATAACTTTTGAACCGTAGGTCTCAGAAACGAAATTCTTTTTTTTTTTTCTCGACTCAGTGGGTCCACACAAATCTATTCATATAAGCCACACCCATTTTGTATAAGTAAATGTTCTGCCATTTAGAATTTTTGTAAAGCACTGAAACTCTATGCTCTATATGTCGGGACCAATTTGCATTCAATTCAGCTACAGCACCTGCTGACCAAAGTCAGTTAATGTTTATGTACATAAAGTATCTACCTTAGAAGATGTGGCCGCTGTCAACTAAAGAATTTTGAGGGTGCGAGACTGTGAGTCTAACTCCTGAATGCAATGTCCAATCACCAAACTTCAGATCCCTCATCTTCAGGCCATCAGAGAAAAGCCTGCAAAATTTGGTGTAAATTTGTCCATAACTGTGGGTTCTGGTGAGCAGTGCACCAGTGAGGGAGGGGGGTGATACTAGACTGCACAGAGGGGCCTCACGACATTCAACTTGACAAAGGAACACGCAATTATGCCCAGTCAGGAGCCCTACAGGAACTGTAATGTTGCAAAACCATCCCCATGTTCCTCCCTAATGTGTTCAGTATGACAGCACATTCTCGAGTCTGAAAGGCACTGATGTGCTTAGTAGTGACAGCATTCTACCTGGGGCCTCATTTATCAAAAAGGGTGTAAAAGTGCTACTAAATTTTCACGTACAGCGAAAAGCCAAAAATGGCGTACACCCAAAATATTTAAACCCTTTTCAGATCAATCAAACTGTGCGTACGCACAGTTCTCCGCAATTTCCATTGATAAATCACACCGGACCCAAGAAAAGTGCGGACGTGAACACGCCTCTTATCCCGCCCTCTACACGCCCCGACACAACCATATTTGGTCAATGCAAATGAGCACCTGCATATAAAGTAGCCATGTACGCTCTGGGGATTTGTGGAGTGACGTCAGTGGAAGACGGTGAAGCATGGATGGGAAACGCGGAAAGAAGCGAAACTTCTCAGAGTGAGAGTGAGATACACGTTCTTGTTAGTGAGGTGCAGGAGAGGAAAAAAAGTCCTCTTCGGCAGATATTTGCACTAATTCTGTATGATCACTTTGTCTTGTGGTTTATTTAGGAACAAGAACATATAACTAAGAACACGTAGAGAATCACAACAGAAATGAACACATAATATTGAACAAAACAATTTCTCCTCGGGAAATTAAAACAATCTCATCTAATCAGCCACAGCCCCGGCCTCACCAACAAGCGTAAAACCGTCGAGTGCTGCGGTCACTAGTCTTACAGAGGCAATAAAAAAAAAAGAACCTTCTTGTCGAATATTTTGTCAAATGCAGTAGGTGTGTGTTTTGTTTCAGTTGCATAGAGGGACAAAAATTATAATGTCGTGTTTGATATACATGAATTTATTTCTGTCTCAACTTGTGGACATCAAATGTACGAGGAATGAAATATGAGGTTCTTGCAATACTGAAAACTAAACACAACTTTGCAAGACTGAAAATGAGAAACTCATAGGCTATATACACACATTCTTTAGCTGAACATGAGGGGTGAGAGGTGGGGGGGCAGCTTCACAACCGCTGCATCACTGCAGCTCGTGTCCTTAGTCCCCGTTGAAAACCCTCATGACGGGGAGGGGGCTGTGGGTCCGGGTCCACATGCTGGGGTGGAAGGAGGCCCGGCGGCAGCGCAACCCCACGCCTCACTGCCACATTGTGCAGGATGGCACAGGCCCAGATGATCCTGCAGACCTTTTTCGGGTGGTAGAGGAGCCAACCACCCGACGCATCCTGGCAGCGCCAACGGCCTTTCAGGATCCCGATGGCGCGCTCCACGACGCAGCGCGCACGGGCATGCACCTCATTATACTGAGTTTCCTGGCCACTCTGTGGGTCCGGGATGGGAACTAGCAGCCACTCCCTCAGGAAGTAGCCACTATCACCTGTAAGTCACAACGATGGGATGAGTATCAGCCTTGAATTGATGATATTAGCAGCAGCTTTCAATGAATGAGTATACTGTGTAGCCTACATGCACTCACCAAGAAGCCAGCCGTCACGCGCAGCGCCTGCCCCCAGTCTCGCCGCCACACTGCTGTGCATCAGGATGAATGAATCATGTATAGACTCAGGCCAACGTGCCACTACATTCGTTATGAGCATGTCGGCGTCACATATGATTTGGGTATTGATCGTATGCACATTTTTGCAATTCACGTATATGAATTCATTCACCGATGGTGCCCTAATCATGATGTGAGTGCAGTCAACGGCTCCAATTACATTAGGAAAACCGGACATTGCTGCGGCTTTGATTGTTCTTTTAAATAGGCTATGATCTGCGCTCCTCTCCCTCGCACACTGCAATTCTCTGACTGAGCAGCTACGTCGCCAATTCCTCCTGTTCTTCAAAAAGGGTGTAAATCACGGTACGCCATGGTCAAAATGGGTGTAAATGTCCGCACTTTTTCCCGTCAGGTTTGGATTTGATAGATCCCAAATTTGGCGGAGAAAAGTACATATGCACAAAATGGGGGAAAAAGGGTGTAAAAGAAGGTGTATCCACAATGATAAATGAGGCCCCTGGACTCTGTGAGGCTCTGATGTGTTCAGTATGACAGCATCCTCCTGGAGTCTGCAAGGCCTTGATGTGCTCAGTAATGACAACATCTTACCAGGATTCTGTGAGACCATGACATGTTCAGTAATGATAGCATCCTCCCTGGAGCCTATAAGGCCCAGATGTGTTCAGCAATGACAGCATCCTCCTGGAATTTGTAAGCTCTGATGTTTTCAATACGACAGCATCCCCCCTGGAGTCTTTAAGACTCTCATGTGTTCAGTAATGACAGCATCCTCCCAGGAGTCTAGAAGGATCTGACGTGTTCAACAATGACAACATTCTCCGTGGACAGCATCATCCCTGGAGTAATTAAGGCTCAGACTTTTTCAATAATGACAGCTGATGTGATGTGTTCAGTACACAGAGGCATTTTACAGTAGTATACTGAGTAAAGAACTGGGCTTCTGCTGGTTGAGGGCCTTTGCAACCTTAAACCTGCTAGTTCAATAACTATGTCAGAGACTGGTACTGTACCCATGCCCAACGCAGCAAACATCCTGAGGTATAAAGGGCTTGAGCACCATCATTCATTGGACAGAGACATTTTTTTTGTCATTTTAGTTCAGTTTGTCTGGATTTGAATCCAGTTGAACAAGCAGTTTACATGCTGCAGTGGAGAGTGATGGCAAAAAATCCCTGAAACAAGCAGGGACTGAAGATGGTTGCAGTACAGGCCTGTCAGAGTATCACCAGGAAAGCTACCCAGCCTTCGGTGATGTCTATGTGTCATTGCATGCAAAGGATACGTGACTAAATATCAATAATGATTACTTTATTCCATATTGTGTTAAATTATCCAACATTTGTACTGCTCACAAAAGTGGGGTGGGGGTGAAGGAGGTGCGGGTCTGACAGTTGTTGCACCCTGTCAAAATCTAAGTGCTAGAGTACAGAACTAAAATTAAAAAAAAATGTCATTGTACAATGAATTATGGTGCTCACTGTATGTGAAAAAATGTATTAAGTTCATTAGTTTGCCCTTGGCAGCCACAGAATGCCAGCAATGTAAAGAATGTAATGTAATAGGTGGCCGCATATCAAGTGCCATGCTAAAGGCTAACATTTCCTCCAGCCCGTGCAAACTGTTAAGGTAGATTCCCCCTCCCCATTGATTCTGTATCATGAGACATGACCTTTCCCCTTGCGACTTACTGGAGTTACTGCGAAGCATGTGTGAAATTGAAGAGCCTAGTGCTAAAAGTGCTTAAGTCACAAAATGTCCAAAGTACAATGTTAGCCAGAGGACAAATCTCTGAGCCTCTATTGATGTATTAACCTGTAAAATCAACAAAAACCTACACAGGGAGCCTAATGAGCATCTTTTGTTTCCAGCTAATGTAATCTGCCCTACAGCTTCCATGCTACAGCCTATGAAGCTCACAAGTTGAGACTTTGATACCATCCAAGGCTACCATCCACTCTCCAGCAGGAAGTCAGGTATGAAGCTAGACTGGCCAAAGAGTTGTACAAATCGTTTGTGATAGTCACCTTAGAGAAAGAAAAACCACGGCTGGATCAGGGCCTGGAGCACAGATTTGACAATACTCGCAGTACATCTTTCTGATTTGTATCAGTCCGGAAAAGACATGGAGGAAAATGACTCTGAGTGTGCACACAAACTCCATCTATGCTCCTGTTGATTTATTAGGTGTAGGAGGGCAGTGAAGCCATCAGTTCATTCATTATGATGACACCTTTTTGGGATGACAGCATTCAAATATTGCCAATGTATGAGAATATTTTCTTGTTAAAATTTTTTTGCCTTCATCATGTGAAGCTAATAAATTCCATTTAGCTGCGCTACTGACAGGCATCGCAGTTCATTCGCAAGATTTTAAAGGCTTTATCGGAGAGAGATCAAATTGGGTCCAGTGGGAAGTACTCCACAGTAATTCATCCCAATTTTAGCTAGGTAAAACACATTTATATTTTCAAAGCTGTTAAACAGCCCCTTGCTAACAATACCTACATAGGTAGGTATTGGTTTCACTCCAGCTTGCTGGATAGAACACTAAGCAACTCACCTGCTGCCTTTCCCCAACCGTTGGCGTTCAGTTCCCCAGGCCTTTCATGTCAAGTGTGCCAAACTCAGAGGAGTGTATAAACTATCCACAGGGACTCCGAGTAGAATTTTCCACTTTTTTGTGTTTTTATGAAAGACTTGCAGTTACGCAGCAGCAATACGGGCCACACATGCGGGACAGCGAGCGAGCCCAGAATCCCACATGAGGTCGCCCACTCAGTTCGCAGAGAAATCTTAGCTATTAAAAAAAAGTGGTTTTTCCACCCAACTTTCACGCAGAAGATGAAACACTTGGGGACTGTGTGATCTTTCAGAATTGCACCAGGTTCACAGGGGCCCAGCGTAAATCCCAGCCAGCCCTGCTCTGGTGTGCAGCCCTGAGGGCGGGGAGTCTAGCATCCCCCCTTCCGCCCAAAACCAGCGCTCGAAAACGACCGCAGCTCAAGGCTGACTGTGTTCCCATGGAAACGGGAGGGTTTCATCAGTGGGTTGAGTGCTTGGTATCTGCTCCTCTCTTGGTTTGCATTCAAATGCCAGCCAGTTGTGTGACGCACAGTCTGGATTAGAGATTGCTGGCATTGTAAAGGCCGTTTCATACTACTAAGACATATGTCGATAAACGTCTCAAGAAAAATGTTGGACGATACAAATTCTTTCATGCTTAAACAAAGTGTCGGGCAACATTTGCGGCACAAACTGTCGTTTCCATGGAGATTATAATTATTTGTATATAACCATAATATTTTTGCGAACGCTGCTCTATCAACTTTCTATTTCTGTGGCAAGCACCAAACTCTCGGTCCTCCAGTTGATGAAATTAAAAGACAACTGATGAAAGTGCCTATAATGTTACAAATACTTGAAACGTATGCGACACCATCCAACAACACTTTTCTGTCTTTCTGACATCATTTTGATCGTCAGACACTGTCGACAGACATGCAGTATCTCACAAGAAGGTCTTAACCAGAGATGGGTCGATTACAATTACATTTGACGTGATTGCAATTAATTACAATTACTTTCGTAATTGTAATTTAATTTTAATTGAATTTTTTATCGAATTGTAATTGTAATTGATCCCACGGATAAAAGTAATTTCGATTACATTTCAATTACTTTTCAATTACATTTCAAATTCTTTAGAAAATATCTTGTTTTTATTGTTTTTGTTCAACTGTTTATACAGTAGGGGTTCATTTACAGTCAACACAATGTATCCAGGGGCAGTTCCAGGATTTTTGAAGTGGGGTGGCACAGGGGGGACCAAAAATCAGTCGGGGGGCACGGGGGGGGGGGGGGGGGGGCATTTTTATCAGAATACAACACTGAAAATCTGCTCAGAAATATAGGAAATATATTATAGGATAGAACACAAGGTATTTCTGCCAAAGTAGGCACAATTTTCATTAATTTTACTTGTTTTTATTTTAAACAAAGTGTATCCAAATACAGTACACATTCTCTGTGATATGCCACTTGTTTCAAAAACAATTCTGTGGTATCAGAATTTTGGAACTACACACAAATATCCATGGTACAAATTTTATAACAAAAGTAAACAGCTGTTTCACATTGCAGTGTGAGTGTGTCTATAAATGCAGTAGTGTCAATATCCCAGTCCATTGTGGTCAAATTCCCTATTCCAGCCCAAGCAATTCAGAAGAGAGAGAAATAAATTTAATGGCAATGGCATACACCATGCTAAATCTCAAAATTTCAATGACGTTCACCTGATCGCTACATTTTCAACATTCTCAGACTCCTAAAACTTCAGTGTTTGTTTAACCGCATTATCTTGGAGAAATTGATTGTGATTTTAGTCTTTAATCAAACATGAAAGACTACATCAAGAAAATTACAAAATTTCAATTTAGGGAAGGTAGACACCAAGCATGTAAATATGGCTTACTGGGAAAGTTTCTTTGTATTGCCAGAAATTTGCGGTCGCTTTTGGTTAAGTACTTGCCACAGGTGAGTTGACCACAGCGTAATAGCGGCCAGCTTTAATTTGCGAGTAGTGTTTTACTTTGAAGGGACGCTTCTTCAATGTTTCAAAATACAGTATGGAACTGAGTTTATACACACCATACCATAAAACAAAACAAAACAAAATCAACAAAATAGAAAAAAACAACAAAATTTGTCTACGTCCATTTGCAAGCATTACTCAGCATCCATCCTCCAATCCCGGGCCTCCAATCTAAGAAAGTAATTGTAATTGTAATTGGATTTACCACATGTAATTGTAATTGTAATTGACCTTTGGCTGACAAAAGTAATTGTAATTCACCGTTGGCTGACTAAAGTAATTGTAATTGTAATTGAAAAAAGTAATTGAACCCAACCCTGGTCTTAACCCTGTCAATTTTCCCAGGAAGCACTCACAGCGATATGCAGCAAAGTCCCTCCCTGTAGCGGCAATGACCTTCTCGCACACTTCACATGATCAGGATGCAAATCCCTACAGATCAATGCAGACAGCTCCGACTTTACCATGATATTTATCATGCTCATATCCCTCGAGCAGGAGTACACACCCAAAGAACCACGCGGATATTTCTATCCTATCAGACATCATCAATAAAGTGTTTAAAATAATGTTGAAACATCACTTTCCTTTCTCACTCAAGGCATATTCTTTATTTTCCCATAAGGGAAAAAACAAATCAAACTTCTGATGTTTATGTATTGGCTCGGTTTGTATGGTTGCGCAGGTATACAGTACATAGTAAAATGCATAGTTTAAATTCAGTGCATACAAGTCAATTTGTACCATGTTTTCTTGTTTTCAGTTGATTTAGGGCTGGGCATTTTATGATGTGCTGGTTCAAAATCTGGTTTGAAGAGTATTATGGGAAGTTTTTAGCGTGTAGGACATGACAAGATGGAGTCTGCTAAGCAGTACGGCCTGCTGGAAAAGGCAATCGCCAGTGACTGATAAAGTATCAGCATTTTGGCACCACAGACACTGAACGGTCCAAGATTTTTTTTCCTCTCCCCATCTATTAACAAATACTCTGGAGCAAAAACTAGGAGAGATAAATAAACGTGCTGCACTTGCCTGTTGAGAAGGCATGATGTGCTGAAGAGTTTTAAATAGATGCACCGTGATATTCAGTGTATGTGTCTGTGTGTGCACATTTCATGTGTGTGTATGTGTGTGGGTGTGTGGGTGTGGGGTGTGTGTATGTCAGTGCCTGTGTGTGTGTGGGGGGGGGGTGGGGTTATTGACTATTTGCAACTAGAAGGCTAGAAACAGAAAACATGCTGTGCTGGAAAGAGCTGAATGCAACACTACTGAATCATGAGCGTCCCCAGCGTCAAACCTGAAGTTGTGCTTCAGCAGAGAAGACTCAAGCATAAAGAGTTTGAACAAAGAGACTCCTTCACACATCATAACTACCAGGTCATTTCACTGCAACCATACAAAAAGCTTATAAAGGCCAGGGACTGTGTACTGTTTGAATGCGTAACATTCTGTTAAGCAAGGCAAGCTAAATATATTTAGTAAGGGGTTATAGCGAGGAACTCTGTGATCCGTACAATAACGCTCCTCTTGCCTCACACCCTTTTTTATTGAACCAAGTGTAACTTTTATGCATCCTCTCCTGTTTGAGGCCCAACTATTCTCATTTCACCACCTCTCCCCACTGGTAGTGGCCCTGTATCTGCAGACGATCATAACAGTGACTTCTGTGGATGTATGGCACTTGATTGGCACTGAGAAACTTAGGATCACTGAGGCACTCGGCTCCTCACACACTTAGCTTGAATGCACCTAAGGTCACAATTCATTGAAGTTCCACTGCATTATCCCTTAATCAATACAAACAGGACACAGTTCCCTGCACAACACTGAATACAGTTTGTCGATGATGAATCAGAATGTCATTCAAGTGAACTTCTGGTAAGAAATTAGCCTCTATTCCTTTAACCTGTTAAATGTCACTGGGCCCTAATTAGGGCCCTACGGAATTTTCAAACAAATTTTGAATCCTTCATTTGTAAACCATGATTTAAATCCTCAACCAATCCAGGCAAACGATATACCATTTGAAAGCTTAGACGCTCAGGATTTCATTTCTACCCACCTTTTTGCCCTTTGTCAGTCATAACAAATGCAATAAATCAATTTCTCAACATAAACACCACATACTTGAGTGCAATGAAACTTGTCAGTCCTCATCATCAAAGTTGTGTTGCGACAGTCAAACCATGTATTATCCGTTCCATTTGGTCTTGTTCGAAAGCTAAGAACCTGTGCAATCAAGATATCCACGTTGTTTGTCCCAAAATTGAAGATTAAGCCTATATTTTATGTAAATACTCATTACAGCAACAACAGACACGCAGTATTTTGTGTAATAGAACCATTGTATGTGGGAGCAGTGAGCATTTGAAATGTGGTATACCAATCCAAGCCAAATGTGAGAATATGCAGGTGACAGTTAAGAGGTTAAATAAAAGATGTGCTGTAATATTATATTTCATTAATTTCTATTTGCTATGACCTGACTGGTTCTTCAGGGCCTGTTTCCCTTATAAGGAGTGAGATCACAGACAATAAATGCTAATGTTAATGTACCGTACACTGCCAGTATTTGAAAACAACAGAAAAAGACTCATTTTTGAAAATTTATTTCTTGAAAAAAAACTTCTTCAAAGGATTTAAAAGAAATGTGTGTGGTACACTGTGAAAGATTATTTGCCCTGTTCCCAATTTCTTCGATTTTTACGTATTTGTTACACTTACATGTACATGTCTCAGATCATTTAACTAATTTTAATATTAGACAAAGATACCCCAAGTAAACAAAAAAAATGCAATCTTAAAATGACAATGTCATTTATTGAAGGAAAAAAGCTATTGAAGCTACCTGGCCTTATGTGAAAAAGTAACTGCTCACTTAGTTTCTAAATAAACCAATCAAGCAAATTTAATTGATAACTGGGTGCAGTTTTACTGGACACACCTAAGCACGTTCACTGCCAACCCAACTGAATCTAAACATCTCTTCAAAGAATGTTTCTGGCAACGTGAACAGGGCTTCAATTAGGATTAGTTTGGGTGACCAGATAACAACAAACCAGATGCAAGACAGACAGTCTGTTTGTGTGGGACATGCTGGCAATCCTAAAAGGTAGTCTTCAAATTCTGATAAACATTGTGATTCTGTCTCTTGGTTGTAGCATCTCTATACTTCATCCCGTGGCTGATCCAGTATCAAACGATAGACTCGGTACCTATTTGGACTGAAATATGAGTAATTTTAACACATTGAGCTGCACACATGGGCAACTTAGCACAGAAACAACTTAACTAAACTGATTGGCAATACCTGAACGTAGAGACAATTGCCTTACCCATTAGCCCCATAATCAAAGCAGCAGGCATCACTCAGTTAAACATTTTCACCCTTCTGACTCATGCAAAACAATGGTACAATTAAAAAGGTACACAATCAAAATAAATTTTTATAACAATAAAAACTTTTAATATTTTCCTATCACCAGAAGAAGAAGTAAGCCTGTTCGAGCCTGGTGGCCCATCAGGCCGGTGCTTAACCCCGGTTTCCATGGCATGAAGCGACTAGGAGTATTGCTCTCCCCCTGGATGGGATGCCAGTCCATCGCAGGTACTCCCCCAGCTTTTAGACAAGTTTCCCTGACTATTTGCTGGTACCCATTTATACACCTGGGTGGAGTGAGGTGTGGAGTGTGAGAGTGAAGTGTTTTGCCCAAGAACACACTGCGAAGGCCATGGCCGGGGCTTGAACTCGGGACCTTACAATCTCAAGTCAAGCCTACTTTACCACTGCGCTACCGCAGTGGTAAAGCAAAAGGCAATCATTCCGCCGGCGAAGATAACTGTCCTTAACTCCGACTTACTTTCATTTGACTTAACCTTGATTTGGTCTTTTAGTAAAATTAGTTGGATGATCTGATACATTCAGTTCTTCAGCCAGTGCTTTTTTTTTTTTTTTCACCAAGGCAACAATTGTTTGGACTAATCAGGGACCAATCCCTCCATGGATGTGGGCTTAGGAGCCTTGCTCAAGGGCCCAGTAGCTGTATGGATGCAGCCACGCTAGAGAATAAACCATTGACTGTCAACGGGATATGTGACAGGATATGGTATAAAGTGTTATTTATAGTATTTTTGGTAACACTTTACAATAAGGGTACATTAATTAACATTAGCTAATGCAATAAGAAGCATTAACTATCAGTTAATTAACAGTAAACTAATGGGTCTACTAATCATTTACTAATGGTGTTCATGTTAACTAAGGTGTTAATTTATTCATTATTGAATAGTTTGATAGTTTCAGGTGTTACTTAAGGGAAACTTAAGAGATGTTTTCAACCTCACAAGTAAGGAGGTCATAGTGCATTAATAAATGGTAAGTTAAGGTTAGCTAATGCTTAATTAGCTCTCTGATGCATTAGTTACCTGTTAATTAATTTGTAGTTAATGCTTAATACTGCATTAACTAATGTACCCTTATTGTAAAGTGTTACTGTATTTTTTTTTACTTTTCATTCAATTATTTTTTAAAAAAACATTTTTGCTTAAATTATTTTCTTGGCATGTACACAGGACTTCTGCAATGCACTGTATGTACAGTACGTGCCCTCATTCATGTCAGTGCACCTTGGATAAAATTATATCAAACACATGTAATTCATGCAAATGTTTTTATTCCTTTTTCAGATTTTCCTCAGGTGATACATCCTTAAATCTGTTCGCATATTTTCCCATCATTATCACCCTTACGGGCTTTGTCTTTAAGAACTTCAAAGCATGCCAACATGCAAACAAGCTGAACAATTTGGGCTCCATAAAAGTCATCATTAAGAATCTACTTGACTGGAACCTTGGGAATACATGAGCATTCAAAGCACTGCAGTAAGGACCCATTTAGAGTAAATACACTGCAATTACAGGCAAACAAGGCTGAACTGGCAATTGGAATTGTATGCATATGCCCCATAATCGCAAATACAGCACTAATTATAATCTATTAAAAAAGGACTGCATCATAAATTGTATATACACCAAATTCATCAACAGTTAAGGAGTTATGGCCTCATGATTACCAGAAATTTGCTCTATTGTGTTCCCTCATCCATGTGTTGTGAAAGGACAGTGTTATTGAAAATGCTCTATCACAACAATTCTTTTCCATAATGGGACCCACATGTCAGTGCTCGCTATTATTGCTTTGTGTAGGTGAGCTAATTTCCTGACATAGGTCAATTTGTGCTTGGGATTTCTGGCTAAAGGTAGCAAGCAAAAATCAATAAGACTAATGTAATGTCATTTGACAGAACGCTAGGCCATGCCTGACCCTATGGCTAATGTCAGGTTCAAGTTGTCGAACACATAGTTTGTGTGTCAAGTGAATTTTGTCTTTTTGGAGTGGCATGGACTGATGTGACATCACTTCATGAACAATGTGCGGTCCATAATTATTTGGACACATGCACAATTTTTGTTTTTTGGCTGTGTTCTCCAGCACGATAGTATTTTAAAACAATGAACATGAGGATGAAGCACAGATAGCCAGCCTTAAATTAATTCCCATACTGTGTGACCAAGTAGGAGTATATTTACATTAGCTGCTGCAAACATGCTTATAGGCGTATAAAGTTTAGACTGGCAGCGTGCAGCAAGTCTTCATCCAGGAGGAACCAGCCAACTGTGTAGAGGGACCGTAGTGTTATAGGCATGGACTCAACCAGCAAATCATCACTCAGCTTAAATTTCAGTCCTTTTCATACAGTGTTGCTATCCCAATATTTCTGGGCTGCAATGTATTCTTTTCTGGTATTTCCTCTCCTAGTCTCTCTCTGCTCCCTTCTGAAGCAGCTAAAAAACATCCAAACGGGCGTCAGACACGCCCAATCACATCTTCGACTCCACCTTCTTAGATAAGGCGTTACTGGCTAGATGGGCCAAATTAGCCTTTAACAAACGGTGGCCACAGCACGTGCCGTCGGGTGAAGTCTTTCAAATGAAGACTTCCAAATAAATTTTTTAAAAATTGCAAAAATTAACAATTTCTGTTCACCAAAATGAATGTTGTCAAAATGTATAAAGGCCCCCATAAAACCATTTAGACCTACAGCACACTAGTGTCAGTATGCTGGCTCTGTTTGCCATTGTAGGTGGTGTACACTGAGAGTGTGAAAATTTTGAAAGGGGTGCTATGGCAGTGAAAGCTTGGGAAATGCAGGGCTAGATCTCCCACAGAGATTGTCTCTGAGTTACACACCTGCGCTGCTGCACCCACCAGACTCTACAGGGTCTCCTGACCCTCCTGACACACCTTAGTCTCTCACCTCCCAACCTGAACGATCAGCTTCTGGCCCTCATGATCATTTACAACAGTGTTATGTTCTACAACAGTACCTCCCAACCCAGTTCATAGACATCCATCCTGTATATTTTCACTCCAGCCCTGAAAAAGGAAATCTCATACTAGAGCTAATTTAGCTACTGTTGACAACAACAAGACCCATCAGGAGATGGCATATCGCCCTGGCCCCCGCAAATTAAAAAACTTCCAAAATAGTGGCGGACAGTACTCCAGCACATGCTTGATTGGTCTTTCACACATCCTGAATGATCCTAGAGAGTTTCATGATGATACATGATAGCTCAGAAAGTTGAAGGGATGGTGAAATTTGAACGGCTTATGGTGGCCATCATGTTGGAAAACTAATCTTATACTTATAGATATCCATAGGACCCTTGACCAACAAGATGCATGGACAATTGGGTAGTTGTTTTTGGAGGTGGGACTATTTGGAGGTAAACTATAGTGCCACCAATGGACAGACTTTCACCAAATTTGATAAGCTTGAATCTAATGTCCTGTAGATGAGGGATCTCAAGTCTGGTGATGACTGGACATTGCATTCAGGAGTTACTGCTCATTTTAGTAATAGAGGCCACACCCACAAAACGTATTGCCGCACTGCAGCCGCATCATTCAAAACAGAAAATTTGTGTTTTCAGTATTAAAAAATCTTGGTCTGAAGATGAAGGGCACCACTCCTGTACTTTTGCTTCTTGTAGAGGTTTTGTGAATAAAATATTGAATGAATGTCAAGTTATGGTTCGGATAAAAATGATTAAAGTGATTACAAACTAATGTACGGACTGGGGGGGCCACCAGGCAAACTAAAATATATATTTTGGTTCTAAATATATATGGCTGTCAAATAAAAATCCTGCTCTGGTTGTCTTTTCACTGAAAAAACTGAGGGAACAATTACTGCTATTAATGGGCGGGACATTCTTTACTCCTCCTGACTCCTGGGTAAACATACGGTTTTCAGCCCCTGAGGAGGACCATCTTTAGAGGGCTGAGTTGCAAAAAGAAAAAAACATTCCAGGAAGTCTCGCCTAATGCAAAATTAAGCACACAACCATGAAAAAAAAACACAGGCACTCTGTCTGCAGATGAAAAAATAAGTTGAATATATTCTTCGAACATATAGGCGACAAAACAGACCAATGCATATCAACTTTAGGTCTTTATTTATAACGCATACCTGTCAACTCTCACGCATTTGGTGTGAGTTTAAGTGGCATATTTACGTTCCTCTGCTATAGTCAGCAATTATTCAATCAACGTGTATGTAAGAGATTCTTGCACGGAATTGAAGTCCTTGTGTACTGGAAGGGTTGGAAGCAAAGGAATTGCATAAATACATTTCAAATGATCTTATTTCATTTAAATGATCATGAAACACATGCATTGCTTCCAATCCCTGAATCAAGAAAAGCGTGAGAAGTTTGAAGTCGTAATCGGTTTGCATTATAAATGAAAACTGGCCACATCTGGTAATGTTGAGAGTTATCGGAGTATCTGTAATGGTAATTTAAATGAATGTTTGAAAACATGTTGTGACCAATCATTAATTTTAAGAGATTGTTTTGAGCCTCCCCTATCACCAGTTGATACATATATATATATATATATATATATATATATATATATATATATATATTTCTGAAGATGGAGTGCCTTTGTTTTATCATGGTTGCTTAATTTTACATCAAGCAAGACTTCCTGGAGTGGTTTTTTTCTTGTACCTTTACTTGCCCAGCAGAGCGCCTGTCAGATTAGCCATCAGAACCAGGTAACACTTCCTCCTTCCATTTTCAGTACTCCAAATGCAGATGCAGACTAACTATTAACCTCCAGAAATGGAGTAGAGAGAAGTAGACCAGTCCGCTAAGTTGACAGGATACCGACACCCATGTCTGCATTTCCCTCACTGTCACGTATTATCATAGTAGTGAGAAAAATTCCCCCCAATGGTAAAAGATCTCTGGCAGAAACTTGACTTGGGGGAGGTAAAATCATTATAGTACAGAGGTAGGTAACGGAGAAGTAATAAAGGATCTTGAGGGCAAAATAATATAAAGAGTTGAGTGAGTTACAGCCAGTG
This sequence comes from Gymnothorax javanicus, assembly GCA_029692085.1. NCBI lineage: Eukaryota > Metazoa > Chordata > Actinopteri > Anguilliformes > Muraenidae > Gymnothorax > Gymnothorax javanicus. The sequence continues at coordinate 24,764,651 of CM056205.1, forward strand.
GTAGTTAAAATAAGTGGTAAAACAGGCAGTCCACACTTCAGAAAGATGTGTCGTGAGCAATTCAGAGGAGCACAGTGATGAATCCTGGTTATTCATTTGTGACTCTGATGCTTTCAGTAAATGTTGTAATTAACAGCCCTTACTTCAAAGCGTCTCATCACAATTTGTTTATCACCTTTCCGAGTCTACAACTTGCATAATTGGAGCCCTATGTTAAGACAATCGTGAAGAATATAATTATCTCATTTATAGGTCAATTATAATAAGACCTGTTAATGCATAGTTATGGAATGCTCTGCCATTGGATCCGAAACATGCAAGCGCTAACTGTAGCTACCAGTGCTACAGGGTGACACACTATGGCTCTTGTGCAGATTCTTTTTTATGCAGATTCACTCCCAGCCAATTAGCTACATTAAAAGAGTTAATTTGCTCAAACTCTGCTAACTGAAGTTCACTCACAGATTAGATCACAAATAAAAAGCTCACATGGGGACTCGCGTACAGTCTCTGGCCATTAGTCATGCAGTCAACAGAAGCTGTAGCCAAAATGCCAGACTCCTAACTCTTCGGGTAAAGCAACAGAGACTAAATGTCGGCATGATAACAAAAAACATATAAGGATAAGACAACCATTGCCAATCTCTGCGCTGGCATCACTGAGGGAGGGTAAGGATTCCATTGATCAGAATAAGAGTCCCTCTGTAAGCTGATCATGTACGCGATTGCTCAGTGACATGGCTTTATCTGGCCCTTGCCTATCTGAGCCAGATTTGAAAAGAAGAGCAACATGGACATCCAGTAGCTTTTTAAACTTTTGAGTGAATATTCCTGGCCGCAAACTCTGGAGTCGATGGTTAAGCTTAATGTATTATGAGTGGGCATTCCAAAAATGGGAATAAAGTTGATTTTTTGAAGATTAAAAAACCCATTGCTATAGTGGAGAAATTATGTATGACTGCAACTTGTTTTTGTAGCTCATTATCAGTCCATATGAGACAGTAAACTGCTTTTGGCTGAAGTTACACATTCCAGTGAAAAGCTACGCCATTATTTTGGATGGAAATGTGCAGCATTTAGAGGAGGCCATTATGTTGAAACATGGCTACTGTCCGCTGGCACAAAGCAGTTTGTCCTCAGTATGCTTTTCATGAGTAAAATAGCTGAAGTTACCTCTGTGCCACACTTACTCTCAAAGACTATTCCTCTGTGGAACTGGCTTAATTAGGAACCAGCACTGTCAGGTATAAGTGATTATAAACTTCAGCTCTCTCAGAACAGAATTGATAAAGCTACAATCACGGCAGGGCGACCATCACTTCCCAGAGCACTGCAAAACTTTTGGCGAGTGCTACATTAGAACTCAGTGAACTCCAAAGTAAATAAAAAAATTGACATTCATTTTTCAATAATGCCAAGCATCAGTATGAAGCATTTTCAACAATGCGCAATCCCCTATGGGTGCCCTCAGTATGTGGTAAATGGTGTTATTTATAAATATATTGTAAAGGGATTTATTGCACACCACGCATGAAAAGCTCAAGTGGATCTGGATGTTTGCCTTGCTTTTGGCAACAGCAGTTTCATTTGCATTTGAGTTGATGTTGGAAATAATTAACTTGGACGATCAGTAAGCATGCGGTTGAGGCTGCCTGTAGTCGTGATCACATCTGCTTCATAAAATGAAAAGACTTGCTATTTTCTTGGACATTAACACTTTCCCTACAGAGACCCTATTCTGTGAGCCTAAAAAATAAATATTTTTTACTGCATGTTATGGTAATGGACAGGTTGCGCAAGTGACCTATATTTTGAAATAAAAAGTTTATTAGGAAAAAATGGGACAGAAGTGGTTAAAAGTAAAATAATGAGTCGGTAGATTTGATTTTTGATCTGAGGTAGCCATGGATGAATTATGCAGACATGTTGGTTAAGAGCAGTTCTTGCTAAAAAAAACACAATGAAAAAAATCATCCACCATAACTGTGGCAAATTTAGTAAGGACACTTGACTATTTTTGCTGATGCCCAATATCATTCATTTGTAGTGCTTGCGTATGTGTATTTGTGTACAATGTCAGACTTAGCATCCATGAATACAGTCATTTCAAAATCGGCTTCTTTGTAACATCTCATGGTGAAGTGATGGCCCTGAGGTCGGTCACGTCACCGAACTTCAGCCGACCACTTAATCAGTTCCCTCATTATTTTGGGTGGTCTCCCCCTTGTGATTTCAGAAAGGACAGATTTTAAAATGGGTAGGCAGACTCTCGCTGAAGGCAATAATTGTCATGATGTGTGAGGTGTGCGTGTTGTTAGGACCTTCTTTGCGGCTCTTGTCCGGGGACGATATCGAATTCCTGGGCCATCGAATTCTTTACCCAGCTGGTTGATTGAGCTGGGGCGGCGCTTCCCCAGAATCTATATAAGCAGGATGTCCGGCACGCCTCCTTCGCTGGAGTGTCTGTGTTTAGATTCGTACTATAGCCAAAGATATCTTTTGTCAGGTTTTGTATGACTTGATATCTTCTTATTATTGGAGTTTCTTCTCCCTTTTTCTATCTCGCTTTGCTTCCGTGGTTCGAACTATTATACGTCCTTTGGAAGCGCGAGTACTTGCGTTTGGTCTATATTATTCTCTGTGTTTGTACTGTGTTCGTGCTAATCTCTTTCTCTCTGTCATTGCGCTTGGCCTCCGTATACTACCGGCCATTACAAAACACTCTAGCCAGCATGGAGTCGTCAGCATCGGCTGCGTTAGAGACAGTTGTGGCTAACCAACAAGCTGCTCTTTCCGGTTATGGCAAGGGTCTTGTTAGCCTGAACAAACAATCGGCAGAGTTGGCGGAAAGAGTCCGCCTTCAGGCGAATGCCATGGAGAGACAGGAGAACGTTCTGTTAACTCTCACTGAGAGTATTAGAGCCCTGTCCATGCAAATCACACAAAATGTTGCACAAGCACAGTCCGTACAATCTCCCCGAGAGCCAAAGCTTCAATTACCCCCAAGATATGGAGGCGAGGCAGGAAGATGTAAAGATTTCATTGCCCAATGTGAGATATTTTTTAAAGCGCAGCCTTCACAGTTTGTGAATGAAGAGTCTCGGGTTTCATTTATTTTATCCCTGTTAACCGACACAGCACTCACTTGGGTCGGCCCACTTATTTGATCTAATTCACCGGTAGTGAATACTGTGGAGACTCTCGTTAGAGAAATGGTATCAGTGTTTGATCAGGATGTTTGTGGCCAGGATGCGGCTATGCGTTTAATGCATCTAAGGAAGGGCTCTGAGAGTGTCGCTGCATTTTCAATCACATTTCGCTCTTGGCTACAGAGACAGGCTGGCTGGAAGCGCCTTTTATGACAGTGTTCGTTCACGCTTTGGCAGAGGAGGTTAAGGACGCTCTGGCTACATTGGAGCCTTGTTTGTTTCTAGATTCGTTGGTTCGCACTGCGGTGAGAATTGATAATCGCATCCGCGAGCGTAACAGGGAGAAATGTACTGCATTGGCTCTCGCTGGCAACGGGGCTAATGCTACTAGCAGCATGCTTAAAGTTCCTATTCCGCCTCACTGAAAATTCCACTCCTGGTGAGCCTATGCAGGTTGATGGCTCATATGAGAGCCGGGCTCGTAAGCCCGTTCGGAAACGTATAATCTGCTATAATTGTAACAAACCGGCACATATCCGTCCACGCTGCCCTGAGCTTCAGGGAAACGAGAAGTCCCTCTAGTGGTATGGGAGGCGCTAGAGGGACAAACCCAATTTCCCTTCCGAACTTTAATCCCTGTAGAATTGACTGTGGGGAGACAGAGAATATTTATCGAAGCTTTTGAGGACTCTGGCGCCGTGGATTGTTTTATGGATGCAGAGTGGGCTAGGAGACATTCCATTCCTATCCGCCCTCTTTTACATTCACGCTCTGTTAGATCTTTGGATGGTCGCCCGCTGGGAACTGGATTTATAACCAAAGTTTCTGAATCATTGACTATGTTCATCTCTTTTGGTAGCCATTCTGAGGAGGTCCGGTTTTTTATTATCAGTTCTCCTGTTTTCCCTGTCGTTTTAGGACACTCGTGGCTATGGGAACATAGGCCTCATATCATTTGGGGAAGTCAGGATAACCCGATCATCCAGTGGGGGACTGATTGTTGGTCCCATTGTAGGGATAGTTTGGCATGTCATCCCGGGCATCGACCTATGGGGGAGGCTGACGCCTGGAGTGATTCTGAGGAGTTTGCCTCACACAACCCTCCTAATCTACAGAAAGGGATGGAGGAGGGGTTGGAGTGGGATCCTCAATTTGACTGGCGGCAGCCAGAGGGGGATTGCTATTCGGAGGATTTCTCTGACTCAGAATCTGACTTAGAGGGGGCAGGTTCTGAACAGGGTGAGAATTTGGGGGCTGCTCTGAACTTTTGTCTGCCTCCTAATGTTCCTGACGATTATGCTGATCTCGCGGAGGTTTTTAGCAAGCAACGGGCCTTGACTTTACCTCCCCATCGCACGTTCGATTGCGAGATCAATCTCCACCTCAGTACCACTCCCCCCAGGGGTTCATTATACTCGGTGTCAGGGCCTGAATGGAAGGCTATGCGAGAATATATTCAGGAGGCTCTGGCCAATGGATTTTTTTCGGCCCTCCACGTCTCCTGCTGGAGCGGGATTCTTTTTTGTGGGCAAAAAAGATGGCAGTCTGAGACCCTGTATTGATTACAGGGGCTTGAATAATATCACTATTAAAAACCGATACCCACTTCTGTTGATGAACTCCGCGTTTGAACGGCTGCAGGAGGCGTCGTTTTTTACCAAGCTAGACCTCTGGAATGCTCATAACTTGGTTCGGATCCTTGAGGGGGGCGAGTGGAAAACGGCACTTAATACGCATGACGGGTACTACGAATATTTGGTCATGCCGTTTGGATTGGTTAACGACCCCGTTGTGTTCCAGGCACTCGTTAATGACATCCTCTGAGAGATGTTGGAGAGATTTGTTTTTGTCTACCTTGACAATATTCTAATTTTCTCTTCAACTCTCTCGGAGCATAAACAACACGTCAGACAAGTGCTTTAGGCCCTCCGCAAAGCCAAGCTTTTTGTCAAGGCTGAGAAATGCGTTTTTCATGCCAAGACAGTTTCGTTTCTTGGCTTCATTATTTCGGAAGGGTCGGTCCGCATGGATCCCGACAAAGTGTCAGCGGTCAGGGATTGGCCTGTCCCTCAAAACGTTAAGGAGGTGCAACGGTTTTTGGGGTTTGCTAATTTTTATAGGAGGTTTATCCATAATTTTTGCACGGCAGCTGCCCCCATTTTCGCGCTCACTAAGAAGAATACCTCCTCATCGTTTGCTTGGTCTCCGGCAGCTGAGGCTGCTTTTCAGGAGTTAAAGAAACGATCTAGCTCAGAACCCATTCTCATTTTGCCCGACCCCTCCCTCCCATTTGTTGTGGAGGTGGATGCGTTGGAAGTCGGGGTAGGTGCCATTTTGTCCCAGCGCCCCCTTCGGGACAATAAGTTGCACCCATGCGCCTACTTCTCCCGGTCGTTGTCAGTGGTCGAACAGAATTACAGCATTGGTGACCGGGAGTTGTTGGCCGTCAAGTTGGCGTTAGAAGAATGGCGCCATTGGTTGGAGGGGGCTGAACAGCCGTTTGTGGTTTGGACGGATCATAAAAATCTCCAATACATCCAACAGACTAAACGACATGATTCTCGGCAGGCGCGGTGGTCGTTGTTTTTCAATCGCTTTAACTTTACATTAACCTACCGCCCGGGGTCTAAAAACATCAAGCCCGACGCTTTGTCGCGGATTCACGACCCCTCTGGTCGCGACCCTTTTCCTGAGCCAGTTATCCCGGCAGCTCAGATTGTGGCTCCCATTCAGTGGGACGTCGAGTCTGTTGTGCGGGAGGCATTGAAAAATGATCCTGGTCCTGGTGGGGAGCCGCCTGGCTGTTTATTTGTTCCTTTAGCAGTGCGGTCCCAAGTTCTCCAGTGGGGGCACTCTTCCTGTCTGGCTGGTCACCCGGGGGTTCATCGGACCAAGCAGTTCTTGGCCCGACGTTTTTGGTAGCCCAGCATGATGGAGGACAGCCGGGAGTTTGTAGCGGTGTGCTGTATTTGTGCTAGGAACGAGACTTCCCACCTCCCCCCTCTGGTCTGCTGCGACCGTTGCCCATCCCTAAGCGCCCGTGGAGCCATATCGCTCTTGATTTTGTTACGGGGCTGCCTGTTTCAGAAGGCAACACGGTCATCCTGGTCGTGGTTGACCGTTTTTCTAAAGCTGCCCACTTTATCGCGCTGCCCAAGCTGCCTTCGGCGCAGGAGACTGCCCTTCTTGTTGTGGACCAGGTTTTCCGGCTGCATGGCATCCCTCAAGAAGTGGTTTCTGACCGGGGCCCTCAATTTATGGCCAAATTCTGGCGTGCGTTTTGTAACCAGTTGGGGGCCACCGTGAGCCTTTCCCCGGGTTTCCACCCAGAGACTAACGGGCAGACTGAGCGAACCAACCAGTCTTCGGAGAATACTCTTCGATGTTTAGCGGCTGACAACCCATCTTCATGGAGTCGATTTTTAGCTTGGGCCGAATACTCCCACAATTCACTGGGTAACTCCCCCACAGGCCTTTCCCCGTTTGAGGCTCAGTTGGGTTATCAGCCTCCTCTGTTTCCTGAGACTGACAGAGATTCAGAGGTTCCTTTGGTCAATTACTTTGTTCGGCGTTGTCGGTCAGTTTGGACCAGGGTCCGTTCCTCCTTGTTGCGCTCTGGACGGAAACAAAAGACCGCCGCAGATAAAAGGCGCTGTTCAGCCCCATCTTATCGGGTTGGCCAAAGGGTCTGGCTTTCCACGCGGGACCTGCCCTTGAGAGTGGAGTCACGGAAATTGGCTCACCGCTTTATTGGTCCTTTTAAGATTGTGCGAAGGATCATTCCGGTCACAGTCTGGTTGAAGATCCCTAGATCCTTACGGATCCACCCCTCTTTTCATGTCTCCAGGCTCAAACCGGTTAGTACTTGCGTCCTGGCCCCAGTTGACAAACCCCTGCCGCCGCCGTGGATGATTGAAGGAGGGCCGGTTTACACTGTGTGACGTATTTTAGCCGAGAGGTGTGTGGATCGTGAAGCTCAGTTTTTAGTAGATTGAGAGGGTTATGATCCTGAGGAGCGGTGCTGCGTCCCTTCTCGGGATATCCTGGATCCTACCCTTATTTCTGAATTCTGTGCGCGGGGCTCTCTGGGAACTTCTGGGGCTGTTCCTTGGGGGGGGGGGGGGGACCTGTCATGGTTTGTGAGGTGTGCATGTTGTTTGGACCTTCTTTGCGGCTCTCGTCCGGGGACGATATCGAACTCCTGGGCCATCAAATTCTTTACCCAGCTGGTTGATTGAGCTGGGGTGGCGCTTCCCCAGAATCTATATAAGCAGGATGTCCGGCACGCCTCCTTCGCTAGAGTGTCTGTGTTTAGATTCGCACTATAGCCGAAGATATCTTTAGTCAGGTTTGGTATGACTTTCTATCTTCTTATTGTTGGAGTTTCTTCTCCCTTTTTCTGTCTTGCTTTGCTTCTGTGGTTCAGACTATTATACGTCCTTTGGAAGCGCGAGTACTTGCGTTTGGTCTATATTATTCTCTGTGTTTGTACTGTGTTCGTGCTACTCTCTTTCTCTCTGTCGTTGCGCTTGGCCTCTGTATACTACCGGCCATTACAATAATAAAGAGTCACTGTGTGATATAAATATATATGCAGATTTGTTGGCTTTGTCTCTAGATTTGTTGGTTCGCACTGCGGTGAGAATTGATAATCGCATCCGCGAACATAACAGGGAGAAATGTACTGCATTGGCTTTTGCTGGCAACGGGGCTAATGCTACTAGCAACATGCTTAAACTTCCCATTTCCTGCTGCATTGGTTCAGCATCTACGAGAAAAATTACTGAGGTTTTGGAAAATCTGCAAAAATAAGGTCAAAATTAAAGTAACTTATCAGATGTATTATCGTTTGTTCATTGTAATAGTGTGGTTGAGTAATACAAACCTTTTTTAAAAATCAATGGCTTTGAGGCCTTATAAGGTGAATGTTAGTATCGACATGCCAAGGTTGAAGTAATATGGAACTTCATCACACACTGGTCTCAGATCATTAGCTCATTGAAACATTGTGTATGAGGACCTGCTTGTAGTTCATGGTGGCACATTGTCAGCAAAATTGACGTTTTATGGACGTGGAGTGTTTTATTTTGACGTGATTGTAAGGAAATGCGTATATTGTCTCACTAAACAAAATGTGCACCACCTTTAGTGTCACTTTCACTCGTGGACCTTTTTCCACTGATTTTCAGAAGCTCCATTCATTTTTTTTTTGGAGCGATAGAACATAAAGATATAAAATTCTAGTGAAGCCACATACAAAATGACAGGGCAGTGATTATGATACTCCCACGAATAGGTAGTTTCAGCCTAAATTTTCACTGGACCCCTGACCTGTAAAAAATCCAAGGAAAAAAGACAACTAGAATAATGGAACACTGCGCAAAAAAAAAAAAAAAAAACTGAACTCAATGCAAATGTGAAGGGCCACAATTCAAATCTCTTTTTTTTTTTTTTTTAAACAGAGTGTAAGTTACTAGCTGGGAGTTCCATGAAGCTATTTTTCAAGGTCCAGCTGACAAGAGGTCTCAAAGTCCCAGAATATCAGGTTCTACACATTTCTACCACAACCATTTAATAGTGTCAGCCCCACTCACACACTCTGCACGACAGTTAAGTGCCGTTTGAACTGCTGTGAGCCTGACCAAAGGGAGATGGGAATTTCGGGAACATTTTCTCTGCTGATGGGTACTCAGGCGCAGTGTAGGTCATCGACATGACCCAAAGGAACACTGCATGCATGCGTGGTTTCTGGACAAACAAATCCACAATAATACAATAACTCGTGTCAAAATAAGGCTGAGCCTCGTTGTTTATACAGTATACCATGTACATTCTTGCACTCTTACATTCAGGAGTGCGTTTCCCAAAAGCGTAGTTGCTAACTAAGTGAACTACATACATAGTCCAATTATGCAAGTTATGCAAGAATCTGTGCATTCGGGAAACATATGCCCGGACAGTTGTGAAAGACTGACCCGAGGCTTTATCATGCTCCTGCCTGTTGCCATGCTTCACACTGCAGCTTGTGCAAATTTCAGATGATATTTCTTCATGCATTGAAGCAAATTCTTGACTTAGCTCAAAGTGTCTGTTTTCCCAATTTCCCATACTAACGTTGGGCATGTATTGGTCGTCAGGAAGTAGAGCACAAGACCAGCAGGAGTGATAAAGCATGATGAGACAAAGAGCCTGACTGAGTAAACGCTGAGCGCCACTACTGCTAATTACTGTGAATTACAATGCAGGGCAGCAGCCATCCCATACCGAGTGGTTATAACAATGAAAATGCAATAGGCAAAGTCAGTACCTAAAGTAAATTACAAAAAACGCAGAGCAGCCGCTGCTGTAGGCATGACGATAAAAAGTTTCCACCATGGGCTCATTTTCAAAGTTTCACCTGTGCGTAATAATGTCAGTCAGTGGGCAAGAGATGGAGCACCTCACGTTACCTGATATAACATTTACTTGAGGGGCTGGGGCCAGAGGGATGCCGACAGTTTCCAAAGAAACAAACGGCAGGATACAGCTGTAGAGAAAGAATCGCTGCTCTTTCACTTGCTACAATTCCAACCAAATTTTTTTTTGTTGCATAAAATCAAACTGTTTAAAAATACAGTCAACAGAGAAACAATTTTTAAATACAATGTGCAGACTGATTAATAATCTTCTAATAAACAAATGAGGTGGACCTATTTGTTTTTCCAAGTTTAGCATATGATCCGTTCAATAACTTGTAAATGTGTCTTGGCATCATCAATAGAATTTGTTTTGTTCAAATGTTTCTGTGCCTGAGTATCCACAAGAACTGCAGTTTGAGGGTTCATCTGAGGACAGCTGGAGTTTGAGCTTTGGGTGTTCAGTAGGAGTGAGCTTCACATTCAGTTCCTCCAGCTCTCCCTCCCTTACTCGCTTTTTCTATCTTAATATTTCCCTATCATTCATTCTCTCTTATCCAACCTGTGCAATATTCCACACAAACGAACATCCCTTCTCTCTCTATTCTCCTCTCTCTGCATTCCCTCCCTCTCCATTTAAAATCCCTCTTTTAATTCCCTACCTTTCTATATACCCCTCTCATTGCATCCCCTCCCTCTCTGTGTTCCCTTCAGTATTTACCTCCCTCTGTATTCTGTCCTCCCTCCTTCTTATTCCCCCTTCCAATGCTCGCCTCCCTGTATTCCCACCCCTTTTGTATTACCCCATGATATTCTTTCCCTCTCTTTATTCCCTCCGCCACTGTATTCTTCCCTCTGTATTCCCCTCTGCACTCACTCCGTCTTTATATTCCCTCCGTCTGTATTTAATCCCCTGTCTTCTACCCTCTGTATTTGCTCCCTTTTTGTATTCCCTCTCGTTGTATTCGCCTCTCTGAATTCTGTCCCTCTCTGTATTCCCTCCCTCTCTATCATATCAACAGCTGGCTTGGTTCTATACTTTGACTTTTTGGATTCTGAGTTCCCACTCTGGGTTTTATGATAAACCATTAAATGCTAAGGACCTCTTCCCCTTTGAGCTTCTGTCTATATCGAACTAGGCAATGAGGCAATAGTAGAACATTTTTCTCCTGGCAGCACATATTACACAATACACACTCACTCGTCAAAAAACCATTGTGCTGTGTACAACCACTTTTACTTCATATGTGGCTGCATCACCATTTTTAAGGCATTGCCATGTACGCCCAGTTCAGCACTCCAAACACCAATGTTCTGTTGAGAGTCTGATCTGCCCATCCAGAGCACCCAATATATTGTGCATGGTTCACATCACTTCACCTAAGACACCTACCGTTCTATAGGTCTTCAATCAAACCCTGAAAAGGACACCTCAATCAACTGCTAGCAATAATAGGGAGCTGCTAATCATTCCAATCCTAAGTTGCACACGGTAAGGCTGAAATGAAACCAGGTCAGTGTATCTTCAAGAACAGAATTAAGAAGAACTGATGTAATTGATCCAAACAGCTTATTAGCAATGCTATCCAGTATTCTGTTTCCTTGCAGCATGTAACACCACTTTAAACAGTGTGTAATGGCAGGAAATAATTATTTTCACTCCTATTCATTATTTGAGCTTTTTTTATGCCCTGAAGCATCTCCGTTTTTTCTAGTGTTTTCTTTTTTTCTGTGTCGCAGAGCCACCTTGTGTTGCACAGGAATTATGCCTCTAACAAGCAAACTTGGTCCAGCGTAAAAGATCTAATTTCACTGCTTGACACAACAAAATTGAAAGTGTCAGCCTGAATAATGGAACAGCATATACTGTGTGTATTTATAGTCACAGCACATTGTGTGAGGTCCAGGTTCCTGAATGATATGATTTAGAATATGACAGGAAGGGCATACTCAGTGTATTTGAGAAAAAAAAGAAAAACAACCATTAAGCTTGCAGTTCCATGTACCTGGTAATGGGCATTAGATACAGTTTCCCTGTGGAAGGCAATCACAGTAATGAGATGACTCTCTGACTGAAATGGTCTGATTGCTGTGGGTGGGAAAAAAGATCTGTGAAAGTGCTTTGGAACAAAGTTTAACAGCTTTCATAGGTTAATGACTCAGCATGACTCCACAATGACTGAAGGGAGACAAAAATGACCTCAAATTACACAAATATTAAATCACAATCAGGGAATCAGGTTCATTTTTCAATAAATGATGGTGCGACCATTGACAGTATTTTATTTTGTTGATTTTTTTTTTTGCAAAGCTTTGATTTTCAAGGCTGCAGAAGAGTAACCAGAGTGGGCCAAAAAACTCCAGAAAACACACACTGGTGTGATACACAACTCAATATCCTTCTGCATGACGGGCAAAGCCTGATTTTAAAGTAGATGAAGAGCGATGCTTGATTTCACAGTAGATGAAGAGCAATGCTTGATTTTACTGTGGACGAAAAGCAATACTGGATTTTGCAGTGAGTGAAAAGCAAAGCTTGGTTTTGCAGTGAATGAAGAGCAATGACTGATGTTCAGCATTGCTTGATTTTGCAGTAGATGAAGACTGCTTCAGCTCAAAATCGAACAGCAGCTCAGAGTCTAACACAGCTTGGAGTTTGACAGCAGCTCAGAGCTGTTCCTTCAGCACTACCTTGCCTTTTTCCTCACAATCCGAGGCCCTGTTATAATCTTATAACATAGTAGTAGCATAATAATATACCTCTGCTTGTATAAAATACTGCACACCAGAACTTTTGAACCCTGAGATCAGCTGCCCTGCTATCATTGCTGAATCAGTACATGTGCATTTGTGTTTTCTCCCGCTCTCTCCCTCTCTTACTCCCTCACATCTAATTCAGAATAAAATTGGCCAATTTTAAAAATAGCCTAAACAGGTGTTCATGTACATCACTGCATAACAAGAGCTTCAGTTGACTCAAAAGACGCTCTTACTTCAGGCACATCCTTGTGAAAACAATTAAGTGAAAGTGGGATTTTCTGGGGTGGAAGGCTGTACAAAATGTTATCCCATGTTCGCTATGTAATATTGAGAGTGTGGTGAGAGGCAATTAATTTAATTTAATGACATAATAAAATAACAAACGTAATGCACAAAGTGCCCGTAGGTTCAACAGAATTAAATTGCATCAAGGTTCAATTAAGTTGAATGTTTAAAGTCTTTATTTTCTATTTTCACATATTTATTGAGAAAATTAATCAAAACTAAGTAAATGGAAAATTTTGATGATTATGAAATGTTAAGCGTTTTTCTTCGCAAAAAAAAAAAATCCATCTGGACACAACACTGTAGTGTAATCAATCTGAATGTGGCATTCTGCCAGTCCATTTCAGCAATGTATTAGTTCATCGGTCAACGCTCCAAATTCCACTGATGTTTGCATGGTGTTCCGCATGATAACAGATAACATTTACATTTACCTTTATTCGGAAAAATATTAGAATTATGCTCTAGGTTAAGGGGAGGTATGAAATTATGGTTTAAAAAAGGCTATTTTGGGATACTTGTTGGTTAGGGTAATGATTAGGGTTAGGTACGGAGTTTAGATTAAGGTTTGGAGCAACAGATATACAATTTGTGCAAAATAACTTTTTGATCAAAACAAGTACAGAAAAACAAACTTGCACGTACATTTCTGTGTGTGTATGTGTGCGTGGGTTCATTTTTTGTCACCTATCGGGGAGCTTCACTGGTATAAATGTAAAGTGTGCAGTGAAATGGGGGGGGGGTAAGCAGGATGTTTTGTTTTGGGCGCTACCTGCTTGTTTAATCACCTGCTCTCTCTCTCTCTGCCTCCTTGGTTGGCCGGCGAGTCACATACTCCAACTAGTCACAGGTGTGGCGAATTGGGCAATCATGGCATGAGTCGGCGTTTTTCTATAAAGAGATGAAGAGTCCTGTGATCGGGAGTTCCAGAGCGTGCGAGGCAGAGACGGCGTCTAGTTCACTGTGTGGAATCGTGATTTTATGGAAAAATTTCGATTTTGCTGGGGGACACGTTTGTGTCCGGAGACTGGGTGAATTGAGTGATTAACAGAGAAATTCCTCCCGTGTTTTGGCAGCGCTTTTGCTGCATGTTTGTTTCCTCTGTCTCGCTCTGGGACACCTCTTAACTGTATAGCGTGCTTGCGAGATGTTTTTCTCAGGTTGTCGAGATTTTTTATTTGAATTGTAAATTGAGCCAGCTTCTCTTCTTATATAAACACTGACCTTGCTGGAACTAGTAATGTGAGGTATCGCTCAGGAACCAGTCGCGAGAACCAAGCAGTGCAGTAAAACTGGATTTTTTTTATGGAAGGGGGAAAACCCCCGCAGAGCAGGAGGCAACAGTACAGAGTCCACAATCCAAAAACCAAAAATCCAGAGGACGAAATCGAAAGTCGTTAACAGGGCAGCAATCACAGTACTCGTAGTCGGGCAAAAAGGGTTCGATACACAGATGCAGAAGGTAATCCAAAACAGAGCCAAAATCGTAATCAGGGACGGTCCAGTCAGAGGTGAATCACAAAGAATACGAGGCGAAAACAAGCGTAGCACAAGGGAAACGTTCTGATGGGGAACTGCTGTGAGAAGACTGCTTAAATACACACAAGGGAAGTCACATGCTATGATTAGGGACAGGTGAAATGGATCAGACTAATTATGAAGGAGCAAACATGAGGGAGAACCTAATCACATGAAATAGGCACAAAGCCAAAACGTGGACAGGGATCACGAGACAGCCTATTGACAAACACACAGCTCCGGTTAGGGAGTTCTAACGTGCACAGATAATGAGAGGCAGAACAGAGTTAAGCAGGTGCGGAGGATTCGCTGAAACGCAGCAAAGTAGATTGAGTGAAGACAAGAGGCGGAGACTAGAACAGTGCGAGTGCTGAGAGCTTGTTAATCAATTAGTAAAGTGCAGCTATACAATCCCTAGTGCTCGTTAGTAAGTTAGTATTATATACAATGTTAGTCTTGGTTAGTAACTTAACTAAAATAACAAACTGTTAGTACTTGTTAGTAATACAGAAGAGCAAGGTGAAGGAAGCAACTGAGATTAGAAGGAACTATTGAAAACCCAGAAACCATGAAATCACCTGAAAGCGTGGCACACAATACTGGGGGAAATAAGCTGTCACATAACACAAGACCAGACAGGGGAGACAAAGTGCAAAGCATGGCAAAATGCAAAACAATGACCGGAATATAACTGGGGAAACGGACTATGGCAGGAAATACGGAATAAACAGAAACAAAATATGGCATGGATTCAAGGCAATGGCAAGACATGAACAGAACAGAGCAGAACAGAACAAAACAGATCAGAATCATAACAAGTAATCCTTATGGGGACCTTAGCCTGGGCGTAATATAGCAAAACGTCATTTCTGAGGTCATAGTTAAGGTTAGGGGGTCATTTGCGAATTAAGGTTAAGGTTAGGGTTGGGCATGATTTAGTCATGGTTTGGGCTAGGGTTAGGGTCAAGCTGTCCGCAGTGAATGGAAGTCAATGCAATGTCCCAATAAGGATAGCTGTGCAAACTTGTGTGTTTATTTGTGCATGCATGGACACAGCTGATCAGTTCACAATTAATCCTGTTGACTTTTGTTTGTGCTGACACTGTTTTAGATATGCATGGATTTATTTACATGGTAATTTCTATTGTGTTCATTTGTCCCTGAACATGAGCTTTAACCGATGGCCATAGTTCATTTTTCCTGCAGCTTTTTGATGTTTGGCACACTGTCATAATTTTTCACACAAACACAACCTAAACACCTTCATAATTTTGCTGTTCTTCAAACCAACACACCCACAGACACAAACTGCTAATTACCTCCGCCAAACGAAGTTGGCAGGAGGTTATGTGATCGGGGCCCTTTTTTTGTTTGTCTGTTTGTTAATAAGCAAGATAACTCAAAAAGTAATGAACGGATATCTCTGAAATTTTGTGAGTGGGTAGCTATTACATCAGGGATGGACCCTATTGATTTTCACCGCAATCAGTCAAACAGTATGGCCGCCACGGCAGCCATCTTGAAATCGTATGACACGCGATAACTGAACTTTGCTCCCACTCACCAAGATTTGGACTGTGCTGCCTTGGCGGAGGTTTGCACTCTAGGAGTGCCTCTAGTTATCATTCAAACAAGAGGACTGACCTGTGTAGACACCCCGGTAAAACTGGTCAGGGACTTTAAAGTGAGAGCAATTTTCAGGGGTGCTTCCCATATTTTGCCCAGCCCCAGCAGTTTAGCCTAAAGTTGCAGAAAGAAATCATGACCATTTCACTCCAAACTGTGGCGAGTGACCACAGCTGCAAACACATAAAAGAAGTTCCCCTCCAAACTGAGCGCGTTCAGTACAGGCAGCTGGCCAATGAGCCCATTCAGACAGCCCATGAGGGCTTAATGATCTGCAGGTGTGCGATGGATTCGTCTTTTCAGTGCGTAGCACTGGCATCTGTCGCCTTCCCAGTCGTCTTTCCCAACTCTGGCAGGCATGGAGTGGAGTTATTTCTATAATGAACAATAAGTACACCTACACAGTTCCTCAACGGCCGATATTTACTTTCAGTCAGCATCAGGTATTCAGTTTATATTTCCTAGCAATGCATAGCTAATAGAAAATTTTTTTCTTTTTGAGGTTGGGCCTATGCTCGCTCATTGTGTACAACAGATTATTGGAAAAATCGGAATGCTACACCTGGATTTCGTCCAGTGAAGCTCTGCATGTCTCTTCATTGCAAAGGACTCTAATATGCATTCATAACTTCCTGCATGCAGTGACCATCTTTTTACAGTGCCCCAAAAACAAGAAAATGCACCGTTCCAGAAAGTGCATACAGTATGTATGCAAAGCGAAGTGAATCCATGGTAGTGAAAATGTTTGGCTCATGCTTTCCTTTGGTTATGATCTATGTAATGCTAACTTAAATATATCAAATGCTTGAGTATTATTACTAGCCTTAGGTTTAAATGTTAAGTTCTTGTTCATCCAAAAATAAGATTTGGACCGCAAAATCTTTAATATAAATACATCCTTTGTGCACTGGTCATTTCAAATTATGAACAGCTGTTACAAATTTTTTCACATTTCAATCACTGCAAATCTTGATCATTTCAGAAAGAATCTATCTTCGGCTATCGTTGGCTATGACGTCACGGAAGGTATCCAGCCAGAGGCAGTCCGCCTCACCTTCCTTTCTTTCCTCCTTCTTTCAATTCTCCCAACATTGTCTCCTTCTTTTCCTCTCTCCTTTCTTCCTTTCTCTTTGTGGCTGACCTGGAAATCAATCTATGTTGGCCATTATTAATGAGATTATGATCTGCTAAGTGCAAAAGGAAAAATAAATAAAGGTTTCCCAATGTAACTTCTATTAAGTGTAATGGAACCATCCTTTGTGGAAATACTGATCCCTAAATCTGGAGTGTGTGAGGTATAAATTATTGACCAGTAAAACCACCTATTTTCATCAGCAAAGTTTCTGCTCTGCCTTTTCATTATGATAACTTATGCTTCCACGCACCCTCTCTCCTCCTGTGACCGGGAAATTATTCCGCTAGAATTTCTCACCGGGGTTTTTAGGCTCCTCTGTCTTTGCGTCTCTTTCTAGCATCCTTGCTGCACTAAAAGAGACACAAGTGAGGTAAGCTGTCAGGTTTGCCTGTGTCTGCTAGTTTTCATGATTTCAAATATTTGTGTTTATTGTATTTGTTATTTTTCTGAGTTATTGCGCTTCATGGTCTTATGTGTTTCCATTCACATTCTGTTCTCATGTGCTTTTGTATTCATTCCCTCTCTGCTCTCACCCGTCCCATTCTGTTAATTACTCTCACCTCTTTCCATTGTTTTTAGCGACACCTCCCTTAATGCTCTTTCCCAGTGCACACATCTGTTCCCTATTTACATTAGTTTCCTTTTCCCCCCTCACATACTCCATTTAGTTTTTGTCTCTTCGCGAGTTTGTTTGCCAGTTTCCTGAGCAGGCCCGGCGCTAGATCAGGGAATTGGAGCGTCACAGACACGTCCCTTTATGACAAGAATTAGTCCTGGCAAGTTCTCAATCATTTTCCTTCATTGACTCGTTTTCCAATTATCGTAATTGGCGTCTGAAGACACGGTTTCTCTCCATATGCGATCTAACAGTATTGAAATCATGGGCTAAATTCAGTACAAAAAAAAATTTACTTATTAATAGGCCAATGCTTTGCGTTGATTGAACTGGTCCGCATTCCAATGAAATATCGCCTTTCACTCGGTATTGCGTGGGTTGATAAAAAAACAATGGCACTCGGCAGTTAAATAGGCTATTAAAAGCATGCGGCTCAAGCTATTTGCGCAGGTATGCAATTTTGGATAACACTGATTTAAACACAGCAAATACGCATCCAGATGAATGATTGTTGTCTTACCTAATCGGGGAGAACAAGCAGCACCTGTTAAGTATGGAGTGCTCTCGGAGTGAACCTTTTGTTAATTATGAAAATGACTGAGAACAGGTCAGGACTAATAATTGTTTTAAACGGATGTTTTGTGCACCCCAATTATCAGTTCCGGCTCTGCCACTGTACTGAATTTAGCCCATGATTTCATCGCTGTTAGATTACATATGGAGAGAAACCGCGTCCTCAGATGCCAATTACGATAGTTGGAAAACGCGTCAATAAAGGAAAATGATTGAGAACTAGCCAGGACTAATTCTTGTCATAAAGGGACGTGTCTGTCCACCCCCCCTCCCAATTCCCTGTTCTAGTGCCCGGCCTGTTCCTGAGCGTTTTACAAGCATCCTTCATTTTTTTCCAGATTCTTAGTTAGTTTTTTTTTTTTAATCCGGGGTTACAATTTGGTATAGTTGCTTGTGTTTGTTAGATTCCTTTGAATATGATTGTTGCTTACTCTTCTGGATTATGATTTTGGAGATCCCTTGAACTTGGAGTACCTCTTTTGGCTTTTGATTTGTGGACTGTTTGACTACTACAATTTTGATTACCCCTTCGGCGCAGCATTCTGCCAGTGTGATATTGACCGAGAAAACCTAACCAAGAACCTCTAATAAAATCATCAAACAAACTTCTTGCCTGCACTTGAGTCCTGAATCTGCTGCATGTCAGAAGCAAGGAGACACTTTGGTGTGATGAGAAGTACCTGTGGTATGTGACTGATGCTACTTCAAACTGAGTTTTGAAGCAGCAAGTACATTTAGCCAATTCAAATTTCTTTGATGCCCTTTGTTCTGTTCTTCCATTTCATTCTTTCCTTTATCATCTCCCCATCAGGAGGAGATAAGAGGAAGGAAGGGTAGGAGGGTCGTGAAAATCAACTTGGAAAATCTGCCCTTGGTGTCATCACATGAGAAAGCAGTACCTTCAGTCAGAATCAGTCAACTGCCCTCTTAAAATTCTTCATTACACTCCCAGACATCCCATAATAGGCACACCCCACTGCTTTTGTCTTCTGTCCTCTCCTTTCTGTTGTCCTTGGTAATAATTTCTAGTCAGTTATCTCAGATAGGTGAATGCATTTCAAAATGTCACATTGACCGTAATGGCAGCGCGTCATATCACCATGGCTCCAGTGAGGCAGAACAGTTTATGAGAACATTGAAGAGGGAGAAAAATATTTTATTTTCTCCAGAAAAAGGCCAAAACCTTTGAAATCTCATGTTCTACCTGGGTGCCTCATGCACCTCAGTACAGCAAAATAGCACTGGATGCATTGATTTACCATTTTCATCTAATTTTAATTGAGAAAATCTGTTTTATACTATTCTCCATTTTAATATGAGATACGGTCTATATTACCATTTAGGTAACACTTTATAATAAGGGACATGAATCATGTAGTTATCATGCATTACTTCATGGATGATTTGCTCATGAGTTCATCATGACTCATGCATGATTTTATGCATGAATGCATCATGACACATCATGAGTTAACATGAATTACATGACAGTTAACACTGTCTTTAATGAACCATGAACTCATCATGATCATGCTTAATTACTTTTGATTCATGATGAATTCATTACAGTAAGTAGTGCCTTAGTTGATATGATGTCATTGCATGAATTCAGACATGAGTAAGCATGAATTCATTTTAACTCATGATGAGTCATGATGAATTCATGTATAAAATCATGCAGGAATCATGATGAACTCATGAGTGAATCATGCATGAAGTAATGCATGATAACTACATGATTCATGTCCCCTTATTATAAAGTGTTACCCAATTATATATATTATATATTCTGATGTGTCAGCCATGTCTGAGATGCACAATATTGTGCAGACTGGCTACACATTAGCAAAGCATTTCATAAACCTATAATTAGTTCGACATTAACAAAAAACGTATCTGTAATTCCTATGTTAATGAATAGGTAAATTAATCAATAGTTAAATAAATTAATAAATAAATATTAGTGACTTTACACACTGGAAGCATTCACCAGAACAAAATATAGACAAATTGAGTAAAGCGATTAAAAATGCAGATGATACTGGTGCCGATTTGAAACAAAACCCTCTATGATGTCCTGAGGGAAATATTAAAATCAATACAATGTCTGTCTCAATGGATCCTGACTTTCAGAGAGCCGGTCCTATTATGCTTTGTGCTGAACAAGTTAACCTCTGCCCTTAATGCAATGGGTTTTATCATGACCTGAGCCTCACTATCCAGTTATCCACTCACATAATGATCACTGCCCTTTGGGGTACACAATCCGTCTGTACAAAAGCTGAAGATGTTGCAAAGCAGCCTTGGATTTTTAAGGTGATCCGAATGGTCCTTTGATATTTATGAAACAGCTGTCACTGAGACTAATAGTCATATGAAGGCCTTACAACCCATTTAACCTGTTAAGGTAGAAGATAGAAAATACAAGATTTGAATGCGCTTGACTGACTCTTACAATGCTGAAACAGCAATCAAAACTGGTAATGGAAATCAATGGAGTTGTGGAATACTGACTTAGAATTAAATAAATAAACAAAAAATAGTAATAAATCCAAAATACCTGCTTTTTAAAGGGTTAGTCAGTAGGGTAGCACATGTTGAGGATCATATTTCAATATTTCTCATCATATTCATCAGTAAATCAATAACCATATTGAATAACCATAATCAATAATCATAATCAGTAACCATATTATGTATGCAGCAGTAACAAACATACACACACACACGCACAGGCACATGCACACGCACTCGCACACGCACACGTACACGTACACATGCACATACACACACAGACACATACACATGAAACTCACACACATACAAGCAGTTCACACAAGCATGAGCAGTGCACACAGACACATCAACACACACATACACACACACTGGCACAAGCTGCACAGGTACTCATGCTCATACACATGCACACACACACACACACACACACACACACACACACGCACACATACAAGCAGTTCACACACACACACACACACACACACACACACACACAAGCAATTCAATTCACGCATATATGAGCAGCTCACACACACATAGGGTAGGGGATTAGGCCCCCTGAACCTTGTATGTAACAGGCGGTGGCGGTTCTGCAAAGTGCCGAGGGCATATTAAAGATGTGATATAGTGCAGGGGAGAGGACTGAAGGCCCCCGTGTCCAGTGAATACTGCCGTGGTACCGTCTAGTCGGCGTGTTTGTCGCATGTTAGTTGAGGGGCAACACGTGGTACATGGGTGACAGCCCACACCTTGCCAAGGGGCGTTGGAGACGACCTCTGTGAACAGGCAAGGCTGGTGAAAACGGACAAAGTTTCTATTCCCATAGCGAAGTGGGGTAGGGATCAGACCGTCGGTTCTCACCTGGGTGGCTGGCAACCACTACGGAATTCGGGGATTGCTATCGACTGGGTCACCGGCCGGTCGGGTCGCAGATGGCAGTAAGACCATAGAGAGGGGTGGCCGCCGCGCTCGGCTCAATGTACAGTCAGGCCACCACAAGCCAAAAGCAAATGCGTTAGTAGGCGAGTGGTGCTTCTGTGATCGGTGGGCTTTGAAAAGAAGACACCGGGAAGCAGAAGGCAGAGTTCTCAACCTGGGGGAGCCTGGGCAAAGATCTCTGTGGAAAGGGATCTAGCCTGGAACTGCGCCCTGGGAGAGGGAGGTTCGAAGGATCTAAGTGAAGCAGCAGGCTTCTGTAGCTTTGATTAGTAAGCAGGCTTCTGTTTAGTTGATTCGAAAACATAATCAGGTGATGTATTTGATTTCCGCAGCTTTGATCAATATTTGTTCAGTAAAATCATTAGTTGTTACTGATAAACATAATCAGTTGAATCATTCATGTATCTACTCGTATCCTATTCCTTTGACTGTTTTTTTCCACTCTTGACTGTAATTTTCCTCTCCTTTTTAGTGTTATGTAAGCTTATCTTTTGTTTGCAGTTCTCAAGGGAAGTTGGCAGTGTTTTGGTTTGCCTGTCCTGTTGTAGCGTGAGAATGAGAAGGCGGAAAGACCATAATTTGGAAGATATTTCCTGTGATGAAGGTATAAAAGCTGGGTGTGAAAAGCAAAATGTCAGTTCTTCTTGCACAAAAAGAACTCTGCTTTATATTTTTCAAAATGCATCAATAAAGCCTAATTGTCCGAAGAATCTGTCTCTCTCCAATTGCTTGAGGATGAGTGAACCTCATAATATGAAAATATGTCTGAATGAAAACGACGACACACACTGTGCCATTGAAGGAGATGTTAAATCCAGATTCAGTAAGCGGATGTCCTCGCCATTATTTTGTTCAAATCACTCAGATTTGCTAACAAGCACAATTCTTCAGTCAGAACCAGTGAGCTCAACTAGCAGAGTTCAAGGCTGGAAAAACCATAGGGCAGGAATAATCCTTTTTGCCCCAGGACTCTATAGCTGGGGCCTCTGGGACGCAGGTGAAGAGGAATAAGATTAATCAGAATTCAATGAAAAAGTTTTTCTCCACTTATGACCCTGGAGTTCACAGCTCCAGCCTTTGGGACACAGATGGAGAGGAATGAGACTAGTCGAAACTCACTAAGAAAGTTCTTCTTCACTCATAACCCTGGGCTTTACGGTACAGAGCTCTGGGATACAGCTGAAGAGGAAAGAAACGAACAGAATTCACTCAAGAAGTTCCTGTCCGCTCATGATCTCATCCTCTATGGCCTTCGAAATCAAAACTTAATCCACTCTCACAGCATGGCCTTAAAGTTAAGATCCACCTTTTTCAATGAAAAACTGTCACCTTGCTCTTTACTGCACGTTACAAACGAGAATGGCTGGAGTTTATTGACCCCACTGCCGACCGCTGAAAGAGGATGGAAAAATTAATGTGAGATTTAAAAGGTACTATTGCATGGTGGGTGTTGCGAAAATGGGATGGTCGAAAACAGTATACACAGGGTTTTCAAGGAGAAAACAATTCCAGTGAATTGAGAAGCCCCCGACATTGAATGTGTTGCTGGGCAGTTTCTTACAGTCTCCAATAATGCAATGCATCCATCACATTGGTTAGGCGGCATTAAATTTTGGAGCCACTTGCATAAGACAGGAGTTTTCCTCAAAGTCTGAATTACTGCAGTTACGTCAAATTTTTTGGGCTAAATTTGGAGGTCATTGCATATCATGCCACTACCGTGTCCTGGATTGATCAAATTGATGTTGACGAGGATTGCTATTCACTCCTACCCCAGATCTTTTGCCAGAGAGTCCCAGAGAGTCTTTTGTAATGAGCTTGCCAGAGCATGATATCTCATGATGTCATTTCCATCACCTTACTGAAACTGTGCAGGACAGAATATCACAGAAGTGAGCTCATAGGCCTCATATTTATCGACAGTTGACAGTGACACTCAGTTTATAATGTTTCGTGGACCTGGGTAAATTCTACTGACTTTCTCTCAACGGTTTCAGTAGGAACATAGAGGGCAGTAATTCGTGTCTTTTGTAAAATGCAAACAGTCCAACTGAAAAAGATATAGAGACAGGTAGAATGCCCTGTGAATCCTGCTCATGTATGTTCATGTGCCTGAGGCTCATGTAAAAAACAAAAACAAAAAAACCTCAAGTTATGATGCTTTCAACAAGGCCTTAAAATGAATTATGAAGAGAAGTGAAAAGTTAAAAACCAAATAAAATTAAAATCTGGTTTGGCCTCCATTCACCGAATGTTCATTATAATTCTCCACTGCTTTTTTCAAGAAATTGGCTGGTTTGCAGCATACTCGCCAATATCATTTTTCAGGCTGGCTGAATCGCTTGCTTCTGTCTCTCCAGGTAATCCCAGACAGCCTAGATGATGCTGCGATCAGGGCTCTGTGGAGAGCATAGCTGCCATCTGTTTGTTGCTGCAACAAAATGCCAACACTTCTGTGCATAATAAACTTTATAGCAAAATTAGCGAAATTCTCTTTTTTTTCTGCAATCTCACAAATGCAGAGAACCTAAATAAATAAATAAATAAATAAATACCAACAACCAAATTTGAATAAAAATCTATGGTACCTCAAACGTTTGCACAGTGTGCAACGTACTTATGCTCGTGTGTCTGTGTTCACACACACACACACACACACGCACACAGACAACAGACATACAAAAGCACAAACACACACACATGTGGACAAGTTTACGTTAAGACATCTTCATGGGGGTGTGTAAGTGGCTGTGCATGCATTACTGAGCTCGTATAATCGAATCTATTCGGGTGAGTAGGTGTGTGCTTGTATGGGTGTACATTTGAGTGCTGCATGTTTGTCTAATGAGCAGCAGAGCCGGTCCGGAAACTAGCCAAATCCTGTGAGCAGAACGATCAATACAAAAACGGGGGGAAAGGGTATTGTGGAGGTTTAGAGGGCATATTACACACACCTGACTCTTGAGGGAGCTGCCATTCCCTGACTTTTGCTGGAGGATAAAAATATAACAAGTGCACTGAATGAAGGGTATGTCATACCATGAACTAGGAACCTGACTCTGACAATTATATGCTTCCCCACATGATGGCTAAAGCATGATGTTGATTCAAAGGAAAGATATTTGACTGGGAGTCTCGCGGTTGGGTGTTCGAATCCCAGCCACCCCATCACAAATCATGGCTGGAGGTCCGCATTGGTAAGCAAAAACTGGCTCAGCCTCTCCAGGGATAATAGAGGTTAGACCAGTCTGATGTCGTTAGTCTTATCACGTTCTAGCAGCCACTGGTCATCCAGGCACATGCAGCTGCATAAGCCGACTGCACACTGGCTGCATTATCCTCCGACAACATAGGCAGTGAGTGATTGCATTGTGTGTACACAGAATGTAAAGAAGCAAGGTGTTATGATCCAGACCAGGAATCTAGTGCTGAGGCAGAATACAATCCAATCATAGGGTTTATTGATAGTAACACTATTACAATGGGATAGAGCCCAGAGCTGGAAAGCACAGTTTAGATCAGATGTGGTCAGCAAAGCTGTGGAGACATTGCCAATCGCCAGTCAGTGGCTTTCCAGAATGACAGCCAGACAAAGTGAACACTTCCCCAGAGCCAAACTGTCCCAGGGCATGAAGGTGTAGCTTCGGAGGAACGCAGTTCCAATCCTGATGACTGTAGAAGGATTGGATGCTTGCTCCTAATGAACAGGACAAAGGAACAGACTTGGACAGGATTTAACAAGAACATGGTCCTGAGCCCAGGACCCTTGAAAGAGGCTTGGGAGCTTGTTTGTATTAGCTGAATCTGGTAGGTAGCTTTTGTAAATTACGATCATTAAAGGTTATGTTTTACTTTCAAAATATGAAGAGTATGAAAA
Organism: Gymnothorax javanicus; assembly: GCA_029692085.1. Taxonomy (NCBI): domain Eukaryota; kingdom Metazoa; phylum Chordata; class Actinopteri; order Anguilliformes; family Muraenidae; genus Gymnothorax; species Gymnothorax javanicus. The sequence continues at coordinate 24,790,041 of CM056205.1, forward strand.
GCAAGCACTGACTGGGTATATACACACATAGCCAATTACAATCCAGCAACTCAAAGGAAGGGGTATAAATATACGTCACAGATATAAGGGGTGAAAACTATGAAACAAGGCACAGCTAGGGGTAAGGTAGCACACAAGATGCAAACCAATCAAAGGGGGCATTGCTGCTAATAGACATGCAAGGTATTGAGTGGGCGGGGACACAGAAGGCAGTCACACTAGGGTTGTGACACTGAGGGTTGGCTGTGGTGTGAGTCAGAGGAATGAAATGTCATGGCTTCCTCCTTGAGTCACTCGGAGAGGTCGCTGTGGTGGACACGAAAGTTTGGCAGTTCAGAGCGGGAAAATAGAGGTAGATAAAAACAAAATAAAACTTCATCCTCAAAATGAGTAACAGGTGATTTACATTAACATTACAGTTTCATGAGGACAGCCATTTAAACTGAATAACTCATTCATTGGTATACGTCATTGTTTACGTGTGGGTGAATGTTTTAAAGGGAAACTCCGGTGTGAAATTGACTTGGGGTGTATTGAAACATGATAACGAGTACTAACTTTTGTTGAGTACCCCACCTCCGTACGCACCCAACATTTCGAAATACAGGGCTTTTTAGCTGAAGCTCCCAACAGGCTTACAATGGTAGTGAATGGGGCATAGTGTTGCCATGCAAAGAAATTGCTATTATTACATCATTAACAAGGCTCAAAGTAGCTCCACACTTTGTTGGTAGAATTCCGAGGGCCCTGACATTTAAAACGAGGCACTGAAAACTTTGAAAATGCACAGGTAGTTTATTAAAAAAAGACTATTTATGCAGACAGTACCTTGAGGTAGTTTCCCGTCGCTGCCATCTTGCAAGTCACGATAAGTCGATTGACGAGCACAAACGAATAGATTGCAATCTGTTCCCCTATCCTACCTATTCGTTTGTGCTCATCAATCGACTTATCGTGACTACCTGTGCATTTTCAAAGTTCTCAGTGCCTCGTTTTAAATGTCAGGGCCCTTGAAATTCTACAATGAAGTGTGGAGCTACTTTGAGCCTTGTTAATGATGTAAAAATAGCAATTTCTTTGCATGGCAACGCTATGCCCCATTCACTACCATTGTAAGCCTGTTGGGAGCTTTGGCTAAAAAGCCCTGTATTTCGAAATGTTGGGTGCGTACGGAGGTGGGGTATTCGACAAAAGTTGATTCTCGTTATGTTTCAATACACACCAAGTCAATTTCACACCGGAGTTCCCCTTTAAATGCGAGCTGCTTTGCTCAATATTTGACACCAAAACATACACTCACTCACACGTACAGTCACACGCACATTAACTCAAGTTCCTTTGTTAACCCAAAGGGTGTAATGCTCATTCTAGACGCAAGCGGCTCATGCTCCTCCAGCACTTCAATCAGGAAGAATAATGCTGCTAATTACCGCTCTCCCAGCACACGGACCCGCTCTCACGCTGCCTCAATCAAACCCCTCAACCCAATGAGCCGTGTATCTTCACCCATTACTGTACAAGATTTAATCCCATTCATTTCAGACCTGCCTCCGTGATGATTACTCATAATGCCCTCCATGAAATGTTTGGGACAAAAACTCCCCCCTGATTTCAGTCAATATATTACAACTTTATGTGACATAGCACGAAAAATGACCATGCTCACTAGAATAACGTGAAAATATCCCAAATATAATGGTGTGATGTAGTGGAATAGGGGATTGTGTTCAAAGTGCAGTAGCCTATGCTTGGTGACACAAATATACAGTACTGTGAAATTGTATTTGCCCCTTCCCAATTTTGTGAGGTAACGTTCAGGAACCAGTCGCGAGAACCAAGCAATGCAGTTAAACTGGCTTTTATTAAGGAAGGGGGAGAACCCCCGCAGAGCAGGAGGCAACAGTACAGAGTCCATAATCCAAAAATCAAAATCCAGAGGGCAAAATCCGAGTCGTTACTCGGGCAGCAATCACAGTACTCGTAGTCAGGCAAAAAAGGGTTCGATACACAGATGCAGCAAGAAATCCAAAACAGAGCCAAAATCGATAAACAGGGCCAGTCCAGTCAGCAGTGAATCACGAAGGGAAACGTTCTGACAGGGAACTACTGTGAGAAGACTGCTTAAATACACTCAAGGGAAGTCACATGCTATGATTGGGAACAGGTGAATTGGATCAGACTAATTAACAAGGGAGCAAACACGAGGGAGAACCTAACCACATGAAATTGGCAAAAGCCAAAACGCGGACAGGGATCACGAGACAGCCTATTGACGAACATACGGCTCCGGTTAGGGAGTTCTAACGTGCACAGATAATGAGAGGCAGAACAGAGTTAAACAGGTGCGGAGGATCCGCTGAAACGCAGCAAAGTAGATTGAGTGAAGACAAGCGGCGGAGACTAGAATAGGGCGAGTGCTGAGAGCTTGTTAATCAATTAGTAAAGTGCAGCTATACAATCCCTAGTGCTTGTTAGTAAGTTTGTATTATATACAATGTTAGTTTAGGTTAGTAGATTTAACTAAAACGACAAACTGTTAGTATGGTTAGTAAAGACAGAACAGCAAGGCGAAGGAAGCAAACGAGATTAGAAGGAATGATTGGAAACCCAGAAACCATGAAATCACCTGAAAGCGTGGCACACAATACTGGGGGAAATAAGCTGTCACATAACACAAGACCAGACAGGGGAGACAAAGTGCAAAGCATGGCAAAATGCAAAACAATGACCGGAATATGACTGAGGGAATAGACTATGGCAGGAAATACAGAAATAAAGAGAAACAAAACATGGCATGGATCAAGGCATGACAAAACATGAACAGAACAGAGCAGAATCATAACAAATTTCTTCTTTTTTTTGCTTGTTGTCATATGTAAATGTTTCAAATCATCAAGTTAATTTTAATATAAGACAAAGACAATGTTAATATACAAAAAATGCAGCTTTTAAATGATCATTTATCATGGGTAAACAGTTATTTGAAACCTGTATCACACATGAAAAGAAAAAATTCCCCCCCCCAAACCTAATAACTGCTTGTGCCACCCTGGGCGATAACAGCTGCGATAAAACGTTTGTAAAAACTGGCAATGACACTTTTACATCCTAGCAGAGGAATTTTGGCCCACTCTCTTTTGCAGAATCATTTTAATTCAGCCACATTGGAGCATTTTCTAGCATGAACTAGAGCGGCGGCTGGTGAACTGGCGATAGGGGAAACTCAAACCATCCCTTAAAAATAATGATTGGTCATGACCTGTTTTCAATCATTCATTTGTATTACCATTACAGAAACTCCGAAAACTCTCAACATTATCAGGTGTGGTCAGTTTTCTGTAATAATGCATACCTGTCAACTCTCAAGCATTCGGCCTGAGTTTTTGTGTCATATTTACGTCCCCTGCTGTAGTCAGCAATGATCAATCAACGCATTTGAGAGATTCTCACGCGGAATTGAAGTCCATGTGCATTGAGATTTATCAGTTTCACATGCATTATGGTGGATTTCACCACTAGTAATTGGAAACTGACTATGACGTCAAACTTCTCACGCTTAGGTTTACTCAGGGGTTTGAAGCAAAGCATGTGTTTCATGATCGTTCAAATTGTTTAAATCAGTGTTTCCCAAACCTCTCCTGGAGGCCCACCTATCCTGCATGTTTTAGATGTCTCCCTGCTCCAGCACAGGTGATTCAAATGATCAGCTCATTAATCACCCCCTAAAGCTGATTGATGACAACCTGATCATTTGAATCACCTGTTCTGGAGCAGGGAGAGATCTAAAACATGCAGGACAGGTGGGCCTCCAGGAGAGGTTTGGGATGCACTGGTTTAAATGAAATAAGATCATTGGAAGCACTCACTGAAACATAACAGCTTTGTTTCTCATCTGTTCTTCAATTCCTTCAGATCATGGTATCGTGCTGCTTTTTGTCTATACTGTGAAAACAGGTTGTATTTAATTTAAATTTAGATTGGGCTGGCAGTAATCATACCTGGGTTTGTTTGGCGAAATTGAACCCAATGATCAATTAAATCCATTTAATTTGTTGATTTTGTAACTTAGGAGACAATTATCTTTCAAATAGGGCCAGTTACAGTTGGATAGCTTTTTTCTTTTCATGAATGAAAAAAAATATTTAATACCATGTTTTGGGTTTACTTGGGTGAACGTAGTCCACAGTTAAAATAAGTTTGGTGATCTAAAACATTGAAGGGTGACAAATATGTAAAAATAGAATAAATTGGGGAGGGTACAAATGCTTTTTTCACACCACTGTTTTAAAAAACCCATAAATAAAAGTTGCAAATCTTCAATAAATATGGACGGTTTGCTTGCAAATCTAAAATTGTAGCTCCCACAGAACTGAGAAACAACAAAAAAAAAAAATCTCAGTATTTAAGCAATATCTCCATCCATACTGGGTCTATACATTCAGCATCTGCTACTCAGCCCATGTGCTCGTGGCCAGCCACATGTGAGTGCCCTCGAGACTGACTGCGCTTAGTCAAAATGCATACTCACATTTGAATGAGGAGATCTACAACAAAAAGAAGTCTAGGGCCTCCAGGGGCTGGCATGTAAGTCATTTTACTCGTGATGTTTCTGCCAAGTTCTAGTGGGAAACTGGCAAACTGATAAATCATTTTTCTTTTTTGCTGTCGGCAACGAAGAAGAAAAACCAATAAAATGCATTAAACTAGAATTCTACAAAGCATGGGGAAGTGGAAATGAAATCACTTCGGAATGCTGAAGGGGGTCTATTGAGGTCTATTGATTGGGTGCAAAAATCATAGTTTAGCTCAACAAGAAAGCAACCGATACTAGAATGCCTTTGCAGAAGTCTGTCTTCCTGTCTAATCAACCCAAATCTTTTTGAAGGTAAGAATCTGATGTATTGCGCAAGGATTTCCTTTCCAGATGTATGATAGCTTTAGTGAGATTTGCAAACTGAAACATTACTGATTGGAAGCATCAACTCCAATTCTACATGACTCCATCTGTCAACATCCACAGCTCCAGATTCCTCATCTGCAGGCGGAAATTTTGTCACAAGGATCGCATTGAGAGTAATGCACTTTACTTGGGATAAAATAAATTCAGATTCATCGCTCCATATTCCAATCCTTAATTTGTTCGTTCATTAAAGCTGCAGTCGGTAACTTTGGAGAAAAGAACATGAGAGAGAGATTATGATCATAACCACCACCACCCCTCCCTCACTACTCCTTCTATCCATCCTGTGGCCCCTCCCTCCAGGCTCATTCATGGGTTCAGGATTCAATTCACCAGCATTTCTATACAGAAACATATGAGTGTATGTCCTATTGCGTAATAAGGAATACTGGTAATTACAGAAAGTAAATATTAAGCACTTACATAATACTCATAGAGACATACCACACCACCTCAAAGTAATTGTAATTGTGCTTGGTAATCAAAAGATGATTGAGAAACTAGGCTGTATATTAGCCAAGCAAATGAGCGAACTAACGCTACCTACGTGACGTTATTATTAGCTACTGAACCTAGTAACTAGCCGTACATATTACGAAAGCTACAAAGTGACAAATAACATTGAAATTTTTTACATTATTAGAGTGTACAAGATGAGAGCCTTAATTGGCTCCAGTGACCTCACTCCAGGTTGAAAAACTAGGAAAGGGAAGTGGACAGACTACAAAAAGACAAGCTAGTTTGCCTCCACATGCACTAGAGCACAGTTTTCTTTCCAATTGCTTGCAAGCCTCCGACTGATCTGACTTCATCTGGACTATTATTTTCACTGCCTCACTGTGCTAGGCCACGCGAAGCTATGAAGCTACATTAAACACATGTAGGCACGGGCTATTAGAGCTACAGTTTTTAGGTATTGCATGCCGTCTACTATTCTTTTACAGTGTAGTGCTGAAGTACAGGAGGGTCATTCCGTGTCAACTCAACCAGAGCCCCCCACATCAAAATTTGGATTTTGATAAAACTTTGCACATTTCAAGAGATATGCATTGGCAGTACTGAGGTCAAATATTTCAGCTCAATTATTGCTAGTTCCTGAAATTTAGCCTATTTTAGGGAAAGGGGGTCAATCTTAACAAAATCGCCTTAATTTTGGAGGGAGTTTGAGGGCCTCATAAATGGATTTTCAGAGCTGACAAACCCACAAGTTTCATTTTGTCTTCAAAATAGTTGCTGAACTCATGGCTTAAGATACTTTTCTTTACTCAATGTGTTTATTTTATCTGTACTGTGGCCTGGAAAAAGCAAAAAACACCAATCATACTAATTTTTTCAAAATTTAATGCATTTATTATTCTGTAACTAATTAAGATAGAGCCCTAAGACCTGGAATGCAAACTGTCGGTCAACTTTCTGAATACCACAAAAAATATCAAAGTCACGATGGTTGTCTTAAATGTTTTAATGACCTTGAAAGTTGTCTTCAGAATGAAAAGTGCGTATTTTGGGTCATTATAGTGGGTATATATCTCAAAAGGGACACAAGTGATCAATGTCATATTTTTAGTGCTTGGAGGCATGGGTCTTGGGTCTAACATTTCAAAAAACTGGAGATGTAAAACTCTTCCTTTAGACTGTGCAGCAAGCCAATCATATTAGGTGTCTAACTCATTTTTCAGGGCACCTTAGCCAAGGAGTAAGTGAAAAGATGAATGTGACACATGCTCTTGTTGACCTCCGACAAGGAGGTGCATGTTTTCGCCGGCTTTGGTTGGTTTGTTTGTTTGGTTGTCTGTCTGTTAGCAGGATATCTCAAAAACGGCCGCATAGATTTTAACCAACTTTGCCGGATGTTAGAATAGCACAAGAGGAACAAGTGCTTAAATTTGGGCATATCTAGGCCAAAGTACAGCTGAGATATAGGCCAAAGTTCAAATCCAACTATGCTGGCAGAGATTTCAAGTCTTTCCAATGGGCAGTGCTTTGGGGTTTTGCTGATACCTGGCGGTGGAATGCAACAATACCCTACATCAGCCAATGATAACCACCTAATATGATTGGCATGCTGTACAGTCTAAAGAAAGAGTTTTACATCTCCAGTTTTTTTAACATGTTAGACCCAAGACCCATGCCTTCAAGCACTAAAAATATGACATTGATCACTTGTGTCCCTTTTGAGATATATACCCACTATAATGACCCAAAATATGCACTTTTCATTCTGAAGCAAACTTCCAAGGTTATTAAAACATTTAATACAACCATTGTGACTGATATTTTTTGTGGTCTTCAGAAAGTTGACCGACAGTTTGCATTCCAAGTCTCAGGGCTCTATTGTAATTAGTTTCTGAATAATAAATGCATTAAATCTGGAAAAAAAATAGTATGATTGGTGTTGTTTGCTTTTTCCAGGCCACAGTACAGGTAAACTAAACACACTGAGTAAAGAAAAGTATCTTAAGCCAAGAGTTCAGCAACAATTCTGATGACAAAATGAAACTTATGGGTCTGTGTGCACTGCAAATGCATATCTCAAGCCCTCAAACTTACTCCAAGATTATGGCGATTTTCTTAAAACTGACCCCCCTCCCTAAAAGAAGCTAAATCTCAGGAACTGGCAATAATTGAGCTTAATTATTTTACCCTTTCACACCAGATATATAAATCTTCCGCTGTGGGGAATATAATAAAAATTAATTTTCTTGGTGGGGAAGTTCCTAAAATTTGGTTGATTTGACATGGAATGACCCAGGAGTCGTAGGTGGAGTATCAAAATAAACAGCTTGCGGTTTATTGAACATAAGCTCCAAAACACAGCGCCGCATTTGCCAACTCGTATATCTCACTGCTAGTAGCAGCTGACTAAAAAGTCCGTGTGGGAACTTCTTTTACTCCACTGTAATTCTGTGGGTGAATTATGTACACTCCACTACAACAGACAGATTTCTTTTTCATTATTTCAACTGGAGCCTAGTCACTGTAGCTAAGTAAATGTGCAGACCAGTGCTAATAAAGAAGCATGGAAACAAGCTACTTCCTCTGAAAGATAAATGCTACAGAATCATGGCACGGGGTAGTGAAGAGATGTCCAGTGCCATCAGGAAGAGGCAGATAGCTATCTACTTCTTCATGCAGTCCAGGCTGCTAGAGAGGGCTATCAAGCTGTTAAGGTCTGTTCAGAAGATACAGGTGTTTTCATCATGTTTCTTGCATACCATGACAACATCAGAGCCCCGCTGTTTCAAAAATGTGGCAATAGAACACAGACAAGAATAGCTGATATCAGTAAAGTCGCTGCCAGTCTCAACATTTATAAGGCTCTCACTGGTTTGCATGCATACGCTGGGTGTGATACAGTCAGCGCTTTTGCAGGTAAAAGGAGGGAAAATTCCTTGAAGATATTGACAAGCAGTAGCGACATCCAGGCCACATTCTTTGAATTGGGTCAGGAATAGGACTTATCTCCGGAGTTAATGAAAAAACTTGAGGCGTTCAAATGCCACCTTTATGCCCCCAAATCATCATCATCTGAAATACTCCCTCCTCTGTGCTGGACAAAAGGAGCTAGAGAGTCATCAGCTTCCCTCAAGTAGAGACTGTCTAAGAAAAACATGCACAGAGAGCCAACTATCAGGCTATATAGAGGCGAGGTCTCCAGCAGGACCCAGAAGTTTCTTCCCCTGTTGGCACAGGGTGACGGTTTGAAATACTGGAGGGGGCTGAGCAGTTAGTAGTCTTTTGGATTAGTGGACAGTCAGCACCAGAGGTTGCTTGGATCTCTTGGGCTGCAAATGTTCCAAAAGGTGTACGCTCTCAAAGTGTTTATGTATGGTAAGTGCTCTGAAGTGCACTGATGTGAATACTCCAAGACTGTCAAAACCAAGCATCCATCTCAGACAGTGAGAAAAATTCAGATGAAGATGTGGACGTCTTGGTAAATTAACATAAATGCCATAATCAAAAGGGACCTTAGTCAGTTGAAAATGACGAAAGGTTTTTGGAGCTACTGCTGGTATGCATGTCTGGCATAGACATTTAGCAAGATATCGAGGGCTGACTGCAATAAACGGTTATGTCCAATATATAACATCTGGACATAACTGTTTATTGCAGTCAGCCTTTGATATGTAATATTACCATTTGGCTTTTGTATGGAAATTCTGTTATTTTTAATGGAAACAACTCAAATCAGCATGGTGTGAATGGGTCTTGTCAAAATGAGTTATGAAAAGGACATGTATTTTTGAATATTAATTTGCATGCATATGAGTTAGCGACTGAGGGATGTTTGGCAATGGGTTAAAAGTTATTCAAAGTATTTAGTAATATGCATTTGGCACACTGTTTAGTGACCATAGTGACCATGGCTGCAATTGCTAGTCATTGCTCTGTTTCTTATGAATAATATAATTTATAGAATCATAATAATCTTTCCAATCACTGCTACACTTCAAGGAACTGCTGGGGAGCCAATAACAGCGCTGACCTTTTTCGTGCCATGTTCAGTGTTTATCTACAATATCCATATTTTTCAGAAGTTTTCATAAATTTGCATAATATGTAAGTGAGGCGATTGTAAGGATATAATTCTGATGATAAGCCATGCATGGGCTTTAATTTCATACTAGTTCTGTTTCCTATCCCAAATGTAAAGAAAGATATGGGTAATATCTTTATTTGGTCGCAGACATCAGAAATATTGAGTCTTTAGGGAATGCCGTACACAATATGACTAACTGTAAATAGGCTTTTACTGTATGTGCTTGCCAATTTTCTTTTACTTTTTCATACTCTTAGCTACTGCTGCTTTCTAGTCCCAAATACAGTAGCCTAGGCATGACTGAAGTAATGTTTGACATGTTTAAATAATTATCTTGCTATAACGAATAATACATTTTTATACAATTAACTCGATAGCAAATATTCTTGGCATTGCCATTTCAGAGCTTTATGATTTTAGTCAGCCTAACAAAGCATATGTGGACGGATGTTATATCAGGTTTCTAAAAAGGGACGTTTTTTGGTACTTTTTTGACCAAAAAAATCTGTTTTAAACTGGCAATGAAGTTATTTTGAGATGAAAGTCTGTATGGAGGCCTACAGTGGCCTGAAGCTGTTTGTCCCTCGGCACAGAGAGTCGTTAGATATAACGGGGCTGTTTCATATTCAATATGTCCCATTTATCTCAGCAATGGCCCCAGAAACATGATCTAAAATATTCAGGCAGGGCTCATGAGAAACAGAGCATCTATCATTGAGACATTATGTCCTAGATCAGCTTTGAATAAGTCGGAAAAATGCATCTTGGGCGACACAAATGTGATTTATGAATACAAATGCTCTCCATTATATTTCACTCATGGTGCATCAGGGGCAATTTATGTATCTTTTAGCAAACTGTGCTAAATATGAATGAGTAAAAAAGTCCTTGATAGCACAAATTATTCTCTGAGGTGCCTGTGCAAGTATGCTTCACTGGGACTACTGTATGCGTGTATCTGTACATGGGCATCATATTCATCTATGTATTGATATTTTTTATGTGCACTTTCAAGCTTTTCTAGTATGCATACAATATTTTTGCGCATCTAAGTGCATATATGTGTTTGTCTGCACATGCCCGAGTGCCTAAATTTGTCAACAGGGTATTAATCAACATCCAACATGTGTCTGAGGACACTTGTTTATGCTCGCACTGGAGCGTTTCTGGCATGTTTAATGTGTGTGTGTGTGTGTGTGTATGTGTGTGCGTGTGAATGGGATCTTCAGCAAATCCTGATTTCCCATGATAAAGATGACAGCCTGAAGCAGCGTTTCCACTGGAATATAAACAGAGGCGATCAGCACATCCCCCTGTGTGTTTCTGGAAGGTTCACTTGGATGCCATTAGATGAATGTTGCTTCTGCAGCAACACTTAATTAGGTAGCAAGATATTTCTTATGGGATTTCACTCTCGTGAGAGTAGAATTAGCATAAAAATAGTTTTTATATCCCCTTTTACAATCAATATGGCTATTTCACAAGGTAAATATAGCTAAAAATCACCTCTTGTGCTTATAAAATTTGGGGGTAGCTTGACAAAAAAAAACGTGATTTGTGACAAATGTGACATTATGAGTATAATTAAGGAAATACTGAAATTGTTTTGATCCATTGTGAATATGCGTTGTACTTCAGGTGTAGGACGTATTTTGGAGAGATGTAAGAGCAGGATACTGTTATGATCCAGAAAAGTACCCAGATGCAAATACAGGGGTACAATCCAAAGAGAGGAGTACTTATTGATAGGAGTACAGCAGAGGGAGTAGAGTGGGCCAAAGCCCAGAACAGCAAATGGGACAGTCCAGCCTAGCTGGTACTAGCCAGAGAGGGTTGGGGCGTGTCCGTGCCTGGCCAGTGGCTGTCCAGGGACAGAAGCCTGGTGGTGAATTCCCCTCGCCAAAGCAAGACTGCTTGATGACTAGGCTGAAGAGTTTAGCAGGAACACAGTCCCAATCCTGGAGACCGGTGAAGGCTTGGAAGGTGTTTCCAATACACTGGCTAAGAGGGGCAGACTGGAACAGATGCTTGATAGGAATACAGTCCCAATCCTGGAGACCGATATTGAGGCTTGGGAGTTTGTTCCTATTAATAACACTCTGAAGAGTGACTGCATTTTTCTCTATCATTTAAGTACCAGTAAAAACACAAAATAAGGACTTTGCTCAAAAATAGGAGATAAACTGACTGGTTTACATAACGTTACAATCCAGCCACACTGCTTGACAGGGAGTAAGATTCTATCCACAGGCTGTATAAACAATGAGCAAGGCACATGGATCACACCTGAGCATGGGGAAAAAGAAGAGACAATAAATCTATTAAAGGAGTCAAAACCACAAAACAGGCATAGGGTGCTGGAAAGTGGGAGGAGGTAATTAGATAGGCACAAGGGTTGTGAGATATACAGGATTTGTGGCGTTTTTTGATTGTGGTACATGTTGTACTGCCTCCTAGCTTCACTGTAATTACTAAGCCCTGGGAGAAGTGTGTTTTGCTAGCTTTCAGGGCTGAACAATGTGTTTTACATTTCTGTTGTTTAGTTTAACTAATGCAATATCATGAATAGAATTTCTGGAGGAGTAGACAGCAGGTTCCGAAACATGAATAGAATTTCTGGAGGAGTAGTCAGCAAGTTCCGAAACAAACACTCAGATAAGTTTTTTCATATGCTTATTTGAGGCAAGTAAATTGAATGACCTTTAAAAAGCATATGTATGAATGCCATACTCATTCCCTGAGTTGCATTTTGCTGTGGAAAACACCTGGTGCCTTTACATCAAATGAGCAGGTATTTGAGGTTAACTGAACAGGACATAATGCCTATTTTACAAAAAGCTGAAGGGATTGTGAGGGTTTTGAAGGGCCTGCCCTGCAAACCAGGATTACTGAGTTATTCTGCCCTAACACCAAATGACCACTGAAGTGATTTTACTGTCGCAGACAAATTTTCAATAAAAGAATAAAATCATGGGAGTTTTGCCTGAGTTGGGGTATGCTCCTGTCATCTCAATCTTTTGATGTCACGTGGTCATCAAACTCTGTCCGACTCAGATTTTGTTAATCTTTACCTTGTCTTTGTAAAATCTTATAGTTTATGAGTTAAAATTCTGTGACTTAAAGACATATTGTTTTTATATGTGAGGTGTCAGACAGTCTTTTTAGTGTCTTTTGAAAGTATGCTTGTGTATGTAGGCAATTGCTGGACATAGTGAAGTGCACATCAAGACATGGAACAGCTCTTTTTACCACAGTGCTTGTCACAGATACTGTGTGAGTTGATCCCAGGTTATCCTGCTAACTTTTCTATCCTGCTTTGTGGAACAGAGCCCTGAACTGCAGCTGTTCAATTTGGGGAAGAAGAAATGAGGACTAGTTCACTTTGAATCCTGTATGATCTAGACCAGAAATCAAGTACGGAGGCGAGTACAATTCAATAGCAGGGTTTATTGATATCATACAGTAACAACCGGATGGAGCCCAGAAGAAGAATGGACAGTTCAATTCGGATGTTGTAAATGAAGCAGGCCTTGCCAATCTCTGGCCAGTGGGTTTTACCGGGTGACTGCCAGATGGACCGAACACTTTGCCAGAGCTGAACATGTCCGAAGGCAGAATAGAGGGGCTTGAGAGGAACTTGGATCCAATCTGGATGACCGTAGAAGGATCGGAAGCTTTTTCCTAACAAACTGGACACAGGAATGGACTTGGACATGGATAACAAGAACTCTGTCTCTGTGTAAATCAGGAAGTAACAGTGAAACAAGAAGCAGCCAGGGATATGGGTACACTTGAGATATAAATCAATCAAAGGAGATGTTACGTTTAATTGACACGCAAGTCGTGTGGTGTTCTGTCATGTCTTGTTCATTTTTTTGCCTTGCCCTGTCGTGTGTTTGCTTTTATTTCAGGATTTTCCCTGCCTGGTCTACCAGCCTGACTCAACCTCTCCAAGTCCACATTCTGGTTCATGTTTTTGTTATTTCTCAGTCCCGCTTCATCACTGCATTCGGGTGTGGCATTTGGTATTTCTTACTTCCTTCACAGCTGTTCTGTATTCGGGCCTGCTCTAAGCTTGAGTGATTGATTGATCTTTTATTAGTACTAATTACTAACCCCATTACTAACAACACACGGGAAGGTGTTTGATTAGATAGGCACTTACTAATCATTACTAAATTAGTTAGGGCATTGAGTGATTGAATTCCCACATTTGCTATTTTCAGTTCTGTGCTATTCTGTTTAAAGTTTCACTTCTCTGCTTTCCTTTAATCTTCTTTTTGGTGCTCCTACGCTAATCACGTTCATTACTCTTAATGAGCTTGTCGCTGTCTGATTGCTTGGTCTTTGTCAGAGTCCACGTTTCCATCTGCAGACGGAACCTTGTGTCTTGTTTGCCATTGGCTTCATGTCTTTCACGAGCCTAGTCTTTCATAGTGTTTTTTGAGCGTTCACTTACCTGTATCCAAGTTTCTAGTATTGTTTAGTATTTGCCAAGTTGCGCATTCCTTGTTTTGTATTATCCTTTTGGTATTTTTGTCTCTCAGATATTAGCTATGTACAGCGTACCTTAGTTTCCTTTTCAGCCCATTGGGTATAGTTTTTTGTTGGCCCTCGCGCCTTGTTGTTTTCTCTGTTTGTAACAAACATTAATTGTTCCATTTGTCTCGCGCCTGGCGTCTTTCATGCCAAACCCTAACAAGTCGCTGAATGGGAGGAGACACAGAAGGCATTCACATGAGGGTTGTGACAGAATCCACTGCATTATAGCATAAATAACTAAGGTTCCTATGATTTTAACCTGATTAATAAAAAAATAAAATTTGAAAAAATTTACAATTTTGTTTACTCCATTTAACACATAGGAGTTGCCTGCCAAAATTGACGGGATTTTTTTATTGATTATGGCAGGGCATAATTTTTTCACAGTTTTTATCCAACAACATTAAAATTTGTGGTCCAAAAAGGTGTATGCTACAGTGCAAATGGAATGTGCTAATGTGCGTTCTTACCAACCCTGTCACTGCATTAATAAAGTAGTCCTCTGTTAACGTATTGTTCTCATAGGAAGTTCAGTCATCACTTGCAGAGGTAAAATCTAAAATGTGGGCATTTGGCATGCATGATTTGTCTCAGAGGCTGTGGAAGTAAAGTGGCAGTAAGATGGATGAAGGCTTTTACCTGGTTTTATTGACTGCAGCACTGCCCAGGAATTGTATAACAATGGCATTTAATTTCCACTAAGGCTGATACCTATAATTATGCTTGTCAAATTTTCATGTTTATTACTGCACGGACTTGTGCATAAAACTAGCTATTAACTCAGTTAATTCCCCACGTGCCTTTCAATTATAAGATTGTAATGATGAATCAGGTTGTTGGTTTGATCTTTCAGGCTGCCAAATAAATTTGCTCACGTAGGCCAGGTTCATTTTATTCAAGTTAATAGAAAAAGAACACTGAACCACGGCAAGCAATTACTACATCGGGTGGCTTATATTATCTTACAGACACAAATTATACATAGCAGGTTCGCAGGTGAGGAGAGAATGGCACATACTGTACTTAACTTAAAAGTTCAATGTAGAAGTATGCATTTGAGGTACTGTATAATTATCATGTGACATGACAAAACCTTCTGTTGCTATTTGTGTAACCTGTCAAAGCTATCACTGCTTACATTCTAAACATGCAGTCATCACTAAAATTAAAGGAAAACATACACTGCCCTCCATAATTATTGGCACCCCTGGTTAAGATGTGTTCTTTAGCTTCTAATAAATTCAGTTTTTTTCTAAATAACTATAGGACCACAATGAAAAAAAGAGGAAAATCCAACCTTTAATTCAAGTGCATTTATTCAGTGGGAAAAAAATTCAACATTAAGAAATAATTCTTTTTCATCAATCATGTGTGCCACAATTATTAGCACCCCTGATGTTAATACTTTGTACAACGCCCTTTTGCCAACAAAACAGCACCTAATCTTCTCCTATAATGTTTCACAAGGTGGGAGAATACAGAAAGAGGGATCTTCGACCATTCCTCTTTGCACAATCTCTCTAAATCATCCAGTGACCTGGGTCCTCTCCTCTGCACTCTCCTCTTCAGCTCACTCCACAGGTTTTCAATGGGGTTGAGGTCTGGGGACTGAGATGGCCATGGGAGGAGCTTGATTCTGGGTCTGGTGAACCATTTCTGTGTAGATTTGGCAACATGTTTAGGGTCATTATCTTGCTGAAAGACCCAGTGACGACCCATCTTCAGCTTTCGGGCAGAGGCCACCAGATTTTGATTTAAAATGTCCTGGTATTTCAAAGTGTTCATGATGCCATGCTCCCTAACAAGGTTCCCAGGGCCTCTGGAAGAGAAACAACAGGCCCACAGCATCACCGATCCTCCCCCATACTTCACAGTGGGCGTGAGGTGCTTTTCTGCATACTCATCTTTTGTGTTCCGCCAGACCCACTTAAGAGTGTTGGTTGCCAAAAAGCTCCATCTTGGTCTCATCTGACCAAAGCACACGGTCCCAGTTGAAGTCCCAGTACCGCTTAGCGAACTCCAGACGTTTGCGTTTATGATTGTGAGTGAGAAAAGGTTTTTTCAGTGCATGACTCCCAAACAGCTTGTTGGCATGTAGATAGCGCTGGATGGTTGTTTTGGAGACTTTGTGACCCCAAGATGCTACCATTTGTTGCAATTCTTTAACAGTGAGCTTTGGAGAACTTTTTATTTCTCTTACCATCCTTCTCACTGTGAATGGTGGCAAAATAACCTTGCGTCCTCGTCCAGGCTTGTTTACCACTGTTCCAGTTGTTTTAAACTTCTTAATGATTCCTCTACCAGTAGATATGGGCAGGTGCAGGCTAGTGGCTATTTTCTTGTAGCCATTGCCTGACTTGTGAAGGTCGACACACATCTGCCTTACTTGAATGGTGTGTTCCTTTGTCTTTCCCATGTTGAAGAGTGGATAAGAGAAATGGCCTCTGTGTCACGTCATATTTCTACCCCAGGGAAACAGGAAGTGATGAATTACTAATTAAATGTTCCTAGATACTCTGATCAACTTTGTAAACTACTGTAGAAATGACAGAAATACTTCAATTACATTTATTTCCTAGGAATTGTTAGGGGTGCCAATAATTGTTGAACAGGTGATTTTATGAAAAATAATTATTTCTCAGTCAGGGATTTTTTTTTTCCCTTAAAATTCACTTGAGTTGAAGGTTACGTTTTTCTACAATTTTCAGTGTGAGAGTATGCTTCTGCAATAAAAATTGAATTTATTTTAAGGCTTTTAACACATCTTAACCAGGGGTGCCAATAATTATCGAGAGCACTGTACAGCTTGCAGCTGCCCGACACCCCTCTCACTGGCCAACAACCAGATATGAAAACAGTTTCGGTGGCTAAGGCGGTGCTGCCATCCTTGGTGCCATCCCTTGACTGTATGTGCAATTCTTACAAGTATCTTTCGCATTATCGACTTCACCGCAGCTGTATTTGCACGATGGTCAGGTTTAAGATCAATGACATCCTTGTTCAGTGTCTCTATCTTCAGTGATTTGATTATTACATCTAGAAATCTACCTGTGTTCCGTGTACAGTTATGGTCATGACATGAAGCCACCACAACAATAAGCAAAACCTGAAAACAGCCCCAGCTGAGCCAAAAGTGATGCATAAAATCATAAGCAGGGAGTTAAGATCTTCAAGATAAGCTAAGCGAATCTACATCAAGCAAAGGTAGCAGATCTCATGGAGGAGCAAATGGGACAATAGTAGCAGAAAAGAGTGTAAAGTTCGCATCCTCAATCTCTACGAGGTCAAAAGAGGACTCCCCACAAACCATGTGCAAATCTATCTAAAGTTCTGCATGTTTTAAAATATGGTGTTGGTGGCGATCCCGGAATTCCCCAAACATGCATTTATTAAACAGCTGATGTAGTTATCTCTGCGTCATTAGTAAAGGCGCCCCCACTGAACTCTGGCAACAGCATGCATCATGGGTACCTGGTTACCAGGTTTTCATACCTGGACCTTGATGTCACTTGTACCAGTACAGGACAGACATGAAACAAACACAGCAGCATCCAAATACACATGGGGTAATAAGGCACTAGGCCGTAACATGGATCTACCTCACAGAAGATCTACTGTATCTCAGTGCTTCACCCTACTCTTTTACAAACACTGGTCTACACTAGGTATTTCAAACTCAAATTTAGGAGGAGGAGGGGTACTTAATGCAGTGGGTAGAATTGTAACCTCACAATAAGATGGCTCCGGCCTGAGGCCAAACTTGGCAGAATTTACGCGTCCTCCTTGTGCCAGCATGTGTTTCTTCCAACTGCCCGCAGACATGAACGTTTGGCCATTTGGATTCTCTTCATTCTCCATACGTACGGGTGTGTAAATGTGTGTCATGGTGTGGATCAGAAAACTGTTCATGGTGTGTTCCTGTCCCTCGCCCATCAGCCTGGGATAATCGCCAGCTGCCCCGCGACCTTGACTAAGGATTAGAAGGTTAGATAATGGATGGATAGATGGATTTTAGAGATCTGTTAATGCTGACCTTGTGGCCATACACTTCTTATGACCATTTATCTGGCTATGCTAGTGCGTTTGTTCATTACAGAGACCAGGCCTGCTGCATAGGGCTCATGGCGTCAAGGAGAGGGAATCAATCCAGGCAGAGGAGGTGGATCCATCTCTGTGGGACCAGCCAATGGCAGAGGGAGTACGGCAGCAGTTGTATTATTTCAGCCTCATTCATTCTGCTGTAAACTTTTCATTTATTTCCCGATCCTTGCTTGTTGAATGAGGGTTATGTGGCAGAGTTTGGACTGAGCTCAGACAATCCCTTGTCTTCCTAAATGACTCCTTTTAATGTTTTTTTTTTCTTCATCCATTGCCATCAATGCAATATATATGATAAATGTGCATAATATCCTGTTGGGTATAGTGAACATATGATAAGCTGTCAGTGTACTGAACATATAATAAACTGTTGTGGCTGGTGAACATATAATGAACTGTCAGGTATAGGGAACATATAATAAACGTCAGGTATAGTGAACATACTGTACATTCACAATACCCAACAGTTCATCATTTGTTCTCTTTGCCCAGCAGTTTGTTAGATAATTATTTAAGCATGAAGGGAAATTGACCAAAATTGGCAAAAAAAAAAAAAAAAAATCCAAAATATAATTATTTTCATGAATGATACAAAATTATTTATTTATATGTCATTAGAAATTATTTAACATAAAATACCAAAATAGTTGAAAGTCTGATTATATTGCTCAAAAAGCATTCGGAAGCTTTGCTGAAATAGAGCCGCAGAGGGAAAAGATTCTTTCTCACAGCGTAAAAATATTCTTTTCAACTATTTTCTTTTAAAGTAATAAGAATTCCTCTCGCGATTGCAAAGAAACTTGAAAAGATTGCACTTGGGCCAGACTTTCATGGCCATCATCTTTTACTCTCATTTCATTCATCAGTATTCTTCTCTCATGGATTGAAATAGAAGTCATGGAGCAAAGAACTGCAACAGCTTGGTATTTGTGCTGCAGTGATATAAGACTTTTAAAACAGGATGGTGGCTAACGATTGAGACACGGTTGTCATAGTTACTGGAAAATTGATATAGACTTCATAGGGTAAAAAGCATTATAATAAAGTCACGAAGATGTTGAAAATATGTCAGAGGAAATAAGACATTGAATTCATTGCTGTGTCCATTTCAGCTTGTCTGTGATCACAGCATGGCACATCACCATAGCGTGAGCTCGCACTAGCCAGAGATTAAAATGAAGGCAGCCTAATCTGACAGAGTGTAGAAAGATCCATCCAACCATTTGTTTGACACATGGAAACAAATGGTCCTAATTTGGAGAAAATCGCAGTCTTTTATCTGGTATTGATTCTGCGCATACCCCCGTAGTCCTCCAAGGGGGAAGAATAGCAGAAAACTAATTCCTTAATTTCCCCCTCTGCTGAGCCAGACGAGGGAGGAACTCATTCCCTCAATGCCTTACAGACAGAAAGGATAATGTAGTGTACATCCTCATAGTCAGTGTCTATAAAGGCTGGGAGGCCCGCAGGACTGAGAAGTTTTTGAGGTTCTGCTTTTGTGTTAACACATGTATCAACTCACCGGAGAGACGCAGCAATAAAACGCTTACCTCACCTGAGAGTAACACTGCCTGCATTACAATACATTCCTGTTATATAGCTGCCACTTTTATCCGATGTCAATTACGGTAGCTCAGACAAAGCTGGGCCCAGCCCTGCAATGAAGGGCCGGGGGCCTTGCTGAAGGATCAAACAACTGCACTGCTTTTATTGTGGCTCTATTAGGATTTGAATGTTTCTCTCGAATCCTAGTTGATTTTCGCCTGACATCACGTGGCATCTCAAAAATGGGATAATATTCATTCAGGGTTCACCCAAAACACTTGCAACATAAAAAAAAAAAAAAAAAACCTTGCAAAATAAAGCCGATATGCTCCACTTCAACCTCATTATTCACTGGCTCATTTCAAATCCTGATTTGCTGCACCAAAACAACACAAAAATCTATCTCCATCTGTATAATTACTCATTTGCTGTACAGTCCTGTGCTTCACGTCCCAGTGCTGCAAATCCTTGAATGCAGTTCAGGAATTAGAGTGAAATACTCACTCCACCATCACAGAAGCAAACCTTGAAGTCTTAGTTGTGAGTTCATCAAATCTGTGGAATTAAACGAACAGGCCCATGCATATATATACAGAGACTAGGACACTTATAATCATGAAAATAATGGAAACTCAGGGCAGTGTAATAGTGATTGACAATTTATATCCTTCGAATTGGGAATATAGATAGGAAAAGCTCAATGGGTCTAATATAGCTTTAATTTCACCATAGATGTGCAGATTTAACTTCATTCTGAGTGACTACAGCTATTAAATGATTGTTACAGACAGTAATCACATACTGCAGCGAACAGATTGCTGACTGTGACTGGCTGGTAACTGTCAATGGCATGAATTCTATCTTCATTCAAACCTCACAGAGCACGCTCTCCTAATTCACAGCCATTGCAGAAGAATAAAATGTTCTGCAGTCATCATTTCCCCCTGCTGGTAGTGAAAGTAATTTCTTCTCTTCCATGACAAAGTGAGTGTGTTCTTTGGAATGAAGCCGTTGCAAATAATTATTCCGATGTTATGAGGTGAGCATCTATATTAAACGTATTCAAGGTGTGGATAAGGAATTTTCAGTGGAACAAAGCATTTGCATTTCATGAAAGACCTAGCTGTCATATTCATCGGCAATTTTTTTTGTAAACTGGCTTGTCATGGAGTAAAGTGCATGTGTATTTTTTAGGAGCCTCCCTACAAGCGATCTTGACCAAAATGAATCTAGTTTAAACCACAAAAACATACATTCCTCACATGACCTACACAGACAAATGCAGACTGCAATTAATTTTATTTTCATAGTGTTTTTTCTGATTGCTCTGTTGATATGCAAACTAACTTCCACAGGTATGGATACACCATTCTGTATATGATTTATGTTGATAGACTGAAAAGAAGGAGCATATCCTTAGCCTCAAATGTGGGTGAGATTGAGGTGTATTATAAGTGTGGGTGAGGAGGGGAAGTATATGAAATTACGCTGCTGTTTTTTAAAATAGAAAGGAATCAACTCTCCTGCCCGCTATGAATTGCATCCATCCTGAGGAGTATGTTTATGACACTAGTGCTGTAGGAAAGAAAAATTAACACCATTACATCAATACAGTTACAATGAAATACATGTAGAAAAAGTGCATTATGCACTTCAGGCCATCTTCTTCCAATGCCTCATTTAAAGTGCGATTTATCCTCTCTACGGCCCTTCCAAGTCTATTCCTGCTAGAAGGAGTGCACCGCTGACATGTCAATGGTTGAGAGATAAACAACGTGATTAACATCTTGTGAAGCTCTTTTGAAATGTCAACGGTACCTTAAAATAATTAGCTGCACAGAATGATACTTATCTCACTATGAGATAAAATACTGAGGATAGTACTGAAGATGACTGAAACTCAGGAGAGCTGAGAGAAATTTATCAGTACTTCAATCAAGCAATGCTGATGTAGTGTTGGTCTTCACAGTTCTCCAAAATCAAGATTTCATATAAATTCAATTTGTGATAAGCACACGTAGCCCTTTACGTGAATCAGCGAGCATCTTTCAACTGTGTTTTAACTCACTGCTGCCACCCGCATGAGAAGCAACAGTACTGCAACTGTGCTGTTGATGTAACCAAGAGCAGCTTTCCTACACAACAGAAGGCGCCTTTGGTCGTCAAGGCTACTGTTTCGATCAGTAATCCAGGTACTCAAGGGAATAGTCTCATGACCACTCGGTGGCTCCATGAGACGTATATCTCTACTGTACACTACCCCACCAAAGGTTTGAATCACTGGTGATTTTCGCATGGAATAAATGGGGGAAACTTCCAATTTTTTTAATTAAAAATGTAATGGTCATAATACCACCCAATATCCTGAGTGGTCAAACTATAGCAATGGGAACAAAGACAGAATTCATGTTCCGCTTTATTCTTCACCTTCTCCTGATGTTTTTGGCTTCAAGTCACCTTAAATATGAATTCTGCCTGTGTTCAATACCAATTCAACCAATCAAAACAGCTGTTCAGTGGACTGAAGAACACTTACGCAAAAATATTGTACTTACAGCATCAGATTGCCTGAAAGGTTCACACTGCAGTTGCGGCTAAAGGTGTAACCATGCCAACAAATTGGCCTCAGGATTGAGTCACTATACAAAGCCTTGGTTGATATGCGTAGCAAAAGGCTAGGTCAAGAGAGGAGAATAAATTTACACAAGCGAGGCTGCAGAGAATGCTAGTATTAGGCACTAAATCACTGAAGTATTAAAGTACTAAAGTCAATCAATATTAATTCAGATTTAATGATCCCACAATTATTACAACCGTGGTAATGTTGACCTCCAGAAAAAATTATTGAATGATGATGGATTGAATTCTGAGCTGAGCAATATAAATTGCCCTCATCAGTGAAAATACATTTGCTACAGGCCCATGGTACCTTTTTAAATTGTGAGGAACAATGTTGGTTTTATATCATCTGGGTGCAGTTTTCTTTTTTTACTGGTGAGATATAAAATTTTTTCCAAGGCCCTAAACAAAGACAATTAGAAGTATGCATTCCATCACAGGGATACAGGCATAACTTCTGGACTGAGAAGCGACCATTAGTGATGAATGAACTTCACTGTTTGACAATCAGACAGAGAATAATCCACTCACAAAGCCATTAAGCCCATGAAACAGCACTGGTAGGGTATAAGAAGACATTTTTATGCTGGAAAAGGCCATCATCTTGAAGGGCAATCTTCCTGTCATCAACAAGTACAGAATATGAATGTGGAGTCATATTTTCTCACTGACACTGTATTAAAGTGGAATCATTTAATCTCCACAACAGTTCATTAAAACCCACAGGACAACATAAAAGGACATGAGTAAATATACTACCTTCTGCATTATCATTAAGGAACCAGAGCAAAGCCAAAATGAAGGGTAAATCAAAGAGCTCAGGGAAATTTAAAGGGCTGTCAGGGGTGACTGAACTCCAGAAGGATATTTTATTTTCAGGGAAAGGTCGCCCATCTGAAAAAAATGCCTCCCTCAAGCAGCCAAAGCTAGTCCTGTTGATTAAAGATATATTTTAGTTGGTTTTGTAAGCTGACTGTTTGCCAGCTGAGCAGCTGATAGTCAGCCAGGACACCAGTCTGGACTCCAACTTCACCAGCTCTGACCAGCAGCAAACCACTGTAAGGCCAGCGAGCACCACACTGCTACACGTTGCATATTGACCCTGTTGCTCCTATCTATGGGTGGAACTCCTATTGAATGGGCAATTATTATTGCTATCATCTTATGAGTGATAAACAGATGATCTGTGATGCTTTTAGTAATTATTTTATTAATGCAGACTCTCAGTTTAATCAGCTAGAAAATAAGGCTGAGATACAATTGGATCTAAATAATGCTAATGTCAGAATGTCATGTAAGTGGTGTATCAAGGTACCACGAATTCCTAAAATCACAGAGATTTACTTACATTTATGCTTGAGGAATATCTGAACTCCAGGTGTGTTGTTTTCACCGTTCCCACACAAGGCTTGTTTGAAGAATAATTAATTTTTAAGTGCCATGGCAGTACTGGTTGTTAGACACTCCAACATCCAGTACTGCACGAGTACTCATATTACTGGACGACTGGGCAATGTGTTGGGTTAACTTTCAGAAATCAAGGTACAGCCGATGCAAATTTAATTTAAGTAGATTGATGTTTTGTTTGATTACTACCAAGTACCATTAACAAGCACAACGGGGGGGGGGTCAGGGGTGGGGATCACAAGAGATTAATTATTAGAAGTATGTTAGCGTGACATCCAGCCCCTAAGAATCCATGTGAAATCAAAGAGTGCTGAAAAATGTGATACATAGGGCCTGTATACCACGCTAAAAGTCTGCATTCACGCAGGTTAAATCACAGCAAAAGCAGGAGCAGTATCTCAGAAGTGAAACTGGTTTAGCTTCCACTGAATACCATGAAAAGGGAGCTTCTCTAATCGACACATCACTCCAAGGGTATTCAGCTTTCTCATCTTTTGACTGTAGAAAACCCTGTTAAGGCCCAGAAGTCCTCAGGAGATTTCATTTTGCTGAGAATGACCAATGCTCAGAAAGGAGGGGTTACTCCACATTTTATTATCAGCTTTTCAAATCAAAATGATACAAAAAAATCAAAGGATCCAATTAGAGGACATGAAATTAAAAACATAAAAACATAACATCCCTTGGCACTTAAGACCCCCTTGGCGCATGTTTATGATGACACTCTGGCCTCTGGTAATGCAAACTGGTTTTGCATCGTGCATCACATATCGTAAGTTTGTACCGCAAACACATACCAACAGACGGATGGACTGACAGACATGATGACTATACTCCTACTGATAATTTTATTCCAAGGGGATAACAAAAAGTTGAGCGCTTCATCATAGCTTACTTTGCGAGAAGAAAGACACCCATTTCAGGTAAGCTAATAGTCCTGCCATCGTCCTTGTCTGAAGACAACGGCCTAAGCCCTGGCATTGGTCCTCATGCTCTGTACTGAGGCAACACACTGCTCCAAAGGAACAAGGATGGGTCATATGTGATTATAATACTGAAAAGAACAAATTAAGTTCATTTAGATGGCAGTTTACTTGGGAGTGACCATTGGACAGATGTTTTAGATGCAGTTCAACCAAAAACTGAGTCACCCAGAGATATTAACACTCATTTAAATGAAGGATGATGCTAAGGCTAACTGGCTAGCTATTAAGCAAGCCAAAAAATTGCCCTTGTGCTCATAATAAAAGACCCTGGTAATGTGACATGATCATGACTGATGACTATAGAGTTTAACTAATTTATCACAACTGCAGGTTGAGGTCCGCCACAGATACTGGTTTGGTCAGGGACCCAATGGAACAAACTAAAAACGTAAATGAAAACAAGATTGTCATGGGCATCCAATGTAAGGGTCCTGAATGCTGCCTGCTGTACTCTAGACAAGCTTGTTGTTGGGAGACAACCTATAATGAAGAGAAAAAAATGGTAGTATATGACTTCCTTGGCAACTCACTGCTCTCCCAGTGCTTATTTGTGTTCATAAAGTTGTGCTACAGCAGGGCTGCTCAACTCTGTTGCCAGTGATGCATCTTTCAGGCAGTTTCCATTTCAACCCTAATATGATGTATCTGATTAATCTGCAGCAAAATGAGATACCTAACTATTGAATGAGTTGAGCTTTAAGGCCAGAGTGAAAGCATACAGTGCAGAAGATAGACAAGCATATGGCAGCCTAGCCGCTTGTGTAGGAAAGCACTGCCTGTATTCCGTATCTCTAAATCAGGGGAATGTAATTTGTGCCACTGATCTGGCAGTGGGGGGGGGTCATGGTGTGAGACAGGGGATCAAAACAGAAATCACAATTCACACAGGCACTTAAAAAATTAAAAACATCACCAGCTACCTGAATAAGGCACAGGGTCACATACATACCACAGACACAAGGCATCTTTGGAACAAATACATAACACATCATTTCCAGAGAGATGGGTTTTGCACATATTGCAAATCCAGTACTCTGTTTGTATTTCTCTTTGCTTCAGTGTAAAAATGTGACTTTTCAACAGAATATTTAAAATCATACAAACACACCAGTTATAGGGAGGTTTTGATATTATTAAAATAGTGCAACTACGAGTAAATTTTGCCACACATTTGCAGTCAACAGTTTACTAAAATACTCTATGATAGAATTTATCTGCCTTGGTCAGTAACACTTGCAAGAATGAGGAAAATTTAGACAAATGCACTGTTCCACAAACACAATAATAAGAGACAACAGCAAATCACCTAATGACATTAATACTTCTAGTGTGGTACAAGAATCTTCTGGAATGGCAGTACTTTCAGGACAAGTCCTACTGATGACACAAAAATGTATTTTGAAGATGCCATTAATTAATGACTTGACTTCCAATTAGCACATAAAAAAATTATGTCATGTCAAAATTAGGTTAACATGCTGTATACACAAAATGAAAATCTGGCAAACTAAAATGGTGACAAATAGGTTGCTGAATCAATACATTCAATAACGCCTTTTATACTTGGGTTTGTGAAGATGAGTGAGGAAAGCATAAAATCTTTAAGACATTGTTTCTTGTCCTCAAAATTTAGTCTGGCGCAGTTGTGTACTGCAGAAGCTCACATTCACCGTGTGAGTGGTCACCTGACACATAGGTCTAGAGAAGATAAAGCACCTATAAAGAAACTGGACTTGACAGTCACAGCCACTCCTGTGGTGAAATATGGTTTATGATCATTGTACACACTACTGCTCAAATGTTTGGAATCTCCAGTAATTTTTGCAAAAAATTAATTGGGAGAAATATTGTCTTACAACAAATCAATGGCCCAAAATATAAATTCAAACTCCACGAGGATTTACTGGTAATTAAACAACTCAATTTAAAGTGGCCAGCTCAATCACCCAATTTAAACCCCATAGAGCTCTTGTAGGACCACCTCGATAATAACGTTTGTGAAGTAAGCCTATCTTTGAAGACAAAGCTGTGCGAAATATCGCAGGTCATGTGGAAATCCATTGAGAATGATTGTAAAATTAATGTCTCAAATGCCTAAAATTTGTAATGCAGTGATTAAATCTCTAAGGAGATACTTTGATGTGAAATACCTAAAATAGATAACCAGGTTCTTCATCATTTAAAGGCTTGTTTTTACTTCCAAAAACTTAAAATACTAAATAAAAAAAAATCTTAATACACACTGGTGATTTTTTCATATAGTTTACTACTATACAAACACTTTTTTCTGAGTCAAACAGGAGGAACTATTTAAATGACAAGCGATCCAAACCTTTGAGTTGTAGTGTATGCCAATGCATAGGGATGAAAAATATTGGTTTATCCATCCATTATCTTAACTGCTTCTTCCTCACTAGGTTCGTGGAGGAGCTGGAGCATATCCCAGCTGACTATGGGTGAAAGGAAGGGACACGCTCTAGACAGCTCGCCAATACATTGCACAAAAAATATTTGCGATATAGATTTTTTTAATTAATATATTAAGTGGTCACTTTTATCAAAATATGTACACCCAATTCCTGGATATTTTTGGTTGAAATGAGGAATAAAATCATTGCATACTGTCATGTTATTCTGTAAACAGGGCTCCTCAACCACCTTCAATTTAATTCCATTTTTAACAGTGCCATGTTCTGGAGATTGGAACCTCTCTTATATGCGGCTCAGATAGAACATTACAGATTAAAAAGAAACTCATTCGTAATTTAAGTCGCTAGCTTCATGATCATGAGAGCACTAAATCATCTCAAACAGAGGCAACAACCCTCTTCCTGGAGATCTTAAAATGTAGCATCCAAGATAACTAACGAACACAATCTCAAATGGTTTTATGAGGGACATTTTGTCAATGTCAGAAAAGACCTCCAGGAACTGGGCTGGTCTCCACTGATGTAAGAAGTCTGGAATTTTCCAGCCAGCCCTATAACCTCAATCAGGAGATTCTAAGGGAGGGGGATGGGGGGAGAGAAGAGTCTTGGCGAAGCTCAGGAAAGAGATATGAGTGAAAACAGAACTTTAGCGCCGGGGAATAAGACCCTTTTTGTAGGCCACAAGACCTGCAGCCGTGGCAGTAACTAAGATGGAGGACAGGCCCATGAACTTCAGGAACCCAGGAATGGATGGCAGATTCCGCTCCAAAAAGGTGGTGGTGAAAGGCAGTGCTGGTACCTCCTGGAAACGGTGAACAGGTGAGAAAAACGGCTGATGTGGATGTACGTAGAAATTAAAATGGATTGGGCACTACTAGAATACTTTCAGCTGCATATGCCATATGTAAAGAAAAACAATAAACTCATCTCATTTACAACCAAACTGCCCAAACATGCTCAACAGCAAAGACACTGGACGTAAAGATGACGAATGTGCCCCCAGGAAACTGCAGTGATGTTTGCACTTGTGTTGGAGTCCATGAAGAGCCCAAAATCACACAATACACTTACCGGACACTCCGGCTCATCCTGCCAAATTTCGCTCTTGGTGATATGACCCATTTTACAGAGGATCTAAGAGGCGATAGAAATAAGGGAATCGTGAACTTTTTGAAATGGATTTCATTTTTCCCCAAAAAGGTTTTATGTAGATGATACAAACTGGCAGATTTTAGTGTCTTATCACAGAAGATCGATGAGCTATTTTAGTCTGTAGGCGAGAATCCACAACCAGCTTCAGTTTTATTGGCTGGTCACCAAATTCTTCATGATCTAAACCTAGGACCTCCAAGCTTTACTTTACAAAGGATCAAATTCCTACGTTAGATGTCTTTACAATGCTTTTCATAGGATAAGCAGACCTCCCCTGGTTGGCCGGGGGCTGCAGTATGGCCCCTCACCTCTCGAGCTGCCCGCTCGCCTGCCTGCACGGCTCCCTCCATGTAACCACTCCATTCGGTGGCGGTTTCAGTCCCTGCGAAGTAAAGCTTACCCACTGGCTCCCGCAGCACCCTGAGAACACATGGGGCAGGAGGAGAGAGAGAGAGAGAGAGAGAGAGCCCTGCGATAATTCATCCATGGACCCGGATGTCCATTCAGAAATAAGTGTTTCGAATACTCTCAACTGAACATGTGAATTCTGATATAGTAATCAGAAGTGGTGAATGAATATGATGGAGTTTGAGAACACAGTACAGAGAAAGTGTATTATATGGTGTAAGAAACATCCATTCATTTTACAGACAGGCAAACAAAGACAGTTTAAGCGCTGTGTCAATAAAGCCCTGTTGCTCAAATTACAGTCCTTGAAGACAGAGGACTGCTGGTTTTCTACCCCTTCATTCACCTGACAGCCAGGTGTGTGGCCAGTCCAGCCATTCAGCAGCGCTATTCATTCCGTAAATTACCAGGGAAGAAAGAAAACCAGGGCCGGATTTGGGGTCCCTGCTCTACGCCGTCACACCTACATTGAAGGCTGGTACTCACCTGCCGAACTGTGTGAGGATGCCGGGGGGGAAGTAGACCGTGTAACATCCCCCTGAGTACTCCTCCTCAGCCCAGTTCTTCTCTTCATAGTGCACAGGCTGGAGGAGGGAGGGATGGCATCAGCACTGGGATGTCACAATGCAGCAGGCGTCCGCATTCCACGCTCAATGTAACAGTCATGCCATGTTTTACATTCATACAGTTGCCGAGCCAGCTGATTTGACTACTTGCTTTAAAGGGATAGTTCAGGTTTTTTGAAGTGGGGAAGTATGAGGTAGTTACCCCTAGTTAGTGTATCACCTGGAGTAGAGAGCAGTGGCTGCTAGTGAACTGGCGATAGAGGAAGCTCAAACCCATCCCTTAAAAATAATGATTGGTCATGACCTGTTTTCAATCATTCATTTAAATTAACATTACAGAAACTCCGAAAACTCAACATTATCAGGCGTGGTCAGTTTTCATTAATGACGCATACCTGTCAACTCTCATGCATTCGCCGTGAGCTTTCAGTGGCATATTTAAGTTCCCCTGCTGTAGTCTGCAATTATTCAATCAGCGCATATGTAAGAGATTCTGGCACGGAATTGAAATCCTTGTGCAAGGAGGTTTATCAGTTTCATATGCGTTACGGTGGATTTCACCCCTAGTAATTTGAAACCGATTATGACACCGGACTTCTCACGCTTTTGTTAACTCAGGGGTTGGAAGAAATGCATGTGTTTCATGATCGTTTAAATTGTTTAAATGAAATAAGATCATTGGAAGCAAATGGAATTGCATAGAGACGTTTCAAATGATCTTATTTCATTTCAACAATTTAAACGATCATGAAACAGAGGCACCTTCGGCAGAAATCTGTCATGCGCTCAACTAAAATGTGTGTCACAGGAACAGGCAGAGGAGTATGATTGTTTGTACACAGCTGACTGAACTACAACTGTTCATTATTCATTTAAATATTTAAAAGCAACAAGGGGTAACCATCCATTGAGCAAGATAGGCCTCCTTGGTATGACTCAGACATAGCTGTAGCAACACATGAAATAATTCAGGGTGAATGAATGAATACAAATAGGAGGGAAGACATGATAAAAAACAAGGGTTTCCGAACTTGAGTTCTCTGGAAAGATCCAGGTTTATGATTTGATTTGAGTTCCATAACAAGAACCACTCCTACGTCTAAAGGCTTGATGAGCTGTACATGGGCAAGTATTTGGGAACCACTTATTCTTGGTGTGCAACCACGTGATTAAATAGCACGCGCCGCCATGTTGGATGATATACAAAACAAAAATGGCATCTGGTGCGAACAATAACAGTGATACATCTCCAAATTTTTTGAAATATTATGACTCTCTGGAGTCCTCTGCCAAGTCAAGATACAGAGAAAAGGTTGAAATTTGTGGTTTTGACCCATATTATGTTAAAGCCGTCTGATTATATGGAGGATTTGGCAACATTACCAGTGATTGAATACCCCGATATCGTAAACTATCTCGTTATTCAAACCTCGTGGGCAACCAATGCACAAATGAAGGCTTATAAGAGTCTAGATGCGTATAACTTTTTTTGTGTCTGGCTGGGTTGGTATTCTTCTCACTAAAGAAGTGAAAAAGAACAGGGTGTTGGTTTATGCTCGGGTAAACCATTCTCAAACAACTCGAGAAACACCGCTCAAGCCGTGGTTTGTGAGCGATAAGAATCGCGATGTGATCCTCGCACATTGTGATTGCATGGCTGGATTAAGCGAGGCTTGTTCCCACATTGGAGCTTTGCTCTTTGCGACTGAAGCTGGATATAGAATCGGGAACTCGAGAACATGTACTGAAGTAAAAAGCAAGTGGCTGCCAGCGCACGTAAACAAAGTGCCGTGTTTGCTAGTAAGCGACATTGATTTCAATGAGATGGGATTCTGAAGAAACTATTGTCTTTATCACGAGTAGCATTATTGCCGCAATTAAAAGCCGCACACAAAGTAGGCATTGTTTTCTTTAAAAAGGAAGCGCAAATCCGAAGAAAATCACGAAGCGTTGCAGGAGCTCAATGGCGAAGCGCAGCTATCTTGGTTGTTGTTATCATCCATCATGGCGGACTTCCTGTTTGGAAATTATGTGTGATGTCCCGTGCACACCAAGAATTCTGAAATGAATGACACCAGCAGCACATGCAGTGCTGCCACCTGCTGGGCCGGCAGTGTTTGGTACTGAAGGATACTTACACGCAGGGCCTCCTCAGAACCCAGAACTCTGGAGTATATCTCACAGATCTTCCTTTTCCTGTGGGAGCAGGCATTTATTGAATAAGTTAGTCCATCCCACTGGGTTTAAGGGACGTGTCCAGCGCACTACAGCTAGATGTGATTCTCACAATTTGTTTTCAATTTTTTACTGCAATCTACAGTATATTTTCTACACGAGGAATACACTTAAAAGGGGATCAACATTAAAGTAACAATAGCTAGTTGTACCCAGAAACCTGCATTCAGGCAGAGGCGGAGTTTGTGACCTCTGACATCAAATTGGCCTATCCTATCCCAGGGTGCCCTCCTTCCTTGTGATGTCACAAAAGAAGCATTTAGGGCCAATAGAAGCGCAGCTGGTATTCACCTCTCCTCCTTCGTCAGGCCTGCTAGCCTTCGGGCTTTTCGGGCAAGGATGAATCTGTGACACAGAAATGAAAAGGTCCTTTGTTCACCTGGAGAGACACTCAGTGGTTCTACTGCAGTACTCTGGAATGTTCTCAGTTCCACTGGAGATACTGAAGAGTGTATTTACCCCATTATCGCAGGAACAGAGCCATCAGGTTTGGTGTCATCGAGCGTCAGGCCAATGGGCGCTTCCTCCTCCTCGATCACGAGCGTGCCGCAGAAACCTGAGTAGCACACCACCTCACTTATTTCAGGGGCTCTTAACTGCAGTGATGCAATCAGATTAGCTTTGGTATTTCAATAGTCATATTGCAGTAATTATGTAGATTAGGAGACACACATATCCAGGGTTAATCATGTTAATTAATTTGGTTAAACATATTCAGTAAATATTAGTGAAATAGCTGTAAAAATAATTCACATTCAGCAACTCACTTGTGCCTCAAATTAATTATCTTTTGGTTTAAAGACATCACTCAAATCCTAAATTTTTCTCCCTTCTATTAAGATCACCCTACATTGTAGGAATAGTAAAAATGCTCGGTGTAGCATGACCACAAACTCACAGCACATTATACCAGTACCCACAGTGAATTAATCCTTTTGGCCAATAAGATGAGTGCAATGACATTGAAGTATAGGCATTGGAATTATAGCAGATTTCTAAAATATAATCGCCATTTTTGTTTGTATACTACAAACAAAACACTAGGTCCGAGGAAGGCTACTTGCTAAATGTACACTTGTGCACCCAGATAATGCAGAAGGACTATTGGTGTCTGCTTGCCCTCTAGGAGTTGCTGTTAACTGGAAAGTCATTTCACCTCACACATCTCTTCCCTGAGGGGAAGCCATGACACATCTCCACTGGCAAGGCTCTGATTCAACACCAGAGAGAGAAGCCAACTCCGCACCAGAACAGTGTCTTAACGGAATCATAAACCCAGTGACCGGCCAAGCCCACCATCTTAACTCAGAAGGGGGTAAATAAGCATCTCTACATTCGAATAAATTATGCAGCAGCGTGTGGAAAAAGCCTACTGTACCTTTCTTCCTCCAGAAGTTCTCTCGGTAGTAGACCATGCACTTGATGACAGAGCCGGTGGGAACACGATGGATCAGCTGGTTCCTCATTGGAGGCAGGGGAGGGTTAAAGTGCATTTTCAGGTTTAACGCTGGAGCAGTGGCAATGATGACATATTTGGCCTGAAAATACATGAGACAGAGATCAGTTAGAACCATTCCAAAACACCCCATAATGCCCAGCGCTATTCTTTAACCCTTGTCCAACCGGGGGGTTACCACCCCCCAACAGATTTTTTCCTGTCGCACAAAAACGTTAACAGATATGATCTAATGCTTCTAGGCAATTGTTTATTCATCCTTTGTGCTCATTTTCATGAAAAAACGATGAGGGTACCTCACCCCCCAGGGGTAGGGTAGGCCGTCAAAGTCGAAGGGTGGGGGGGGGGTGGTTGCCACCAGCGTCAATTTTTGCCTGTTTTTGATACAAAATATGCTTACAACTTAGTTGCAAATAGTATGCTATTATTATGTTTCATGCTCAATGAACTTTGTAGACCACACTGATTGTCATCCTTATTGATTTATTGATGTAGCTTATCCTTGTATTAGTATATCTTGGAATTAGAAATGACCAGCAGTGACCAGTAACCTTGAAGTGATCTTCACCTAATAATATTAGAAGTGCATGACGGACATACTTTTACTTGTGTGTTTAACTGGTTACTGTACTGTATACTATTTTTATACTGTGCTACAGGCCTACTATTATACAAGTTCATAGAATTGTTCATAAAGTTGTTCTCATAATTCATAGATAAACCTTTTATGCAAGTGAGTAACATTCTGATGTAACACTGATACCAAACAAGATGATGATGTTTATCGCTTAATTTCAAAATAATCGGGGGTCGGGTCGAGTTGTAGTAGAAAAACCCTTGGTTGGACAAGGGTTAAACCATCATTTCCCAACCAAGGGACTGTGGTGTAGCAACAAGTGAGGGCAGGTGTGCCATGTGCAAAATTTATAAAGTCTAAATTAATTTAATTAATTTTTTTTTTTTATGGACAAGCCCCATTTACCACTCCTGGAACAAAATTATGGAATCACCACACTTAGAGGATGTTCATCCAGCTTTTTTACTTCAAAGCAAATTAACAAATTGCAGATATGATGCAAAACAATTTTTGTTCAATCGCTGAACAGTCTGGCTTCATGTAACACACCTCAAACAAATTATATTAAATTCATCAATGGGATATTTTTTCCAGATCAAGTAGAAGAAAAAATATGGAATCACTCAATTGGGAGGGAAAAAAAATAATGGACTCATCTTGTAATTGGCATTTAATAAATGCCAACACAAATCTG
Source organism: Gymnothorax javanicus (assembly GCA_029692085.1). Lineage (NCBI taxonomy): Eukaryota > Metazoa > Chordata > Actinopteri > Anguilliformes > Muraenidae > Gymnothorax > Gymnothorax javanicus. Next base: position 24,824,255 of record CM056205.1, read on the forward strand.
AAAATGCAAATTAGCATGCATTTAAAGGAGAGTGCTTGCAGACCTAACAAGGTGTTGGACTTCAGTAATGAAGAGGAAATAAGGGACCAACAAGAGAGGTGGTAATTGAAACAAAGGAACGGATTACAAAACTGCTCCAAGAAGGAAATTCAACATGTAGAGTGGCAAACAATGTTGGTTGTTCCCAGTCAGCTGTGTCTAAAATTTGGTGTAATTATAAACAAAATGGGAAAGTTATAAGGGGAAACATCAGGGTAGACCATGGAAAACATCAAACTGTCAGGACAGAAAACTCGAGGCAATATGCCTTAAAAATAGAACAAGCAAAACCAAACAAAGGAAAAACAAATGGACAGAAACAGGAGTCAATGTTTGCAATAGAACAGTAAAAAATCGGCTGAATGAAATGGGATTTACATCAGAAAAAAAAAAAAAACAAAACAAAAAAAAACAGCAATAACAGTGAAACAGAAAAAAACAAGGTTTTTGTGGGCTAAGGAGAAGCTATCATGAAGTGTGGATGATTGGAAGAAAGTGATATTCAGTGATGAATCACAAATCTGCATTGGCCATTGCGATGATGCTGGAACCTTAGTCCAATGTCATTCCAGTGGAACATAGAAAGATCACTGCCGGAGGAAAGCAAGCAAATTTCCCCACTCATTTATGATATGGGATTGCATGTTAGGTAAAGGACTCGGGGAGATGGAAATCATCACCTCAACAGTCAATGCACAGGTGTACATTGAAATCTAGGACCATTTTCTCATTCCATCTGTAGAAAATAGGTTTGGTGATGAAGAAGTCATTTTTCAGGAGTATAATGCATCTTGCCACAGTGCAAAGAATGTAACAGCTTTTCTTCAGGAAAGGCACATCCAATCAATGACAGGGCCAGCAAACAATCCGGATCTCAGTCCAATTGAAAATTTATAGTGGAAATTCAGAAAAAAAAAAAGAAGTCCATGACAAGGCTCCATCCTGCAAAGCTGATATTTCAACTGCTATTTGAAAAATCTGGAACCAGCTTATTGGAGAATATTATTTTTCCATAAGTGAAGTTTATGCTTCAAAGTACTCAGGCTGTCATAAAAGCAAGAGGAGGAGCAACAAAGTACTATTTCTGATTTTTTTTGCTGATATTTCCATAATTTTTTCTGCAAAGAAAAGTGACTCCACACCTTTTTCCCCACTACTTGATCTGGAAAAAATATGCCAAAATATGCCATTAATTAAAATAATTTAATCTTATTTGTTTGAGGTGCGTTTCATGAAGCCAGGCCGTTTAGCTAAAGAAAAAAAAAATTTCTGTCATATCTGCGATATGTTTATTCGCGATTAAGTAAGAACCTGGATGAAAATCTTCTAAATTTTTTATTTAATTTTTGCCAGGGATTGTACAAAAGCCATAATATAACAACTTAACAAGTCTAACATCATGACATCACCAACCTTTTAAAATGGCATGTTTTGATGTTCTCAGCATTTAGGTGTACAGTTGAATGAAACTGTTTGAAAATTTAACTGATAAAATCTAAACCCTCTGGTCACCGAACTGTACATCCTGCCAATGTGTGGTCAACTGTAGGCTCAATTTTTTGTTCACTAAAGCATTATTTAAGGGGCTTAGCAAATTGCCAGCTGACTGAATGGCTGCGGTACACAACATACAGTAAGGTCAAAAAGTATTTGGACATTGACAACATTATTATTATGCTGTATTTTAGCTGTCAAGCATAGAATATTGGAAGTAGAAATTAAATAATAAATATGAGGACATTCTGCTTCAGTTTGCAGGTTAACACATCAGAAGTTGGGTAGACGGTGTTGGGATTACAGGATTTTTCAAGCGGTCCACCCTTTTTTCTGGGCCAAAAGTATTTGGATAATGGGATGCTCATTGAAATGAGGCAATCTGCCTTTGGAATGTCAATGTTTCCAATCCTGGCATAATCAAATGAGTTCAAACATCACAACTTCAAGTGAGTTAAGGAAAAATACTGCATGATGCAGTTTTTCAGGTATTATATGACACAAGAAGTGAATTTCACGTGTATAATTAGTTGAAAAATTCGGCGAGTGGAAGGAGGCAAATGAACGATTTCATCATGACTCAGTTTATTCAGGCAAATAGGCCTTCACTGCTGGCTCGTTGAGGTGTTTCTATATCAAGGCAATAGTGTGCAGATTTAGTATAGATTCACGCCTTTGTAAATCATTTGCACCGCACATCCTGTAATTTATGTTGGAGAAGGAACTGTGCAAGCTCCTGGGTGGGTGGAGCTCAGCTGATCAGCTGATCTACATCCAGTTGCCACGGCGTTGGCTCACCTCATATGTTTCCTGGTTAAGAGTCTTCACCACCACACCGCTCCCGGTCTGGTCAATGCTGTAGACAGCGCGCTGCAGCTTCACGCGGTCACCGAGCATCTTTGCCATGCCCTCGCTAATCTGGCTCGAGCCACCCGCAAACTTTCGCTCCTACCAGAGGCAGAGAAAAGCTACGGTCTGTTTTTGTGTGGTTTGCATGTTTAATTTTTTTTAAAGCAGTTACACTGATTAGTATGATAAAGTCATGGAAAAAGTCCAACTACTATGCGATTACATAGGAACACCAATAGAGAGACCTTTCAGGTTTTCTGAAAGGTCTTGCTCCATTTTCACCATAATATTGCTCGTGCAGACGCAGTTTTACTCCTCCGCATGGAGCAATTCCATTATCTGCCAGCAGATGTCTGGATTCAGTCATGAATGGAAAAAAGATTCTCTCTGCTCTCGATTAAACCAGAAAACATCACACTGAAAACCTCCGTAAGACCTCCAAGACTCCAGTGCAAAATTCAAGCGACAAATAAGTCAGTGCTTCTGAGAAGAAAGTGAGTGCCACTTGCACAAAATCAAACACTGGGCATGCAGGGATGACTTTATATTTCTGGCCGTAAGAAAGAGCCTGAATAGCTGGGTAGGTAACCCTCTCGAATAAAATTCAATCATTCTTTTACTGATGGGGAAATAGCAGGCAAAAGCAACAAAAGCTGAGCCCTGAGGGAGACAATATTTAAAGGTTCCCTTTCATGTTACAAGGTGCTCAACCAACAAGCTGTTACGAGTCTAACTAAATCTGCCCTTTGTGACATCAGAAGGGGAGTGACCACCCAGAGTAAAGAGGGAACAGTGGGCTCAGCCCAAAACTAGAGTGTGTTTTTAAACATGAAAACGAATGTCCCCCGCCCCCACCCTACCAGACACCCCAAAATACCAAAAGGCACCAGTTAATAGCCAGTACTGCTGTACTGCCACGCTACCATATTACAGCACTACAGTACCACTGCACCACAGTACCTTAAGCACTACCGTATTACAGTACCATAGCACCACAGTGCTGCTGCACTACACTGCTACCCTACAACCGCATTACAGTGCTACTGTACTACAGCACCATACCACCACGGGACTGCAGTACTGCCACACCACAGCACTACGGCACTAATGCACCACAGCACCACAGCAGCGCAGTTCTGCCACACTACATTACTACCACACAACCACACTACAGTACTACTGCACTGCAGCACCACAGTACTACCACACCACAGCACGACAGAACTACAGTACAACTGCACTACAGCACTACCGCACAACCGCACTACAGTACTACCACACTACAGCAGAACTGTACTACCACAGTACAGTATTACAGCACTGCCACAGTGCATCCAAAGAGGTAGACTGCAGTTCTGTAGCTCTGGAGCTCTCACCTGAGATAACTTTGTACCATTTACCAACATTTGGAATCAGGGCAGCAAGCTGGGCAACTCTGGAAATCTTTTTTGGTAACATACTTGTATGTGCACATTATACAATTTATGGGCCTTACATATATTTCATTCGGCAAAAGCCCAGAAAATCCTCAGAGGCCCATGGTGGACCTCTATGGATTCCATTTAGGAATGCTGGCAACTTATGACTTGAGCAAGCACTGAAAAAAGTTAATACTCCATTGGTTATTTCAATGGCTCTCAAAGTGCTGGGTGCTCAGATACAAAGGGTTGTGGGAAAAGTCCATTAGAAAGCAAAAGGGAAACAGCAACCAAACGCCAACCAAACTTGTCAGTACGTGGACTTCAGTAATGTATTTCCATAGGGAGGAGGGCTTTGGGATCTGCCAGGCTATCGTAGGCTTTGCGCAATGATTTGAATCTGGAGTCTGGGCGCCTTGAGGAAAGAAGCTTAGGGATGACACAGAAGTGTCCTGACAGCAGAGGCGCTCTCCCTGGAAAATCACTATTGTAGGACATTATGGCTCAACTCTCACACTGAGGAACACACAGTGTGTGCTTTGAGGCTGAACTGTTCAATGTTTTAAGGCTAAAAAACACAACTAAGCAAATATTTTCCCTGAGGTCCGTTCCAGTACAATTGCAACTGTCAAAACAAAGCACTGCTATCAATACAGTGAGAGCAGATGACAGGAGATGACTTAATAAACATCTGTAGCTCCTATAATCTTGACATATGCGGCTTGTTGAAAATTTCCAAGGCAGTTAGGAGTTCAGTTCAATACCATATGTGACTAATGGGGCCTCTTTCCCTCAAACATGATGTCATTTTTGCAGTGTGCTTGCATATGCTAAGCTGGGGGTTTGTCTTTAAGTCAGCGGTCTTCTCAAATGAAATAACATTAGCCTTATCCAACCTGGAGTGAGGCGAGGGGAAAGATATTTAAATATAACTTGTAAACAAACAGATCTATAAATAAAAAGGACTCCGCATGGCTGGCCTTGTATTTCCACTCTGGGCAAGGTTTCAGGCTGGCCAGCCCTATCCAGGTTCCTGAAGATCTACTGTCCTTTTGGTTTACATTTTCATTTTTATCTGTTGTCAAAGGTGTGTTTTTGTTAAGGTTAGAGTGATAAATGGCAGATCACTGGAACAGGATTGAGTAGCCGGGATATAGGAGGTAATGTGTGCAGGCAGGGCATATCAGAGCTACTCAATCCCAGCTTGACACTAATTCTTTGCCTGTTGTTGTCACTCCTCCAATATCTTTGCACTTCCAGACAGTTCAGTATCCAGAACCACAGACCAGCTACCGCACGGCTGTCACTTCCCAAATTCAACCCCCAGCATCCATGTGGAAATCTACAAAAACATGACTGTATTCTCTGGAAAGGTCACTGGTACCAAAAGTGCATACAGGGATGACATACTGAATTTTACGAGTACTGGATTGTGCAATGAGCAGCTTTAGTGCTGTGAAAAAGTGTTTATGCCTTCTTGGTTTCATCTCTTTTTGCATATTTGTCACACTTAAATATTGCAGATCATCAAAGACAACACAAAATGCAGTTTTTAAATGATGATTTAATTTATTAAAGTAAAGAAACCATCCAACCTTACTTGGCCAAGTGTGGAAAAAGTAATTGCTCCCGTAGGTACTAAATTAACCAATGAAAAAATGTAATTGATAATTGGGTTCCAATTTCACTCAACACATCTACATAATTTTATACTTCAATACTGTAAGAGCTGTAGGCTGCCATCATCTAGGCAGATGCACCATGTCTCTTTTAAATGACCTGATCTTTTGGCTCTGAACCTAAATCCCCGCCCCCAAGAGTGCCCAAGCATTATATCAAGGGTAAACAACCCTCTTCCTGGAGATATAACATCCTATTGGTTCTTATGCAAGCCACCCCTTGTCTAACTAGACTCGACTAATTAGCAGTTCTACAAGCTCTCTCGCTGTTGAATGAGGAATGCTTTGTTAGAGTTGGAGTGAAAGCCAACAGGATAATAGCTCACCAGAACAGGGTTTGGGTTTTGGGTTTTACTGCAGCATATGAACCAATTAGCTGTCAGGACTCACCTGACCACCATTCGTGGTGGAGAAGATTCTCATGGTGCCGCCACACTGTTTCACGTACCACAGGAACCAGAGCGCCGACACCTCGTGAGGTTCAGAGGTCACGTTCACGTTTACGAAGAGGTCGGCAAACTGCCGAGCGGCACTATGCAGACAGACCAACAGGGAATGAGAAAAGACAAACTGAGTGGCTGAGTGTGTTGCAATGCTAAATCCACTCATGTTACAGAGACGAAGAGAGCAACAGTGTGAATATTACAACAAAATCTAATTTTCCCAATATAAACCAGAATGTGGAACCATTGCTATTAATATAAAGAAATCCCAAAATAAAACTGAACCCTAAAATGCATGCACAGTAATAGGTGTTGGACAGCAAATGCTAAGAGAAACAATCCTTGAAAACACACTGTCTGCTACTTCACCCTGCATTACCACTGCTTATTACACAGCTTTGCAGAAGGCTTGATTCTGAACTGTCACTCGGCAATTCCATTTCTGAATACTGCCACTAGAGGCAGGACTCAACTTCGAAAGGTTTTTATATCACTCAGCAGCAAGAAGAGCGGCCACTAATTTGCGACCCCAGGAAACATAGTGTTTGATAGAGTTCAACATTAATCTTCCAAGATATCTAACTCCAACAGTCCCTTTAAGAAAAAGCAAAATCAACATCTTGTATCAATTTATTGATCAGTGTCTTTCCAGAGGTACAACATATGCAGAATACTGTATGCCAAGGTGATCTGCTATCAAATACAATTTCCTGACCAATCTTTTACAAGTAATTCCAGATAACAGAATGTACAGATGGGTGACAAATTAATGGAAAAATCATCATCAACAGTCTAAATATGGTGTAGGGCCTCCACAAGTTGCCAGATCAGCTCAACACACTGTGGAGTTTCACACTTGTGGAGGGAGGGAATATCTTTCTTCCAAGAGATATTCCCTCATTTGGTGTTTTGATGGCGACGGACAGTGCTGTCTAACATTTTTTTCCAAAAACTCCCATACGAGTTCAGTTGGTTAGAGATTTGGTGTTGAAGGTGGTGGCATTAGCTTGGGATCAGTTTCATACTCATAAAATCATTCAGTAGCCCCTTGTGCCCAGTGGGGCATGGCCACTGTCATCCTGAAAGAGATCACTCCCATTATAGTGGGAATGCTTCATCATAGGATATCCTGGTGATCACACAAAATAACTCCGAATTGATTTGCAGTAACCCTTCCACCTGTAAGGGGATGCATGGAACTAAACGATGCCAGGAAAATTAACAGAAGCATCTGCATGTGTTATGCTTGTCCAAAGACTAATTCAGGAATTTTCCTTTAATTTGCCACCTATCAGTAGACTAAATGGAACTACCAATGGCTAAATTAGCACACAAAGATGAACCCTAGGCCGTACATCTTTTGACATACTAAGTAATTTTCTAGTCAACGATCCCACGTTTCATCCATATTTAGCAAGCCCACCCAAATACTGTCCCTTTATGTGACCTTTTTTTCCCAGCCACTCAAGATAGGCAGTGTTCTACATATAAACTGTCAGTCCATGGAAAAGGACACCAATGATGCAGTATACATAGATGTGGTCTTCTGCTGTATCCCGTACCGAGTCCAGCATAGTTTGTCAAACAGCTCCTTCATCGTCATGTGGTCCCACTCCTCTGCATGGGGTGCCCTCCATGGAGCTTCCATAGGAATCTGTAATGGACACACTCATGTCACCTCTATCAGCCAATCAGCTGCAGCCCAACAGAGAGGAAATCTTCCGGGCCTATTTCCAGAAAAATCACTATGGTGCAGCGCATATGTATTGGCATTTTGACAAAGAAACTATAGTAATTCCAACATAGTTGACTGTAGTATATGGATGTGAATATCCTCAAAATTTTCAGAGGAATAAGTACACTTCACACACTGTGCTATACTTGCAAGTTTGATGGTAATTCAATGAATTGAAATATAATAATGAATAATAATATAATGTATACGCGAACAACTGCACTATTGGCATGTAGATGCACACAGTACACATGAAATGGTTTATTAGTGTTTGATGCCTCTTGCCAAAACTTTAGCACGTTCCCTAGAGTGTAACTTGTAATACTAAGGGCCATAAACAAGGGATACTAATAGCTATAGTGACTCTACCTCCATCCCCATTTCATCCATGGTTCTCCAAAGGTTGTTATAGTCCATATAAGCGAATGGGTTCCACATGGGTGGAAAGCTTCCTTTGAATGGATACGATTTCCCCTAAAACAGAAAGAGAGAGGTCACTCAGCACTACATGATGAACTCTAACATCAATAATGACTCTATTCAGGAAGGTCAATTAAAATAGGTTAATGCCAGTTGTTCAATGATTAGTATAATCCCAATGCCAGAACACAAACCAATGACACTACTGTCACCACCATAAGCAGCATCAGACACAAACATCTGTGGACTGGTGAGAAAATATTTTCTCCTCTTTGTACAAATTTGAAATGACTGATTAGAGTTTTTATGGGGTGGCACACAAAGTCTACACATAATACTAAATCCTGCTAACTGGCCTGTTAACATCAGAGACTGTAGCTTATCAGTGTTGCAAGCAGATAATGTACAACTAGTGATTGCCACAACAGTGTTAAAATGTTTAGTTAATAACATTTTTTAAATATTTTGCGCTCTCAATTAAGTAAAGCACATTTCCCATAATGCAATGGGCGCAGGCATATCTGTTTTCTGTGATTAAAAGTTGAGGGGTGATGAGAAATGGACGGGACATACAAACACAATAAGCTGCATTCCCATAGACTCTCTCCCTATCTGACCCCAGCATCCTGTGGAAAACTCACTCTGAAGCATAACAGAGACTGAAAATGCTGTGCTTAATCACAATGACTCTTCACTTGTATAACTGGAAAGAGACCAGTAGCATAGCCCTGAGCAATCAGAATGATTTGTACTTGCCCTGTTGCAATTCTTGGCCATGGCACTCTCGTCAAATGAAAATGATTAACATTTTACTTCAAATCAAAGTTTACCGGCAGATCAAGCATACGATATGGTAGACAAGATGTATCCTGCATAGCGTAAATCAAAGTTATCTCTCAAACTTTTGACCGGAGCTGGGATTAATTATGGTTCCATAAGTATGACCTCTGTGATATCATGAGGAATATGGCCGTACAGCATGCAGAGACTCTTGAATTAGTGCCATGAGTTAGTTTGAGCTCATGACCTGTAATTGCCCATAATGTTTTATGTATTTGACTGAGGCTAACGCAATATAATTTGACATCACAAAAATTGATTCTGCGTTTAAAGCTCGTGCTACTGAAATGCCTCTTCTCAGGTTGAAGAAACAAACACAAAAAACTCTCCTAATATTGCACATGGCCACATGAGTGAGATGGTAAAATAATAAAGTAAGGGAAATAAGTTTTTTTTCCATTATTTCTTCGCTAAATAACGAAACCATATTGCCAGTGACAAGAGACAGCTTTGACTCTTTTCAAGATTTTCCAGTGGGATACAAAAAAATTCTAGTCACACAAACAGCATCTAAAAAACAAAGCAATCTTTTCTACTTACGGGGATAGAAAGACTAAATCTCCTACCAAGTCTTAAACAAATGAGATGGACCTTTTTCAGAGTGCTTAAAATATTACGAGGGAAAAGGCACGTCTCTCCAAACAAAAGCGACCACCAGAAACGATTATCGGTTCATCTTACTCAATGTTAGAGTGTTAGAGCCAGATTGCACACAGGGAAAGGAGGACGGGGGGGTTTGCTTGTGCAACGCACAAAGATAAACAAGTCTGCCTGAAGAGTCATTACAGCGTCAACCTAAGCCATAAACGGAGTGCAGGATACAGTTGTGGGGTAGGGCCATTAACACAGGATGTGTTTGTGGAGCATGGCCATAAACGCAGGATTTGGGAGTGTCCGAAGTTCCTTCACTGCTGCCCCCCCCACTGCTTGAACTTCAGCTGAGGACAGGGATAATGTCCTTCAGTGCCGGGGTGGGCAGTTTCTCCTGGCAGAAATCCTAGCAGCCAGTGTGGGTCAAGGTTCTTGTTTCCACCAATTACCATGGCTACACATTTGCGAAACAACACTGCTTCACTCTCATGATAAGATCACAGTCAAATGTTTTATAAATGGACACGAGAACAGTCTTCGTCTACCATTTATATGTTTATCAAAAAAATATAGACGATGCGCCAGACGGCTAAATTTTGCGTCTTTATACACAAGAAAGTTTGGTCGCTTACGACCAAAACGAGTACCCCTGGACGCTTGTATTACTTGGTCACCCAACCATTACTGAAAGATCATCATTTGACTTTGATTCTAAGGTCAAAGCTTAAGTCCAAGGTCACAAACTAATTCACAATATATCGAGGCTTCAGAGCCAGAATGGTTTATCTCCAAATTTGCATATGGAGATAAAACTTTTTTCCAGACATACTAGACATGATTTGTAAGTTGTAGCTGCCCTTAACCCAAAATGCCCAATTTTGGAGATAAATCATTCTGGCTCTGAACCTTGATATGCATTCCCACGAGTGCCAGTAACAAACTGGGTCGAGAGGGAGCTAATTACAAGATTGACGATGAGCCCAAATGGCACGTTTACAATGAGGAGGATAGGGGAAATGGAAGGCTAAGATAACGTGCAGTACCTAATAATTTGGCTACCTGGAAGAGACAATAGGGAGGAAAACTAGAATTTAGGGTCAGAGGTTAGAAAACCTCTTCTTGTAAACCTTTTAGAGTGGGGGTCTAAAATGGTCAGTAAAAGGGCCAGGGGACTGCAGGTATTCATTCCTGCTGAGCAGAAGCACTCCTGATACAACTAATCAGCTGTTCACACTGTGATCACTTGATTAAATTACTTGTATCAGGTGTGCTTCTGCTTGGTTGGATTGAAAACCTGCAGTCCGCTGGCCCTTTTACGGACCAGTTTGAGACCCCTGCATCAGTAAGACGATCCAGCTCCGATTAAGACAAAATCCACAATGTTAATACACAGGACAATCGGTGGCTACAGCTGATTGCACAAAAGGAATGAGCCAATCAATCAATTAACAGGAACACCCAACAAGACAGCAGGAACAAGAACCAATTAAGCAGAGATATAGGTTGTGACCGTACCGGATACAAACCTAACCTCAAAGTACAGTGACATATCCTGTAATTACATGTACCTCACCATTTATTCGTTAAGCAATCAATGAGGCCAATAATCGATAGGCTTCACTTCAAAGATTAGCTACTGACTGAATCAGTCTAGACTTTTGCCAGAATTATGTAATTTAAAATGATACAGGCCTATCCTTTATGGATGTGGGAGCACTTGGCAATATTGAGTGGTTTGCGCAGAAAGCAAGATACATGGGCTGTATTCCAAAAGCTAGGGTTGTTCACTTCAATGTGCACAGAATGAGAGCCACGCCCACTGAAGCCATATTGAAGGGCATTCCAATCAAAAGTGTGTAAAGCCTGCCCCAGACGGTGCAACTTTGCCTGAGGCAAGTGACACGTGTGTATACTGCATCAGGCAATGTTGCACCATGTGGGGATGGTTTTTGCTGCGTAACTTCCTCGTGTGACAGTGCAGCAGCGTATCTAGCATGCTAGATATTTTCGTGTCACACGAGGAAGTTACTCACCGTGTGGGGGGCTACCTGCTGCAATGTTACAAGGGCTTGACGAATCACAACGTGCAGACCCGTCATATGATGTGCAGACGAGCCACATGATACAGAAAAATGGCGGCACCCTCTGAAACTGTAACAGACATCCTGGCCAAGGATAAATTAGTGGAATTGTGGCCATTTTTCTGTATTTAAATTTAAAATTGCAGTTGAGTATCGCTACATCCCTAGGCAGCAGCAACGGATACTGCAGCGGTACGAACATAAATCCTTAGTATACCCCACTTTGTCTGGGATACAATAATGGAAGCCAGTGGTAGGCATGAAAAACAGAAAAGGTCATAGGCCTTGTCCATCTCTACTTTAGGGCAAGGTCCTTTGATGACAAGGCAGGCATTACTGCTTCCTGTCAGGTGAACAGCGCTTCATCAGAGCTTTGGGCCACATCCTCTGTCTTATATCAGGGAAGAAGAGGCTAAGTAAGGGCCAAAGCTTGACTGGTCAGGCAGCCGTAATGGACATACGGGGCAGGGGCCCTAATTTCCCTTCTAGATACACCTGTTCACAAGGGCCTAGTAAGGAAATCTGACTCCCAGAAAATTAATCAGGGCCTGGCCTTTAATCCAGCTGCATATTTTGTGGGCTCTCTTAAGATGTGGGCTCCTACAATCCTCACCACCTATCACCACACTAGCGACCCCCCTGCTGGTTTCCAAAGGTGAACACAAACCACTGTCACGTTTCAAGCTTCAGCTCACAGCGGAAATTACACACACCAGTGGAGGAGCGCATTCATTCACAGAGACAAACGCCTTTCATGCATCGGAGAATCCGGGCTGGCCCCGATTCCAGCAACAGGTCTGTTTCCATGCCAACGGAAGCAGAGCAACCACGGAGGGTAGCCGCTGCCGCCGTGGAGACCGTTATCACCCCCTTCATGAGGGAGCCCCTTGGAAGAGCTTGCGCTGCCGTGTCACCAGAGATGGCTATGATTTTGTTTCAGAACAGCCCCTTGAGTCACCATCCCTGATGGCACATCGACAAGATATAGATCACCAGCGTCAAGTTGTGATTGCCATAATGCTGGACTGAATTGAAATGGTGGCCTCCAAAATAACACTTTGAAATTCACGGACTAGAAGGACTCAAGTATCACAATTTAAGTAAGAAGGTTCAAATGTGAAGTAAAAGTGGGCCCCTCACCACATTCCTGGACAGTAGTAGACAAATAGCAAGTAGCAAACATTGAAATAAACAATAGTTAGCTCAGCTGTAATGATACAACAAGATAAACTACAATGATATGTGAAACGATGAACACATAGACCATGTTCCATGATAATGTCCAAAACGTCTGTTCTTTAAGACTGGTTGCGGAACCAGTTACGGTACTCTGTAGACAAATTTCATGTGCATTATCTCCGCTCTAACATTACTCATCCTATTCCTGTCATCTGTTTATAACTGTCATTTGTTTAGGACAAAGTTAACCAAATACCAGACCCAATCAATACACATTAGCAGGCAATAAAAAAGTTTATTCAATTGTGCTGAAATATCACCGTGTGGATTGAGTGAAATGAGAGTTGTGATGCAAACTCTCATGTCAGTACTGAATTGTGGCAACACATCTAACTGATAATATTCCATCTAGCTCTATTACAGTTTGTGTTATCATCCAGAAGATGTAGCTATGCTGACATCACTGAACCCTCAATGAAAGCTAGACAAACAACGATTGATAAAGATAGCCAGCTAGCTAGTGCTGATATATCTTACAAATGCAGTCAATGCATCATGCTGCAGTTATGGCTCAACCCAATCCCAATGTCACAAGCCAATATTGGGCCAGCTAACAATAATACACTTTATACATCCAATTAAAGAAAAACAGAATGCTTGTCAAACTAATAATAGTGTAACTTTACTGAACCAGCAACCTTATCTATCCCGTGCAGTCTTGTCTGCGAGAGTGAGAGCATGTGCTGGGTGAGCAACAGAAAGCTGACTACAGTTCACTTAATGGCCACCGGTGTCAGTAATGATAGGGAAAGTAGCACATGGCAAATTTAGGCATAATACAAGATAACGCACACAATAACGCACTCTGTTACATTCAGAATTGGTCCTGCGAACCCTCTGTGTATGCTGGTTTTTGTTCCAATCACAATTGGAATCATAGCATTTTAACAAAGTGTTAATTTGTCCCAAGGTGCATTTTATGTTAAGAGCAGTTATTTGCCCTCTTAAGCTACATATTGACAGAAATACCCATACATGCCACAAAGAATGAAAATTCCATATCCACATTGTGATAGAGCCTATTGAAATGACTGCCTAATGGAGGGAAAAATTTAATCGGTCAATTGAAAGAAAAAGTATGTTCCTTATTTATGAAAGCAAATGATAAAGAGTGTATGTTATTAAGTTCAAGCAAAATATTTTGAAAAAACTTAAAACGTGTTCAGCAAAATAATTAGAAACTTACTGATTTCTAATTTGATCTGTTTAAAAAATGTACTACTATATGAAATTACTACAACTATATGAAAAAACAAACTATGTAGCATATTTTATCCTTCACAGCATGCATGGAAATATCTGTCAAAAATGTGGCTTAAGAGAGTAGTAACTGCTATAAACATGAAATGCAACTAATTTGAATAAATTAACAGCTTGTTAAAGTCCAATGATAGCGCTTACAGTTTGACCAAAAAGCACCCGCTCACAATGTTGAGAGCCACTGGTTTAACCTATCAAATATATGCTTACCATTGGAATGATGCATTATGTAAGTAAATCAGTAAGTCTCCATAAGAATTAAGATGTGGAGTGGCCCAGCTTCAACTATTTCATGGTGTTTAAATGCTGAACTCCTTCTGCTGAAATTGCCACTGGTATGGATATGCCTTGGTGTCCTAGTTTTTACAATATAAGACTTATCCCCAATGAACTAAATGAACAGCACCTGTTGATTAGTGTGGCCTCAACAGTGCAGAGCACTTTTTGAGGTGTGTTTTTGAGGGAATTTCCCCACATTTGGATTAGACTCGACAATTGATTCAATTACATTAGCCATGATCATAAGATTAGATTAGAAAGGATAGTCCAGATGGCCACAAACTTTCGGAAATACCCTTTCAGGAAATCAACCAAAAATGCCACTCTTGTAACAAAAAGCATGACTTCTGCTCCTGATCTCCTATAAATGGATGATCTGAGGGTATAATTTCAAATAAGAATAAGGCTAACTGTTTTCAGCCAAATGTCCCCATTATCTTTCATCAGTACTCTTAATTTAAAAAGATCAGTTCCACATTCTGGTGATAGAGCGATGGGGCGAGCACAACCCTCTTGGATATTCAGGAATGAACTGAGCGGCGCTTATCGTGACCGGAACCCAACGCCTTTTGATTAGGTTTGTTACCGTGGTAACAGGCCGGGAAACTGCGAGGCGGGGGAGGAGGAAGAGGAGGGGGAGGGGGAGGGGGGTTACAGCAGAGAATCAGAGGCAGCGAGATCCTTCAGAGCCTGGAGCCCACTGCACAGGTCTCTCTCACCACTCTGACATTAGCAGGAACATCTTTGCTTCTTCTACAATTTCTATGCCGCCTTGACCTTTCTCCCAATGCCTCGAGGCTACGCTTCCGCTGCTGCCAGTTCCTCTCGCTCACCCTCTTTCTGCGCCTCATACCTGTTTTTCATTTTCAAGAATGGGCCAGAGGCATTTCCTGTTGTCTCACTATTGTTATTGTACAAACAATCAACTCGTGACACAAGAAAAAAAAAAACACAAATATACTAAGTGTTCTCGATTCATGAAAAGCATTTTTTCAAACTGCACTTTACCACGTGCAGTCGCAACATTAAGCACATCAAAAGCACGGTCTCTGAGTAAAAGGTACTAACTGGGCTCAGATCTGCTCAAGGATTAGCAACACCCTTTTATTAGGTAGACTATATAGGCTTTTTCGATTTATATAAAACAAATCAACAGCAAATGAGAAACAATCCACACTGAAAATAGGTCAAGTATGTATTGTTATAATACGACTTGATTTTTATTTTTATCAAGCTCCTAGATATGTTTGACCTGTACGTCACATTTTGTTCGTATTTTCTCATCCTTCAAATAAGGAAAGTGCCAAGCGGTACGTATATCTGTACCTCATATATCTCAGGAAAAAGATTTTTGCATCCGATTCGAACTGTTGCAAAGTACAGACAGCAGAATCAAAACAACTTGATAAGGTTAAGGCACTTCTACTGCTTGGTTATGTTTGCTGTTGGGGTTGAAATTAGGGTTAGGTTTAGGCACTGAAACTTCTTGGTGATGTTTAGGGTTGGGGTTAGGATTAGGGCAGGGCTATTCAAAATTATCCTGCAAGGGCTAGTGTGGGTGCAGGCTTTCATTCCAACCAAGCTTGGTTGGAATGAAAGCCTGCACCCACACTGGCCGTTGCAGGATAATGCTGAATAGCCAAGGACTGGGGTTACAGGTAGGTCTAGGCATTAAATCTACCTGGTTAGGTTTAGGCACCAAAACTACTAGGCTAATTTTAGGATTTGGACTGGGGTTGGCAGTAGGGGTGCAAATACAACTTCGACCTTCTTAAACCTTAGCACTCTAAAGCGTGGTAGACTGCTGGCTAGAGCAACAATCTCACAAGTGGAAAAGCCCAAGTTCGTTTCCAGTCAACAAAATGGTGGAGGGGTCAAATGGAAAGGAGAAGAAGAAGGAGTATTTTTGTACAAGGCAATATTTCCTTTCCGTGATGGGAATACAAATAATTAACTTCAGTCTCACCCTTGTTTTAATCCGAAGTGTTTTTCTGAAATGAAGGCCAAAATGACATGTTGATATTCTATTCTAATCAGTAGGAAAGGGAATTGAGAATCAGTTCCAGTGGAGAACCAGTTCACAAAATTTAACAGCAGTTAAACTGTGGAGATGTGGCGTACCTGAGTCACATGCTGTCCATTTTCCTACTCTGTTTGAACACTGCATTCGGAATCAGAGACAATAAAACAGTTGCATTGATGCCCACGTGTAGGGCTTCTTTCTCTCCACAAAGCAAATTTATCAATAATCACTAAGGGAATCGATGAAGAATTGGAGTCGAACCAGTCAGCAGAATTGATAATGGTATTGGTATTAATAAAATCTTATGAATTCACATCCCAATCAGGACTGATTTTTTGCAGTGTTTAAATTTGATTTTCGGTGGAATGGACATGCTAAATGCTCACCCTGGTGCAGGGAACCAGAGACTGAGTGTATAGAGGTGTGTGTCCATTGAAAATGTACACGCGACTGAATGAACACAACATAAAAAACCGTAAGCACTACACATGCGAGACAATGCCATGATTTAAAGCATAGATATCCAGCCAAGGAAATGTTAAGAGGAAATCAGCCCTCAAAACCCAATAAGGATATGCCATACCAACATTAAGAGCACCGATGTCTTGTTCCAAATCCAATGCAGGTTGGGGAGTAGATAGCCTTCATTTTGTCTTTCTACCTCCTTACCCACTCAGCCAATGAAACCACATTACACGGCTCCTTGGGGCAAAGATTATCATCTCCAGACACCAACCCATACAAATGCTACAAAGCACGGCTGCTCAAATCAGGAACTCCAATCCAAATCTGGGCCTGGATTTACTTTCACCCAGGCAATTAACTGTAACGGTCGGCCAGACTGTCTTTATTCTTGACTTTCCGGAAAACGGTGGGCGAAAAACCTGCCCTAACAGACTGATCTGAGCAACTGGACAGCACAGAATCTCTATCTCATGCATAGTCACCATGACACAGCTGAACTTCAACCTTTATAAGTGACCAGAGCACATAACTTTCTCACACAAATGCTGATGTGCCGGAATCAAAAACAAAGTAGTCAAGAAAAACTGAGGTAGAATTCAGAGAGAACACTTGAGTTTCAAAATGACGCGTGTCACCCGCATGCATGCACATCAGAGGAAGATATGAACGCGGATACAGACCCGGAATACCATGAAAATAGTGAAGAAAGCAATTCCTATGTGCCAAGCAATTTGGAGGACAGATCGGAGAAAGAAAATGTGACCATTCGCAATCAATGGTATCATTCGTCCAACATTTTCTTTTTCCAAACTCTTCTCTGAACTGCTCAGCACATACAAAAATGTCTTATATATACATCCAAAGTAGGGAAGGGGTTAACTCAGTTCAAAGGATTACACTTTCAAGGGTTTAACTGCCTGCTAGACAAAGACAAAATGCCCATGGAGTCATGCTTCCATGAGCAGGGTGGTGAAGAAATCAAGTTTAAATCTAATTACATACACCACGCATTCTACAAAGAATTGTCGCAACATTCTTCACAGAGAACCTGGTTCCACAAAGCCTGACAGCCCAATAACAGCACGCCTGCACAGATGTGTAGAAGAAATCCTTAGTGGCAGACAAGGCACCTCAGGAGGAATCGGGGTGTGGGTTTATGCAAATGACAGACCCACCATGAACGGTCAGTCAGTATTCGTGTTAATGATATTCAGGTGCCTCAGCTACTCTGGAGGGCGTAGATCAGACAGTGGGTGGGGCTGGACACTTGATGGCGAGGGTTAAAGAAGGAACACACAGCTCACCTTCACATAGTGCACGAGATTCTCCCTCTCATTCACTTTGTATGTCTGCACCCCAAACTCCCGGGCAAGCCGCAGGATGCGGTTCTGAGTAGGGCCTATGTAGGCCCCTCCGAGGTCCACCCACTGGGTCTCCCTGTTCTGCATTTGACAGAGTTCAAGCCAAAATGAAGTATGGCAACATGCTTTTTGAAAGTCATGACAAAGGAGTAGGAAATTGTCAGAGATACTTAGACTACCACTACCAGTACTACAATAACTACTACCATTACTACTACTACTATAACTACTACCATTACTACTACTTCCACTAGTACTACTATTAATAATAATAATAATAATAATAATAATCATCATCATAATCATCATCAACAAAGCATCATCGACACCATCTTCATAATAGAATAATACAAAATAGCACCAAAATAGCATCATACAATAAGACAGAGACAGCGGATGTATTAGTGGCTGGCTGTATGTAGGACGCCTGTGCTTGTTAAGTGTATCTGACAGCCGTACGCTGGGCTCCAGCTTACCCTCACGGTGAAGGTCCTCCCTCCGACTCGATCTCGGGCCTCCAGCACCACAGGGCTGAGTCCAGACTCCATAAGCAGCTTAGCTGCTGACAGACCTGTCCAACAGGCACAAGCAGAAGAGAATCGCTCAGGCTTAATCTACATCCATGTTAGGGCAATAAACCATTGCTCTGTATTAATCTGCCAGATCAGCGTGTCCTAACCAGTGCATGAAGGCGCTCTGGTGAGCCACTGGACATGGTCAGGTATTCAAATAAAATTAACCACTTAACCTCAATTTTTTACTCTTAAGTTTTTCCTTAAGTAGGTTTAAAGATTTTTTTTTCATATTGCAGGACAATGTTACATTTCGTATCTGTTGGTTTCACTGAAGCAACATCACTCATATACTGAGAAAATTACCGAATCCCAGGGCGCCATGTTTTTTTGTGGCCACAGCATCACATCAAATGGAAAATATCCAGGTCTTGTGCATCGTTCGTATATGCATTTCCCACAATTGAGCAAGACATATTTGGGATCCTTGCAAACCTTTGGATCTCAGTTAGAATTTGAAACAGGCCTGAAGTTCACAGGTTTGAGTACAGTATAGGCATGGGCAACGCTCTGCATAAACTCTAATGGAATGCGTAACAGCTGAACTGGGGCGGTAAACAAGCCTCAGAAAACTTATAAAAAACGACGTAAATACCATTTTCATACAAAACGAACACCATGGTTTGATTAAAAGCAACCTGTTCAATAGGATACCCGTATTTCATACATGAACTTTGCGTATTACGGCCAAAAATGCGATTTGAACAGAGCTATTGTTCGCCCGTTGGATGAATGCGTGACCTCAATTTGCGCCGTGTTTACAAATTTTCAAGTGCACGGCGTGGCAAAAATAACCATTTAGGAGGTAGATTTCAAATAGCCCGCGCCGACGTCTTATCCCAGCTACGGCCCTGATTTGCTTACAGCCATCTAATTTGAGAAATTACGAGTCTATTCGTCCAGGCTAGACCTCCAGGGGATGTGAAATAAGTTCGAAAGAAGTTGGTGAAGTTCGTTGCGAGTTCGCCGTGATTTCTTCTCAACAATAGCAAGAAAGGTGAGCGTATTTTTACTCTACCGTACATAGTTTGTTGACAGAATGTCCTATGACCCTATTTGTGAAGTTTCAGCAAAATATACCAAGGAATAAACCGGTGCCAGGCGTTTGAAGCCCATTCATTCATGTATATGCTTCAATTCGAGACTGCGAGGATGGAAATCTGAATAATCAATTAGGAAAAATTCTCGGCTCTCGGTAATTCTGTATATCGTTTAAACATTTTGTTAATCGGATTATGAAAGAAGACTGAAAATAAGCGCCCGCTTTTTGTTTGGATGTAAAAGTGTGTATTTAAAGGAGAATACATTGTATAGGCTATTGATTAAGCATTGAACTCTGCATTAGTCGAACTGTTTTAATATTTGTTGATGACATTGCTTCGGCTTCCTGGAAGCAAGTACGCGCAAATCTGCTGTCTAGTAAGCATTGTACTGAGGTTCGATGTACTGACTAATAAACTTAAACTGGCCCGTAATTCTGCCGAATAGTCTTACTAAACTAGTTAATCGTCTGATTGCTAATCAAGCAAAGGAGAGGTTTCTGCCTCACCAAACTAACCTCCGACCGCACGGCACTGTGTTTTACTATGAATTATTCACAGTAGCTCATTGAAACTATCATGGGAGGAGGGTATATGGACATTGTAAAAAACAGTGCAAAGTTTTTTTTTTTTCCAATCACCACGGGTTATTGAAGGGGGAACGTTTCGTAGCAGTGGGAGGGCAAATAACTGCCAGCATCAGCGACTTCACTGCATTTTATACAGTAATGGGCGAGTAACGTTAATGTTTGCCCTCCCACCGATAATTTTGACATTTTTGCAGGCCATTGATCCAAAAAAACTTCACAGGCAACCCATTCATACCATTTTTTAATATCAATGCAAAACCTAATGTTTGTTGAACATAATTGGGTGAAATTCAATGCATTTTCCATTAAAAAGGGCCTAGGGGGCGCTGCTGTACTTCAGAAAAGGGGTTGATGATTTTAGCATCAATTATTTCTGTTAGGGTACCCTAATGGATAATTTGGCCTGGTTTATTTCTGAATAGACTGTATTTTCGAAAATGCCCTCAGGCTTCACCCCCCAATTTTCACAATGGGTTTTGTTGAAAAATGCCGAGATCAGCCATTTTTGGGACCCTGTGGCTCTGAGACCCTTTCCTGTAAAGGCGTTGGACTTGTGGCAAACTCTTCGTCTGTGTCTTCTGTACTTACCTGCAAAAAATCATTAAAAAATAATAAAAACTTTTTTCTCAGCAACTCAAGAAATGTTGTCATTTTATTCATTTTTATTGCCCATGCCTATACAGTAGCTGCATTTGACAAAGCCATGGGGTTCAATTCGAATGAATTTGAAATTAAAAATGAAGAAATCCAATTCTCAAAAGGCAAAATAAAGGTTGAGAAAATTTTTTTGTTTTTTAATTCATTAAAACCCAACTAGAACGCTGTAGCCCACTGTTGTCACATCACATCAATATCAGTATATTGCTCACATTTGAGATGGGTTTGTCAGATTATTATTATTGGACAGTACAGGGCTCCACATAACCTTTTTTTTTTTCCGCTGGCCCACTCGGGCCACCAAAATCATGGAATTTCATATTTTTGGTGGCCCGCACATAAAATTTGGTGGCCCGAAAAAAATTTAAGGGAAAACATGAACAATCGTTCAAAATTGTATAGTTGGGCTATTTATGCAATTTTACACAAACTTCCTTAAAAGCCATCATTAAATCAATTAATTTAAACCCTTTTTTCAATTCATTTTAACTCACATCGGCTATTAGTAACTATTGTACCCGTTTACACTTTAAAAACACAGGCCCCCCCACATACACACGCACACACACCACCACCATCACCACCACCAAAATGCCAACAATGACAATTTAAACGAACAAATGAGAAAAAAGGGAGATGTTTAAATTTAACAACAACAACATATGTACATTTTATTTACAACATAACGAGACTCAGAGAGTTGTGGGTTCAAAACAAGATAAGAAGGCTATACTAGGCCTGCAGCAGATATAAACAATGATATTGACTTTTGCAGATAAAACCAAAACAACAACAACAAAACAGGTGTTGCGGAGAATCAACAAGCTAGGTTATCACAGGTCTGGTATGATGGCAAGGAAATTTAATCAAGAAGAAAGAACCCATTTCTTAGAAAAATCTTATTATAAACTTCATCTACTAAACAATGAAATAAATAATGAATACAGTTTTGTCACGCACGGTTAGTTGTCACTAGTCATGAAAGCACAATAATAACAGCGGTATAACCTGGCACATGGCACATTTTACTATACAGGCAACATGTTTTACTCTCAATGTCAATGAGAACATGTCATAATAAAAAGTAGCCCTCATTAGCAAAACTTTGTTTCAGGATTTGAAAAAGAAATATGCTAATTTTAATCATAAATGGCAGCTTGTCTTGTAAAACTATCATGTTATCAAATTTACAGACATACAGCAAATAATCTGTGAAGAGAGAGAATTAAGGAAAATGTGTGTTACATATTTGCTCCTCAATCTAAAATCGGAATGTACTTGTACTGGGGTTTAAAACTTTATAAGCCCGGGACGGTTACGTACATTCTATGTTCCTTGCGATTGACCTAGCTATCAGACGATACACGTGGCATGCATGCATGCATGCACACTGGATCGGAGCATGTGTTTTACTCAGAATCTTAATGTAAATAAACAAGAGGCATCGCCGATCGCAAATTAACAAGAGTCACAAATCGCGCTGCTCGAGCTTCATGAATGAAGCTAATACAAATAAATTGACCTTCATTGTTTATGTGCATGTTTTCTGTATTTTCTTTGGTGGCCCGATCGGGCCACTAAAATTGATCAATCTCGGAAATCTGGTGGGCCGAGAGCAAATTTTGGTGGCCCCGGGCCACTGCTTATGTTGAGCCCTGACAGTATATCGCTCTATGGAAGAAAAAAGGCAGCTGTGCCCTTGCAAAAACAGGAGGAATGGAGAAAACATCCGTCGCCCATGGAAAGTCAGAGGGTAATGTATGCATGATACTTTCAGTTTCCCCTCCGATGGGATTAAGAGACTTGAGCTTCCTTTTCTCACTATTATAAGGAGTACTGAGAGATAACCAGACAAAAAGGGTTGTAAGTATATGCAATGCTAAATCTTAAGTCCTGACATGTAAATATTAGCGCATTACTCTATGTAAGGTAGTTAGCGGAAACTATTTTCAAAATCTTAACTCTCCATGCCAGAGCTCAACTCCAGCAACAGTACAGGACAGTTGGCTTGGATTCTTCCTTCCTGAGAACATGCAGACAGGGGGGTCCGAGTGTCGGATCCCACAGAGGGTCACATGACTTCCATTGAGGATCTGAAAGCCGTGACCTCATCAGTTTCCACATTCATGATCAGCAGGTCACCCAGAGGGCAGACGGCTCATTGGCTGTCGTGACATTTACGAGGTGTAAAACCCCTTATTTTCCCACCAAATATGATTAACGCCACCACAAAAGCACAGCACCATTTTGACAGCGCATGAGTAAGTATGAGAGAACGCATAAATGAATGGCCCCCTGGGTTGCCTGGAGCAATTGCTGCCCCGACCTTAATTCAATATGTCTGCACCAGCCCTGCCAATTATGGTCCATCCTTACCAATATCCAACACCAATGCAGTAAGCACTCCAGACAAGACTCCAATACAAGCCAGTCACACACTCGCACGCACACAATGTGCACAGACAGACACATACATTCACAGGCACCACAAACACAGACAAAAGTACACACATGCACACACACACACACACACACACACACACACAAATGCATTCTCACTCTCACATGCATATGTATGCTACTTCAACGAATTACCCCCCCATGAGGACCACAAAGGAAACCAGACTGAGCGGAAATGGAGGTCTGATTTGACAGAATTGCCCAAGTAAAACTACTGCAGCATAATTGTCCCCTTCACTGTGCAGCATTGGGAAATTGCTGGCCCAACCACTGAGGTAAGATGTAGATGGGTCACAAATTAAAGTAAACACCTGAATTAACAAGTACAGAAACAAACTGAACATTCTTTCATAAAGATGCACTGAATGGTATCGTTAAAACACCCCATCATGCTCTGTGGGATGTATAAAAATGCTGACCAGGCCCAGCTGACCTTTATTCTTGACCAAGATAACAAGAGGAAATGATCCAAGAGACATTTGAAAAGGTTTCATTATTGGGACACATTTGCAGGACCTTCAGTCCCTGAAACTACTCAACCAGTTAGTATTTCAACAGGAAGATTAAAGTCACATCTGAATTCGATCTATGGGAAAAAATAAGGGAGAAAAACTGTAGACAATTGGATGACCATTATATGCAGTAATTCGATAATTTGTGAAAACCAGACGAGCAACTCCTCCTCGGGTGACAGGAAATGTCAATGCAATATGCGATCAGACTGTCAGTAAGAGCAACCCATTAACAACTACATACAGAATTTTTTTTTTACTAAGGTGGCAGAGCATAAACCTGCATAGCAAGGACTGATGCATATTCGAGAATTCAGAGGTGAAAAAGGGAAAGAAATTCCAGTCAAGGTTGAAGAAGAAATTGAACAGCCCAGCGCTATGAAAGCACTAAAGTCACATTTTCATGCACCATGAGCAAAGGATGGGAAAATGTCTTTTATAGTTAGTCAATTCAATTTTCTCACTTTTTTTTAAAATAGTCACATTGTGATGCAAATACTTCTGGCACAGGGGTCTTCAATTAGCAGATTTTATGGTTCTATTTTACAAAATCCAATTCAAATGAAGTTGGGACGTTGTGTAAAACGTGAATAAAAACAGAATACAATGATTTGCAAATCCTTTTCAACCTATATTCAAATGAGTACACTACAAAGACAATATATTTAATGTTCAAACTGATAAACTTTGTTTTTTTTTTGGAAATTTTCACTCATTTTGAATTTGATGCCTGCAACACGTTCCAGAAAAGCTGGGACAGGGGCATGTCTACCGCTGTGTCAAATCACCTCTCCTTTTAACAACACTCAATAAACGTTTGGGAACTGGGGACACTAATTGTAGAAACTTTGTAGGTTGAATTCTTTCCCATTCCTGCTTGATATACGACTTCAGTTGCTCAACAGTCCATGGTCTCAGTTGTTGTAATTTGCACTTCATAATGCACCACACATTTTCCATGGGAGACAGGTCTGGACTGCAGGCAGATCAGTCTATTACCCGCACTCTTTTACTATGAAGCCATGCTGTTGTAATGTGCAGAATATGGCTAGGCATTGTCTTGTTGAGATAAGCAGGGACGTTCCTGAAAAAGATGTTGCTTGGATGGCAGCATATGTTGCTCTATAACCTGTATATACCTTTCAGCATTAATGGTGCCTTCACAGATGTGCAAGTTACCCATGCCATGGGCACTAACACATCCCCATACCATCACAGATGCTGGCTTTGAACTTTGTGCTGATAAAAATCTGGATGGTCCTTTTCCTCTTTAGCCTGGAGGACACACAATCTGAAATGTGGGCTCGTCAGACTGCAGCACACTTTTCCACTTTGCGTCAGTCCATCTCAGATGAGCTCGGGCCCAGAGAAGCCTGCGGCGTTTCTGGGTGTTGTTCATATATGGCATTCGCTTCGCATGGTAGAGTTTTAACTTGCACTTGTAGATGTAGCAACAAACTGTGTTAACGGAGAATGGTTTTCCAAAGTGTTCCTGAGCCCACATGATAATATCCTTTCCAGAATGATGTCGGGTTTTAATGCAGTGCCGCCTGAGGGACCGACGGTCACGGGCATTCAATGTTGGTTTTCGGCCTTGCCGCTTAGAGATTTCTCCGGATTCTCTGAATCTTTTGATTATATTATGGACTGTAGATGATGAAATTCCTCGCAATTGCACGTTGAGAAATGTTGTTCTTAAAGTGTTAGACTATTTGCTCATGCAGTTGATCACAAAGTGGTGAACCTCGCCCGATCCTTGCTTACAAACGACTGAGCCTTTTGGGTATGCTCCTTTTACACCTAAACATGACACACACCTGTTTCCAATTAACCTGTTCACCTGAGCATTCCTCAACTTTCCCAGTCTTTAATTGCCTCTGTTCCAGCTTTTTTGGAACGTGTTGAAGGCATCAAATTCAAAATGAGTGAATATGTTAAAGAAATAGTTTCAGTTTGAACATTAAATATCTTGTCTTTGTGGTGTATTCAATTGAATATAGGTCGAAAAGGATATGCAAATCATTGTATTCTGTTTTTATTCATGTTAGACAACGTCCCAACTTCACTGGAATTGGGGTTTGTAAATAATGCTCAATTGGCACTAAAGGGCCCAAAGTGTACCAAGAAAATATCCCCCACACCATTACACTACCGACGCCACCCTGAACCACTGATACGAGGCATGATGGATCCATGCTTTCATGTTGTTTACACCAAATTCTGACCCTACCACCCACATGTTGCAGCAGAAATTGAAACTCATCAGACCAGGCAACATTTTTCCAATCTGCTGCTGTCCAATTTTGGTGAGCCCATGCCAGTTGTAGCCTTAGATTCCTATTCTTAACTCACAGGAGTGGCACTCGGTGTGGGTCTCTGCTGCTGTAGCCCATCTGCTTCAAAGTTCGATGTTTTTTGCATTCAGAGATGCTCTTCTGCATACCTTGGTTGCAGCCAGCGGTGTTGCCTTTCTTTCAGCTCAAACCAGACTGGCCATTCTCCTCTGACCCCTGGCATCAGTAAACGTCTGTAAACGTCTGGGAAGTGAGGAGGCCAATTGCTGGAGTTTTGGAGGAGGGATGTTGTCCCACTCTTGTCTGATGTAGGATTTTAGCTGCTCAACAGTCCTGGGTCTTCTAAGCCAGATTTTTCATTTTATGATGCGGCAAATGTTTTCTATTGGTGAAAGGTCTGGACTGCAGGCAGACCATTTCAGCACCCGGACTCTTCTACAGCAAAGCCATGCTGTTTTGATGGATGCAGTATGTGGGTTAGCATTGTCTTGCTGAAATATGCAAGGCCTTCGCTGAAAGAGACCTTGTTGTAAAACCTACACTTTTCGGCATTGATAACGCCTATTCAGATGTGGAAGCTGCCCATGCCATAGGCACTAATGCAACCCCATACCATCAGAGGTGCAAGCTTTTGAACTGAGTACTGACAAGCTGGATGGTCCCTCTTCAGTCCGCACGACACGGCATCCATGGTTTCCAAAAAGAATTTCAAATTTTGATTCATCTGACCACGGAACAGTTTTCCATTTTGCCTCAGTCCATTTTAAATGAGCTTTGGCCCAGAGAAGATGGCGGCATTTCTGGATTGTGTTCACATATGGCTTCTCCTCTGCATGATATAGCTTTAGCTTGCATTAGTACTTTGCATGGCAAACTGTGTTCACAGATTATGATTTCAGGAAGTATTCCTGAGCCCTTGCAGTGAATTCCAGTGCAGAATTATGCCTGTTTTTAATGCAGTGCCGCCTGAGGGCCCGAAGATCACAAGCATCCAAAACTGACCTTCGGCCTTGTCCCTTGCACATGGAGATTTCTCCAGATTCTCTGAATCTTTTGATGATATTATGTACTGTTGATGGCGGGATATTCAAAGTCTTTGCAATTTTACATTGAGGAACATTTTTCTGAAATTCTTCCACAATTTTTAGACTCAGTTTTTTGCAGATTGGTGAGCCTCTGCCCATCTTTACTTCTGAGAGACTCTGCCTCTCTAAAATGCTCTTTTTATACCCAGTCATGTTACTGACCTGTTGCAAATTAACCTAATTAGTTGTAAAATGCTTCTCCAGCTGTTTTTCATGAGTACCTTTTACTTTTCCAGCCTTTTGTTGCCCCGTCCTGACTTTTCTGAGATGTGTTGCTGCCATCAAATTCAAAATGAGCTAATATTTTTCATGAAATGGTAAAATATCTCACTTTCAACATCTGATATGTTGTCTATGTTCTATTGTGAATAAAATGTGGGTTTATGAGGTTTGCAAATCATTGCATTCTGTTTTTATTTACGTTTTACACAATGTCCCTGCAACTTAAATGGAATTGGGGTTTGTATATAGTTTACAGGCTGCGCTTACTTGTCAATATTCAACATAAGTCACATCTACTGAGTATTGATTGGATACTGCAGCTGAATGCATCAGTTGAGCACGTCCATAGACGCTAACGTCTATGATCTGCACCTCTGTGCAAACGGATCAAGGAACACACTAGTCCAAGATGCCAGATCCAAACCCACAACCATCTTGCTTGAGACAACAGTGCAACACACTGCGCAACTGTGCCACTGCAGAGTGATAAGGAAAAAAAACCCTCCAGTGAAAAGAAATCTCAAGCACCCAGATATAAAGCAGAAGTCAATATTGACAGACAGTATTAAAAAGAGTTAGGCGGCACAATGACAAATGTTGTGGGTTCAAATTCAGCTTGGGCCTTCCTGTATGGACTTTGTTTTACACTTCAGGCTAATTCAAAACTCTAACTTGTCCATAGGCACGAGTGTGTGAGAGAAAAGTGTGTGAATGGTGTGTGCGCTCTGCGATGGATTGGTGAGCTGGCCAGGGTGTGTCCCTGCCTTTTGTCCAATGTCAGCTGGGATAGGCTCCAGCTCCCCCACGACACTGGAGAGGAGGAAGCGATTTAGATGATGGATGGATGGATAAATGTTATTATGTAGGTAATGGGGAACCTAAAGGGACAAAGTTTGAGCAGACTATAAACTGTAGCAGATAAACTTTTTCATAGCTCCTATTTTCTCAATTTATAGGAGCACCTCCATAATTATCAATCTGGTGTAAAACTCAAACACGTTTCCACTTACTTTGAAAACAGTTTACTCTTAATTCTTTTTTTGATTTTATTCTAAATGTAATGAATGAACTGTACCAGAGACACAGAGTGGCAGAGAGAGAGAGAAAGAGAGATTTAAACCTGAATGAAAGAAAATGAACAAGTATGACAGGCAGAAACTTTAAGTATAAGGGTCCTGCTTGTGTAGATCTGCTCCTAGACCTCAGCAATTATAACCCTAATAAAAAGTATACATCAGGTGTGGTGATGCAACTGGGTTTAAGGTCTTTGTGCTTCATCAGCACAAAGATTGTTATATTACAGTGATTAATATTAGCCAGCTAATCAGCTCTGCCTGCCTCACAACTGAAATAACACAAGCTGCAGCCTTCACCAGCTTATCTCAGAGCCAGCTGGAGCCAGTCAGCATGTCTGCGCATATAGAGTAAGTTTTACAATGCCTGGCACAAATTCACCTCTTCATGAGGCATCCAGTAGAGTAGTACGAGGACTGATACTTGTACGTGTCCCTAAAAAACACACAATCACAGTCACGGACAGACAAACCACAGCCATTTGATGCATATTTTTGTTGACCACAATAAAAGCAAAAGTAAGTGTGCCGCCCTTTAAGCAGTCTTTCCAAGCTTACTTCTTCAACGGTCAACAGTCTGTGCTCACATTATCTGCGCACTTCTGGACAAAAAACTAAATAAAAAATAAACCTGCTGCAGATAATCAGGATTGATGAATTCATTTGAAACATTTTGATGTGCAGTCCTAATTCTAATTTTAATTCTACATTATTTGTACCTCACAAGATCTGTTGTATTGCTGTTCTAATGACGTGATTTTTTTTGCACTTACTATACGTCACTTTGGATAAAAATGTCTCCCATTTAAATGAAATGTAATGTGTGAGATCACAAATATGCAATAAGAATGTTCTCCACCAAACATTCTCATGCTCACAAAGCGGCGACATTCTGGAGCAGTTATTGAGAAATAAAGGGTAAAAACATCAAAGCCTGGACGTCGAGCGTAGTGTAGTTCTCGTAATGTAATTGTGGCGTAAGTGCACCTGTGATTGGTTTAATAGTACCTTTTTTAATTCAGCTTAGTCTTTTACTCTAGGATCCTAACCTGTTCTCACTGCTTGTACTCCAAGGTCAATGTACAGTTATAAACAAATAAAGCTCAATTATGAGGCACAATTTTATTCACTGTAGTTCTGCACAGAGAGAACTCAGAATCAATATAGTGCTTTAATCATGGACACAACTCCAGCATTTGAAAAGACAGTTCACGGACAGCAATCCACATAACAATTTCACTTCAAAGCCGAATTTGCAGATCCTTTTGTTCTGCTGTTAAAAAAATCTTAATAGAATAACTTCAACACAACATCAGACACAGATAAAGGTCACTGATAATAACATACCATTAAGCACTAGTCCAAAGGACTGGAAACCAGCCTAAAAACTAAAGAAACAATATCTTTAACTTGTATATGGCGGGATTGTGCTCCCTGCTATTCATTTTAAAAGTGCAATGGCCAATGGGAATACTTCAACACTTGACCGAGTCAGACACCTAGTCAAAGACTTTTGCATTTGAAGGGCTGGATACAATGCGTCCCACCGCCCAACTGGATGATGAGAAAATCAGTGTTTTCCCAGACACTGAGGCAGAGCCTGAGGAGGGTAAACTAACAGCAAAGCCCATTAGAGGGCTGAGCATATACAAAATAGAACTAAGCAGAGTAGTGACCATTTTTAAAAGAACCAACGTCGAAGACTGACATTTAATCGCTCAGCACTATTTTTAACATGTAGCCTACAGTGTAATATAATTCCCTGGCCGATGTTTTGCGTGAGAAATGGGAGATGTGGCGTGAGAGCGTGATAAGAGGGTCCATTGCGCGAGTCTCTGTCACGATTTTCAGAGCTCAGGAACCACACTCAGATCACAGAAGAGCTCCTTAGGCATAATTAATTGACAGAGGCTCACAGGGACTCAGTACATGAACAAAGAGGATGATCAGAAGATGGTCCGAAGTCAGGCAGGGGCGAACAGGAGCATACGAGGTCGGGCTAGGCGTAGTATAACGGACTGGTCCGAGGTCAGCAACCAGGATGGACAGCTGAATGAATCAGGACACGCTAGGCAGCTGCGCACTCACAGCTTGAGATAAAGGGACTGGACACACCACAACTGGCCAGGACCCTAATCAAGAGATTCCTGCTTGCATTAGATTAATACTGAGGACAGAGGAGAACAATCCAGCAAAGGTAAGACAGAAAATAGAAACTTCAATACATCAGTCAACAATTAACAAGACTAGGTGCAACCTAGTATATGGCTGGGCTGCCAAGTGCTGTATGAGAATGTGTGCCCAAGAAAATGGTGCACATTGACGATATCAAATATTAATATGAAATTATAAACTTCCCTTCTCCCTCCGAAAAGGGTGCCCCCTTTTAAAATCGTTCCGGCGAGTAAAAAGCCGAAAGAAGTGGAGGTTTGATACGTAATTCTTTCCCTTTCTCTGAATCCCATCTCCCATTTCAGGATTTTTACATTTAAAACAGAAACCTCTTCCTGTCGCACCCTATGAAACATCGGCGCAGAAGGACGGGACTTTGTAAGCCTAGCCATCATGTGCCGTTTTATGAGCTACTCGAGGTCTGCAGTCCCAAAACTAAACAAATAATCCTCGGACAAAATCCTAAATTTGAATAAAGTGATTCATCACATTATAAAGGCCTTACTTTTTTAATTCAATCAACTATCTTTAATTAATGTAACTTGTCCCTTCCGCCAACATAAACATCCTGGCAGCAGGCTAATCCCATAAAAGGTATAAAATAATGATAGCTTGATGATCGTTCCCTTTGGGCTCATCACCAGCATTCTTAAAATGCTCCAAAACCGGCGATTTTATTTTGGGCCGATGATATTCGCACTTATAGCCTACGTGTGGCCAATGCTGATTTTTTTTTTTTGGCCACACTTCGCACTTATACCTGTGGCCAATGCAGAAATTTTCCCTCGGCCACAGCTTAAAAAATAGGCAGTGTCTCCGTGTCCGACAGTCGGATTAGAGTTTTAATATAACTCCGTGTCCAACAGTCCATAGTTTATTAAAGATTTCTTTAAATCTACTGGGCACAGTTCTTCAAGATGAGTGCCAAGAATGTCACCAACAGAGCTATATTGAAACCCTATCCCTAAACCCTGAAAGAATCAGTAGATTTAAAGAAATTTTGAAGAAAAGAAAATGGACAGTCGGACATGGAGTTATATTGAAACCCTATCCGACTGTCGGACACAGTAACACCATGTAAAAGTTGTAAAGAAAACCATCCGACTGTTGGACACTGAGACACTTCGTAAAAGTTTGGCCAAGAAAGAAATTTTGGCTTTGAATACACTTAAAATAAGCGTAGGCAATGGAGCAATTTGCATCTTTGCCATACTTATAACTGCGTCTAACGCGAATTTCGATCAATTTTTGTGCTTGGACGCAATTAAATAAGTGCGAATAGTCACTTTGTTTCTTTATTTTCATCTTTTTACTGCGGATATGTGAAAGCCATTCTCAAGCTTTCGGTAATGAGGGCATTCTCTCAAACATAAGCTGACGCAGTACTTGTCGCGATGACTGTGCCCTCTGAGTGGTATTCCTTCATGGCTCAGGAATTTAGCCAATCTGAATAAATTTTACAGCACTGTCCTAGCAACTGCTGTTGCGCCTCCAAATGAATGATTGTCTTTTGCCTGAACGAGGTGAACAAGCAACACCTGATAGTGCAAAGTGTTTTCGGATTGAATGTATAGTTAATTAGAAAAAATGACTGCGATCGAGTCAGAACGAATCAATGTTTAAAAGAGATGTTTAGTGCCCACCCAATTTTAAGTTCTGGCGTAGCCAGCGGGTGTGCCAAGACACGTCCCTTTATGACAGCAATTAGTCCTGGCTAGTTCTCAATAATTTTCCTTTATTGACTCATTTTCCAATTATCGTAATTGGCAACTGAAGGCACAGTTTCTCTCCATATGCGATCTAACAACGATGAAATCATGGGCTAAATTCAGTACAGCAAAATAATTTACTTATTAATAGGCCAATGCTTCGCGTTGATTGAACTGGTCCGTGTTCCAATGAAACGTGGACCTTCACTCTCGGTTTTGTGTGGGTTGATAAAAAAAAAAAAAAAAAAAGTGGCACTCGGCAGTTCAATAGGCTATAAAAAGCGTGGGGCTCCAGCTATTTGCGTGAGAGTCGACAGGTATGCAATTTTGAATAACTTTGATTTAAATACAGCAAATACGCATCCAGATGAATTATTGTTGTCTTACCTAATCGGGGAGAACAAGCAGCACTTGATAAGTGTGGAGTGCTCTCGGAGTGAACCTTTTGTTAATTATGAAAATGACTGAGAACAGGTCAGGACTAATTGTTTTAAACGGATGTTTTGTGCAACCCAATTCTCTGTTCTTGTTCCGCAACTGTACTGAATTTTGCCCATGATTTAATCGCTGTTAGATCGCATATGGGGAGAAACCGTGTCTTCAGTTGCAAATTACGATAATTGGAAAACGCGTCAATAAAGGAAAATGATTGAGAACTAGCCAGGACTAATTGCTCTCATAAAGGGACGTGTCTTGGCACACCCGCTGGCTACGCCACTAGGCTATGCCACTGGTTTACGTACACTAAAGAAAGAAAGACCGAGAAACAGAAAGATAACTTACAACGAAAAGCTCGTTCGAGGTGGTAAGTATTTAATTGTAAACTCACGAACGTTGGATGAACTGATCTGGTATTTTACGAATACGACATTTTACTTTCCAAATGTATTTTCCAAATTCATTTACCATAGGCCTATCAAAGTGTATGGATGTCCGACTGATGTCATTATTATCATTAATAGGCATTTCATTATACCATCATAATCCCATTGTCAAAAATCAAAATCATATCAGCGCCCCTGAATTTCCCAATCCTCATTATCATCATCATTTGATAATTATTCCATCAACTTCAATCATAACCGAATACCGAATCGCCATATTCATCATCACTATTACTATCAACCGGGACTATCAATCACAACGACAATAAATATATCATGTAATTTGTATCAATATCATCAAAATTCATCATCATAACTGTTGAAAAGAAAAAGAAAAAAAAAAACATGACGCCGATGAGATCGAAAGGCAGCTAGCGAGCGCGAGCTGACTAGACCAAGCAGGTAGGGATTAATACATTCTTGATTATATAAAATCTCCAAATTGCCACTGATTGATTCTCCATCTGTTTCCCATTCAAGTAAGTTGATAAACTAATCCTTGGCGCACAACAGTCGTGAGCTCCAGGAATAAATAATGTACATTAGCGAATGTCTGGGTGATGCCATGAATGATTACCCATCATTTTATCGTGTGCACAATCAATGTACTGATTTTCGGGAAACGGGTATCGCAATTTTCTTCCCGGGACCCGAACCTTTCGGGCGGGACCCGGGTACCCGGTTTTTAGTCACAGGCCTATTAAGGAGCTTTCAATGGAAAGTCGAGGAATCAAAGCGTTATTTTGTGCTTTAACCAAGGTACACGAAGATTGTGAGCTGCTTTCCATCCCCAATAATCACAGAAGAAGAAAAATACCTTCTAGATTTTGAATTGCAGTTGAGTGGATTTACTTTGTTCAATGTTGCGAGCATGCGCAGTAATTGTAACACAGATCCTTTATCGAGAAGAAATAAGTTCACATAATTTAATGGGCTATCATTTTGTGCAGTGTAATATCAGAAGCCTTAACCAGCCATATTAGCCATGAACAGGAGCAAACCATCTATGATCAGCTAGAAGTGTTGCAAACAGGCTTAAACCTGCCTGTCATGCCAACTGGCCGAAGCCAGATTATTACTGAGGTATATGAAAGCCAAGGTTTTATTGGATGAATCAAACACTTATGACTCCAGAAGTCCTTGGCACATCATGTTAAGGTGCAGCACTAGATACTATCAACAGAGAAAGAGGGAGGTACTACAGGTCACAAAGGCTAGCAAATGTGTTCCATATCTTTATGCCTCAATCACCTATATCAGCAGTTAAGCAGCTGGATGGGCATGCTATATGATAACTGCATCCCTGCAATATTGAGCACAAGAGCCAGACGGGGGGGAGACTGATAAGTAAATAAAGAACCTTGCTAAATCAATGTATGTTCCGTAATATTTTCTTGACACATGCATTGCCCAAAACCCACATAAACACAAGCATGTGAATACCCACTACGTAGCGTTTGATATAGGAGGTCATAAATCATATTATAACTCTAGTCACACATTGCTACAACCACTGAGAAAGCCATGATTGAGATTTGCAGATTAAAGACTTCTTATTCTTGCACTATACTATAGTGTACATACACTAAGGAGGTCAAATTATAAGAAACACTCCCGTAAACTGTAGTAAAGTGAAGCTCGCGAGATGATTGGTTGTGTTGAGACGGGTCAGATATGGACTGATTCAATTCTGAAGTGATTTTCAGAGCTGTAATTCATGTTATCAGTAACTATCGAACCAAGTAGCCATTTGTTTCTGTCAGAGGTTGAATTTTTCATTCACTGTTTTTTTGGTGTTAGTTCTCCTTGCGCCCAAAATGAACTTTGCCATTTTTGTGACCAATGCACCTGTAATCTGGTCACCAACTATTTGGCCCTTTAGAGCTTTGAATCCTCATTTTGCTTTGAAAGCTAACCTAGCAAAGCACAGCTGGTGCGACATCTTTAAAGCAGAGTCATTTCACAACCTATGGGTATGACTTTTATAGATGCTTTTCAAATCGTTGTTTAGGGACTTCAAAATTCAAGTGATTGCTCAGAGGTGCCGCAACATTTTTTTTTTTTCCAACCAGCTAGCTGCTTTTTTTTTTCAATGTTTGCGAAAACATAAAACAACTGCACCACAGCAAGAAATAAGTGTACATGAATAGCAAATTTCAAAGCAACATGACTGTAAGTGACAAATTCAGCCTCTAAGCATAGTTTCTCAGTGTATGGTTTTCTCTTTGGATCACATCAGCCTTCCCCATGAGGTGAAGCTGTAATTTCTGGAAGGATCACTCAAGCATGAAGTCCAAATTGACGGGCATATTACCCTTAATTCTGCCTCAGTGCACTTACCATTGTACAGAATTCTCCACAGCAGCAAGGATGCTCTGTCCACCAGACACAACCACTGAATACCAGCAAGCCTTTAGCACAGCAAATTGCAAGATATTGATCAAAGGGGAATATCAAATATAGGATTATATTCCCCTTGCCTTGTGAACTGTAATTCTGCAGAATTGATTGCATTTCCTGATAAACACCAAAAAGAAACACCTGTTGCTGCACCAGCCTTAATAACAGATTACTGCTGAAAGCGAGCAGTGAAATGAAATACTGCACCAGTCATTAATTCATCCCTTTCTCAAAGAGAAATGTCAGAAACAATGGCGTTACGCTACATAACAAAAACAGAGATTAAGCAGTCAACGATAAGACCAGCTCCGCTGTGCTTTGTTCGTGGGTACAAAGAGTTACTTAGGTCCCTTTCAACTAATAAGATACACCAAAAGGACAAAATGCCCTTTCGTGATGAGGATGAACAGGGCTAAGCCCCAGTCAGAGGCTAATGATGTGGGCGAATACTGAGGTTGACCAGAATTCAGACAGGAGAGCGCTGTTCGGCCTGACGAGCTGTTTTGCTTTCCTGTGCCTTGCAATGGATTTACGACGGAAAACAATACAACATCTATGCTGTTTTCTTCAGTTAGAAAAGCATAAACTTGACAAGTACGCAATGACATTTCAGTCTATGGACAATATTTTAACAATCTAAGTGCAGCATCTAAAATGCATGGTGCAAGTGCATTTAGGGTGTGTCCAAATCCAATTTTGTGGGTTTAACTACAAATAATCTGACTGCAAAGTAAGGTGCATGGTTCAAAAGGATGTGCAAAGTCTCTTAATTCATCATTGGCTTTATTTAGGCATAGCATGAAATAAACCAATCAGAATGTCATCTCGTATTACCTTCAAAAACCAGCTCCGCATTCAACTTTGAAGACACTAATTATAGTAGGCTGATTTGCCAAGAGGTAGGAAAGAATGTTTCTCTGCAAAGGAAATGGATCTGCTCATGCTGAAGTGGTGTGTATGTCTACTCTCTGTCCAAAGCTACATGCATCATGTGTGATAACAGGATAAAGAAATATACAATGCACTATTCTGTTTTTCTATTTCCATGTGAATAATTTAAAAAAAAAACCCAGAATATATGTCATGAGTCTGCCTGATCAGTGCAAAAATTCCTTCGATATAGCAAGAATGGGCATTATAAAGATGGCTGTCAGGCAGCCATCTGGCGGAATTCCTTTGACAAACTTTGGTGTGCTCATGGATAGGAACATGTGCCCAAAGTTTCAAGTTGATCCACCCAATAGATAATTACAGATGACCGACGACGCTGAATGTCAAAGACAGACAAAGATGCCATCACATAAGCCAAACAGACATTCGGTCCAGATGAGCTAAAAATGTGCTGTTGATTTAAATTCAGCATAATACGTGGAAAAGAATTTACAATTCACTGCTTTCATTCCCAACTTTAATTTGGGATTGTATTTCATATGAAAAATATTGCATTGTACATTTGTTTATCCCTTTATCAAATAATGTGAACGATCGGTACAAGGACCCCAGATGAAAGTAAAGTGAAAGTTTGTGCTAGTTTTTGAAAAGGTTCGTGATTCTTAATTACATTTCCAGCTTCAGCTCTCTTTAAAATAGTTTTGTTCAGTCATGGAATAACAGGACAAATCAAAAGGGCTTTTACTGCTGATAGTATGGAAACTTATCACTATAATTTCCAAGAAAGTTGATGAAAAATAACGCACGCACGTGGTGCACCTGCCAATGGAGACGCATATTACAACTTCATAATACACCCTTAATGTTACAGTAAAATACTGGCCATTGATTGAACACCAGGTTTCTGTTGGTCAGTCGCAGGATCGTTTTCTGCTGCCTCAAGGTAGCACTGCACCAACAATGAGCCGGACCACACCTCATTGTAAGACCGAAATGCCCATGGATGCTCAGATGGGTGCAAGCTCATTTGCGATTTTAACAACGTAGCCGCTGTACAGGAAAATGACAACTGCGCCTCTGTTAAACAATCAAAGACACTTGCATTGCACTTGGTGGCACTTTGCGCCAGGAGGAAGATAGAACCCGATGACTCTGCCAAGACTCATTTATTAGGGCATGCAGTTCTATCGTATACAACACATTTTCATAATGTTATTTATAATAAAAATATACTGAACACTTTGGTAATACAGGATGCATTTGCTGAAAGTGTCAAAAATTATTCCACACAAAAAAAAAAGTAAAGCAAAGAAGTGGTGAAAAGATAAATGCTAATGCGTTCTTGCATTGCGGAGCTGAACACCGTGTCCTCACAGAGCAGCAGCTGTTGTGCACAGGCTGGCTCAGATATCTTGTTCGCCAAGTTAAATGTTGATGTCTAATTTAATATATTCCACACTCTTCCCATTCAAATAAAAGGAATGGAACATAAATGCAGCGTTAACACAAGCACAAAACAGCAGCCTGTGTAAATATGAAAATACTCTAACCTGAGAATGGAAAAGTAACAAAGCACCTGATATCAGTCTTATTTGAGCACATATTGTATGCACAGCTGTGGATTTCTCTGAAGCAGGCAATATAATGTTTAGTGAAAAACCTATATTTAAAAAAAACTCTATATCTGTACCTGCCTCCCATGGATGGTCCTTCACAGATTTAATGGCTGGTACCACAGACCTATTTGCACCAGCTAATTTACTAAAAAAAAAAAAAAAACCCGCCATACTAGAGGGGCACTCAGTACAGCACATAGCTCCACCAAAGCAACATCATATTGTTACTGTAATACACTCAGTATTAATTTCTTCACTCGCCAATTTCTACTCCCCCCCCCCCATCTGTTGGGTTTTGATCCAACCATCATAGTCATCATGAGATTTTAAGCTGTTAATTTGTCGTAATTAAGATAATTTTGTGTTTACAGCAGTTATTTGCAGTCTTCAGCCAAATTTTGATAGAAATATCTGCGAATAAATAAAACCATTGAACAAATTATTTATTTTTATTTTTAATTTTTTTAGTAGCCAGAAATTTCAGGTAACAACATCTTTAAACTAATCAATTTAGTCGCCGAGAAATCAGTTAGCACCAAATTAGGTTGATGAACACAGATATTTAGAATTCTTTGACAATGACTTGCTTGTACTTAATTACAAAAATAGAACACAAACCAGGTTAGACTACTTGTCTGTAATTGTTAATTTTTGCAACAATGTCCACAGTTTCAACAATTAGGAACCCATTGATTGTTTACTTTGATTGGGTAATTTTGTAAATCGTTTTAATCCAGTTGTTTCGGATACAGCATGTATGCTTATCTGTCAAAATATGTCTTAAGAGAATAAATTCATCTTGCTACTTTTAAGCGAAGCTCACTTTTAAACGGGAAAAAAACTTTCCTAATGGCCAGTAAATTTTGTCAAAGTTCATGACTATTGATACACAACTCAAAATTTTGCAAAGTGCACAGCATTGATACAAGATGGCGATATTCATGCAAAAAGTACATGATTACACTCACCCATCTTCAAAAGGATTTACACATTCATCTTCATTAAACAAATCAAATCACTAAGGCTCTGAGGCTCCATCATCTTTGCCACTACTTTCTTAAACAGCAGCAAGAATGTCAGCAGCTGTAAAATTCTTGGCCATTTTTCACAAGCACCTTTGATAACAGAGCTGTTCCTGAGGTGATGGGTAGGTTTTTGGTGATTTTAGCTTTGCTTTCCATTTAGTTTGGTTTCAATAGACAAACACAAATCTACCCATCATGCACAGTGAGGTGTGTCAATCTCTTGTCTCTACCTCCTTTGAGTCACAGATGATCTCCCGAGATGAAGGAATCTACAGAGAAGACTCCACTAATTTAGGGTACATTTAAACTATATTTCTCAGCTGTATTAGTGCGATGATATTAATAAAAACAGCAAAGATACTTCACCGCATCCACCGATTCCTGAGGGTTAGGCCCCATATTAGTTTATCATCCCCGCCCACATCAGAATTCATGGCTGCATTATTTATTTATTTATTTATTTATTGTGTTTTTAGTACCAAAAAGGGCAATCAGTGTAATGCTCTTAGCAAGTAGTGTGAATGTATCCATTGACAGACAGTTAAGCTGTTAATTTGAAAAAGTTATGTTACTTTGTTGTTCTCAGTTGAGTAACGGGAAATAACAGGTCTAGAAACCTAGAAAAACCTGTCATGAATGCAGAACTCAATATAAAAACATATTTACAAAAAATTCTTAAAAAAAAATCTGCCTGCCCGTATTGCGTTTTTCAGATTAGCAGGATGATGAACCATTTTTTTTATGGGGACTTACAGAAACCTGCTAACTTCTGACATTGACGGGCAAATCTCTGATCTTCGGCAATCTCAAGAACTATCAATACATTGGAAAAAATTCAGATACTGGATTCAATTGATTTTTAGCATTAACGGCTAGTTGATACGTTTAGTTTTTGAGACATCGCAAAAGTTGATTTTATGTTTTGAAGACATTACATCATTACGGTAGGAAAGAAATTCATATTTCAATATTGCTTTCTAACATGCCATTAAATTTTACTGGGCAGCAGACATAAGTTTTCCAGAGAGTACTTCACTACAGGCAGAAAAATTTCTATTACTCCAAATTTTGTATGCATTCTGTAATTATACTCTTATCTAGAGGGACATGCACACAATTAAACATTTGCTGGAAAAAAACATGACACAAAATGAGGTTTGACATATTGCTCAATATTACCCTATAAGATTTTCAGTGTAGGTTGTCTAAAGGCAGTCTTTTTCTCTAAAATTCACCAAAGACTGTCTTGATAAAAAAATAGGTTATCATCTCCTTTTCATAGCGTTATTTTAAATGGAACTCTAGATATTGGAGAGAGAAAATGAACTTTGTAGACACCACGTAAAATCCACTAGAAATGAAAAACTGAGAATAGACACGTTAGAGAGTAAGTTTTTTAAACGAGTATGTTCATTGAAAATTCTATGCCTGTGTTTAAGAACTCTGTTGCTAAAAGATATCAGCAGTGACTGTTACATGAGAACATTCTAGTCAGGGTTAAAAACTGAACTGTCAGCCCTGCTTATCAAGAAAAGCTTCAACTGGCTGCTGTCCCACACTGTGTAGATAATAATTGCATTTGCACACCCACCTCTAGGGTTAGTGTTCGAGTGACATTTCTCTCCCTGCCCTAATTATGGCCCTTGATTAAAATAAGTGGGTCTGACTTTCTCTTATAAAGGCCATTCTCTGGCAAAAGCAATTTCAGCTGAGTATTGACCCTCTCATTTCAGGAAAACCAGAAAGAGATAGTTTAGTAGCTTTTAGCAAGAGATGGTACTTACTAAATCTGTTAAGATGTCAGATTACAAATATGTGATAGCAATGATCTTAACAGAATTTTTTTACAATTACAACTATTAACTAAAAGCTGTGGAGTCAAAGAAAAGTGACTTAGAATAAAAAAAATATGTACCTTCCAAAGGGTAAATAATAGATCTTTGTACAGCAATGGGAAGAGGAAAATGTAAAATGTTCAAGTGCTATCAGATTCAGCCCTGTCACAGAGCCAACAATCTGGTTAATTTGAAACCTGTTGAAATTTTGGAGGGTCAGGGAAGTCTTGAAAAAAACGATCTTTTTATTTCCAAATCTTGGCTACTCTTGGTGCCATTCAATTGCATGCTAACATTTCTGGCACAGATCAAAGTGGGACAATTTTAAATATAAATGACTAAACCATAGAAATATGATATATTAATAGCATAGTTGCCAATGTCCCTACAATTTGGCCTACACTATTTATTTTTTATCTTATCTTTTGGGACATATCTTGGAGTGTATCTTACCTGATCTATGGAATGAATTAGCTGAAAAGCTGTACACAACATACTAAATAGGGCAAGTCACGACATTAAATTTTAATGCTATGATCAATATTGAATCTCCTATCATATATGCTACATGGCAAAAAGTATGCAAATATTCCTCAGCCTGGAGCTGTTTTCATGGATTGTGCTATGCCTCGATTCTACTAAAATCTTGACGCTCCTAGGTACTGTACATTTACACACCGGATGATTCTGTGCTTCCAACAGATGGGAAAAATCCTTCCTTGTTTCTGCATGACAATGACCCCATGCTCAGAGTGAGGTCCATGTATAGTAGGCCAAGATTCGGGTAATGGGTGCTGGTTATTGTGAAAACCTAACATTCACGCACCCGATTCTACAACATACTCTTGATCTGGATGGAACACCTGATGAGTTACTTAGGTAAATCAGGTGTTGTAACACTTGGCGAAATTAAAAACCTGAACCTACACCAGCCCTTTGTGAATAAGATTGGACACCACCAGCTTTAAACAACTTGACAGGCCTGCACACAGCTGTGACCTCAACCCCATTAAACACTAATTTGGAATCAACTCGAAATCTGACTTAATGCTGGACCTAATAACCCAGAAGCACTGCCTTACTCCCCAATGTTTTTCTGGCTGCTGAGGGCTGTTATAGAAGCAAAAGGGGATTAACGCTCAATTAATGCTCATGATTTTGGTATGAGATGTTGTGTAAGCAGGTGTCAACTGAATTTTGTTACCTTTGGCAGCAGTAAATCTGACTGAATGCAGCCCAATTATTGTGAACTAATACGTGATATTTTTTGCCCAGGTAACAAATTTATTCATGCTCATTTCAGTTGTAGCTCAAGGCAGGTAGTGAATAATGATAAAGAACTTACATGCTATTTTGTTTTTAGCCTTATGTCACACCTTTTTTTGGAACATGGCCCTACCAAAGGGAGGCTTGTCAGGCAGTGAAACCTCGCTTCACCCAATGACCCAGACATCGTTAACACCCGATCATCCCCACACAGGTCATCCTTCCTTGCTCTCTGACAATATAGCCACTGACGCATAAGAATGGTTGAATTACACAAGTATGAATGTTGGGCAGCATTAACAGCGAGGTGGACTGCCGAATAGGTGGGGCTAGTTGAGATGAAGGAGCAGAGCCATCCGCTGCCATTGAAGCAATTTAACAAGCTTTTGAATTTGTAAACGGATGGAACTATATGAGCAGGTCCAGCTGTCAGCTGTCCGGTGAAAGCAAAGAACCCCAATTACCTGCAGGCCACACCAAAAAAGGGTCATCTGATAATGGGTGACATCCAAATCGTTTATTCTTTATCATTTGCATCATCGACTTTGAGTGATATAACAGCTAATTGAGTGCATTTATGTCTAACCTAGTCTAAACAATAAACAAAGTCTTGAAAGGCAGTGACACTTTAAAATTGCCGATGTAAAACCCCAATTCCGATAAAGTTGGCATTTAATGGAAAATGCAAATAAAATCTAAAAGGATTGATTTGAAAAGTTGATTCACCCTGTCCTATATTGAAAACAGTGCAACAACATTAGAACATCAAATAATGTAAATTATAATAA
Organism: Gymnothorax javanicus; assembly: GCA_029692085.1. Lineage (NCBI taxonomy): Eukaryota > Metazoa > Chordata > Actinopteri > Anguilliformes > Muraenidae > Gymnothorax > Gymnothorax javanicus. The sequence continues at coordinate 24,867,562 of CM056205.1, forward strand.
ATGTGCTTATTGAAAATACTGTATACAATGTCATGACAGCAACAGAGTCCCAAAAAGTTGGCACAGTTGACTTTATCGCCGTGTAACAGCCCCATCTCTTTCAATCCCATTCATTAAGCACTTGGGCAATGTAGACACCAATTTGTCAAGTCTAGCAAGCAGAATTGTCTCCCATTCCTCCACAATGCAGAGCTTCAGCACTGCAATTCTTTAGGACCTTTGTTTCCTTCTATTTTGTTTCAGAATGTGTCATAAATTCTCAATTTGAGACAGATCAGGACTGCAGGCAGACTAATATAGCACCCTTGCTTTTTGCTTATGCAGCCATGCACTTGAATTTTACTCAGAATGTGGTTTAGCGTTGTATTGCTGGAAAATGCAGGGACATCCCCAGAACAGCTCGCATCAAGGTAGCAACATATGTTGCACTAAAGTTCACGCATCTTTCTTGTTTTAATGGTGCCCTCACAAATGTGCAAGTCACCCATGCCATATGCACTAACACGCTCCCATGCCATGAAAGACACTGGCTTTTGGACTTGGCACTGATAGCAGCTTCGGTTTTCCTTTTCATCTTTGGTCCACAGACATTGGTGGCTGATTCCTCCAATAAACACTTGAAATGTTGATTTTACAGTGTCAACACACATCTACTCTGCTATTTTCAATCGCTGAATATCAGATGACACTGAGCCTAAAGAGGTAGGCAGCAGTCATGGACAATGCTGATGTATGGCTTTGTATTTGCATTGGACTGCTTTAACTTTGATGCAGCGGCAAAAGGTGTTCACTGATGAAGGTGACCAAACTATATCTGAGCTCATGTTGCGATAACCAATAAAGTCATATTATGATGGTTCTGCATCTGCATCCCTCCCCCTCCTGTTGCCTTCGCCTCCACTTCAACGAGCCACACTTGTTGCTCGTTGAAGTGGAGGTGAAGTTTACGAGCTGCACTGCCAATTGGCATTGGCATTCTGGCATTTTAGCTCCGTGTGTGTTGCTGCTGCTCCCCTGTCTCTTTGTCATTTTTTAAAGTATATTTATTAAATATCTTTCAATTTTTTGTACCAGCCTGTGCGAGTGGGTCCCTTTATCAGCCTTTGGGTACATGGTCCCAGTGCCCGCCGGATTGCATGTTGCATCCGGCAGGACTAAACCATGACACATATGACAGTTCTTTAGACAGTGAGGCCAGAAGGTACGGAGATCACACACATTCGTAAGTGGTTTTCAGCCTTGCCCTTAACATACCAAGTGGATTCTTTCCAACTTGTTGCATTATGATTAGTCCAAAAATTGCCTCTGCATGAAGATTTGTTGCAAACATTAGATTTGAAATACACTTATTTTGGATAGAAACATCAAACAATGTGCTGCTGTGGTGTTTTCAATATATGAGAACAGTATTTCCCAAACCACTCCTAGAGTACCACTTGTCTCACATGTTCTAGATCTCTTCCTCCTCCAGCACAGGTGATTCAAATGATTCGCTCATTATCAAGCAGCCTCGAGAGTTGATAAAGGCCTCATCATTCGAATAGCAGAGCACTAAAACATGCCACAGGCACTTCGGGAGAGGTTTGGTTTGAGAAGACTTTCTAAATGACTGCTGAATTTTATTTGCATTCTCCATAATGTGCCAACTTTATCATAATTAGGGTTGAAGATCACAGACGAGGTATATGATCTGCCCAAAAAACATTTCTCTTCAGAGTTTGGTTGTACAATTGTGACCACTGTATTTGCTATTGCACATGCATTGCTTCATCAATGAATGATCTAAATAAAATAATATTGATCAACCAAACCGCTGAAAATTCCAGCAACAACTAGCTGGGGTCCAAAGCTGGTTTAGGATAGTCTAAACTGAGTTTTGGACACTCCTACCAGATCTTTTGGTGGTCAAAGCTTGTCTCTTTCTGGGCACAGCTAGTTATATTAGTTAAGCTGGTAGTGCAAATTTGCAGTCAAGCTTGGGGACCAGCTGACAAGACAGACTGGCCATTTGATTGACCAGCTTAAACGGTCATAACACACTGTAAACCAGTTTGAACAGCTTATGTTGATTTTAGCTGGATATTTTAGCGGGGAATGGGGTTAATAGATCTTAACTACGCATTAAGACTGCCTCACTTTTTCAGTCTTGAGGCGTATGATATGGGTTAGAAATAACCATGAATTACATTGCCATAAATTTGTTTCACGCGCGGCTAAAAATCGAGTTAAATTAACTTCGTATGTATCATAAACGACCGTGCAAGAGACCAAAACTTCATTCAACTGTACTCATTAAATCATCGGACGCGGCGGTGGTTTAATCCTCGCCGTAAAATAGTAGCCTAAATCACGAGTACTATACAATTTGGCCCCTATTCATCGAACGCGGAACCGGCTCCGTTCTGGTTCGGACACCTAAAGTTGAAGTTAGGAGGAAAAAATGTACGATTCGAAGTAGGAATCATGAAATCTTGGGTGGAAATTGTTCCCGTTCAAATGGCAAAAAAGAACCTTGTGAAATGGATGCGGGACGCAATCGGTTCGAGAATCAGTTTTTTTTTTTTTTTTTGTCGAAAAGCACATAACTGGAAGCCATCCATCGAACAGTTTCCCAGGCAGTGCAACGAACGATACTCGATTACAAAGCATCCTACTTCCCAATCGCATCCTTTTTCAGCACTATACCAGGAACTAGTTTAGCGTCGTTGCCTCTTTGCCAGCGCAATACAATGCCACAGTAAAAACTAGTTTTTGTCGGCATTTGTTGCACTAACCTGAGATGCCTCCTCCGATGACAATTACATCGTACTTGTTCTCCGTCATGGTTCTGCTCTGCGCGTCTTCGGCCACTGTTCGCTCGGTTGGGAGGAAGAAGTGGGAGTCAGTGTCTCTATCTAAGGCTCAGCGACTGCCCCACTTGAGAGCTCCGCCTCCGGCTACTTCTTGGTTTGAGTCCGTGGTTGTCGCTCCTCTGAACTCTGGACCTTCGGAAGCCACTCGCTACACCCACTCATGAGCAAGTACCACCTTTGACAATCTCCTCCTTGCTAATGGTATTGAATGTCAATTAAATTAAAGAACAACAGTAGTTGAAATGTTTTTTTTTTTTTCTTGTGGATATGATGTCGTTGTAGACATGGTTGCTGAAGAGTTGGTGTGTTTTCATTTCTTTTCTTATAGAGTGGGCCGTTTAATTCGCCTCAACGGATCATTCTTCATTGTGTCAGCTGTAGATTTAACCCCCAGGCCCAAATAATTTTATTGTTCATGAAAGAATGACCCTATCAGTTGATCATACAATAAAGAAACCGTCCAATTTCACTACATGATTAAGCTGTAGGTCAGAACAGCCTTTTAACTGTACCAAAACAGCTGCAGGATAGCATTATTTTAGGAACCTTTAACTGAATAATATTCGACTTCCGACATCTTGTTCGACTCAACAGGCGAAGCAATTGCCGCTTATTAGGTTGTTATTCACTTGGCCAATTCAATCTTATGTCTTATTCACGGGTTGTATTGTGTTTACACAATATGTTCTGCGAAAAGTTATGAAACGAGCTTCGACGGTGGAGATTCGGGGGTACAGATCGACCCCTTGTGGATAATACAGGAAGAGAGTAACAGTTACCGGGATCTGCAAACACCTTCCCAATTATTCGACTGGGGAAGTGTGAATGCAAGAAGAGTACCAGTAAATAAAATAGTCCTTGTGTGCTTGATCTCCCGAAGAACTATAAAGAAAAGAGGAACAATTTTTTTTGTAAAATAACAAGCATTATAACATTAATTGGAGAAATTAAAACAGAAAGCATGTTAGATATTGAACTAGTGAACTACAATATGTTTGTTTTTGTGACAAAGTGGTGAGTATCCTGGGGAGAATCCACTTGTTTGTGCTCTTAATTACTAAAAATGCGAACGTGAGCCATGTTCTCCTTCATATTGGAAGGTGCACTTTTTGCATATAATGCCATTATATGAGGGATGTTTTTGTTTCCCAGACTTCTACTGTATTACCATTTATGATTTATGAAATTTGATGTATTTGTTTTGGCTCAAGGAAAATAATATAGTAATGTAGCTACCACTGGGGAGTATTTTATGCTATCCATATTGGATTTATGGCTTGTAATCCAAATCTACTGTGGATCTCATTTGAGGAGTGGGACATCAAGTGGCTGACAAACTCATATTCCCATCCTGAGCTGCCAAGTGGGAGGCTTATTGAGCTAGGCTGTCTTTTGTTTGCTTTATTAGGTACAGGATTCTGATACCCTGTTGACCACAGAACGATCTGAGTTTTTGTGGCTTGGATTCAGCTGGGTGCTGGAAACATTCCTTTGAGATTCATTTGACAAGACATCATCACATTGTCACTGCGGATTTGTCAGCACCACAAGTAGTTCTGCAAGTCTCCCCACCTCATCCCAAAAGTGCTCAATTGGATTGTGTTCTGGTGACTGTGGGAGATGTAGCGGTACAATGAACTCAGTAGGTGAGCTCAAGTATGGTGTTGTTGCTGGAGTGTTAGTGTTAGGCTGGTGCAAGGTGTTGACGTCTGCATTCAAACACAGTGCCGTTTGCTTACCCCAGATTTGTAACATCAACATTAATGGTAACTCTGACACCAACAGAAAGCCTTCATTCGAAAGCAAAAACAGTTTACTCATGTATAGGCTGAGGTCAAGTACTGTGTTTGTGTTGAGTGTTAGTGTTACACTAACACCTGTCTTACACCCTGAGTTGACCTCACAGTTGGTGTTAATTGTTGCCATCGGTGTTAACATGGTGTGAAAAATGAGCGTTAGTGTTAAAATTCGAGTTGCTGTCTGTGTTAAAAAAGTTATCAATGAAGACAGAAGGTTTAGTATGAACTCTGAAATTACCAGGTATAAGTCTCTCAATTTTCAAAATGGGTTCAAGCTTGTTCAGTGAGTTTCAGGGGTAAAAACCTTCTGCAGTCTTTCCAAGTTCTGGTCTGACAAGGTTAAGCTGCTGCAAAAAACACTTTTCTGAATGAGTTTACGTTGTGTGAAAGCTAATTTAAAATGGCAATTACTTGCAGTCTGGCCACTCTGACAATGATTTTCTGCAACTCCCTTGTACGAAGAAACACATGCACACATTCACATCCATGGGCATACCCCGATTAGCCACAACATTAAAATCACCTGCTTAATTTTGTGTGGGTGCCCCTGATACCGCCAAGACAGCTCTGATCCATTAAGGTATGGACTCCATAAAACTTCTGAAGGTGTCTGGCGGTATCTGGCACCAAGACTTAAAGGTGCACTATCCAAGTTTGTTTACTTTCTGCCCGATTATACTTTTGTCTCAATTCGCCGACATCTCTCCACGATCCGCTAGCTGCCTGCCCCTAAATTCACTGTAAAAAAAACCCCAAGCTCTGGAGACCGCACAGGCGTCACAAACTGCAAATAAACACAAGGGGCACAGGCTGTGCCCCATAACATAACAAACCTTTTAGGCCAATCACCAACAGGAGTTGACAGTTATGGAAGCATGGGAGGGAGGGAACTATGGGAGGGAGGGGCAGGCTACCTCTTTTTTGTTTGAGTTCGAATGTCAACAGAAGTGAAAGTAAACGAACTTGCATAGTGCACCTTTAAGCTGCAGATCCGATAAGTCCTGCAAGTTGCAAGGAGGAGCCTCCATGGATGGGGAATTTGGAGGCCAAGTCAACACCTTGAATTTTTTGTTGCATTCCTTAAATAATTCCTCAACAGTTTTTGCAGGATGGCAGGGTGCATTATCCCGTTGAAAGAGGTCCCTGATGTTAGGGAATACCTTTGCCATGAAGGGGTATACCTGTTCTGCAACCGACCAGGTAGGTGATACATGTAAAATAAACATTCCCATGAATGCCAGGACCTAAGGATTCCCAGGGGAGCACAGAGCATCACACTGCCCCTGGGAGTCTGCTTTTTCCCATAGTGAATCCTGGTGCCATCTCCTCCCCAGGTGAATGACACATGCCTGCTGGGCCATCCACATAATGTAAAACATGATTCATCAGATTCTTGATGGTCCATTCTGATGCTTTTGTGCCCATTATAGGCACTTTTATCTTTTGGTGATGGGCGATTCTGAACATGATTTTCCAGAGAACTTCCTTAGAACTTCAGTAGAGGGAGCTGTTGCACTAGCAGTAACACTGCCCTGCATCACTCATATGCTGTCTGACCAAAAAAAAGTGGCCTTCTGGATTTAAATAAGCAAATACTTTAGAGCCTATGATTGAATCATTATTGCAGTGGTTAATATGTTTCAGCTGGCAACAATTCATGTAACCCTGACTGATGCAGTGCATAGCTTCTCATTTCTTAAACAACTGTCTTGAAAGATGTATCCCAGAGTCTTGGAAAAGATGTTTATGTGTTTCAAGAGGGGCAAATTATTGGCCTGCATCAACCAAGCAGACTGCTGAAATCTCAGGAATTAGGTTAAAAACATTCCAACACATTGATGAAACTTTGAAGGATTGCGGTGAGCCGTGGACTTGCGGATGAAATGCGGTCGGCAAAAAATAGTGAAAGATTGTGATAGGTGATCACTTAAAACACTTGGTGGTGAAGTCTCATTCCACAAAATCAAAGGTGGAACTCATGGCTATGTTTTACTGTGAAATTAAGAGCATTTCCACCTGCATAATGTCACAATAACTTGTAGGGATGAGACTAAACAGCTGCGTGGCCTCAGGAAAGCCACTTGTAGCTAATTGAGAATAAATAACTTCAATTTGCTATGGAGCATAAAGATTGGACTGCTGGGTAATGGAAAAAGGTCAGTGTGGTCTGATGAGTCCCAATTTACCCTATTTCAGAGCGATGGGGGCATCAGGATTATAAAAGGAGGCTTATGAAGTGATGTAGCCGTCATGCACAGTGCCCACTGTATTAGCCTCTGGAGGCAGTGTTATGATTTGGTGTTGCTTCATTCGGTCAGGTCTAGGCTCAGTAACATTAGGCAACAATTAAATGAAGTCAGCAGACTACCTGAATGTACTGAATGACCAGATTATCCCTTCTGTGGATTTTTTTTTCATCCCAGACAGCGCAGGCATGTTTCAGGATGACAATGCCAGGATTCATCAGGCTCAAATTTTAAGAGCGGTTCAGCGAGCACAAGGGATTACTATCACATATGAATTGGCCGCCGTAGTGTCCTGACATCCAAGTCTTTGGGATGTGCTGGAGAAGGCTTTATACAGGGTGTATCAAAAAAAAAGTAGACTCTCAGAAAAAACACCATAAAACTAAAATGCCAAGATGTTTAGAAAATCTAGTCATACGTGTTGGTAGACCATGTAATTCTCCCTTGATTGACACCAGTGTAGTGGTTCAGTTTTCACGCTTCAGTGAACACGGCTAATTTGAATTTTGTGAAATAAAAGTCTGTTGCGCATGGAAGTGCAGGGGTTCATATGAGATCTGTTGCCATGGATGTCAAGCTCCACGGGTGTTTTACTTGCATGCATAAAGCAGGAAAAAATAATTAAACAGGAAAAAAATAATTACATGTTCACCCCCTACCTCGATACAAAGATTTCACATATCAGTGAGATATGTCCTGAAGTCCTGAAATACGGCAGTCAAGAAATGGCTCGATGTCTTCATGACTTCATACAAAGCATTTGGATGGAGAAGCAAGCACTAGTTGATTTTAGAGATGCACTGATAGTTGACATCCATAAGAAAGGTGACAAGGCTGATTGTGGCAAGTACTGCGGCATCTCGCTGCTGTCAGTCATTGGTAAATTGTGTGCAAAGGTGATATTAAATCGGCTTACATAAATTGCAGAGGGCGTTCGAGCAGACATGCAGTGCAGCTTTCAACCTGCTAGAGGCACCTCTGATCTTCGCCCAACGCTAAGTGAAGTAAAGTGTTGGGAACAAAGAACTTCTTTCTAAATATTATTCTTCAACCTGACTAAAGCTTTTGACACAGTCCATAGAGAAACTCTTATGATTCTGTGCAAATACAGGCGCCCAGACAAATCGATTACAATGATCTGTCTACTTCATGTTGAGATGACTGTCTCTGTTTCGTGAGAAAGTAGTTAAGTGGAACCATTTCCTGTGAAAGTCAGTGTTTAACAAGGGTGTGTAAAATGTCCCTCACTGCTCTTTTCATGGATGCTGTCATGGTTTTCCTCCCGCCGGATGCAAATGGCTATCCGGCGGGTGCTAGGACCTTGGGCCAAAATGAAAAGAAGAACCCAAAAGCCAAGGCTGGTTAAAAAAAAAAAAAAAAACAAAAAAAAAAAACTGGCAATTTAATTGAACAAAAAATAAAACAATAAAGAGCCAATAAATTAGGGAGCAGTACAGATCACCAAACAGTAAAATGCAGAAGCAAAGGGACTGGCTGCTGCCAGCCCTGTATTCTCTGCAATCACCTCCACCCTAACGGGCTGCACCTGTTGCCCGTTAAGGTGGAGGTGAAAGAATGAGAGCGGGGAGCGGCTGTAAGGCCAAACCCTTACAGATGCTGCCCTGCGATTGGTGGAGTGTCATCTGAGAAATCGTGGAGTTCAAATAGCTTATCGATACCATAGTAATATGTTCAACCTAGGATAGCTACAGGCCAAAACCAAGGTGTCTAACGCCTCAATCGTAGAAATTCACTACACTGATGATGCTACAGTCTGCTCGACTTTGGAAGCTGCGCTGCAGGAAATTATAGATGTTCTTGCAGCCTACAATAGCCTTGGACTATTATTGAATCACACTGAAACAGAGATATGTATTGACTGGTCTCTGGTACCACCTCCCCAAACATTACCTAGTCTAAAAATCACAGCGGACGGAAAGGTAGTCCTGCACTTTAAATATCTCGGTAGCTATGTGGTAAGTGATGGTTCCTTTGATTGTGAGATAAACAATCGTATCAGCACTGCTGCTGCAGCTTTTGGCACGCGTATTTGACAACCATTAAATTCAGCTGGACATCAGAATACAAATCTATCAGGGCACCCCGGTGGCTCATCGGTTAAGTGCGCGTACCATATTAAGGCAAAAGTCCTTCCTGCAGCAGCCTGGGTTCGAATCCGGCCCAGGCAATTTACTGCATGTCTTCCCCATTCTTCTCCCCACCTTTCCTGTCCATCTCTACTGCACTGTCAAATAAAGGAGAAAACTCTTTAAAAAAAATACAAATCAAGGCACCGTTATACCAAACATGGACTACTTATCAATATCAAGTAAAAGAGCTTTAGAAATGTTTCCAAAGATACCTCATGATTGTCAGATGGTATAGTCATGTCACCGATGCTTCAGTTCTGGACCAAACTACCCTGACCAGTGTTAAGGCTATGCTTCTGTAAAGCAGATTGAGATGGAATGGACATGTGGTCGGAATGGATGCATAAAGCCTTCCAAAACAGTTTGTCTTCAGTCAGCTCTAATCTGGAACTTCTAAGAGAAACAAGGAGGCTTAAAAAGGAGCAACAGAGTCTGTGAGACTGTTGACTGAGCTACAGCCCCAGCAGATTGGTTTGCAGGAGAATGGCTTGCGATAGCATTAAAGACCTTTGATACCAAAAGGTGGAGATCTGAGGACAAGATATACGCGAATTGTAAAGGCACCGAAGTTCTCAAACTGGGGCAGCGTCCTGGCTAGATGCCTGGATAAATTTCTTTGGAAGGCCATGCTCGTGATAAGCGGCAACGATAAGTGATAGGGAAAGAATAGACTTTATTCTTCATGACATGCACAGCAATTTGTGAGGTATCGTTCAGGAACCAGTCACGAGAACACAGGATTGCAGGTAAAGTGATTTTATTGAGCGAGGGGGGTAACCCCCGCAGGGCAGAAGGCAAAAGGTACAGAGTCCACAATCCAAGAGGGCAGAAACAGAGTCAAAAACCAGGGCAGCAAACAGTACTCGTGGTCAGGCAAAAATAGGTTCGGTACACAGGCACAGGTTTGTCAGAGAAGCAAAAACCAAAAACCAGTGGGCGTAATCCAAACTGTTAACAGGGCAGAAATCACAAAAATCATAGTCGGGCAAAAAGGGTTCATAAACACAGATGGAACAATAATCCAAAATGCAGAGCTAAAAATCATAAGTCGGACAGTCCAGTCAGAAGAGTAACACTATGAGTGCAAGGCGAATACAAAAGCAGCACAGGTAAACAAGACAACCGTTCTGACAAGGAAGTGCTGTGAAAAGACACCTAATATACACTCCTGGGAGATCACATGATGCATAGAACACAGGTGCAGGAAATGAGGCTAATTACAAACATGAGGGAGAACCTAATCACATGAAGTAGGCAAAAGCCAAAACGCGGACAGGGATCACAAGACAGCCTATAGACAGAACAAACAGATCCGGTTAGGGATTTCTACGTGCACAGAGTGAGTGGCAGAACAGTGATTAGACAGGTGCAGAGAATCTGCTAGAAGCACAGCAAAGTAAATCGAGTGAAGGCAAGAGGCGGAGACTAGAACAGGGCGAATGCTGAGAGATCGTTAGTCAATTAGTAGAGTGCAGTTATACAATCCCTAGTGCTTGTTAGTAAGTTAGTACTATGTACAATGTTAGTCTTGGTTAGTAATTTAACAAAAACAACAAACTGTTAGTATTGGTTAGTAATCCAGAAAAAGCAAGATGAAGGAAGTAAACGAGATTGGAAGGAATGGTTGAAAACCAGAATCCATTAAATCACCCGAAAGAGTGGCACGCAATATTGGGGCTGTGAGCAGACAAGAGACAAGAGACCAGACAGGGGGAGACAAAGTGCAATGCATGGTGATAACAAAAACATGGACCGGAATGTAACTATGGCAAAATGCAAAACATGGAAAAACTAAACTAAGACAATACATGAACAATTCTAAGTTACCATATCACAATACACATTTCAAAGAATAGTCAGACATTGCAGAAATCCAAATCCAAATCAGACAGAACATCAAAACATGGCAAAGCAGATCAGAATCATGACAGTCATAGCAGAACCGTAACACAATTTTCTGATACAATATGGTATGGTATTAAAGAATCCCACAGAATACGTGAAACATCCAGTTAAGGAATTAAGAGTTTATTTATAGAATCAACAAAATTTGAAGTACACAGTAATTTGCGGAAGAAAAAAAGTCCCGCGGTTCTTAATTTGAAATTTTGGCTACTATATTATTTTCTCTGTAATATGAGCTCCCTACACGTTGACATATTATTGGCCCCAACATCTGGCAAGAATTCTTGTCCACATTTATTCCCCAACTCCTGTTGCTGCAAAAGATAATTATTGGAATCATCAGTTCCCTGGCATGCATGAAAAAGTAAATCAGTTCCTAAATGGATAAATTAAACACAAAGAGTAACACTCAGACACACATGCATTACATCCCGTGTTTCAAGTGGTAATTTTTCTTTTATATGTTTTTTTGTTTTTGTTGTTTTTTTGATATTTCTCTAAGAGTGAAATGGAACGCCTTCTATGGAGGCTGGAAAAAAGTTCATTTGAACACATGGAGGTTTAGCACCTGGTTTTAATTATTGATATCTCCGTCATGATACACTGTCTTGTAATAGATGTGCCTACGAGGGAATGCGTGCTTATCATGTTGATTATGCTTAGAATAATCTGAGAACCTTATGTCCATGGACAGCTCTTGGATTCCATTAGAAAGAAATTAATGGAGTAAAAGTGATAGAAGTATGGCCAGAGATAAATGAAGGAAAATTTCAACTGTATTGCGGCAGGTGTTTAAAGAGCCGCAGGCAAAGGCTCAAGGTTAAATGAGTGCTTTTTTTTTGAGGAAATGCATGAACAAAAGTACACACATAAAAGAATACATTTTTTAAATGTCAACATAATTAAGGAAAGAAGACTGAAATCTTGAGCTTCAATTCAACTTTCACCGAATATTCTTACAATGTTACTGGAATGTTTCATCAGTGTTATAATATTGCTATAATATGGTGGCAGTAATTAGAACATTTTGTGTTTGTAGGGTTCACTCTTCCTTTTGTGTGTGAGGGATCCCTTTGAAATGTATTTCACAAAAAAAGACATCTGATGGCACAGCTTGAGGTTTTTTCCTTATATGCTTACAGGACGTGTGTGTGTATACATATTTATGATTATGTTGATATCATCAGAATTCTTTATGCGGACTGCATATAGCAGAACTAGATTTTCGGGAAAAAAGTTCACCATAAATGTTAGCGTTTGCTCAGTTAATTGAGAGACTGTACTCTTTCCGCTGCATAATAAAAGATACAGCCTTTTCTCTGCAATCTGCTGTTCTCCTTGTATCCATATTATGGACTGTCCTCTTCAGTTCGTCCAACAGGTTTTCCATTGGGTTTAGGTCATGAGTTTGGAATGACCATGGCAAAAACTTAATTCTGTGGTTGGTACACCATTTTTTGTTGTTGTTGTTGTTGATTTTGATGCATGCTTTGGACCATTGTCCTATTTGAAGGCCCAAACACTGTGAAAGCTTTGTGGAAGCAGCAGTCAGATTTTCATTTCACGTGTGCATGTACTCAATAGAATCCACAATGCCACAAATCCTATTTAGGCATCAAGGGTTTTAGGAGAAAAAAAAACACAAAAATCAAAGATCCACCACCTGTCGCACCTGTCTCCACTTCTCTATGTGCTCCAGTCGTTCAGAGAGTTCATTCTGTGATTTCCAGCCAGTTATGCAATCAGTATATCTGCCTTTTTTGCATAAGTTTTTCCAGGGGTGCTGATGATCGTAAAACACATGTCTTTGGAAAAACATTTGTTGTATGACAAGAATATTTTTTTCTCTTTGTAATGTAACTTCAAATATGTATTTTTTTTTTTTTTAGAAATATAGGAACGAGGGACATCAGTTTTTGGCTTTAAACATTTCAACTCAGCTATAACAGTAATGGATTCATGATGGGTGTCTTATTTATATTTTCCCCTTAAACCCAAAATATTGAGGGTAATATTTACCTAATATTCACCTAACACCTATCAGTTGATATATTTTAGTCTTTATCAACATAACTGTATATAAGAATTAATCCAAAGATCAGACTTAAGTTCAAGAACACCATAATACCTAAAACATCTAATGTCAAAAATGGTAGCTGTTACTTTCTGGGTGCATTAAATATATTCCAGACACACACTGGATATGCTTCAGTGCCTTTAGAGATGGACCATTTATAGTGCGTGGTTTCCTCACATGCCAGGGTTGCCCCTTCTTGCGATTACACTGAAACTATACTAAACTTACACAAGAGAAATGTTTTATTCATTGCGGCAGACTTGAGGGAAATCAGTGCTGAAAGACTCTGCGCCCCGTGGTTTTCGGTGTTCTTTTTTATGCAAAACATAAAGACATAAAGTTTTTAGAAACAGAATAATATGCTCAGTTCCCTACACCCCACCCCACCCCCCAAACCAAATGAGTGTTGAATTCACTAACACTGGAAAAAAAAACCTACATTTTACACCTGGGAAATGCCTTGAACTGGTATGACACTGTTAAAGAGGAGAAGTCAGTACAAACTACCTTTGCCGAAAAAGCGTGTGACAAAAATTCCGAGAAGTTGAAGTTCACAGAAAACTAATAAAATGCTTCACTGATTTTGAATTTTTTCAGGGGACAGTTAGTTTCAGTAAAGACACTGCAAAATAGTACAACTTGTGCAAACCACTTGCGCCCTTCCTAAAAAATGCTAGCAAAACCATTTTTCGTGCATCACATTCAACTGACAGGCATTATTTGAATCCTGTGTGGCTCTTTCAAATTAGGCGACGGCTAAATTATACCTCCTTGCAGTGCCATATTATGTAAATGGATGCGAGAATGTTTGACAAGACAGCTCAGACAATGCACCCAATCTTTAGAACAGAAGGAGAGCATTTATTGAGTTCACATTTGCATCAAAGTGCTTTGTGCTGTGTTTCTGATTACAACAAATTGAAAATTGACTTTCAAATAGATTCTAACAAATGCTGCAAAAATTAAGCTTGTGCTAAGCTTGTGCCACTATGGAAATAAATGAGGATTTCAACCCTCTGAACACAATATTAGCTTTATTCACATGGTCTTTTTCAGGTCTCAGGGTGATGAAACAGGAATTGTGTATCTGTTACTAGTTTCAGCTGCTATTTTACCTTCCTAACACTTATAAAAGTCACAAATGACCAGCTATTGTCAAGTGACCTGACTTTGTGTCAATTCTTGTACTCCTTGACCTCAGTGCAGCTTTTGAAGTCAGACTTCAAGGACAGTCACACACATGATTCAGACCAGTTCACAACTATGTGATAGAAAACAGTTTTATGGTTAAATCTGAGTAGTCCATTTGCTTAGTGATGAAATATGGAATTCCACAAGGATCAGAACTAGGACCAGTACTTTTCCTACTGTACATACATGCTTACCCTTGGCAATGACATTCAGGCACATGGTGTCGACTCCCATCACCATGCAGACAGTAAGCTGTCTTTGTTAGCCTTTGTTGTAGATATCATCAGGTATGCTTTCCAACTTACTGTTTTTGAATATAAACAACACTGAAATGTTACTTCTAGGTTTCAAAAAAAAACTAAGAAAGAAGATGGGTACATTCATGGTTATCTGGCCAAATCAAAAAGTTCTGAGATCTTAGTCTTACTATTGACCCAGATTTATCTTTTCACACACACATAAAAATATATATCTAGAGTGGCACTTTTTTAGTTACGAAACAGCTGAAATAAGGCACATTGTGTGTAACGTGGATGCTGTGAAATTAATTCATGCTTCTGTGATATCTTGGTGAGATTATTTAAATGCCCTCCTGACAGGATACCCACACTTGTAAAATCAGTTCACCTTGTGCAGAATGCAGGGGCTCAAATAGGGGGTATGTGCATATCACTGCGATGCTTCCTTCACTGGATACCAATTAAATTATGCTGGACAGATTTTAAGGTTTTGCGTCTGACCTATAAATGGTTGCACAGGCTTGCACCAATGTACTCAACAGACCTGATTTTAAAAGCCTAAAAGCTCATCCTGTACACAAGACGCTGGCTTTTCGGTAATCCCAAGAATAGATAAAACTATGAGGGGTGTAAAAAGCCTCATTCAGATTCCGCAGCTGTGGAACGTCTTTTTCAGCATTTATAAGGGATGCAGCAGCTTTTCAATCAGGAATCTAATCACATATAGTCTGGAAACAGGGTGAGAAAGGCAGAATCCTTTGAGTATTAATGGGTGACTGTCTCTCTTTGCTGTCACCTGACAAACAGCTGAGACCCCAACTTTTTGGGCTGGCTCTTAATTGGTGGGCTGAGTTCTCCTCCCCCTCATGACTGCTGGGTCTTTTATCCCTCTCCTATTAGCTATGCAGCCACAGTTTAATCCTGGCGGGACATTCTTATCAAAGGCAGTCATTTTATTTCAATGTAGCCATTTGCCTCACTGCATTTTCTAAACTAACTCTTTCATTTTCCTTCTCCATACTGCTGCCTCTAGGCTCCCCACTACTGCTGCCTCTGTGCACCCCACTCCTGCTGTCTGGCCTCTCGTCTGTCATTACAAACACCTGTGTTCCCAAGCTTACCGTGTGGGCTCTCCTCCATCACACCCTGGCCTCACCTGCCACCTGAGCCGCCCCCCACGGGGCTGTAGCCCAGCATTAGTTTCAGTACTTGCAGACTGACTGGCTGATCATGCTGCACGTACAAACTTACACTCCGAAAAGGGGAGCTCTCTCCACTTGAGTCTGGCTCCTCTCTGGATATCATCCGACAATTAGGGGAGTTTTTCCGAACCTTTGTTGCCTTAAGCTCACTCTTGCAGGGGCTAGGCTGGGCTTGTCCGTGAACTGCACGTGACAGTTCTCGGTGGAATGAGCTGCATTAATTAAATTTGATTGATTGATGCTCATGAAATTTTTTGGTAGCATTTCTTGTTTTAAAATTATTTAATTTGTATCAATAATAATTATTGCTCTCTGTGATGTTCTACTATTGATACTAGCTGATATCCAACAAATGCATATCAGGTTCAATGTCCATGAACATCTGGAATCCTTTGACAGAATAGTAATAATTTCGATAGCAACAAACATACAGCATAGGTACTTGGTCATTGGCAAAATTGCACATCTAATCATGTCTGTAATAGCTTAATATTTTAAGTACAGCTCAAAGGCATTGCACACCCTTTTATTCCACTAGGAACTAGCCATCCACTGTCTCATTCGAGTTTTGTGCTTGCTAGTTCTGAAACGTTTTCGCTGCACCCAGAATCCACACCAATCTGAAAATGATATGCAACCAACCCTTCATGATCCGAGGTTGAACCACACAATCTAATGATGCATAGAAGATCAACATGTCAGTATCGATAAAATTCAAAGAAATTGATGCACGAATTGGCAGTTGAGAAGCAGTTTTCTGGTCATTGTTATGTCCAGGCATGTCAGCTCTCAGATGAGAATTTGGCTTCATTCGGCAGGACTTCTCGAAGACAGCCATTGACTGCGTACTCTGGTGCCTGGTCGTAAATGCTGGGCAAAACTTGCAATCACCTTCCCTTTCTTCCATTCAGCAGACGTGTCCCAAAACCGCAACTCCAAACAAGACTGATCCTAGAATCAGTGAATAGAGACAAAAAACTCCAATTACTGACATGGAGGAAAAAACAACTGATCCAGGGTGCGTGCTTAGGGTTGGACCTGGACCACCTCCGTCTCCCCCCCTCAGCTACACCCCTCACAGTTGCAGGCCAGGATGTAGCGGTAAGTGGCGGTGATGCGGGTGCCGCCCGAGCAGCGAAGCCGCACCGCCTTCAGCTTGGAGGTGTGGGGCCGGCAGCAAAAACAAGTGCTCTTGAAGGGCTGTCTCAGGAGTGAGCTGAAGGAGACCAGAGGGTCTGAGCGCGAGGTGTGGCTACAGCGGCCCTCACAGCGAGCCAGGAGGACCATCTGGTGGACCAAGCAGGGGAGACAGTCATCAGCATTTCATAAAGACAAAACACATATCCATAAAATTATAAAGGCCAACATCATTTTATAACATCATACCACATATCCATAAAATTGTAAAGGCCAACATCATTTTATAACATCATACCACATATTTGTAAAATTACAATGCCCATCTTCATAACATCAGAGCACGTATTTGTAAAATTACGATGCACGATAGATTCTGAGAACCCATATCCATAAAATTTTTGTGTCCTTCATTTTTTCATAATATCAGAACATATATCCACAAAATAGCAATGCCCTTAATCATTTCATGATTTCAGGACACATATCCATGAAATTACAATGATCATCATTCTTTCATAACATCAGGACAAATGAGCCCCTAAGAACCATACCGGGCCATCCCGCACTTTTGGCGGAATTGAGTTGAGGTAGTCAGCATGTGCAGAAAACTGAGATCTACATTTCCTAAACGAGCCAACCCAATCTGCCCACATGGATTGTTCATGTAAGCAAACGTCCTCTCTGCCACTGTAAATATGCAATGCACTGCCTTAGTCATAGTGGACCATCCCACAACTTTTCCATAATTCAATGTAAACATGGCGGCTAGGTATCGCACTGATGAGGAATTGCTTGCTATGATTGATGATGATGGTGAAGTGGAAGATAATGGAGACCCAGAGTTTGACCCAAATCAATCAGAAGATGATGGTTCCTCTTCAGAAGGAGGTACCTTTCACTTTAAATGAAACAGAGGGGCATCCAAAACCTGCATAAGAAGTGCACTACGTAACTGTACATATCTTGAGTTTTGAACAGAAGCAGTGTTTCTAGTTCCCAGATACTCTAGATGACGCAGGAAGCTGGCAACTTTGAGTCCCATTTTCTCAAAAGTTCCCCAACATGGGTTGGCCCAGTATGGCTCTTAGGGGCTCAAATATCCATAAAATTACTGTGCTTATCATCAATTCATAACAAAAACACATGCATACAGTTACAGTTATCTCCACCATTATTTCATAACATAAGAACAGATATTCATAAAATTACGAAGCCCATCATCAGCTAATAACATAAGAATGCACGTCCATAAAATTACAACGCCCATCATCGATTCAAAACCTACGAAAACATATTGATAAAATTACAATGCCCATCATCTATTCATGACATAAAAACACAGATCCATAAAATTACAATGGGCATCATCGTTGCATAACATCAGAATGTGTATCCATAAAATTACAATGACCATCATTGATTCATAACATCAGAACACAAATCCATAAAATTACTATGTCCATCATGGATTCATAACATCAGAACACATATCAATAAAACTATGATGCCCATCATTATTTCATAATGTCAGAACAGTGATCCATAAAATTACAATGTCATCGTCATCGGAATGATATCAGAATGAGTGCAGCTGATTATCTATGATCAATGAAGAAAGCCAGGCCTGCAGAGCCTTGGGTGGGCATGTCAACTAAAGGGCATTATTAACAAAAAGTCTAAAAACAAAGGGACATAATGGAGGGCGTGTACACACACAAATCAGTTTTTTTTTTTTGAAGTAAATAGTTGTCGCATTATCATTCAAGGTGTCAATTCCAGCTATACAGGCAACACATAAATCTGTGCAGATTTGATCAATGGAACAATTACGATATATTTGCATACATTACATATATCATACATTAACAAGAATATTCCATACACATTGGAACAGATATGGTAATTAATGGTTGAGACAAATCCTCAAACTAATTGCATTTTAGTAGGCGGAATACCAGGTACTTGGTAAGGGCTCGGGAGGAAACAGGTATGGGGAATCCCCAGGAGAGGGCATACGGAAGGAATCCCCAGGAGAGGACATACAGGGGGAGTCCTAAGGAGAGGACATCGAGGGGAAGACCCTCAGATAGGACATACGGAAGGAATCCACAGGACAAAACATACAGGGGGAATCCTCAGGAGAGGACATACAGGGGGAATCCCCAGGAGAGGACATACAGGGGAAATCCTCAGGAGAGGACATAGGGGGGAATCCTCAGGAGAGGACATACAGGGGGAATCCTCAGGTGAGTAGTATTGGGGGGAATCCAAGGACAGGCATTTGTGCTCTTTTGAATTACTGCATTTTTGACAAGTCAGGAACACCCGCAAGAGAGGTAAATAGTTGTATGAAAAGCAAAAGTAATTGGGACAGTGAGGTACTGTCATGCCTTAGAGCTCCATCCCTCCCTGAGCAATGTTTGCCCTGATTTACCCGATCGAGCTGCCAGCAAAGTTATCTTCGGTATAGCCCACATTCAATACCGGACCGTGAGAGCAGGTCTGTCTGGGCACTGTGACTGTTTCATGGCAGGGTGAGCCACAGAGCTTTCTACAATCGAACACTTTTAATAACTGTTTTCTAGAAATGCAGTCTGCCTCTTAAAATTGAGAAGATGTGATTATACTGTAAACGATGAGCTGGATGGTGTTTGGGAGTGTAGTCATATGGCTGATAGGTTGTGACAGTCCAGGTGAGAGGCATTATAATCATCCAGCAGTGTGAGATTTCATTTTATTTAACCGAACAAAGTCTTTCAAGGGCCGCTACATTTACCTTAGGTGAAAGCTCCAGCCAATTTTAACAGTTAATTCACAGTAAACTCTCGCTCCGGTTTCACAATAATTTTAAGTAAATATCTGAGAATTCCCAAAAGTATTGCACTCAGGGACAGAGGTGCTCAAATACACGAGGCAAGTATCAGTTACAGACACAAGCTTTTCAGCCGTCCAACTCCTGTCATGTTTGTTGCCGTTCTGCCCTAATAGAAATAGACACCTAATATTGTCATGTTTAAAGATTGAGGACTGCAGCCTTGTGAGTACTGAAAGCCTTTGCCAGCTCCGCATACGGTTGACGTGAACAGAGCTTAAAACATAGCCTTTGGGAATGTCTGTAGTCTGATGAACAACCCCAAATGGAATAGAGGATGATTCTGTGAAATAGGCCCCAGCACAGGCCCTCAGCTCCTTGGTGTAAGCTACAGGTGAATCAGGGTCAAGTTCCAGCCTCTACTCATACAAGCATAGATGTACCGTGCAGTCATACATATTTGGACAGGGTCTGAAATTTACAGCTGTAATTATGATGCACTCTATTTTGATGAAAATACTTTCAGGGCAGATTGTCAGCATTAATTTGGGGTATCTATCCCTCAGCTGGGACACATCATTAGACAGGCACACAAACTGCAAATAGGACTGTGCTGTACATTGCTGTGAAAAAGTGTTTGCCCCCTTCACAATTTCTTCTTTCTTTATTTTCTCCACCTGAAATGTTTCAGATCATCAAACTAATTCTAATATTATGCAGAGATAACTCATGTAAACATAAAATGCAGTTTTTAAAAGATAATTTTATTTATTGGAGATAAAAAGCCATCCAACCAAATCTGGCCCCATGCAAAAAAAGTAATTGCCACCTTAGTTAAATCAACCAATTAAACAAATTTACATGATAATTGGGCTAAATTTCACCAGACACACCCAGACATGATCGCTGCCAGGGCGGTTTAATCTAAACATCACTTAACCAGAGCCTGTCTGGAAATGTGAAGTAGGCAAAAAAGCCGCACATTATGCTGTGATCTAAAGAAATTCAAGAACAGATGAGAAACAAAGTCGTTGACATTGATCAGCCCAGAGAGAGTCACAAAGCCATTTCTGAGGCTCTGAAACTCTACTGAACCAGAAAGCCATTATCTATAAATGGAGAAAACTTGGAACAGAGGTCAACTTGCCCAGGAGCAGCTGGCTAACCAAAATTCCACCAAAAGCGCATCAATGTACACGGTCACAAAAGAAACCAGACTAACATCTAAAGCACTGGAGACCTCATTCACCTCATTTAAGATCAGTGTTCACAATGCCACATGCCACAATAAGAAAGAGACTGGCAAAAATGGTGTCTGTGGGAGAGCTACCAGGCCAAAACCACCGCTGGCCAAAAAAAGTACACAGAGGCTTGTCTCAGATTTGCCAAAAAAAATATCTCAATGACCCCCAAGACTTTATGGATAATATTATATGAGCTAATGTGTCAAAAGATGAACTTTTTCAAAGACATGGGTCCGGTTATATCAGGCGTAAAGCTAATACAGCATTCCACGATAAGAGCATTGCACCAACAGTCAAACTCAGGGGAAGTAGTGTGATGGTTTGGGGACACTTCGCTGCTTCTGGACCTTGGCAACTTACCATAACTGATGGAACCAAATATTCTGCTCTCTACCAGAATTTCCTGAAGAAGACTGTCCAGCCTTCAGGTTGTAACCAAAAACTCAAGCGCAGTTGAGTTATGCGGCAAGACAATGATTCGAAGTACATAAGCAAGTCCACCTCTTCATGGCTCAAAAGAAACAAAATGAAAGGTTTTGGAGTAGAAAAGGAAAAGGCTTGATTAGAATCCGATTGACATGCTGTGGTATGAACTTAAACAGGCAGTAAATGCCAGAAAACTCCCGACTGTGGCTGAATTAAAACAATTCTGCAAAGTAGAGTGGTCCAAAATTCTCCTCAGCAATGTAAAAGACTCATAGCCAGTTACTGCAAATGTTTGATTGCAGTTGTAACCCAACCAGATGTTAGGTTTCGGAGGCAGTTATTTTTTCACAGGGGTGATAGATATTTTGAATACTTCTTTACCTTCAATAAATGAATTAATCATTTAAAAGCAGCATTTTGTGTTTACTCACATTGTTAGTGTCTAATATTACCTTAAACATGTAAATATGACAAATGAAAAGAAATCAGGAAGGGGCAAATACTTTTTCACAGCACTCTAGTTTCAGGGACCGAAGGAAACAGGTCCATCCAACTTTAAGAGCATTTAAAAAGTTAGCAGGTCTTATGGTCAGTACGATCTGCCAGGGTGCCGCTGGAATCAACTCTTAGGGGTCATGGGGTGGGACTATGAACCAGTGGTCAAAATAAATAAAAACTGACTCTTGTCTGGAAGAGTCCTGCTGGACCGATAAAGCAAATATACACAAATGTGCCTGGAGAATTGGCTGGCTGCATAGAAAGCTTGTTAGGAGTCAGGATGGGGGAATATGATGTGCAGCTTCCTGACAGGTGTTGACCTCGCGTGCTATCGCTGTTACTCATCGAGCCACGCGGGATCAGGTCTATAGTTCAGCGTGAGGACATCTGCCTGAGGTCTCATTCGGACAGAAGTTCAGAAAACTGCATTTTCTTCAAATAGGTGAAAAAGACAAAATATCTGAAAATTATTAAGAACTCATGGGACAAAACTGAAATAGTACATTGATTCTTGCACACTAAAGTGCGACACAGCATGTCCTTTTTTAATGAAGAAAACAGATGGCATCCACTGCTTTCTCACTACGCCATGCATTGGTTCACACTGGACAGAATGAAGCACACAGTCATGAATTTTTGATTATCATCCACAAACAGTCCCAATTACAAACTGATGATATATTTATGAAATCCTCAATAGGACAATTTGCAAATAGCAAGCAGATTTCTGCTTTTTAAAGCACAGAGGATAAGTTCAAACATGGTGATGTTAGACCTGTCCCAGAAAGGTGAGCATTATCTTCACATAGAAAAGCAAAACGATAATGAAAGTTTCCAGTGCTGTGACAATAGTCCTGCTTCCACAATAACCTGAAACAAGGGCAACATTTTCCCACAAGAAGACTTTCCAGGTGGAGATGTGCTCCTGGGAATTGAGAGCGGAAATCAGCAGAATTCATAGCATCTTACCTTTGAGTTGCACTTGTAGATGGGATGTGTGATAGTTTCCACATAATGATGCCTAAGACATCTGTCTGGGTCCGAGTCACCAAGGTAACCACTCTCAGCTTTACTGGTTGCGCCTTGCAACATGGCCAGTAGAGGGCAGATGACCAACAGAAGCATGACTCCAGGTTGAGTGTGGGAGCGCGAGTTCTTCATATTGATTGTGTTTGGGTTGCACTGAGAAAGTATATGCTCTTCTACTTAATGAGCAGCCAGATGCCCCCCTCCCTCCCCGTCCCAAACTACTTTTCACAAAAGGTGGTGAGCAGCTCAGTTTACATCCCTAGAGCCTATGGGGAGGAACAGGCTTGTGCAGAAGGTCCCATCAGCAAACGGATCCATCTTCCCTGGTTCCCTATCTGCCTCATTCTGCCAAAGCGGAAACATGGTGGATTAGTCAAGGTAAACATACTTATTCAAAGTACCACAAAGGTCCCTTTCTTCAAATAAATTATAAGGTTATAGCCAAAATATCACAGAGATCTCACAGATACTTATCCACAGAGAAGATGTTTTAAAATTGTCCACCTTTGACGTCAAAACTTTTTACTGAAGACTACAATGGATATCATCTCGCTGTGTAACGTAGCCATCCTATGCTAGCGCTTGCCAACCATGATGCCATCATCCACTGTGTCTGCTCCTGTTAACGTACCGCAAGCAAACAGAAGCTCAGCCTGAATTTACGGCTTAGGCATCTCAGACGGACAAGTAGGCCTAGCGATGCGGTAGGCTTACTGGCAGTCGCACTACAGTTCGTCTTGCTCAACTCTGGAGGCGAATGCTATGTTTTCCTTACACAAAAGAGAGTCCAAATATATGAATATATAGCCTTGAGCAAACATTATCCCTATTTTTCATTTGAAGTAATAGCTCTGGGCATCTGTACACATCCTTGCACTCAGTAAATCAGCTGTCAGCCTGAGTATATTTGTGCCATATAAGTTGCTTTACTATCCTCTAGACAATGGCTTCTCTGAAGGCTTTATTTCAAGGTTTAGCAGTAAAACTCACTTTTCTGCAGCACTGGAATGACAAGGCGGTAACCTTCAGTACTAAAATTTCAGACTGGACCCAAACCCAATTGCTGATCTGTTTCAGTGGAAATAATAATTTCCAAATAAGGAACATAACAAAACAGGTTGACTGAAAAAAAAACATGATGTTTATACTTTTTCTTCATTTTGTAACAATCATCTTGAATTCCCAGATTGCTAAAGCCTCGGATACATGATGTTTATTTGAAAGTCTCCTGTAATGTTTTGCTTTTGGGAAGGAATCATTCAACTTCAGCATTCCTTGCCTTGTAAGTGAATCATTTTGCCTGTTAAAATAAATAATTCATTTGAAGAAAATGACCAGCCTATTACAGTGTTTGTACAAGTAGACAGCCCCTCAGTGTTGCTTATGACAGGGGATAGTAAAATGGCACACACAGGCGCGCGGAGCACTGGTGCCGGCTGAGCGCTGGTGACAGTGTTTCTGTTCTTAGCCTATGCTGATGACAGATAATGATGAAACAAATGATTCTTTAACGACGCTGCGCAGAGATCCTGGCCAGCAAGGTGGTTATGGGGAGTTATTTTGGTGCAACGCAAGCATACACGTTGGAAGTTCTTATTTTATCGTATGATTATCCAGACTATTCGGGGGTGTGTTTTTATGGCTGCCTGGTCTTAATGAGGTGAGAGTGATCCTGATAGTCTGACTCATCAGAGACATCATATGCCACGCCTAACAGGTAATACTTGCATGAATACAAGACAGGCGGAAGGTGACACAGTGGTGCAGAGGACATTGCTATCTCACACTAAACTGGTCCTCAGTTTCCAAGTCCAAAGACAGACACATTTTGAGCATAGCTACCTCAGTAAATAAGGATATCTGTTATGTTCCAGACCAGGAATCAAGTGCTGAGGCAGAGTGCAATCCAATTGGTAGGTTTATTGAGCGCAGAACGGTTATGATTGGGGACGGAGCCCCAGAGGAAAGCACAGTTCCACACAGATGTAATAGGCAAAGCCAGGCTGCCAATCGCTGGCCAGTGGCTTCTAAGACAACAGCCAGGTGGCGTGCACACCTCACAGTTGCTTGAGGGGAACTAGGTTCCAATCTTGATGACCATAGAATTACTGGGAGCTTGTTCCAATTAAACTGGACAGAGGAACTATCTTGAGCTGACTTAACTTTAATACAGTCCCAATCCTGGATCCTGAGTAGTCTTGGAAGCTTGTTGAAGTTGACTGAGTAAAGAGGAAAGCATCTGCAAATTGCTGTCATAAAAGGTTACATTACACTTAAGAAAGATGAAGATTTTTTTACCGTTCTAAGCACAAATGGCAAATCACAATCCTGCAACTTGCTACTTACGAGGTTTAAATACTCATCACAGAACCATTCAGATGTAACAATGAAGCAAGACACAGCTGGTGGGGAATACACACAAGATGTAAACCAATTAAAGGAGACATAACTCTAATAGACATGCAAGTTGCTCAGTTGGAGGAGAAATAGAGGGCATTCGCGCAAGGGTTGTGACTATAAAACATGGGGAGGCGGCAATGTTATACGGAGGGTAGCACTGTTGCCTCATCACAAGAAGTTCATGGGTTTGAATTTAGCCTGGGGACTTTCCATGGGGAGATTGTATGTTCTCCCAGAATTTGTGTGTGTTTCCTCTGGGCACTTTGGTTTCCTCCCACAGCTCAAAGACGTTCATATCAGGCTAATTAGTGACAATAAATCCTCATTGCCGCTCAAGGGTACTATACAGCTCAACATGATAAGAACCATACTTTTTGCATATCAATATTAAAAAGCCATTGATAGTATGGTTGGAATGGAAAGTGCAGGCACAGATTTTTGGGACTTTTTTTTGGAGCTAGAAATATCAAAAACTGTTGATTGGTCAATAGATTTGTTGAACTTTCAACAAATGTACCATAGCCCGCACAGGACGACTGTGCCATTTTTAAAAGTCTTGATAAGCAACGAACTGATAGCACACTGTCTATATTCTTTCAAAAATGTCAAGCAACAGTAACAACATAGAGCTGGATGCTTGGTCAGCTCAGCTTCTGGTTATCTTGTCGAGTAGCTGCGGATGTGCTGCTTTGCAGCAAACCTACGACAAGCTGTGCTATGCTATGAATATTTTGTTTTAACAACTATTAGGTATGCGTTTGTGAGTGAATCGTGTTTGTGTCCAGCGAGGTACCGACCAACTGTCCAGGGTGTATTCCTGCCTCTCGATCTGAGTGTGCTATGATAGATCGAGGCCTTTCAGTGACCTAGACCACAACTTAGTGAGCTACATAATGGTAGGACGAAAATGGATATATGAGAACAGATGTTTTTATCAAACTAGGCTTTCACTTATCTGCTAGAATAATCTCTGTATTTCCATAGAATACTCTCCCCCATGCACAACCAGGTGACAGGGAATATTACTGCTTCTACCTCATTCCACTGGAGCTGTGATGGATGAACTCTATCAGCTTCACCCAGGTGTTGTGGATGGTGGAATTAAAGGTTTGGAAGTCAGATTTTCTACATAATAAAAGCCATGCTTTAGGAATTTGAGAGAACTCCAAGCTGAGAGAAGTTCAATAGTTTGACTTCTCTTTAACAATTTCATGAGCAAGGTTGTAATCTAAATCAGTGCAACACCATAAAAATGATTTGCTCACTCAACTTGATGAAGTGATGTTTTTTTGGTTTGACTGAGTTATGCACTCTGAATGTAAAGAGTCAAGTTTAGGAGTGATAAACTGGATTCCTCACATTCATAGAACTTAACTCAGTCAAAGCAACAAGATAACTATGTCAAGTTCGGTGAAAAAAATCAATTTTTATACTCGCAGGTTCACTACAGACGGAATAATTTGGTGAGTGTGCCATAAATTGAATGCAACTGAATGCATAAAATGATTCAGAGACATCTTCAGTGCTCCCTCACAGCAAACAGCTGTGTTTGGCTTTTTTCCAAAGATAATCATTGTGTTTTACAAACCCCAATTCCAATGAAGTTGTGACGTTGTGTAAAACGTGAATAAAAACAGAAGGCAATGATTTGCAAATCTCATAAACCCACATTTTACTCACAATAGAACATAGACAACATATCAGATGTTGAAAGTGAGATATTTTACCATTTCATGAAAAATATTAGCTCGTTTTGAATTTGATGGCAGCAACACATCCCAAAAAACTTGGGACAGGGCCATGTTTACCATTATGTAGCATCCCCTCCTCTTTTAACAACAGTCTGTAAACGTCTGTGAAGTGAGGAGACCAATTGCTGGAGTTTTGGAAGAGGGATGTTGTCACGCTCTTGTCTGATGTAGGATTCTAGCTGCTCAACAGTCCTCGGTCTTCTAAGCCAGATTTTTCATTTTATGATGCGCCAAATGTTTTCTATTGGTGAAAGGGCTGGACTGCAGGCAGACCATTTCAGCACTGGTATTCTTCTACAGTGAAGCCATGCTGTTGTGATGGATGAAGTATGTGGGTTAGCATTGTCTTGCTGAAATATGGAAGGCCTTCCCTGAAAGAGACATTGTTGTAAAACCTCTATATACTTTTCAGCATTGATAATGCCTATTCAGATGAGTAAGCTGCCCATGCCATAGGCACGAATGCAACCACATATAATCAGAGGTGCAAGCTTTTGCACTTAGCACTGATAACAAGCTGGATGGTCCCTCTCCTCTTTAGTCCACACGACACAGCATCCATGGTTTGCAAAAATAATTTCAAATTTTGATTCATCTAACCACGGAACAGTTTTCCATTTAGCTTTGGCTCTGAGAAGACGGCAGCATTTCTGAATCATGTTCACATATGGCTTCTTCATTGCATGATACAGCTTTAACTTGCATTTGTGGATTGCACGGCAAACTCTGTTCACAGACTGTGATTTCTGGAAGTGTTCCTGAGCCCTTGCAGTGAATTCCAGTGCAGAATTAGACCCGTTTTTAATGCAGTGCCGCCTGAGGGCCCGAAGATCACAAGCATCCAATATTGACCTTCGGCCTTGTCCCTTGCGCACAGAGATTTCTCCAGATTCTCTGAATCTTTTGATGATATTATGTACTGTTGATAGTGGGATATTCAAAATCTTCACAATTTTACATTGAGGAACATTTTTCTGAAATTGTTCCACAATTTTTAGACTCAGTTTTTTTGCAGATTGGTGAGCCTCTGCCCATCTTTACTTCTGAGAGATTCTGCCTCTCTAAAATGCTCTTTTTATATCCAGTCGTGTTACTGACCTGTTGCCAATTAACCTAATTAGGTGAAAAATGCTCCTCCAGCTGTTTTTTTTATTAGTACCATTTACTTTTCCAGCCTTTTGTTGCCTCTGTCCCAACTTTTTTGAGATGTCTTGCTGCCATCAAATTCAAAATGAGCTAATATTTTTCATGAAATGGTAAAATGTCTCACTTTCAACATCAGATATGTTGTCCATGTTCTATTGTGAATAAAATGTGGGTTTATGAGATTTGCAAATCATTGCATTGTTTTTAATTCATGTTTTACACAACGTCCCAACTTCATTGGAATTGGGGTTTGTATAAAAGACTGACAGTTTCTTTCTCACAAAGTGAATGAAGGTTATTCAGTCAATTGTGCCCTTGTCAATCAAGATAGTATATTTGATAGAGCCTGTGTTCTAAGTGAAATTATAAAGTCACTTTTGATCTTTGATTAAAACTCAACAATGTGGAAAGAAATTGGCTCGACTCAACTCCAGGAGAGAGAACAAGGTCATAAAACAAACCATCATTTGTGGGGGACATTCCGCCACATTCCACTGCACCTCTGGGCAGCTTTTAGTCACCAAACACTTTTCTCCAGTCTCTCCTGTCTGCTACAGCCATAGTGGCTAAGAAATCAGTGTAAGGCCCCAGGAACGGAGCCTCCCTACACTGCAAAAAAAATAAACAAATATATATATATATACAGTGCTTAACAAATTTATTAGACCACCTGTCATAAAAACAAAGAAACGCAAAATATTTTAGAAAATTGTCAAAAACTTGTTTAAAACTAAAAATTATATTGGTATTTCTTTGGAAAATAACAAACTGAAACAATTAAATAGTCCTTATTCACCCAAAAAAAACCAAAAAAACCTAATATTTTGTGTGGCCTCCTTTGGCCTTGATTACCAGAGGTGTAAAGTCCAGGTTCAGAAAGTAAAAATCCTCCCCATAACTTTATTCTAACCACCCGGATTTACTTCTGAAGGGAGATAGAGCCAAAATGAGTGATCAGCTCATTCTGTGGGAGGCAGAAAAACATGGCAGGATTTTTACTTTCTGACCCCTGGATTTTACACTTCTGTTGATAACAGCTTGCATTCTTGCATTCAACCAGTAAAATTAATTTTTATGTTCAGGAATACAAGTAAATAACCGTTATTTGGCATCATTATCAAAAGATAATAATGTGCTTAACTATTTTTCTCTGCTTTTTTGTGAAACAGTAAATTCAAAAATTCATTAATAACAACAATAATTATATTTTCGCAGTAAAAATATCATTTCAATTAAAGAACTTGCGCATACTGGTGGATTAACCATTACAGAAACATATAAAAAAATTATTTTGGTAATTACCAATACTGTTAATTTAGGGCAGCTGTGGCATAAACCTTACATGGGGTGGTGGTATAATAAATTTGTTACGCACTGTATCTATATATATATATATATATATATATATATATATATATATATATATATATATGCAGAGTTTGTTTCCAAAATGCAATACATCCATTTTACTCATTTTGAGTAAATCAGCTTTTTCTATGTTGGCGCCAATTGCATTTTACATAAAAACACAAACTTTGACCATGAAAAAAAAATAGTATGAATTTCTAAAAGTGGATTTTTACACCATGTGTAAGAAGCACAGGGCTATTGCTCTATCGTATTATCTCCATTTTTGTACTTTTGGCACTTATTGCATTTTGGAAACAAACTCTTCATATACAAGCTGTATATATATACTTTTTTTTTTGCCTTTTTTCAACAGGGTAAAATAAAATCATACTGCGCAAGAAATTTCATAATATTTGGGGGGTGGGTGACACCACAATTGCACATGCTCAGTTATTACATCAATGGGTATTACACCACCTGTTTCTTGGTAATTTGTGGTGTTTTGTTACCCTGGTTAGTTAGTAGTGAATCATACATCATACACAGTGGATGCGACACTGAGAAGCCACACAACGATTGTGACTTAGCACAAACACATAAGCAAATCATACAGGGACATAGCTAGTACAGTTGGTGTCAGTTTGTCTGTCTTAAAAACTGAGGAGATCATCTTATATTTTAATATATGTACAACCCCAATTCTGAAATAGTTGGGACAAAGTGTAAATTGTGAATAAAATCAAAACGCAATGACTTTCAAATCATACCAGCCAGTATTTTATTCACAATAGAACAGAGATAACATAGCAAATGTTGAAACTGAGATATTTTACAATTTTATCCACAAAATGAGCTCATTTCAAATTTGATGGCTGCTACGGGTCTCAAAAAAGTTGGGACAGGGGCATGTTTACCATGGTGTAGCATCCCCTCTTCTTTTTAACACAGAGTGGAGGCGTCTGGGCATTGAGGAGACAACTTTCTTGAGTTTAGCCATTGGAATTTGATCTCACTCTTGTTTTATACAGGCTTCCAGCTGCTGGAGAGTTTTGGGTCTCCTTTGACAAACTTTTCGTTTAATTATGCACCAAATGTTCTCAATCGGTGAAAGATCAGGACTGCAGGCAGGCCAGTTCAGCACACGGACTCTTCTACTACGAAGGCATGCTGTTGTAATAGCTGCAGTATGTGGTTTTGCATTGTCCTGCTGAAATAAACAAGGCCTTCCCTGGAACAGATGTTGTTTAAAGCGGAGCATATGTTGCTCTAAAACCTTTATACACCTTTCAGCATTCATGGTGCTTTTTAAAACATGCAAGTGTCCCACACCATATGGACTAATGCATCACCATACCATCAGAGATGCTGGCCTTTGAACTGAACACTGATAACAGGAGGGGTGGTCTTTCTCCTCTTATGCCCGGAGGACACGACGCCCATGATTTCCAACAAGAATGTCAAATTTGGACTCGTCTGACCACAGGACACTTTTCCGCTTTGCTACAGTCCATTTTAAATGAGCCTTGGCCCACAGAACACGGCGGCGCTTCTGGATCATGCTCAACAATGGCATCCTTTTTGCATGATAGAGTTTTATGTGGCATCTGTGGATGGCACGGCGGACTGTGTTTACAGACAGTGGTTTCTTGCAGTATTCCCGAACCCATTTAGTAATGTAAATAACAGAATCATGCCGGTGAGTGATGCAGTGGCATCTGAGGGCCCGAAGATCACAGGCATCCAGTAAAGGTCTTCGGTCTTGTCCTTTACTCACAGAGATTTTCCCAGTTTCTCTGAATCTTTTGATGATGTTATGCACTGTCGATGATGAGACCTTCAAAGCCTTTGCAATTTCATGTTGAGGAACATGGTTTTTAAAGTATTCCACAATTTTTTTACGCAAGCCTTCACAGGTTGGCGAGCCTCTGGCCATCTCTACTTATGAGAGACGCAGCTTCTCTAAGACATCCCTTTTATAGCAAATCATGTTACACACCTGATGCCAGTTAACTTAATTACTTGCTAAATGTTCTTTCAGCTGATTCTTTTATATATTAATTGCTTTTTCAGCCCTTTTTTTGCCTGTGTCCCAACTTTTTTGAGACCTGTTGCAGCCAGTAAATTTGAAATAAAATGTAAAATGTCTCAGTTTCAACATTTGAAATGTCATCTATGTTCTCTTGTAAATAACATATTGGCTCATGTGATCTGAAAGTCATTGCATTTTGATTTTATTCAAAATGTACTCTTCGTCCCAGCTATTTCAAAATTGGGGTTGTAAATAAATATGATTCATCATAAAATTAAAGTTGAAATAAAAAAAAAGAAACCATTATCTAGTATCTTTTTCACAGCTTCTTTCAATTAATTTGCAAAAGCAAAAGTGTGTGTGTGTGTGTGTTTTATATATATATATATATATATATGTGTGTGTGTGTGTGTGTGTGTGTATATACAAACCCATTCCAAAAAAGTTGGGACACCAAATGTAAATAAATAGAAAAGAATGCAACGATTTTCAGGTCCTCAGGCGGCACTCCATAAAAAACAGACATATTCTGCTGTGGAAATCACTGCATGGACTCAGGAACACTTCTGTAAACCATTGTGAGTAAACACTGTTTGTCATTGCATCCACAAATGCAAGTTAAAACTCTGCCATGTAGAGATTAAACCATATATAAAAAAAGATCCAGAAACACTGCCTTCTTCTCTGGGCCAAAGCTCTTTTAAAATGTACTGAGGCGAAGTGGAGAACTGCCCTGTGGTTTGACTGGTCAAAGTGTGAAATTCTTTTGGAAATCATGGATGTCACGTCCTCTGGGCTAAAGAGGAGAGGGGCC
Source organism: Gymnothorax javanicus (assembly GCA_029692085.1). Taxonomy (NCBI): domain Eukaryota; kingdom Metazoa; phylum Chordata; class Actinopteri; order Anguilliformes; family Muraenidae; genus Gymnothorax; species Gymnothorax javanicus. The sequence continues at coordinate 24,899,862 of CM056205.1, forward strand.
GTCCGGCTTGTTGTCAGCAAACAATTCAAAAGCCAGCATCCAAGATAGTATGGGGGTGCATTAGTACACATGGAATGGGCAACTTGCATATCCGTGAAGACACCATTAATGGTGAACGATATATACAGGTTTTGGTGCAACATTTACTGCCATCCAGGTGCCCTTTTAAGGGAAGGCCTTGCTCATTTCAGCAACACTATGCCAAATACCATACTCTGCATGTATTACAACAACATGGCTCCGTAGGAAAATGAGTCTAGGTGCTAAAGTGGTTTGCCTGCAGTCCAGACCTGTCACCCATTGACAACACTTGGCGCATTATGAAACGAAAAATATGACAAAGGAGGCTGCAAAGTATTGCGCAGCTGAAATCCTTCATAAAGCAAGAATGGGAAAACATTTTGCTTTCTAAACTACAGCAGTTGGTCTCTTTAGTGCCCAAACACTTTCAGAGTGTTGATTGAAGAACACAAGATGCAACGTAGTGGTAAACATGCCCCTCTGCCAACTTTTGTGAAACGTGTTGCTGGCATCAAATTCAAAATGAGAACATATTTTAAAAAAAATAATAATAATAATTAAAAAAAAATTTCAATTTCAACATCTTATATATTGTCTTTGTACTATTTTCAAATAAATAAATATTTGAAATGATTTGAAAATCATTGCATTCTGTTTTTATTTCCATTTTACACAGCATCCCAACTTTCTTGGAAATGGGGTTGCATATGAAGGGCTGAGAACCAGAGTGGTCTAATCCCCCCCCCCCAAAAAAAATAGTTTGGATCTTATTGTGGCAGATGTTGATAAGATTCATAATGTAAAATTGGTGTCATTTTTTTTTACATTTTAAAAACTTTGACATTTGTCAATTTGTCCATGAGATAGGAAAATTTCACGAGTTAAGCATGTGGTAACAAAATAAACCAATATTTTCTCCTTGCAAAAGAAAATACAGTTGATACAAATAATATGCAATGGCAGAACGATGATCTCAACATCATCAAGGCTGTCTGGGAATCCCTGGGGAGACAGACACAAATGAGACCGTGAGCCAGCAGAGTAACTGTGGCATATTCTCCAATATGCTTAAAACAACCAAACAGCCAACGAACTTCTAAAACTACAAAACTGCTGGACAGTGTCTCTATTTTTCTAGGCAAAGGGTAATCACACTCAATGTTGATTTCAGTTAGTTTTTAACAGTTCACAGCAGTTCATAATTAGTTTGTAAACATTGAGAAACCTTTAATTTAAAGATTTTTGGATGCATTTTCGCTTCACGGGATTGTGTTAAATGTGCCTTAAACTTATGCGCTGTTCTGTAAGTCTCATAATAAGATGAAAGTACTTGCGCAGACAGACAGCTTTTGCAGTATAGCAAAGCTATGGTGAAAACAGAGATCGGGCAGGGCGGGGGGATTGTTGAGAGAGATTGGGCTCCACACCCCTAACACCCCCCAAAGTTTCAAAGGCTGGTAAGCAGGCTAGTCATCTGTACCATTAAGAAAGTAAAATTCCACAAATTCAAGCAAAGCCGCATTTCAGAGCTCTACGCATTCCGTGAGGCTCTGATTAGCATGTGCACTCCACATCTTACTGTTCGCTCACTTAGCTAAGGGGTACTCCATGCATAAACCATGAGTGACCGCAGAAAAGTTTGTGTTGTAAAACAGATTATTCCCCACATAAGTGCATATGGACGAGAAGTATACAAGACGGACCCCTGGATAATGGCTTTGCCATTGAATGAAATATCTGAACTGTATTACCAAAGTATTTACACTGGTCTGTCCTATTTATCTGAAAGATATTTATAAGCAAACATCTGCTTAAAGGCGCAACGGAATTAAAAACACTTTTTTATCCTCTTTAAATCACATCCTTATGTGTACCTGCTTAACAATATAAGCCAAAAAAACAACAAAAAAAGAATTTCTTTGAAAGATTATATCAAACTCCAATCATTTTTTCTTCCTGTAAAACAAAAAACCCCTTTTTTGTGTGTGCTTACGCAGATTCTATAGAACCATCAAGATATCCACTCATCAACCAATCTTCAACTAGCAGTTGCACAGAGCTTAGATTCATTAGTTAGCTAGGTAGCAACAGCATGCTATGACATGTCCACTTTTCATCATTCAAATCTTTTGCCCCCCGACATAATGTCCCGCCTGCCAATTCAGTTTCATCTGGGAACTAGTCACAACATGGAAGCTGGATACTTTCAAAATACAGTATCATCTAGACTTTAAAAAAAGTTCTAACCATCAGTGCTTAGCTTGGCGGTCTCCGAAGCACGATGAGTACATGAACAGTGTGGTCACAAAAATTACAAAATTATTTACGATGTCAAGGGAAAGAGCATCAAAAAATTATGACAACAAATGGCAAAAGCAAAAACAGCGAAAAAAAAACGTACAGTGGCTGCCACAGGACTACAGCTGTAAAAACCACCACAGAAATGAATCACTTCATATCCGCACCACTCTGAAAATTTTTGTGATAAGCTTTGCAAAGATAGTATTTATGGCAGTGTATCCGGTGAATATATTGCACATTGTATACACTGTCAGATCCATAAGTATTTGGGGACATAATTTCACAGCCATATAGGAATTGTCACTTTCCAAATCAGTCAACATTGCATGAAATATGATTAGTGAAGGGCAGATTTTTTTAGATCGTGAATTCATTTGTAGAACAGGATTGATACTGAAAATTGAACTATAGTGTGAAGATAGCAGGATTACACACTCCAGTACAGACAAGTAACAGTCGTCTTTAGCCACATTGTACTCAGGGCTATTCACAACTATGACCAGTCCAGGGTTTTCACAGCAGTTCAGTTTGTTCCTCCCAGGGGTCCTTGATTGAAATGTCTTGGAATCTCGTAACAGATTGGAATTGATGGTTTTAACTGAAACACTTTCCAAAAAATGTTGCATAGCTTTGTGTGCACAAGCTCCCTTGAGCAATTTATAGCTCAATACTGAATGGTCGCTGCCACCAGCAATTATCATATCTGATGGCCGGTCACTACAGCTGCTGGTATAAACTGGAGAAAAGGTTGATTTTTCATCTTTGCTATGATAGTTATGATCATCGCCAGAGGTTGGACATTCCTGCGGTCTGTAAGTAAAAGTCCTGCTATGTTTTACCTATGAGCTCTGTCAGCTGATTTTAATAATTCGTTCCACCTCTGAGCCGAGCAGTTGTTCCACTACACTGTAATCCGCAAATCCAAGTGGTTGGAACGTCACACAAGAAAGGACTTTTACTTCCTGAGGCTAAATTGTCCACCTCGGCACATCATTGAGACTTGAATTCTCTCAAATTCAACCATGTCACGAGCGCAGATGTGTTTACTATAACATAGAATGTTTTCCTCTCCTGTAAATGAATCATTTTTTGCTTTAAGAGCACATGATTTGACTTCATAACATCTCACTGTTACGTTCGCAGAAGGACACCAATAGCGAGTTTTGAATCCAATTGAACAGAAAACCAAACCAAAACGGCACGTGGGCCAACAGAATATCCACAAACTAAACTGAGCAAAGCGGGGAAAAGGAGGGCACGAAGCCAACAAAAAACTGCACTTATAAAGCTGACAAGAAAAATTAAGAAATACTGCAGGCTTAAAGGGGCACAAGGCCAACAAAAAACTACACTCCAAGAGCTGAACTAAAGGGTATACAATGACTGGACATGAAAAGCATGGCATGAATGCAAGCAAGGAAATACACACGAAAACACTCTAGAACATAGCAGGGAACCGAAACAGAATAACGGACCGACTGCCAACTGGAATGCCTCCACGGAATATGAAGGTACAAGGCTTGATACAGGAACAAGGAACACCTGGGCAGAACAAGGATGAAACAAAGCATGACCGCAAGACATTGGACAAGCACTTAAAGGACCAATGTGTAAGATTTAGATGGACAATCTGGCTGAATAACTGGCGGGAATGGAATATAATATTCAAAAGTACATTTTCATCGGTGAATTATTTCCTGAAAATGAGAATCATGGTGTTTTCTTTTATCCAGAATGAGCCCTTTATATCAACAGAGAGCGCGGGTCCTCTTCCACAGAGCCCGCTATTTTGCACCGCCATGTTTCTACGGTAGCCCAGATTGGGAAAAAAGTAATTAAATAAAGCACTGACACGAGAGCGCGCTTTTCGCGTTTTTGCAAGTTTTGCGGCCACCGTAGGTTCTCTGAGAAAGGGAATGATCATTTGGTTGCAATCTATAATCTCACCACTTGATGGCTCATAACATCTTACATACTGGTCCTTTAATGACATAAGGAGCTCATCACGAAAAATGAGCGTGCTCAGCTAAGTACCAATAAAGTATGTAGATTGAAGGAAGAGTGAAAAAGTTACGCAGCAAAGCAAAGCGAGATCTGAAATAATAACACAGCAGGAAATCATGACAATTTACGCCCTACCTAAGTTAGTAATATTAGTAAAGTGCCTGTCTAAGAAAAACACCTCCGGTGACTGCTAGTAGCTGTTAGTAACTAAAAACCAGTTAATTGGCAGTAAGATTAGAAATCCCGAAGCCAGAACAGCACTGAAGGAAAGTAGAAATACCGCAGCCAGCCAATAGCGAAGAAGCAGTGCATGCACGAGAGAAAAAAAGACGTGGACTACAACGCAGACATGAGGAGGATTCCTTTGGCAGTGCGGGAACGAAAACCTGGGACAGATAAGGCAGAACAGAACAAGAACATAACACTTACATTATTGTAGATGAGCCAGTGTATTTTATGTGGGACAAAGCTCTATATCAAAGATAAGTGATGATGGAATTTTAGTGGGAATGAGTGAACTCACACGCAATCAAAGGCTCAAAGCTTCTCTCAATTATGGCTTACGGTATTCTGAGGATTTGAAATTGATCAATATCAGGTTATCTCAACCTGATTTAGACCCCTGGATTCTTCCCCGTTCTTCAATCTCATAGAGCATCTGGATGTCTCTGATTTCTTTCATTCTTTTGTGCAAAGCACGTATGCCAGTTTTACAGGAGGAGACGAGGCATGCTTATTTTGCACACTCTGTCCTGTTTGAGCAAATGCTATGCAAAAAATCATGTAAATGTGACCATGAGAGTAATCTCATTGCTGATCTAAATACTAACATCTGTCCAAGTACACATATTCAATGTTAGCCGTAAACTAAAAAATGCCTTTAAAACTCTCAAAAGGGACATCCAGTGTCATCTGCTCCCAATTCTTCAGTACCGTACTTCACAATAAAAGCTGCTCTAAAGGTAATGTAACTTGACTACAATTTCTCTTCACTGGCATTGATTGCACTGATGCAATGTCTTATATTTCTGTGCTTGCCTTTATACAGCATGCAACATGCTGAGATTCAGGGGTATGTTCATTCCACACTAAGAGGTGCTCCAGGAAGGGGCATGCTAAGGAATTGTAGGCCCTTTAAAGATTATATCTCATGGCCCCTAATTCAACTGAAATTGTTGTGGGTCTTCTCCAGTCGTGGACCAGGCAGTGTCATCGTCACTGCTGTTCAACTCACGAATAACAAGCAAGTCTAGCATTGAAACTGCTATCCAGATTGCAGCCAATGCCTGGCAGTTAGACTGCCACAGCACATAGCAGAGAAATCTATGCAATAGCATTTCCGCATGCTAGCATTAGCAACCCTCCAGTTCCAGGGCTCATCGTCCATGTTGCCTTCAACGCAACATTGATTCACGAGTATTTAATAAAGCAAAGGCAGAATTCCTGCGGGGGGGCGAGGGGACCCATCATCTTGTGGAACATCACCCCAAACCCCCCCAACGACCTAATCTAACCCCCCTCTGCCCACACCACTGCGTGCCAGCATCATCCACCAGCATCAACCCCACAGTTTGGATAAGCCCACCACTAAATATATCCCCTGCGACAAAGCTAAAACCAACAATATGGATTTGGGGGTAGCCCACAGCCAATGACAGCTGACCTGCCCCGCCAGAGCTAAGCTAATGTTAGCTTTACAATTCCTGCATCTGAAAAAAAAGAGCCTCGAGTGGGCAAAAAGTGTACACACCCCTCAGCAATTACTGCTCCTGTCATACTAATATCCCCATCTTGCCTCCTGTCACACTAATATTCCCATCTCGACCCCGTCACACTAATAACCCTATCTCGACTCCTGTCACACTAGTATCCCAATCACGACTTCTGTTACACTAGTATCCCAATCACGACTTCTGCCACACTAGTATCCCAATCACGACTTCTGTCACACTAGTATCCCAATCAAGACTTCTGTCACACTGATATCCCCATCTCGACTCCAGTCACACGAATATACACATCTCGACTCCTGTCACACTAATATCCCCATATCGACTCCTGTCACACTAAAATCTCCATCTCAACTCCTGTCACACTAATATCCCCAACTCGACTCCTATCACACTAATATCCCCATCTCAACTCCTGTCACACTAATATCCCCATCTCGACTCCTGTCACACTAATATCCCCATATCGACTCCTATCACACTAAAATCTCCACCTCGACTCCTGTCACACTAATATCCCCATATCGACTCCTATCACACTAAAATCTCCACCTCGACTCCTGTCACACTTATATCCCCATCTCTACTCCTGTCACACTAATATCCCCATCTCGACTCCTTTCACACTAATATCCCCATCTCGACTCCTGTCACACTAATATCCCCATCTCGACTCCTGTCACACTAATATCCCCATATCGACTCCTATCACACTAAAATCTCCATCTCGACTCCTGTCACACTAATATCCCCGTCTCCACTCCTGTCACACTAATATCCCCATCTCGGCTCCTGTCACAGTAATAACCCCATAGCGACTCTTGTCACACTAATATCCCCATCTCAACTGTTCTCACGCTAATATCCCCATCTCCACTCCTGTCACACCAATATCCCCATCTCGACTGCTGTCACACTAATATCCCCATCTCAACTTCTGACACACTAATATCCCCATCTCGACTCTTGTCACACTAATATCCCCATCTCGACTCCTGTCACACTAATATTCCCATCTTGACTCCTGAGACACTAATATCCCCATCGCGACTGCTGTCACACTAATATCCCAGCATTCTGCAGCATTCATTGTTTAAATTGAAGTTGGTCCTCAATTCAAAAAAGACCAAATACATGATGTTCACTCGTTCTCTCTCTATGAGTATTGATTCTACATTATCAACATTGGAAGGTACATGTGTAGAAAGAGTAACTTCTTACAAATATTTAGGCATATAGCTTGATGATAAGAAGACATTTAATACGCACATTAGTAATCTACTGAGAAAACTTCGGCCAAAACTAGGATTTCTTTTCCGCCTGAAAAAATGCTTCTCATTTGAGGCCAGAAAGAAAATTGTGCAAAGCTCATTTTTATCATTATTAGACTCTGGAGACCTGATTTATATGCACGCAGCTTCATCTCTTTTGACAAAACTGGATTCTGCATATCATGTTGCTTTACGCTTTGTTACAAATTCAGGTTTTCGCACTCACCATTGCATTATATATGAATCACTTGGTTGGTCCTCTCTAAACCATAGGAAAAAAACACACCTTGCTATTTATCATAAAAACATTGTGAGGTAAAGTGCCAACTAATATCTCCAGCCTTCTATCCTACCATAATGGCAAGTATTGTACTAGATCAATTCATCTGATCCTTTTAAATGTCCCCTGGGTGCACTCAGAGCTTGGTAAAACTGCTTTCGCCTTTTTATACACCCTGGACGTGGAATGAGTTGCAAAATACGATTACCTTAGGAGCACTTCCCTCTTTAAATTCTTTTAAAAGACTTCTACAAACTGCCCTGAAGGAAATGTGTTGCTGTTTTACATAATCTGTGATATTGAGATGGAATGTGTTACAGATATCTTGATTATGGCCTGTATGTTTCTCCTTAAATTATTACCTCTGTGCTGCTCTTATGCATTGTATATACTGAAATGTGATTTTTTCCCTCCTTCTTTTTAATTTTTATATGTTTATATGTTTACTACTATTTATGCTGCTGTCTTGACCAGGACTCCCTGGAAGAAGAGATATTGTATCTCAATGGGACTTTCTTGGCTAAATAAAGAACAAATAAAAATAAAATAAAAAATCCCCATCTTTACGCCTGACACACTAATATTCCCATCTTGACTCCTGTCACACTAATATTCCCATCTCGACTCCTGTCACACTAATATTCCCATCTTGACTCCTGTCACACTAATATTCCCATCTTGACTCCTGTCACACTAATATCCACATCTCGACTGCTGTCACACTAATATCCCCATCTTGGCTCCTGTCACACTAATATCCACATCTCGACTCCTTTCACACTAATATCCCCTTCTTGACTCCTGTCACTCTAATATTCCCATCTTGACTGCTGTCACACTAATATCGCTATCTCGACTCCTGTCACACTAATGTCCCCATCTCGACTCCTGTCACACTATTATCCCCATCTTGGCTCCTGTCACACTAATATCCACATCTCGACTCCTTTCACACTAATACCCCCTTCTTGACTCCTGTCACTCTAATATTCCCATCTTGACTCCTGTCACACTAATATCCACATCTCGACCGCTGTCACACTAATATCCACATCTCGACTCCTGTCACTCTAATATTCCCATCTTGACTCCTTTCACACTAATATCCACATCTCGACTCCTGTCACACTAATATTCCCATCTTGACTCCTGTCACACTAATATCCCCATCTCGACTCCTGTCAGACTAATATCCCCATCTCGACTCCTGTCACACTAATATCCCCATCTCGATTCCTATCACGCTAATATCCCCATCTCGATTCCTATCACATTAAAATCCCCATCTTGACTCCTTTCACACTAATATCCCCATCTCGACTCCTGTCACACTAATATCCCCATCTCCACTCTTTTCACACTAATATCCCCATCTTGACTCTTGTCACACTAATATCCCCATCTCGACTCCTTTCACACTAATATCCCCATCTCGACTGCTGTCACACTAATATTCCCATCTTGACTCCTGACACACTAATATCCCCATCTCGACTCCTGTCACACTAGTATGCCAATCACGACTTCTGTCACACTAGTATCCCAATCAAGACTTCTGTCACACTAATATTCCCATCTCGACTCCTGACACACTAATATCTCCATCTCTACTTCTGTCACACTAATATCCCCATCTCGACTCCTTTCACACTAATATCCCCATCTTGACTCCTTTCACACTAATATCCCCATCTCGACTCCTTTCACACTAATATCCCCATCTCGACTCCTGTCACACTAATATCCCCATCTCCACTCATTTCACACTAATATTCCCATCTTGACTCCTGTCACACTAATATCCCCATCTCGACTCCTTCCACACTAATATTCCCATCTTGACTCCTGTCACACTAATATCCCCATCTCGACTCCTTTCACACTAATATCCCCATCTTGACTCCTGTCACACTAATATCCCCATCTCGACTCCTTTCACACTAATATCCCCATCTCGACTGCTGTCACACTAATATTCCCATCTTGACTCCTGACACTCTAATATCCCCATCTCGACTCCTGTCACACTAGTATCCCAATCACGACTTCTGTCACACTAGTATCCCAATCAAGACTTCTGTCACACTAATATTCCCATCTCGACTCCTGACATACTAATATCTCCATCTCGACTTCTGTTACACTAATATCCCCATCTCGACTCCTTTTACACTAATATTCCCATCTCGACTGCTGTCACACTAATATCCCCATCTCGACTCCTGTCACACTAATATCCCCATCTCGACTGCTGTCACACTAATATTCCCATCTCGACTCCTGTCACTCTAATATTCCCATCTAGACTGCTGTCACACTAATATCGCTATCTCGACTCCTGTCACACTAATGTCCCCATCTCGACTCCTGTCACACTAATATCCCCATCTTGGCTCCTGTCACACTAATATCCACATCTCGACTCCTTTCACACTAATACCCCCTTCTTGACTCCTGTCACTCTAATATTCCCATCTTGACTCCTGTCACACTAATATCTACATCTCGACCGCTGTCACACTAATATCCACATCTCGACTCCTGTCACTCTAATATTCCCATCTTGACTCCTTTCACACTAATATCCACATCTCGACTCCTGTCACACTAATATTCCCATCTTGACTCCTGTCACACTAATATCCCCATCTCGACTCCTGTCAGACTAATATCCCCATCTCGACTCCTGTCACACTAATATCCCCATCTCGATTCCTATCACGCTAATATCCCCATCTCGATTCCTATCACATTAAAATCCCGATCTCGACTCCTTTCACACTAATATCCCCATCTCGACTCCTTTCACACTAATATCCCCATCTCGACTCCTGTCACACTAATATCCCCATCTCGACTCCTTTCACACTAATATTCCCATCTTGACTCCTGTCACACTAATATCCCCATCTCGACTCCTTTCACACTAATATCCCCATCTTGACTCCTTTCACACTAATATCCCCATCTCGACTCCTGTCACACTAATATCCCCATCTCCACTCCTTTCACACTAATATTCCCCTCTTGACTCCTGTCACACTAATATCCCCATCTCGACTCCTTTCACACTAATATCCCCATCTTGACTCCTGTCACACTAATATCCCCATCTCGACTCCTTTCACACTAATATTCCCATCTTGACTCCTGACACACTAATATCCCCATCTCGACTCCTGTCACACTAGTATGCCAATCACGACTTCTGTCACACTAGTATCCCAATCAAGACTTCTGTCACACTAATATTCCCATCTCGACTCCCGACACACTAATATCTCCATCTCTACTTCTGTCACACTAATATCCCCATCTCGACTCCTTTTACACTAGTATTCGCATCTCGACTGCTGTCACACTAATATCCCCATCTCGACTCCTGTCACACTAATATCCCCATCTCGACTGCTGTCACACTAATATCCCCATCTCGACTCCTGTCACACTAATATCCCCATCTCCACTGCTGTCACACTAATATTCCCATCTTGACTCCTGACACACTAATATCCCCATCTCGACTCCTGTCACACTAATATCCCCATCTCGACTCCTGTCACACTAGTATCCCAATCACGACTTCTGTCACACTAGTATCCCAATCAAGACTTTTGTCACACTAATATCCCCATCTCGACTCCTGACACACTAATATCCCCATCTCGACTTCTATCACACTAATATCCCCATCTCGACTCCTTTTACACTAATATTCCCATCTCAACTCCTGTCACACTAAAATCCCCATCTCGACTCCTTTCACACTAACATTCCTCTTTTGAATCAGGTAAAGCCGGATTCTCTTGTGGATTATTGGATTAAACCGCAACAGCACTTTGCCATATGGAAATATTGTTTGCTCTTCATAAAAGCATTTATCACACTGGTGACTAAATGATAAGTTTGAGAGGAACAAAGGAGCTCTGAGGCTGTTTGAACATTCAGCCTGACTATTCTCCCTCTGCTTATGCATGGAAAATCACACAAAGCACCTCAACCTCAGGAGTACCATTTTGTGCAATTTTTCATGAGTGGTGTCTTGTCTCCACCCTGGAGCTAGCTCTGCTTGGTTGAAAAGGCTTGGTATTTGTCTGACTGCTCTCCCTACTATACTGCCTAACACACAAATTACCATCGCTCGCACATGCCGTAAATCGCTCAAGGTGGACCATATAAAAATATGTGAACAGATCCTTTTCACAATATTTTTATGCCAACATGACATTCATACCTGAAAGATTTGATTGAAGAAAAGTGACATTTCAACAAGCATTTTCAAATTGCTGGCTACTCTGAGAAGGGTTTACCTTACCTCAGGATTCTGCTGAGAAGAATGCACCCAGCAGTGCTCTCTTCCTTATTAATGAGACTGTCATGCCCAAACCTCATCAATATCTGAAATTTCATCGATAGTATGCGATCAAAACAACATAATTTTGTGCATTTAATGCATGTCCACAATAATTAACCTTCTACTCCACTGACAAATGATGTGGTACAACAATATACTTTGAATATAAATATGTTGCTTCCCATGTCAGTTTTTCTTAACTATTAAGACATTTCTCAAGAAAGCCAGTAAAAGCCTCCAAATGAGTTGATGTAACCATGATCTCAAAAACAAAAATGGTCTGAAATTATCTACTCATTGTTGATGAACAGTCAAATACTGCCTGAATTTGAAGTGGTTACGATGTCAAAAATGGCATGTCATATCACAAGCCGTTTAGACGCTGATAGCGACTTCCACTTCTGGCCCAGAGCTGATGTGACCTGTCGGGTCAGTGTTAACTTTAGAAAAGCAGTGGTCTTACCTTCTCCCGGGCTGTAGATCTGAGACGTAATCCAGCAAGGACATCAAACAGAGTGGTTTCTTCAACAATTCTATTTTTATCTCCCCTGTGTATCAGTCTCTCTCTCTCCCCCTCTTTCTCTCACGCTCTCCCTCTGTCCACCTTTCTCTTTCGCTCCCTCTTGATCTCTCTCCCTTACACACAAACACACATGCTGGTTGTGTGAGAGCTGCTCCCCCCCCCACCCTCTCCAGTCTCCCAATCCTGTGGCCCCTCCCCAGTGACGTTTCTTCCTTTCCTGAGGAATAACTAGATAAAGAGCAACTGAGCGCCTCGCGTCTGAGGATCAGTGTCAGATGTGGAGCGTGACACACAGGTCATTTATCCCCGAGAGGAGTTACCCGCATTCACTAACCCCCTGCCCAAAGCAAACATGTAGAGACCCACACACACACGCACACTTCTCCTGTGATCTGGAAAAACCTAGTACATTTGTCACTGCTGAGAGAAGCTGAGTTTGACCCTCATTTGCGGTAAAAGTTTTTTGTTCAATTGCAAGATCTTTGCCACTGATAAACTTACAAGGTTTTTCCAGATCACAGGAGACTTGCGCACTCACCTACACACACGCGCGCGCGCGCGCGCAAACTTCCAAAAAAACAAATGGGTAAATGCAGCTTTGCAAAAGCCAATAGTCTAATCCCATTTACAGTGTGAGGGTTGTGAAGCTTGGCAAAATGAGTTTATTTAAACACAAATGGGCCACTGGCTTTATTGAAGATAGCCGTAACACAGATCAACACAGTCTGCAAATTTTTAGGAAAGGCGTATTTCATTAAATTTGCTCTTTATGTGTTTTGGTAGGTCATAGTCATAATTCTGATGACATGCCTGAAGTTCGACAAAATTCAACAAATAAAAATGACAATCACTATAAAAAATAATCTTGAGCAAGTTAAACATGATAGCATGTCTAAAAAATTCTATCAGTGACTGGCTACTGACAGGCTCTTTTTGGCACCCTTGATATAAGTTAAGAGGGCAGCATTTAAAGACTGAAAACCAAAAGATGCCTCCTCTAGACCGAAAAACTCTTTGGAATGGTTCAAAGAAGAAAATCATTGCTGAAAAAGAGAAACCCAGCCAGGCATCTGGAGTTTGTAGAATGCCATTAGAAAACTCTGAGACTGCGCCCCGGTGGCTCATTGGTCTAAGCGCACATACCATAAAGGCTGTGTCCTTCTCGCAGCGACCTGGGTTTGATTCCAGCTCAGGTCATTCGCTGCATGTCTTCCCCCATTCTTCTCCCCAACTTTCCTGTGTCTCTACACTGTATAACTGTCAAATAAAGGAAAAGTTCCCAAAAAAATAATCTTTAAAAAAAAGAAAACTCTGTGACTTTTAGGCCATGAACATGATTGGCATTTGCGCCTCATCCATAAGGTCAAGTATGGAGGTGGTTCATTAATGCTTCACTAGAGGCTCAGACTTGGCCATTGGTGGATTCCAGTATGACAGTGACACTAAATACACATCTTAAGTGACATAGAGACAATTAACTGAAAAATAAAAAAAAGAAATCCATGTTGCTCATCTCATTCTCTGGACTTAAATACCATTGAAAATGATCTGAAGAGGGCACCCAATTAGCGCAAATCCTAGAATCTTCATGAACTTCGAAAATTCTGCACTGAAGAGTGTTCTGGAATGGAGTAAAAAGGAATGGAATCTTCCATAACTTCATTAGAAATTAGAGGGAAGACTCAGTTGTCTTCTTCGTCAGCTGCGGTTGCATGAAGAAAACGAGGGGTACCAATAATTTTGCTAACAATGAAATTGAGAAATGTTATGCTCATGAGATTAAGCAATATAAAACACAGAAAACTGAGAATAAATTGTTTAAAAAGAAAAAAGTTTTCCCATATTTAAATGTAATATATCGAGGGCTGACTGCAAAAAAACAGTTATGTCCAATATATAACATTTGGACATAACTGTTTATTGCAGTCAGCCCTCGATATGGAGTATTGACTTTATTGTTTACTATATACATCCCTTTTCTCTTTTTTACTGGGTGCCAATTATTATGGATCTGACTGAATACAGAGGGTATATGCCTGAAGTAGCACAAAATGACTGATGCCGTATTTTTCGATTCTAGCTCAATCTTTCATTTGCTGAGCGAAGAAACTACAAATCAATTTTACAGACTCAGTGAGGAACCTTAAAAAGGAGGAGCTATTGATTTTCATGAAAGAACGGCACATAGTTTATTATCAAAAACAAGCTGTCTTCCAAAAAGCAGCTACTGCCAGTTGTAAATACATTAGACATTATGTTCATGAATCTATGCAATACCATTTATCTTGACTCATTGTCACACAAAAAGAGAACATCACATTTTTCCAGAGCATTGGCACTGGCCACTCATAAATAATCCACTGATTGGAATGCAGATTTCATCCTTAAAAGAATAAAAGGTATGAAATTATCTACTCCTCAGCTTCCTTAACCGTTAGAAGCCCCACAGCCTTAAGCAGTTGGACAATAGCCAACTGATAAGGAAAAAATTTTGTAAAGAGATACTAAGTAAAGCTCATTTAATTATATCACCAAAATATACACTAGTAGCAGCAAAACAGCCACTGGTAGTTGTTTTAAAATGCATAATTTATTGCATAGACCGATACTGGCATGCATGTTTCAAACCTCCTGGAATTGACAGCCGGTCAATCGAAATGAGGCTTAGAGGGTCAAGAGTTCGCAGAGCAAAATTACCTGAGAAACCTGGTCTGACCCCTGAGAATTCATATCTCTTGTCCTCCCACTGAAACCTTCTGGCAGAATGAATTTACGGCCAATGACAGCTGAGCTGAAAGCCTGAAATAATATGCCTCAGTTCAGCATTCATTGAATGTATTCATGAAGGGAGACTTTAATTTGTGTTTAAATTCCATAAATCATTGGTATTTCAATAAACCCATTAAGGTATAAGTGATCAGAATGTTCTTAACCTTTTTCCTCTGAAGACCCGCTCTAGTTGGTCCAAAGCACTTTTTTTGTGTGACTCTCCAAGATCTCAAATAAATAAATGAATATATTATATTATATTTCTTTGTCACCCGTCTGTATGTGTGATATATACAGACATGTTATAAATTAATGGAAAAATCAACATAAACAGCCTTTGTAAGGCAGAGTTCCTTTCTTCGAAGAGATATTCCTTCCTTTGGTGTTTTTATGATGGTGACAGATTGTTGTTTAAAATGTTCCAAAATGTCCCATATCAGTTAATTTGGTTTGAGATCTGGTGACAGTGACTACAGTATCGTATGCTTTGGATCATGTTCCAGACTAATTAAACCATTCAGTGAGCCCCTGTTGGTCTTGGGCCATTGTCACCCTGGAAGAGATCACTCCCATCATAGTAGGAATGCTTCATCGTAGGATATGAAAGTGATCACACAGAATAACTCTGCATTGATTTGTTGTGACCCTTCTACCTGTAAATGGACCTTAAAGGTGTGACCAGGGGTCCTGTTTTGAATTGTAGGCTGCTGTACAATATTTTTATCGCTTATCTTGTGTCCCACATTTTGACACTCTCTCCCACATTTTTAGGGCCTCAAGATGCTGTTTTAAAATTAGGCACTTATCCAGCAGTTTAGCATTGTTCGTTTTATACTGGTCTGTCTGGAGCTCAGGCATTATGTGGCGAAAATAGGTTTATTACAATGACATTTTCCATTTGAGTTTGTACATTAAAAACACTGATGAAACACAATAGATGATTGCTGCTTTGAAGTGAAACAAAGTTGAAAAATGATCAATAAAATTCAGGAAATGTTCAGTTACTCTTCAACTCAGAGCCATGGCTCTGCTTCCATGGAATGGTCAATTGAGAGCAGCTGACAAATACTTCCGCACAATTGCAACATCAGATTTTTAAAGGGGCTCCTGTCAAGGCTGAGGATGCGTAGTAGAAGTTCATCGGTTACCAGAGACGTAGTTAGTCCGTCTGCAATTGTGGTTTTAGTACTTGACTTTGATCTCTTGCAATGTAACTGAGAATACAATTCCTTGGAATACTACCTACAATTTTTTACATTTTGGCTTCAAATAGAAATTCCATGAAGGGAATGTTACTTTCTCCTCCAGTATCTATGGCAAGATACAACAGCTCACAAATAATCCTCGCACAGTTTGAGCATGCAAAATAGATGTTTACAAAAAAAAGTTAATGTTAATAACTTAACTAAAATGTACTACCAGAAAGTAAATGATTTGTTTTTGGAAAGAACAACTACAATAAACTAGACAGTCCAGTCATCCGCGACCGCATAGCCCCTGAAAGCCCGCCTCTCCAGCCTGTACTGCATCCACAAGGAAATCTATGTTTTAGCACAAATGTGCACATTCTTCTGCCAATACTGCCACCCTGGCAACCAAAATCGATAGGTGTCATCACTGAAGTATAGCACATGTCCATACCAAATATGATAGTAATCGGTCAAAAATTACAGCCTGTACAGCGTCCACAAGGAAGTGTCTACGGATTCAAACGTGGTGGCGGCGGCGGCGAAGACGACAAGCATGAATTCATAGTATCCGCCCGACTTCGTCCGGGGGCTACAATAACAGCTATGATTAACGCCATGAAATGTTAACCTAGCAATTTTCACCTGTGACAAACTTGAAAAAACTGGCAAATTTTTTCAATTGTACAATGCATGCTCAGCCCTGGTAATGCCCTTTAAGGTGAAAAGTTTGTCACTGTTGTAGAGGGATGTATGAATTGGCATTGTGAATTAATTAAAAGACCTTAAAGTTTAAGTACAATAATTTAGAACATTTCTCTCGTGTTACTTGCATAACCTATTCTTTATTGACTGCTTTATATGTTTTCAATGAAGCACTTAGGCTCATTCTCATCACCCCTCTCCCCAATCAGCCTTCGTTCGGTATAAAAACATTCCAGTTTTAGTTAAGGGCAGTTATCTTTGCTGGCTAAGTCGTTACTTTTTTATGGTGATAGTAAAATATCAAAACATTTGTTTTTATTGTTTTGAAAATGTATTTTTATTTTGTACTTTTATAATTAAAAGGACTGTAGGTTGTCATGAATCAGAAGAATGAAAAAGTTAAAGCAGGTGATCCCTGCCGTTTCAATTATGGACAGTATTATGGGGCTAATAGATAAGGCAATTGCATTTATGTTCAGATATTGCTGGCCTGTTTTGTTAAATTTCTGTGCAAAGTTGTCCATGTGTGCAGCTAAAATGTGTTCAAATT
Organism: Gymnothorax javanicus; assembly: GCA_029692085.1. Classification (NCBI taxonomy): domain Eukaryota; kingdom Metazoa; phylum Chordata; class Actinopteri; order Anguilliformes; family Muraenidae; genus Gymnothorax; species Gymnothorax javanicus. Next base: position 24,917,557 of record CM056205.1, read on the forward strand.
AAACATATTTTTGTCCTAATACCAACTCTCCTCTGTGTGATACTGAATCAATAACTGGACAAAAAAAAAAAAAAAAAAAGATATGTTAAAAACCGAGGGACAGCATTACAATATTTATCAGAATTTTTACAATTATCTCTCAACATTGGCAATGTGTCCCACACTGTCTCACACAAACATACGGTTTGTCCGACCTTTGGTCTGTTGGTATCTGGTCACCCAAGAGGCAAATCAGGCCAGGAAAATGAACAGAAGCATCTGCATTTGTTATGTATGTCTACACAATTTTCATGTTTTTGTTTACTTTTATTTGTCACCCAGTTTTACATATATAACCCCAACTCAGAAAAAGTTGGGACAGTATAAAAAATGCACATAAAAACAGAAATCAGTGATTTATATATAAACCTTTATTTAAACAGGTAAATCACATTGAGTCCCAGGGACATGTGCGACCTGTATCAAACAAGACAAATGAACAATAAAACAAGACAAACTCAAAATGGTAACACTAAAACATAAAAACAGATACACAAATTTACAGTTAAGATACCTTACAAGGACATCAGGGTAAAATACTAAAAAGGGAGAGAGGGTCAACTTGGAGTACAGGAGCAGATCTTTGAAGTGATTTCAATATTCCTCAGTAACAATTTAAAACTATTAAGAGGGATCAAATCTGACAGCTTCAGGCTAAGCTGTAACGTGTTCCAGGAGGAAGGGGCTGCGTAGGAAAACGCCTTCTTGCCTTTCTCGGTACGAACTGAGGGGGTGGAGTATGTTATGAAGTCCTGTATACGAAGGTTGTAGCCGGTTTGTTTACGCAAAAAAATAAGTAGTTAAATAGGCAGGCAACAAACCAAGGATGAACTTGTAAATTAAAATGTACCAATGAAAGCTTCGGCGCATGGAGAGAGATGACCAGTTGACTAATGAATACAGAACACAATGGTGAATGAGAGGTTTGCAGCCTGTAATAAATCGCAATGCGCCATGATAGGCAGCATCAAGAAGTTGGAGACGGCTAGCGGGGGCATACATATACAGGACATCACCGTAATCCAAGAGAGGCAAGAATGTGGCAGCAACCAGGCGTTTCCATGCAGCAAATGAAAAACAGGATTTGTTCCTGAAAAAGAAACTCAATTTCATTTTAAGCTTCATTAAAAGATTATCCACATGGATTTTAAAAGAAAGGTCGTCATCAACATGTATGCCAAGATATTTATAATTAGACACAAGCTCAATAGGTGTACCCTGAAGAGAAACAATGCTGTGAAGAGCATCTGGCACACACTTGCTGTTAGAGAAAAGCATGATCTTGGTTTTCTCTGCATTCAACACTAATTTAAGCTGACGCAATTGAGACTGGAGAACATCAAAAGCAGATTGCAGAGATTGAAAAGCATGAGAGATAGAGGATGCACAGCAATATAAAATTGTGTCATCTGCATATAAATGGACAGATGCATTTAAAATAGACCCAATATTGTTTATATAAATTGTAAAAAGAGTCGGCCCTAAAACTGAACCTTGGGGTACCCCATTTGAAACCTTCACCATGCTGGAAGAGAGTTCGCCAACGAGTACTGACTGTTTCCGGTCAGACAGATAATTGGCAAACCAACCAACTGCACTAGAGGAAAACCCAATGGCAGACAGGCACTGGCACAGGATACTGTGATCAACGGTGTCAAATGCTTTAGACAGGTCGACAAAAAGTGCAGCACAGTGGAACTTTTTATCTAAGGCCTCCAAGATGTCATTTACCACTTTAACTGCAGCAGACACTGTACTGTGCCGCTTCCTAAAGCCAGATTGCAGGGGTGATAGAATATTATGGGAGCCCCGGAAGTCTTTGATCTGGTCATTAACTAAGCGTTCAAGGACCTTGGCTAAGATAGAAAGCTTAGAAATCGGCCTGTAATTATTCAGGTTCTTGGGGGTCACCACCTTTCAGGAGTGGGAGCACAAAAGCAGTTTTCCAGACCTCCGGAATTTCATTATTTAAAGTAGATAAATTAAAAATGTGAGTCATAGGCTCTGCTATGATGTCTGCGGCTAGGCGCAGAAAGAGAGGTGGAAGATTATCAGGACCAGATGACTTCCTAGGGTCTAGCTCCCTAAGGGCTTTCCAGACATCACCAACAGCGAAGGGAGAAAACGAAAAAGGACGACGCCCAGAGAGACTACACGAAGCATCCCTGGAGACATTGGATAGGGAAGGAGGAGAGGAGGGGGGAGGGGAAGAGCCCGTTCCAGGTGAGGAGTCAAACAAGAAACCAGAAGCTATAAAATGTTCATTGAAATGATTTAGCATTTCAGACTTGTTATATACTGGGACCGAGTCGACAATAACATAAGGAGGCAAATCGGCAAGGTGGTTCTGGTGGTTCATCTGGAGAGACTTTACATTATTCCAAAAACTCCTGGGGTTGTTTAGACTATCAAGAGACTGAGCTAGATAAAACTCACTTTTAGCCTTCTTAACAGAAGCTGTGAACCTATTTCTAGCCTGGCGAAAAGCGAGCCAGTCAACATCAGAACCAGACTTCCTAGCAGCAGCCCAAAACTGGTTCCTTTTGTATAAAAGGGAAGACAACTCACTGGAAAACCAGGGGCTATTACGCCCCTTTACCCTGAAACAACGTAAAGGGGCATGTTTATTAATAAAATAACTAAAATTATCATAAAAATAATTCCAGGCCAGATCGACTTCACCAATCAAGAATATGCGATCCCATCTAAACTGATGCAGGTCATGGAGAAAAGCTTGCTCGCTGAAGTTTTTTAAATTTCTTTTCTGAATGACACAGGGCTTGAAACTTGGAATTTATAAATTTATAAATTTACTTCAACCAGTATTTTATCACAGAAAGTGCAAAGACAATATATTAAATGTTTTGTCTAGTCAACTTGATTTCATTTGTAAAAATACTACATCCATTCCTGTCGTTCAGACTCATCGTATTCCAAATGAAGTTGGGATGGGCACTTTAGGTCTGGTAATGAGAGAAAAATTTTAATAATGATGTGATTTAGAACAGCTGCTGTCAGCGGGTGACTGTAATCATGATTTGATGCAAAACCAGCATCCAGGAAAACCCTAAGGGCAAAGATGGGCTGAGGACTGCCAATTAACCTGCAAATATGCAAAAAAAAAAAAAAAAAAAAAAAAAAGTCAAAAGGTTTAAAAGTGATGTTCCTCATAAAAATATATAACGAGATTTGATATTTCACCCTCTATGGCGCATAACATAATAAGAAGATGCAAGGAACCTGGAGGAACTTCAGTGCATAGAGTGATAAGATGCAAGCCTAAGGTGAATACCAGGGGCGCGTTCAATATGGCAAGCCGTTATGTAGCGCAACGAGAGGTGGCACTCGGCTCACTCTGATCGGAGTTTCAACGTCATCAAGAGCTTAGCGCAAAGGCCGCGCCCCTTTTTGGGGGAAAACAAATGCTCTTTTGCATTGTAATCAATGAGAAATAAGCGCGATAATTGAGCAGTAAAATGCCCAAAAGTTGTTGTGTGCCAGGTAAGTGAGCATTCCGGACCTCAGGTTCCCCATCCTACCTGGAAAAGGGCAGAATCCAAAAAGGAGAGTTAAGAGAAGATGAAGAGTAAAAGCTATGTATCCAGTGTCTTCCCATGTTTATGTGCGTAGGAAACGCCACTCCACTCCACGCCACTCTCTTTTTAAACTTCGAAAATAACGTTAAGTACCCTTTAATATGTAAGACTTGGTACTATACTTTAATAGGTTTATTCGCTACGATTTTTGTCTCGTGTTATTCTTGAATTGCTGAACTAGCTAACGTAAAGTAGCGTCAGCCAACCGAGTCAGGTTTGCGGTCTAAAGTTATGTGCATTTGTTAGTTATTCTTAACCCCAAACTGACACAGACTTCGAAATTCGCGGTAGTGAAAGGGCAAGAGGGTGGACCGATCAACCTTAATTTATTAAGATGACGCGAACGCTCAGGTTCAGGCAAGGTAGCAAAATAATCGCTAGACATATCAATGAATGAATATAAACAGGAAATTTAGTTAAATAAATCGGATAAATTTTACACCTGAAAACACATCAAATTACATCAGGGTCAATGGGATCTGAGGTTTTCTAACCCCCAAAAAGGGGCGCGGCCTTGACGTTTGGCGAAGTACCCGGATGTGCCTGTCGCCTCTATGGGGGACGCTGTTGCGCTTAATTACACACTACAAGTCCCATGATCCACCTGGTTTCCATTGCAAAACAGAAAGCAGCCAGCACCTTGCTATATTTATAGCCGTATCAAGCTAGGCTTGAAAAGCAGGACAGCCTAGTGAGGTAAGCCAATAAGTTAGTAACTGTATCTTGTATTTAGGTAGCTTGCCTAGGTAGTTATCAAGTTAAGAAGCTAGCGCCCAGTTAATTTAACCGTCAAGTTGGCACATAATCTAACCTTTCCGCCATTTTGTTTGCATCACAGGTCACCTCTTTCGACCGATACCCTGTTAGGTAGCGCCACAAGCTAAGGTATCATTCAATATGATTGCGAACGCTTCGTAACATTTTGCATATTGAACGCAGCCGTTATCTGAGATCACTCCAGTGGCAATACATCAAGAATCATCATTTATTTATGAGCCATATCACCAGAATTACTTTGGCAAACCTTGGTCAATACTGCAGTATGTAGTTACATCCACAAATGGCAGTTGAAACTTTGCTGTGCAAAAAGGAAAACTTATGTTAAGTGTCCTGAAACGCCGTGGACATCTCTGGGTTTGGAGGCATCTGTGATGGATTTTTACACTGTGGAAATGTTTTTTCTAGTCAGAAAAATCTGTTTTTCAGGTCCTTTTTGGAAGAAATGGATGCTATGTTCTGTGGACCAAAGGGGGAAAAAAAGGGCCACGTAAACTGTTACCAGAAATGAGTCCAAAGGTCATGCTCTGTCATGGTATGGGGTTCTGTCAGTGCCCTTGGCAATGGTACCGTGGGACTTCTGTGAAGGCGCTATTAATGCTGAAAAGTAGACAAAGATTTTTGAGCAACATATGCTGCCGTCTAGGAATGCTCATATATATTTCAACAAGACAGTGCAAAACTTTGTTCTGCATGCATTACAAAGGCATGGCTGCATAAGAAAAGGATGTGGGCACTGAACCTGTCCCATATGGAAAACATGTGGCACATTTAGAAATGCCAATGTGACAACAAAGACCCCGTTATTGTTGCACACCTTTAGCCTTGTTTGCACAAAGAATGGGACATAATTACTTGGCGTCTTTAGTCCCTAAATGTTAAGGAGAGGCAACATTACAAAGAGATAAATACTCAACTGTCCCAACTTTTTTTCTGAAATGTTGCAAGAATCAATATTTAAATGTGTTAAATCAATAAAATCTGTCTGGCGAAACGTCAATAAATGTTCAGTAGAATTGTTTCCAACATAACATGGGTCAAATCACTGCTTTTATTTTTAATTTTAACATACCGTCCCACCTTCCTCTGATATGGGTTTGTGAATAACCTAGAGGTGTTCCACTCACTTATTTACAACTGGAAAAACTCAGGAGAGTGTTAAATAAACACTAATGCTGACGGAACAATTACTCATAGTAATTCAAAGTAATAGAGTGCTAAAACTCTGATTTCAAATGAAGAAACATTCCAATAACCACAAGAAAAAAAAAAAACATAGTGCGTCGTGTCGAATTTTACCAGGTTTTGGCTTCGTCCGACCCTATGACTGCATACATTTTTCGTATGATCTGACATAGTGAAGTGTTTTAGCTTGGCTGAAACAAACCATAGAAATTACGTATTACATGGGGAATCCAATGTACTACAGAAGTCCAAAGAAAATGGGTTCAATTGAAGGTGACATGTTATTTCAACACCTGCTCTGTTTCAGCAAGGAAAGTGTTATCTGGAATATTCTTGACAGATCTTCGAGCAGGAGGCATGCAAGTCAATATAATTTGCATATTACTAATGAACAACAGTAATGTGTCTCAGCAAGCCATAGAGGGTGAATACTATGAACAGTGCAGGAGTCTTCTCATTAAAGAGCCAAACATGACCTTTTTGCAAACCTCATTTTTCCTGTTCATCATTCAAGAAATTAGTACGAGGCATTGCCAAACCTGCTTGCTCAAAAGACTGTAGATATCCCTATTTGCACATAATACCAAGGATTACTGGCCACACTTGGAAGGACTATTTCCCGCTTCGCAATATAACAGAGTAGTATTCATCGTTTTATGGGATTAAAGTTAGATGGAAACAAGGATTTTATTGTTAGCAATCAGCATTAACTTCGGATTTGTTTTGAAAGTGAAAATGCCGTGCATTTTGATTGTTCCACGGCTAATGGAAGGTACTAATATTCAAACATTGACGCCTGCAATTGAAGTAAATAAATGGACTTAATTCCTTGGCAGCTGTGGGAAAAGAATAGCGGAAAATCGTGTGGAAATAAGCCACTTTTGCATAATTATTCAAGTTTGACCTCAGAAAGCAAAGCCTTTAACTCTTGAAAGGTATGGGGACAAAACTATGAGTAGAATATTCAGAGCGGAACCTTCCAGTATCACAACTGGCAAGCATGACAGCAACGCCTTTCTACAACAATGACATAAATATATATATATATATATATATATAAAAAACATGCACTGTCAGCACGTACACTCGACACTATATTATTAGTATACTATAATGTAACCTTACAACACAAGGAAACAACAAAGTCTCTTGTATTCCTGATTTCAGCGTACATCACACACATTAAAATGCATTGCAATGCAAATAATTCCACCATAATACTCTCAGATAAACCAAGCAGAGATTATCAGTTGATCATGTTTCCGTTTGTGCCGCCAGTGGGATCAGAAGTAGCCCTTGGCAGGGCACTCTGGAAATCTATCGAGAGATGCAATCATTTTGGTCAACAGAAATATTTATTGGACACATATTAAAGTTGCAGGAGGCTAAAAATGTGCTAACCTGCAGCAATCAGCAGTGGGACTGAAATTTAAAGTAAAAATGCTGACTCTTCGATGCTGAATTATGTGTAAAATACACTGTTCACACTTGCAATTGAGATATTCTGCCTGCAGTTTTATCAAGTGACCAAAGTGGAAAAGCACAGAAAAAATGGTTGCATTATTCCATTTCAATGAGACCAGAACAAAGCCCAGAGGTGAATATAACAAATGTTTCGCTAAAAACTTGTACTTTAGCCAGCTGTGACTCACCCAGATGACTTCACACTTGGGATATTTTTACTGGAGATCTTTAACCAACTAAAAGATTTACCACCTCTTCCTGAGAATCAGATTTCATTACAGCCCAGGACCTGAACAACAATTAAACAACAACCAGACTTGGAACCCATTTTCAAGCATAGATTTCCAACAGCTCCCACAGAAATGGAACAAGAACTGGAAACTGACAGATATGTTTAGATGACTGAATCGCACAGCTCAGGATACTGAGGCCAGTCATAAATATAAACAGGCCAGAATGCGCCTGTATGGTGTGTGAGGACTGATCTGTTAAGGGAACACTGGCTAAGAAGCTTAGTAAAGGCACCTTGTTCTGTAGTAGGACAATAAGGCCTGTTGGGTCTTCTCACCCCTTTAGGCGAGGCTTAAAAGGGCCGAAATGTGCCCCGCTCCACGGACGTCACTCTGTGTGTCGTAGACCAGGGGCAGGAGGCTCGACAGGCTAATACTTTGGTAAGTGTGAAGGCTAAGAATGAAGATGATAATGCCTGCATGATGTAATGTGCCCTTTCTGTACCAGTGAGGAATCGCGGCTTGATTACTGATGGACAAAGGGGGAGGTGAGGGGGTACGAATGGGTCTGATTACAGCATGCGGTTAGGGGACTTATTTTTATATACCGTACCGCCTGAGCCATATGACAATAGAATGAGGCCTGATATCAGACCCCAATTCCTCTGTCCTGATCAGGGCAAAAAGAAAGAAGACAGCGATGGACTTTCCCATGAATAGTGAAAGTGGCACAAGTGAACAACTACACACACTCTACCAAATTAATAGATAAAAACAAGAATTATGATAATATTGTTGCTCCAAGAACGGTGTTATTTAAACACTTTTTGCTCGAAGTGTTTTTGTGTATGTATGTGTGCATACAACCATTGATGAAATATAAATTGCGCCATCTCACATGTTCATGAATTATGATTTATATAAGGGACAACAAAATAATTAACAGTACAGGGGGGTAAAATGACCTAGCAGTTTTGAAAGTAAAGAACATCATCTAAGAGACAAATGGAAGGTTGCTAAAAATCTGCTATCTTTATTCCTGCTTCCCAAAGGCGTCCTCCAGCAGGTTAGAGTAGGTGATGGTTTTCAATGCTGAGCTGACCACTTCTCTGCTCTGGTGTGCATCAAACTGGAATGATGAAATAAAAAAAATGACATGGTTATAAAAATTAGAAGCCTAGACAAAGCATCAAACTCGTTTCTGGACCTCACATAAGCCGGTCAATATTAATACCAGGATCACATTTGAATACATGTTACTGGCTGACAGCAGGATAGCAGAAGGAGAGAGCCTCAGACACTGGAGATAAATACATATTTACAGAGCGTAGCAGTACGTGTAGCAGCGACTGGCATTGTCAAACTGGCACAATGAGGTTCTCAGAAGGAAAGGTTTTTAAGACGGACTGTCTTCAGGGTCTAATAAAGGATGAAGTAGGGTTTTACAGACAGACAGACGGACACAAACGGGCAGACACCGACAGGCTGACACATAGGGGCAGGCAGACAGACAGGAGACTGATGGGCAAAGAGACAGTAACACAGGGTAGGCAGATACAGTCGACAAAAAACAAACACAGAGAGACACACAAGCAGATAGACAGGCACACAGCCTAATGCCACTGTGGCGGTTCACTCTTCACTCCTCAGGATCAGCCACTGAGCTCCAGTGTATCCTTATCTGGCAGAGAAGCCTCAACCAACTGTGTATGCCAAAACCTGCTGGCAACCAGCAATGGATCAGAGGAATCCGGAAACATACAGACCACAAACCCAACTGGATTTGCTTGGTGTACCTCATGCTGTGTGTGTGTGTGTGTGAGTGCGTTTTTGTACTTGCTACACAGTGAGAACAAGAAAATGTTTTTTTCCTGCCGAGTAGAGGGGACATTATAAAGAAGTGAGGACATTTTTGCCTGTCCTCACAGCTACAAAGGCTAATTGTGACTTATTAGTTTTTCAGGGTTTAAGAATAGGATAGAATTAAGGATAGGTTAAGGTGAGGGTAGGGGTTTGGGTTGGGCATGCATAGCTTATTGTTAAGATTAGGGAAAGGCTGTAGAGACACACAAAGAATGAATGGAAGTCAATGTAATCTCCTCACAAGGATAGAAGTATAAGGATGTATGAGTTTGCGTGTGTGTGTGTGTGTGTGTGTGTGTGTTCATATGTGTGCATGTGTGGGTGTATGTGTGTGTGTGTGTGCTTAAAGTGTATGTGTGCGTAAGCACAAGCTTAAATGAGTGGAGAATATTTACCTCAGTGATTATCATTATGTAAAACAATGATTTGTCAAGAAAGTTCTCCACACTCTCCATCCTGGGAGACAATGGGAAATGCCCAACCATTTTTGCTTGTCACTGGGTGCATCAGCAGATATTTCTGCTTACAACTTCATACTAGAAGGGGGCTATGCTAACTGACTTCAGCATGAGTAAATAAATACACCTGAACGGTGTTTCTCGTGTCTCGTGAGCCACACCCCTGGACAACTTGGACACTAATGCAGCTTTCATGTGTGTCCGGCGGGCAGCGAAAAGCTAAATTCTGAGAAGGTTTGTGAAGAAGAAAATAAACGATAGGTTGTTCTGGTAATGTTAATTTGTGAATGGTTGATGATAGAGTGAATTTTCAACATTCTGTAAATTAATAATTAAAATTTTAACAGCAAGTTCTGTATACTTCAAAGACATCTGTAAAGTGAGGAAAATATGTCCCTGTTGCGATGATGTATTATGTTTTGCCACATCCAGGTTGAGATTCCCGAGAATGTAATTTGTATTTATAATAATTAGAATTTTAATAGCAAGTTCTGTATATTTCAAAGACATCTTGAGCCATCCTGAACATCCATTATATGACTTTCAGTTTAGTTTCTAGCGTCTACTACAACCTCTGTGAATGCAGCGTAATTCTGCCCTAAGTAATACCTGCAATGATTCATGACAAGTCATAATGTCCCCCAAGTTTCAATTCAAATAAAGCGACCAGCTGCCTGTGATCCAAAGGAAAGGCGTGTGCAAGGGAAAAATTCTGTCCCTCACCTTCATGACATCGTCAGGCAGAACCGGGGGCAGCGGATTCTGTCTCCAGTTGATCTGAGATAGGAAAGCATTATAGTCGAGTTCCTCTCTTTCATTCTCAAAACTGGAGGATGAAGCCGTAGAAAGACAAATAAGAAAAATGCAGAATTGAAGTGAAAGAATGACTGAGAACACTACAGTACTGTGCAGAGGTTTTAGGCACATTTAGCACACTTCCTTTGAGGTGAAGATAATTAAAGGATTCTAAATATTGAAAAAGGCACTACAAAGTGCTGAGAACAGCTAAAAACTATTTAGTGAGACTAAAAAATTATTTTTAGTATAAAAAATTATACTAATTTTTTTATTATTAATTATAGTTATTTTCAGTATTATAAAAATTATTTATTGAGACTACCCTACCCTTTGCCTAAAAATTTGTGCCACTGTCCTGCAGTTTTCTAGTTCCGTAAGATTATTGGCTGTTCAGTCGTTTTAAGCATATTGGAGAATATGCCACAGTTACTCTGCTGGCTCACAGTCTCACTTGTGTCCGTCTCCCCAGGGATTCCCAGACAGCCTTGATAATCTTGAGATCAGAACTCTGTCATGGCGTATTATTTGTATCATCTGTATTTTGTGAAATACAAAGCTCTTTTGAAAGATTTTTTTTTTTCAAATTAACATTCAATGCTTCATAAGTGCTTTTTATCTACAGCACCACTAATATGGAAGGCAAAAATAAATGTCCTACATCAAATTTAAATTAAAAAGTCTAGAGGGCCTGAGACTTTTGAACAGTGCTGTATATTATTAATGTGCTCTGCTACTTTAGATATTTGAATGCTTTGACAAAGGCAGTTCTTTAATCCAGTACACTGAAACACCATTAGATTTTTTTTTTTGAAAACAAGGAATTACAGGTGGAAGTAGAAACTGCCAGGTTTAATTATTTTATGCCATTAACATCAAAATCATGAGAATGCAGAATTTATACACAGTAAAACTGCCAAAATACCAATGGACTGTTCGGTAGCTACTGACCAAAATCACTACATGGCATTATTAGTGCATGTCTGGTTTTTGAAATTTCGAACATGCAGCCACTCTCTTTTGAGGGCTACTTTCCCTTTGATCTCACTTTTTGAAGAGTGCCATCAGCAGGTTGTCCTCCAGTGGGATCTTGAAGGCTTTGCAGATTGTTCTGGCTTCCCCAGAGGGCAGCCATCCAGTCCTACAGCACCAGGGTAGAGCAGTGAGAAGAGGACACCAGAAACAAGAGAACCAATTAAACAGTGGCTCCAACCCCATGACCCAGACATCTACTGTCCAGTGTGTCAGAGGGTCCCAACCCTGTCCCCAGGGACCACCGGCCAGATCCAGGTATTTGAGGTGTTTCACCTCACCTCGCGTAACTCCTCAAGGACTGGATTAGTAACATCAGGTGTGCTCAAGGTTGAACACAACAAATACCAGGATCTGAATGGTTATCGCCATGGAGACAGTTGGGAAGCATTGACCAAGAGGAAAGTATATCTCCAGGAGCAGGGCCGGGAACCACCTCAGCTACAGGCAGTACTGCAAATCAAAACTGGGCAGGTCGAACTCGATTCCAATAATTTTGTGACAGGAGACGATAGTGCAGCTGTGGTACCGCTGTCAAAAGGATCGGACAAAAACAAATTAATTACCCGTCCGTCTGGAGGGGGTTTGGTTCCATTAAGGCCAATCAGAGCAGCTGTTGTGGTTCCCTTCAAAACCAGTGTGTTAATGCCAAAGTGTATTGGCAATTTCATTAGGTGAAGAACAAGCTCTTAACTTGCGTTGCCACTGCCTCCTTCGCTTCTCTCAAAACAACGCTCCAATGTACCAACTTTCGCATGGCGGCTTTTATGGGGATAGAGGTCAGTTCACCACGTAATGCATTCTTTACGAAAAGATTTGGGCAATTCAAACATATACAGAACGGCACTCATGGTTTTAAAACAATGGCGAGACTCAATTTAACACTTTGTATTGCCCCCACAAAAGGAAAATATTCACATGTATAAAAACACCCCACCCTTTCCCGTCAGACCACAGCATCATTTTGTAAGCATTATTTATGGGGCAAATAAAAAATGAAAATGGGAAGGAAATATGCATTTATTTGCGAACAGCTCCGCTGGTTGCGATTTTGTGACAAGAAACTACCGTAGAATGGCAGTATTTGCGTTAAAAGGAGGTTTGGGTGAGTCAAAACACAAATGAAGTCCGTGACACCAAAATTGCATAGCCTCAGCTTTATGCATCGGCACACCTCCTTTTGCAGTGTGCAGCCCCTTGAGACACAAATATTTATATTAGAGCGGGAAACTACCAATATGGGCAAAGGCGATGAATATGCCGTTTGCAATGTACGCATATCGTGCATGACGTTACTGCCGCATGTGTTTCTGTTTGCGAAGGCACGAAAATAGAGCCCTATGTCTTTATTACCAGGAGGAAGAGCAGGAAAAATATGAAAATAACAAGCCTATCCAGTCGTTGACATGAACAGAACACGCGGATTAACCCTTTAGTACCCTGAGCTATTTATCTACTCAATCTGCATTGTGCGTCCATCTGTTTTCAATCTTACACTACCGCTTCTGGAACTAATCTGGGCTCTGCTCAGCAGGTTCTGCAGATCCCATTGAGGTTACCTCCTTTTCCTCGTTTGGGATGGGGTAGATGTGGGGGGGCTTGTGTCATACCTGTCCCGGTCCTCGCTCAGGAAGGCGTTGGTCATTTCAGGGAAGCAGTCAAAGAATTTCTTCTTCAGGCACACCTGAGCCAAGGACAGCATCAAGTTGATGTCCAGAACCTTCTGCTCCTCAGCTGAGTAGTTCCGCCCCAATGTCACAATTTCGTGATGCGACAGCTGGCAGCCCGCCTCTTCCAGCAGCCTCCTGCAGCCATCAAATAATCTCTCGCACGTTCACACAAGAGCTCGAGATCTTCACTCTTATAAATCGCCAGCAGGTTTACCGCATAATTACCAATTTACATCTCATACAATTCTGGAACTGGATGTACCAGACATCTGTGGATCAGCTGTGTAGGATACTGGCCACTCTTGACAGCAATTAACTCACCCTGGTCACCCTACAGATTGCTTCCACTAATGCGTTTTCCATTTACTCTTAATCGATTCAAGACCATGTGCATTTCAGTCCCCAATTTACGGCAAATTTTAAATGATAATCAAAAGTTAAACCAATTATGATCACCATATTCCACTCTCCATACAGACTAATTTAGCAAGGCGGAATTCTATTATTATTGTAATCTACCTGATAGCGTCTACTTTATTAAGGCATATTTATGCAGGACAGGTTGTCTTAGCACAAATGCTAATTTTCGGCATCACCCAGTTAGTAACCCCTCCTAAGATGTGGGAATGAACTGGCATATCCACAGGAAGCTCGTGCAAGTGTTGGGTAAACAGGCCAAATCCACGCAGAAAGGCCCGAGTAGGGATTCAGGCCCTATAGCTTGTTGCTGTGTGGTGAGAGTAACCCGCTGCAACATCTTACAACACAAATGAAAGACTTCTCACCTGAAAGACTCGAACGGGATGATCCCAGAATTCCCAGGGTCACTCATGGTCAACACCTGCTTGATCTCCTTCTGCTGGTCCTCGCCGAGGGACTTCAGTTTGCTCAAAATGGTTCCAACATTGGCCATGGGGAACTACAGACAAAAATGCCATTTCAATACTGCGACGGGAGCAAAAGAGATTTCTTTCATACACTTTAAATAATTGAATCAAGTAAAATATTTAAATAAAAATGTTTCCTATCTTATTTGCGTTTTTTTAATATACACTATCTTATATAGGATATGCTGCATAATGCAGTCAGCAAATATTTGGACGGTGAATTTGGGAAAAAAGGGCTGCGATATATACGAGTCACATGATATGGGTGCAAAATAATTCCGGTAATTTTTAATCTAAATAAAAATATTCAAACTCATTCAGGCAGTCTCTTATTTTCATTGCATTTTCACTTAGGCAGTCTCTTGTATAATCTAAAATCCACTCAGTAAATATCAAATTTCATCTCATATTCACTCAGGCTGTCCCAACTTCAATCCCATATTCACTGCTTGCAAATCCAATGCGCAAGATTTCAGAGCCAAAAATCTACAACTGAGTCACAGTCCAAACTATTAGATTTTACTGTGAATAAACCAGACACATAAAAACTCAATTAGAAGCATATACCTTTCCTTTTCATGTGTCATGTCAGCAGTCTCTTTTAATTGGTTTTCCCACACTCTGGCTATCTGGGTCAGTTCCGGTTTTGCTTTGTTGATTCATTTCAGTTTTTCTATTATTGCCTCATTACCTCCCCACTCCCCATGTTCATTCCTCACACCTTTCCGCATCCGATTCCAGTTTTCTGTTAAGTTGTCCGTGTGTATTTATTCCCGTGTTTCTCTATCTCGTCGTTTATTTGTCATTGTTCATTCCAGTCCAGTGTCGTGTGAGCCTGATCTGTCTGCCAGCGCACCAGCTGTTTTGCCATGGTGTTCGGTTTTTGGATCTACCCCAGCCGGTCAGCTCAAGCCTGCCTGATTTTGACCCTCTGCTGGACCTGCAACCTCAACTTTAAATTATAACTTGGTACTGCATTCCTGACCTGTGACTGACCACTGCCTGTCTGACCATGTCTGTTGTCTGAATGAACTCCAGTTTATTGCTCCAACTGTCTGCTCCTCAGTTCTCAGTTCATCCTGACACAAGTGCAGCCATGTAATTAGCACTTTGTCTGCTTTCTAACTGGCTTGATTGCCCCATTGTGATAGCTGAAGGAATTTGATGGTACTGGGTAGCCAGGGGCGTGTACAGACGTTTGAAACACTCGGGGTGGAGTCTGAAAGAGAGGAAGTGATCCGTGCATTCTGCGTGCATTTTTAAAAATGATTTAATTCTAAATAATTTGATTAACTAGCCTATGATATCATGAAGTCCCTCACCTGGATTAAATCAAACCAAGTGCATATATGCCTAAAACATGGCATTTCATAAGAAGGTGACAAGTGCAAAAACATACATTATTGGATACACTATTTCACATCCATTATATTAAATTTGAAATATTATGATTCCGTAACTTTGTGTCTTTTTGATGAATCCACTAAGTGTGACAGTGTCTGCATTAAAGCCCTCAAATCATAAAAACCAAAGAAATATTCTTATCACCTATTTTTGTTTGTTTTTGAGAAACAGCACGCACCCAAACTGACAATTGTTCTGAATGATTAAAAACAGGGCAGATCCAGGCACTCGAAGGAGAGTATAGATATAGTCAGGACAAGAAGGCCGGATGGCCGAAACATGTTGACAACTACTAGCCAGTACTAAATAAAGGCTTTTTATCAATACTCGCCTTTGAGTGCCTGGATCTACCCTGTTTTTAGTCTTTCTAGATTTTTTCCCTTTTGATCCAAGAGCACCGACTTCACTCGTGATTACCTCCTGCTGAGCACCTGGTTGGATTCTTCGTTTTTTACTTTGTTCTGAATTATTGTACAATCTCGACAGTTTCTTTGAGTCCTTGGAATCACCACTCTTAAAGACTTGAGTATAAAACTTCCTGTGAGGTCCCTGACTGAATCGTCTGATGTGCAATTTAACTATTTAAAACCAGTTAAATCTGTAATTATGTCTACCTGATTTTTAAAATTAGTTACAATTTAAAAATCATCCAGTGTGCACAAGGCATAATGTTAGGTGAAGCTAATGTAAGTTACACACCATAGCTAGCCACCACAGGGAAGTTCCAAGTTCAGTGTTGATGAAGTCCTAGACTAATGTTCCGTACATGAACGATGTTTCATACAGATGATAAAACATCAGCCAATCGCTAAAAAAATTCCCCCGAATAATGAATAAAAATTATATTTGTGCCATCACTGTATCCCCCTCTTTCCTCCTGGACTGAGTGTAAAGGCCCTACAGCATTTGTTTCTGCCAGACCGGAATAAGTTTGCTGGCAGCACTGCACTCACTGTTGTTGGTCATCGCAGGGGTGAGGATATGGGCATTGCTGACTAAATGTAAATTTTTGTTTAAATCATGCTCCATTCAGTACTGTGTTCACAATGAAATGATTAAGAAATGACCATATTTCAACTATATATTTTCTAATCATGTGACATTTTTATTGAGTAACTGAGCTAAAACAAGCAACCTTCTGAGATAAAGTCAGTGATGTTTCTCAGTCGGCAGCACTCAACGTACGAGAGAAAGAGCAGCCAGTCCATAAAGGTTGTAGTTTGTTGGTCATCGTACACGTCATGATCCAGATTTTATTCACCTCCGCCAAGGAGGTGTATGTTTTTGCTGGCGTTTACCTGTTTGTCTGTTAGCAGGATATCTCAAAAACAGCCACACAGATTTTAACTTAACTTTGCAGGATCTTGAAGTAGCACAAGAGGAACAAGTGATTAAATTTTGGCATATTTAAGCCGAAGTACAGCTGAGATATAGGCCAAAGTTCAAATCCAGCTATGCTGGCAGAGATTTGAAGTCTTTCTAATGGGCCTGATTTCCAATCGGCGTGCTTTTGGGTTTTGCTGCCACCTGGCAGCGGAATGCAACAACACCCTACATCAGCCAACGAAAATAACTAATGCACAGAGTCGCCTTGGCGTGGCGGAGGTGCTGCACTCTCTGAGTGCTCTTGTTTTGAAAGTATTGAAGCAAAGTGTTGCAGTTGCATGCAAGGGAATACATTAGGTTACTGTATAGGCTAAAGATTCAGTGGCTGTATAAGGGAAGAAAAGAAGAGATAAGAGGAGAGGACAGAAGAAAAGGAGTGAAGAGGAGAGGAGGAAAGGAGGGGGCAGGAGGAGAGGATGATAGAGGAGAAGTGGAGAGAGGGGAGGAAAGAAGGAGAGTCGGGGAGAAAAGAGAAGATGAAAGGGGGGGAGAAGAGAGGAGAAGAAGTGATGATAAATAAGGAGGAGATAAGGGGAGATCTGAGCACCTCCTCTGCATTCTGCTCCATGTAGCTCAAGGTGAACTCATCTGCATCCAGCAGCAGGAACTCCTGTGAGTTCAGACACAGTCTGGCCCCCAGGTAAAGGTCCTGGGCACTAAAGTACTCCGACATCTCGCTCTTAAACAGCTCCTGCCCCGGCTTCCTCACCCGTCCTCTCGCCAGGAACTTGCCTCCCTTCATACCTGTAACACACCCAGTAACGCTCTCACCATAGAAATCTACACTCACCAAAGCCACATCATCCTCAGGCGCATCACAAAGTGCTGCAGCTCACATATGTTTCAGCATTATGAAAATATCTGCTTCAGTGAGCTAAAAAACATTTCACAAGTACTCAACATGAATTATAAACTATACGATAGCCATGGAACTGGACAATCATATATAAATCATCTACAGAACACAGAAAGCCAAACATGAAACGCTGCCCCAGAGAGCAATGTGATCAGGAGGAGCAGAATTACCCAGGTTCCTCTCCGTCCGCTCGAACACAGAGATCGAGTCGTCGCTGAGGTAATACGACACGATGAATGTCCTCTCAGCGTCTAGAGGGTTGTTGGACACCATTTTCCCCAGAAATCTCAGCACGTTACTCACCAGCCCCTGTCTGAGAGACGGCAGATTCTGTTGCCATTAGAGTTAAGTTCCCCTGTCACACGTAAGTCCCCCCTTCGCACGAAGGTTCCCTCCTTTGAGCGTTATTGTGATTAGTACTGCAATACCCCACAACTTCAGTATTTAAATTGGTACTCCGCCCAAAAACAATCTAAACTAATTTTCATTGAGTTTTTGAGTGAATAAACTCCTCCGGACAGTTTGGCCAACTGTGCTTTCTGTAGAGTGTTAGAGAGTAACAGGGTGAGCAGACTATTCACACAAATGCAAATCCAGCTCCAGCTCAGGCTGTGGCTCTGGTAACTAAAATCAAAACGGCTTGCAGTATTTTTGAAACATGTCAGAAGGACATATTAAACACCTACCAGGTAAACAAAACAAGTTCCCCTGAGTACAAATCATTTGTCATGAGTGTGTTTTTTTTTTTTTTTGGCTTAGAATGGTAGAATCATATTTTTAAAGACAAGGATGATGACAGTATTGAAGGCCAACTGGTTGCATGGTGCCTGCTAACTGGCTAACACTATGGTATCTCCAGGGACAGAGGATAGTCTGCAAAACTGTTTAATGGAGTTTAGTTACTCAAAATACAACAAAAATGAGCCCAAATTAAGTTTTTCGTAGAGTGCCACTTTGTGGACCATTCGATTTAATAGTGCAAGCACTTTTTCAGCAAGCAAGCCTGTGTTTAAATTGCTGCATTCTTAGTGTAGGTAAAAGATTAGACATTTCATATTTTTGTTGTTGGATAAGCAGCAATCCTTTCTCCTTTCAGAAATACAATCACAAATACAGCACTGGAATCCTGTAAACAAACCATCCAAACACTTGTAACATTTGAACTTTCATTATAACACAGTATAACCCACAGCAATTGAGGTTTTGATCGCTGATTTAAAATGTTATATTGGTCTTATCAAACAAATAGTGTTCGAGAATTGGTCTAGAAAATATTCTTCAAAGGGTTTTGCTGTTACTTTCAGAGACAGAAGCTGTGACAGCAAACTGTCACGGAAACATTTCCTTCACACTATGATGTCTGAAAGATAACTGAAATTAAGGTAATATAATACTTGAAAATCACAAGTCGACAAACGCCTGAAGAAAGTGTCGAACGATACAGATTCTATCAGGCTTAAACGAAGTGCCAGACATCATCTGCGGCATAAATTGTCATCTCCATGGTAATTATAGTTATTCCTTGACAACCATAACCAACCATCTTGTTGCAAATGCTTTTGTACTAACTTTCCACCTCCAGGACAACCACCAAACTCTTGGTTCATACAGCCAATGAAATAAGACAACCAACGGCAGTGTCTGCCGTTTTACAAACGCATTAGGTACAAAACACCAACATCCTTTTGGTAGTCAGACACTGTCGACAGACATATCTTACAAACAATAAAACAGCCTTCACTTCTCGGAGGGAATGTTTTATTATGACACTCGTCCTTGAGGGCTGACATGTGAACAGGTTTCCCTTTCCACCAACTGCCAAGGCTTAACGTGAGAATTGGCCAACTTAATTTAAACTAATTCAATTTAATTGTGAGTACATCAGTGGTTCATTTGTAAATTAGATCACCATAAAACTTAAATATGGGGACACAAGGACCGTCTCTGGCCGTCATTCATACTCGAATTAAGACACTGCCAAAATGCTGGACCAGCAGCAACTGGGCTAGATAATTATATAAATGTTCTAATTAAATGGGCTCATTAAGTCATCAGGGCCAGAAGCAAAAAAAAAAAAAACAGAAATGGATATAGCCCACGTTGCCCAGCACGTACTTGCAGAAATGGGTACACAGAACTTTCCACCTCTTCATATAACAAAAAAACTTGGGCCGTCTGCACATTGAGACATCCACTGAAACCCAATGCAGTGCGTCATTTTTCTTTGAAGATAGGGATTAAGCCCGTAGAGCGCTTGCACATGGGATTCAAAGGCAGCTATCGAGGCGCTGGGCTCGATAAAGCTAATGGTATCCTTAGAAGTAAACATCATCCGTAGATCAAACAAACAGTGCGAAACAAATGCAGATGCAGCGCAAATGCACAAGAAATTTACCCACAGTTAGAACACAATTAGGAGCCTGGAAAATAGGAGACATCTGACTTTGAGACGAGAGTTTAGGCAGAATTCGGTCACACTGATGCGCACCCACCTGTCTTTTTCCATCATCTTCCAGAAGTCCTTCTTCGGAGGCTTGAGCAGGAGGCCGATGCAGGAGCAGAGGGAGTCCTCCTCAGTGCCGTACCCGGTGTATGGAGGCACCTCCCTGGGGATTTCGGGAGCTGGGCCGGGCTTGTACTCTACCGGAGTGAAGTCCTCTGAGAGAGAGCGACAGAGACAGTATGCCTCCAATCCAACTGTTCTCACGCCAATTAGGAACTCAGAACAGAACCTGAATGAAAATACGGCAAATCAGAAACGACTGCGAAATATTTCTTATACGCTTTGTCGAGGTGGGAGAGACAGCTTATTGAAAAAGGGAAGATGTGGTAGAGTGACAGGGAAAGATTTTTTGAATAAATGACGTGAAGGGCCCAAAGTCATATGCTTCTGATCCAGAGAGACAAAAATGGCAGCTGGCGCTCTTTTGATTATATTACTGTACTTTGTCAAACTCTCCTCAGAATTACTGCACTCCAGTGATTGACAGAATGTGCACACCGACGTTCAGCTGCGATCACACTTTAAAATGTGTTTTCAACACTTCGAGCAGGTCGTAGCCAGTATGCGGCTGGTCGCAGCTGGCAGAGCGAGCTGGTGGCCAAAATGGTGGGCAATGGTTGATCGGCTGGTCAGCGGCAAAAAAAAAACCGTCAATCCAGTCTGCCTCACATGAAGGAATTTAGGCTTGAAGTTTTCGCTCAGGATAGAGACTTTTCTGGCCTCAGACACTGTAAAGTCACTCAAATGTGTTACTTGGTCATGACTCAATAGACTGCAGAGGTTCTGCAGACATGATTTGTGCTGGAGGCCGCAGCTAACGTTAAAGCAAGGCCTTGTTACGTTTTTGGCTGAGTTTTTGAGGAATACTCATCGCCTTTGGGATTCGGGGGTAAACCTTGAAAAAATCTGAAGACTGAAGTTGCTCAGATATTCCTGTGACTGCGAGCTGAAGGCTTGGAAGGGGTTGTTTAATGTGTTCTACACACATATCCATAAATCTGTTTTCTGTTTGCAGTAATTGGCCAGCCGCGGCAGATAAAAAAAAGTAAAGTCACTGCTCCAACAATTCTGACTTCATAAGCGCAGCAAACCCTTCTTTCTTAACTATGTGGAATGCCCTGCCTGAGTGCACTCTGGCCCATTGCTGAAAGCGCCTCTGTCAGAGGCGGGGGGGAGAACAGACAAGCAATCACTGTCCTCCACTGGATTTCACAGATATGGGGATGCAAGGGAACACAACTCTTTAAAGTCAAAGTTTCACTTCAATGTTTTTTCAATGTTCTACCTCAGTGTTCTAGGAATCCATGGTTTTGATTTACCAGCTTGTCACGTCAGCCTTCAGCTCAGCAGGTTCCGATCACATATTTTTGATCAGATACCAAAAGGGGATAAAGATGACTTCTTATAAAGAAAAATTTAAATAAGGGATAGAGTACTGTGTATTCCAAAATAAACCCCAACAGGATGACGCAGGACCCCAAAGCATCATGTGACGCATCACATTAATTTGACCATTTCCATTGATGGTGAAATGTAACAAGGTGAACGCGACTTCTTTTGGGAATACTGATGTTGATTTTTCTTTCCTTACTCATCTCTACTTTTCCCTCTTGTCAGGGCTTTGCCGTTGGCGCGCAGTAGCGACGGTCTGTTATAGATAGCTGCGACCTGTTATTCAGAAATAAAAGACCGAAAAATGCCGTAATTTACCAAGTGGATTCGAGTGTTCAACAAATTCATGCAATTTTTGAGAAAAAAATACAAAATTTATAATAAATGAATAAATAAATAAAAATACTAAAAAGATAGCCACATGATCCAACAGCAGCCGATCCAACAATCCAAAAGCAGTGACGATCAGCAGACTGCGGGCGCCCCTGCGAACACTGGAACAGTGTCTTAACAGGTGGAGTCAGTAAGGAAGCCAAAGAGTTTTTCTTGCGATGAAGAAATTGTGGGTTATTATCCAAAAACACAGTCACTGGAGAGAATACATCATGATTTGCTTTTTAGAATGCATCAGAAAAACACACGCATGCAGTGAATTTAGGACTGTGCGCGGTCGACAAATTCTCTTAAAACGATTCTCCCTACTTCCCTCCAGTGGTGATCTATGAGTAGTGCAAGTGGTTTCCACAGATTAATGCGATGGAATTAGGCCCACACAGTTCATTCCGATTTAAGTCACAGCTTTACAATGATAAACAATGGTTGTCTGTGACCTTCCCCTTGTAGCCTGGACATTTATCTCACTACTCAAAGGAGCAGCTTGACCTGCGTGGCGTGACTAACCGATGCCATACTTGGAGCGGTAGTACTCTTTGGTGAAGTTGTCGCAGTCACAGAGCACCACCAGTCTGCCCCAAACGTTGATCACTGCACCAAAGGTCAGGTCACAGTCCTTATAAAACTCCACATTGATGGAGCCAATCTGTATAAGGATAGAAGAGAGAGCAAAAGGGTGAGCCATGCGCGATCAATTAGTCATGGTGCATGCCCACTACAAGTGAACTGACAGGCGAAAAATGCGCATTGAATCATTTTCAATGGGACACAGCTGATTCGCTGAATAAAGCATGTTGAGATACCTAGCAATGCAGACCAAATTGGCAGGGTGAAGAGAGAGAGTGAAAATTAAATATTCAAACGGTCCCACAAGTGACTGGCGGGGCAGAGTGGATGCAAGTTTAAACGAATAATTTGCTTATAGTGGGCTTGCACTGTCAGTCAGCTCAGAAACTGTGAAATCGTTAAAGGAGGGGACCACCAGTAACATGGATTCAACAAAAACAGAGCATACAGTATATATCGATAATAACCAATCCCGTTCGCAGAGATCTATGGTCCTGGTGGTTTACACACAAAATGTCACAAATTGCACCTCATTCAACAGCTGGAGATCACTCTGGGCTCCTATTTAGCGAGATACGGTGAACTAAATTAGCATTGTAATGAAAGCCAACAGTATAGCAGTTCTGCATGTATTCCTCTGCAGGAAGGTCCTTCAGAAACCACACCTACTTTGGTATTATCCAGAAGGAAGCGGCCTTTGTTCCCCGTCGGCCCAAACACGTTGAGTATGGTCCGGTTTGTCACTGCCCCGGGAAGGGGGGTGGGTAGGGGAGCGTGCTGCCCGACACGAGAGAGAGAAAGAGGCAGATAACAGCATCATAATCATCCGGCTGGGTGGCCCTCTTTGTGGGAAACACAATCATGCAAATGACAGGAGATTCTATTTCTCACTGTGTCCAGTGACATTTAAGAAGACATTTCACAGCAGACTCCTAGAGCCCTAAGAGGCTTTCATGATGAA
The DNA here is from genome assembly GCA_029692085.1 of Gymnothorax javanicus. Taxonomy (NCBI): domain Eukaryota; kingdom Metazoa; phylum Chordata; class Actinopteri; order Anguilliformes; family Muraenidae; genus Gymnothorax; species Gymnothorax javanicus. The sequence continues at coordinate 24,941,015 of CM056205.1, forward strand.
TTAGATCTGGGAAGTGATTCAGGAAGAAGGTGGAATGCATTGGGGAAGGCTGATAGCTCTGCAGCCTCGTCGGCATGGATACGGGATACAAGCAGGGGAAGGGGATACTCACCCAGGCAGACAGAGATCTGACCTGCTGTTTGTTCCAAAGAGACATCTTCAGTGCAATTTGTGTCTGTGCCTCAAAAACTGCAAGTGAGCAACTTGGCTGGGTGCTTAAAATTTTTTTTAAACATCCAACTATGGTCAGAGTGCTACAGTAACGACTATACTCGACATTTAGAGCATTTTTATACTCCTACAGACATGAGAGGGGAGCCAAATCCAGGCACTATTTGCTAGTTTTGTGTTACTAGTACCACCTGCTGGGAAAACATGAAAACTGCGCCCAGCTCACCTTCGGCAGCCTGCTGCGGTTCAGGAACTTGGGGATGACATCTCGGCCCGAGTTGTGGCTGAATACCTCGCGGATCTCAATGGTGTCGTCCGACAGGAAGTAGTGCAGCGTGAGTTCGTGAACAAAACCGAAGGTGGAATTGGTGTCGTCCCAGTAGCAGTAGAAGCGAAGAACTTTGCGGTCGTGATCCAGAAACTGCCTGAGGGTGTCCAACCTCTCATACGGCCGAAGCGCCTTGAAGCCCTCCTCCATCTGCATGGGTACAGGAGCTGCCACTTTAGACAAGCAAGTCTTCAGTCATCGATTTACTTCCTTTCTCTGTCTGGAAAAATACACTCACCCTGAACTATATTCGGAACACCATAATAATACTGGCTGGGGCCTCCCTCTGCTCTCAAAACAGCTTCAATCCTTCACGGAATCCTTCCACAAGATGTGGAAAACCTACCTATGAGATTCAGGTCCATGACTGCTGCACATAAATTCTGCAGATTTGTCAGCAGCACATTCATGGCGTGAATCTTCTATTCTACCACAGCCCAAAGGTGCTCTACTGGATTGGATCTACTGACTGTGGAGGCCATTGAAAAGCACTAAATTCACTATTTCATGCATACAAGAACTATACAATTCTAGGTTCATGAGTGTTATCAGTTCATGCATACCAGAACTATACAATTCAAGGAGATAAAAAAATGAGTTTTATAATGCCACCTTCTGGGATATGAGAAATTGACTTTTCCAAAATTGACATTTCTCGTATGCTGTATACAAGCAGTGCGCCTTCAAATTGACTTGATCCCGTATAGATGGAGTTAAGGTAAAAACTTAGACACTGACACCATGTAAGAAGAACTGCAATTCCTATATGTAGGACTCATTTTGGATCCAAGTCCTACAAATTAAAGCCGCCAGCCCTGTACTTTAACTGACCGCCTGGCGATGACTGCTGTAAGGGTCCTCCGGGGTGGGCCCAGGGGGGTTGACACGCACTCCCTGTTTCCTCAAGAACTTCAATGTGAAGGGGTCACAGTTTGTGATAGTGAAGACTCTGGAGAACAGCACCACCTGCTGGTTGAGGTTGAAGTGGAGAAAGGTGTAAAACTGGTCTTCCCTCGGAGCAGGTAGAGGGATGCGCTGGCGTCGTATCAGGGTTCCTGCGTGAAAGTTTCAAACACAAACTGACATATTACCAGTGCTGCAAAATCACACAATGGTCACTTCTGGAGCATACAACCCCATTTCCAAAAACGTTCGGACACTGTTAAATGTAAATAAAACAATCCTATGAATTACAAATCAATTAGAACCAAACATTAAATTGAAAATAGGACAAATATAACGTGTAAAATGTTGAAAATGATACATTTTATTGTTTTTTTGAAAAATATCAGCAGATTCTGAATTTGATGACAGCAACATGTTTTTAAAAAGTTGGGACGGAAAATAAAAGACTGGAAAAGTTGCATGATGCTAAAAAATGACAGCTGGCTGAACATCTCGCAGCTAATTAGATTATTTAGCAACAGGTCAGTAACATGATTGGGTATAAAAAGTCTTTCATAAGTAAATATGGGGAGGGGCTTAACCACTCTATGAAAGACTGCATGGGGAAACAGTTCAGCAATTTAAGAATCATGTTTCCAATTTAAAATTGCAAAGAATTTGAAGATTTTATCTTCTGTGTTACATAACATCATTAAAAGACTCCAAAAATTCTTTTCAGAAATCATGGATGCCACGTCCTCAGGGACAAAGACAAGAGGGGTCATCAGGGGTTATCAGCAAACAATTCCAAAGCCAGTATCCAAGATCGTATGGGGGTACCTTAGTACACATGGAATGAGTAACTTGCGCATCCGTAAAGACACCATTAATGGTGAACGATATATACAGGTTTCGGTGCAACATTTACTGCTATCCAGATGACTTTTTTAAGGGAAGGCCTTGCTCATTTCAGAAACACCATGCCACACACCATACTCGTACGTATTACAACAACATGGCTCGGTAGTAAAAGAGTCTGGATGCTAAAGTGGTCTGCCTGCAGTCCAGACCTGTCACTCACAGACAATACTTGGCGCATTATGAAATCAAAAATATGACAAAGGAGGCTGAAAAGTATGGAGCAGCTGAAACCTACATAAAGCAAGAATGGGAAAACATTTTGCTTTCAAAACTACAGCAGTTGTCTCTTTAGTTCCTAAACACTTACAGAATGTTGATTGAAGAAGTGATACAACACAGCAGCAAACATGCCCCTATGCCAACTTTTTTGAAACATGATAAGACAAGATACACTTTATTGAACCCCGTGGGGTAATCTGTCCTCTGCATTTAACCTATCCTATAGTTAGGAGCAGTGGGCAGCCACAGAGCAGCGCCCGGGGACCAACTCCAGTGCTAAAGCCTTGGTCAGGGGTGCTGGTTGGAGTGTTCTTACGATGCATGCTTTTGTGTTGCATGCATCAAATTCTAAATGAGCACATATTTTCCAAAAAACAGTAAAATGTCTGATATACTGTCTTTGTACTATTTTCAATATAAAGTTAAAACATAGAACGCAATGCTAAAGTACCCTCGGCCGTATGGGCATAAGACAAGGAATGACAACATATAAAGGGTAACACAATGTGTTTAATACTTTTGGACTTGAGAGAAGTTTCAAAAGTGAAAAGGAAGACAGAGGTAACTGTCCAATTTCATCTAGGATCTGGCAGGTTATATGGAAAGTGTGGAACAGGACAGCTGGGACTTTACATCGTTTGGCATTCAGAATATGAAGTCTGACATGATGCGCAGTCATCAAAATTTGATGTTATGTTGAAGGTGACTGAACAGTTTGGTTGATAATATTGCTACATGAAATTGTTATTAGAAGGTATTTAAAGTAGGTGAAGGCCATGTCGCTTCCACGTCCTCCAACTTGATTATCGAGTGAGTACACCTTATGAATTTGACATAGGTACACCAAAAAATATCATGGTAGTGCAAAGGCGTAATGAAAGTAACACTGGACAGAAACAATGTGACCTTTAAACCCCATTAACCAGATCAAGGTCATCCACCTTTAATATTCTGCAATCTGATTATCCAGAACATACACGCTGTAAATTTTACGCGGCTACAACAAAAATAGTGGATGTAATCAAGGAAACAGTGTTTACAAAGAATGTGACCTTTTGACCCCTTAAAGTAGGTCAAAGTTACCCATCTTCGAACTAGTCCAAGCTATCTGTCCCAAGAACAGTCCCAGTGAATTTCATTACCCTGAGATTAATAGGAAAGGGGTTATTGTCTACACAGACAAACGGACAGACGGACGCAAGGTCTTCACAATACCCGATGGCCATACTTTGGCCTTGGGTAGTGATTTGAAACCAGTTGCATTCTGTTTTTATTAATATTTTACACAGCGTCCCAACTTTTTTGAATATGGGGTTGTACATTTCATGTGCAGAAAAGAGAGTGAAAATGATACCGTTTCCAACTTCTATATCTTATTTCCATTCTAACAACTCAGAACATTTATGAACTGGAATCAGAGCTTAGGCGCTTAGGAGTTTTGAAAAAACTTAGTCTCAGATACACATTACCGGACAAAAAAAAGTGAGAATCATATGCATCAGTCAAAAACAGTTACATTTATCGGGCCATGAGCCCTTTAAGAGGCATTACCCTGAGAGATGCCACTATTCTTCACAATAGGCTCCACCACCTGAATGGTATCATCCTCCAGATAGAAGTAAATTTTACACTTCCTCACTCTGTACGTCTCCTCTCTCCTCTCACATACTGCCTCTTGGAAGTGAGCATCAAAGCAGAGGACCTGTAAATAAATGCAAAAAACAGCAATTGTAATGAATGTGGACCCCTGTATACAGGAGTAGCCATACAATTGATCACACAGGTCGCAGGTAGAACCTGACAATAAGCATAGATGATGATGATGATGATATTGATGATGAAGCATAAAATGGATAAGTGAAACAATTCTCATTAACATATGATCAGTAATTTGTCTGAAAAAATATAAATACAGTACTGTGCAAGAGTTGCGAGCACCCTGCAGTGGAAGTGTTTAGGAACAACAGCAACTAATCCACGAAGTGGCAGACCACGTAAAGTCATAGCCTTGCAGAGGCGGATAGAGCGTAAAAATTGAAAACGCTCGGTTAATTCAATAACTGTGGAGTTTCAAAATTCCTCTGGCATTAACATCAGCACAAATACTGAGCGCCGGGAGCTTCATGGAATGGGTGTCAATGTCCAATCAGCTGCATGCAAGCCTTACATCACCGAGCACAATGCCAAGTGTTGGATGGAGCGGTGTAAAGCACGCCTCCACTGGACTCCGGAGCAATGGACACGTGTTGCGGACTGATGAATCAGGCTTCTCTGTCCAGCAATCTGATGGGCAAATCTGAGTTTGGTGGATGCCAGAATGTTACTGCCTGACTGCATTGTGCCAACTGTAAAGTTTGGTGAATGAGGAATAATGGTATGGGGTTGTTTTTTGGGGTGGGGCAAGGCTCCTTAGTTCCACTGAAGGGAAATCTTAATGCTTCGGCATACTGTACTAAGACGTTTTGGACAATTCTATGGTTCCAACTTTTTTGGAACCGTTTTAGGGAAGACCCTTTCCTGCTCCAGCATGACTGCCCTTGTACACAAAGCAAGGTCCTTAGTGACATGGTTTGGTGGGTTTGGTGTGGAAGAACTTGACTGGTCGGCACAGAGCCATCACTGCAACCCCATCGAACACCTTTGGGAAGAACTAGAACGGAAATTGCAAGCCAGGCCTTCGCGTCCAACGTCAGTGCTTGACCTCACAAATGCTCTACTGGATGAATGGGAAAAAATTCCCTCAGACACACTCTAAAACCTTGAGGAAAGCCTTCCCAGAAAAGTGGAGGCAGCTGTAGTTGCAAAGTGGGGACCCACTCATATTAATGCTTATGGATTTAGAATGGGATGTCATATAATTTCCTGTGGGTGCAATGCCAGGCGTCCCAATGCTTTTATCCATACTTTGTATGTTGAGGACAGAGAGAACCTGATCCTAGATCAGCACTTTACCTCTAATCTAGCATACAAATACCACCCCTGGTCTTCAAAATGTCTTATCTCTCCCTCTTATTTTTGTTCAGTTTGCTGAAAATAATAAAGCTGTCCTACACAATCATGTCAATGACGAATGACCTGTCTGTCAAATGCCAGCCATGACGGTACATTGATGTCCCCTGTGCTCGACAGCCTGGGCCGTGGTTTCTGTCCAAGGAGCAGCTCTCCCCCAATTCCCGGTTTGTTAGTCCCCACCAAGATTTGGACTCCATTGGCGCAGTCAAAATGCTGGGATTTGTGAAACTTTTCTTTGCCCAGCTACAAGAGAGCACACATCAAAAGAGAAATTGCCATTAGCTTGCATCAGAGGTTCCCAAACTTGGTCCTGAGAGAGCGATGTGTCTGTTAGTTTTCAGTCCAACCACAACTGGACTACAACATTAATATGCAAGTTTTTCTAAGTTTAAACGTCTTTCCAGTTTAGAGGAATTATTTACTCTCCTAAACTATGTAAACCATCAGACATTGCTATCCATGTCATGGAGAATTCAAGTCTGCTGTTAAAACCGCACAATACTTCAAGAAATTGCATAAGGAAGTAGCAATCACGTTTTAAATGGATCAAATTTAGTACAAATACATTAGTCAGCAATAAACAGACATAAAAATAAGCAATAGATAGCAAATAAAACATAAAAGAAGACATTCCTATGGATAAATCGATACAAAATAGAATGCATTGGGATAAAGAAAATTAGATACAGTGATATATTTCTAATTTGTTTTTTGAAGAAATGTTAACGTTTTCATTAAGCTTTGCTGAAATCAGTGGCATATTAGCTGGTCATAGATGTTTTTTCATTCTTCAGTCTCTAATTTTCAGTAGTGATACTATGTTGCCTCGCCTCAGTCTATTTTCAGCAGTCAAAAACATGCATGGAAACGTAGCGATAAAATTGTCTAGTTTTTCCGCTCGTAAATTATTCTTCTAGGCCTGCGGGGCTAACTCTCATTAACGGAATGTGGCTCAGGAGGTACCTATCTTATATGAGAATCACATGACTCGGTTCATAAAAATTACCAACTATAAATTTAAATCTAACGTAGTGACATAACAACGACTGGCTCAAGTGTCCTGAAAGCCAGTTAACTGGTTAGCTGCTCAAGGTCCAGCCAAACACGCACCAGATCGTTTAAGTTCCCACGCTATTCACTGAGACACGGTTTAGGTGATCCAAGTTAACTTGCTAGCAAGGTAGTTCGCCAGTATGGGAATGTTAACCGCTACCGTCAAGAAGTCGCGAATAGCGACGTTCCTCAGATACAGGCAAGCAAATTCAAGCTGAGCGTCTAGTACGTAGAAGTTTTGACATTTTAGCAAGACGTTACCTTACTTTATGCTGGATTTTGGTATTTACTCACGTTTTTATTGGGCGAAAGACCCGGCAGCATAGGCAGCGCCACGGTGGCAGAAATAAGCAGGAATATTTTCACCGTGAAAACCTAAGGGCAATCTCTTGCCTGCGCGTATTTATTTACGAACAATCGTATTTCTTTCTTTAACTTTATTTGAATGTAAACTGAGTACTGGCTAGTAAACGCTTTTTTATCTGCCCACTGCCAAGCGGCTGTCTTGGGTTGCTATGGAGAACGCGTTGTTTATGTCTGTTGCTCAGATACTCAAACCTCTGCAAGTGCGTTGCAGCGCAATGGTTATAGCCCTGTGCAATGAGTCCCTGCGTGACTTCGAACAGTGCAAGGAAACCCATCCGGATATTGGGCGAGCATTTTAACGCAACACTGAAGGGAAGGACATCGAGAGTTGACTGTGCTCTCCATTGCATCAATGGACTGCCTGCTGCTCCGGACACTTTCATTTACCTGGCCACTTACCCAAGATTCACACTTCATGTCCAGTTTTGCAGCTAGGACAGCTTGTCTTTATGAACATGGGTTGTGACAATGTCTACCATTTCCATTACTTTTACTTAACAGTCTTAATAGCACTCAAAGAAAGGGTCAAGGTGTTGTCCATAAATTTCTCTTAGAGGACATTTTCTGATCTTCAAGGCAACACAACTGATTAAAATGGTCAGCCAGTAAACCTTTACAAACCCTGCAATATTCATTCTGCAGCCATGGAATAAAAATGTTTATTACATGGCTTTGTTGAATACTCAATTCCAATTGGACAATCATGGCATTCCAAGGTTTGTTATTTTTGAAGAGCAGACTTCTCCTCTGAAGAAAAGGCTGTTGCTATAGGTGTAGCACAGTTCCAACTGAAGAATCTAACAGATTATTGTTTTTTTTTTTTTTCGTGTAAGCAGAATATAATCAATTTTAAATCAAATTTTTTTAAAATCAAGTATTTTGTGTCAAATAATTGATTTCTTTCATTAGTAGCAATGAAATAAGTGGGATTATGTACAGTGAGCCAGTCATTATTGCAAAACAAACCCCTTCAGGATGATTCAAGACCCCTTCGTGTCAGGGTCGCGCATCACCCTGTCAGGGTCAATTTTGCAATCATGACTGGCTCGATGTACATTATTCCTTGTGGGAAAACCACCTGTTCTTTCTGAGAAAATAAATGAACTAAACCATCCAAACTGGGCCTTCACCACATTTATTTCAGCTTTACACATTGAAAAAAAATCATTGATGACAAAGAAAATTGTTATTTGGCATTCATGAAGAGGATAAAATAACACATTATATTGGAGAATAAGGAATATTGCACCATTAAAAAAAGGCAAGAAATAAATCCAAACTAATGACAATTAGTGAAAATGACAATACCGACCAGATTGTCTTGATCTCTACACTGATAAGAGGGTGCATTGTGAGGCCCTGCTGGTTCCCATTTAGCACATTAGAACATTTAAATAATACGACTGTGGTGTAGGAAGCCACATTTTGCCTAAAGACACGTTTCACTATAGAGAAGCAAAAATACACCAGTGTAATGACAGGAGTGATGCTGATCATATGTACAGTTATACGAGCTGGGAGGTGAGATGTGCCAGGGGGAGGCCAGCTTTTCAGAGGCACAGTTTTATTGGGGGATAATACTCCAGCAGCACTGCATCCGCCTCCTGTTCCTGCTGCTTCACAGTACATGTGTCTCCCCCCATCTCTCTCACAGTGGAACAGGAGGAAATGCTTCACAGTTTAACAAACGTCCTGCACGCAGCGTTTACTCTCAAGCAGGCTGGGCGCTGGCTCCAAGTCCACTTCTAGGATGCGAGTCCAAGCAGAAAACCACCAACAAATCCACTGGAGAGTACAATGTTTCTCTTCACAAACTCCGTGGACTACGCAGGAGAGGGAAAAAAGGAGAACATATGCAGTCAGAAAGGATTCAAACACAAGAAATAGTTCAGCAGCAAAAACAACTTTCATATTCTCCAATTGTAACATGTGCCAAAAAGGTTCTGTGCGAAACAATAAAACTGAATTTCAATGCCAATAATACAGAATGTCAGGGGCTGTCAAACTCAGTGTTTTCTTTCCAATCAGAATGCCCTCAGTCCATGAGTACAGAACTACATCCCTTTAAATAAAACAAAAATCAGCACAAACTAGTTTGGCTTTGCAGAGCAGACCCTTGTATTCAGGAACATACAATGGAGAAATTTTATCAAATCACCTTAACAAGCTTATACACTGCCAAGACTGTCTAAAGGAAAACATGGAGGTTAGAGAGGTTTCAATTCAAAGTCTGAGCAACTAGATTAATTGTTCTCCTAATAAATGCTTTCTTTTCATGTACCAGGAGAGGGCACCATTACTAATCCATTTAATGAACATATCATAGACTAGAGCAAACGGATATACAACCTCCTTTCCAGAAAAATTAGGACTTTGCTTAAAATGTAAATAAAAACAGACTACAATAATTGACAAATTATTTAAACTCTATAATAAATTGAAAATAGTACAAACACAACGTATCAAATGTTGAAACAGAAATTTTATTGTTTTTGAAAAATATCTGCTCATTTTGAAGTTGATGTCTGCAACACATTTCAAAAAAGTTGGGAGGGGCCATGTTTACCTCCGTGTTAAATCATCTCTTCTTTTGACAACTCCCTGTAAGTGTTTTGGAACTGAGGAGACCAATTACTGCAGTTTTGAAAGCAAAATGTTTTCTCATTCTTGCTTGATTTTAGATTTCAGCTTCTCAACTCTTTTGTTCCATTTGGGCACCAAATTTTCAACGGGTGACCCGTCTGAACTGCAGGCAGGCCAGTTTAGCGCTTGGATTCTTTTACTACGGATCCATGATATTGTAACACACGAACAATGTGGTATGGCATTCTCTTGCTGAAATAAGCAAAGCCTTACCAGAAGAGGATGTCTGCATGGCTGTATATGTTGCTCCACAACCTGTATATATTGTTCAGCATTAATGCAGTCTTCACAGACGAGCAAGTTACCCATGCCTCGTGCACTAATGCATCCCCATACCATCATGGATGCTGGCTTTTCAATTGTGTGCTGATAAAAAGCCAGATGTTCCCTCTCCTTCTTAGCCTAGAGGACATGGCATCCTTGATTTCAAAAAAAAAAAAAATTCTGATTTTGATTGGTCAGACCACAGGATAGTTTTTAATTTTGTCTCAGGCCGTCATAAATGAACTTAGGCCCAGAGAAGGCATCAGCATTTCTGGATCTTGTTTATTTATGTTTTTTTTCTCTTTACGTAGTAAGTTTTAACTCGCATTTGGGGATGCAGTAACAAATTATGGTCACTGATAATGGTTTTCAGCGGTGTTCCTGAGCCCATGCATTGACTTCCACAACAGAATCCTGTTTGTTTTTCATGCAGGGCCACCTGTGGGCCTGAAGATCACAGCCATTCAATATTGGTTTTTGGCCTTGTCCCTTGCATACAGAGATTTCTGCAGATTATCTGAATAAGTTTATGACATACCATAGATGATTAAATCCCCGTTTTTTTTTTTGCAATCTCATGCTTAAATTGTCAAACAATTTTCCTATACAGTCCATCACAGCCCTCATCATCTTCTGAAATCAGCCTCTCTGAGATGCTCTTTTCATATCCACTCATGTCATTGAGCCGTTGCCAATTAATCTAATTAGCTGTGAGATGTTCCACCAGGTGCATTTTTTTGCATTATAAAACATTTCCTATCTTTTGTTGCCCATGTCCCAACTTTTTTGAAACACGTTGCCGGCATCAAATTCAAAATGACCAAATATTTTTGTAAAAACAATAAAATTTCTCAGTTTCAACATCTGATATGTTGTCTTTGCACTATTTTCGATTAAATATCGAGTTCAAATGATGCGCAAATCATTGCATTCTGTTTTTATACACATTTTACACAGTGTCCAAACTTTTCTGGAAATAGGTTTGTAAAAGAATACTACATTTTTGTAATCTGAGAGTGATGACACTAAACAAAATTACTTTTTTCCTTCATTCAACTTTTCCATGGGAAAAATAAATCGCACACAATAATGACACCAGAGAGCAGACATTGCTCCGACTGTATGCAACCATAACACACAACAGCAGCTAATTAAATCTGCAACAAATGCAGGATGGCACCTTCATTATCCATGCCTCCCATTTCGTTAGTACAACTCAGACATTTTCCAAAAATGCTTAAGCGAGGAACTGCAGAGAAACAGCAGATCTGCCTCATTATTAGAAAAACCTGCTGCTTCATATAGGAAGGACAATATGGTCTGAGTACAGCAGAAATAGCCTCATTTAGAGGACTGGGTGAAAAACAGGAACCAGTGTCTTCTTGTCTGATACCAATGCTGTGAAAAGCCATGGTCACACATGCACTGAAACAACATTTTCCCATGTTAGCAAAATACACAAACCATATCCCCATTCCTAACACTACAGTTGAACAAGCTGAGCACTACCCTGGAAGCACTGCATCTTCCAGCTCATAATTTCATGTCAGCGAAGTTAATGCAGTTGACTTTTTCATAACATAAGTTGCTTACATACTGTAAGCATTGCAAAAGATGCACCCTAATTTATAAGGCTTTACCTCTTCAATGAATGAGTTGATTTCAGGGGCTGCTTTGTTGGCCTTTTTCTTGAGATGTTTTTTAGCTTTATTTACATCTTTCTCAACCTTCTTCCAGTCCACCTGTACATAACCACTGTGATTTGCAATCTGAAAAATAAAAATCAAATGTGAAGACCTCTATTTTACATGCAAAATTATGAATGAAAATTGATTGTAATGGACAAATAATTTCAGCTGCACTAATTCATTTTATCTGGCAGAACACTCAATGTTCACAGAGCACCTTGATCTGAAACCTTCAGTTTATCAAAAACAGGCATTTTTCCAAGTTTCATCAAGTGTTAGAATTGAACTTTATAGTCAACTTCCTGTTACCTTAGAAACATCCACATGATTCTGTGTCATTTAGCTTTAGGACAAAGAATGACTTTAAAAGTGAAGATTATGCAAGGAGCTGATAAAGGAGCATCTACATAGGAGAACCCTTTATAATTAACCAGCCTGTTTTTATTGTTTCATTATAGCAATCGGCAAAATTGAGAAATGCAGTTGAGATGGCAATTTTGACACCCAAGTTGATCAACACTTTCAGATTTGATACATGTTCACAACACCATTTCAAAACATCAGTTACTTGACCAAGTTGCATTAGTCCCAGCAAAAATCTTTAGATACAACATGAATGTCTGAATGCTTTTTGAGAGTATAAGGTGTTGTTGTTTGACAAAGAAAGTTTGTTATTGGCTAAATTAACATTTTAGAGGCATGCACATATACAGTTAAGGCCATAAATACTTAGAGACACAAATTTCATTGTTTAAATTTTTTACTCCACCACAATGGATCTGAAAAGGAACATTCAAGGTGAGCTTAAAATGCAGAATTTCACCTTCAATTTAAGGGTTCTGCCCAAAAATATTGTTTGAACCATGTATGACCCACCAAATTTATGCACAGACCCTTCAGAAGGCACAGAGTACATTTACATCCCTGCAATTTGTGTACTCTGAGCAAGTATTCTAAATTTTTAAATATTGGCCAAGATGACAACAAGCTCACAAATTAATTCAAGAGAAAAAATGAGTATTTTACAGTTCCAAAATTTCAGCTTGAAGTACAAATATCTATAGTCACTTATAGCCAAATTAGATATCGGCCAGTTAGTTTCAGTATGCCCAAGTCAAGCAGTAACATATGAACATAGTTTTAACTAATTAGGCAAGTGCTCGGAACTCAAAGATGTACGCAGCCGTTGGTAATATTAAGGAATTTCCAGAGGTGATTTTTATCTCAACTTTTGCAGAATGATGCGTGCATTTACACATACTTGCAACAAAAGGAATCCTCCGCCAACTGCTGTGGCAGCGATCTTTCCAACCCTCTGAAAAAGATACCCTGCACACCTGTTTGGAGAAGGGAAAAACAGTCAAAGCCAGAGTTTGATCCATCCATTATCTACCCTGCTTATCGAGTTTGATCTATTCGTTATCTACCCAAGTTCCCAAGGCCATTCATTTTATTAATGTTTACACTATGAATGTCATCATTGATCGGTGCCGTTATCATTTTGTTTACTCACCGGACAAATGCTACTAATGGCTGCTTAACTCCCTGTTACTGTTGGTTTATAGTATTATCTTTGTATTAGCTTGTGCTGTAGCAATGAAGAACAGAAACTTGGAATAAAATTTGAGGCCATTTCAATGTTTGTCAGACACTTCTGTCTCCAGATAGAAAGGATGGTTTGCAAAACTGTCTGAGGAGGTCATTTACTAAAACACTCAACTGAAACAAGCCCAAATCTTGTTTTAGGGGGAGTAACCCTAATACATCTTAAAAATGCATGTTTGCATTTATTTAAGATCAATTACCAACAAAGAAACACTTATTGAATGTATCCAGAACTGCTTAAAGGACAAGTGACTACAAACTGCACGGTAGTGCATAAGTTCAGGATAATGTTCGACGAGGTGTCTATTATCAGGAAATAATGGAGGACATAGAGGCCAGAGAACTGTCTGATGAGCAGCGAAGGACAGTTGCCTCTGCAGAATCCATTATTTCCTGATAATGGACAAGTGCAGTATCCCGCGTATGCCATGGTCACGTGAAAAATAAAAAAAAAAAAAATTAAGACCAGAAAATGTGATATTTTCCTTTTTTTTAAAAAAATAAATTTGGCATCTCCAATCCCACCCGAATCTAGAATGCCCAATTGGTGAACTATGTACAAGGCTTGCTCGTATGCGACCCCCTGCTGCCAATTCAGGAGAATGTAGACAGTTCGCGGCTCTCCTCCGAAGCACGCGCCTGTCAGCCTGCTGCTTCTTATACACTCATTGGTTGAATCTTCGCAAGTTCAGAACGAGGGCGGAGGATACCCGGACATGAACAGGCTTAGAATCTTCCTGAAGAGCGCCTGTCTGGCTAACAGGAAGCGCTTGAGCAACGAACAAGGCAACAATTATTTTCCCTTCCCGGCAGTCCCTTCCCAATTTGCAACCCTGTAGCGCAATAGCCAATAGGAGTGATCTGATATAGCGCAAAACTGTCGTAAATCGGGAGATGAGATGAAGGAAGAGGATTTTTTGTCGACATCCGCACTTCCGATAATAAGACCGGCTTTGCCAAGCCAATGCATGCATGACGGAATGCGATGAGCATTGCGCAGCTTCGCAGTCGAATACCATTGTGGATACACAGATATGAACATGAAAATACCGCAAAATTCAAATAAACGCTACAAAGGAGTCCGGAGTTCACGTTTTGGAACGAAACGCTATAAATCGCCACTATGCTATAAATCGCCATTACATTAGCTAGCGATCGACGGTGCGCAGATATGAGCGAAGGTTCACTCGTCAACATTTTTACATTTAACCTGTGATTTTCTGCCGTCATATACGCCTGGCGGTGTGCCGTATTGAATATCAGATCACTCCTATTGTGCGCTACTCTGAAGAAGCTGCCGACCACTGCCGGCTGGTACGAGGCGAGGATCGAACCCGCGACGTGATAGTCACTTCTGCTTCGCAACGCGATGCCTTACCGAGTGAGCCACCCGGCAGCTGCTAAGTTTTATAAATTTTATAAAATTGATAAATCATAAATTTTTGAAGATATACACTAGTCCGCGCAGCTCATAGAACCCTTTGGCAAACTATGAAAAGCAAACATTATGCTGGAGAGATTAAAAGTCAATATCGCTGCATCGATTTTACAAACAGTAAATATAAATTTCACCAACAAATGATTTGTGTTTTTACTGGAAAGAACCATGTCAACAATTAATTCCGCTCCACAGATTGGCGCAAATGGAAATCAAATTGAGACAGTAAACAGAAAAAACTGAATTAATGTTTTTTGCAACCGAAAAAGCAAGGACCCACACCAGGAAAACAAGTCCTATATGCAATAGTAAGCCAGCTATCTTATTACCCCGCCCCATCCGAAGGGTGAGGGCAAGGGGTGTTGTTTTTGGTTCGGTTTGTTTGTGTGTTTGTGCGTTTGTTTCTGTGTTTGTTTGTTTGTTAACACTCGAGCGGCAAAAATAATGGGCACATTCACCCCAAATTCGGATCAGGGATTGCCACTGACCCAG
The DNA here is from genome assembly GCA_029692085.1 of Gymnothorax javanicus. Taxonomy (NCBI): domain Eukaryota; kingdom Metazoa; phylum Chordata; class Actinopteri; order Anguilliformes; family Muraenidae; genus Gymnothorax; species Gymnothorax javanicus. Next base: position 24,956,100 of record CM056205.1, read on the forward strand.
AATAGATCCCAATTGAATTTTGTACAAGTAGGTGAAAGAATGTGCGAGGGGCGGGGTTTGTTGTGCCTGGCACCACTTGTTTAAAATTTTATTTGATGTTTCCATTTATTGGGAGATTCAATAGAAATACTGAAGGCATTTGACTGCTATGGACAGGCCATAATGGCCACTGTGCATCTTCTGGAGTCAGGACAGCTAGTTATCTTGTTTGCCATAAATCATAAATGGTTTTGACTGAGTCCCTGTTGCTATGGTTACTAGGCAGTGGCTGTAGCCAGCGCATTAATTTAGAACAGTGAACCGACATTTTCAGTGGAACTACTCAGGAGGTGTCCATATATCAGAAAATAATGTGCATTCTGCAGCCAATTAGAATCTAATATACACCCAGACCAAGGTATAACCTGATTTAATTAGTTGAAGGCCTGCATATTCAGAAAAATGCACATTCATCAAAAATAATACATCTTTTTCATACCATGGACAGATACAAGACATAAATTTATAGGATACCCAACATCCTATAAATGACTGCCATTCACTTAAACACCACTTCAAGAGGCACTGGACAAATTACTCACCAGCCGCTCACCCCTCCCATCATTATTTGAGTGGCCACAGAGTACTTCTCAGCAATAGGTCCAGAATTGTTCCCGAAAACACGACTCCACCATTGATGGCGCCTGGCATAGTCCGTAATGTCCAACACTTCGTAAGAGTCATCGTCACTCTCCGGATCTTGATGCAGAGACAAGAGGTTTGCAATTTGTTTATTTTCACAAAGAGTTTGAATAAATCACATTACAAAAAACAAACAAAAAAAACACATAGGCCAAAGTTCATGAGCATGACAGACCTCCATACTTCCAGGAAGGACAATCATTCCAAAATATCTCAAACAGGTGGTATTGACAAGACAGTCAGTAGACTGGAATGAATGGCAAGGCAATAAACACCTGCAAATCAACACAGAGTATATCAAAGCTAATATCACTGAAAACCTGCCTACTCAGTTTGTTTGAACTGCAAAGAGCACAGAAACTCTGGTAGCCAGGATAATAACCTATAGTGCACCTGTTTGATTTGTGTGGAGTAACCAATATAGCTCCAGATTATGACAGACTAAGTGAATCCAGGGAGAATTCACAGCAGGAACTTGTTTTAAAATTAAATATCTGAAGCAGAGAAATTAGTACATCAGAGAAAACTTGCATAACAAAGGAGAAAAGGTGGTACACTGTCAGAATAAGTAATTAAACGTTCACTGCACATAGTGATATCCTAAAGAAGTTACCAAGTTGCTGGTCTGCCATTAAAAGTAACAGAGTGAGCCCTCATCGAGCAGATGTCAAAATACTCCCAAATTATACCGCTAGCAGGAACACTACTCCTATGCAACCAATTCGCTCCGGATTGACAGTGATTTACATAAGCAGAATAATTTCGCAGAATGAGGAAACGTTAAGGAGTGAGTTTGCGACATTTAACAAGCAACAGTAAGGCGAATGCTATATATAATGTATTCCCACAAGCTTCGTCATCATAAATACCACAGGATTGATTCAAGTAACATTAAACCGGCTCGATACCCAATCAGCGTTATATGCCAGCATACCACCGCGAGATTAAACATTAGTATGCTAATATTGCATCTTATTGCAGTTGGGAGGCCAGCTAACGTCACCAAAAGGATTACAAACATCCTCAGATTTCATTCGCAGGCAAAAATGAGCGAACGAGTAAGCTAGCAAAAGACAGTTAAGGCTAGTGCATGCTAGGTAGCAGCTAGTAAGCATTTGCTAATTACAAAAACATAGACGCTCACAAAACAGGATTCCCACAGCATGTAATCAGGCATGACAACAAGTTTCTAATAATTATAAATTCAGTATAAGAGTTAACACATCGATTTCATTATGACTTAAGCATTTAGCTCATCGTTACAGTTACCCACACACAGCAGGTTAGCCGTGCATGGGCCTTTCTCACCTTCTCTTCGACCAGCCATTTTGCAGAAATGTTGACAACTTTGCGGTTCCTGGTACCGCCCACTAAGTTCTGTCACGTTACCACTAACGTCATCACTGTCGCTTTAGAAAAGGGAAGTACCGCCTGTCTGCTAAGTTGCGGTTGAAATGTCCGTTGAACGTAATGTACGTGGCTAAAATAAATGTTTCCAGCAGTTTGATTAGAAAATGTGCTTTCGTAACTATCAAGACCATTATTAAAGACTGAAGACCAAGCCTGAGACAATTGAATAAAATTGTATGATGCAGCAAAACCAACTCCACACAATACGAAATACACAAATTCAATTTATCTAAATTTTATTTGTTCAGCATCTATTTGTTCAGTCAAAGGCAACAGAGGCAAGGACAAATTCCCTAGAGGATAGAAACCATGGGTAGGGTAGAACCCAGCTCAGAAATGGGGGAAACCAACTGTCTGAGGTTAGCCCTGAAAAAATAAGGAGAGAATGGGAAGGAGAAGACTGGGAAATGGTGGGGACTGATGGGGATGGGGTGAGAGGAAGCAGGGGCAATATTCCACAAGGGAGGGGAGAGAGCATGCAGAGCAGAACCTTCAGTTGCTCTATATGTCCTAAATGCATTCAACTAAAAATACATAATGAGGAACAATACAGGCTAGGACAAGGGTTTGGGTGTGGCAGAAACAAAACGGGTAAGGGGGCAACAACAGTCCAGACAAAATCCAGGGTCAAATAGGGCTAGGAGGATTAATTGGCTGGGATGAGAGGATGAGTCCAGGGCTCCGTTCGAATAGTTAAAAAAAGACATTCTATCGTCTAATTCCTATCCACTTTGCTTAAACCTCAGTGGAAAATGTTATGAGGTAAAGGAAAGGTATAAAGGGGAGTTCATCACAGCTTGGGAAGACAACCACGCTAATAAGAGTATCTGAATGTACTTACACTTGGCAACGTAATCATGCATCTCTTGCCCTTCATGTTTATTTGTTTTTGTGATTGGCTGGATGGATAGTAGTCGCTTTAAATACTGCTGCCGTATGGAATTGTGGGTTACATTATCTCCTTACTTTCAGAGAGCATGTTTTGGTGTACCCTATGCTAAAGGTTAGCTAGGAAGCATTGAAGCACCTTTCCTTTGCATTTAGAGAATTCAGACACACTTATCATGGCTTACGCATAAATAATTCTGGGTCTTTTTTGGAGTTAGGAACTTTCCTAAGCAAATAGACTATTCGAACGCGGCCCAAGTTCATATGTTGCTAGCTGGGGTATAAAGTCTGGGACTGGGTGAGGTTTAAGGCAGTCCAGGATTCTTTATGTCATCACTGAGATGCTGCAAGGTTGTGCTGATTGTGATGCCCCAACCAAGTAGGCAGAATGGCAGAGCCTCATGTTCTTGGTGCTCCCTCACAGTAGGGTTGGAGGATTAGGAGGGGGAGGGGTGTGGAGAGAGAGAACAGTGCAGAGTGTTTGTGAGAAGCCACGCACTGTTGCGATGAAAAATTCTGAAATGGTTGCTCGGATTGTCATAAGGAAGACTTCTGGCAGACTTAGCCCATGGCAGCATAACTAAGGAATGGAATATAGTGAGTCGGCACTTTTATGATGGCTATCAGAAAAGGCCTTACCCAAACAAAACAAAAGCCATGGGAGGGCAACAGCAAAGAAAGATCAGTTCACCAAAGACTCGATAACAGGTACTTGACCACAACACTCCATGCCTATAATCCTTGGCAAAAATTATGGAATCACCACACAGAGGATGTTTATCCATCTTTTTTTTTTTTTTTTTAATTCATAGCAAATAAACAAATTGTAGTTATGACACAAAACTTTTTTTTAACTAATTTAACATTCAGGCTTCATGAAACACACCTCAAACAAAATATTTTTATTGTTTGAATTAATGGCATATTCTTTCATCATCAAGTAGAAGAGAAAAACATGGAAACACTTAATGTTGAGGGAACATTATGGAATCATCTTGTAACTGGCATTTCTAAAAGAAATAAAAGCACAAATCTCAGTATGCAAATTAGTCTGAAATTAACAGAGAGTCCTAGCTGACCTTGCAAAAGTGTTAGACTTGGCTAATTGAGAGCAAGCGGGCACCAGCAAGAGAGCAACAAATGAAAGGATTATAAAATTGCTCAAAGAGGGAAATTCACCACAGAAAGTGACAAATGATGCTGATTGCTCCCAGTTAGCTGTGTCTAAAATTTGGTACAATTATAAACAAAATGGGAAGGTTATAGAGGGAAGATATGCTGGTAGACCACAGAAAACATCAAAGCATCAGGATAGAAAACTCAAAGCAACTTGCCTTGAAAATAGAAAATGCATAAAAAAACAAATGAAAAAAATTTACTTAAACAGGAGTCAGCGTTTGTGACAAAACCATGAAATTGGCAGAATGAAATGGGATTTAAAAACAGAAAAGCCAAACAAAAACCAGCACTTACACCTAAAAGGAGGAAAGCAAGGTTACAGTGGGCTAAAGAGAAAAAAATCATGGAGTGTGGATGATTGGATGAAAGGGAAATTCAGTGATGAATCACAAATCTGCATTGGCCAAGGAGATGACGCGAGAACTTTTGTCTGGTGTTGCTCTAAAGAAATTTATCAAGGTGACTGCTTGTAGAAAACAGCAAATTCCCCCATTCAATTATGATATGGGGTTGCATGTCAGGTAAAGGACCAGGGGAGTTAGCGATCATTACCTCAACAGTCAATATGCAGGGGTACATTTTGGACAATTTGTGATGCACTGTGCGACACATTCTTCATGTCTCATTAATATTCTCTGCGATTTGTGCCACAGCAGCCGTTCTGTCAGCTCGGATCAGACAGTATCGCGCTTGTTTCCCTCGTCAGTTGATAAGCCTTGGTCGCCCAACACCATGTTGCCAGGTCATGGTTTGTCTCTCGTCAGACTACTGACAGTAGGTACTCACCACTGCTGCCCAGGAGCACCCCAAAAGCATTTTCGCATCAGAAATGATATGACCCACTTGTCTGGCCATAACTTCGCCCTTGTTCAAGTCGCTCAGGTCCCATTGCTCCCGTATCCAACACCTAAATGAGGAAGGAGTGCTAGCCTGCAGACCTTAACAGCAGTGCATGTCACAAGATGATCAATATTATGCGGTTCATTTGCGAGTGGTTAGAATGATTCGGCTCATCAGTGTAAAGGCTAGTTAGTTAAATCTTCCAGATTTAAGTCAGCTTTCAGTTGACCCAGTATTTGTAAATGCTTTAAAAAAATGACCGTCAGAAGAGATATTTCAGGCAGTTTATCCATTTTCATATCAAACCCACGTCCGCAAGTGCATCCATCTGAGATCGCTTATGGGGGGAAGGGAAGGCCATTTTACACTATTTCTTTTTATTGCAATCTCTATTTATTGAGCTTTCAAAGAGTACTGTATCTTTCAGGGGTTACAAGATACATTTTTATCTACAAGATTGAACAATTGTTCGTAGTTGAAAAGATCCAGAAAAAAGAGTGCTTTTTTTTCTCCCTTCCTCTCCCTCCTCCCCTTCAATCATTCTCCTACCCTGTTCCATTCCCTAAACCCATATCACACTGCCTAATCCATCAAACACCTCACTGTGACACATCTATACACTTGTGAGTGTATATAAGTTCAACAGAAATACAGTAAATATAATAAAATTAAATATAGGAGGATATTACAGTAGTCAGATAAACAATATAACAAAAAATAGACAAAATAAAAAAATTAAAAAGAGAAATAAGAAAAGGAAATGAAAGAAATACATTAGAATAAAATAAGAAGGTCCAAGTAACAGAAAGAAATTAAAAATCTAAACCAGGGCCATTCAACCTTATCCAGAAAGGGCCGGTGTGGGTGCAGGCTTTCGATCCAACCAAGCACTTACACACCTGCTACTACTAATCAAGCCCAAGAGCCTTTGCTAATGAGCCTGATTAGTAGTATCAGGATTGTAAGTGCTTGGTTGGAATGAAACTTGCACCCACCCCAGCCCTTGCAGGATAATGTTGACTAGCCCTGATCTAAACCAAGAGTCTTCAAGTTGTCAAAGTACTGAATAACTGGGCCCCAAGTGGTTTTAAATTTCTCAGTATGCCCCCTCAGTGAAAATTTGATTTTCTGCAATTGGCAGTGTGCTTCAGGTTGTTTATTCGTCTGCACTGTGAAGCACCATCCAAAAACTTTTGAAGCATTTGGCTGAATCTGAGCAGATAAAATAGCCCCATACAATTCAGAATTCATCCTGACTCTTGTCAGCAGTTACATCATCAATAAATATAAGGGAATCAGGTCCACTGGCAGCTATACATGTTCACACATGAACATGCTTTGCAGATGAGGCAAATGCTTCAAAGAATGGGCAGTTCCCTCCCTTCTCCATCTCTTCCCATCATTCTGAAACAATTTTGTCTTTGTCTCATTTGTCCATTGGATGTTCCACCAGAACTGTACAGGCTCTTTTAGATGCTTTTTGGTAAACTTCCGGTTTTTTTCGATGTACTACTGGTTAACTGAATATCTTGTACTTACTCTGAAGACTTTCCTTGATTGTTGGTTTTGACACAGATATGCCCTCCTCCTGGAGGGTATTTGCAATCAGGCAATTGTTACAAAGGCATTTTTCTTCATCAGGAAAATATTTTTTCTGCCATCTACAAAAGTTGTTTCCATGGTCTTCCAAGCATTTTGATGTTCCTGAGCTCATTTAAGTGTTCTTCCATTTCAAGAATGTATCAAATAGTTGATTTGGCCACACATAATATTTTTGCCATTACTCTGATGGGTTTGTTTTGATTTTTCAGCCTAATGATGGCTTGGTTCGTTGGCAATGACAGCTGTTTAGAACAGCTAACAGCAATAGGCTGCTGGATTGGCTCACTTGGTAAAGGCGCTGCTTGCAGTGCCAGAGAGACCACCAGAGCATTGGATCAAATTCAGCTGTGCCAGTGCCGACTGTGGCCAGAAACCTTGTGAGAGCAGTGTGTGCAGAGATGCAAGGAGCATCCCAAAGGTGCTGAACTGGATGGAGATCCAGTAACTGCAAAAATAAACCAGCCTGAGATGATGTGTTTTCTTTTGTCATGGCACATCATTCTGCGGCACGTTGTCATTAAAAGATTTGCATACTATGGCCCTAAAGGGTGGCACAAGGTCAGCAACAATACTCAAGGTACCTGTAGGCAGTGCCATTTAAATTGGTTTTAATTGATCTGAACTTTGGAAAGAAAATATTCCCCCCATCGTTTCAGCATGACCACCAGACTGAACAGTTGACTTAAAGAAGGATGAATCTGGGAGCACATATTCTTTTCGTCAAAATCTGACCCAAGCATCTTCATATCACTGCAGAAATCTAGATTTTTCTGAGAAGGCAACATTTTTCCAATCTTCTCCCTGCCCACGGTAGCATCATTTCTTGTTCTTAGCTTACAGGAGTTTATTCCGGTGTGGTCCTCTGCTGCTGTCGCCCTCTGCTGCTGTAGCCCATCCACTTCAAGGTTCAGTGTGTTCTCTTCTGAGGTGCTCTCCTGCATAGCACCATTGAGTTACTGTTGCCCACTTGTCTGTTTGCACCAGTCTGGCAATTCCCCAAAAACCTCTCTTTTAACAATAACAATTTCACCCACGGAACTGCTGCGCTCTGTAAGTTTTTAACCATTCTCGGAAAGCTCTAGAAACTGCTTGTTAGTGAAAACCTTGGAGTAGTATCTGAGCTGCTCAAATCATCCTGCCTGGCACCAACAATCATTCGACAAACAAAATCACTGAGATTACATTTCTTCCACACATTGTTTTTGCTCAGAATTGCAACTGAACCTTTTGACCATGTATGCACCCAAATATACACTACCGGTCAAAAGTTTTAGGACACCCCAATTTTTCCAGTTTTTTTAACAGAAAATTATGCAGTTTAATGTCTCATTGTACTCTGGAATGAAAGCATAGACATGATAGAACAAATTAACAATCGAAGTTAAAAAAGAAATTGTGGAATCAATTTATAAACAAAAATGTATTTTAAACTTTTGACTCAAAGTAGCCACCTTTGTCAGATATAACCCCTGAACACACTCGTGGCATTCTTTCTGTTGTACAATGGAAATCAAATATTCTTTAGAAAGTTCTTCCCAACTCTGTTACAGAAGTTGCCATAAATGTGTGGCACTTGTAGGTTGCTTTGCTTTCACCCTTCTGTCCAGTTCATCCCAAACCATCTCGATGGGATTTAAGTTAAGTTTTGCCAGCAGCCATACCAATATTCCATCTGCTCCAGCTGTGTGGCTGAAGCTAAGCAGGTGTGGGCTTGGTCAGTACTTGGATGGGAGACCTCCTGGGAAAACCAAGTTGCTGCTGGAAGAGGTGTTGGTGGGCCAGTAGGTTGCGATCTTCCCTCTGGTGGAATAATCCCCAATGCCCCAGTGCAGTGAGGGGGACGCTGTACTGAAGGAGATGCCGTCTTTCGGATGAGACGTTAAACTGAGGTCCTGACTCACTGTGGTCGTTAAAGATCCTATGACACTCTTCGATAAGAGTAGGGGGTTCCCCGGTATCATGGCTAAAGTCCCAATCTGGCTCTTTCAACCTGCCACCTAATCATCCTCTGATCTAATTGGCTGTGCAAATGGCCCTCTCCCTCCCCAGCTGACCCCCCAGGGCTCCCTTGAAAAAGAGATTTCAATCTCTATGGGACTTCCCTGGTTAAATAAGGGTAACAAAAGTCTGGAGACTGTGCTGGCCAATCCATGTTTTCAAGCTTACCATCTTGTTCTTTTTTCCTAAGGTAGTTCTGGCAGAGCTTGGACTTATGTTTTGGGTCATTATCTTGCTGTAGGATGAACCCCTGACCAGCTTGGCGCATACCAGAGGGTACTGCATAGCGCTGCAGAATGCTGTGGTAGCCGTTTTGGTTCAGGGTGCCTTTCACTCCATAAGTCACTGACCCTGGATCCAGCAAAACAGACCCAGACCATCACACTTCCTCCTCCAAGTTTGACAGTTGATGTCACACAGTGAGGAACCATCCTTTCACCTACTCGATGGCGTACAAAAAACCTGGGTAACCTTACCCTTTGTTTAAAACTTCTGACAGTTCACCACTTACCTTTGTACCATTTCAAGCTATTCGTTGGAATGGAACTGCATAATTTTCAATAAAAAACTGGAAAAATTGGGGTGTCCTAAAACTTTTGACCGGTAGTGTACATCAAAGTTCAGCCGAAAGATTGGCAGAATATGCCAATTTTTTTTTTCCAGTGTATTGTTTTTATTATTGCCCCACTAATTTTATTGCCTTATTTTTGTCTCTGCCTGTTTTATTGTTTATTGTTTTTGTTTTTATTGTAAAGCACTTTGTAAATTGTTTTAGAAAAGTGCTATAAAAAATTATTATTTTTATTATTATTATGCTACAAACCCCAATTCTAATGAAGCTGGGACATTGTGTAAAACATGAATAAAAACGGAATACAATGATTTGCAAATCCTTTTTGACCTATATTCAATAATGTTCAAACTGATAAAACGTTTTTTTTTTTGGAAATATTCACTCATTTTGAATTTGATGCCTGCAACACGTTCCAAAAAAGCTGAGACAAGGGCACGTTTACCACTGTGTTACGTCACCTTTCCTTGCAACAGCACTCAATAAATGTTTAGGAACTGAGGACACTAATTGTAGAAGCTTTGTAGGAGGAATTCTTTCCCATTCTTGCTTGATGTAGTACGTCAGTTGTTCAACAGTCCAGGGTCTCCGTTGACATGTTTAGTGCTTCATTATGCACCACACATTTTCGATGGGAGACAGGTCTGGACCGCAGGCAGGCCAGTCTATTACCCACGCTATTTTACTACGAAGCCACGCTGCTGTAACGTGCAGAATGTGGCTTGGCATTGTCTTGCTGAAATAAGCAGGGACGTCCCTGAAAAAGACGTCGCTTGGATGGCAGTGTATGTTGCTCCAAAACCTGTATGTACCTTTCAGCATTAATGGTGCCTCCACAGATGTGCAAGTTAGCCATGCCATGAGCATTAACACATCCCCATACCATCACAGATGTTGGCTTTTGAACTTTGTGCTGATAACAATCTGTATGGTCCTTTTCCTCTTTAGTCTGAAGAACACAACGTCCATGATTTCCAAAAACAATTTGAAATGTGGACTCATCAGACCACAGCACACTTTTCCACTTTGCGTCAGTCCATCTCAGATGTGCTCAGGCCCAGAGAAGCCAGCGGTGTTTCTGGGTGTTGTTGATATATGGCTTTTGGTTTGCATGGAATAGTTTTAACTTGCACTTGTAGATGTGGTGACGAACTGTGTTAACTGACAATGGTTTTCCGAAGTGTTCCTGAGCCTACATGGTGATATCCTTTACAGAATGATGTTGGTTTTTAATGCAAAGCCGCCTGAGGGACCGACGGTCACAGGTATTCAATGTTGGTTTTCGGCCTTGCCGCTTATGTGGAGATTCCTCTGAATTTTCTGAATCTTTTGATGATATTATGGACTGTAGATGATGAAATCCCTAAATTCCTTGCAATTACACGTTGAGAAACGTTGTTGGACTATTTGCTCACGCAGTTGTTCACAAAGTGGTGAACCTCACCCCATCCTTGCTTGTGAACGACTGAGCCTTTCGGGGATGCTCCTTCAATGCCTTATCATGACACTCACCTGTTTCCAATTAACCAGTTCACCTGTGGAATGTTCCAAACAGGTGTTTTTTGAGCATTCCTCAACTTTCCCAGTCTTTCATTGCCCCTGTCCCAGCTTTTTTTGAAACTTGTTGCAGCCATCAAATTCAAGAAGAGTGAATATTTCCAGAAAAACAATAACTTTTATCAGTTTCACCATTAAATATCTTGTCTTTGTAGTGTACTCAATTGAATATAGGTCGAAAAGGATTTGCAAATAATAGTATTGTTTTTATTCATGTTTTACACAACGTCCCAACTTCATTGGAATTGGAGTTTATACATTTGCATTAATGAGGAGGTGTACAGGGGTTCCAAACAGAGTGGCTATGGACTATAGACTCAATATGACAATAGATAAGGCGACAACATGATACCAGCTGACATCATATGAAATCTATACTAATTTTTTTAGAGTTAAACTCTGAGGGGTACTTGTGGGTCAAAAAAAAGAAGCTTTTTTCATGTCCACGCACCGCCAGTGGCTGACCCCTTGTCTCCATCCAAACTGAGTGGTCAGTGCAGTATCTCAAATAGTTATGAGCTCACATTTTTTGAAGTCGTTGAGGTTAAACTTTGAGATTTCAATAAGACCTCAAAGGGTGAAACAATCTATCTGAACAGCCATTATGTGGGGGAATGTGCTTCTTGATGTTTGTAAAATTCCTAAAAAATGATTAGGTCACAATGGCAAACTGTTGGCTCTGTAAAAATTATTTTATTGCTTCACTGACAGGAAAGGATGAATAGAAATTGTGTCTCTCATCTTGCTTCTATATTGCACGAATTAATTTCCACAAAACAAGTAATGACAGATAGCAATTCATCTCTCTCATGAACACCCATGACAGATATACGGTACAGGTAACCCGCACCAAGTTAGGAAGCGGAACCTTTGAAAACAAGGATGTTTTCAACGAGTAAACGTTGCTTCAACACATTTGCAGTACTCCGGTGCAGTGGCGGACGAATTAACAGACCAAGCAGTTGGAGAATTGCAACTTACACAACTTTTTGGAAATCACTGATAGTTCCATTGGAGTATTTCAAGGGCATCAAAAACAAAGGTAGGATAACTTTGTCCCCTTTTCTGGCCAGAACAACATGGCACGACTAAATTCCTTGTTTATTGGATGACACCCTAGTAGCTCAGGCAAATGGAAGCGATGAAGGATATCACTAAGCAACAAAATTCAATACGTTTTAAACTCGCGCGGATCAATCAGTGCCCGACGGCAGTGCAACCGACCAACCTCGAGCAGCTCTTCGGATGAAGATTTATGACCAAAACACAGAGACAGAAAACACAGCGTTAATGTAATTCATGTACTGGCTTTAATAACAAATACCGTATCACGATCAACTATCACCCCATCTAGCTTTACCGTAAATACTACATGCAAATAGAAAACATCGCTTGAGCAATGGCTGATAAAGAAATATATGATCATCAAACAACGACGCATGCTGATCTTTCCTTCGGGATGCAAAAAAAATATTGCAAGTGATGGGTGCTGTATCCAATTAAATATCAGAACATAGACTTACGTCACGTTATTATATCGGGGAAAACCAATCGTTTCAGCGAGCTCGGTACATAAATTTGAGTATCTTTCATCCTTCGCGAGAAAGTTCATATGAGAAACGAGGCCCCGGAGAGTGGACCCCCCTCCCCAAGCTAATGACAGTCACGTGCAGAGCTAAGACTGACACCATTGGCTTGAAAAGGAGGAGAGGGCGTTCCGAAGGCGGCGGCGTGGGTTCGCCTGTATGACACAATTACAACAACTTTGAGCTGGTGGTTAGGGGGGAAGTTTGTGATATTACCAAATAACACCCCGAGTAACGACCCTACATCAGCTGCACTCCTTGCATCACACTGCATTGATGGTTGGCCGCATTAATCATTTTCAATAAAAATGTAAAAAGAAGACCGCAGAAGTTTCTTCTCCTCTCTGGAATTACACTTCTTCATTTTAATCCTGGAAAAGTTGCTTTTCCCCGTACAATATTTTTGTTCCGCTTTTTAATTTGGTGGAGTTTCTGGTTTGCTAACCCGCTGCGTTTCCATGAAATCGTGCGGAGTGTCGCTCGCCGCTGCTGCCTGCGCTGCTGCTCGAAGTCTCGGCGCTGCTGGTGATGAGGAAAAGAAAATGGCGGCGGGAAAAGCGAGTGAAACCGAAGAGGACTTTCCGAGGCTGACAGCGCAGGAGAGGGATAGCCTAGTCGAAATTGACAGGTTAGATACTCGACCTGGCGTGAACTTATTGTGTTTTGTTATGTCTTTTTTCCACGTTCTCTTGTTTTCAAGACGCACAGAAATTCTTAGCGCAGCACCAAAAGTGACACGGAGCCGTAAGTGTTGTTCTCTCTCTGCCTTGCAGCCGACTGTTTGGATTTCAGAGGCTTCATGAAGATGGCGCCAGAACGAAGGCCTTACTGGTAAAGGTAACTAGCCTTTTAGCCTGCTAGCTATGTCAATAATGTGACCCTTACCGGTCCTTTCGAAAGCCGCGTTTTGTGTATTTCGCGTTGGGGTCTGGCGAGAGAGCTAACGATGGCTTTTAAAGTAACGTTAGTGGTCTAATTCAGTGTGCGAAAGAGTAGCGAGAGAATTCTGGCTGAGCTTCCACACTGGACGCGAAACGAATTTTTCGCACGACAGATTACATTGAAAGTCAATGCAAAGACGCGAAGAACGCGTGTATTCGCGTCTTTGCATTGACTTTCAATGTAATCTGTCGTGCGAAAAATTCGTTTCGCGTCCGGTGTGAAAGCAGCTTTAGTGTGCGCGCAGACGGCTAATGCGAGCTAGCATTAGTTAGCTACTGAGCCTGCGTTTGCGCACAGTTCTCAGTTCCTAATCCAGCACCACGTATAGCTAGCTTGCTATAGCTTTGTGTTTGGTACAGTTAGCGGAGGGGGGTTGTAGTCGACGTTTCAAATGTAATAAAGTCACTTGCAAATTCTGTGACCAGTAGTGACGTGTTTTTAATATTTAAATGCATATGCATGGTGCAAGATGTGGCATTATATTTGTATAGTGACATTTATATTCTTTTCCGTTTGACTAACGTTAAGTTCAGCTCGCTCTGCAGTGCCAGCTGTGGCTGAGTAACGTTAGCTAGCTAGCTAAGTTAGCAGGCTATCTTGCTAGGGTAACTGGTAATATGTAATGTTAGCTTTGACGATAGTTAGCTAGTTAAGAGGATGATTTGTGGTTTTGACAGGTACTATTCGTATTGACAAATTGCGAATAATCTGGCTATTGGTCTTTATCGAGGTTGCTAACTTGGACAGAAGTAGTCATACCGCATACGTGCTCATTGAATTTTATATTGCACCACTCTAAATGGCAAGTATATCCAGCCAGACCAGCATTGCTAACGTCATTGAGTTCATCTGAGCTTTGGAGGTTGAAGTTTGATCTGAGATTAGTTAGTCAAGCATTTAGACCATAATTCTTTTGCCAGTATTGCAAGCTGGGTCGCTCTCTATCCATCTATTGAATGCCAGTTGTTTTGCTGCGTAACGTAGCATGCTAGCTGGCTAATTTCTAAGTTTGGATCATGCTTATCCAGTTTGGACTCGGCTTATTTCGACGGTGATGTCAGTTGGCTAATGTCGAACTATGTCCATCAGAATGAAGATTGGCATTTCTTTCAGTAATTTATATTTTTTGAGCTCTTTTGGGCATCGATAAGCTTCTCAACAGTTCGATATTTTCAGTTGGATTAAAATCAGATTTTTACAAGTGGACTCTAACATGACTAGCGATGTGGCTAACGTTGGTAATGGCTGCTTGGATTGGCCCAAGATGGCGGGACAGGGAGGAGGAAAGTGAGCGAAACATTGGTAATGTTGGGTAGCTAATGTTAATAGATCTGCGACCCACCGTTCGTTGTGCCAAATGAACTGCAATACCGTGTGGATTAAGTACATTTTGTCGCACTGGCCAGTGCTGCGCTCTTTTGAAACGCAAATGGCAAATTTTTTGGTGCGTTTGGCACGGAGCTTTTGGCATGTGTTCCACCCTCTGGGCTACATTTCATCGTCAACCTGTGGCACATTGGACACTGAACAAAGGCCACGACAAGATCGACGCTAGTTAGTTTACATTATATTAGGTACCGCAAGATATATGGCGTGAAGCTGCTTTCACATCGGGCGCTAAACGAATTTTTCGCACGACAGATTACATTCAAAGTCGCGTTTCGCGTGTATTCGTGTCTTTGCATTGACTTTCAATATAATCTGTCGTGCGAAAAATTCGTTTCGCGTCCGGTGTGAAAGCGGTTTTATTGTCCCCTTGTACTCAGCGTCTCACGTCCAAGACGCTGGAAATTTGGAGGATACAAGCGTTAGATGGATATCTTTGCGTGCGCCCAACTTTACATCGCCGGATCAGAGTGGCTTGGCATGCTAGCAATTAACCAGTAGAGTGTTTGCGATATGACACGCCACTTGCTCGCCACTCTTTTATATGGCACTCTAGTTTAGAATAAACTTTCTTGACTGTTAAGCCGCTTTCACTCTGGACGCGAAACGAATTTTTTGCACGACAGATTACATTCAAAGTCAGTGTAAAGACGCGAATACATTCATGTCTTTGCATTGACTTTTAATGTAATCTGTCGTGCGAAAAATTCGTTTCGCGTCCAGAGTGAAAGCAGCTTTAGTCACGTTACATTCCCCATGCCAGCTTCCTTTGATATGTTCTGTAGCATATGTTTCGATTTGTACGTGGATGCTGCAGCTATGTAGGCCATGGCTCAGTTTATGGTATTGCCAACAATTTAGCGTTTTCCGTTTAATCTGCAATGATCTTTTTCGGGGGTTAGGGGGAGGGGATACTCGCAAACAAAGGGTTTAGATAAACATTGTCCTCTATATGGTGGTGTGGTATCCAAACGCCCTGCAAATGGACAATATGCTTATCGATTATGATTATTTTTGTTTCTTTTTTGAAGAAACTGGGAAGTTAAGCAATTAGTATTTATTGGTATTTGAATCTGGGGAGGTAATGTCTTGCAGCAGCCATGTTTGCGGATCCTGCATACTGAAACTGCAGACAAGAGTTGTGTAAGTCAATAGTGATGAATTGGAAGAACTTGGTGTCACGGAGTTCATATTCATGCCTTTACCCATTTGAAATGCGCACTAGAAGGGGAGGAGCAATTTTACAATTTGTTCGCTAGCTTACCCTAACCCAGAAGTCAACAGTATGGGTTAGCCAAGTAAATGAAAGATATCCTGAATGAGGGATGGCTAACAAATTATAAGGTTAACCCAAAGGACAATGGTCTTATCTCTTAATAAAAATGTCAGTGCTTCGTCCAAGTGATTAATTTGACAGGACTTTCACGGCAGTGAAATAGTGTTTCCTTTTATGCCTTTTCTGTGTCAAGGATTTTCTGTTTTGGTGCTTATATTTGCTCTTAGTTGTCTAAGGCCTTGTCTTTGGCCTTGTATGTCATGGTGCTTGACTAGATACTGGGGTAACAAAAGCAAAGTGCTTCATTCTGTCTGGATTCAGACTTTCAGACTTTTTTTTAAAATTTCTGTTCCAAGCCCATGTGGCTCATCAGGCCAGTGCTTAACTCTGGTTTTTGTTGCATGAAGCAACAGGGACAATTGCTGCTCCCCCTGGATAGGATGTTCGTCCATCACAGGTTACCCCCCAGCTCCTAGTCAGGTTTCCCTGCCAATTCGCTGGTACCCAGTTATACACCTGGGTGCAGTGAGGCACTGTGGGAGTGAGGTTTGTTTGCCCAAGAACACACCGTGAAAGCCTTGGCAAGGATTCAAACTCGGGACCTTTTGATCCCAAGTCAAGCACACTGCGCCGCCGCGTTCCCCCTGGGTTCAGACACTGGAATAATAAAACCAAAGCTCTTTATGAATTCCATGTCCATTTGAATGTAATTTGTGCACTTTGTGTTTGCACGCCTGTGCCATTTCTCATTTGATCGTTATGCTTTTTAGCCTTCGGTTTTATGCAGAAGCTTTTGGCCATTCATTTCTGTGGCATACGCGCCATGTCATGACATGGATTGGAAGGTCCACGTGTGGGAATGTATTTTGTGGACGTCTTTTCACCGTTTATATTTGGAGCTTGAGGAGACTCTCCTGACTGTCACCTTGCTCGGTGCTTTGTCTCACCCTGTTAACGCTGGTAATGTTCTTGTCAAAGTCCCAACACTTTTGCTGTGTAAATTACCTGTGTAAAAATAGATGCTTAGCTGTGGGCTGTGACCATTATGAATGCAGTGGCAGAGTGTGCTGAATTTTATGATCATGTTATTAATTTAGTACCTTGTCCATGCTGTAGAAAATGATATGCTCCACAACACATCTGAAGCCTAAGTACTTTTGTTACAAAGTCATGCATAACATTTAGTGTTCAGCTGCATAGAATATGGAATTTCTTAGGCTTATGGCTTACTTGTCAGTTGGAATGAGGAACATTTCTTGTAAAAGGATGCAAACTTTGACTGTGCTCCCGTTTGCAAAAAGGGGAAATGTATCTTAAGTCCCATCATTATTCAGGAAGGCTTGGCTGATGCAATATTTTTCGACTGGTATGACCTGGACGCAGGGCACGTGGCTTAGGTCTGGGATCTCCTGTACGAGTAATTTTGTTTGCTTGTCATAATGCAGAACAAAGTTGAGTGGTCTGTCTCCGCTGATTTTACCAGGGAGCTGAACTCATTGGTTGGAAGTTTGAGTCGGTGCTGGTTAAACCTCCCTGCACTTATGGCAACTTCTGGTTTGATGGGCAGAGCATTTTAAAGGGTTGGTTTTGACTCCTGTCCATCCAACAGATCATTTCCCTCCTCACAGGCTGAGAATTGGCACAAACTGAGTTTTTGGGGGCCCTGACTGATCATTTCTCTTCAGTGTTTGGGGCAGATTACTTCTTTGTTTCCTTGTTTCAGTTTTTCAGTTGGTTTTGTTTCACTGTTTAGAAGTTAGCAATCTTCAATTTGATGTGTCCACTTCTAGCCTTATAAACCCTTGGCTTGTGGCTCAGAAAATGCTTGAAAATGACATGCCCAAAATTAATGGTTTGTATCTGTGCAATTACCAGGTATATTTGACTGATCTTTGTTTCATAATGAAGGTAACACCTGTGGGATTTCTGTAGAAATGTAAACATCAGTATACATGTTACTGGGTCACAGTAAATGAAGATGCAACACAGCATAAATGAAAAATTTTATTTTTCTTTTTTTTGAGTAAATATTCAATTAGAATGATGCAATTACAGCCGGAACCCTATACAAAGCAATAAAACAACATTTAAACATTACTGTGCAATGACAGATGCTAATAAACTGAAGCAGAGCAATCTCAGAGAGGTTTTAGTGGTGGCATGTTTGGATGCCATGTCCAAATTTGCCAAGTACCATCTGTGCCATATGATATTTCCAGGTATGAAACTTTAAAACTGATTTAATTTTACTTATGTCATTATGGGTCTTCATTCCATCTAAGTAAAACTCTTGGCTTTGTTTTTTTTAAAATCAACCAGACATCAGTGCTGTTTCCCATTCAGATGAAACCGTATAGGCATAAGGAAAGAAATTTTGTCTCCAATTGGGGCAGATTTATTTACTGGGACACATGCAATGAAACCAGTCTGTAGAAACTAAGGTAAAAACACAGACAAAAACTACAATCACTTTTAAGTATGCAGCATGCTGGAAAGAACTTCGAATGCAAATATATTTACACTGATGAGCAATTCCTCGGTAACGGAATTATGATCAAGAGTAATTTTCATGTCATTTTTACCTGCCATCTATTACTCTAATGCAATAGCTACTTGCCTGTGCTTTTATCAGTTCCACTGGCATGCCTACTGAGCTGTATAACACAGAGTTTGGGGAAATCTATTTTGTAGAAGGCTATACGAAGGTGAAAGTGTCGGTAACGGAATTACGGCGGAAAAAAAATGCCATTATTTTTGCCTTTACTTTGACAGGCATTTCTCTGAAATCTGGCAATGATAGGCAGTAGGTTTAAGCTTAAGTTGGTGGCCTAGGATGTTGTCCAGGCCATGGTAAGTTTATATTGACTGGTATGTTCACAGATATTTTGTAGCATATACCATTTATGAGAAAGAGACAGCGGTAACGGAATTATAAAATGGTAACGGAATTACATTTTCTGATAATCTACTAAATTTATTATACTGAAAACAACAAAGCAATTGAAAATTGGTATCATGAATGATGTCTGTGTTGCTGACCTTGTTGAAAAATGACAGATTTCGCAATGAGCCACTGGAATTGTGTGTTTCAATTTCCTGCACTGACTTACTGTCTCAAATACTTTGGCTACCAATGTATGGAAATACAATAAATACCAGGAAATGGCTACATATCTTTTAGGAGTTGTCAGCTTTGGAAAAATAACCTTTGATCCTTGCCCTGGAGCTAAAAAAAAATCACAAAATTCAAATCTAAATTTTGAGAAGACCGTCAAAGATATTTCAAAACGGTTTTCAGTGTCTGATTTGGTAATGAGTCATCTACATGAAAACCTATATATTTCTAATATAAAACACTTTTAAAAAATTGCTGTTTTAGCAACTCTCATGTAGGGCCCGACTGATTTATTGGCCGATTGATTTAATCAGCCGATTATAGCCCTTTTCAAAATAATCATCATCGGCCGGAGTCTTGCTGATTAAACGCCGATATATTCTTAATTTCTCACAAAACAGTAAATGCTGTAAAGTGTTCTCAGTCGCGCAGAATGATGTCCTTGCGCCGTGTGTCAAATACATGGAGCTCTGACTCCATTCAATCCTCAGTCGCCACCACTGTCTTCTCAGTAATGTACAGGAGTGAGCTACAGCCAGGCAACATTACAGGAGTGGGCTGAGCGGAGCTTGCCGACAAGTAAGTTTATAACGACGTTGTGAAATTAACAATGACTCAACATGTCTCCCGTTTCAGTTTAACACTCTTTGCCGTGTGTCATGACGAGTGACGCGTGCTTCGTTGCGTCGGTCATGCTTTTCATTTACGTTGCATTGCTAAAGTTGTGCTAACCTAGCTTAACTTACTCCCTGTCTGTTTATGTTAGCATTAACATCGCTATAGTTATGCCAACCTAGCATAGCTTTAGCTAACGGCTTGAAAGCCAGTCAGTAACTACAGACATAACGTAAGCGTACAAAATATTTGAGAGTACAGAGAACGACCCTTCATCATTCCGTCAGCTGCGTGTTGAGGTGCATTTAAGGAGGAGCGATGTGAACGCAGAGGGGAGGGGGTTTATTCAGTGCAGGCCCGAGAAGTTAAAATGATTAACGTTACTGGGTGATACTGTGACACTGGGGGAGACATTTAATATTAGTGACCCTACCCGTGAAAACCTGGCTAAACTCGCCTGATTTTATTTTGAGATAAAGACCGTCAAGTAGTCCCTGTGATAAAAAAATGACAAAAATATGAGATGCGAGTTTATTGCTTTAAATGGTTACATATTGGGGTTTCGAAATATAGTGTTCAAAAATTAATTTCTAACATCGTACATATTAAAATTAATGAATGTACTGACTTTTCGTTTACCAATTACGGAGAAATGGCGGAAGTTGGTTTCCACAAGTCTGGTTTTCAATCGGCTTTTAGTTTACCTTCGGCGGATAAACGCCTGATAGTTTGGGTGTGATTCGGTTGAGGAACTACTTTTCTACAATTGAAAATTAATGTAGACGATAATGCGCACCATTGTAGAGCAGGTCAGTCGAAGGTTTGGCAGAAGAGTTGCGATTTAAGCCGGGTGCGGATTTCTCCACGGATTGCGTCGTATCACCACGGAAATTTCAGAAATGAAGTGTTTGAATTTTTAGATTAACGTCTTGTGAAGCTAACCAGCCTAGTTTGAAGACATGTCATGCCTGCCAAAACTTTGAAATGACCTTACTCAGTCAATATTAGAGATATCCGTTAGATTTTTTTCACAGAATATTCCTTACATGATGTAGAATGACTTCGTGTTAAAAAAAAATTGTTCATCACCAGAAAATGACTTAAGCTGGGTTATCACAGACAGGGACGCATTCATTTCAAAGTGGGCTACTTTTTTTTTTTTTTTTGGTAATTTTCCACAAATAAGGGAAGGACTCAAATAGACCACCTTGGTTCTGTTTTTATATATATATATATATATATATATATATATATATATATATATATAAAATATATAAATCAAAGTAGGTCTGCGTATGCCAGTGTTTTTCATAAGAGTTTGAGGTTTTCCTTTGTTATAAGGTAGCCTAAAAACAGCTATGAAATGTCAAAATTTTTATTGTTTTATAATTTCATAAATGCCAACACACTGTAGTTCTTTTACAGTGGGTGACAAAAAATGTAAATCAAAATATCAGAAAAATAATAAAAATGAAAGATGACAGTAGATGCTTTTGAATAAGTTCCAATCCTTCTGTACAGTATAAGTAGGCCTATGTATAAAACTCTATAATACACTTATCTTCATTTTAAGGGTAAAATAGGTTTGCGGCTCCAGATGAATTTTATTTCGTAGTGGAGGGGCCAATATGGCTCTTTTCATAGTAAAGGTTGCTGACCCCTGTTATGGAGTAACATTCGTGTCGGACTATTTGTGACCATTGTATATTTAAAATGCAAGTCTGAAAATGACATGTTTTGACATCTGAGAAAGGCGTCTAGTTTTTATTTTGGTTCATGAGTCATGACTTCATGGCAAAAAAAATTGCACATTATTTTGTACTTGAAAGTTCTTTGTTCTTGGAAGTTGTGGAGTAGAAAAATAAAGGAGGCTTGTGAAAAGAATGTTACGTTAGTGTTTGTTGCTTTCCTCTCACAATTACCTGTTTACAACTTTTTTTAAAAGTTCTACGTGTACTATAACCTACCTCTAATTCACAGCAACAAGAAGTACAAGACAAGATGTATTTCATAACTCATTTATAGATTGACTCTTTTTTTTTAAAGGGGACCTATTATGCTGAATCTTCTTTTAATACATATTAGTAATGTTATGTTGGATGTCCATACTCAACCTCTGAAAAGTTTCTAAACATAAGATACAGAGGTTTTGCCGTAATCCAAGAACGTGATTTCGTGAACGTGAGTTCCTCTCTGAACAGCTCCTCCCGAGATCTTCGCGAGATCTGGGCAAAACCTGACGTCAGGTTGAGCCGTCCAATTAGTACAGACCTAGCCAGAGCCAATCACGGCGCTGGACCTGCCCACGCCGGAAACTATTCTAGCAGGCACTAACAACGGCAGATCATACTATGCCTTAGTAGCGTCTACACTTTCGGAAATACAAAAGAAGAACCGCAGATCATTTGAGGTGCAGTTTTGTCAGTATCTCTCCCAAAGCAGCTTGTCCGTTTACTTTTTGACGCAAAGAAAAGCATCTATTTCTCTTCAAAAAGACGATGCCTCCAGAAATCAGTGGGTAGCTTTTTTTTGTTTGCTGGCAGCAAACAGCCACGGCCAAAGGGAACGTTAGCAGTTTGTGCTCAGCATTTTACCTAAGACAGCTTTGTCAATAAAGGATAATCCGACACAGGATAAGCATTTCAGCTGCTTCTCAAACCTGAAGCAGTTGCATCGATCAAGCGCTTGGAGCCACAAGCTGTAAGTAACAATATAACTGCAAATAATGTAAGTGTAATGTAAGTGAAGCTAACGTGTTACGGGTGGCTAGCAGGACCGCTTGCGATAGTTAGCACTAACAACTGGCCTCAAATGCAGGCTTTGTAAAATATCTAAAGATAAAGCCTGTATTGGTCGCGACTGTCCGTGACTCAGACACAGAAGCTGTAAGTTGCTTTTATTGCATAAGCCAACCTGACGTGATAGCCAGTTGATTGTGGCTGTAGCACAGCGGCTAACGTAGCCAAGTTACTGTTGCTAATGTTTGTGTCCTAAATATGCAAGAGTGATATCAGGGGAAATTCTACAGATGGTGTGTGAACATAAACCTCATTTGAAGCTAAATTTTAATACTTGTTTGTAATTTGGATGCTTTGTACAATTGTCCACGGTAACGAAACTTGCTGTCTGTAAAACCTGTATTGCAAGGGTTTGTCTCTGTGGTTGTTATAACCGCTCGGTTACCAGCTACTGCATGTTAGTTTGCGTACCGTGCTAATTAAAAATGCTCCTGGTTAACTCATATGCAGTAATTCTGATCGGTATGCTTGTGTTACTTCGGAAAGCATCAATTTGGCAGTTTCGTCATAACATTGCCTGATTGTAGAGAGGTGCTGTATGTGTCCGCAAAGTTGGGCTGAAAAGGCTGCAGTTAGACCAGACGTAGGTTTTGCAGCGCTTGGGATACCTGTTTGGGTTTGTTTCGCTTCACTTACCCATGACTGGGATCAGCCGGATACTTCACAAATATCTGGGTGAGCTCTCTGATTCTACCGTGAAAGCAATCGCGAAATGCAGAAGCTCTAAACTGTCTGGTATAATAAACGATTTCTCTGCACTACTGTGACATAATTTCATCCCCCTTTAGAAATTGTTGTGGCTAATGAAAAGCCGAAAAAGGCGGAGTTGAAATGGGAAATTCTTTCCAGTGGAAGTGATCATTCGCTAGCTCCACATAAGCAACTTGTCCACACTAAGGGAACTTACGGTCTGTAAAACCTGTATTTTGTTCATAACATAACCGAGCTCTCTCTAGCTGTAGCGCACCATCCATAAAGCTGATTTCACATCGGACGCGAAACAAATTTTTTGCGGGACAGATTACATTCAAAGTCAAATCAAAGACGCGAATACACGCGTTATGGGTGTGTTAAGCAGCTTTCACACCGGACGCGAAACAAATTTTTCGCACGACAGATTACATTCAAAGTCAATGCAAAGACAATGCATTGACTTTGAATGTAATCGGTCATGTAAAAAAAATCGTTCGCGTCGTGAAAGCTGCTTATCGCGCCCATTTTCCGCGAGCAAACGTTGGTCATTCCGATGCAATAAGTAAACCATTATCATGGGCAATTTCCGAAAAGGCCGTTTAGCCTGGAGTTTTCGCCCCTTCGTCATATACCAGCGCAGAAGCTGTTCGTTACTCCACGCTAACGACGCACCACAGCTATGCACGCGAACCAGCAAGTCCTTATAGTACACACCTAAGCAGTCCATAAGTTGTTGGTCCACTTTTTGCTGCTCCTCACTGTCCATGTTTCCCTCTAAACTCAGACCCACCGGATTTCTACGGTCTCCGGTCTACACTTGGGTATGTCGACCCGTTCTACAAGTGTGTCTATGGGGTGGATTCTAGCTATAGAGTAGAAACACCGGTGTACTTACCATAGTAGCTGTAGCTAGACAGCAAATTCGAGCTTGAGCTGCTAGACTTTCGCACTGCATCCTCCACTTTGGCCGTTGCGTTTATTAGAACAAGTTCATTTCATTAGATCTATACACACGTACTGCGTTTGATTGCGGAATTTGCCCGTCGATTCCTTCTCAGATGGCAGACGCATCTCAGTTTCACTTTGGGGAGGCGGACCCGGAAAACTGCGTTCTCCTGCCTCGTCCCGCCTAGATCCGCCCTCCACAGAGTTGGCCAGTCAGAAGAAAGTGGGCACACGGGGAGTGGGGGCCATAGCGGAAGAGCCACTCCAACGAGGCGTTTCAGGCAGAGACTACAATGGACTACAAGTGGGGTTTTTTGAGGATGGCAGTATGAGCGATATAAGGACCCTGTTTTGGACTTTGAATGATCAGGAGTACTCTAGGGGAGTCCAAGATCAAAATATAACCTTGGAAATATAGCAAAATAGGTCCCCTTTAAGGTTATATAATTTCCCAGAGGTTTAATGCTTTTTTGCATGTTTTTGTACTTGAAAATTCCTCTTTGTTGTAAAATTAAACAAATACTAAAGGACAAAGTATTGTAAAACAGTAAAATATTCTTCCTGTAATTAATATCTTGTTGTAAGCGTTAAGGGACCAAAAAAGAAGTTATTTTATTCATTATATAGTTTTTAAATTAATCGGCCGATTAATCGGTTGTTGGAATTTTTTCCTGCCAAATATCGGCATCGGCGTCAAAAAATCCATATCTGTCGGGCCCTACTCTTGTGGAATTGCCCTGATGTCCTTCGTGCCACGGTTCTAAAGTTTTATTTTTCTGCCTGCGATTATTTCTGGAAGTGAATTGGTTAATAACTATAGAGGAACTCAAAGAAATCGAAATTTGTAGCTGCCCACTACGCGCACAGTGCTTCAGTGCGTATTTGGTGTTCAGCATTGGTTTGGACGCTGTTCGGTACGTAGGGTGATATCTCTGGAGTCAAGTGGTCAATTTTGATGATTGAAATTGCTATCGAACAGTCAGAGACAAGAGAACTGAGGGTCAGTACCGAAATCCATGGCAATTACACCATTCGCCAACAACAATGAAGAGAATAAGTGTTGTGCTTTGCGAACATGCTTTCCTCCTCTCCATTAGAAACCTCCTCCCGTAATTCCAACTACCTGTAGACTGTCAGCAATCATTTCAAAGAGACAGAGACTTTGGCGTAAATATAAGCACCATTGTTATGCCCTCCAACACAACTTTCATCATTAGTCAGCTTAGGTAAGATGTAATTGTTTCCCTGTACGATGAATCGTGGATACTGTGGATCAGCAATTGTTATGCAACGTCTGCAGAGCTTTCTTATGAGTGCTTTACAGGTCACAGTTCTTCTTTATTCATTTCATATTTGGCATGGACCATGTGCGTGGTAACGTCCTGAAGCCTATGGATTTTTAGAGTGATTGCTTTTGGGCGTCCAGGGATACATGTCGACCTGCGGGCGACTGAATGTCAAGTTTATGGTTATGACATCATGAATTGCTGCTTATTTTTGATTTTTTTTTTTTGGTTGCTTATTCGGTGAGTTTTGGATATAGGGTGAAAAACCTTTTTTCGTTAAAATCTGTAGGGTCTCTGCTTTTTTACCGTATATCGCTTATGTTGTAGAATGAAGTTACAGATTTGTTAGAACCACATATGCAATGTTTTTTTGCTGTGAGCACATTAAGCTGCTTGATGTTGAAATTTTGTTTTGGTAAATATGGTTAACATGAGCAGTTAGCCAGTTCTCTTCATGTTAAGTGGGTATATAATATGACTATATTGCTACATGGTTAGCATGCCCTTGTATGGGGTTTGTTGTGAGGTGCTCTGCTGCCCCTGGTTACGGGTTGTTTGGGTTCAAGAGGTTAATGGATGACGAAAACGTATGTCTAGATGTGCTGGATTTGTGTACCATGCTGCCTTACTACAATGAGCAAATCTTGAGTGTTATGGAAAAACCTAGCAAGTACCAAAAAGCAGATTTTGAGAAAAAGGCAGAAAACTGTATCCCTCTGGGCTTAAGCTCTTATCTGACAACGAAACTGACGGCAATTATTTGTTCATTACATAATAAGAAATATTTAGGGATGATTTTTTTCCCCTTTTTTGTCAGCATCCATGTGATGACAAGGTTTTTCCATCTGAAAATGTAAAATATCCAATATCAATATAATGGACAAAAACCTTGAAATTATTTAGTTTCAGTGGTGTTTGACAGTTTTCAGTGTTAACTCCACCATCTGCTTCCCTGTTGAAGCAAATTTTCAGTCGTTATTACCACGCAAATTGTGTTAATTATGAATTTAGACGATGAAAGTCCTGCACATCCAATGCACTGCATGGGGACTAACCTGACAGATCATGCAATAGGTATGCTGCTTCATAATTGGCTAAGTCAACATGCTAAGTTTCGCCATAACAAAAAAAAAAAAAAAAAGAATTTAATGTGGAAAAATCTAAGGATAAACTCGCTAGGTTTTTGCTTCAGAAACAATTAAAAACCGATGAGTTGTTTGGTTTTGCTATAGCAAAACGTAGGGAATCGGGGATTATTTTTCATGTATCTTACGATGTGTGATGAGGCAAAGCCTAGTAAGTACAAAAATGGACCCAACTCAGTTTCGACCAAAATTAGACTTACTAGGTTTTTCGATAACACTCAAGAAATGCAGAGGGGCTGTACAGTCCTGAACTGCTGTTGTGTGGTGAAGCATGCTTTTCCGATGCCATCAGGGATACAAAGCTCAGTGACTCTGAACTTATGTAGTGCCAGAGCTCACTCTCACCTGCTGAAGCCCCTCTGCTGACCACTATCTGTGCAGCTTTTAAATATGGCACTCTGCCAATGCTGGTGACTGTGGTGAGAACAATATTGTCCATTATTTTAAGAAAGTGCCTGTGGTGCAAATGAACTTCTCCCCATGTTGCAGAACTGGGACAGCTAAAAGATTGTCCTAGATGGTTGCCATTTTATCACCGACTGGATGCCAGTTAGGCGTCCATGCAGGCTACCCTTGACGTAGATGGAAACTGGTAGTGACCAAGTTCAAACAGTCAACTCAGTCACATGATCTCACCCTGTGCGAAGCCTCCTTTTCATGAATGGATACCCAAATGCTTCAAGGGAACACTTAATATCTGCCCAACAGGCCACTCTACTGCCCCTGCTCTTCCATTCAAACCCATCTCATTAGCAATATTAGTTCCAGTACAAAGGCAAACCATTATAAAACTTCAGCAAAACTCAGTAAAAATGGATGAAATCTTCACCTAATTACTCAGGCTACCTGTAAGGTAGCGCAAGTCTAGGTCTACCGTTTCATCTATCTATCCATCTATCTAACATCTACGTCAGGGGTGGGGAACCTTCTCCAGAAAGAGCCACTGTGGGTGCAGGCTTTCATACCAACCAAGCTGCTACACACCTGATTCTACTAATCAAGGCCCTTAACAAACATTCCAGAGGTTGATTAGTAGAATCAGGTGTGTAGCAGCTTGGTTGGTATGAAAGCCTGCACCCACAGTGGCTCTTTCTGGAGAAGGTTCCCTACCCCTGATCTACGTCAATAATAGAAATTACCCAGAATGGCATTGGGTTGAAAAGATGCTTTGTTCGTCCTTTAACACGAGAAGGGTTGGCATTCATTGCATGTGAGGATCCTTTGAGGAGGACTGAGAATAGTGCTGTTGCTCGGCTTTTAAAACATTTGTCTGAATTTCGTACATGGTCAAAGCTGCTGATTTGAAGCGCTGGAGCAAAGATCTTGAAATAATTTCAGGTGAAATGACTGGAAAATCCTCCCTCAATGTGAACAGGACTCCTTCACTCTCCTGTCAATACATTTTGCACAGGAGTGTTGCAAACTACTGTAATTTTCATTTCTGCTGTTTGTTTGGTGCTGAAGTTTCTTTCTACTAAGATTAAGTGGGGAACATGTCAAAATGCAAACGTCTGTGTTGAATAATGCAGCAATTGTAGCTTTTCAGACAAGTAAATTATAGATTGTTGTGATGTGTGTAAGAAAAGGGATGGGAGGCCTAACTCCCTGCTCTGATTGTACATTCTGTATGAACATTATTTTTCATCTGTTGCGCAATCTGTTTGAAGATGCCACTCGTCATTCCTAATTGGCTGTTTTTGGCCTGTAGAGGACTGGGGGGCTGAAAGGGAAATTCTCATTGGCTGCTAAGGCAGCTTGTTGAACTGCAGCCAAGAGAAACCAGTCGGCAGGATTTCGTAACTGTAGTGAAACGCTAAAGAAATGTTTCTCACATACTTGCCTTTTTTTCTTCCATTTTTTTTCCTGCTCTATTCAGGCTTGTATTTAGTTTGACAAATCGCATTCATAACACTGCTCTTGAGGTTTTCATTGGAAGCCTTCCAGAAAGTTCTTTTCAAGGACAAGCTGGAGCATCTGAGGTATTGCAGTTCTGATGCATTGAATGTTTAGATTTGGGTCGGCATCGCACCACCCGATGATACAATAAAAGGGCGTGCGCATTGTAATTTAATTGTATATTCCTGTCGGGAGCAGGATATGCATTCAGTGTTACAGCCAATATTGACTTTATCACAGCTAATGCGCTATGGAGCGTTCCTGAATTAGGTGACTTTCAGAGAATCATACCCATAAAGCTTGGCTAGACAGTCACGAGGGGGTTATGCTTGCTGTTGCGCCCAATTTGATCTTTTATCACTTTGCACTGGACGAGACACAGCCTTTTCACTGTGTCCACACCGATCACTTGGTGAGGGGAAAAAAAAATGCAGCCTCTCTGATGTCTCGTGGCTCGACTTCTCTGGCAGAAGTAGGTCACTGTATCAGTGTGGCCAGTTGAAGGTGTGCTTCACTGCGCCGACAAGGGGCGAGGCCGTCCCTACACATCATGGTTCAGCACGTATGGGGCTGTGTCTGGGGTTGGGTGAAATCTGGCATTGGCTCTTATTTGCGGTGGTGGCATGAAATATAATTAATGACCACGTATCAGCTTGTTTTATTTTTGAGAAATGTTCAAACTGGCCTTTAAAGATGTGATGACAAGTGCAGATTATTGTTTGATTTTAGACTTTTTAAAAAAAATCTTCAGATCATGAGCCCTTAGTTTTGTTGCACAGGGCAACTGCTGCAGAAATGGAGACTGAAAGTTATCACCTTATTTCATAATATTGTGCTGTACAATTTGGGAGAGGAGGCCTTTGATATTCTCCAAAATCAGAAATAACCTTTATAACCTAATGTAGCAGTAATATTGTAGTGTTAGAACAATGATAGATACTGTTGACCTCATTTTAAAACCTCAGTTCTCACACATTCTTGCACATTTAACTTTATGCTTTCCTCTTGATTCAGAAATGTATTACTATAAACCTGCAAAATCAGCAGCTTCTGTTTTTAACATGTTTTATGGTTAAATGGACTGGCCCTTTGTTCTACGTGCTGATTGGTGATGGTTCACTTTTTACGCTGCTCATTAAAACTGTTCATTACTGAACATCAAAGAGGTTAGCGGATCTGTGTATTCGTTCCATGCAGCATATTAAGCAGTGTTAATTCTTGGATTTTCCTGGGGTATGGTGCTTGGGTATGAAAAAGGGCACAGCAGTCGCGTCGAGCGAGTGGTTGTCCTGAAGAAGGGCACAGAGGTCGTAGCGAGCAAGCAGTATCCTGCCAAGAAAGTGTAGTTCAGTAACTTGCATGCCTTCATTCCTAACATTTGTCACTTTCCTTGCTTTATGGCTTTAAGGATGTAAACCTACCTGCCGTCAGCAATTTTTAAATGCTAAAAAGGCTTTTTTTAATTCTTTCCTAATGAAAAATTACAAGAGAAATACAACTCCACTCTGAAAGCAAAACAAATTATTTCCAAAAGGCATCAGTTTTACCCTGAACAATCTTAATTTAATACAGTAACACTTATGTTTCCAAGGTAAATTCCTGTAAACTACTTGTAACCTGCAGTACGGCCGTCTTATCTATACTTTACTGTAGCATATGATGTTAACACCTGATCAGAGATGCGAAAGGATCCATTCCCATTAAAATCCAGTCGCACGAGGCACTCTCCAAGTCAGTCACATTTTGACATCACAACATGTATTTGAATGATCAGAGATCATTGTGCATGTTTCGGGAAAGGCCGGCGGCAAACTTGCGATTCCCTAAATGACATAACGGGAGAAGTTCGCATTTTGCAAATCTGTCTAATCTGATCACACTAGTGGCACCTAAAAATCGAGAAAGTGCACCTTTTTCCAAGAAATTCCTTCAAAAACTTAGAATACACCAAGGTTTACTTAAGATTAGAAGCCAACTTGGTAAACCCCGGGAAAATTTTACAGAGGTATCCCGAAGTCTGTCCGGTTTACTTAAGTTTGGACAACACCTCGATGTTCAATTTCTCTCAAGGTGCCCTCTTTTAAAAATTACATTGTGTATCTGATTTGTTTGTAAATTGGTGCTTTTGCAGATTGAATGTATTCTGAATACTGAACATGTGTTTTTGTTGTTCTTAATATAATGGCGCTCTCCCCTTTGCCAGTTCCTGCATGCAGCACAGACACAGCAGGCTGAACTACAGTCCTGACCATTCCAAATTACCCACGAAGTTCGGCGAATATTCATGTTTCTTCATACATCTGAAAATTTTTCGGTTGGCGAAAATTTTTTTGGATAGTTTTTAATTAAAAATTTGGTAGCCGAAAAAAATTCAGGAAAACTTGCAGAACGAATTATCACTGAAAATTGGGTAAAATTTTTCCGAGGTTAACCACGTTAGCCTCAAATCTTCAGTAAACCTCGGTGTATTTTAAGTTTTTATAGGAATTTCGCAGAAAAAGATGCACTTTCTCAGTTTTTGGGTGCTACTAGTGTCACTGCAGACAATCCCATCACGTGCAGGTTATCGCTGGCTCGTACAAGAAAATGGCTCTTAAATTTCCCCGGCAAAGAGCTCCCCCTGACTAGTTACTCCGGCTGCTCTGCATATACGCTACACACTGCATACACACAGTACAATCACTGTTTTTCCACCGCAATTTTTGTGAAATGAGCTAGCTAGCCATTGTGCACGGAGTACCTGTCCATAACCATCAGGTAACATTAGTTTGTTAGCTAGCTGGCTTGTCAGTGTTGACTGTTAATTTAAAAACCATGGCAAGTTCAACCATGGATTTCTGTGATTCATTACGGTGTATCAGAGTGAGGTAGCTCAGTACAAACATAAAGCTCGCAACAAACGCAAAATTTGCTCAACTCGTTTAATAACTTTTCATATGACACGTTTACTCAGGTAAGATGCTCTATCATGTATATCCCCGGGGTAGGCTACCATACTGCACAGCGAGTTCGTGTCATTTGTCATGTATGTTTATATGTCAGTCGTGCAGCCAGACATAGTCGAGGTCTTGGTGCAGGAAATCTAACTTGCCCTGCTTTCTTTCGAGGCAGGCGATTCGTATTAATTGCTGGATATCACACAAAAGTGCGTAATGTTCAAGTATTATCATCTCAATGCATAATGCATCACTGTAATACGATGAAAACGACAGCCAAAACAACGACAGAGAGCTGGGATGACATCACTATTTACAGCGGCCCTAGCAGTATTTCCTCAAAAATACCATATGCTAGAAGTGACATGGCATGTTCCATGAACTTATCAAATACATCTAAACAGTTCGAAAGGATGCCCCCGCATGAAAAATTTCCTACACAATTGATTTTGTGTATTTATGCAGCTATTGAGTATGACTTGCTGTACTATGCTTATATCCCTTCAAGGAATTTGCTTCCTTGACTGTTTCACATGCATCTTAAACATTATATTTTTTGGAAATTAATGCTTTTGAAAATTTGAAAAATTCGAGACACTTTTGGAGAAGACAAAATAAAGAAAAAAAACATCAAAAGGTTGTTAAAAATTATGGGTACCTCAGACTTTTTGGACAGTGCAGTACAATGATGCACAGTTTACCCCAAAATATGATGATTCAATACGATGGAATATTGATGCATGTGTCATGGAACGTTCTCCTCTATTATTCTAGCTTTTCATTCATTTGTGGAATTTTCACTTTTTTTCTGCAGTAACAGAATTTTATTTTGTGGATAATGAATGTTTGGAATTCTGATTGTAAAAATTAACAGAGGACAATAGTCCAAGACCAGGTTTATGTTAGGAATTGTGTACTGTATGCCTAAGGGTTTTGCACAGCATTTCATATTAAAGTACGATTTTTTTTTTTTCTGAAATATGTTTTGATGCTTCCATAATTTGAACATTATCAGCCCTGTGTACCATTTCCGCTGGGATTTTAATAGGAAATTTTGACATTAATCTGCATTAACTAAGCATAGAACTTTCAAAGTTTCCTTTTTTATGCATCTTTATCTGAGGTCTGCAATCTTCTGTCTAAATTATGGCTGGGCATTGTCTGATTTTTAGGTTTATTTACAAAGTCCTGAGACCAAATGTTTTTTTTTTTTTTTTTTTTTTTCCTGAGCTCTTGTTCACAGGATTTTACAGAGAATATAAATTGCAAGTTTACAGAAAATTATGACTAATAGTCTGATTTATGCTTCATCTTCTCCAGAATTAATTTTGTGACTTTTGAAACAATATGATTTGGATCTCAACCTCTGTGCATTTGTTCGAAAACAATATTCTGTACATTGACGGTTTTTGTTCTTTGACCTTCACTGAAAGCGGCTTTTGCTTGGCATGTTATTTCGGCTTAAACCGCCAAATGAACCACATGGCTGAGAGACTAAGTTTGAGGTTAATGGGGTGTAACGTTAGTGTGCGCTTTAGAGTGTGCTACCTGCTACGCCCACAGTTCTGTCTCAAAAGCTTGCTGCTCATTGATGGCTTTTGAAGGTGATGGTAAATGTGATATTACTTAAGGTGGTAGTGAAAGCAATAGTTGTTAAATGCAAGTAAATGGTAATCATACTGAATTTAGGAGAACTGTCATTTTAAGGATAGCTTTTAGTGGCCATATTCTGGCTCATTTGCCTTTACTAGAGCGAATGTGGGTCGTCTGTTTTTGGAAGGAATTAGTGGTTTGATTCCAATTAGGGCTGGATATTGTATATGTATTGTGATATGGTGGTGGAGGTACAATGATCCCAATATGGTGCATATTTCCTATCTGTTGCACAGTGCAATAGTTCAAAGCTCCATTTAACAACATTGCCAATTGAATTCTAAATCAGCATTGGAATGCTGCAGCTTTTTGTTGTATGTATTCATTCTATCAAAACAATTCTATTCAATCTTACAGAGGGGAAAATAAGTATTGAACGCATCAACACTTTTCTCAGTAAATATATTTCTAATGGGGTTATTGACATGAAATTTTTCACTAGATGTAACAACCCAAGTAATCCACACATCCAAAGAAACACAAACAGATAAGTCCATAAATTATGTGAAATAACAACAAGCTCGCAATCCAACTTGAGGCCGAAGCATTCGCAGAGTTATCCTAAGCTTTTGATTTAGCACTGCCCTAAATTTCCTGATTTTGCTCATCACAGTCGGGCCTGAGGACAGTGATTTGGTAATTCATTGAATTGGGTTTCTTGAGGTGTTTGGCTGAAACAAAAACCTGCCCCCAGTCTGCCTCTCTTCAGATTGGACACCGCTGTATTGATCTGCCGCACTGTTCTTCCCTGGCAGTGGAGGTGACGCCTGTGTAAATTGAATGTCTCCTGTTGTATCATCTGTCACTGATGTTGTCAATGTCCTCAGTGTTTGAGGGAAAACTGTCCGGGACCAACTGACTGTGCATCCAGCTCATGATGTCCTACCACTCTTTTGCTTTTAATAAGCTCACTAAAAAAATTAAAGGCACTGCAGGAAAGCAAAGCTGGTTATTAATTTAGCATTTAAAAGCTTGATAACCCCTAAGACCATTCTACAGTCCTACAGTTGGTCCTCCGTTTACTCCACTAGGATGTAATGTCAGCTATGGCTGTTGAGCAGAGATTTTATTGCGCCGTATTTTCTTGACTGAGTGCTATCTACCTGCTGTAATGAAAGTGTGTTGTTCTACACATACAGGCGCGCACGCACACACACTCTCTCACACACACACACACACACACACACACACACACACACACACACACACACACACACACACCTTGTTCTTGAATGTAACTGATCATCATCCTTTGCATAATTTTTCTATGAATCAGTTTCTCATTTGCTTTTATTTTGGCCATTTTGGGAGCATTTGCTGATCAGATTTATGGTGTGCTTACTGGAAAAATAATTTTGGGGCATAACTAACATTTTGCTTCCAATTTTTTTTCCCCTCTGTGTGCTCATTGTGTGCAGTGTTTCCTTAGGTTGACTGCCTTTGGGTGGAGGAATGCTTTTTAAATTTCAAAACAAAGACGAATTTTAAGGATGATTTGGATCAAGGTTTTCACTTCGCATCGATTGATACTGTATCAAATGTTATTTTATTTCGACAAAACTACACAAACACAGGTACTGAAGTATCTTTTAATTCATAAATAACTAGCTTCACAGTGGGGACTCTGTCTCCAGCTTTGGGTCAGGCAGTGCATTTAAGAAATGCTGATACTTCAGATTAGTTTTCTGACATTTGGGGCAGTTGATAACTGTCAATCTTTGTTTTTTGGGTGACTTGCTTTTATTGTAGGCTCTCAAAGGTGACATGCTGTTGTCAACTTGAACGTTCACTTCACCTGACCCATGTCTCCGATCCTGCAGCTTGTAGCTTACGGGTCATTCCTGATGAAATCACCCAAAATGGGGAACCGACTTGGCTCGTTCCTCTCAGAATTTCTCTGTTGTTTGATATTTTGGAGCCTGTTCTGGCAGAAGAAAATTGCAGTTGGTTTTAGCTCAGTATCTCCCTGCGTTCGGTTTTTATACTGGTATACTGGTTTGAAAAAGAGGGCTTGTCTGTATTAACCCTCTATGACCCGTCTGTAAGCATTTTCCATGCCTCTTCAAAAACTAAGTAAGATATCAACTTCATTTCTTCAGGATATCTTTTTTTTTTTTTTTTTTTTTTTTTTTTAGGTTGCCAGCCGTAGGCCAGTAACCTATTGTTGTCACTTTGTGTCCGGCGGCGTCGGCGTCGTCTGTTTAAAGCCGCATCTCAAAAACGGTTTGATGAATTTTTTTTTTTTTTAATTTGGGGACGTGATCAAATCGGTCATCAAGTTAATGCCCGAGCAAAAATTTTTATGATTGAATCGTTCGTTTAGACTTGGCGGCCATTTTTCTGTCGAAAATGGCCATTTTTGGCACTTAGGTGCAATTTTCTCAAAAACTCTGATGAATTTTTTAAATCGCAGCAATGGAATCAGTATCTTGACCTGCTTCAACGGTGTAAACGGCGTTTTGATTGAATCGCTCCTTCATAGCGCCACCTAGGCAACATGTCTTGACTTCATCATTTTTCGGGGTGTTTTGTGCTTTAACTCTCTTAATATAGCATTTAGAGCTTAGGTGTGTATGAGGCACCGAGAGGTAATCAGGTATGCCGAACATTGTGAGTCAGTCACTTTTGACCTTGGGCCTCAAGGTCAAGGTCAAATGGCAAAAATGTGCTATAGCTCTCTTAATATAGCATTTAGAGCTTGGGTATGTATGAGGCATCTATAGGGAATGAGATATGCCGAACATTGTGAGTCAGTCACATTTGACCTTCGGCCTCAAGGTCAAGGTCAAATGGCAAAAATGTGCTACAACTCTCTTAACCTTTAGCGTGCTCCCGGCGACCGTACTCGCCCATATATTCCTTATTATGCGCAACTGCCGGCGACCGCAGTCGCCATGTTTGTTTGTATCTGTTCCGACTGCTGGCGAGATCGGTCGACAAGAACTGTGTTTAGGAATTCCCTCCCTCATAAATAAGTATTATATGCGCGTGTCTCGCTGACTGTACTAGCACACCCGTGCCATAGTGTTCGCCGTAGTGCCATACGGGGCTGAAATGGTCGGAACGACTTTCAAGTCGGACATTTCCGTGGCACCTCGGGCGGTAGAAACAAGTGTTATTTTCAAAATAATACGGATGATTAGTTTTCCCATTTAGAGTTCTTTCCAGATCGGTTGCTTTTTTGAAGGAGCTATAGCGGATTATCAGTCAACATTTCTATCAGGTATGGCCTCCGTTGTGTTTGAGATGACTTGGATTCTCACTGTTCAACTAGGACCATTGACTTCTCGAAAATTTCGGAAGATCCAAATATCATTTCAGTGGCAAGTGCTAATATAACTTCTTTTTAAAGTGAGTACATGACGCAGTATGAGTGCGGTCGCGCTGATAGCGAGCAATGGAGAGTCAGTGGCTATGCACACGACCATTGCTAAATGTGACAGATTATTAAATGCTGATATTATGGATTTTGTGTCCCACATCTGTTTTGCATTGTTCTTGCTAGCTATGTAGACAATTCTTGTTGGACAGGCATTGCAAATCTAGCCATTTTTCATCATGCATGCGAATGTAAAATGACTGTTGTGATCGCTGTACAGTAGCAGTACACTCATACAACAAATAGTTCCCTTTTTGTTCCTTTTTTTTTTAATTTTAATTTTTTTTTTTTTTTTTTAAAGAACCAAATAAATCTATATGAAATGTTGAATTAGAACTTATTTTGTCTCACAAATGAATACAAAAAATGGCGCATATAATACATAGTTTACCGTGCTCGTGTTTGTAGCATCTGGGGAATTTGGGAACTCGTTGGGCTGCGGAGGGATGTTTGCGGTAAAAATCCCTTTGCGGCCCAACTCGTTCCAAATTTCCAATCCGCTTCAAACACTTGCGCTGTAACCTATATTTAATGAACCAACGATCACGTGGCCAATATTAGCCATTCATATATCAGAATAGGGGAGGCTCAATTGCGTCATCGTAATGGCTTGTTTTGAGTGGTTGAGGTCTGTAATTCTGGGTTATTTCCGTGGAAACAACCCAATTTTTTTAGTATCAGTGGGTGTGATATCTGGATCAGTCTTGAAAATTAGCTAGTTGCAGGCTATATTACACTGATCCAGAACTCAGCTGCCAGCATGCAATAGGCTTAAATTAACTTAGTATGCTAAAGGTTAATTTAGCATTTAGAGCTTAGGTATGAATGAGGCATCTCTAGGGAATCAGGTGTGCCGAACATTGTGAGTCAGTCACATTTGACCTTGGGCCTCAAGGTCAAATGGCAAACATATGCTATAACTCTCTTAATATAGCATTTAGAGCTTAGGTATATATGAGGTACCTATAGGGAATCAGGTATGCCGAACATTGTGAGTCAGTCACATTTGACCTTGGGCCTCAAGGTCAAGGCCAAATGGCAAAATGTGCTATAACTTCCTTAATATGACATTTAGAGCTTAGATATGTATGAGGCACCTGAAGGGAATCATGTATGCCAAACACTCTCGGTTGTTCTAATTTCACCTTGAGCCTCAAGGTGAAGGTCAAACGGCAAAAATGTGTTATAACAGCTTAATGTGGCATTTAGAGCTTAGGTATGTGTGAGGCACCTCTAGGGAATCATGTAAGCCAAACATTCTCGGCAAGTTGAATATGACATTTGGCGTCAAGATCAAATGGCAAAAATTGCTATAACTTGCTGAATATGGCAATTAGAGCTCAGGTATGTTTGGGGCAACTATGGGAAGCCATGTATGCTGAACATTCTTAGGCAGTCAGTCAAATTTGATGTTGGGCCTCAAGGTCAAGGTTATATGACAAAAATGGCCCATATTTGTTTAATATTATTTGTAGAGCTTAGGTATGTATTGGGCACTAATAGCAAATCATGTATGCTGGTTGTTTTCGACATATTGGATTTGACCTTGGGCAAGAAGGTCCAGGTAATGACAAAACGGCCTAAAAGTCCTTTAATGTTGGCTTTAGATCTTCAGTATGTATTGGATACTAATGAAAAATCATGTATGCTGATGAAACGCACCATATTGGATTTGACTTTGGTCTTCAAGGTCATGTGACAAAATCAATATTTTTTTCCTCGTTTAATAATGTCTTCAGAAATTAGTATTTGTTAGGCACTAACCTATATATAATTAAAATTTTAACAGGCATTGTAACCGCATGGTCGACCTTTTTCACGATCAATTGCGGCAATAAAAACTGGTCAATACCCATTTTTGGATGTTTGTTCCTATAAGCATCATGGAATAGAAAGAATAATACTAATTAGACCCACTCGGTGGCAGTGTTGTGTATAAAAAAAAAAAAATCATTGTCTGAAAGCAGAGCAAGAACCAGAAGTGAATTGAGAAGATGGGCGACTTCACAAATTGACAGCAGACGACAGTGAAAGTTCAGGTTAGAAAAAAATCTAATCGGATTTCATGATGTAGACTTCCTAAAGATTATATTTTTGCTAAATGGCAGAAATGTCGCTGTCTGTCACTCATGAAAAAGTGACTGCTCAGTCGAGTTTCCCGATAATGGTAACTAAAACCCCTTTCTCACTGAGCTGCGTTGGCCCGCAGAAGTGTGCGGATGAAACTCTTCTCTTCTTGTGCAGAGAAGAATTGATTCGAAGAATCGTGAATTGATTCGCAGTGGTACGGGACCATTCGCCATCACCACCGAAATTTGCAAAAAAAATTAAACAGGTTTAATTTTTTCGCGGATGTCCGAGCTGGAACTTTCTTACGCCAATATCGTGTAGACAACGTGTTGCTTTCACAAGAATTCATGTTGGCTTGTTGTTGAATCCGCGGACTGATGCTAGTTACTTTTCTCCTGTTGGAGCTGTAACTGCCGGCATCCTTCAGGGCCCTTGGCACTCTAGTTTTTTTTTTTTTTTTTAATCGCAGACATGGTACTTTAATTCACATTAACCCTTTGTGGGCCATGCAGTCAACAACCAAAAAGTGAAATTCGAAGGAAACATACCGAAAATGATCCTGTGTGAGGGTGGATTTTCTCATACTTCTCAAAGACCAGTGAATTTGATTTTGGCTGAAGTCAAGAGAATTTAAATGCTATACATTTTGAATAAAATTAACCCCTTTCCAGCCAGTCATGTAGGTGTGACCCTTTTTGACCCAATAATTGACCTTGTGGGTACCACTTGATTTCAAATCCAAGTATGTCAATTTAAAGCACTTTATGGGCATAAAATATAATTTTAGAACCAACATGGAACAAGCAGCCCTTCGTGGAAAAATAAGGCCATACTTTTGGGTTAAAAACTGCTTTCAGCATAGGTCTATTATGTACAGTAAATGTACACAGAATGTACTGTGATGAACCATAGTGTGAAATCTTCAGCCTGAACCCTAAGTCTGCATGCTTTTTGAAAGTTGAAAGTGTGTGGTGCTGTAATCCTTTGTCTCTGTAGACCCATGCAAGTTTTAACTATGAATATTTCATTTATAACCCGAAGGTTTCTTATTTGAAAAAGATGAGCCGACATAAAACTGGTGCATATAAATTTAGTTAATATCAAATAAAAGATTTTCACGGGGAAATGGACTATCCCCCCAATGTAAGCGTAGGGGAAATGCTGGAGTGAAAGGGAAACCTGGAGACCTGATAAATTCAGCTAATCTTATAAAGAACAGTCCAGATTGATGAAGTAAATGAGTGTTCTGGACAGAATTGGCACATAAACTTAAACATTGGGTACGTCTGTCCCTGAGGAGGCGAATGCTCATCCATTTTATTTAGGCCACTAGTTCCTCGACTTTTATTTGGGACCCAAATTGCACTGCAGCTCGTCTCATTGTGACATTGTGGCACACTTTATATTCAGTAGTATTTTACGTATTCCACCCAGTCCTCTCCCTACAGTTTACAAGATGTCGAGATGAAACGCCAGAAGTTGCGCATGTTCACCAAATCTCTCTGCTGTCCTCCCATTGTTAGCTCCCACTGCGAAGTGGAGTGAGGAATATTGCAGTAGAGCTTGTCCGTTTGTCCGGATAACTTGGGAAAAGTTTTTCAGACTCTCCCTTGATTAATGAAATTTTGTGCGCATGTTCCTTGGCATGACCTCGATTGGGTTCAAGAACGGGATTCCACGGTGGAAGGGGTATTGATGACAGTGCCTTTTTGCTGGCATAATTTCTCAGAGGTTCGACTGCTGTTATTTTCTACCCCTTGAAGCCCTGCACCGTTTTCATAACTGTTGCGTTTGTTGTACTCGGCCGTACTGCTGTCCAGTCACATTCAGAGTTTCCCCTCCAATTTGATGCACTGATCTGGGTCAGAAGTTCATTTGCAGGTCTCCACGTGTGCTTAGGATTAGAGGTGTGGTGGATGTTGTGGAATTGATGCCCTTCTGCAACAGAGCAGGACATGAGCAGTGCAGACCGAGCCAAGATTGCTAAAGTGCAATCAATTATGATTTCATCAAAGCGGATAGTGTCCTTACACATTGCAACTTAATACCTTCATTATATCTGATCGTATACTGCTGATCACATTATTTCAGATTATCTGTTATTTAATTGCCCTTAATGGTTGGGGATTAACGATCAATCTGATACTTTGTTTTGGCCAGGGTTGGTGGATTGCCGGTGTACTG
Organism: Gymnothorax javanicus; assembly: GCA_029692085.1. NCBI lineage: Eukaryota > Metazoa > Chordata > Actinopteri > Anguilliformes > Muraenidae > Gymnothorax > Gymnothorax javanicus. The sequence continues at coordinate 24,996,731 of CM056205.1, forward strand.
GAAATTCACACCCCTCAGAAACGCTGCTTCTCAAATTCAGTTGCATTGATTTTACGCGTTTTCTTCAGATTGGTTGGCATTGTAGGTGTATGAAATTGCACCCGGAGCAGGCTAATGTTATTGACACAACATTGGGTTCAGATGCATCATTGCTAATGCCTAGGTTTGAGTACAAGAAGCCAAATGCTAATTTTGTATCCATGTCTATCAACCAAGCATGACATGAATATGTATCAGGCGCTATGAGGAAGTAAATGTCTTTAATAAAAACTACCATATCTTTAACTGGCAGAAGGTGTGGTGAGTGTAACCTGCATAATGGTGTGAAGAGAAGGGTCTTCTAAGGTGGGTCAGTGATTATGTTGTTCTGGCCATGAACATGTTACGGTTTCCATTGTAGAAAATTATTTGTTGATGCTTTGCAAGAAGGTCTTGTGGTTGCTATGTATTCAGTGTATCGGCTGCTGGGTTGTTTATATCTTGTACAGTATGAAATGGGACCACCCCTCCCAGCACATTTAACCACTAATCTGATTGGAATGTATTTTATGTATCGTTTGAATGTGTGCCTAATGCAGTAAATTGCCTGTAAACCAATGCGCACACGCCGACTGCATTAACTCCACCCAAATAAGATGATTGAACAGTTTGTCATACAGGTAGTTTCTCCCTCTCACCATCCAGTCATGTGACACTACTGGTTTATTTTGTTCTCAGAGCTGTTTGATGGTTTGTATTAGAGGCTTGCAGTCACTGCTGCTCTGTTTACTCTATAGTTTCCTCCTGGGAGTCCTGGCACTGAGACTGATTTACTTTTCTTCCTCTGAAACGGTTCACTAGATTAGAACGAGCTTCTTCTTCGTCCAAACTCCTGCAGTGGCCCGTTATACTGCCCTCACATGACCTTACCAAGTCATGTTGAAATGTAATTGTTTACATCATAAGTTGGCCATATAAAAAAATTGTTGGTTAGCATCCTTCACATTTCAATTTTCAGGGGCGATCGAGAGGTTTTGTAAAATTAATTTTATTACTATAAGAGTTCGAGGTTCGTGTCGTGCAGTAAATCCAGATCACATGTACACCTATAAACAAAAAGAATCAAATCTGCCTAACCCATAGGTGGCGTTGTGTTTGAAAGCTAAACAGATTGTCCACTGCATAAACAGGAATCCTCAGAATTTTTCTCACTTTATTTCTGGTGCAATTTTAACTGATTATTTATTTATTTACTTACTTTTTCTAAAATGGGGGCAGGTGGGTTTTTCCAGGGCAGGTGGGGATATTAACTGACTAATAACTGACGAAGTCGGGAGGCTACTACGGATTAATGCTTGTCGTCTCCTGCCACGGCTGCCTCCGTGCCCGTAGACTCTTCCTTGTGGACGCTCTACAGGCTGTAAGTTTTGACCGAGTACTAACTTTCGTGTTTGATATGGTTACAGTGATCAGATTAGGCGGATTCGCATCGCAAAATGCGAATCAAATTTCAGTAGTTTTGAAGAAATGCTAATCATCCTAACAATCCCTTCGCAAAAAAATGCGATTCAAAAAATCTTAATGAGATTTCATGGTTTCCGACTCACTGGCCTGCAAACTTCCGAATTCCCGAGCTACATTGCAATAGGAGAAGTTTTCATGACTTTGAATCGCTGAAAAATGATGTTCCTCATTTGCATACCATCCAATCAGCTTCTGGGGAGCGCATGCATGCACTTGGGCTCGAGAGGCTTTCTGACACACAGTCATACGCTCTATCATCTTTGGCCGTGACGGCAAGACTCAGCTATGTGAGCCATCCGGAGCCATCGCGTACGTTGCTTTTTGGATATATCCACGTAGTTCGTTAGCTAACTAACGTTAACTAAAGAAAATCTTCGTAAATGAACATCATATCAAGGCGATATGATTTGTTTCTTGCCCCAACTGTACTAACTTCACCAGCTGTCATAGTCATGAACTTAGTTGAGGTTTCGTGGCAGTTTCGTGCAACCCAATTAAACGTTTACATTTTTGGGAAGTTAGCTAGTTTGCTGGCAAGTTCAAAAGCAATCGCTAAGGTAAAGCTAGCTCATAGATGCAGTTAGCTGGCTAGTGAACCTATGGTAGCTATGATGCCTATTGGAGAAGTTTTTATAGCTCTGATTTGTCCCTTTCAACGCCATCGCACCCAGACGTTCTCTTTCAACAATGATGACGCGCTTATTTTACCTAATGAGCAGACAGTTCGGGCCTGAGACGTGTCATTTCATAGCGAGTTTAGCTGCATTATCCTGTTATGCATGCTATCGCGTATTACGTTACTCTTAAGATTAAAGGCTATCAATCTTCCCATCTTGCTGATGCTAGTTAAAGGGAATCTTTGTAATCATTGTTATACTAAACGATGTGATTTGGTTTTAGCCCTAATAAAAAGAATTCCGGATCAGACCTCCCCTTTCGGCTTTAACTCTGGTTCGCCTTGACTGGATGTACGCTTTACACATTTACGCACCCGACTGTTCCTCCAGCCATCCAAACATCACGGTAAGCCGATCAAAGTCAGTAAAACTTGTCCCATTGCAATGTGGTTTAGGGAATTGCAAGTTCGCCAGCCTCTCTCGAAACATGCACAATGATCTCTAATCATTCTAATACATGGTGTTGTGATGTCGAAATGTGACTGAGTTGGAGAGTGCCTTGTGTGACTGGATTTTAATGGGTATGGATCCTTTCTCATCTCTGATCAGGCGTTGAACAACATTATGCTACAGTAAAGTGTAGATAAGACAGCTGTACTGCCGGTTACAAGTACTTTCCAGAAATTTCATTGGGAAACGGAAGTGTGCTGTATTAAATTCTGATTGTTCAGGATAAAGTTGATGCCTTTTGGAAATAATTTGTTTTGCTTTCAGAGTGGAGTTGTATTTCTCTTGTAATTGTAATTTGTCATTAGGAAAGAATAAAAAAGCCCTTTTGTCATCTAAAATCTGACATACTGTTTTCTCATTTTTGCTAATCGTTTTTCAGATGTGCTAAACAATTGCTAATCAATTGGAATAATGATTAGCAAAAAATTCTAATCAGTTTTTTTTCCTTAATCTGATCACTGGGTTATGTGTTATACTTAAGTTATGACATCTATCGATTTTGGGTGCCATGGCGACAGTATTGGCTGAATAACGCGCAAAAAAGGAGAGAAGCGGGCTTTTGGGGCCTACACCCATGCGGTCGCGGTGACCGGACTGTTTGGGTTTTTTTATGACCTTGGTTCTGTTTACAGTGGGCACAGCAGTCTGAGTCTGACTGAGTCTGAGTCCTTTAAAAATAAGTTCCTGACATTCCCCCTCCCCCCATTTGCTTTTTCTTTTTCTGTCTTTAAGAGCCAGCTTTTATAAGAGTCAGGCAGATTTCTATTAGAGGGTGATTCATGACCCCTTCGGATTTGTCCGAAATTTTTTTTATCGATAGACATATGTTAGAAACGAACAAAAATCACATTTTCTATCCTTAATAGGGTCTGCTTTTTTTTTTTTTTTTTTTTTTTGGGGGGGGGGGTCCTGGAATATCGGGGTCAAAATCAGCCAAAATGGCAAAATCACTAAAATTAGGTTTTTGAGTGCTTGTATTTCTGTGCGCCCTTAGTGAGCCAAATTGATTTCCATTTGTGCAAGTCTATCGGGTATAGACTCCAAAAATGTGAAAATTTTGGTGGCTTACTTAGGGCGCAGCCCATAGGTGGCGCTGCAAATCACTACTTTTTGTAATTATGCACACTTTCCCAGGGGTTGTACGGCTTGCGCCCTAAGTCAGCCAAGGTATTTTATGCATGTCATGATAGATCAGCACCTCTTATTTGAATTTGGATGAAAATTACGGCGGCTGACTTAGGTTGCACAAGTATAGGGGGCGCTTTTTGCCGCCGAAAGGTGAAATTACCACATTTTTGCACAGCGATTTCTCCATGCTCCCTAAGTCTAAATTAATTAAATATGGCTCACGTTGTTACTCAGCATCTCTAATGTCAGTGGTAAAGAAAGTTCCGTGGCTGGTTTCGGTATTGACCCTTTTTGCACCATTTTTGTTAGGCCACTTCACGAAAAAGCCAAATATGGAAAACTGGCAACTTTCTCTTATTTTCATGAAACTTGCAGGATTTGCTTCCTTTACCGGGAGAAAGGTGTTCTGTAAGTTTGAGTGTGGTGTGGATAGCCACGTTGGTTGTAGGCTGCCACCTGGTGGCAAAAAGTGGAACTAAACAGCAAAAAGTAGCACTTTGAAATAACCTTATCTCATAAACCTTTTATTTGATTGTTATCAAATTTGTTGTGCATTGTTCACAGGAACTTATGAATCTAAACATTGCTTTAGTTTCAACCCCAAGGAACAATGGGTCAATTCAATGAAGAAGGAACCCAAAGAACGCCCGGAGCACCCAAATAATTATGAAAGAACTTGTCATGGCCTTGAGAGCACCGCACATTAAGTTTATCACGGTTGAAGCGCAAGATTTCCCTTGAACTAAGTGTACCTATTGGAGGTCCAACAGGACGACCTCCTTCTCTGTGCAGCTCGCCAGATCACTGAAGCAACATGACTACTTTTTCAGCAATTAGCTCGACCACGGACGTGCGGTCGGAAACCTTATCATTCACGGATGAACAAGGTGCGAATATTATACTGCCGCATTCTTTATGTCAGGAAGCCATCGAATCTCCTGAGCCTAGCATTCTTTCCCTCACCAAGGACCTGGAAGATATGAAAAAGAGGCACACGGCTCCTTTGGCATTCCATCACCCTCTCCGAATATTGGAGGGTAAGGCGCGGTCTCTGCTTGACCAAAACTCCTTCTTTCGGCTTGGATGATGCAGATTTCATGTGTAAATGGGAGCAAATTCTCAACAAATGCTCTCTTGACTTGATGTTGCTCATCGTTGAGAAAACAAAGTCGGAGCGAGAAAAGACAAGTGCAGAGATTTCTGAGATTAGAAAGAGGAGATTAGAAGCCAAAATCAAGACGCAAGCAGATCCCGAGACTTTTAATACCATCACTGACAGGATTACCATTTCCCTCAAAACCCTTCAAAAAGAGCTGCAGAGCGACAAAATGAAAAAATATCAAAGGGACACAAACGATTATGCGGAAGGAAAAGTTTACGATTGGAAGGAAAGAAAGAAGACTTTTCGAAGATCCCGCCGACAGCCACAAGCAGATGAAATGCTCTCCACCTCAGCCAACGAATGGGATTCCCCTGAAACCAGTAATGCGGAGAGTCTACGTGGATCCCAACCTTTTTTAGGCCACTCCAAATCTCGTCCAGGGCAACGAGGAGGGGTTCGAGGGAGCGGGGGAGGCGCTCCTCTGGAACTGAATCTATGCCCAACGCAACCGGAACAGACTGTAATCATCATCTCTGGACTAGACCTGAGTGCGGAGGAGACTGAAATATTAAGTAAGGGCTTGTCTTTTTGTCCTACTAATCGTGTAGACCCTTTTAAATTAAAGTGGACACATTTAAGTTCTTTAGAAGTCTAGAGCTGAAACATTTTTTCTCACCTAATGTAAATGTCTTGACCAAAGGGGATGTCATTCTAAGAAATGCTAGTGATACAAGTCTGGTTGTTAGAGAAGCTACCCCGATCAAAAAGAAATCACGGTTTGTCCCATATTCGAATCTCAATTCCTCCATTATTACCTATGGCCATTTGGCAGACAATGATTTATCAAATCTCTGTAAAAAAGTATGTAAAAAAAAGTACAAAAATGAATTTATCGAAGGCTGATGTGAAATGCTTAAATGAACTTGAACAAAGAAAAAATATTGTCATCCGCTCGGCAGATAAAGGTGGTTCCATTGTGGTAATGAATGCAGGGTTTCCCGCAGAGAATCGGTTAGTCAACGGGGCGGGCGGGCGGGTGGGCGGGCGAGAGAAGGTGACTGGGGGCGGCAACAGTCAGCGTTTATTTACTCTTTATAAATAAACAAAGCAGTAAAAGTGCAATAACAAAGTGACAAAGTCAACAGTCTTGTAATTTGATTGATTGACACTCAGATATATGAAAATGTATGTATTATGATTTCATGGAAGTGATCAAAAATTGCAGTTTGATGGGTTTCTGGGTTTCAGTGGTGCATTTTTTGTGCTTAACAGTCTGAGTGTATTTTAGCCTCACTGTAAGAGCTGAGCTGGAAATAACAAGATCAAATAAAAACACACAATCTTACCAAAATTCATGCTACATGCATGAACGCAGGCAAAATTATCAAAAAAAGAAGAATGAAAAGCGCGTAAAATGCGCACAACCGTCCCGAAGGGTTAAACGAAAATTAATGTAAGAACGGAAAATGTATCTAGTCTGTTTTGACTTCAATTCCCCAAATGCTTTGCGGTTGTGGTTATGTTTGGGGAGAGGAGAATGGTATTATGCACGGAAGCGCTTTGCATTCACAGGATTAAAAGAAAATATACACCTGATCTCATAATTACGAGATCTTGAGAAAAGATTAATGCTACACTCGCCGTGTTCTGTGTGATATAGCCAACCTGAATATTTGGGGTCCACAGCCCACTCTGGATTCCACTCACTACGTCGATGTTTAGAGGACTGGGGCTGTGGCTGTTGAGGTGGCAGGGGGTGGTGGAGGAGGGGGTGGCGCAGATGGTGAAGTAGGCTGGTGTTCTGACAATTTATGCTGCCTTGTCAAAAAATGCTACCACAATACAAAGCGACCGTAAAGTCTTTGTTTTCACCTAAATATTGCAATATGAATCAGTTTACTGTAGTAACTTTATTTGTTAGCTTATTATAACATAAGCAGATGTTGTAATGAGTTGGGTAATTTTGTTTAAAGATAGATGCCGCATGCCATTATCATCCAATCTCTGCGTTTTATGGAAAACCCAGCGTGTATATGCAAATATGTATACGCTTACAGGTCAAAAGGCGCACTGAAAAAAGACGTATATTTATGATATTTGAAGATACTTGAGATGTGAGCAAAGAAATGGAGCCCAAGATTTTAGGTTTGCGCAAGCGCAGAATCGTAACGTAGCATATTTTGATAGGTAGCAAAATTTGACAGAACACCGCCTTCTTTGAATAAAGTACCCTGATATTTTTGACTGCTTTTTCCCATCCATTACTGTACACTAGAGAAAACCACGCGCAATTGTCAAACATAGCAGAAAGCCACGCGCAAACACATCGGTAGGCTTGAAAAGAAACTAAACGAATTGTATATAGCCTATTTTAATGAAACAGAATATGTGGGCAAGCAGTTGATAGGAGACACTATTCAAATGTTTAGTTTAGATGAATAATTATCTTACCTCCACATGTCCTTCCCATGACGACGGCAGGTCATTATATATCCGGATAATTGGCTTCTTCCCGATACAAAAAATAATGTTGGCTTAGCAACAGGTGATAGATGGCGCAGTAACATATTTAACCAACAGATGCCGGCCGCTATTCGGCCTCATCGCGATGTGGCCTTATTTTACTCTGTATGCATGCGTAGATGCAGCAGAAATTTTTTTTTTTTTTTTTTTTTTGGAGGGGACGTAGTCAAGGAGGGGGGCATTTGTTAAGCTGCCCTAACTATAAAGCACTGCTGGAAACCCTGAAGTCAGCTGCTGTAATTTTAATCCAAATCAATGTAAGAGGTCCTAAAATATAATGACATGCATAAAATACCTTGGCTGACTTGGGGCGCAAGCCGCACAACCCCTGGGAAAGTGTGCATAATTACAAAAAGTAGTGATTTGCAGCGCCACCTATGGGCTGTGCCCTAAGTCAGCCACCAAAAGTTTCACATTTTTTGGAGCGTCCATACCCGATAGATTTGCACGAATGAAAATCATTTTGGCTCACTTAGGGCGCACAGAAATACAACCATTCAAAAACTTAATTTTGGTGATTTTGCCATTTTGGCTGATTTTGACCCCAATATTCCAGGACCCCCTTAAAAAGAAAGCGGTCCCTATTAAGGATAGAAAATGTGATTTTTGTTCATTTCTAACGTACATCTAGCAATAAAAAAATTTCGGACAAATCCGAAGGGGTCATGAATCACCGCAGAATTTGTGCTGTAATTCAATGGAAAAAGAGGGTCAGCTGCTTTACTCTTCATTATTCCAGTTTCAGGCCAAAGACCATGCTGACCTTTCCTGATAATTATACACATGACAACTACAACATTCAATACCTGTTCACTGCATCTATTCATAAAACAAACAAGCAAGGTTGACAAGGAATCAAATTAAGTTCAGCAGGTCCCCTCCAAACTGGCTCAATTCCTTACATTCAGTCTGCTATGTACACCAGCCATCTTGCACTTGGTCCAAGGTGAGGTGATTGACAAGATGATACACACACAACCTTTCAAAGAAAACTAGATTTAGTCAAACTGGCTCCCTGATAAAGAGATCGGTCATTTTTACGCCCCATTCCTAGCACAGATTAAACACTTAAAATCTCATCTGTGCTCATCAAAATTACAGAATGAAGTTATTTCATTAATGTAAGGGTAATGGATAGCACAAGCCTTTGGCTTCACAACTGTACCAGCTAATTATTTGTTGCTTTTGTAAGCCAGCTAGACAGACTTTGGGCCCAATCTCCAGCTCTGATCTAATTACTTGCGTTACCTTGTAAAGATAAACACTCAGATGCACCTTCAAGAAGGAACACTTCAAAAACCATGGTCTCTAAAGAAAGGCATATAAAATTGATCAACGAATTTGCTAAATACACCAATAGATAGCGACATTTTGCGGCTATGATTGCTTAATGTGACGTAACAAACTGGTAAACTCACGTGGCCTGCATCAATATAAATTTCTGAGTGCAACAAGCGAAAAGTGTTTTGACCACCATGAAGCAAAAACAATGCTTCAACTTGACAAGCAGAGCACACAGAATACATCAACATAGCAGCAGATTATCTGGAAAAACACATTAACAGCCAGTTTTTATTGGAGTCAGGCAGGCAGTCAGTACAAGTACAGTTGGTCTGATTTGTGTGCAGTAGTCTCTGGTTATGAGTCTGAAGTTTTCAGGACAGTAGGTGGCTATCATCAGAAGCTCTGAGGCTTCTAGAAGCTGTCGTTTCCTGCAGCTCCAGACGATCCAGACGGTGTCCTCCACTTGCCTTTGTTGGCTGTTGAGTCAGGATATGAGCAGGATATAAGTGTTTTCCCTTCACCTAATTCAACATTGCGACTTTTTGTTGGAGTGATTTATTGAGCCAGTTAGGGATGTCACGATACCTAAAATTCAGTAGTCTGTGCCAATGCCAGTAAAATTACATGATTCTCGATGCCAATTCGATACCACAGTAAAAAAGGAAGGAAGGATTTTCAAAGATCCCATTTACTTAAACATGAACATCTTTATTAGAAAATTTGCAAAATATTAAAATGTAATTTCTATGAACAGACATACATAACATAACCGAATACAGTATAATCACTTCAGAGAACTTAAGATTCATACCTTCCAGAGGTATCATTTGTAATGGCTACTTTAACCCTGTCTTCACCAGTTCAAGTTTTTTTTCGAAGAAACATGTCATTTTGGTGTACATATGCAAGAAGATGATATACAGCATCTAATTGCAACCATATCACATACATGTAGGCTGACTTATCTGTGCAGTGAATAAGCACAACTCGGGGAAACTCAGACAGTATTAAGCTTTTAACATCTTCATGTCTAACATTTCTTTAGGCTGAGAACTAGTGTCGCACGATTAATCTAATGGCAATTGCAATCGCAATTTCAAACTGTGCAATTGCATAACCGCAAAAAAGGCTGCGATTTGCAATTTAATCTAAATAAACGTGTGCGTGCCAGTGAACATTACTACCTCTCCTTTAATTGTATGGAGTCCGTTGACGTTACGCCCACAAGCTATCCTGGGCTCTGTCCAAATTGTCAAAAAATTTCGTCCTATGCACTAATTCCAAACCACTTTTCTTTAACCTATGTGGAAAATGTCTGAAGATAAAGGAAAGGTGTATAAGGGAATTCCCACCGCTTAGGAAGAGGATTGCGCTAATTGGAAAATCCGAATGCACTTAAAGCAGGCAACGTGATCGAGTCCCTTGCCCATCACATATGTTTCTTTACGCGATTAGACGGATGAAAGGTCGCCGCTTTAAATACTGCTGCTGCGCTGAATTGTGGAATGGCGTGATCTCCTTTCTTTTCGAAAAGAATGCTTTGTGTACCCTATGTTAAAGGACGTAAATTAGGAAGCACTGAGACTCTTTTCCTCAACATTTAAAGAATTCGAAGGCACTCATCACGGTTGCCACATAATATTTTCCGGATCATTTTTTTGGAGTTAGGAACATTCATTGACAAAAAAAAACAAAAGCAGCTCTGGCCTGTGAGCACGTATGGTCACGTGACTACTTGCTACAGTTCGCAGTGACCCACATGAACGCGGAAGAAAAGGTCTACTTTTTCGTGACCTCCTTCTGAATGCAAGTATCAACTGGAATACTCTGAAACGAATACTGCCCCCATTAGTTCCAGAATAGTCACAGCACCGAAACTTACGGTGCCTCGGTACTTACGGTGCCTCAAAATAATAGGCATCGTCGGTGTTTTTTCATTTAAGAATCGAATGGTATCGCAAATATCGGTTCTTGTGACATCCCTAGAGCCAGTATCTGTGGACCTGCATTTGTAGGATGGCTACTTGAAGAAGCTACACTGAATCGCTGAGCTGGTACACGTACACTCACCGGCCACTTCATTAGTTACACCTTGCTAGTACTGGGTTGGACCCCTGGCCCCTTTTGTCTTCTGAATTGCCATAATTTTTTGTGGCATAGATTCAACAAGGTGCTGGAAACATTCCGCAGAGATTTTGGTCCATATTGACATGATGACATCAAGCAGTTGCTGCAGATTTGTCGGCTGCACATTGCTGATACTCAGACCAGCTGGTCTGGCACTAACAACCATGCCACGATCAGTCACTTAAACCACTCTTCTTCTCCATTATGATGCTTGGTTTGAACTTCAGTGGAATGCCTTGACCATGTCTACATGCCTAAATGCATTGAGTTACTGCTATGTGATTGGCCAGTGAGATTTTTGCATTAAGGGGCCTTCCCAGGTTCATTTGATTTAACTTGTGCCAGCACAGATATGGGTATAATAACACTACAGTTTTAGTTCAACACTAAATGTACCATTCCATTGGTTTTCATTTAAATTGTTAGCATGGAATTGACGTTAATAAGCAAAATCACAGTCCGTATTGCGGCAAGCCTTGCTCCCTAACCACCCAACCAATAACTTTTTTCTCTGTTAGATATGTCATATCTGTACCATCACTTGAGAATTTTTCTGTATGTTGTATATTTATTTTTTTCTAGTGTTTTTTTTTTTTGAAAATAATTCCTCAAATGGGTTAGTTGGATGACACATGCACTCCCATGAAATTGATTCCTTTGCCCCATCTGAAAGAGCCAACATGATTGCATGCAGAAATGCCCAACAAGTCAACAGTCAAAATTTGAGGCAATTTGGTTGAAAAATAAGTTATCATTGCCACAAGTGTTGAAAGTGGCTTATAAAATTATTTGAGGTGGGAGAGCTTCAAAAAAGTCTCTTTTTTTTTTTTTTTTTTTTTTTTTTTTAAAGAAAAATTGATGAAATTAATAACATGTTTTGATTTTCTTAAAGTACACATCTAAGTGAACCTTAACGGGGGAAAAAAGAGAAAAATTGGAAAAAAAAATGGGGAAAAAAAATTAGACCCTGGGAAGGCCCCTTAAAGAGCAATTGGAACAGGTGTACCTAATGAAGTTGCCGTTGAGTGTAATGCTCATTGAAAAATGGCAGTAATTAAATGACAGTCGAAGAGATTGATAAGGGCATGTCTTTGTAAACATGTGCTTTTTAAGCCTGTAAGATCACACCTGTTAACTTTTGGGGCTCTCGATCTTGTGATCTCTGCTGAACTCTGTTAGTTGGATGGTAGTCACTCAATTTATTACCCTCTGCTGTGCTCGCCAGAGGATGAGGTACTGCCACAGTGTGAGCGGTGCTGAGGTGTTATCTGCCGTATGCACCTGTGGCTGATTGCTGTACGTGCTCTTCTGCCGGCCTAATGAAAATTAATGTGTTTATGTACAAATGTTCCCTTTGCTGTGTGTGCCCTCCCTTACTTTACCTGTGTGCTGCTGGAGTCTGGTGGTGTGTGCCCTCCCTCACTCTTTCTCTTTGCCTCTGGAGTCTGGTAGTGCGGGCCTTCCTTCACTCTTCCTCTATGCCTCTGGAGTCTGGTGGTGTGGGCCTTCCTTCACTCTTCCTCTATGCCTCTGGAGTCTGGTGGTGTGGGCCTTCTTTCACTCTTCCTCTATGCCTCTGGAGTCTGGTGGTGTGGGCCTTCCTTCACTCTTCCTCTATGCCTCTGGAGTCTGGTAGTGCGGGCCTTCCTTCACTCTTCCTCTATGCCTCTGGAGTCGGGCCTTCCTTCACTCTATGCCCTTCCTTCACTCTTCCTCTATGCCTCTGGAGTCTGGTGGTGTGGGCCTTCCTTCACTCTTCCTCTATGCCTCTGGAGTCTGGTGGTGTGGGCCTTCTTTCACTCTTCCTCTATGCCTCTGGAGTCTGGTGGTGTGGGCCTTCTTTCACTCTTCCTCTATGCCTCTGGAGTCTGTTGGTGTGGGCCTTCCTTCGCTCTTCCTCTATGCTTCTGGAGTCTGGTGTGGGCCCTTTCTTGCTCTTCCTCTATGGCTCTGGGTCTGGTGGTGTGTGCACCTGTGCTCGTCCACTATGCTGCTGGAGTCTGGCAGTGTGGGCTCTCTCACTCTTTCTCTATGCTTCTGGAGTCTGATGCAGTTTACCTTCCTGCAGGTCAGCCAGGGGTGGAGATGTTGTCAGTCTCCCTCCAAATCTCTTTTGTGTGGCTGCTGACCACCATTAACCGCACACTCAAACGAGCAGGGCTGAGAGAGGCATTGTGACAGTAGGGTTGTTCTGCTACCACCTGCTTCTCTCAGATTGGCCAATGGGCTGATTTAAACCTCGTGCTCTCAGCAGGTCATCATTTAAAGAAGACAGTGCACAGGTAACTAGTCCCACAGCTGCTTCAGTTTCCTGCAGGCAATGTAGCGCCCCAGCTATGCCCTGTTACCTGAGCCTCCATTGAATTGGTACATTTGTTTTAGTTGAAATGAACAATTCTGTGGCACCGGCATTTACATTTTTACATGAAATCTGCCCCTTGGTGCTGTATTAATTGGGGCTGTCCAGTGCTCCAATGCCTGCGCAACTGCAAGTCTTTCACCGTTGGATTCAGTGAAGCTGACGCTGTAGTTTCTCGTGCTTGATAACTGACCACCTCTCTCCCAATCCGTTCTCATTAACTTTTCAGTATTGATTAAACCAGTCATTTTCCTTGAGAGATACTGATCCAGAAATTTTTTTTTTTCCTCAATAATGGGAAACTCTGTCACTCCTTTGGTTTCCCACACTCTTTTTGCCCTTATGTCTCTCAAAAACTGTCTTCATGGTCTTTTATTTAAACCATCACGCTCCTTCCCTTTCGACCTGATATTCCTCCTGACAGGTGCCAGACAAACCAGTAAAGTTGTTCCAGTGAGGGAGGATTGGGCTAGAGGATCCTCAAGCTTCATAGAAATAAATAGCGTATAATTAGCTCTGTTTGTGATCTAAGCTGACCCGAATGTCATGGGCACTTTGAAATGGCAAAAAATGATACTGTGAATTGCATCCTGCTAGGTCGAGAACGGCAATGCTGTAGTAGGCACGGACTGACGAGCACAGACTAACTCTCATGCTGTCCTACTGAACACGTTAGGAGTCCTCTTGCACTTTTTTCCCTCTAGTCTCCCCCCCTTACACATGCACGCAGGCAGACGGGCACACACGCATAGGGATGTTCTCACGCGTTCATGTTCATGGGGATTGTCACGCCCTGCCCTCCCCCTCCAGCTCTGACTGAACCGTCAGTTGAGGGTATGAACCACATTAAAAAGGGATTTATTTCATACTTGAATGCCAGTCATGGATTTGTCCGTTTATCCTGAGTTGCTGCTTGAACTGCATAGCTCGCTGTTCTAGCTGAAAGGGTTAAAATCACTAGTTTTAACCATTAGTGTTGAGTTAGCTATGGTTGATGGACGTTGCAAGTTTATCCCTGTGCGTGCACATTTACTCGCTGACTCCTTCTAGTCCCTGCACAGACCTTTCCAGAGGCTGTTTGCTGAATAGGGGTTGATTATTTTAGAAATTTGAAATTTTCCCATTTGGAAGAGAATTTGTATCGCCTGTACTGATTGCGTTGAAAGACTATTCATTTGTCCTTCTGCATTGTTTGCTCATCTTTTTTGGACCCAAGTTTCAGGCTAGGTTTTATAAATGTGTTAAATCCCAGATGTGACCGCGTTTAGCTCCAGTCAATGCAAACCTATAGTTCTTCTACAGTTGCTGTTTCAGTGCTGGCAAGCATGGAAAGGAAGAGCTGCTCACTGACTCCTGTTTTGCTTCATTGGAGGTTCAAAGCAATGCGCAGAGTGTGCACTTGGGCTTCAAACCTAGGAGGCAGTGTAACTTCTGAGGTCAGGACGCCAGCCTGTCTGACATTCAGAATGTAATGGGCTGAACCCCTGCAGAGGGTGAACCGGCTGCAGCCTCGGTTGTTTGAACGTCCATTAAATCTCCTAAGAGAACTGCGGAAAAAATTCAACAGCTTGAAATCTTCCTGCTCCTGAAACACTTTTTTTCTCTTTTTTTTCCACCTTTTAACTCGAGACATTTCTATTGCTGTAATTTGGATGGTGTTCTTATGTAACGTGACCCTGATGCCTTCTTGTGTAGGTGTACAAATTACATCAAGTTGTATTGTGAATTGCAGTGACTAGTTTCCCCTTGGCTGTCCTGAGCCTCTGAAGTTGGGGCCTGGCTCGTCAGTCGCTTGGCAGCAAACCAGTCGTTGCAGTGCGATAATGAGCCGTCACTCCTTCCTCTGGAAGGATTGAAATTTAATTTCTTTATACCGGTGGGACACTGTACTTCAGAAAGTCTGTTTTTCTTCCCATGAAAGAAATGTGAATTTTTCCTCGAAATAAATTTTGCAGTTTTGGCAGTGTGTACGCGGCCTTCTCCCCACGGCGCGGTTCTGCAGCTCTGTGCCACTCGCTCATGCGTCGCTCTGCTCTTTTCATTCCAGTAATTAGATAGTGGGAATTTTTTGCTTTCCCAATGAAAAATCAACAAATTCTGGTGAAGTTTTCCTCTGTAACAAACTCGCAACATCTTTTCGCTTCGATCAATCTCCACTTTTGTTCAAGTTTCTGCCCCCGGTCAATTTTTTCTGCCTCCAGGGGTTACGTTACTTCAGTCACAAAGGCAAGGGATTGCTTGATCTGGCATTGTGTTTCCCCTGATCAGCACAACAAAGTGGCGTAAACAAATCGACTATTGTGGACAAAAAAAAAGCCAATTGGAACCTAATTAAATTTTGTTTTCTCAAAAATACCATGGGCGAACTAGGGAGCAGTAGACGATTCGGATCTGCTGGTGAAGTTTCATTGACTGTTCTGCACCTTTCGAAACAAAATCAATGATTCCCCTTCTTGCTGAGCACTGAAACATTTGACATCTCATGCAGATGCAGTCGATCAAATTCTCCATCGGCATTCATCCATCCGCCACATTGTAAGGACTAATTAAATACGGTAGGGTTACTAGGGTGTGTAGCACAATTACCATGACAAATCCTGTAACATGCCTTAAACTAGAAAATTAATACCTTGGGCCCAAGTCACGCATTCTAATTTATTATACTTTGAAAATTTTTGGGAGCCTCTCTGTTATTTTATTTTTTTAAATTTTTTTTTTTCCCAAGGAAAATAAGACGGTGGTGAGAACAAAATGTGCTGTAATTAACAAATGACACGCGGTACTTTAAGTCATTATACAACATTTGTAAATTGCTTATTCTTGTAATACCCGCTTCTGGAATATATCTTTGATTACCCTCAAAGTGTATAATATGAGGAGAGATTATAGATTATTTTTTTCAAAATGGAAAGTAATGTGCGATTCTGAAGGAAATGGTTGGGTTTAGATTGATTTATAAGCTATAATGTGCATCTGACTGGTTTAATAGTTTTTTAAGCTAGAAGATAAAAATTGTGGAAATAACACTAGGAACGCACGAGCATTTAGATCACTGGTCTGCATTCCCATTATAATTTGTTCAGATCAAACATCTTCTGGAAAAGGGAAGACGTCAAATTGCATTGTCGAGTAATGGCATTAAAATAAACACCAGCGACTCTATGAAGTCATTTGTCTGTGAGTGACGATGACTTTTACCCATGACTTTTACATGATTGTTCAAACTCAATGACTTGCAATGAACAGCTATTCTCTATATCTCCATTTTGTAGCAAGCAGCATTAGAGGAAGGATTGACTGCTGCCAAATCATGGATCATTCTGATGCTTTTCAATTAAAATGCTTCAACTTCCCTGAAATAATGTTATTCGTTTTTAATCTCTGTTCAATTCTCTGGCTGTTACCCGTTTCGTCTGTACAAATCCAATTTTTGAATAAAAAAAAAAAAAAAATTGAAAATTTTACCTGCAAGAAACATTACAATTCGCCAACTTTTCTATCATTTTCCTTTATTTTCTCTTGGTTTGTAATTTCTTCATCCCACTTGGCTTCGATAGTCATCAGCAAAGGCAACCACAGCTGTGTGCAATGTCTTACTCTGTTTTTAAGCTAAAAAAAAAAAACTATTTTGATGAACAGTTTCAGATTTTGGAACTGAATCAGTTTGGCAAGATCTGGACAATTGAATTTTAATACTTGTTACCTCCGCAGTGATTGGGGTCCCAGAATATATTGTACGTAAGTTTTCGTATTTGTTGTGTAGATATTTGTTTGAATTCTGATGCTTAGTTTTCTCAATTATTACGTGGAGAAATTTTACAGTTTAGAAAACTAATAGATTTTAAACAATCACTGAATTATCATTGCAGCTCATAGTGTGAATTTGTTCCTTATTTTGTAATTTTGTAAATGCCCTACGATTTGCAAGTGAATTGCGTTGTACTGTAATTTGGTGTTGTATGTGATATTATTTCTGACTGCTGGGTATTATTAATATTCATGAATAGAAATGAGCCCCTGCTCTTGACATTTCCAGTCTGGGGCAGAGCACTGCTGTGGTGTCTGTCGTCTGTCGTCATGATGATATGAAGAATGATGTGACTAGCTTGTGCACCCCTGCTGTTCTGACTCCAGCTGACCGTTTTGCATTCTCTGTTTTGTTCACAGGGTTGTATTTCTGCAATAAAATGCCTGCATTGAGTGTTAAGGCGGAACAGATCTGCCATGCTTCTTCTCTGCCTGCCAAGATTTGCTCTCAGGTGTAGCCTGGATTCACTGAGCCGCTTAACCGTTTGCAAGGATGTGTAAATTGCAGTTATTGCCTTGCTGTTGCTTTTATAAGACGGCATAAATCTCATTGGCGCCAGTTAATCAGAATTTAATCGGAGTAAATCATGCCGTTCCCGGGGAAATTGAGTGTGAATGTTTTACGCGCGGGCACTTGTCAGTTTTATCATTTATTTGGAGTTTGAGTTCACCTTCAGCCACCAGGCTGTGGCCAGGCCTGCTGCAGAAGTTAGACGAGCAGATAAGTGATGGGATTAATGAGCGGTGAAATGGAGAGGACTTTTATTTATTTAGCTTTGCACTGTCCTGTCTCCCACAGGCTATTCGCTGCTACGACTCTCTCATCCTGAAGGCAGAAGGGAAGGTGGAACCAGAGCTGTTCTGTCAGCTGGGTCACTTCAACCTCCTCCTGGAGGACTATCCTAAAGGTGAGTACCACTGTTTGTCCCGTTATTTATGATTCTCCACACCTTTGTGTTCATGCTGACCTTTATAGCAGATCCTATTTGCAGGAGATCTGCTCTCCTGTAGGTTTTAACTTCTTTAGGGCTGCAGAATACAGAAGCGTTATGGTGAATATCAGGGAACAGAGCTCTGCAGAGTCCTTATAATTGTTAGATCAGCATTTAAATGTCCTGGTAATAATATTCTGATGGCATATTTATGATCAGTCCGAACCGCTGAAACGGGATTTTATCTCTCTGTTCGATAAGCTAAAGGTATGTGGAAAACGTGTTTTTATCTCTGGTCCTCTCCCGACTTTAGGTCGTGGTATAGGACGTTTGAGCAGAATTCTTAGTCTCCATTCATGGCTGCAGTCAGTTTGCACCTCTCATAGTATGTTTTTTATTGACAATTTTAATTTGTTTTGGGAACGTGCAGCTTTCTTCAGAAGAGACGAAATTCATCCCTCTCCGTTAGGTGCACGGAAGCTTGCCGATAACATTTTATTTACAATAGATACGTCACGCAAATGACTACACCATTCTAGGCAGCATAAAAACCCGAGGGTTACCAGCTCCGGCACTCAGTTACAGGTTGACCTTGATGTAGTAACGTTATCCTCTCTTGACTCTCCAAGCGATTCGAGTATTATTTCTCACAATGTAGCTGAATCACAACCTAATTTAGTCAAGGGTCTGAACTTTTTTTTTTTATTGAACACAAGAAGCGTGAAGTCTGTCAATAAAAAACGTAACAAGTTGATTCAACTTCAAGGCTTAATATACGCTGGCATGCCTGATATCGTCGCCCTCACAGAAACTTGGTTGAACGACTCTGTCGAGTCAAATGAAATTCTTCCCAAGGGTTATACCCCGTATCGCAGAGACAGAGGTGGCAAACGAGGCGGTGGAGTTTTTCTTGGTATTCGTAATAATATCTCCCGCCGTCGACCTGATTTGGAACCCAGTATTTGTGAGGTTATAATTTGCGAACTTGTGCCTAGTAAATCATTGAAAGTATGCATTATTTTGTGCTACAGACCTCCAGACAGTGATCCTGTATCTTTTTATGATTTTTTTGTCTTACGTTTTTACTAAATGCAGTATTGAGTACAAAATTATATTCGCTCTTGGCAATTTTAATCTCCCAGATATACCCTGGTGGGACAAATCGGCGAATACTGGACACACGCTGTGTGACCTGGCTGACAGCTTTTCCCTTACCCATATCATTGACTAACCTACTCATATTAAGGGAAATGTGCTGGATTTAGTTTTCACCAATATCCCTGAACGCTGCTCCGAGCCCAATGTAACATTTGGTCAGTTTGACAGTGATCATGCTGTGATCCAGTTCAATTTTCAAACTCGTGTCAACAGACTCCGCACATGCGCGAGAAGCGTGTGCAATTTTAAAAGAGCTGACTTTATCGGGCTACGATCTCACATGGACAAAGTGTCATTTCACTCTGCTCTTCTCCATCTTGATATTAATGTTAATTGGCAAAGTTAGCTTGATCTTGTGCATTCATCTGTCAGTAAATTTATTCTCATCGCTGTAATTAAGGATGTAAATTCTGCTGCCTGGGTTGACAGTGAGGTGCGCCACCTGAGCAACAAAGTACAATCCACAGGGAAACGAGCTAAAAAACGCAATACTGCAGTGTTGTGGGCGAAATTTCGTAAACTAAGGAATAAATTAAAAAATGTATGTACTTTCAAGTACAATCAATATTTGGATGTTCTCAGTGATTCTCTTGCCAAAACACCAAAGCGTTTCTGGGGATTCTTCAAGAGTAAGACAAAGACAAAAAGTGTCCCCAGTTTTGTTGCTTATGGAGATAAAACTGCCTCCGATCCTAGCACAAAGGCTAGTCTGTTCAACGAGTATTTTCAATCCCTATTTACCCCTCAGCCTCTAGAACGAACATATCCGGATATAACCGTTTTTAAACGTGCTCATTTGGGTGATTTAAGGATTACTGTCCATGATGTTGAATCAGTTATGATTAACCTTGGTACAAATAAAGCATGTGGGCCTGACGTGTTACCGGCTCGGTTTTTAAAAGAATGTGCTCATGAATTGGCTCTGTCTCTTTGTAGTCTTTTAAACAAATCTCTTCAAACTGGAGAATTACCGCTTGATTGGCTAAGAGCAAATGTTATTCCAGTCCATAAAAAAAATCTGACAAAGAAAATGTGAGTAATTATCGACCGGTATCGTTATTGTGCATTTGTAGCAAGGTGCTGGAAAGGTGCATGCTTAATTTTGTCTATCCTCATGTAGTGCCTGTTTTACATCACCTACAACATGGTTTTGTTTAGGGTCGGTCGACAACAACTCAGTTAATCCAGGTATTTCTCGAAGTTGGTAAATTCTTAGACCAGTCCGGACAAATTGATATTTTATATCTAGACTTTTCATCTGCTTTCGATTCCGTCCCCCATGACTTACTTTTATATAAACTCCAGACATATGGATTTCATGGCAACCTTTTAAAGTGGTTTATGTCGTATTTATCCAATCGTAAACAAAGAGTTGCTGTCGATGGTGCCCTATCATCCTGGTCTCCCGTTAAATCAGGAGTTCCACAAGGATCAATTTTAGGTCCTTTGATGTTTCTGCTGTATATTAATGACACGCCAGACTGTAAGTCCTGAGACTAGGGTTGCCTTGTTTGCGGATGATTCTAAATGCTTAAGAGAAATCAGAAACACGCAAGACTGTTCACAGCTGCAGTGCGACCTAGAAAACATCTTGGATTGGAGCCGTAAATGGGACATGAGATTTAACGCTGGTAAATGTAAACTATTGAGCGTTACAAGGAATCGAATTCCCATTCTTCATCATTACACAATGAATGGTAATTTAATTGAAAAAAGTCGACTGCATCGTGATCTTGGGATTGTGGTGTCATCAAATTTATCATGGGATGCACATGCAAATGACTTGGTCAGTAAAGCAAATCGCATGCTTGGATTAATTCAAAGAACTTGCGGTCATTCGTGTTCAGTTAAAACAAAACGAAAACTGTATATTTCGCTTATAAGACCACTTTTAGAATACTCCACCCAATCTTGGGCTGTTTCATCAAAAAATCTCTCCTTCATATTGAAGGTGTGCAACGGAGAGCCACTAAGTACATTCTTGGTTATAATGATTGTGTTGGATTCAATTACAAAGCCCGACTAATGAAGCTTGATCTTTTACCGCTGGGCAACAGACGTGATATATTTGATTGTGTATTCTTGTGCAAATGCTTGAAGGGGGAGTATGACATCAACTACAACCATTTTGTTTCATTTCAAAATGAGGATACAGTTTTAATGAAAATTCCAAAATTTAGGACTGAAACTTTTCGCCATTCTTATTTTAACAGATTATTTTATTTGTGGAACGCCAGTCACCTCTATCAAATTTCTGATACTACAGCTGCTTTTAAATCAAAGCTATTTCATTTTTATACAGAAAAGTTTAATAACTATTTTTCTTCTTATTCCTGTACATGGGTTGGCAAATGTCATTGTTCACGTTGCCGTCTGTCCCTCTGATGTTACTTACACTTGCTAGTATATTGTCTTATTTTATTATTACTATTTTTTTTTCTTCTCTTTGTTCAATTGTCTGTACATGTTGTGGGATGATTGCCTCACAATAGGTGCCTTGCCACCTGTGCGATCATTTCCTGAATTCTGTCAAAGCTTAATAAATAAATAAATAGATCTTGTGCTTCAATTTCCCTGGATACTATATCACGAGTAACTTTTGAGTGATACACCAGTGACCTATTGACTGCCAGTTGTCCATGAGAGAGGACATTTCCCTCAAAGGGCGCTTGCTCTGTCCTCCTTGACTGCTGGTGACAGGAGCCGAGGGCCCTCTCATCATTGCGTTACTTTCTCGTTTTCCGTCAAAATTACGGGCGAGGTCGTGAAAATTTCGCCACCATTATTTCCCTTTATTTTAATTGTAATTTCAATGATACTTGCGCTGAAGCTATTTGATGGCATATTACTTAATTTATTTTTTTTATTATTACAGTAACATTTAATACACCCAACAAACTTACAGATTATGAATTTAGAGAAAAATATGAACAGGGAGACTGACCCTCATGTCAATATAGCATGAAGCAGATGAATCTTTTTTTTTTTTTTTTTTTTTTTTTTTTTTTTTGCACTGATGCAGAGGAACCTGAAGCATCATGGCCATTGTGCCGAAACAATAAAATATGAATGATGCGATTTTACAGAATAGACAATTACAATTAACATATGAACAAATCATTTTCAATTTGAACTTGAATCACCTGCTTTAGTCAAGCCTCAGGAGAAAAATTCCACCTGAGCTCCCTAAAATGGCAAACGTAAGTTTCAATTCTCCCCCTCATTCTCTACCCCACTCGCGCCGCGTGCCTGCGGTACTCAGGACGCCTGCTATTCCTACTGAGACTTCTACTCTTTTTCTTTTTGACAACCTTGATGGCCTGTAATGAAAGTAAACAGGTAGCTGTGGTTTTTCCCAGGTAAAAAGCACTCGCAATAACGTTCTTTTTTTTATCAACGATTTTTATGCTTTTCATTTATTTGTTTTATAATATGCGTGGAGTTGTGTAAAAATTTCATTCTCAAGTTATTTCGCTGTAATTACCCAGGCTATAATTGCTGCTGGACGCTCAAGAGAGGAGTGTTTATCAACATGGGGTAACTGATGACTGGTTTTACAAATGGTGTTACTTCCACATACTCCATGTAAGCAGTTACGTGCGTACAGTGATGTCATCATTTAGACGCTGGCCTCTATGGCTCTGCGCAAGGGGTTAATATGCAAATTTGCCACCAACTGGACAGGGTGGTCTACTACAGGTGGTTAACATGTTGATATTAACGACTTTCAAATTTCTCGCATTCGGTGTGTCGACTGCCCTAGTTGACATTAAGGTAACACGTTGGACACTGCCCATACATCCCATTTTTGCCCCCGCCCACACATGGACTGCCGTTAACATCTGGAATCAAAGATGATGGTACTACCATTTCAGTGCTTTCAGACATGTCGACCACGAGGCTGCTGAACGTCATGAATGTAGGGTACTCTCAGTGGCAGAATTCGGGGTTGGTCGGCCTTTTTTTTTTTTTTTTTTTTTTTTGCTTCATGCTGCAAATTCCCTGATATTCATGATGGCCGCCTATCCATACACAGCAGCAATGCTGTCAGTAACCCTGTGAAGGGTACTTTGTTGTTGTTGTGATGTCACTTACCGAATGGATAAACCACCTTTATTTTTTAGAAAGAATGTGAACAGCGCATTAAATTATATTCCTCTAAAACAAAAAGGCTGTTAAGACTGATAACATAAGGCGTATTAAGTCTTCATATAAATACTTTGTCTTTTTTTTTCTTGTATCATATTTTTGGTATGCCCCTGACTCTGGTACTATTTATTGATTGCTGTGTTTAATATTTGTTAAATACTTTGTTTTAATGGATGGGCAACTTAATCTTTGATCTTCGTCAATAAACCAGGTGAGAAGTCACTAACCGGTACTTGTCACTTGATGAATTTAAATAACGGTGATGTGACAAATTGCATTGACTGAGATGTTCAGTTATCTAAATTGCTGATTCTTTTGGTCAGCAGTGGTTAAGTTTGTTTTTAGGCTGATTGCACACGGATGGCAGTTTCAATGTTTGGCGGGGCAAACGCACCATTCACTCACACCTACGGGCCACTTATTAGCCTTGCTTGCATGTCTTCGGATTGTGGGAGGAAACTGGAGTACCTAGAGGGAATTCATGCGAATGCAGGGAGAACATGCAGACTATATGCTGAAAGGCCTCGGGATTCAAACTCATTTCCTTTTTTTGCTGATGACAGTTGCACCCGCTGCACCACTGCTGCCCATACGTCGCCTTTTCTGATGCATTTGCAACAATTTCTCAGCTTCCTTTCACTGAGGCAGTGCCTGCTAATCAGGCAGGTGTTTAACCTTGCAGGTTCTGGCGTTGAGGTTTGCCGGTTTACTTGGCTCGATGGGCCTGTTTGGGGGAAAAAATTGCTGCGAGTTTTGCCTTCTGCTACAGTTGCTGGCCTTGACCCCTTAATTCCATGTGCTCCTGTTTTCTCTGACTGCTGGAAAAGATTTGTTTGTAAAAGGGCAAAAAGCAACACACAAAAATACTTGCTGTCCTTTGATTTTCCAAATCTTTCTGTGCTCCTGTCCTTACATTTTTTCCCCTCCTTTTGAAAGTTCTTTCTGGTTTGGGCCATAATAAAACATCAAGGCCTGTTTTTGTTTGGGTGCACAGAAAACGTCCATGCTGTTAAGTGCGCCCTGATAAACCTGGTGCGAACGCTTCATTCTTCTTAAACCCTGAATGTATCCGTGATTTGACCTCACTTGCCTGAGAAAATACAAATCATTTTTCAGTTGTCTGAGTGATGAGAGAATCAGACCTCACCTTTGTGAACTATGATACTTATGCTGTCCTCTTAGTGATTTACGAAAACTTCTACTGCTTTTTCATGAAGATATGTGGAGGAAAATGACCGGTCACTCGACTCAAGGTCTCCTGAAGCAATGCCATTATAATAGAACGCCAGTATCACTGCTTGTTACCTTCCTATTTTTGTACTGTCAGTGATAAAATAATGCAAAAGCTTGTTCGTTTATTATGTGCCAGTCTCTGGGTGAAATCTTGTCAAATGAGAATATGGGCTGAATTTAATGGCTGGCCTTTTTATTTCACCCTTTTATTGACATCCCTTTTTATAGCTTTCTGCTTTGGTTGTTTAATCTTTATTGCTCTGTCTATAAATGTCTGGTTTAATGACAATTACCCTTCGATTTTTACATTCTAGCTTGAATGTGCTGTACTGTTGCTGAATAAGGTTAATTGCAAGCAACATGCCCATGTGACATTATCAGTGTCAACTGACCAATGCACAAGTTTTCCCTCAAAACTGAGTAACTGAAACATTTTACTGGAATGCAGTGGAGAGGAAAAATCAGCCATTTCCCTACTGTAATACAGTGTATAATCATATTCAGCCTTCTCACTGTAATACAATGGAGAACCATATTATAAAGCCTTTTTCTTGAAACAGCGGAGAACCACATTATGCTGTCTTACTGGAATACAGTGGAGAACCTGAATAAGACTTGTCCTTAATTTCATGCAGTGTTGAATTACATTTTGCTTTTTCCTGACTCGAATACATTGGAGAACGATATTAAGCCTTTTCCTATCTGTAATGTGTGTGATCTGCTGTCATGGGCTGTATAATGCCAATTATTACTAAGGCGCTAATGGAAATTACTTTTGTAGTCTATTAAATAATGCAATTCAGCTACGCGATAAACAGAATCTTATACTCTTGGTTGCATCACGTAAAAAGTTATGAAACTCCTTGGGTAAATTTTGAGTTTAAAGCTCACAATCAACCCAGAATTTACTCAGCTCGTTCCATGACTTTCATAAGACCACTTGTGGAAGATTTTCCGTATATTGATATTGTATTATGGCACCCGTTAATGCACCGCCATGAGTATCTCTCTTAAGACAACCACTTCCTTATTGGTTGGCTGGCAGATTCATGCTTTGTCCCAGTAGTACGAGAGGGTGTCACATCTTCCCTCCCTGTAAGGTGAATGTAGGTGAATGTATATGCTGGTACAGTGGCTGCACAGTGTGGGAAGGGGCAGATTTTGTCATGTGTCTCACGCTTCCATGCATTTAATTTTCTCATTCATGTCTTTCGCAGCATTATCGGCATACCAGAGGTACTACAGTTTACAGTCTGACTACTGGAAGGTGAGTCCCTGTTCATCGTGGTTCACTGTTTGTTGGTGCAGTGCTCATCTATGAGTTTCTTAATGCTGTGTTACCATGACAGCGGGGTCTGGGGTGAGTTCTGGCATTAGTGGAGTCTGGCTGCAGGGAAACCTGCCCAAATGATCTCATTCACTTTTGCTGTGTGTGTTTATGGACATCTGGATGTGCTATAACCTTGAGCCCGTTTGAACCAACTTATCTTCCTGCAATCAGGAGAAGTGTGTGGCTAACATGGCTCCCCCTTAGTGGAGCCTAGGAACAGAATGGCAAACACCAGACCCCTCTGCACACAGAAGTATGCGCACATGTTTGCACGTTCTCTGATGCAAGCGCATGCGGTCCCCCACACACAGGCTCAGACGCAGATGGGCGCACACGCTTTCTTGCTGTTGGGAGTTCAGTGTGCAATAGGTGGCTGGGATGGTATCATTTCCTCTGATTTTTGCAGTTTATATTGCAGCAGCCTGACCAATTCTGTATTTTTAGAGCTTTTGCCAAATGTATTGGAGGCACAATATTTTGCAGATCAACATACTTCATCCAAAATTAAGTCAGTGGACTGAAATGGAAAACCACTGGGAATATAATTATTGGAAATAAAAAAAAAAAAAAAAAAACACAAATGGAACAATTTCTAAATACCCCCTTGCATCTTTTTCTCCATTATGCTATGGGGGGAAAAAAAATTAGGACCCATATTAGACAACATGTATGCTGACTCAGATATGTGATGGGCCAATATCGACCGATAAATGTTCTGGGCACTAGTAATTACACAGGTGAATAGGAGGATAGTTGTTTTGCCATCTTTGCAAGCATCTCGCATAAGGGCACGCTCATCTCTTCCAATGCGACCTGTGTTACCAACTTTTGCATGCCTTTTATACCCATCAGGTATTGACATTGATTATTATTGCCTTAGTGTGTAGTTTGACTATCTTGGAAGCTTTGTCAACATGACCGTCTCTAAAATTTCCAGGGAGTGGTATGTAATAAAAAAAATAAAAATAAAAAAAATACAGCGCCAGGTAGTTCTGTCAGCAAAAAGGCCTTGCACATGAGAAAAATCATAGGATAATGGTCAGGCTGATTTAAACTGACAGGAAGCCAACAGTGTCTCTCATAACTACGCATCACTGTAGAGTCATGCTGAGGAGCACCTCTGAAGGCACAACACAACCAGGCTCCACTCCAGTCAGCTAAAAACAGGAAACAGGCCGCAGTGGGCAAAGACTCACCTCACCTGTAGAGAAGACGACTGGAAAATCATCACCTGGTTTGATGAATCTGTTAATGCTGCAGTATTGCTGATGATGGGAGATTGACTTTTGGCTTCATGAATCCGTGGATTCATCCTGCCTTGTCAGTGGTGGTGTAATAGTGCGGAGAATATTTTCTTGACACGCCCCTTAAAGGTCTCATAACATACTATTTTTTTTTTTAAATCTATTTAAAACAATTCATTATAGTAATGACTTCCATTTCGCCAAAAAATACACTGAAAACCTTTTCTTAAATTCTGCCAAATTCTTTACTTCAAATTAGTCTGGAGGGACATGGATGGAAACTGCTGCTTGATCGGTTGGCAGAGGCGTGCAACCATGAGGCAGTTAATATTGTGGTGATAATGCAGTATTCCTCTGTGATGTTGATTAATGTCCTGGTCTGTAGACTTAAGGGGGGAACTCCTTCCCTCAAACTGTCGGCTTAGGACAGGTTTACCATTGCAGTCCGTTTGCTGAGACCCAGGTGCTTACACTTTAGCTGACCCACTTCCCTTTCCTGTTCCTGGTACGATGACACAGGCAGGTTTGTGGCTGGCCGACATGTCACTTATTGGCAAAGAGCCGTTATGAGGGCTGTGAATTATGCCATTGGGCCTGGAGCCACGAGTGAGCTTTGGCTAAAATACAGCAGAGGAAGCATGAGAATGGCAGATTAAATAAATAAAAGAGAACCTGCCTCTGGGGTGAGATAACCTGCTGGTCCTGGCCTCATAAAAGAAACAATTAGACGTAACTTGATGATGAGTTATATTAAGTAAAGAGAGATGCGTCTTCCCCTTTTTTCCCCGCTGGATCGTGAATGAGTGAGTGTTGAGGAAGATTTAAATTGCACTCCTCTCGGCCTCTGTGTGATACAGGCCTGTGTTCCTTCTCTCCACCTTTTTTGGGTAGTACCAAGGGGTTTGTTTGAAGCCAGTAAAATTTTATTTCTCTGCTGTGCTGCACAGATAACAGGGTGGTATTTCATGTTCACGATGCTGTTAGCGTGCCATGGCCCAAAATTAATTTGGATGCCTGCTGATCGTAACGTACAACCGAACATTTTTAGCAACAGGCCAGAGCATTAGACTGTTTGCAAAGTTGTGATTTGGGGAATTGTGAAGTTTGTTTGGGCAGAATTCTTCAATGCTTGAAGTGGGTTAGCTGGTTGCATGCCAGTTTTTGTCCTTAATTGGAAAAATGAATGTTATCTGTATGTCAGTTTGTTCATTATTCTATATTAAATCATCTACTTCATTTGCGAGTACTCATGACCTCTGTATCTGTATCCATCAAGTTGTGTACTAGACCTGTTTTCTTGGACTTTGATCATGTCTTCAGGCCTCTTTCAGAAAATGAATTGAAAAGGGGCAAAGGCCCCTTAGCCCCCAAAAATGGGGCCACCTGCGGGGCTTGACATAAGCTTCAAAAAGGGCACAGCAAAAATGCCATTGGTCAGTTCTTATAGTGAAGGGCATAATGGCAGATGGGAAAGGCATGATGGCAAAAATGAGAATGCGGGAAGGGGATGGCAGCATTTTGCATTTTCGAAGTAATACATCTTTTGTGGACTGCTTAAGTGTCTACTAAGATTCATTTCAGAATGGAAACAAAAAAAAAAAATACAACTAACAAAAAGAAATGCTTTGTTTTTTCTGGAATGAAAGTCTGACTGGTAGTGTCTTATTTACCATTATTTACAGTTTTTTTACTTAACGGTTCCAAAAACCGTTTTATTTACTGTTCTGTTTATACATTATATCCATAGTGTTCGGTCTGTTGTGGGACAGTCATGGTACTTGGAAGAACATGATGCGGATGGCTTGGATCTCTCCTTAGCCGGCTCAACTTGTTTGTTTCGTTTGGTTG